>OX637468.1:32559656-34049196 GCA_951799995.1 Trifolium subterraneum
CTTGTTGATTTAGTGTTATTCATATATTATAATGCTAGAAATATATGTTGATGATTTCAATTTCGAAAATCTATGGTTGTTGGTTTGAAATTGCATGTTCATGAGCTTTTGATGAAAAATATGATAAATCTCACATTGATGATGATTTTAATGGTTTTAAGTTATGAAACTTGTACTTCTATGTATGATAACATGTTTATGATCTAAAGAAAACATCTTTTTAAAACTGGAACATGTTTTGGGTGATTTAGTGGTGGAATCCGAACAGCCACGAAAACAGAGCAGCTATTTCTGGGTTTCGTCGCTGAGCGGGAGCTAGCGAGGGAACTCGTTGGGCTCGCCAGTGCTCGCCAGCCAACCCTGTTTTGTCTGACTTGCTTCGCTAACGGCGAGAACTAGCGAGAGATGGCGAAGGGTTGCCAGACTTGCTCGCTAGGACTCGCTATGTGGCGAGTAAGCTTCTGACTTGCTTCGCCAGAGCTCGCCTAGCGAGAGCTAGCGAAGGCAGTCAGATTCATTTGATTATTAATTGATGAAGGGATAGTTTGGCGTATAGGTTGCTAGTCTTATAGTAATACATAAATGATTGATGTTGGAATTATAATGAATTTGACGGATGGTGATGTCTCTATATGATTGTTGAAATAAATATACATAATAATATTGATGATGAATGTATATAAGTATGTTATGTATTGACGAATGATTGATGGTGGAATTATGTATACTTGAGGTTGCATAATGGTGGTGAATAACATACGTTATATATATGTTCATGCATCATGATTGAGTCTATTGATGAAGCTTGGGCGTTTGACCCATAACGAATTGATGAAGCTTGGACGTTTGATCCATAACGCATAGGATTCTTGTATCCTTAATTTTGGTGAATGGTACCGCATGCATGTAGTCGTGTCTAGGGGACATGGCATGAAGGTGACATTAGATGCATTTAGGAAGGTGAACCTTAAATGTGCTATATGTGATAATGATGTGATATTTGTCTAATTATGTGCTAAGTGTTTTCTTACATATAAGTTGTTGATCATTGATGGTGTGGATTTGGATACGTATATTAGATGATTAAATGTACATGTCTTATTGATGTCGTTGGATTGCTATTATATACATGCCCAATATATGTACAATAGGTTAATATATGTATTGTATATGTTGGATTAAATGTTAGTATTTTACTTGCATTTGTTATATATTGATTATAAGTAACTAACTCTCTATTTTTGTATGTAATAGATCGTTGGGCGATTCAGATTCTCAGGCGTGAGGATTTGCTTTACTTGCTTAGGAGGAGTACCCGACATTTGTTGCTAGTATTCAGGGTGAGGAAATGAGTCGCTATTCTAGTACCGTGTCTTGTCCATTTGCTCTGGTGGTTGTAACACCGTGTTGGGGTTTAGTCTTATCAAACTTATGTCTAGTGTTGCGTTTAGAACTTGTTTTCTTATGATGATGTTGTAAGGCTTTATGCCAAGTACTTAATTATCTATTTGTTAATGATACGACATGTGTAGATGATTTATGTGGATGTGGATTTATTATGCAGATGAATTATTTAGCCAATGACTAGTGCTTATGATTCGAACTATATCCATGATGGTAAATGATTGATGATATGTTATGTTGTTCCGCTGCGATGATCTCTTAATCATGTTTTGTATGATATGATATGCTATTTTTGGTTTTCAATTTATTCGTGTAACGCTCTACTTGAAGAGTTATTAGAAAAGAAGTTCATACGTCCAAGTGTGTCATCTTGGGGTGCACCAGTGTTGTTGGTAAAGAAGAAGGAAGGGAGTATGAGGTTGTGCATTGATTATCGTCAGTTGAATAAGGTAATGATCAAGAATAAGTATCCACTTCCGAGGATAGAGGATTTGATGGATCAACTAGTTGGAGCTTGTGTGTTTGGCAAGATTGATTTGAGGTCCGGATGCCATCAGATAAGGGTGAAGACGGAGGACATTCCTAAGACTGCTTTCAGAACAAGGTATGGTCATTATGAGTATACAGTGATGCCTTTTGGAGTTACGAATGCCCCTGGTATTTTCATGGAGTACATGAATAGGATATTTCATTCGTTTTTGGATAAGTTTGTGGTAGTGTTCATTGATGATATTTTGGTTTATTCTAAGTCGGAGGAAGAGCACAAAGAACATTTGAGAATTGTATTACAAGTCTTGAAGGAGAAGAAGTTGTATGCCAAGTTGTCGAAATGTGAATTTTGGTTGGAAGAAGTAAGTTTTCTTGGTCATGTAATTTCTAGTGGAGGTATAGCAGTGGATCCTGCAAAGGTTGATGCTGTGATGAAATGGGGAACGCCTGAGTCTGTTTCAGAGATAAGAAGTTTTCTTGGATTAGCTGGTTACTATAGAAGGTTCATTGAAGGATTTTCGAAAATGGCGTTACCATTGACTTTGTTGACTCGGAAAGATCAAGCATTTGTTTGGGATGAGAAGTGCGAGAAAAGTTTTCAAGAGCTTAAAGAGAAATTGACTACCGCGCCTGTGTTGATTTTGCCCGATGCCAAGGAATCGTTTGTGGTGTATTGTGACGCGTCAAAGTTGGGACTTGGTGGTGTGCTCATGCAAAAAGGAAAAGTTGTAGCTTATGCATCTCGTCAGTTGAAGGTTCATGAGAGGAACTACCCCACCCATGATTTGGAATTAGCGGCCGTAGTATTTGCTTTGAAGGTATGGAGGCACTACTTGTATGGGTCAAGATTTGAAGTGTTTAGTGATCACAAGATTTTGAAGTATTTGTTTGATCAAAAAGAATTGAATATGAGGCAACGAAGATGGTTGGAATTCTTGAAGGACTATGATTTTGAGTTGAGTTATCATCCTGGAAAGGCTAATGTGGTAGCAGATGCTTTGAGTCGGAAGTCATTGCACATGTCATCGCTTATGGCAAAGGAGTTGGAGTTGATTGAAGAATTTAGAGACTTGAGTTTGGTATGTGAAGTCACCTCCAATAGTGTAAAGTTGGGAATGTTGAAGTTAACCAACCCTTTTCTTGAGAAGATTAGAGAATGTCAAAAAGAAGATGAGGAATTGATGAAGAGAGTGGCACTAGTAATTGAAGGGCGAGAGAATGATTTTAAGGTCGATGAGAATGGAGTAGTGAGATTCCGAGGAAGAGTTTGTGTACCCGATGTGCCCGAGTTAAAGAAAATGATTTTTGATGAAGGTCATAAAAGTGGATTAAGTATTCATCCTAGATTGGTTAAGATGTATCAAGACTTGAAGAAGTTATTTTGGTGGCCTAGAATGCATAAGGAAATTGCGGAATATGTGTATGCTTGTTTGGTTTGTCAGAAATCGAAGATTGAGCATCAGAAACCGTCTGGTTTGTTGCAACCGTTGTTCATACCGGAATGGAAATGGGATAGTATTGCCATGGATTTTGTTGGAGGGTTACCAAAGACAGCAAAAGGGAATGAAGTGATTTGGGTTGTAGTCGATCGTTTGACGAAGTCGGCTCATTTTATTGCTATCAAGATTGGAACGTTGGTACCCAAGTTAGCAGAGATGTATGTTGAGCAGATTATAAGATTACATGGTATTCCATCTAGTATTGTGTCAGATAGAGATCCGAAGTTCACTTCTAGATTTTGGGAAAGCTTGCAAGAAGCGTTGGGAACTAAGTTGAGGTTGAGTTCTGCTTATCACCCTCAGACGGATGGTCAATCCGAAAGGACGATTCAATCTTTGGAAGATTTGTTGAGAGCGTGTGTTTTGGAACAAGGAGAAAGTTGGGATTCATGTTTACCTTTGATCGAGTTTACCTACAATAATAGTTTTCACTCAAGTATCGGAATGACTCCTTTTGAAGCTTTGTATGGGAGAAGATGTCGTACGCCCCTTTGTTGGTATGAATCCGGTGAGACTGTAGTTTTGGGTCCCGATATTGTGCAAGAGACTACGGAGAAGATTAGAATGATTCGAGAGAAGATGAAAGCATCCCAGAGTCGGCAGAAAAGTTACCATGATAAGAAGAGGAAGGATGTGGAATTCCAAGAGGGAGATCATGTGTTCTTAAGAGTGACTTCTACTACCGGTGTGGGGAGAGCATTGAAGTCTAAGAAGTTGACATCGAAGTTCATTGGACCGTATCAGATTTCGGAGAGGATTGGAATGGTAGCTTATCGGATTGCTTTGCCAATAACACTATCTAATTTACATGATGTATTCCATGTGTCACAATTAAGGAAATATGTTTTGGATCCATCTCATGTAATTGAATCGGATGATATCCAAGTGAAGGATAATTTGACTATTGAGACTATTCCATTGAGAATTGAAGGGAGAGAAGTAAAGAAGTTGAGGAACAAAGAGATTGCATCGGTGAAAGTTATTTGGGGAGGTCCCGCGGGGGGGAATGCAACTTGGGAATTGGAGAGCAAGATGAAGAGTTCGTATCCCGATTTGTTTTCAGGTAAATTTTCGAGGGCGAAAATTCTTTAAGGGGGGTAGAGTTGTCACATCACGTTTTTATTTAATTAATTATTTGATTTAATTTATTTATTTAAATTCCATGTTGTGTGATTTATTTAAATATGTGGCTTTTAGTGTAGTGGTGTGGATAGAATAGTAGTGTTTTTAGGAGGTGTAAATAGAGGATTTGAGTGGGCTTATGAGGAAGGGCAATTTGGTAAATTGAGAAGGAATTAACCTAGGTATAAGTTTGGAAACTTAGTGAGGGAAGTCATTTTGTCATACTTTTATGAAGAAATAGAGAGAGAGAGAGAAAGCTATAGAAGAAGAGGAAGAACATAGAAGAATGAGCTAAGAGGGGAAGATTGGGGAGCTAATTCTTGAAGAATTAGAGGTAAGAGAGTAGTTATTTATGATTGCGGGTGACCAAGAGGGGGGAGAAATTACATTTCTCTTTGCCCAAACCCTCTCACCCTTTTATACTCCAAAGTTCATAACTTTATGAGTTCTATGAATCAAAATGTTATCTTTCTTGTTGATTTAGTGTTATTCATATATTATAATGCTAGAAATATATGTTGATGATTTCAATTTCGAAAATCTATGGTTGTTGGTTTGAAATTGCATGTTCATGAGCTTTTGATGAAAAATATGATAAATCTCACATTGATGATGATTTTAATGGTTTTAAGTTATGAAACTTGTACTTCTATGTATGATAACATGTTTATGATCTAAAGAAAACATCTTTTTAAAACTGGAACATGTTTTGGGTGATTTAGTGGTGGAATCCGAACAGCCACGAAAACAGAGCAGCTATTTCTGGGTTTCGTCGCTGAGCGGGAGCTAGCGAGGGAACTCGTTGGGCTCGCCAGTGCTCGCCAGCCAACCCTGTTTTGTCTGACTTGCTTCGCTAACGGCGAGAACTAGCGAGAGATGGCGAAGGGTTGCCAGACTTGCTCGCTAGGACTCGCTATGTGGCGAGTAAGCTTCTGACTTGCTTCGCCAGAGCTCGCCTAGCGAGAGCTAGCGAAGGCAGTCAGATTCATTTGATTATTAATTGATGAAGGGATAGTTTGGCGTATAGGTTGCTAGTCTTATAGTAATACATAAATGATTGATGTTGGAATTATAATGAATTTGACGGATGGTGATGTCTCTATATGATTGTTGAAATAAATATACATAATAATATTGATGATGAATGTATATAAGTATGTTATGTATTGACGAATGATTGATGGTGGAATTATGTATACTTGAGGTTGCATAATGGTGGTGAATAACATACGTTATATATATGTTCATGCATCATGATTGAGTCTATTGATGAAGCTTGGGCGTTTGACCCATAACGAATTGATGAAGCTTGGACGTTTGATCCATAACGCATAGGATTCTTGTATCCTTAATTTTGGTGAATGGTACCGCATGCATGTAGTCGTGTCTAGGGGACATGGCATGAAGGTGACATTAGATGCATTTAGGAAGGTGAACCTTAAATGTGCTATATGTGATAATGATGTGATATTTGTCTAATTATGTGCTAAGTGTTTTCTTACATATAAGTTGTTGATCATTGATGGTGTGGATTTGGATACGTATATTAGATGATTAAATGTACATGTCTTATTGATGTCGTTGGATTGCTATTATATACATGCCCAATATATGTACAATAGGTTAATATATGTATTGTATATGTTGGATTAAATGTTAGTATTTTACTTGCATTTGTTATATATTGATTATAAGTAACTAACTCTCTATTTTTGTATGTAATAGATCGTTGGGCGATTCAGATTCTCAGGCGTGAGGATTTGCTTTACTTGCTTAGGAGGAGTACCCGACATTTGTTGCTAGTATTCAGGGTGAGGAAATGAGTCGCTATTCTAGTACCGTGTCTTGTCCATTTGCTCTGGTGGTTGTAACACCGTGTTGGGGTTTAGTCTTATCAAACTTATGTCTAGTGTTGCGTTTAGAACTTGTTTTCTTATGATGATGTTGTAAGGCTTTATGCCAAGTACTTAATTATCTATTTGTTAATGATACGACATGTGTAGATGATTTATGTGGATGTGGATTTATTATGCAGATGAATTATTTAGCCAATGACTAGTGCTTATGATTCGAACTATATCCATGATGGTAAATGATTGATGATATGTTATGTTGTTCCGCTGCGATGATCTCTTAATCATGTTTTGTATGATATGATATGCTATTTTTGGTTTTCAATTTATTCGTGTAACGCTCTACTTGAAGAGTTATTAGAAAAGAAGTTCATACGTCCAAGTGTGTCATCTTGGGGTGCACCAGTGTTGTTGGTAAAGAAGAAGGAAGGGAGTATGAGGTTGTGCATTGATTATCGTCAGTTGAATAAGGTAATGATCAAGAATAAGTATCCACTTCCGAGGATAGAGGATTTGATGGATCAACTAGTTGGAGCTTGTGTGTTTGGCAAGATTGATTTGAGGTCCGGATGCCATCAGATAAGGGTGAAGACGGAGGACATTCCTAAGACTGCTTTCAGAACAAGGTATGGTCATTATGAGTATACAGTGATGCCTTTTGGAGTTACGAATGCCCCTGGTATTTTCATGGAGTACATGAATAGGATATTTCATTCGTTTTTGGATAAGTTTGTGGTAGTGTTCATTGATGATATTTTGGTTTATTCTAAGTCGGAGGAAGAGCACAAAGAACATTTGAGAATTGTATTACAAGTCTTGAAGGAGAAGAAGTTGTATGCCAAGTTGTCGAAATGTGAATTTTGGTTGGAAGAAGTAAGTTTTCTTGGTCATGTAATTTCTAGTGGAGGTATAGCAGTGGATCCTGCAAAGGTTGATGCTGTGATGAAATGGGGAACGCCTGAGTCTGTTTCAGAGATAAGAAGTTTTCTTGGATTAGCTGGTTACTATAGAAGGTTCATTGAAGGATTTTCGAAAATGGCGTTACCATTGACTTTGTTGACTCGGAAAGATCAAGCATTTGTTTGGGATGAGAAGTGCGAGAAAAGTTTTCAAGAGCTTAAAGAGAAATTGACTACCGCGCCTGTGTTGATTTTGCCCGATGCCAAGGAATCGTTTGTGGTGTATTGTGACGCGTCAAAGTTGGGACTTGGTGGTGTGCTCATGCAAAAAGGAAAAGTTGTAGCTTATGCATCTCGTCAGTTGAAGGTTCATGAGAGGAACTACCCCACCCATGATTTGGAATTAGCGGCCGTAGTATTTGCTTTGAAGGTATGGAGGCACTACTTGTATGGGTCAAGATTTGAAGTGTTTAGTGATCACAAGATTTTGAAGTATTTGTTTGATCAAAAAGAATTGAATATGAGGCAACGAAGATGGTTGGAATTCTTGAAGGACTATGATTTTGAGTTGAGTTATCATCCTGGAAAGGCTAATGTGGTAGCAGATGCTTTGAGTCGGAAGTCATTGCACATGTCATCGCTTATGGCAAAGGAGTTGGAGTTGATTGAAGAATTTAGAGACTTGAGTTTGGTATGTGAAGTCACCTCCAATAGTGTAAAGTTGGGAATGTTGAAGTTAACCAACCCTTTTCTTGAGAAGATTAGAGAATGTCAAAAAGAAGATGAGGAATTGATGAAGAGAGTGGCACTAGTAATTGAAGGGCGAGAGAATGATTTTAAGGTCGATGAGAATGGAGTAGTGAGATTCCGAGGAAGAGTTTGTGTACCCGATGTGCCCGAGTTAAAGAAAATGATTTTTGATGAAGGTCATAAAAGTGGATTAAGTATTCATCCTAGATTGGTTAAGATGTATCAAGACTTGAAGAAGTTATTTTGGTGGCCTAGAATGCATAAGGAAATTGCGGAATATGTGTATGCTTGTTTGGTTTGTCAGAAATCGAAGATTGAGCATCAGAAACCGTCTGGTTTGTTGCAACCGTTGTTCATACCGGAATGGAAATGGGATAGTATTGCCATGGATTTTGTTGGAGGGTTACCAAAGACAGCAAAAGGGAATGAAGTGATTTGGGTTGTAGTCGATCGTTTGACGAAGTCGGCTCATTTTATTGCTATCAAGATTGGAACGTTGGTACCCAAGTTAGCAGAGATGTATGTTGAGCAGATTATAAGATTACATGGTATTCCATCTAGTATTGTGTCAGATAGAGATCCGAAGTTCACTTCTAGATTTTGGGAAAGCTTGCAAGAAGCGTTGGGAACTAAGTTGAGGTTGAGTTCTGCTTATCACCCTCAGACGGATGGTCAATCCGAAAGGACGATTCAATCTTTGGAAGATTTGTTGAGAGCGTGTGTTTTGGAACAAGGAGAAAGTTGGGATTCATGTTTACCTTTGATCGAGTTTACCTACAATAATAGTTTTCACTCAAGTATCGGAATGACTCCTTTTGAAGCTTTGTATGGGAGAAGATGTCGTACGCCCCTTTGTTGGTATGAATCCGGTGAGACTGTAGTTTTGGGTCCCGATATTGTGCAAGAGACTACGGAGAAGATTAGAATGATTCGAGAGAAGATGAAAGCATCCCAGAGTCGGCAGAAAAGTTACCATGATAAGAAGAGGAAGGATGTGGAATTCCAAGAGGGAGATCATGTGTTCTTAAGAGTGACTTCTACTACCGGTGTGGGGAGAGCATTGAAGTCTAAGAAGTTGACATCGAAGTTCATTGGACCGTATCAGATTTCGGAGAGGATTGGAATGGTAGCTTATCGGATTGCTTTGCCAATAACACTATCTAATTTACATGATGTATTCCATGTGTCACAATTAAGGAAATATGTTTTGGATCCATCTCATGTAATTGAATCGGATGATATCCAAGTGAAGGATAATTTGACTATTGAGACTATTCCATTGAGAATTGAAGGGAGAGAAGTAAAGAAGTTGAGGAACAAAGAGATTGCATCGGTGAAAGTTATTTGGGGAGGTCCCGCGGGGGGGAATGCAACTTGGGAATTGGAGAGCAAGATGAAGAGTTCGTATCCCGATTTGTTTTCAGGTAAATTTTCGAGGGCGAAAATTCTTTAAGGGGGGTAGAGTTGTCACATCACGTTTTTATTTAATTAATTATTTGATTTAATTTATTTATTTAAATTCCATGTTGTGTGATTTATTTAAATATGTGGCTTTTAGTGTAGTGGTGTGGATAGAATAGTAGTGTTTTTAGGAGGTGTAAATAGAGGATTTGAGTGGGCTTATGAGGAAGGGCAATTTGGTAAATTGAGAAGGAATTAACCTAGGTATAAGTTTGGAAACTTAGTGAGGGAAGTCATTTTGTCATACTTTTATGAAGAAATAGAGAGAGAGAGAGAAAGCTATAGAAGAAGAGGAAGAACATAGAAGAATGAGCTAAGAGGGGAAGATTGGGGAGCTAATTCTTGAAGAATTAGAGGTAAGAGAGTAGTTATTTATGATTGCGGGTGACCAAGAGGGGGGAGAAATTACATTTCTCTTTGCCCAAACCCTCTCACCCTTTTATACTCCAAAGTTCATAACTTTATGAGTTCTATGAATCAAAATGTTATCTTTCTTGTTGATTTAGTGTTATTCATATATTATAATGCTAGAAATATATGTTGATGATTTCAATTTCGAAAATCTATGGTTGTTGGTTTGAAATTGCATGTTCATGAGCTTTTGATGAAAAATATGATAAATCTCACATTGATGATGATTTTAATGGTTTTAAGTTATGAAACTTGTACTTCTATGTATGATAACATGTTTATGATCTAAAGAAAACATCTTTTTAAAACTGGAACATGTTTTGGGTGATTTAGTGGTGGAATCCGAACAGCCACGAAAACAGAGCAGCTATTTCTGGGTTTCGTCGCTGAGCGGGAGCTAGCGAGGGAACTCGTTGGGCTCGCCAGTGCTCGCCAGCCAACCCTGTTTTGTCTGACTTGCTTCGCTAACGGCGAGAACTAGCGAGAGATGGCGAAGGGTTGCCAGACTTGCTCGCTAGGACTCGCTATGTGGCGAGTAAGCTTCTGACTTGCTTCGCCAGAGCTCGCCTAGCGAGAGCTAGCGAAGGCAGTCAGATTCATTTGATTATTAATTGATGAAGGGATAGTTTGGCGTATAGGTTGCTAGTCTTATAGTAATACATAAATGATTGATGTTGGAATTATAATGAATTTGACGGATGGTGATGTCTCTATATGATTGTTGAAATAAATATACATAATAATATTGATGATGAATGTATATAAGTATGTTATGTATTGACGAATGATTGATGGTGGAATTATGTATACTTGAGGTTGCATAATGGTGGTGAATAACATACGTTATATATATGTTCATGCATCATGATTGAGTCTATTGATGAAGCTTGGGCGTTTGACCCATAACGAATTGATGAAGCTTGGACGTTTGATCCATAACGCATAGGATTCTTGTATCCTTAATTTTGGTGAATGGTACCGCATGCATGTAGTCGTGTCTAGGGGACATGGCATGAAGGTGACATTAGATGCATTTAGGAAGGTGAACCTTAAATGTGCTATATGTGATAATGATGTGATATTTGTCTAATTATGTGCTAAGTGTTTTCTTACATATAAGTTGTTGATCATTGATGGTGTGGATTTGGATACGTATATTAGATGATTAAATGTACATGTCTTATTGATGTCGTTGGATTGCTATTATATACATGCCCAATATATGTACAATAGGTTAATATATGTATTGTATATGTTGGATTAAATGTTAGTATTTTACTTGCATTTGTTATATATTGATTATAAGTAACTAACTCTCTATTTTTGTATGTAATAGATCGTTGGGCGATTCAGATTCTCAGGCGTGAGGATTTGCTTTACTTGCTTAGGAGGAGTACCCGACATTTGTTGCTAGTATTCAGGGTGAGGAAATGAGTCGCTATTCTAGTACCGTGTCTTGTCCATTTGCTCTGGTGGTTGTAACACCGTGTTGGGGTTTAGTCTTATCAAACTTATGTCTAGTGTTGCGTTTAGAACTTGTTTTCTTATGATGATGTTGTAAGGCTTTATGCCAAGTACTTAATTATCTATTTGTTAATGATACGACATGTGTAGATGATTTATGTGGATGTGGATTTATTATGCAGATGAATTATTTAGCCAATGACTAGTGCTTATGATTCGAACTATATCCATGATGGTAAATGATTGATGATATGTTATGTTGTTCCGCTGCGATGATCTCTTAATCATGTTTTGTATGATATGATATGCTATTTTTGGTTTTCAATTTATTCGTGTAACGCTCTACTTGATTTACTTGATTTCATTTGTTGTTTAGTCGCGAATTTTTGGGTAGAATTAAGTAGGGTGTTACAGCATGCATATTTCGGAGATAAAAAAAATAAACACATTAATAATAAATATATGAATGAGTGAATGTTGCAAATAAAGTTCTTGCAAAGAAATGGAGAAATATGCAGATAAATACAGGCAAAATGCTATGTTATCTTTTGGAAATAATGAGTCACTACTCACAAAATGCATTTG
This sequence comes from Trifolium subterraneum, assembly GCA_951799995.1. NCBI lineage: Eukaryota > Viridiplantae > Streptophyta > Magnoliopsida > Fabales > Fabaceae > Trifolium > Trifolium subterraneum. The sequence continues at coordinate 32,571,594 of OX637468.1, forward strand.
TTCTCTCATCTACTTGTACTTATTATTTATTTTATTTTAAACAAAAATAATTCAAAGAGATAAACGGGTGGGAAACAGATATGTTGCAGTTACAGTAGGGTGTTGTAATTGCTGTCATCCATTCGATCATTATCAACGATCAAAATTGATTTTTATATGTTTGTTTAAATCGTCTGATCTCAAATAAACGACTATGATCCATTATAGCGTAGAACTGCGACATTCCCTACAACAGAGAATCCATATCCTAAATTGATGATGGGCCAAACATGAGAGAGAATACACAAAGAAACTAAGGACATCAATAATGCATCTATGATCCATATGATTTCTTACTAGCTTGCTTTAAAAAAAGATGTACCTAACTATAAGAATCTCATATAAGATAGATATGAATATGAATGCAATTCCTTCATAAGTGGTTAACATTAGGGATGAAGAAATAAATAAGTACCGCGTGCATATATTCTCAAATAAAATTCGTTAAGATATGAGACAAATAGTTTAATGTACCGTTTTAAAGGTTGGATTGGTGACCGAATGAGTAAGGTCACTGATTCATAGGTTTACTCATAGGTTTATTAGTAGAACTATTGGATCTTTGGATAAATCATATGACTAAACAGATTAAACCAAATGATTCAGCTTTATAATCCAGTCTAGTAAAAAAATTATATAGGTTTTATAATGTATTGAATCGGATTCGACCACATTATTTTTCTTTAATAAAATTCACATATCAAATTGAGAAAACAATTGAATAAATAACCTTATTCGTCAAAATTATAAATGTAATTATACCTAAACAAATTCATGTCATATTAAAATAATATTTTTTAAATAATATTTTTAGTTGATACACAAATATTTCCAAACAATTGTATTAATTTTTTTTTTTTTTAACTACAATATTTCCAAACAAGTGTCCGTTTTGATATCCTACCCTAAGATGAGAGAGTTAAGCTTAGAACAAGACCCATCAGTGGATAAGATCACATCTTCATAACAAAAGGTATATACATTCGGCCTCACTCAAGGTAATGGGTCAAACCTAACGAGTCCACTTCGAGCACTTCCGAGTTCCCCTAAATCTGGCCTCTACTCAGACAAGAGGTGAATTCGTTGTTTCAGCAACAATCAGTCCAACAGACTCAACTTCAACCGAGTGACAAATAATTATGGTTGCGAATACGGGATAAAGATGGAATGGAACGATGAAGAGAATGGTTCTCTCTTCTTTCTCTTTCTCTTTATTTATCTTTCTCTGTTCTTTCTCTTTCTCTATTTATCTTTATCTTTATGATGATAAATAATAGTAACTCACTTCACATCTCTCAAAGGCAGTGGCGGAGCCAGGATTATTTCAGAGACTGGGCACAATATAACAGTACAGCAAGAACAAATAAAGATGCTACACAAACTAGAAAAAACCAATAAAATATGAGTCAAATAAAAAGGATGAAATCTAACATACCAATAGTGTACTACATGAAATTAGGAGGCAAATGCCCTTTTCGAGAGCTCTTTGACTGGAAGGTTCGAATAATATCAACATCGTCAAGTGACTTGAATATCTCCCGCTCGGTGTAACATATCATCAAGTCATTGAGCCACTTCTCGTTCATCTTGTTGCGCAATTTAGTCTTAATAATCTTCATTGCTGAAAAAGCCCTTTCAACAGATGCTGTCGACACCGGTAATATCAAAGCCAACTCAATAAGTTTGTAGACCAATGGAAATACGAAATGTTTATCTGTTTGAACCATCTTCATAGCCAAAATTTGAACATCTCCACAAGTAGAAAATGAAACATGTCTTTTCACGTGAACTACAAAAGTCTCAAGTTGCTCCCTTATTATTCCACGATCATCATCAGTAAAGTCTTCATGATAAAAATCAGCAAGACGAGCAAGCTTATCAACATCAAACTTGGAGAAAGAATCCTTCGGGTCAAGACATGAGAAACAATTAAGTACACTGTTACTTTCTTCACTAAAGCGATGATCCATCTCCACACATATTTTGTCAATAGCAATATAAAAAATCTCTGCACGGTAATGATGAAGATTAGTGATAGTCCTCCCTTCTAGCCTTGAACGACCCCGAACCGGTATTTCTCCATCCATATTTGGCATCGGAATACCTTTAGAGTGTGTTTGGATGGGGAATTCTAGAATTTCAAGGGATTTTAAATACTAGGCAATTCAATTGATTCAATTGAATTCCCTTGATTTTAAAATTTCATTGTTTGGATAAAGTGATAAAATTCCATCAATTGTAAAATTCTTTGTTTGGGTAATATAATTGTATTTCCTTCGTTTAATTTTATTTATCTTAATAAAATCGACCCTAAACCCAAAAAATCGACAGAAAACCTAAAATCGATCAAAAATCCTAAAATCGACTATAACCCCAAAAATCAGTCGAAAACCCAAAAAATCGGCCGAAAACCCAAAAATCGACTATAACCCCAAAAATTGGTCGAAAACACAAAAAATCGAACGAAAAAACCTAAAATCGACTTTAAACCATAAAATCGGCCGAAAACCCTAAAAATGACTATAAACCCTAAAATCAGCCGAAAACAAAAAATCAGTCGAAAAAACCTAAAATCGGCCGAAAACCCAAAAATTCAGCCGGAAAACCTAAAATCGGCCCAAAACCCTAAAATCGACTATAAACCATAAAATCGGCCGAAAAACCTAAAATCAGGCAAAAACCATAAAGTCGACCCTAAACCCAAAAAATCAGCCGAAAAACCTAAAATCGGGCGATTTAGGTTTTTCGGCCGATTTTTTGGGTTTTTGGCCAATTTTAGGTTTTTCAGCAATTTTTGGGTCCTGGTCGGGTTTTCAGTCGATTTTAGGGTTTTTGGCCGATTTTAGGTTTTTCTACTGATTTTTGCGTTCTGATCGGGTTTATGGTCGGATTTTGGGTTTTCGACTGATTTTAGGATTTTTGGCCGATTTTAGGATTTTCGGTCGATTTTTGGTTTTTCAGCGATTTTTTGGGTCCTGGTCGATTTTAGGGTTTTTAGGCGATTTTAGTATTTTTAGTCGATTTTAAGTTTTTTTGGCCGATTTTAGGGTTTTCGGGCGATTTTAGGTATTTTGACGGTTTTCAGTTGATTTTTGGTTTTATAGTCGATTTTAGGTTTTTCGAGCGATTTTTGGGTTTAATGAGATTTACGGTCGTTTCTTGGGTTTTCGGCCAATTTTAGGGTTTTTAGCCGATTTTATGTTTTTCGGCCGATTTTAGATTTTTCGGACGATTTTAGGGTTTATAGCCGATTTTACATATTTTAACGGTTTTCGGTTGATTTTGGGGTTTATAGCATATTTTTGGTTTTTCGGCCGATTTTGGGTTCTGGTCAAGTTTAATGTCGTTTTTTGAGTTTTCAGTTGATTTTAGAGTTTATAGCAGATTTTAGGTTTTTCGGCCGATTTTTGGGTTGTGATCAGGTTTAGGGTCGATTTTTGGGTTTTCGGTCGATTTCAGAGTTTTTAGCTGATTTTAGGTTTTTCGGCCGATTTTTGGGTTCTTGTTGGGTTTAGGGTCGATTTTTTGGTTTTAAGCCAATTTTAGATTTTTCGGCCGATTTTATGGTTTATTGCCGATTTTAGGTATTTTAACCCATTTTGGGGTTTAGGTCGTGTTTAAGGTCGATTTTAGATTTTTCGGTTGATTTTAGGTTTTTCAATCAATTTGTACTTTTTTAAAGTTTATAGAGAAAAGGAATTTGAAATTCCTTGCTTTTAGGTGTCATTTGAAATTCCATAAATTTGGCTTGAACAAAATACTTCATAAAATTCCATCAATTTGGAAATTCTTCAAATTATCATCCAAACAATGGAATTTACCTCAAATCATTTGAATTCCCTCAAAACATTACATTACCTCAAAACATTCCCCCATCCAAACACACTCTTAGCAATACAAAAGTCTTGGACATTAACAAAGAAATTATCCCAACCACTCTCTCTCAATGTGGCCAACCGAGTTTTGACATCATCAATTAAATCCATGGCAAGCACAATATTAAGATCTTTTCTTTGCAAGATTCTTGAAAGATCATTTGTAATACCAAACAACTTTAACATTAACTTCAAAATGAAAGAAAATTTAAAACTCTCCATTTTTTCTATCAAACCCGCCGCTTGAGATGGAGTACGTCCAAACTCATCAACCATACTAAGCATATGTAACACGGAGGACCACATTTGATCCAAACGAAGCAAGGAAGTATGATGTGAACCCCATCTAGTATCTCCGGCTTTAGCGATACTTGATTCTTGGTGCTTACCCTTTCCTTTAGATATCTCACCACTTTCAAGTTTGTCCATAATATCTTTGTGTTGTGCCTCCCTCAAAGCATCCATTCTCTTGCAAGATGCACTTGTTGTAGTTACAATCAAGGAGATATACTCAAAGAAATCATGAATAGATGAGCAACTACTAACAACGGACACAACTACCAATTGCAAACGGTGAGCATAACAATGGACATATAAAGCATAAGGGTTTTCATCTAAAATCTTTCTTTGCAAACCATTAAATTCACCTCTCATATTTGAAGCCCCGTCATATCCTTGCCCTCTTAACCTTGAAATAGATAGCATGTGACGATCAAGAACACTATAAAGAGCACCCTTTAGTGCCTCAGATGTAGTATCTTTGACATATTGTAGAGCAAGAAATCGTTCCACAACTTCCCCTTTGTCGTTCACAAACCTAAAAAAAAAAAATCAACAAGGTTACATAATTACAAGATAATAGAAATTGAAAAATACAACTACTAACCTAAACATCACCGCCATTTGCTCTTTGACGGAAATATCACGTGACTCATCAATAAGCACGGAGAAATGTCTATCACCAAGTTCTTCCATAATCACCTTGGTAACTTCATGTGCACAAGACGTTGCAAATTCCTTTTGAATGTCACCGCAAATCATTATGCAAGTTTGTGAACCACGGTCAAAAGCATCTCTCACTTGTTCATTATTAGATTTTACCCAATCTACCATCTCTCTAAAATTGCCCTTGTTTAGAGAAGTAAGGGATTCATCATGGCCACGGAAAGTCATGTCTTGTGCTATGAGAAATCTTGCACAATCTAAGGAACAAGTTAAACGGATCTTATACAATTCTTCCGATTCTCTAGTTGCTCTAAGAAAGTTAGTTGCTATACTTTGTCTTTGATTATTATAATCATCATAGTCTTTCATACATGAGTTGTGCATACTACCATGACCACCAACATGATCTTTCAAGCCTTTTGATGCATGCTTCCAATCTCTATATCCGTCTTTGGTGAAGACTTCATAACCAAAGTGTTCGGCCCTCCCGGGTTTCGTAAAGAGAAAGCAATGGAAACAATAAGCAACATCCTTGAACTCACTGTATTCTATCCATGGATGCTTTACATACCATGATTTACAAAAATGCTCTTAGTCTTGGTTCTCTTGCAACTTGAGTACGAGGAAATTTTTCCAAAATTGGTTGTGTTGGACCCTTCAATATATATGCCCTTCTCATTTGGTCTTGAATATCCGGAGCATACTCATTAATTTGTTTCCTAAGACCCGGATCACGCACAATTTCATTTAAATTAAACTCATTAACCACATTACTAGGCAGTGGTTCTTCTACTTCGGCTTCCGATTGCACAATATTCACATTCTCAGTACTTGTTATAGGAACGTAATACTTCCTCATCTAAAATTAAATGATGCAAAATTAATAAACAAGTTCATCTATAAACTTAACAAAAACCTACAGGTATTTATTTTCAAAAATTCATCTAAAAATCTAAAAACCTACAAGTTCATCTAAAAATCATGTACATCTATTTATTTTCAAAAATTCTAGATTGAGATTGAAATTAAGAGGCAAAGAAACAAATTATAACAAACAAACAGATAACAGAACAAACACCACTGGTAATGTAACAAAAACAGAACAAGCTAGCAGATTGAGATTGAAATTACACCAGGGCAGGGAGCAAAAACAAGCTAGCAGAAAACAAAACAAATCAAGAGGTGTATAATATAACAGCCAGCAAAAATAAAACAGAAAAGCAGCCATGAAAATCAAGCTTGAGATTTGAGATTGAAAATACCTAATTGAGCAGCTCAGAGAAAAATTGAGATTGAGGGTGAAAACGAGAAGGAGATTGAGAGTCTGAGAGGTAGATGTTGCGATTGAGTGTGAGAGTGAGAGGCTTGATCGGCGATTCGGCGGTGGAGATCGAGAGTTGAGACCGAGTTCTGTGAGAGAGTGTGAGTGCGTGTTTCTTGTTCCTCTGGTGAGCGTGTTTCTATTTTTTTTTTAGGGAGGCAGCCTGGCAGCGTGTTTCTTGTTTTTTTAAAAAAAAATAAAAAATAAAAAATATTGGGCCAGAGCCTGGGCACGTGCCCAGGCTAGCTGGGCCTTCCAACTGCCACTGCTCAAAGGTACAACACACTTCAGTAATTACTTCCTCTATATAATAAGCCACACACACACTCTCACCATCAACTCACCTCATCTGCAAAGCAACTCCCCCTAACCTCCCTATCTCCTCTCAACTATATCCTAACTCATTTCTCTCTTCCTCCTCCTCTGCTGCACTACTGTCTTCCCTAACATCAACCCAAATTGCAAACGGTTCACGCCTCTTCTTCTTTCTCTTCCCCAAAGATGCAGATGGCAGAAGAAAAACTCCCTCATATGGTACGTATCTAATACCCTCTTCTTCCTCTATATGTTTCTTGTCAATTCCACTGTCCTCCTCCTCAATATCACCACAATCCTCACACCCACTTTCAAGGTTTAAAAATTGCTACAAAATTTAATGTCCACTCTCGGCATGGATACCGAGTTAGAAGCAGAGTCTAACTTCACACCGTTCATGTCTACGGATGTAGCTTTCTGCACCTTGCACCTTCCGTTTCACATAAGTTTCATTCACTCTTACCCTTACTGATAGAAGAAGATTAGTAGTTAATGAAATAATCAAGTAGCAATTAATTAAATAATTTAAGTATTAGTAAGATATAATATTTATATTATTTATGTTATTGGGTTGTTTTATTATATATATGTAGTACTTTATGCATTTTAATCGAAGAAATGAAATGATTGTTTTTTATTTTTTTTCCTTCGATTAAAATGCATAAAACACTACATATATATAATAATCTTAGTAGGTCTAAAATGTCTAAAGCCCAATAAAACAACCCAATAACATAAATAATATAAATTATTTAATTAATTGCTACTTAATAATTACTTCATTAATTACTAATATTCTTCTATCGGTAAGGGTAAGAGTCAATGAAACTATCGGTAGCAATTTTGAGAGTGGGTGAGGATTGTGGTCAGGGGCGGAGCCAAGGCCCGTGCATGCCTTGGCACGTGCCCAGGCTCTCCCAATTATAATTTTTTTTTTAGGGTTCTTACTTCAACTTGAAAATTCGAATTTTTGAGTAAGAATTAATAAAAGTTAAGTGAATATTCATAATCCTTATGAAATTCTGAGCAAAATGGTATATTTACATGTCCAATTTGGTGCAAGAATAAAAAAAACGATTTTTGAGGTTGAAGATGATGGAGGTTGAAGATGATAAACAGTAACAAATGTTTCATTTATAGATATATATATTTTTTACGCTAATTGATAAAAATAAACCTACGTTGTCGTAGTGGTGGCCATTTTGATTTCCCTTGTAGGGGGAGCTGGGTTCAATTCCCAGGTTTGCCACTTTTATTTTTTTATTTCATTTTCTTTTAATTATTTATTTATAATTTTATATATTATTAAAAATATCTAAAACTTCCAAAAATATATATTTATTTCCCTTTTGTTTATTTGTTTTTTTTACTTCATTTTCTTTTATTTGTTTATATACATTATTAAAAAAAATAAAAATATATATTTCTTTGTTTTTTTTATAAAAAATGCTAAGAATATCAACTTTGTTTCCTTTTTATATATGGTAAAAATATGTTGTGATTCTACCTTATTTATATGTTCTTTATTACCTTATTAAAAATATCTAAAAATTCCAAAAATATATATTTCTTTGTTTTCTTTATCAAAAAATACTAAAAATATCAACTTTGTTTTCTTTCATATGTAGGATTGTGGAGTTTATGAAATTTACTTATGTAGTTATTATGAATCAAATATTTAGATTAAATCCTTAAAATTATTTAATTTTATTATAATTTTAGTATATATATATATTGGTTAAAAATGGTCCGATCCGGTTAAACCTCGATCCAAAAACCTTAAACCAATAAACATTTGTACATTTGCGGTTAAAATTATGCCCATGTTTGATATTATTCCTGGCATCGACACTGATTGTGGTGATATTTGTGGAGGAGGACGGTGGAATATTGATAACAAGAAACAGAGGAAGAAGAGGGTAGTAGACATGGATGGACCATATGAGCTTTAGGGTTTAGTGAGGTTAACAAGAATCTTTAGCGACGGTGCAGAGAAAACATGAAAGGGTTATTGTTATTAAAAGCTGTGGATTATGTAAATCAATGTGCAGCTTTGACAGATTTGGCTTTCAGTTGTTACAGTTTAGAAAGACAAAAATGTATGATGTCGGTGTAATATGTATGTATTAATAGCAATGTAAATTACTACTCCCTCCAGTCTCATATATAAGAAATAAAAAAAAAAACATACCCTTTAAGAAAGTGGAGTAAATGATTAGGAAAAACATGTCATTTCCACTTTTACCCTTACTTTTTGTTTAAATTAAATTATTATTTATTATGGGAAAAAGTAAAACAAAGGGTAAAATTGGAATATTCAAAATAAATGTAATAATTGTAGTAACTTTTTCTTATATTTAAGACTTTGTATTTTTTTTTCTTCTTATATATGAGACCGGAGGGAGTATAAGTTTAAGTAATAATGATCTAACTTGCTGGCTTGAACTGGGAATGAGTTAGTAGTGTTTTTCTCATTATCATATTGTAAGAATTCATTACAAGCCTACTATGAGCCATCTAATAACTATTAAAACGAGTAATAAGAAATTTTTTGTTGTATCTTTTGCATGTATCTTGCTTCAAGTTTGTCCAAAGATCCTTCGCATACTATGTACTCTCTTTTTTTTGGGTCATGTAGCCTGACGACTAGAAATTTCACCTTAAAGGTGAATAAGTGAAGTGTCCGGCTCCTGCGTATATTAATAACACAATGTGTCAACCAATTGAGCTAAGCTCTCGGGGATCACATAATGTCCGGCTCCTGTGTATATAGTTGTTATTTTTCTCACTTATTCATTTCTCTAATTTCTGCAACAATCTCATTGGTCTTAGAGTAGTTGACAAATACGACCTTCAAAGTTGTAAGGGGACATTGCACATTCTTTTGCCGACGAATGAAATTGTCACCTACAAATTTCTTCAATTTAATGAAGTTAGAAATCATCTCCTTTAATGATGCAGACATGGAACACAAAAAATTAATAATTGAACCTAATGATTGTTAGATTTGTGTTGAGGATAATTATTGCACAAATAATTTCTCAAGTGTGTGTGTGCACTACACTACGTTTTCGTTTTGATTCGCCACCACTAATCTATGATTATTGAATGCAAATGGGAAGAACAACAAATTCCTTCTAAGATTGTTTGAAAACTTTGAAGAGAAATGCACACTCACTTCAAGCCTATATTTCAATATAATTTTACAGAAAGAAAAAAAAAATCACTTACTCACATGAACTAGAGAAGAAGTCTCAATTCCATGTGTCTTGATGCATTGGTTGTTGCAATATTTATAGAGCAAGAGAGATCAATTCATTTGGGGGGAGAAAAACTCTTAACCAAGAGTCACAATAATTCATGACCAGAAATTTTGAATCCAGAGATATGTTTATTTATCATGTATTAAACATGTAACAACACATCTTTACGTTTAAATATCAAATCTATGAAAAATATGCAATATTTAGAACCAGAAAAATTGAGAAAATTGATTCTCGCACCCTGGGAAGCAGGAGCCATGAGACATGAGCCTAACCAACTTTTCTCACATCGACTTTATGTTTTACGCTCGATCTTGGGTCATTAATAGTGTACTACTATCATGATTTCATTATTTAGAAAATCACCCACATCATCAACAAAAATTATAACAACTTTTGCCTATCTAAAGTGATCAAAATGAAAAGAGAAATTTTATCATAATAAAAACATAGACAAATTGGAAAATAGAAAGATTACACAACCTTCTGCAAAGAAACAAAAAAATTCTGCATGCAAAACCTCTTGTCATGTGAAATTTTTGTCTCTCTGTAAAAATATCAATAGGGTCCCACTTAATTCCTATGAAAAGGAAATTAGACCCAAATTTCACATGACAAATTTGTGTGACATTTTAACATGAGCATTTTCCTAAGCAACACAGTTGTTTAATAGTGATAATAACCTAATGAATTGATTTCTTAAATTCATATTTTACCATTTGAATGAATAAAAATTTGTCTGACAACATACAACACCCTACTACCTGCATTTGCCATCCTAAGAGTATGAAAGAAACAAACTAAAAATCAAAATCAAGTTCATAATGCTATGTTGTAGCTTGTCATAAACTATAGCAAAAGCTCCAAAAAACTATTTTCATCAGACTCCATTTTAACTTGCAATGAGCAAATTCAGTTGAAGAAAGAAACCATGGTACAAAAATTCTTTGGCTCAATCCTCGAGTCCAAAAGTATGCTGCCTTAAACAAAAACATAAACCTGTTAAGGCTTTTTGACCACAGCATATCCAGTGTCTTCAACTTCCTGCAGCAAAATAAACTTAGTTGTTTACATTGTAAAAGTTTCTAGGAAAATAAGTTAACAATTCAAGTTAACAAGTAGTGACCTTTCGTTTTTTATTTTTCTTCTTTTGTTTCTTCTTCTTTCTCTTCTTCTTGCATTCCTTTATCACATGGAGATCATTCTGTTCCTCTTCACTAGCATCTGAGTCGCCAAAGGACTCCACATGCCGGACATTTCTTCCAGAATTAGAAGTGCCACCTAAAATTGAAGAGAATCACAAATGAAAACACTTAATGACTGTCTTACCATTTTAGTTGATGACACAAAATATTAACTTAATGGCTATAATACAAATTTGATTAATGATATGGTTAAAGAAACTTAAAATCCATGTGACAGAAAAGCTTGTCTCTAACATTGTTAAAAGTAAAAAAGAGATGATGTGTGCAAGTTGTGGCCCTAATCTGGCTCTAAGAGATGGTGTTGTGCTTATGCATGTGTGGACACAAATTACCCTGACATCAGGTTTCTAGCAATTTTACATTATAACACAACTTTTCTATAAGGTCAACCTTAGATAAGGCCTCAGATAGTTCCTACAACCATTCTTAACATTAAAGAGTAGAAAAAAAGGAACAAATTTGAAAATGTGAAGGGGTAAAAAGAGAAACTAGGTGTTAGTGAGTACAAAGCGATTATGATTATCCTAAAGCTGTTGCCGTTCATACCATGTTAAAACCTAAATAGGAGAAAAGAGCGAAGAGAGAATACATGTAAACTAGCTCTAATCCAGTCATGCACACATGTGTATATATGCGAATGCGCAAAGAAATGTACACAAGTATTACCAAGCCACAAGAAACTATACATTTATCAACCAACAAGTATGAAGTATCAACCAAGCCAGCCAGCTCAACCATGAAACAACCAAAATCACATTGACAACTGTAGTTACCATGTCTTTTCCATAAGACATTAGCATATTTTGTGAATTTTATTTTATGTTTTATATATGCACCGTGCCCTAAACGTATCATATCCTATATTTTTTAAGAAACGGTATAACATCCCATCAGAAAAGCATTGACTCCTCGTATCATGTTTGTACGTCGTAGCTTAGGGGATGAATCACAATGCATTTTTATTAAACATGGGCAAGATCATATGCATCAAATTATCACAAGTGTCAAGCCAAAACCAGCATTCCCACAAAAATCACAACAAAAAAAAAAAACACAAAATTTATACAAAATATTGCAGTAACAAATCTTAAACAAATCACCAAATCAATTAAAATGAACTTTAATAATCAAATACACTAACAAATAAAGAGGAAAAACAGAGAAATTGAATAATTACTTGTATAAACAGTTTGTTTAGCATTATTAACAGCAAGTTCAAGAAGATCAGGATTAATAGATGTTAATCCATTAGGATCCTTCAACTTCCTCTCCAAAAACTTAGCTAAAGCAGCTGCTTTATTCGTAGTCACAGGTCCACCAGGATGAGCCAATCTGTACAAATCAAAAATTCAAATCAGACCCACTAAAATTAAAAGAATGAGAAAGCAAACCCTGAATTCAAAATAAAAAATTGATGAAGTATAAAATTGAAAGAGGAAAAAGGGGAAAATAGAAAAACCTAGGTTTGGGTTTGTTGGTATGAGGAAGGGTAGGGAGAGGAGCGAATTTGCTTCCACGAAGTGCTCGTCTTTCATCTTCTGTCAAAGTTTCGATTTCTTTCGACATTTTCGAATTTTGGGGGTATCTTCAATTTTTCCTACAAAAAAAATTGTGTTCTCTTCTTGACTTTCAAATTCAACTTGATTTATAGAACCAAAGAAATGGTTTAATTTGACGGTAGTTTTGTTTGGATCTTTTTCTTAGTTTTTACCGTTTAACTTGACGGTGTATACTTGCGGGTAGTTTGCATTTCAATTGAACCCCTTCAACTTTTTCTTTTTCTTTTATGTATTTTACACGTTGAATTTTAGATTAATTTTGAGACGTTATAATAATAAGCATAAAAAAAATATGTTTATCAATAAATTAATCATCGACCAAGATGTTTGTCTGTACAAGGTCATTGCTTCAACAAATCATTGCCATTTTTTTTGGATAATTTTTGGTATAATCATTTTAAATTAAATTGAAACTGATAATAATTATAATAAATTAGTTTTTATGTGTTTCTTATTTTAATTTATTTTTGGTAGAATGTGTTTCTTATGTTATTTATAATTCTTAGTAAAAAAAAATTATTTATAATTCAAATATATGATAAATTTTAAAATTTTTTCTTGCATTTTTTTATTAAGGGTCAATTTTTAATATTTAACCGGGGATTCAAATTGTCGGAGCCACCCTGAATTTGGGTATGTTTGCATTAGTTATATAGAGCGGAATGAAATGATATATGGTTTGTTAAATATAAAGAATTGATGTTGTCTCTTTGCATTCCAATCTATTAAGAAGAAAATAACAACTTCAATCAAATATTTGCTAGATAAAAGAGAAGAAGAAAGAAAATAGATTATAAAAAACTACTACTAGTATTATTTACGGCGATTTGCATAACTGAAAATAAAGTGTAGTTTTGCTTGTAATTTATAAATAAATAAAAAAATATTTTTCTTTTTATTACAAAGACGGCTTAGAGCCCGGAAGAAAGAAAACTACAAAGAAACAGTATGAGAGACAGAGATCTCCAACATATCAGCAGTCAACAAATAACTCATGTGAGAAGGACATCTCGAAAAAGCTTATATTACGACCCATATTTGCAAGTGCATCCGCACATTGATTACTCTCTCGATAAGCATGATGTACTACCACATCCCAATCAAGCTCCACAAGTCGTCGAATCCTATCTATCAAAGCTCTTCCTACTAACCTTCCCCCTTTCTTGCCACTTACCGCCTCCAGGACAACCTTGGAGTCAACATTAACCTCAACAACTTTATAACTCATTCTTCTAGCATAAGAAGCCCCTCGTACATGCCCCAAAGCTCCGCTAGATAAGCACTCCCCATATCAATCTTCTTTGCAAAACCACCTAACCATTCTCCTTCGCTACCTCTAATCACACCACCACAACCAATTGTACAGTCCTCCCTACACGATCCATCCGAGTTGAGCTTTACCCACCCCTCCAGAGGATGTTTCCAACCAACAAGAATAGTAGTTTTGGTTGGTCTCATAATAGTCCTTTGATCTTTCTCTGCCACTATTTAATCCTTAGCTATTTTCATTACCACATGAGCTGGTAGCCTTGGCCTAACAAACTGATGATCAAAAAGCTCTTTGTTCCTCCAAAGCCATAATCTATGACACGCTATAGCCCATGTTTCTGGCCAATTCATGCTAAACTAAATAGCACAATTATTCCTTATATTAAATTCTATCCATTGCAGCAGGTTACCAGCAAAAAATTGCTCTCTAATATTGTCATGAACCATATGTAACCATAAAGGCATAACTAAGGGACACTCTCAAAGTATACAAAGCATCTTCAACAATACTCCCACAATAATCACACATAGCACTTCTAAGACCCATCCTATTTTTAGAAGCATTTGTCAATAATATGTCATGCCGAAGAAGCCAAATAAAATTGACGCACTCTTTCCGGCACTTTTAACCGCCAAATCGAATTCCAAACAAAATCTTCCTGCGAAGGATTAAAGTGACACAACTGATTATATATTCCCTTGACTGATACACCACCAGTTCCATTAGCCTCAACAAATAATCGGTTATTTGACAGAAAGCAAAAAATAAAAATAAATAAATAAATAATTCACAAATCTTGTAAACTTGAGAAATGTATGATTTCAGTTCACACTTCTCATTGTCATGTCATTCCAGGAGAATATAAAAAACAAGTTACATGGCTGGAGACCTTGATAGTAGACTAACAATAACATAACAACTAAATAAAATATAAAAAAGAATGTGTCAAAACAAATCTCTGATCAGCTGGAAGGAATCAAAGTTTTTGATTATAAATAGAAGCCAATCCATGATTTCTCTTCCTCATATAACAACTTATTACAACTAAAACCCATTAGTAAGTCTCACCTTTAAAACTCGAGAAGAAAATGAAGAGAGAATAAATTATGTAGCTCTACTTGCTTTCTTTTTTCCCTCTTTCTTTGGAGAACTTGCTACTTTTTCTTTGATCATTCTTGACAAGATATCTGCTTGCTTTGTGTTCCCTTCCTGATTAAGGCTCTTGATTAGCAAATCACGGCTGCTCCAATCCGTTGCACCTCCTTTCGCCAGAATTTTACATAAGACAGAGTATGCATTGAGGGTCTTTCCTGCTGCTAAGAGAGTATCTAAAACCTTATCATAATTTGAAAAGTCTATGATGATGTCTTTCTCAAGAACAAAATCTAACAATCTTAGAGCAGCAATCCTCTTTTCTTTCTCACAGAGAATAGATAGAAGGTGGTCAAAATCAGGTTCGCACCCGTTTTGCATAAGCAAATCAATTCTTCCCAGAGCTTCTTCAACATGACCTCTCATGAGAAGCGCCTCCAATATCTTTGAAACTAAGTCCATATTCTCCATCACCCCCTTCTCCACCATACTTTTCATTACTCTGCTTGCAGTTTGGACTCTGCCATCTTCAAACAAACTCTCCATAACTGACCTATAAAGGGACGAATCTGGTTGGTGCCCACTTTCAATCATGTGGTCCAAAGCAATTTTAGCATCAGCTGGTTCTCCTTTCCTCAAATAACTTTCAGTAAGTAATCTATAGGAATCTGAATCACTAGAAACCCCTCTCCTACTCATGATAGTTGCAATCTCAAGTGCAGATTCGGGGTTACCTTCTTTCAAGTGCCCACGGATCAAATTATTAAAAGCAACTGAATCCAGGACACCCTTTTTCATCAACTGCCTGAAAAACGTTTCCGCTTTCACTGTCCGCCCATTGTCACACAGATACTCAATCATCGGATTATAAGCACTAGCACCCATTTCAAAGGAATTCTCCGGCCTCAAGATGATATCCTTCTCAACCAACTTATCGAACAATTTCTCCGCCCTATCATACACATTAGCCTTACAGAAATTCTCAATCAACACACCATAATGACCCGCCTCAGTAGGAATACTCAATCGTACCATCGCCTTCAACACATTCACCGCATCATCCAAATTACCGGCTTTACAATGACAATTCATCAGCTTCATGAATACCGAATTATCGTTAGGAGCAATATACCTCTCCACCATCTCCCCCAAAACATTACCAGCCTCCACCAATTTATCAGCATCACACAACCCCGGCAACAACGTAGTATACGTAACAGCATTCGGCTTAATCCCATTATTCTTCATCTCCTCAAAAACCTCAACCGCTCTATCAACCCTCCCCGCATCAACACACCCTTTCAACATAGTAGTATAACTAATAACAGTAGGCATCAAATTCTTCTCTTTCATTTCCACAAACAAATTCTCAGCCTCATCAACTTTCTTAAACCGAAAATAACCATGAATCAAAGTATTATAAGTAACAACATCAGGCTCAATACCCCTACTTTTCATATCTTCATAAAATCTAACAGCAGTATCTAATCTCAAAGACAAAAACATATCCCAAAGAAGAATATTATAAGTATGTCGAGTCGGCTCAATACCTTCTCTCAACATAGCATTATAAACCCTTTTCGCCATCATGTACCGTCCTCGCCTCAAAATCACCTTAAACAAAGCATCATAAGATTTAACAGTTTTCTTATCAAATTTCTGAAAAATCTTAACAGCTTCCTGAACAATCCCAGCACGACCGTAACCTTCAATCAAAGCGACAAACATATCTTCATCATAAGGCAAATTGTTTTTAGGCAAATCAAGTAAAATACAACGAGCATGATTAAGTTTAGAGTAACGAGTAAGAATCTGAATCATTTTAAGAGTAGTATTCGTGTCGTGTATGAAAAGATTCGACCGTTCGAGCCATCGGTAGAATTTTAGGGCTTGATCAGGGTTTGTTGTGGTGGCGTGAAGAATATTGTAGACAAGATTTGAATCAAATTTTGGAGCAATTGAACGGATTGAGTTTTGAAGACGAGTTGTCCAGTCACGATTTGCGAGCATGCGAGAGATTATGAGTTCAGGATTATTGGATTGTGAGGATTTGGATTGGATGGTTTGGGATTGGGGTTGTTGTTGTTGTTGTTGTTGAGGTTGGGGTGGTGGATCGGGAGGAGAATGGAGGTGGTCTGGTTCGGAGAGAGGTTCGGCGATGGAAGTGGAAGTGGAGAGACGAGAAGAGAGAGAGAGGTTGAAGGGAAGATAGGGTGGAGAGTTGACGCCATAGGAGAAGCTTGGAGTTGTTGGAAATGAAAGCCATGGTTGGTTGGAAGAAGAGTGAGATTCTGAAGGTTCAAGTTTCAGTTTTTAGGGTTTAAGATGCACATTGTTTTTTGTCTGTGCGTGTGTGTTTTTTTTTCTCAAAAAACAAATCATTTACTGTAGTATACTTTTTTTTAATAATTATATATACGTTCTTTTTTTTTTTTTTTTTGTTCTTTTTAATAAAACGATAAATATTTATTGTTTAAAAAAAGATAAATATTTATTAAAAAAAAGTATTTACTTAATAGAATAAATTATGCTCCTCTTTCATGAGAGATGTGCACACTACTTTATCGATATCAATTTGATCCGTAGAGATTTATTATGAGGATTGTCTCGTTCAGAAATTTAGGGGGGTGTATTGAATTGAAATTTCAATGGATTTTAAAAGACTTTTTTATGTTAAAAAATTTCATCGGTATTCAATCAAGACTTTTATAAAATCAAATCAAATCTTGTGGTATTCAATTAAGACAATTAAGATTTTTTTTCAAGGCAATGAAATCTGCTGTTATTCGATTGAGATTTCTCGTGACTTATAAAATGTCACTTGGTATTCAAAAATCAACAGATTTTGGTGGATTATTTGATGTAGTGGATTTCGTGAGACTTTTTAGTTAAAAATACACTTGAGAGACTCTTCCAACAATCTCACCAAAAACCTTGAGACTTTTTCAAACTCTCAAAGACTTTTTTTTCTTTCAGAGTTCACCATACCAGAATTTTTCTTCTTCTTTTCTTTCTTCACTTACTTATCAAATATGGTTTTTGCAAGTTTTCTTTTTGAACAAATTCTGCAACTTTTTTTTTTTTTTCATATTGGATTCAACACTTTTGTTATTTCTTGTGTTATTCCGGCCATTGAAGTGAGTTATGCAGTTAATTAACAATAAAAAATTACATTTTTTTTATATATGCTTTTTTTTTTTCATCGTATTTTTTTTTTTTGTTGTTGTTTTGGATTCCCAAAAAAATATATTTTTTTATTTATTACACTTATAATTTTTTTTATTAAAATTTATTGGGTCTTTTGAAATTTTCCTAATATATATTGAGCCTTTTGAAATTTTCCTAATATATATAAAATATTATGAAATCTTGATTGTAAAAAGTCTTTTTAAAAAAATCTCTCAAAATCCATTCAAATCATTTGTTAAAATCTTGATTGTAAAAAAGTCTTTTGAAAAAAATCTTTTAAAATCTCACAAAATCAATATAATCCCACGAAGTCTTTTAAAATCTTCAAGAATTTTTTTGTCCAAATAGTCTTTCAAAATCTCAATCGAATACACCCTCCTTATAAATGGAAAAAAAAAATTCGATAGAATAAGGAAGCCGGAGAAAGTCCCTCAAGAAATGTTTGGTGATAGGGACAAGATTTTATTCTGTATCTCGCAGAGACTCCTTCTCCGAATATTTTATTAAAATAATATTTATAAATATATATTTAAGTATTTTATATATTATTTGAATTATATTTTTACACAATACGTGTATAAATTTGTTTATATATGATATTTATTATTTTTCACATGACTCGCAATAATGTCTCTATTTTTGTATTTGTTTTATGATTAAAATTTATTAATTTTTTGTCTCATAAGTCCTAGCTCAATTGGCAAAAATACCGAAATTGTTAGGTCGGACGTCGTGTCCCGGGTTCGAATCCGGAATCTCACAATTTTATATGTGAGTTTAATTTCAGTGGATAATCATTTCATCTAAGACCAAAAAAATTATTAATTCTTTTTACAACTAGTTTGATTGAACATAATGAAAATTTGATAGTTTTAAGGGAATGGGGACCAGGATGCAGAATATTTTAAATGGTAGAAAAGAAAGTGATAAATTATTATCTCCTCAATTTTCACTTCGTTGACATCGTACTCTAGTCTCCTCTTTATTTTAATACAAAATTATATATTCTACAAATAAAAAATATAGTTCAAGAGAACCCAAGTTTGGTTTTTAGGTGAAACAATTTATGGGCTGGGTTTTACTTACCACGCGGCCGAATTCCAAATTACTAGGTCTCAAGAATGACATATAATTAAATTGATAAATACAGTTTTGACCTCCCTATTTTATTAAATTCACACTTTTGTTTTTTTTTTTGCAAAATGCATCAAAAGGTCTTTAAGTTTTTAGGTGACAGATAAGTCCTTTAAGTTTATAATTTGTTGCATCGTTACCCTTCCGGTTAATCTCCTTCAACATATGTATTTTTTTCATCAAAATATTCACTGTGGTGAAAGTCAATGTTAACGGCCAATGCAACAAGATAATTGGAAGGGCAACGATTGACCTAGTTTTTGTAATGAAGGATGTCCGAAAGGGTGGTAGTGCAACAAATTATAAACTTAAATAATATATCTGTTACCTGAAAAAATTTAAAGGACTTAACTGTTAACTAAAAACTTAAAAGACATGACTGTTAGAAATGTAAAACATTAAAGACCCCTGAATATTTTTTATAATGACAAATTGTTAGTTATTAATATAGGGTCATGCTAAACAGTGCCCCGGGGCACTTGTTAAGCATACTATAAAAGGAAATAAAAAATAAAATTTGTGTTGAAAAAATAACTTTTCACAATTTCGAGATGTTGACTGCACAACTTTCTATATGAAATTTCCTTATTAATAAGCTTAACAAGTGCCCCGGGGGGCACTGTTTAGCATTTTCCATTAATATATTACAATGTTGTTAGTTTTTTCCCCTTGACAGGACTTGTTGGACCTCCAACTTCTTAACTCTTAGCTCAACTTGTTTAACCAAGTGAGCTACCCAGTGGTGGAGCCAGCTATATTGGAGAGTCTGGGCAAAATTTTAACCGAATAATCCTCCTCATCTTCGCGGTGGTTCTTCTACTTCGGCTTCCGGTTGCACAACATTCACATTCTCAATACTTACTCTATCAACCAAAAACTTCCTCATCTCTGAAATTTAATGATCCAATGTTAATATTCAATTTACAAAGCTTAAATGGAAGCATGATGAGAAACAATTACTCACAAATATGAACACATAGTGACATGGATCAAATACATAGGACTATACTTGATTAATATTCTACAAACAAATAACTGAATGTATTGATCAAGTATATCTACACCAGAATATGTAGAGTTAAAAACAAATAGGAATTAAATCAAATAGGAATATGGAGCTACAACACGTTTTTGCCCTTCCTTGTTGTTTTTTTCTCAAATAAAAAAAAAAAGGGCCGGAGCCCGGGCACATG
Source organism: Trifolium subterraneum (assembly GCA_951799995.1). Lineage (NCBI taxonomy): Eukaryota > Viridiplantae > Streptophyta > Magnoliopsida > Fabales > Fabaceae > Trifolium > Trifolium subterraneum. The sequence goes on from OX637468.1 coordinate 32,591,994, forward strand.
CCCCGGGCGGTGAAACCGCCACTAGAGAGCTACCCATCTCACCCCCAAAAAGACCCCCGAATATATTTGTCTATGTTTTTAGATGTTTTAATCCCCTATTTCTAAAAGTTAAGATATTTGGTCTCCATCTTGTTTAGGGATGACAATGGGTAGGGTACTATAGTATTCATCCCTATACCCGAAATTTTAAAAAATACTCGTACCCATTCCCATACCCGTGTGGGTAACAATCTATATACTTGTGCTCATACCCTATAAATACACATACTTGTACCTGTTACCCGCACTTTAGCTATAATGTATCAATAAATAACAACCATCAAATATAATTCAATTGAAAACTCATTCAAATATCTCAAATCTAAGTCATTAAATATTACAAACAAAAATATTTTAAAACTTAACATCGAAAAACTCAAATAAACACACATTACAATAAAAATAAAAAGAGTATTCTATGAATTTGCAAGTTTATAATTGGTATTCTCCAAAATCTGCAAAAGAAAGTGGTAATGATATATTATACTCCATCCGTCCCAAATCTTTGGTCCTTTTAACTTTTTAGTTTTATCACAAATCTTTAGTCCTTTTTAAGAAACCAATGCATAATTAGTGATATTTTACCATTTGTACCCTTACTAGAGTTAAAGCATTAATTAAATATATTTTCTCTTTCTTAATAAAGTAAGGGTAAAAATGACTTAACTTATCAATCTTTATAATTTATTAATCTCTGTGCTAAACTCTAAAAGGACTAAAGTTTTAGGACGGAAGGAGTGTTAGTTAGTGTAATTATATATTCACAATTAACAAGGCAAAATTATTAGGTAATTTTACCTCCTCATCAAAATCAGAGTCTTGAAAAGACTGAAAACATTTATCTTTCAAATTCAAATATTGCATTAATCCAGTAATACCAATTGAGGCTGAAACATAAAACAAAATCAATTTTTAGACCAAACACAAATTTAAATAAATAAATACTTTATTAAAAAGATTATTACCTTGTTTTTCATGTTTTATCCAACTTTATGTGCACATAAGTGCCTCCAAAGTATTCTCATGAAGCCTAGAACGATGAGGACTCAACAATCTACCTCCGGTGCTAAAAGCATATTCTAAGGCAACTGTAGAAATTGGGATTGCCAAAATATCCTTAGCAATTTTTGCAATGTTGGATACTTTATCTCATTTGTTTTCCACCATCCATGAATTTCAAATGTGGCACTTCTAGGCAAAACGTTTTCTTCTAAGTAGATGTCTAACTCAGTCTTTGATTGTATTTCATCAGTTTCATTGACAAACGAGTCAAAATCACTAAGAAAATTGGCATTATTACCATTTTTTGAACTCAACTCCCTGTCAATTAAATTTTCAGATGAATTTTCCACCAACCCATTGGTTCTAGCTTGATAATCTTCAAATAATGAGTAACATAAGTTCTTAATGTTTTCAATTTCAATTGAAGACAAACTTCCATAAAGCTTCTGATAGAAGTACTCTAACCACTTGAATTTAAATCTTGGATCCAAAACAATGGCAATCCCCATATTTCCATGAATAACAGACCAATATTTCTCAAATTTAATAGCCATTTGTGAAGCCATATTTCTAATAGCCTCGATTGAGCTGGTCTGCCATTGTTTCAAAGAGAGTTTTATTTCACAAACCAAAGGAAACAATATATTTGTTGTGGGATATTGTGTACCTGAAAACATCTCAGTTACACGACTGAAGACTTGTAATCTACTACATATTTGTTTTGCAATCTCCCACTCACTTGTTGTAGGCAAAGATGAATACAAAGGCTTTGATTTCAAACGAATAAAAACATCTTTATACTCCAGTGCAACAACAAGCACATGATAAGTAGAGTTCTATATAGTTTTGCAATCAAGAGCAAGCTTGTTTGTTATGGGAATTTTTAGTTGACGTGTTGCTTCCCTAAAGGTTTCTTTTCTTTTGGGTGTGACTGTCCAAAAAGCAACACTATCCCTAACCTTCTCTATACCATCTCCAATAACACTTAAACCAAGCAATTAAATTTAGAATATGGGCACAACAGCTCATATTAAATAATTGACCTTCAAGCATAAGAGTAGAACAATCAATTCAAGTTTGTTTAACAGAATACCAGCAAGAGAGTCAAAGTGATGCAATTATCCAAAGTGATGGTTGATAATTTTCTATCAATATTCCAATCCATCATGCATTCTACCATAACTTTTGAAAGAGCTTCAGTTGTGTGTGGACATTTAACGTACACAAACCTATTTTGCAAAACAATGTTAACACAATGCCAAAAAAAAAAATTTGTACGTAATTGATAAAGTTTACAAAATTTGAATATCATACCGTAATATGCGACTTTGCATATGCCAATCATTATCAATGTAGTGAGTTGTAATGACTATGAACCTTTTCTTTTGGTTGCTAGATGTCCACATGTCAGTTGTTAAAGCAATCTTACTTCCAACTTTGTCTAAATGTCCCATAATCTTTCCCTTTTCATTTTGAAATATCTTGATGATATCATTTTTAATTTTGTTTCGACTAGGAACCTTGAACAAATGTTGTAGACCTTCAGAATATGTTCTAAAGCCTAAGTGATCCACTATTGAAATTGGATACTCGTGAAGTATTATCATACGAGCAAGGTTTTCCCTTGATTTTTCTGGATCAAAATGATAGTTACTTAAATAAGTAGATGACTCATCTATCTTCTTTTGTTCTCTCAACAAGATTGATTGTCTTACATCCTTAAATGACATTCTCTTACACGTCAGAAAATAATGGTTTCTTAAATGGTTTGTTCCATCGGTTCTTCTACCAGTCAAATGCTTGTTGCAATAATTGCATATGACATTTTCTTGTCCATTAACTATTTTTCTCTTGAAGTGGTTCCAAACAACTGATGATTTTCTTTTGTTGCTGGTCAATTCATTATCATTGTCGTCACTAGCAACATGAAGATTATCAGTTGGGGGTTGCAATTAATCCTTCTTAGAGCTATCCACATTATCAATTGGTGCACTTTGAGGTTGTGATGGAGTGGGGTTACTTTCAAATTACTTTTGTACTTCCATATAAAATTTTAAGGTCCTAAAAGTAAAGCAAGAAATGATGAATTTTAAAAATCAAACAAAATAAAATTCTCCTACAACTTCTACCGTTCACACATAAATTATATATCTATTTTCAATTGATTACATTCTTCTTTTTCTATTTCTTTGAATGAAAATCTATATATGCTAGTTGCCTAGCTTATACTCTAAAATAATCTATTTATGTTATGTTTCATTTTTTAACCTAAAAATCACTATACTATACTATACTAAAGCAACATGAAAAACCACTATACTATACTAAAAAAAATATGCCTTTAACATAAAAAAAATCACTATACTAACATGAAAAATCACTATACTATACTAAAGCAATATACATTTCATTGTTCAACATGAAAAATCTATATATATGTCTTTCAATCGACACTAAAGCAAACCCATGCATGAAAAATCAAATTTATATAACCAAAAATCTAATATATTATTCTCCAAATAAATAAATATAAACACAAACAAAAAATATAGAATAAATTGGAATATGAAGAATATAGTCCAACAAATAAGAACAAAGTGAAAATAAAAACATACATAAGTATAGGAACACTATGGAGAAGATGACCAGAGGGAGACTTACCACTAGGGATGTCAATTTGCATCCGTCAGAGTGGATCCCCGCGGAGATTGCCCCGTACGGAGATCCGAAAACGGAGATTTTTTCTCCGTGGGGACGGGGATGGAGGCAAAACTCCCCCCGGAGGCAGTTCGGGGCGGGGAACGGGGATTAAGCATCCGTCCCCGCGGATTCCCCGAATCCGTCTATATATACTTAAATATATATATTTTTACTACTATTATTATTCTAGGTTTATTTATATTTGACAATTCTAAGTTTCTATTTTTCTATGAATTATGATATATTTTGGTTATGAATATTTATATGATTATGCATATGTTGTTATGTATTGTTTTTTGGTTATGAAAAATATTTATTTATTTATTAATAAAAAAGGAAAAAATAATGTCATAATTTTGTCCGTAAAATATAGAAATTGTCTAATATTCGATCTCCGTGGATCCCCGTGGGTACTGTGGGGATCCGTGGGGATAGGGATGGAGGCAAAAATTCCCCCGTGGAGATGGGGATGGAGGTAAAAATTTCCCCGTGGATATTTCGGGGCGGGGAACGGGGATGCTTCCTCCGCACATTCCCCGCCCCGTTGACATCCCTACTTACCACAATAGAGAGAACACAAGCTTTGAGTGGTTGGTGTCTACTAGGGTTTTTTTTACGTGTGAATATAATATATGATATGTCTATATATATGTCATGATCATTTTGACTGTTTATAAAAATAGCTCCTTAATTTTATACATATATTATAAATAAATAATAAATATGAATATATTTATATACATGCGGGAAAGGGGCGGGGTGGGTACTAAGGTACCCAGACACAGATCTACTCAATGTAAAATGGGGGCAATTGACCCCACACCTCTATTTACTTTTTAACTAACAAGTGGACATTTTCATGTGTTGCCCCTATTTCAAATCTTTCTTTGTCCCCGTATTGCTCACTGTTGGTGTTTTGTATGTTGGCCTCATTTTGCAAAAACAAGTTCTAGCAAGATGTTGGACCAGATGCCGTAGCATGTGGGTACAGCATCTGTCGTGACGGTAATTCTCGCTGTATTTATGCGCCATATCCTTGAAGATTCGCCTAAACAATATTTTCGCCTTTCCTTATATACCAAGACGCACGTTTTCATTGAGGTTTGATAAGGCGGCTGCACCAGGTTATATTTTCATAATATGCTACGCCATTTATGGAAACAAGAGATTTTATCCAAGAATATGTTTGCTGGACTTTTATAACGACCAGCTGTATTGTGAAGCCCAAAAAACGAAGATCTAGCCTATGCTAACTCAGGGTATATATATGTGAAGACTAAAACCTAAAAGACTACTGAAGCCGTATTTCAAGATTATAGTTTTAGGGTTTGAGTCTTGTTAATTGTAAGCCTTTCTTGTGGATTCTATAACACAAGCTTAGGCCTGTTTGGTTTGTATTTTGTGAAACTTCTCCCAAGCTTTTAAGCACGGAGTTTGTTTGTTTGTTTGGTTAGTGAAACCTCATCGTTTGTTGAACTGTTATAATCACAAGGTTTGTGATAGAAAGGAAGTGAGACGGGGTCTCAAACTTAGGAGTTCCTAGGTTGAGTTAGCACGGGTAGAGTCTAGGAGATAAGTCGTAAACTTGGATGTTTGCTGTGGGCTTAGAACTATATCTATTATAGTGGATTCCTTCCTGGCTTGGTAGCCCCCAGAGTAGGTCGTTGTGAACGCCGAACTGGGTTAACAATTCTCTGTGTTGTTTACTTTATTGTCTGTTGCTTTTACTCTTTGATTATATTCTACTGTGGACATACGCTTGAGCATTTGTCTTAGCATTACAACTGACTACGTACGACAATTGCTATAGCTTCTGTCTTAACATCTGTCCCCAATAGGTGCCAGAATTTCAATTGGTATCAGAGCAGGCACCCTGTTCTGCGTGGGTGAGGACCAGGGAAGTTACTTTCTGGCATAATGAACAAGGATGGTGGCTATGTCAACAGACCTCCACTTCTGGATGGATCAAACTATGATTACTGGAAAGCCAAAATGGTGGCATTTATTAAATCACTTGATAGCAAATCTTGGAAGGCTATCCTAACGGGATGGGAGCACCCAGTGATGCGTGACAAAGATGGTAAAACTACAGGTGAACTAAAACCAGAAGCGGAGTGGACCAAGGAAGAGGATGAGCTTGCACATGGTAACTCCAAGGCGCTAAATGCCTTATTCAATGCTGTGGATAATAACATTTTCAGGATGATCAAACAGTGCTCAGTGGCCAAGGAAGCATGGGATATTCTAATGACTACACATGAAGGCACCGCTAAGGTGAAGAATTCAAGGCTACAGCTTTTGACCGTAAAGTTTGAGAACCTAATGATGGGTGAAGATCAATCTGTTCATGACTTCCACATGACCATTCTAGACTTTGCAAACAACTTTGATGCTCTAGGTGAAAAGCTAAGCGAGGAAAGAATGGTAAGAAAAATGCTTAGATCTCTTCCTAAGATGTTTGATATGAAAGTTACTACTATAGAAGAAGTACATGATATAGGAGTATTGAAACATGAAAATTTAGTGGGTTCATTACAAACCTATGAGCTGGCTGCTAAAGAAAAAACCGAGAAGAGGAAGAAGAGTATAGCTCTTATAACCAACTCCACTGAAAGTGAGGAAGTAGAAAATGGTTTAGAAACTGATGAAAATTTATCTGAAACTATGGCACATCTAGGCAGGCAGTTCAACAGAATATTAAAGAAGATGGATGGAAGAGGCAGGACAAATGCTAAAGGCAATTTCTCTGATAATAACAGAAAGTTTAATGGTGAAAGAAAATACAGACCTGAGGAAAAGGCCAGTACTGGAAAAGGTGTTCAATGTCATGAATGTGAAGGCCATGGACATATTAGAGCTGAATGTCCAAAATTCCTGAAGAAACAGAAGAAGGGTATGGCTGTCACTTGGTCTGATGAAGATGACTCTGAGGATGATGACTACTCTGAGTCTGCAAATCACATTACTGCACTTACTGGATTTATTGAATCTGAATCAGATGATGATGAATTGACCTTTGATGAACTAGCTGCGTCCTATAAAGCACTGAGTCAGAAGAGTGAAAAGGTTTGTCAGCAACAACAAAACGTTATAAGTAAATTGCAAGATGAGAAGCTGAAGCATCAGACTCAAATATCTCAACTCACAAAGCAGTTACAATCTGAGAAGGCAAAGCATCTGTCCGAGTCTTCTGCTCTTAGAGATGAGGTAACCACATTGAACTATCAGCTGACTAGTTTAAATAAACAGCTTAGACTGCTAAATAATGGAACTGAAAGATTAGATATACTGGTTGAGGGTCAAGTTGCTGGGAAACCTAAGGGTATTGGAGTAGAATATAACTATCCTAAAAAGAAAAATGTTACTTCTACTAGTACATTTGTTCCTGCTAAAGACACTTATGATCCCACTGAAACCAGACAGATGCCACAGCATGTTCAACAACATCAGCCTGCCAAAGTCATTCCTAAACCTAAGGGATGGATCTGTCATTACTGTGGTAGAAGAGGTCACATCAGACCTTTCTGTTTTAGATTGTATGGGTTTCCAAGATGGTATAATAATCCCAGGTATGAATCTGATTCAAGCAATACAAAGAAAGAATGGAAACCAAAGGCAAATGATGCTGCTCACATAGCTCATACATCTCTGAGAGTTTCATCCAGAAATGATTGGTACTTTGATAGTGGTTGCTCAAGACATATGACTGGTGTTAAAAATTATCTAACCAATGTTAAAGCTTACACTACCAGTTATGTTACTTTTGGTGATGGGGCCAAAGGTCAGATCAAAGGCATCGGAAGTCTCGTTGCAAATGGGTTGCCTAAGCTTGAGAATGTTCTTTTAGTGGAAGGATTGACTGCAAATCTCATAAGCATCAGTCAATTGTGTGATCAAGGAATGAAAGTGAACTTCACGAAGTCTGAATGCATTGTCTCAACTAAAGATGGTGAATCTGTTATGAAAGGAGTCAGGTCTAAAGATAACTGTTATTTATGGATTCCTGAAGAAAGTGGTCAAATTTCTTCCTGTCTCATCACTAGAGAAGATGAAGTCAAGTTATGGCATCAAAAGATGGGTCATCTTAATCTAAGGAGTATGAAGAAAGTCATAGCTGAAGATGCAGTAAAAGGAGTACCTAAACTGAAGATAGAAGAAGGAAGCATATGTGGTGAATGTCAAATTGGGAAGCAGACAAAGATGCCACACCCAAAGCTGCAGCATCTGACTACATCAAAGGTGCTTGAATTACTTCATATGGACTTGATGGGGCCTGTGCAGGTTGAAAGTCTAGGAGGAAAGAGATATGCTTTTGTTGTTGTAGATGACTACTCAAGATTCACTTGGATCAACTTTCTCAGAGAAAAGTCAGACACCTTTTGTGCTTTCAAGGATTTGTGTAAACAACTTCAAAGAGAAAAAGATAGTGTCATTGTCAGAATAAGGAGTGACCACGGTAGAGAATTTGAAAACTCAAGATTCTCTGAGTTTTGCACTGCTGAAGGAATAAGACATGAATTTTCTTCACCTATTACACCTCAACAAAATGGTGTAGTTGAAAGAAAGAACAGAACTATACAAGAATGTGCTCGTGTCATGCTACACTCAAAGAAACTGCCTCAACACTTTTGGGCTGAAGCTATGAATACAGCATGTTACATTCTCAATCGTGTCACTTTAAGAGCTGGAACCACTAAAACCTTATATGAATTGTGGAGAGGTAGAAAACCTACTATCAAGTATTTTCATGTATTTGGAAGTAAGTGTTACATTCTGATAGATAGAGAACAAAGGAGGAAGATGGATCCAAAGAGTGATGAAGGTATATTCTTGGGATACTCAACTAACAGCAGAGCCTACAGAGTGTATAACTCCAGAACTCAAGTAATGATGGAATCAATGAATGTTGTGATAGATGATGTACCATCTGACGCTAAGACAGATGAAAGTCCAGATGCTGAAGCATTCGAATTCCAGCCTGAAGAAACTGCTAGTATAGAGGATTTTGAGGTAACGCCTGATAGTCCTACCACTGATGATACTACTGCTCCAGTTAGTAAAGGACCATCTATCAGAGTCCAGAAAAATCATCCCAAGGATCTGATCATAGGGAATCCTGATGAAGGTATTACCACAAGAAGAAATCAAGATATAATCTCTAACTCTTGCTTTGTGTCAAAAATAGAGCCAAAAAATGTCAAAGAGGCTCTCATGGACAATTATTGGATTACTGCTATGCAAGAAGAGTTGAATCAGTTTGAAAGAAGTGAGGTTTGGGATCTAGTTCCTAGACCAAAAGGGTTGAATGTAATAGGTACTAAATGGGTTTATAAAAATAAATCTGATGAAAATGGAACTATTACAAGAAACAAGGCGAGGCTTGTGGCACAGGGATACACTCAAGTGGAAGGATTAGACTTTGATGAGACTTTTGCCCCAGTTGCTAGATTAGAGTCTATACGGCTGTTGCTTGGTGTTGCATGCATTCTGAAATTTAAACTTTTCCAAATGGATGTTAAGAGTGCCTTTCTCAATGGGTACTTAAATGAAGAGGTGTATGTGGAACAACCAAAAGGCTTTGTGAATCCAGATCTTCCTGATCATGTCTACAAGTTGAAGAAGGCTTTATATGGGTTGAAACAAGCTCCTAGGGCTTGGTATGAGAGATTGACTGAATTTCTTGTCAATCATGGATGCAGGAAAGGAGGACATGATAAAACTCTGTTTGTAAAAGAAGAACATGGTAAACTAATGATAGCACAAATTTATGTTGATGACATAGTGTTTGGTGGGATGTCAAGTCAGATGGTGGAGCATTTTATCAAACAGATGCAGTCAGAGTTTGAGATGAGTTTAGTTGGGGAATTAACGTTTTTCCTTGGACTACAAGTGAAGCAAATGGATGAGACAATATTTATCTCTCAGAGTAAGTATGCAAAAAATATTGTCAAGAAGTTTGGAATGGATACCGCTACTCACAAAAGGACTCCAGCACCTACTCATTTAAAGTTGACAAAAGATGAGAAGGGTGTTAGTGTTGATCAGAATCTCTACAGAAGTATGATAGGGAGTCTCCTATATCTTACAGCTAGTAGACCTGATATTAGCTTTGCAGTGGGTGTGTGTGCAAGATATCAAGCTGATCCAAAGATGAGTCACTTAACTCAAGTGAAAAGAATCCTCAAGTATGTTAGCGGCACATGTGACTACGGCATGATGTACTCACAAAGTGACAATTCTCAACTCATTGGTTTTTGTGATGCAGATTGGGCTGGCAGTGCTGATGACAGAAAGAGCACTTCTGGTGGGTGTTTCTTCTTGGGAGAGAATTTGATATCGTGGTTTAGTAAGAAACAAAAATGTGTGTCTCTTTCAACTGCTGAAGCTGAATACATTGCAGCTGGGAGTAGTTGTTCACAACTTGTCTGGATGAGACAGATGCTGAGGGAGTATAATGTTGAGCAAGATGCTATGGCTTTGTATTGTGATAATCTGAGTGCAATCAATATCTCTAAAAATCCTATACAACACAGTAGGACCAAGCACATAGATATTCGTCATCATTTTATCAGAGATTTAGTAGAAGAGAATGTGGTGGTTTTAAAACATGTTGCTACTGAGGAACAGCTCGCAGATATATTCACGAAAGCACTAGATGCTAACCAATTTGAGAAGCTAAGAGGCAAATTAGGAATTTGCCTACATGAGGATTTGTAGCAGTTAATGTCTGAAAAGCGTGCAGCAGTTATTCTCTCTCTCTACTCTTATGTTGCGCACGCTAATTTAGCGAAAGTCTTAAAAACTTCCCTTAACTACTTCATCACACGCTACATTAGTGTGATAAGTTCTGATACTGTTGTTAAGCATCACTCTAGTTCTGAGACTGAGAAGACTAGGCTTGTTGTTGAAGAAGTTGAAAAGAATGTTGAGTTGGAGCATTTAGGGAAATCTGATCAGGTTGAAACCCTAGATATTGTTGATGTAAATACTGTTAAGGATCCTGAGGCTGCTCCTAGTACTGATGACATGGAAGTGGATATTGATCTTGTAGCAAAGGTTACTGAAACTGGTGACACCATGGTTGACAATGGTCTGAATCTCATCAAGGACCCTGTTCCTCAATCTGACGTTGTGCCAGATGCTGAAGCATCTTTGGACCAACAGGTTCCTCGTCCTAATATTGTAGCTGACGTATGTTCTGATACTGATTTTAGTAGTGATGATACTGATAAGTCTCCATCCCTGGTGAAGACATTTGGTGCTGGTGTTGATACTCCTGTTGTCCAGAAGAAACAGTTGAAGAGAAATGCCGTAGAGAGTAACTCTGTCTTTGAGGAAGAAGTGTCTAAAGATGAAGCATCTGGTGAAGCTTATGTTGGCAGACAAAGTGTAGGTGACAAGAAGAGAAGGGTAGCTCTGGAAAGAGAGTTTGGAGAAGAAGCCCTGGTGTGCACTGATATAGTGAGCTTGATTGAAGAAGCTGGTGCTGGAAATAATGATGTTGATGCTGATGGTGAACCTATGATAGAGAGCTCTGATGAAAGCTCCTCTGAATGATGTCCTTGCTCCTGTGTTTTACTGCTCCTATTGTTTTTGTCTGTCTGAACCTTGCGGGCTACGCCCAGGATATCTTGTGCCCTCCCACGTGCTGCTGGTCTGTAATTATGCTACTATGATGTGTTGCTACTTCTGTTTGTCAATGCATGACGCCTTATGTTTGTCAAAATTATGGCTAAAAAGGGGGAGTAGTAGTAAAGATGCATGTTCTGTTCGTGATAATGCTGTGACACATGTTACACCATCTGGTGTGCTATGATTGAGGGGGAGCAGGTATGTTATATCTGTATGTGTATGTTTGTTCTGTTGAGGGGGAGTATTCTCTACTGTGATATATGCATGAACTCAGGGGGAGCAATCTACTTTTGTTGTGATGCATGTTGTGTGTGACAGATGTCATTCCAAATGCCAAGGCATCTCGTCTGTTTTAGAGGAATCCACTTTTACTTGATACCTGAGAATTTATTTTCCCTATGGTGATTCATATTTGTGGGAATTTATTTTTCCCTGGTTTAACTGTGTGAGAGTTTATTTCTCTCCTATCTTGTACCTTATGAGGCTAAGTTGTGTATTTCCGCTGTTGCATGCCTCTGATGCTGCTTGTTCATTATTTCTCACTTGAAGACCTCTTTTGAAAATAATGTGACAATGTATTATCTTCTTTCTTAGCTGTGTGTTTGCGTTGACTTGAAGGAAGGTATGTACTGTATCTCTCCAGAACTGGTCTTAATTTGTTTTAGCCAAAATTTGCCAAAGGGGGAGATTGTTGGTGTTTTGTATGTTGGCCTCATTTTGCAAAAACAAGTTCTAGCAAGATGTTGGACCAGATGCCGTAGCATGTGGGTACAGCATCTGTCGTGACGGTAATTCTCGCTGTATTTATGCGCCATATCCTTGAAGATTCGCCTAAACAATATTTTCGCCTTTCCTTATATACCAAGACGCACGTTTTCATTGAGGTTTGATAAGGCGGCTGCACCAGGTTATATTTTCATAATATGCTACGCCATTTATGGAAACAAGAGATTTTATCCAAGAATATGTTTGCTGGACTTTTATAACGACCAGCTATATTGTGAAGCCCAAAAAACGAAGATCTAGCCTATGCTAACTCAGGGTATATATATGTGAAGACTAAAACCTAAAAGACTACTGAAGCCGTATTTCAAGATTATAGTTTTAGGGTTTGAGTCTTGTTAATTGTAAGCCTTTCTTGTGGATTCTATAACACAAGCTTAGGCCTGTTTGGTTTGTATTTTGTGAAACTTCCCCCAAGCTTTTAAGCACGGAGTTTGTTTGTTTGTTTGGTTAGTGAAACCTCATCGTTTGTTGAACTGTTATAATCACAAGGTTTGTGATAGAAAGGAAGTGAGACGGGGTCTCAAACTTAGGAGTTCCTAGGTTGAGTTAGCACGGGTAGAGTCTAGGAGATAAGTCGTAAACTTGGATGTTTGCTGTGGGCTTAGAACTAGATCTATTATAGTGGATTCCTTCCTGGCTTGGTAGCCCCCAGAGTAGGTCGTTGTGAACGCCGAACTGGGTTAACAATTCTCTGTGTTGTTTACTTTATTGTCTGTTGCTTTTACTCTTTGATTATATTCTACTGTGGACATACGCTTGAGCATTTGTCTTAGCATTACAACTGACTACGTACGACAATTGCTATAGCTTCTGTCTTAACATCTGTCCCCAGTAGGTGCCAGAATTTCACTCACTAATAGTATTTGGTAACATATTTTTTAAGTTCTAATACTTGTTAAGGTATTGCTAAATTAGTGTGTTGTTTGGTCTTAAAGTGACAAAAATTAATTTTAAATGAATTGATTCTATAAAATTAATTCTAGGTATAATATAATATTAAGTAATTTGAATGCAAAATTATATATGTTTGGAGGTAAATTGTAATAAGGATCATATTTATAAGCGGTCCATTGTGGATCAATATTTAAAAAATATTTAAAATTTGAATGATGACATAATTCGTTGTTTCAAAATATTAGTTAGTGGTCATTTTCATTTTTACGATTGAGATAATAAATTAATTAATACCGGTTCAATTAAAACAAAAAAAAAAAAATCGTAACTCATTTTTAAGTTAGAACCAATTTTAGATGCAAAATTAACATACTCCATAACAATCAAATATGTCATATAAAGGGATGAATTTTTAATAATTGCATTGTCACAACCCACTTTGGTTGGCCTAGTGGTGTTGGTCTGGATCCTTGGAGTATGCTCTTCTCAAGGTCTCAGGTTCGATTCCCTCTGGTGCCAATTTCGGTGGGCTAGTCCATACAGAGCAAAAAAAAAAAAAAACTATGCCTTTAAATGGGGTCCCCACAAGTGGGCGGCGGGATTGGTCCCCTCGGATTAGTCGGTCTTATGGCCGGATACCGAGTTTTCAAAAATAAATAAATAAATAATTGCAATGTAACGTACATAGAAACTGATATATTCGATAGTGTTAAAAATAAAAAATCTTACAACACTCAAAATATTAATACACATGAGAATTATATTTCTTAGATGCTAAGGTATCTTAAATTTTTAGATATACGATTCCATAAATTTTGTATCCGGTTTTTAAAAATATCTACTTAGATAAATCAATTTCATCATTTTATCGATGTATTATATAGAAAATTTTGACCCTACTAATTAAACTTTATGGATCCGTCCCTAAGGGTGCGTTTGATCTGCTAAAAAATAGGGGACTGGACAAGACAATTTTTATTGTACCCTGTTTGATTCAGAAACTGTTTATGGTACTGGACAAATAGGCAGTACGGGACAGGACAAAAACAAGAATTTTTGTCCCCTACTGAACCATAGTACAACTTTTTGTCCACAGTACAACTATAAAAAATACGAAAATATCCATTTTATTTTCGAATATAAAAAATATTATGTCTCTATCTCACTCTAATGTAGTTTTGTCCTGTCCTGTATTATCTTGTTCTGTCCTGTACTGTACTGTTATGTCCAGTCCAGTACCTACTGTTTTGCAAATCAAACGCACCCTAAAGGTACTCACACTCGTACCCGCTCATTTTTACGGGTAATTACCCATACCAATAATGCAAGTTTTTACCCTACCCATTATGGGTATTTTTTGCGGATACCCACTGAGTATGGGTCAATTTGTCATCCCTAATCTTGTTTTGACTTTGTATGATATGGAACCTACATCGATTGTTCATCATGATGAAGAGGCAACCATGCCAAATATTATTATTTTTTTTAAAAATTACTTATTATTTTCATAGATTAAAATATAACAAAAAATTAAAATACAAAAAATAAGATGCAAAAAATTGGTCAGGACCAAAACACATTAAAATTGGAGTTGTTCATCACATATAAAGGATTTTTTTATTATAAGTATCACATGTAAATGATTGATTCTCCTTCGTAAAAAAATCTATCGTATTTTCGTTGTATTATATTTCGACACTTTTGATTAACACTATAGTATTTTTTTTCTGAACGTAACGCTATAGTATGATGTTTCTAATGAGATATAAAAGATATATTAAATTAACAATGTTATAAAAATAATGTAAACAAGAGTAATATAATAACATATGCAGGGAGAAGAAGAGATGAAAGAATAAGAGAAAACAACAGAGCTTGTGTTATTGCTTAAGAGTGTCATTTACATGATACATGAGTCCTATTTATAGGCAAATATAATGGGCCAACAACCTACATATGGACATCCACTAAATATTCATAACACTCCCCCTTGGATGTCCATCGAGGATATGCCTCATTAAAACCTTACTAGAAAAAACCCAATGGAAAAAAATTCTAGTGAAGGAAAAAGAGTACAACATCCTTTGTGTTTGAACTGCCTCATTAAAAACCTTACCAGGAAAACCCAATGGGATAAAACCATGGTTAAGGGAAAAAGAGTGCAGAACACAATTATTTCTCCCCCTCATAAAAACAATTATATCTAAGATGAAGTATGTCATTGAATCTTCTATACTAGTTGATCGACAGATTTACTTGAAGTTGACTTTATAGAAAGATCTGTCATATCTTCTGTATTATACTCTTCTCCAAGTTAGCAGTGCTTCCGATGTTATCTTCATATTGAATTGTTGCGGGAATCATCCTTTTGTAATAAAAACAACAAGTTTCTTGTATGCGTTGAATTACAGACCTTGACAAAAATGCATTATCAACTTGCTTGATATACTGCTAAAATCTTCACATGATTGGATGATATTGTTGTTTCTTTAAGGTACAAATAATTTGCTTCACTTTGTTCCAATATTTGTGTTGACTAAATAGACAAAAATAAAATACCACGACATGTATAACTATAGAAAAATATATTAGTGTCCTCAATTGAATTAAGATATGGTACTTCAGGACCAATTCAAATTATCGCAACCATTTTAGTACACAATAAATTAGATTTTTCAATGTCAAACTGTTTTAACACTTTTGATAATATTTCTTTAATCAACGAATTTCAGAAGCTCGTCAGGAGTTCCGATAATATTTATATATCATCATAAAAATCAACTATAACAAATTCATTTCCAAATCTTTTCTCTACAAATGGACAAATGTTGTATGCGTACACAAAGAGACTTATCCATTTTATTAAGTCGATAGTTTGTATGTCTCGTGGAAATTAATTCCTTCAAAGAGTTCTATATAATCCACACTAACAAGTGAGCCATATAAATATATCGTAACACTTTATATAAATTAAGTTTTTCTTGTGTTACTAAACTTAATTAAGTAGAAAAAAGATTATGATTTCACTTCAGGTGAATATTTCTCTTCACAATCAATGATAAACTTTTAATATTTGTATTTCAACATTTTCTATTCCCACGAAAATTGATTCGTATCCATCATTTTTACATCTTCAGATGTATGGACTACAGGTCCAAAAATCTTTCACTTTGCAAAGTGACTTTAATTACGTGGCAATTGCATTGTTTCATTTAGACAATCATTGTGTTGCCTATAATTTTAATAGACTTTAGTTCATGATCCTCATTATCTCTTATCACATATAGCGCTATATTATATATAAAAATATCGTCAACGTTGACTTTCTTTCGGTTCCATCATATTCCATTCATGACATAATTTTTCCGAGATCTCTTTATTATCATAAATTCCAGGTACCTGATAAGTTCTTCTTGAACTGAAAAATCAATTATGTCAAATGTTCTTTTGCTATTTTCATATCTTTGCTTGGGTCATCTTTCTTTTTAGCTTCTTTTCTTATTTGAGGATTTTTTATCATTGGAACCGACTGACCTACCACGCTTCAGGGTGGTTAAAATTCATTTGCAATATAAGATAAGATTGTCCAACAGGGACATCCATTTTGATTGGAGCATTAGCAGCTGTTAATTGATTTCATAAACTTTGCAAATGATTTATTTCTTTTGAACTTCTAGTTCATATTGATTTCTAAGAGGATCAAGATAAGATAATAATAACAATAATTTACTTAACAAATTTCATTTGAACTTCTGGTTCACATATTTTCAGCTGCTTATTATCTCCCCCTAATATTGGGAAAACTAATTCACCAATTCATATTCAGCCTACTGGGCTGTAGAAAAATCTCCAATTATTGCCTCAATTTGGAGATTCATATCAAAATTATTTTCCCAATATTCTTTTACTACTCATTTAAATGCATTATATTGGAGCAATTGAGACGTACACAACACATCCAAAAATGCTTAAATCGAAAATTAGTTTTATAAACCAAAATTCAAATAAATTAGGGGAGAACTTATTTATATAATAATTTGTTGGCATGATGCAATTCAATATCTCAGCATACATGTTTGAATGTTCCCAAAATATAAACTAGAAGTTATGATCTCGTAAGTATCAGTCATGTGATAACTTTAGACGTCTAAAGAATGGATCTTCAAGTCCATTTTTTTGTATGATCATATTCTATTCCATATCAACTTCAACTGACATTCGATACTTATCAAATATATTTTAAGAATTTAGAAAACTAGATCTTAGCAAAACTATTTGAGAATACAATCTCACAAACTTCTAGTTGTGAGTAAACATGCATGTGACCAATTTAGTTGATGCATCAATTCAAGTCACAAAGTGTCTAAATGGTCGAGATTCTCAAATTATCAAATCTTTTTGGGAACTAGTAACACATCAAAATTATTAGAATGAAGGAACTTCAGGCCCTTCAAATACATATTCTTTTTTTTCCGCATCATAATAAATCCGGGATGACTCAACCGGTATTGCCAACGATAAATTTAATATGTTTTGTAAACTTCTGGTTTACAATAATTTGTGCTTCGATTGCACTAGTATTTTTATAAATATAGTATAAACTTTTGATTTATATATCACTTTTTCACTACATATATTTTATCCAAAAATATGTCTCATAATATATGATATTCATTTAGTCGAATATCCTTTAAACGAATTTGTTTCATTGAGGCTTAAAATTATACAATGCATTAGCAACACGTAACTTAAAAGTTTTTAATAATTTTTGTACTACCAAATATAAAGATTTTTAACATTAAAATCAATAAATTGATTCAAACAAATAACCAAATAATTAAAATCAGTTTATATTTGTAAACAATAACCGAATTATAATCATAATAATAAAAATGGACTTAAAGTGATCATTTTATGAAAAAAAATCGATATCATAAAAAAATAAAAACAACCGTCAACCAAAAAATTATTGGAAACTTGGCATACAAATTTAGGAAACATATATATAAAATGATGGATTTTGGAGATATGAATATACCAGAACCATAATAATAGGTAAGTTTGTTTTAGGATACTACCATAATAGTGATTTGGTTTGTTTAAAGTGAATGCACATGTGTTTCTTCTTTTATTAAGATGGCCTTAAAATTAGGTGATATAGTTCATGTTACAATAGTAACATACACCACAACTAAACCATATTAAAATGGGAGCTTCTATGGTACAATAGGAAAATCACAATGTACTGGTACAATAAAATACATTCACCAATGACTACTTGACATGCTGTAAATGTATTGACAGGTGTAACAATTAAGTTTGACCAACATTTATATATTTTACACCACAACACATTTGCATTTTACACTTTTCACCATCCAATTTTCTTGTAGATTTTCTTCTTCACCATGGTTCATTCATTCCTACATACATCATCTTTCATTCATCAGATTTCATTTTTCATTCATCGGGTTTCATCCAAACCAGTCCCTCTTTTGAAAGATGAACTTGACATCGTTATCCCTACGATTTGTAACCTTGATTTCTCAGAGATGTGGAGACCCTTTTTTGAACAGTATCATCTTATGATTCTTATCATTGTTCAAGATGGTGACCCTACAAAAGTTATCAAGGTTCCTGAGGGTTTTGATTATGAACTTTATAATCGTAATGATATTAATAGGATCTTGGGTCCTAAAGCTTCTTGTATCTCTTTCAAGGATTCTGCTTGTCGTTGCTTTGGTTATATGGTTTCTAAGAAGAAATATATTTACACCATTGATGATGATTGCTTTGTAAGTGTTGTTTATTTCATTTGATTTTGATTTTTTCATACCCTTTTGTTTTTTTTATTTGTTAATTTTTTTTAGATCGGAATGAATCTGAGAGACAATAAGGGAACAAATGATCAGAGATTGAAATTTGAGAGAGAAGAGATGGAAGTGGAAGAAGTGTTTGGCTAGTTATTGAGAAGAGATGAATTTGTTCTTGTGTTCTCATAGATGAATGTGTTCTTGTGTTTTGATAGATGAATTTACCGAGAGATTAATGAGTTAATAATTTTTGAAATTATTATATTAAATATTAAAAATATAATTTGTATTATTTATGGGGTTAAATTTGTAAAGAAAAATGTACCGGTACATTTAATTTAGTTGACTTCTAATATATAATATATAAGTGATGATGTGGACAAAAAACTCCTTTCTATTGGTTAAATATCTTATTGTACCGGTACATTCAGTTTTAACAAATGTACAGTAGAATTTGCCTATTAAAATTATACGAAAATTCAAGGATGAATTGCATTTTAAATTTTAAGTTCTTCCAGAATTATACCATTAAATTTCTATAAGTTTTTCGGGAACTACATAATAAATCACTCTTGTCTTAGGATCCTTCAAGGATGCATGAATGCTGAATTCATATGAAATTAATTCATAAAAGAGAAACAAAATTTAAGTTCTTCGGGAACTAATATGAACAATACAAAATCATTTTTATGTGCAATCCACTAGGGAGGCATGCATATTGAAATTCTTCCCAAATTTGTAATGAATGGTGATACTTCTCGTAAGTTCTGCTGGAACTAGATTAGTGAATTCTTCTGGAATTCATTGAGAATAAAAGTTGAATTTTTTAAGTTCTTCTGGAACTTCTTCGAGAATTTATAAGTTCTTCAGGAACTAATTATTGAATTCTTCAGAAATTTATAGATTAAATTTATTAGTCCTTCGGGAACTAAGTTTATTGAATTCTTCGAGAATTCATAGATTAAATTTAATAGTTCTTCAGGAACTAAGTTTATTGAATTCTTCAGGAATTCAAGGATTAAATTTATAACTTCTTCGGGAACCGTATATTGTAACAACAATGTCTTTTGCCATCAAATTAGGTAACTTAGTTTGATATAAAATAGCACATGTGTTTAATGAACAAGTCAGAGAATGTTAGTTTCAAAATACCATAATATAAGTGATATTTAGTTGGTATTTGAAAAAAAATTCACGTGTCCCTTTTTTTGTTTTGAAAAATGCCTAATATTAGGTGAATTAGTTTATACCCCTTTGTCTCAAAGTTACCTTTTATGATTATTATTATTATATCATACTAATAACAAAAAATGTGTAATTCATGATATCAATATCAAGCTCTCTATGAAAATTTCCTTAGCAATGAAATTTTACAACATTAGTTCTTCAGGAACTATATAATAAATCACTATCATTGAGGAGAAAAAGAATTTATTTTATTAGTTCTTCAGGAACTATGTAATATAAAATCATTTCTATGTGCAATCCATTATGGACGCATGATTAATGAAATTCTTCTGGAATTCATAATAAAAGGTGATATTTTTGAGTTCTTCAGGAACTAGATTGGTGATATTGTTACGTTCTTCAGGAACTAGATTGGTGAATTCTTCTGGAATTCATGATGGAAAAATTTGAATTTACTAAGTTCTTCAGGAACTAAGTTAGTTGAATTCTTCAGGAATTCATAGTTTAGTTTTCTAAGTTCTTAAGGAACTAAGATCATTGAATTCTTCGGGAATTCATAAAATAATTTTCCAAGTTCTTCAAGAACTATATAATAAATAAAATCTTTTGCAATCCTTCAGGGATGCATAAATATATTTCTATTATAATACTTATAAAAGTAAATAAATTACAAAATTAAAAATAAAATTAAAACTGTATAATTTCAAAGGAAGTTTAGAATACATACCTTTGAAATGATTATTTGGTAGAGTCGTGCTGATAACGTGTTATAAAAATAATGTAAACAAGAGCAATATAATAACATATGTAGGGAGAAGAAGAGATGAAAGAATAAGAGAAAACAACAGAGCTTGTGTTATTGCTTAAGAGTGTCATTTACATGATACATGAGTCCTATTTATAGGCAAATATAATGGGCCAAATAATATGGGCCAACAACCTACATATGGACATCCACTAAATATTCATAACAAATAAATTTAAATTACTAAATTTTAAGTGTTTTAAATATTAATTTTTATGAATTAAGAATGTCCTTTTATGTCATTTTACACTTATCAGCTAGCCCGGTGGTACTGTTTAACATTTTCCAATACTTCTTTCTTGGAATTATTTCGGCTTCTAATGAAAGAATCATCTTTGTCTATTAACAATGCATCACATCCGTCCCATAAGTCCTAGCTCAACTGACAAAATGGCGAAATTGTTAGGTCGGACGTCGTGATCCGGGTTCGAACCCGGGATCTCACAATTATTTGTGAGTTTAATTTCAGTAGATTATCACTTCTTCTAAGACAAAAAAAAAAAAACAATGCATCACATCACACCTTGGTGTGCCTCCATCCCCCATTCGCTGTCGTAAATTTCCCTTGATCATGAAGTATGGATACTACAACATATAAAAGCTTGGGTTATGGCCTAACTTAGTCCTTAAGAATCCTCTCTCGGAAAATATCTAACTTTAAAGATCCTTACAACAATAGTATTATGGTTGTTGGCTAATTTTTAATCTTACTTTCCTAACATAACCAAATTGAAACCGTAATGACAAATAGCAATGTTTTGCATAAGGATATGCAAGTCCACGATAAAAACATCTATAATAGCACTCATTTACACCATCATCAACTTCCAAATCTTACCCATCAAAAAGGAAAGAAATTTGGAGAGAGAAAAAGCTTTGGAATTGAACATGGATAAAGAAAGTGGTTTTTAGAATTAGAAAACATTTTAGTCAGTGTTTATTAATTTATGATTGACGAACTTGAACTCCTTTGACAACAAAGAACGCAATCGTTCTGGCCAACACACCCAATCTTGATCAAAACACCTATAAATAAAATGTCATGTCAATTAATTTTAGCTCACATGTCAATCGAAAACTACCAAATACATTTGGAGGGAAAAATCAAGCAATTAACAATTTTGGTCCTTTAATTAATAAACGTTTCATTTAGGTTTCTTGAGTTTAATCTGTCAGCTAAACAGGTTTTTTGTGTTAAGTTTTAACACCAAATGTATAACGTGGACTAACATCTTAAGTGGTCCACCATAGAGCTCAATAATTTTTTAAATTTCAACCATTTAATTTTTGTGTTAAATGAAAGTCATCGGATCTTAAAGATTTACTATTTTTTTATAGAATTTTCTTAATAGAATTATTTTTGACTAATATTACATACTTTCGGATGCAACTCTAAGGGTCTACTTGGTTGGAATAAAAGAAAGCTAGAAGGAAGGAAAACACGAGACCCGGGGAATGAATTTGAACTAAGATTTAGTTTAAGTTCATTCTTTGATTTTCGTGTTTTCTTTTCTTCCAACCAAACAAACCAAAAATCGACTAATCTTATGAGACCAATCCTACCGTCCAGTTGTGGTGACAATTTTTAGCAAGAGTGTTTTTTTGTTCAGTATAGGCTAATCCATCGAATTAACTCTAAGAAAAACCGAATCTGAGACATTGGGAGGAGCACATTTCAAGACAATACCACTAGACCAACCTAAATCGTTTTTTGAATATTTATTCTAAGTAATTTAAAATAATAAAAATATCAAATCCATTAAAATAATATTACTTTTTAATATTTAAAAGTTCAGAGTATCATTAACTATTTTTTACCAAGAGTATTGCAATTTTTTTTTTTTTTGAATAAGAGTATTAGTTTTTTTTTGGTTTACAATGAGTTGGGGATCGAACCCAGGACCTATAACATACTCCTTCCGTTTTTTTTGTAAGTGTCTATTTAGAATATTAACAACAAATTAAAAAAGTGTATTTTTCCACTTTATTTTCCTATTATACCATAATTTTAATTCACTGATAAATTCTTATTTTTTTGCACATACTTTCCATTTCCAATGAATTTAATATATTATGTACAAAAAAAACAAAATATATTTAATATGTTATGTACCAAAAAAAACTTTACTTTTCCAAATATATAACATTAATTAAATTTATCGAAAAAAATAAGAGTAATTGACAAAATGTACAATTGACAAATCCGGGGAGAAAGGAGAAAGAGAATGGCCCCTCAACAAAAAATAATTAGCGATTCAACCATATTACGAGCCGTATCCTTAAAACACTAAATGGATAATTAATTAAAACTGGTAAATCTGATGAAACTAGACAATAAAAAAAATGGAGGGAGTACAACCCAAACCCCTCACAACTAGACCAAACATAATGACTTAAATAATAGTATTAGTATTATTTATTAACTACTCTTTTTTACTATTTTTTTCCAAAATTGTTTATTAAAATTATTCATAATTATATACGAAGTATTCATATTATGCTAAAATCATAATTAACGGAGATGCATTCACAATATAAAATAATTTTACACAATCATTCAATAAAAAAATATCATTCTTTCATATTATTATTATATAAAAAAAGCAGGGTGAGATGGCAAAATATATAATTGACAGTGGATATTCATTTTTTTCATTATTTATCATAAATATCTTTTTTGTTCCCATAATATCAGCGAAAACACGCCATAATAGTACTTTATAAATTTTCGGTGCATGATTTCCTCTTTATTTATTTTCATTTCCCTTTTTACTATTTTTCCAATTCAATTTCTCTGCCTTTTGTTTTTCTCTTTGGAGCTCGTTCATCATCTTTGTCAAAATATAGATTCAATCTGTTAACTAATTAGTTAGTTACATACAGTTAGTTAGTTAACTTGCTTTACTAGTTAAGCAGTTAGTTATTGACAGTTAGAAGAGTTTGTTATATGTTTAGCAGTTAACATACTCATCTATAAATGCTTGTAACTACTGTGTATCTTGATCAATCAATTGAATCTAAACACATTCCATTTTTCTCTTCTCCTTTACTTGATGTTATCTTCTACATTCAAGCTTTCATTTTCCATTTCCATGGAGTCATTTGTTGCATATCACCATATTAGTGATATCTTTGATGTGGTATCAGAGCATCTCAATTGAGTGCTCTGCTGCGCCATTCTTGTTCTTTTCCCTTTCTTTTCTTATCGATCTTTGGTTTTCTTTCTTCTCTCATCATGGTATGTCGTGCTAACGCTGGAACGGAAGAGATTCCAGCCATTCCTGCACTAACGGATCCATCTCAGAATCCGTACTATGTTCATCCAAATGAAAGTGCAACTGCTGCACTTGTTTCACCTCTTCTTGATGGCAAGAATTACCATGCTTGGTCGCGTTCCATGCTGAAAGCTGTGATCATGAAGAATAAGCTTCGTTTTTTGGATGGTTCGTGCCCTATGCCAGATCAGTTTGATCCAACTTATGAACCATGGATTCGATGCAACAATCTTGTTCTTTCTTGGTTGATAAACTCAGTGGTTCCAGCAATTTCCCAGAGTCTCGTGTATACTGATTCTGCAGCTCAAGCTTGGAGTGATTTAAAGGCAAGATTCTCGCGAGCAGATAGGGTTCGTGTTGCTTCTTTACAAAGGGAAATGTATGCACTTCGCCAAGAATCTTTGTCAGTTACAGAATTTTTTACCAAGTTGAAAGGTTTATGGGAGGAATTAGAGCTTTCACGACCAGTTCCTAATTGTACTTGCACCTTTAGATGTGTGTGTGAAGCTATGAGAAATGCTAAAAGGTTTAAAGAAGAGGATCATGTTCTTTTGTTTCTCACTGGATTGAACGACAATTATGTCATGGTAAGATCACAAATTCTGTTAATGGAACCATTTCCCCTTTTGAATGCTATTTTTGGTCTAGTTATTCAACATGAGAGTTTGAATGGATTAGATTCTGTTGATGATCAATTGGATCAAACCACATCTGCTATTAATTTTGCACGCAAATCTTATGGAAAGAATTATCTCCCACCAAAAACTGAGAAGAAATGCACTTATTGTCACAAGACAAATCATATTGTGGATAATTGCTTTAGAAAACATGGTTTTCCACCTGGTTATAGATTCAAAGATAGAACTGTTGTTGGTGGTAGTAAGAATCAAGGTTATTCTAGTGCTAATTGCATTGATGCTGAAGACAATGAGGCTCAGAGTAGTGTGGACACTCGTATGACTTTTAGTGCTGAGGATTATCAAGCTTTGATGGCTTTGTTGAAGAGTACGAAGAATGCAGGTGAAGGAACCTCTCAAGTGAACAATGTGACAAAGGTTATTACTTCTTCATACTCAAATGATAAGCAAGGTAATTGTCATACCCCAATTTTTGACCTAAGATCCCACCTCATGTCCATATATCATGCATTTTGTCCGGAATCTGTTTCGCTTTTTCAAACGAAATTTCGGCAGAGAGGTATTTTAAAATACCTCATTTTTGTGTTCATTTATTATTTATATTTTTATATTATTATTATTATTATTATTTTGTTTTTTCAATTTTCATTATTTTTATTTTATTTTATTATTCAGTTTCTTTATTATTATTATTTATTTATTTTTGTTTTTTTATTTATTTCTTGATTTCTTTTTCTGTTTTTTTAATTAATTAATTAAAAATAAAAAAAAATGTCCAAAGTCAACTGTCTAACTCCAAACACGCAAAGGGGATTTGGTTTCTGCAGAAATCAGGAACAGTGTACGTTTTTGTCCATTTTCAGTTTTTTGTTCCCTCAAGCTTTGTCCTTGTCCAGTTTCAGACCAGATCCTTTGGATCTTAGGAACCCAAATTCGTGTATATAAATGAACAGAGAATAGATGAACAGGAAGTTTTTTTGACCACGGCCAAACACAAAAAAAACATCACAAACCCTAACTTATTTTTCTTCCAACAGAAAAGTAAACATCAAGATCCATAAACGAAAAACAACCTTTTCAAATCCCATACAAAAAAAACAACACTGTGTTTTTTTTCCTAAAAATCCAGAAAACGAAAATTCAAAAAAAGTCCAAAAGAAAAGGGAAATGTTTCGTTAACCCCACGTTACGTTGTTTCTTTCGCTTTTACTTGTTCGCTATTTATGAGCTTGAAATAAAAATCATTTTATTTAAATAAAAAAGAATGAAAAAATGAGTGGTTTGGCGGATGACTTTTCACTCTCCGGTGACTTCGGATTTCCTGCCGGATGGCTTGCGGTCCGAATAACCGACGTTCTAAAAAATACTTTTTTTCTAAAAAATAACAAAAAACTAAAACATTCAAATATTTTCAAAAAAAATGAAATCTTTTATAATAAACTTCGACTTTCGTCGAGAAACCTTTTTCAGACTTTTTTTCAATAAACGCTCTAATACACTTAAGCGTATTTAAATATTTTCACAAAGACTAAAAAATACAAAAACAATTCAAATCTTTTGCCGCTTGGCTTTTCAAATTCAAACTTTTTCTCAAGAGAGTTTAGACGTGAGTCATTTCTAGTTGAAATTCATTTTCCCATGACATATGGCAGGAAAAGATATAAACTTTTCAGTATGTTCGTGGCGGATTTAAATGGAGTTTAAATTTAAGATGACGACTCGTCTTTTCTCCTAAAAAATCAATCAAACGAATCACTTTACAAATTTTACCCCGAACTACGAGATTTTGATCCTTTACGGATACGTAGTGCAAAAGACCTTGTGTCTTCCCAATTCAAAATTAACAAAACTTTTTTCTCCTTTTCTTTTGAATATCTAAAAAATTAATAAAAAAAACTCTCTCATCGTTACTCAATCATTTATAAGCAAATTTTACAAGCAAAATATTTTAGCACAAAAATACATATTTTACAAGAGGTTCCCGTAGAGTACTACGGATACATAGGATGTTAATACCTTCCCTTTGTATAACTAACCCCCGAACCTTAAATCTCTAAATTTTTATTATGGGTTTATTCGATCTTTTCCCTTTCCCTTGGATAAATTAAAGTTCGGTGGTGAATCATAATTTTTGAGAACCAAAGCTAACTAATAGCTTGGCGTCCGAAAATCACCGCGACAGTAATGTACCTAACCATTTAGATACTTGGATTTTAGACAGTGGAGCCACTGATCATGTTTGTGCTTCACTAAGTCTGTTCACTGCTTATAAGAAAGTTCATCCAATTCCCATCAAATTACCAAATGGAAACATAGTGACCACAGATATAATTGGAGATATTTTGGTTACTCCCAGCATTACTTTGAGAAATGTTCTTTATATGCCTCATTTTAGTATCAACCTTATCTCAGTTTCCAGAGTTTCAAAAGATTTGGATTGTGTATTTGCCTTCACTGATAATCTCTGCATTATTCAAAATTCCCTGCAGAGGATGATTGGTTCGGGTAGGATGTTCAATGGCCTATACTATCTTGAAGGTACACAATCTCAACCAAACATTCAGACAGGTAATAAGTGTAATTCCATAGCTATTCCTAGAGATGCTCTATGGCATTTTAGACTTGGTCACACATCTAAGAATAGATTAGACATTTTACACAAGTTGTATCCAAATATTGAAGTAAATAAAGTTGATTTTTGTTGTGATGTCTGTCATTTTGCCAAGCAAAGAAAGCTGCCTTATGATACAAGTAATAGTAGAGCTTCTGTTTGTTTAGAATTGCTACATATGGATATTTGGGGTCCTTTCTCCACTCCAACAACACATGGTCACAAGTACTTTTTGACAATAGTTGATGATCATAGTAGGTTTACATGGATTGTGTTGATGAAGGGAAAATTTGAAACTGCCTCCAAAATTCAGGATTTCATTACATTTGCTGAGAGCCATTTTTGTCACAAGGTCAAATTTATAAGAAGTGACAATGGCCCAGAATTTCTATCTTTGTCAAAATTTTATGTTAGTCATGGAATACAACATCAAAGGAGTTGTGTACATACCCCACAGCAGAATGGGAGAGTGGAAAGAAAGCACCAGTGTATATTGAATATAGTTCGTGCCTTATTAACTCAGTCACATCTTCCAGCAAAGTATTGGGGATATGCAGTATTACACTCAGTGTTTATAATGAATAGAGTCCCTTCACATGCTCTTGAAGGTCAGATTCCATATGCTGCCTTGCATGGCAAGTTACCAGATCTGTCAGAATTAAAAGTGTTTGGCTCCTTATGCTTTGTGTCTACACATGATATTCACAGATCCAAGCTAGATCATAGAGCTAGAAAATGTGTCTATCTTGGTGTTAAGGCTGGTATGAAGGGACATGTTGTGTTAGACCTTCACAACTATGAGATAATTGTGTCCAGACATGTGATATTTGAAGAAACTATTTTTCCATACCCTATAAACCCTTCTAAACCACCATGGGAGTACATGGTGCCTCCCACTAACATTTCATTACCTAATGCACCTATACAAACTACAAATAGCCAGCAAACCACAAATGAACCTTCAACTCACCATGATATCTCTTCACCCTTACATTCCACTCATGACATTAGTCAACCTATCTCTGATCAGACTATTTCTTCACAGTCTGATCATGACCTCATAACCATTCCCCTTGCTCAAACAAACACTGAGAAACCCACTTCCAATTCACCAACTCATACACAACCTAGAAGGTCAAATAGAACAAAACAGTTACCTCTACATCTTATGGATTACCACTGCAATGCAGTAATCCATAAGACACCTTATCCCATATCTAATTTCATTAATCACAGTAACTTATCTAACTCCTACTCCTCTTTTTGCCTATCACTACTCAGTGATACTGAACCTGACAGCTATGTTGAAGCTTCCAAACATGAATGCTGGGTCAAGGCAATGAAAAATGAGCTGGCAGCTTTAGCTAACAATAAAACTTGGGACATCACTGACCTACCAACAGGAATTAAGCCTATAGGAAGCAAATGGGTGTACAAGATTAAAAGAAAAGCTGATGGAACAATAGATAGATACAAAGCAAGGTTAGTTGCAAAAGGGTACAATCAAGTGGAAGGAGTTGATTTCTTCCAAACATTCTCTCCAGTAGCAAAGATGACCACCATTAGAGCTGTACTAGCTATTGCATCTATTAAAAATTGGCACATACACCAGTTGGATGTAGATAATGCTTTTCTACATGGTGACCTAGATGAAGATGTCTATATGACCATTCCACAAGGATTTGAAGGAGCTACAAGTAATCAAGTCTGTAAGTTGAAAAAATCCTTGTATGGTTTGAGACAGGCTAGCAGGCAATGGTATGAGAAACTTTCACATTTTCTTATCTCCATTGGATACAAAAATATGCCCTCAGATCCCACACTATTCACTAAGGTTACACCAGCCAGCTTCACCACACTGCTTGTATATGTTGATGATATAGTGCTCACTGGCAGTAGTATCACAGAAATTGAAGCTACAAAGGCACAGTTACATCAGGCTTTTGGGATCAAGGACATTGGAGTGCTCAAGTTCTTCTTAGGACTAGAAGTAGCACACTCTCAGCAGGGTATTACATTATGTCAAAGGAAGTATTGCTTGGAATTGCTAACTGAGACAGGAAACTTGGGATGCAAGCCATCCAGTATTCCAATGGATCCAAGCAACAGGTTACACCATGATGATAGTGAGCCTTACAACAACATCACTGAGTATAGAGCTTTGGTTGGTAAGTTGTTATATCTAACCTCCACAAGGCCTGACATAGCTTTCCCTGTTCAGCAATTAAGCCAATTTCTGGATAAACCCACCTCAACATATTTTAAAGCTGCACAAAAAGTGTTGAGATACCTCAAAGGTAACCCTGGCACAGGTCTATTTTTTCCCAGAAATGCCTCACTTCAATTACTAGGTTTCAGTGATGCTGACTGGGGAGGTTGCCCTGACAGCAGAAGATCAATCACAGGCTATTGTTTCTTCATAGGACAGTCCTTAATTTGTTGGAAATCCAAGAAGCAATTGACTGTGGCAAAATCTTCATCTGAGGCTGAGTATCGTGCCTTGGCATCTGCTACATGTGAGCTTCAATGGTTGAGTTATTTGTTAAGAGACTTGCAGATTCATACAGACAAGCCACCAGTTCTGTATTGTGACAGTCAAAGTGCTTTGCACATTGCTACCAACCCTGTGTTTCATGAGCGTACAAAACACTTGTATATAGACTGCCATATTGTCAGAGAAAAGCTGCAAGATGGACTCATGAAGCTGCTACCTATATCGGGCTACAATCAAATTGCTGACATCTTAACAAAAGCTTTGCATCCAGCTAATTTTCATAGGCTATTTTCCAAGCTAGGCCTCATCAACATCTTTCGGCCTCAGCTTGAGGGGGTGTGTCAAAATATAGATTCAATCTGTTAACTAATTAGTTAGTTACATACAGTTAGTTAGTTAGTTAACTTGTTTTACTAGTTAAGCAGTTAGTTATTGACAGTTAGAAGAGTTTGTTATATGTTTAGCAGTTAAGATACTCATCTATAAATGCCTGTAACTACTGTGTATCTTGATCAATCAATTGAATCTAAACACATTCGATTTTTCTCTTCTCCTTTACTTGATGTTATCTTCTACATTCAAGCTTTCATTTTCCATTTCCATGGAGTCATTTGTTGCATATCACCATATTAGTGATATCTTTGATAATCTTCTTCTTCTTCCTTCTCGATTTTCCTTTTGCCTTTTCCTTCACCGATTCATTTTTAGGGTTTATCTTCATCGATCAACACGCTCGCTTCTTCACTCCCTAAAGGTACGTTTCAATTCTGCCTTCTTCCAATCTTTGTTTTCTCAGAGCACCGACTACGCTGTGGCGTTGTTTTATAGTTTAGGGATTGTTCTAGCAGCACATAATTCCGTGATTGTGATTGTTTTGTTATGCTACTTGTTTTGTTAAACTAGATTTGGTCAAATCTGAATATGGTTTTGAAAATTAATTTGTTTATGTTTGGGAACAGTTTAGGGTTTAGTTTAGGGGAGAAGGGTTTAATGCTGTTTAATGTGATTTCATTCGGTTAGAGTTGGAATTTTGATTTATTTTTTTCATTTTTTAGCTGAAATTTGGAATTTATTTGTGAAAATTTGGTTGCGATTTTGGTGTTTAAGATTGGGTTGTATCAATGAGTGAACGGAAAACTATCGACTTAGAGCAAGGATGGGATTTTATGCAGAAGGGAATCACGAAGCTGAAGAATATTCTTGAAGGGCTACCTGAACCTCAGTTTAGCTCTGAGGACTATATGATGCTATACACGTATTTTTCTCTGAAATGTTTTTTGTTTTGAGATTAATTGGGTTTTGATTGAGTGTTCATTTTTATGGAAATGGTTTATTCTTGAATTTATTGCAGGACCATATACAACATGTGCACTCAGAAGCCTCCCAATGACTATTCCCAACCGTTGTATGACAAGTACAAGGAATCGTTTGAAGAGTACATCATATCAACAGTGAGTAATGCTATTACTTTTTGGACATGATACATAAGGACGTATTTGAATATACATAAAATTATTTTTTGTGTTACATAGTCATTACTTGTTTGCGTCTTTCCTACTAGGGTAATACTTGTCTACCGGTGAATATCATACTATCATGCCTGTTATCGATCTTATAGGGCTATTCAGTTAGATTGAATAAGAACAAAATTCAACTAATCCTCCTTGTGTCCTAAAATATGATAACAGAGTTCAATTGATTTCTGGTTATCATCAATCACGAAGTTCTTACTTAGAAGGTATAGCTTAATTAGTAGCCCAGTTCTTATACTGTTTTGGAACTTTCAATCTCCATGTGGACTACATAATTATAGTTTTGATTTTTGAGTAAGTCGACACGTAGTGAATCTTTTGGAAGGGAAGGATACAACACAGCTGCAGCCACACAAGTAACCATATAACATGGTCAGACATTTTTAATATCTAGTTGATTAGTTGATACAAGGGTCAGGCCAGTGCCTCATGGCTTCCATAGATAAGAACAAATGACTAGACCATCGTAAAAATTGTGGAAAAAGTAGTTCTGAAATCCAAATTGTAGATATGAGTTCACCCTCTTCGCTAGCAACGCATTTCTGAATCGGTCCACTTGTCTGTTGCAAGTTGTGACCAACTTTGACATCAAAAATAAAAGTTATCTCGCCAATTGTTACTTATCACCACCATTCTGGACGGGATAATGCTCTCATACATTTTTAGGAATAGTAATTAGTAATTTGATGATAAAGCAGAAACAAAGGAGCAATGGGAGGGAGAAAATCAACGGTAACTTAGAAAATTGTAATTAGGAGTGGATTTAGAGTAGAATGTTCACCTTTAAAGAGAATCAGCAAAATTAATAATAGGAGCAATCTTTTGGAGCTTCAAGCTGTCGATGCTTGTAAGTAATATGAAATCATCGCAATGAAGGGCTGTCTTGTAACCGTGGTGTGGTGTTTGAGGGATAGAGACAGATCATTCCAAAAGGAGGAGTGAGTGGTGCTTGAGATAGGTTAGAAAGATAAAAAGTGAGTGATACTTGAGATCATTCCATAGACTTCAATTTTGAAAGGTGAGGAGTCGCATGCTTCAAAGGATCACATAACAAAGAGTTGGTACCAATTTGAATATTTTTGTAATTTCTACAAAGAATCGTACAAAACATAGACACACACACACACAAGAGAAACATGATCCAGATCTTTAAATTTTGGTCAAAATGATCAGCCAAGGCTGTCTATACTGTATAGTAACCGAATCTCTGTCAAGGAATAAGATGAAAGAATAACAACAGAAAGAAAGAATAATTACTAATTTTGATTACAATCAGTGGATACAGTTCTCAAGACCGCCCCATTCTGTGGTATTCAAAAGACTTGTACTCCTTCCAAATTGATACTTGAGGTCCTTTAATTTACTGGAAAGGATCTTGGTCTTGGTGTTTTAGCTACTTTTTATAGTGTCATTAATTTTAGTTCTCTCTTGTTTGTGTGCGTGAGAGATAAAGGTGTGTATATAGTTGAAATGATTTTCAAGTTTGATCAGCCTGTGTCTCTTAAAGGTAGCATTTTTTTATTACCTTGTAATAACTGTCCAGTTTTGGGGATTTCGTTTGGAATCCAATTCTTGGGTTCTTAACAGCTTGACACAAAATTCATGCTATAGTGAAATGATTTATTTTTCTTGGGGACATGGGGTGGGGGTGGGAGGTGTCATGTGGCTCATTTAATTTCTAGTACATTTTAGAAATCTGTTTTTTCCTTTATTTGATTATTTATTTGTTTACTTTTCCGTTCCCAATTTTTCTTTCATAAATGAAAATCACTTTTTTGGGGTCAGGTATTACCTTCTTTGAGAGAGAAGCATGATGAATTTATGTTGCGAGAACTCGTGAGGAGGTGGACTAACCATAAAATTATGGTTAGATGGCTTTCTCGTTTCTTTCACTATTTGGATCGATACTTCATTGCTCGGAGGTCACTTCCACCGCTTAATGAAGTTGGGTTGACTTGCTTCCGTGATTTGGTAATTTTCTCTATTCCTTCATAGTTTTTTTTTTCCTTTCTTTCTATCAGTAGATATAGTTCTTTCTTAACGTGTCGGTTAAATCATTGTGTGATTTTTATGAATTCCAGGTTTACAAGGAAATAAATGGGAAAGTGAGAGATGCTGTGATTTCTCTTGTACGTGCTTTCTTCCTTATTATACAATATTTCAGTGTTCACAAATATAGATTAAATAACCTATCCTTTTTTTTTTGTTTAAAGATTGATCAAGAACGTGAAGGAGAGCAAATTGATCGAGCTCTATTAAAAAATGTATTAGATATATTTGTTGAAATTGGAATGGGGCAAATGGATCACTATGATAATGATTTTGAAGCTGCCATGCTCAAAGACACGTCTGCATATTATTCTCGAAAGGCTTCAAACTGGATCCTAGAAGATTCTTGTCCTGATTATATGCTCAAGGTATTATTCCTTAATGGTGATAACTATAACTTGGTTTCTTCATCTATAATATCACATGGCTGCTGTTTAATATTGTGGTTTTCATTACAGGCTGAGGAGTGTTTGAAACGGGAGAAAGATAGGGTTGCTCATTATCTGCACTCCAGTAGCGAGCCAAAGTTATTAGAGGTTTGTTCTTTAGTTGCTATTTTCCCAGCTATGTGGTCTAAAAATGTTTCAAATAGAGTACTGTACTGCATTCTTAATTGAAGAAAATAATTGTCAATAACTATTGTGATTCTATATTGTTCCATTATTCAATGTCTGACTTTTTTTCTACTTTTTTTTTTGAATTTTTTAGAAAGTTCAACATGAGCTTTTATCTGTGTATGCAAACCAACTTCTTGAAAAAGAGCATTCTGGATGTCATGCATTACTTAGAGATGACAAGGTACTTTTTAACTGTATTATGCTCACTAGTTTTTAAACAAATCTTGAAACACAAACTTATACTGTTTCCTTTAAATGCATAGGTTGAAGACTTGTCAAGGATGTTCAGGCTCTTTTCTAAAATACCCAAAGGCCTTGATCCTGTTTCCAGTATATTTAAGCAGGTTGTGACTTCAAACCTATATTTACGATTTCTTCCTTTGTATGTCACTCAAAATTGGGGGGTATAGAAAACTCATTTCATTCCTGATGGTTTGTATATGTGATGGTTTCTTTCCTTCCTCTATGCAGCATGTTACTGAAGAAGGTACGGCATTGGTGAAGTTGGCTGAAGATGCAGCAAGTTTCAAGAAGGTATGTTTCAATTCTGTAGTTGCCTCATTGCTGGTTGAGGTTTATCTTTTCTATTGCAATAATTGAGGAAAACTAGTACTGCATGAATGTTACCTTTTGACCTATCAACATATCTTGAAACATGGCATCTGAGTGTGAACTGCTTTTATTGTTAAGAGAACTTGCCACATTTCCAACTAAAAAGTGCATATTAATGTATATAACTTAGAGAACTACTTTTATTTGTTTCGCATATGCCAGGTACTTGTCATGCATATTTTCTGTGGAAACAGTTTGAGCTACATGAATTTGACTTATTCACTTATCTTAACACTATCTGTGTGAATTGGTTTTATTGATGAACAACGTGCCACATGATATCCTGGAGAAACAATCCTCATTTGTGTATATGCATAATGCATAAATTCAAAAGGTTTTGAAAAAATCCTATATGTCTATAACTCCTATTACCAAGCTAAACAGTAATTAAAATCAATATAATAATAATAATAACATTGAAGTATATTTTTTCAAATTTGTATAGTATTCTGCTATCATTGAAAGACTTAAATACAATTTTAAGGATTTATGATAGGGAAAATAAAAGAAAGGATATGAGCAACTTTAAAAGACTTATTGTGCTCATCAAGAGAAAACCTGTGATCTCATCTTATACAATCCCAGAAGTTAATGGACAAAGACACGTTTCTTTCAAATTTCAGTCTCCTCATTTTGCAAATGATTTATGTACTCGTCAGCTGTAAATGGTGCCATGCTTTTGAAGCAAATTTAAGTTGATTCTAACATTTTATTACCTTTTAAATTAAAATGTCTGCAGGCAGAAAAAAGGGATATTATTGGCTTACAAGAGCAGGTAATGTTGGAATTTTCTAGTTTTGTAGTATAAATGCAATTGATATTGATGCATTTATGGAAACTGAGATTGGTCCCTTTTCTTTTTTCAGGTTTTTGTTCGAAAGGTGATTGAGCTGCATGACAAGTACCTAGCATATGTGAACGACTGTTTCCAAAATCATACTCTATTCCACAAGGTTTGATCATAGAATGGCTTCAAAATTGCCATGCTGCGTTAATTTGTTATCTGAACTAGAAGATTTTATCCTACAGGCTCTTAAGGAGGCTTTTGAGATTTTTTGCAACAAGGGTGTCGCTAGAAGCTCAAGTGCAGAATTGCTTGCCACTTTTTGTGATAATATTCTCAAGAAAGGAGGAAGTGAAAAATTAAGTGATGAAGCAATCGAAGATACACTTGAGAAGGTCGCAGTGCAGCTTTCTTGATTTTCCATATGCTTGAATAAATTTGATGCTCGCGTTTCTGAATTTGAGATTTTTTTTTTTTATCTATTTGCAGGTTGTCAAGCTACTTGCTTATATATTAGTGACAAAGATTTGTTTGCTGAATTTTATAGGTAAACATCATAGAAAAGGAAAACATCTGTGATAATCATTAGTGTTGGAATTGTTTTTGGGGGGGGGGGTCATGGTCCAAAAGATTTAAACCATTTGGACTTCACTCCACCTTGCTTATAAAACCTCCAATATGAGATTTCTATTTTCAGCACTCCCCCCAGATAATTTTTTTCCGGTACTCATTTTGTTTCTTCCATGTATTTTACTGGCAAGTGGATAATTATTTTTGGGGAAAAGCTTAAAGGAGTAAATAAAATGAAAAGATACTAGGTAGTGGTGAGATATAGAGAACATGCAGAGAAAGTGAACCACTATTATTTGAAAATATAAGTTTGTTTGAGTTTTATTTTTGTTATTATAACCGTATATACTTTTTATAGCTTATCTTTGAAGCGTTTCAACACAATTCAGACTGTTTTGAAGTTTTTGGAACATAAATTTGAGTTTGAAAATGTCTTCACTATTGTATTAATTGCTATTCTATTAATAGGAAAGTCCAGGAAGGAATACCAAACCCATCCTCCTTCTTGCCTTTGTCCTTTTTGGGTTTTGATTTACTATCATGCCTCACAGTTTTGTTTGTATTTTATGATGCACATAACATTTGTTGAATCTTTGTGACACAGTCAATGGTACAGTTGCATCCATCATGGTAGTGATGTTTTTGTTGCTATTTTATGTGTATCAAAATTACCCCCTCTTCCTAATGGAACACAACTTCATTAAAATAGTCATACATCTTGCCTGGTTGTTTGCAGGAAAAAGCTTGCTCGAAGGCTTCTTTTTGATAAGAGTGCCAATGATGACCATGAGAGGAGTATTTTGACAAAGTTGAAGCAACAATGTGGTGGTCAATTTACCTCAAAGATGGAAGGAATGGTCAGTCTTTCAAGTGTTTGTGATTGAGCTGATGTTCTATATTCAACTATTTTGTAGAATAATAAAAGAAATTCCATTTTTTTTGTGGGTTCTACCAGGTTACAGATTTGACGCTGGCAAAGGAGAATCAAACAAGCTTTGAGGAATATTTAAGTAATAATCCTAATGTAGACCCTGGAATTGACTTGACAGTTACAGTTCTGACCACCGGTTTCTGGCCTAGTTACAAATCTTTTGACTTCAATCTTCCTGCAGAAATGGTATATTTGTGTGTGTGTGTGTGTGTGTGTCTATTTGTTTATATTAAACCAGAACTTATTTGCCAAATGTTTGATGGTATCCTATCCTAGATTTAGATAAGTTTTATTTATAATTAACACTTATATCTTTCTTTATTGTAGGTTAAGTGTGTAGAAGTTTTCAAGGAGTTTTATCAAACAAAAACTAAACACAGAAAACTTACTTGGATTTATTCCTTGGGTACCTGCAATATAAGTGGGAAATTTGAACCAAAAACTATGGAGCTGATTGTGACTACTTACCAGGTTATATTATTATGCATACTCATATTTTATTGAAGTTTATTTTTTGTGTTACTTCTCATTGTTATATTTTGTGATTTGTACAATTTGTATGGATTTCTCTCTACTTATCTGATGCTGTCTTTTGCTTTTCAACAGGCTTCAGCATTGCTTCTATTCAATTCCTCGGATAGACTGAGTTATTCTGAGATACTGACTCAGTTGAACTTGAATGATGAAGATGTTATTAGACTGCTTCACTCTCTATCATGTGCTAAGTACAAGATACTTATCAAGGAGCCACACACAAAAACAATATCACCTACTGATTATTTTGAATTTAATTCAAAGTTTACAGACAAAATGAGGAGGATCAAGGTACAATTGTCACATACTAATTGTTTGTTTTGATCTATTCTGTATTTCTGTTTGCTTGGTTATCTTAGTCTCTATGTGGCTTTTACTGACTGTTGAGTTAGACTGATACATAATTTGTGGTGCAGATTCCTCTTCCTCCTGTGGATGAGAAGAAAAAAGTAATTGAGGATGTTGACAAGGATAGAAGATATGCCATTGATGCCTCAATTGTGCGTATTATGAAGAGTCGGAAAGTTTTAAATTACCAACAGTTAGTTGTGGAGTGTGTTGAGCAGTTAGGCCGCATGTTTAAGGTTCGTATTTAACCCCCCTTCTATCACACTGTTTTTTTGGTTAGTTTTTACTATAATCCTGAACTGTTGATATGGAATAATGTGTTTCACAGCCTGATGTCAAAGCAATTAAGCGTATTGAAGACTTGATCTCTCGAGACTACCTGGAAAGGGACAAAGATAATGCAAATTTGTTCAAGTACTTGGCATGATGTTGATGTGATATTGACGACTTCACAACTTAAGTTGTTACTACAGCTCCTAAAAATAGCCAAACCAGATGACGATACTTGGAATCACAGAAAATCAGTTCTTCCTAATTTCCTTGAAGGGAGGGGCTATAAGTGCTTGTAAATTTTGGCTACTGTAAATGTGTGCTTATGTTGGAAAAGTTGTAATCAGTTCTATAATTAAGTAGGCCCGGGTCATATTTTCCTTCTGTTTTTTAATTGCTTGCGTTCACATATGATGACTTAGTTGTTGCATGTCTATTAATCATTTCTCCCATCCCATATAGGAAATAGGAATTGTGTTACTTTAGTTTAAGTGAGAATGTATTTTGAGTGTGATCTTAAAAACCATCAAATGAGTGGGTATTTTGTTTGAATCCAAACCCTACTTCAACGGCGCTTTACATTATTTGTCTATAATACTTATCTTTCAAAGCCGACATCTACTTCATTGTTTTTATTATGATACATCATGTGGTTTTTTATTCTTTCTAATTACAAATAAAAAGCTCTCCGCTAATGACCAAATGAGGCAATCAATACGTCTTTGTCTCTTTTACTGTTCGATTCTTTCATCAATTGTCTCTACTGTTTGATTCTTTCATCAATATGTTTGGAAGTTGTACATTCATTTAATTCTATTTCAGTATAGGCTTTTTATTCATATATTTAAAAGAAAATAGTAAATCGAATTAGTTTAGACCATTAGTGGTCATCATCGAACTATTTATATTCACAAATATTCTAGGTTAGCCGAACACGGCCTAAATTTAGTTAGGAGGGAATGGAATTAAAGTCAGTCGACACTTGAATCTTATATAGCTGCTATTGACGCCACTTAGCTGTTTTAATGCAAAAAGGATTTTGACTCAAAGTAAGTAGATAATTTGGCTTTGACAGTTAGCTTAATATATAAAAAATTAACCAAATTACCATGGGGCACGTGGAATCCCGTGTGAATTAGCAAAACCCACCTTGCAAGGCTAAATACTCTCGGATGATCGATAGTGAAAAACTACTGCGAGAGAAAGGTGAAAAGAATTTCTGGCGGGCAGTGAAATAGATAGAATAACATGGATTCACAATCTTTCAAGTAGTGGGAGGAGCTAGGGCTCTGACCGACGATCTAGATTGAAAAACCAAATTACCCCCTCCCCTCAAATTCTTTTGGGCTGTGAGGCACATTAAAATTCAAATGGAATACATAAGACCCCGCAAAGAAAGAAAACGAAAGAAAAATATTGGATTCTAGTCTTTATTTTTTTTTCTGTAGATTCTAGTCTTTATTAAAAAGGGTAATATATGTGGATTTTGTTTTTATTGGAGCCACAATACAAGTAAGTTGTAGAGCTTTAAGTAGAAGACTTGAGAATACGAAAATTGATCAAGATCCGTCACACATTTAAGAAAAATCAAATTAGTTAGTACGATATAAATGATTGAATCGTTAGACACATGATTAATTCAATGTCACGACATAGGATTAATTTCATAGTCATGACACTATGAGAGGTTAATCTATAATCTATAACAATAATAAAGGGAAGGCATTGGTTTGGTGTAGCCTATTTTCTTTCCAATTTTACCCTTCATTTATTGTAGTTATTCCAAAAAAAAACCAACACTAAAAAGTGGAAGTTGAAGTTGGTTACATTTCAAAAATGAAAAATAACTGCACTATAAAATTAAAACACATCTTTTTAATGGCTTGAACAAGGAATGAGAAATGAGAAAGAAACAAGGAATGATATATCATTGCAGCTACATTTTTGTATAATGATAGATACGTCCTTGATTGATTTTTTTTGTTTCCATTTTGATTTTTTTCTTTTTCCTTCATGTGTTTTCAATTCCATGATAACAAATATATCATTCTTTAATTTTCAGGATGAAATCAAGTCATTTGGTTCACATGGATCAATAAATATTTCTTTGATGCCTTGGTGAAGTTAATTGTCATTTCATTTGGTGAATTGCAATGGTAATACAACCTATTAATTTTGTTGGTTTTCTTTTATTAGTCTTCTTACGTAACATGCATTGGAAAGTTATCAAATTTAACCCTAACGCAACTATCATACAAGAAAGAAAAAGTGAAAGATAAACAAGAAGAAACGGATCACACAGACGGACACGATGTATGGCCGCAATTTGTTTATATTGGGCACCACCTTCACTTTCCTTCACTATCTTTGTTGCCGTATAGATGTTTTATTTTCTCTGTTGCCTTTTGTTCTTATTTCAATTGCTTCTTATTTCAATTGTTTTTGTTGGATGTGTTCATTTTATTTTGCATGGTAATACAATTTACATACTTTTCTAACATGTTTTGGAATTTTTGGAATTTTTATTCAACTTTTCTATCATATTAGTTATTCCCCCAATTTATTTCATTTTGCTTTTGGTAAAATTCCCAATATTTAACTTTAATCACCTTTAATCTAAACAACATGTAGTTGTTAAAAAATGTTGATGGATAGTGGTTTCCCTATAAGATGTGTTTTTTGATCTTCTTATAAGGTTATCTCATGTTATTTATTTGCTCTATTCACTGGAACAGTAATATAGTGCCATGAGAACAAAGCAAGGTGAGGAAATTGAAAGAGGAAGAAAATTAGAGTATTGAGGTTGTGAAGCAATTTGCGCTCTGATGATTTGTAAGGTTACTTTCATTTTGGGTTCTCCATATTTATTTTTTGTTTTGTTTCAGTGACTAATTTTAGTAGATTTTTTTGGTAGGTTTTTTAGTTGATAGAGAGTTTATTGTTTATAGATTTAGTAAACCATGGAATGAGAATAATTGCTTGCTTTTGAGATGAAAACATATATGAAGAAGTTATTATAGTGGGTCTCTACTTTAACATTTTTTTAGCCTGTTATGGTTTACCTCCATCGTCAAAATGACTAAATCCAATTCTCTTCCAATTTCATAGTTTACATGCTACAATTTATTTTTCATTTTTCTAAATAGTGTAGTTTTGCTTTTTAAATGAAATTGTATTCGTAAATTGTAAATTGTATTGGCAATCCTAAATTATAAATTTATATTTCATTCAGTTACTATGAAATAGTAAGCAGAGAATGAACACTTAACAAAGACAACATGAACTATTAAGAATGTGACAAAATTATAATGAAAGAAAATAAAAGGAGAAACAAGTGAAAAAATCATCTATGAATAACATTCAGTTTAGAGTACCATTTTAAAATCTAACACATATGAATTTTTCACGTGCAACTTTTCAAGGAGCCATTTTTTTTTCCTTCAACGTGTTATTTAGCTATGGTGTGGACCAATGTACGTAAATTACAATTTTTATTTTTGAGGGAAACTTAAAATACACAAATTAATTTAAATAAAATTAAATTTATAATATACTGCTGTTTACAATTTATATAGGTTAGCAAAAAAGAAAATGAGGATCACACAAACGGGCACGGAACGTGCCCGTTTGGCCACTATCGAGAATTTTGAAAATTTTCTCATATCGCCATATCAATATTATATTATATCGGTATTGTGTCACGTATCAGAACTTCATAGTGCATATATTAGACAAATCCTTTATGATATCATATTTTGTCCTAACTATGATTTATTTAGTTTATATGAATATGATGAGTAGTTATTAAAATTGTCTCATTGTATTAAGAAGAAATAGTTGTAACTTAAGTTGGATTGGAATTGAAAATTTGAATC
Organism: Trifolium subterraneum; assembly: GCA_951799995.1. Classification (NCBI taxonomy): domain Eukaryota; kingdom Viridiplantae; phylum Streptophyta; class Magnoliopsida; order Fabales; family Fabaceae; genus Trifolium; species Trifolium subterraneum. The sequence continues at coordinate 32,633,993 of OX637468.1, forward strand.
CACATTGGTTTACAATAGTATGACTCAACGCGCCAAATGACAAAGTAAAAGAACCAATTTCCAAGTTGTAATAAATGAATGGTGAATGGTCACTTCAATGCTACTCCCTCAATTACTTTTTTTTTAAGTGTCTATTATCATCATATTTGTCGTTTCTATTTAATTGCCTTTTTAATTTTAGTATTTTAAGAGTACCATTTGATGATTATACCAATTGTTAATTACTCGTATATTTTTAATAAAATTAATTAATGCTATATATTTGAAAAAAAATGATTATTTTTCGTAAAAAAAAAATTTATTTCTAGTTTTTTTAATGAAATTGGGCAATTTTTTAATGATTATTTTTTTAATGGATACTTTCGCTTAGCTTTACTTCAATCAACAATGCAACAAAATTTACCAACTTTTGCAACATATGTGATGGGAGTTGAGCTATACATGCTTATTATTTCCAGTCACCACAGAATTGTGACCGCGAGCAGCGGAATAGTGAAAGCAAAACTTGTTAAGATATTGTATGACCATAAACCAATTGTGGTTTATGGAGTGTCAAAGGTTTTGTTTCCGAAAGAGATTTTTTGCAACAAACTATGATGACCTCTGTTGGGATTTGTTTGACTGTCATTTGATGTTTTTATTTATTTTGGTACCATAAAACTGTTATATAATATTTATCCATAATAATTGTCATGTATCGTAGTACTAATTGTCATGTATCGTAGTACTAATTGTCATTTATACATTAATAACCCCAAGTATAAGCACTATGTGTCCAACAATTCCACAACCCCAAAGCCTCCACACCAAGTTTTAGACTAGAGAACTCCACTAGAACCAGAAGGATTCCGGAGGGTGTTTACGAGGAGCCATCGTACAGGGGATCAAAATTTTAGGGGCACCAATTTTTTTTACTTAGTGTGTGTAGCATGCATTTGTTAAAATAAACAAATTAAATGATTATTATAACTAAATTTTAAAATTGACTTAGACTCTTATGATCTTGATAGTAAAATTCATTTGAAGAATTAAAAGTTGTCAGAGGAATTCTAACAATTGAAAGTAGGGGTGTTCAAAAATTCAGTTAACTGAACCAAATTGCAATTCGAACTGCACTGAACCATATTTTAAACTGAACCATTTAATGCAGTTTTGAACTGAACCACTTTTAAAAAACAGTTACAATTCAGTTTATAACTGGTTCAGAACCAGTTTAAATTTATGAACCGGTTTTTATTAAAAAATAATATTTAATTTTTTTTCGGAAAAAAAGTTCTCATATTTCTGACTTTTTTTCGGGAAAAAGTTTCTGATCTTTTTTCGGAAAATTTTTTTCGAGTTTTTTCCGGAAAAAAAGTTCTCGATTTTTCAGAAAAAAAGTTTCCGATGTTTTTTCGGAGAAAATTTTTCGAGTTTTTTCCGAAAAAAGTTATCGACTTTTCCGGAAAAAAGATTCCGATGTTTTTTCGGGAAAATTTTTTCGAGTTTTTTCCGGAAAAAAGTTTCCGATCTTTTTTCGGGGAAAAATTTCGAGTTTTTTCCGGAAAAAAAGTTTCCGATATTTTTTCGGGGAAAATTTTTCCGAAAAAAGTTATCGATTTTTCTGATGTTTTTTCGGGGAAAAGTTTTCGAGTTTTTTCCCGAAAAAAAGTTCTCGATTTTTCCGAAAAAAAGTTTCCGCTGTTTTTTCGGGAAAATTTTTTCGAGTTTTTTTCGGAAAAAAGTTTTCGATTTTTCCGATTAAAAGTTTCCGATCTTTTTTCGGGGAAAAATTTTCGAGTTTTTTCCGGAAAAAAAGTTTTCGATGTTTTTTCGGGGAAAAGTTATCGATTTTTCCGAAAAAAATTTCCGATATTTTTTCGGGAAAAAATTTTCGATTTTTTCGGAAAAAAATTTGCTATTATTTTTTTGGAAAAAAATTTCGACTTTTCTCGGAAAAATGTTTCCGATATTTTTTCGGAAAAAAAGTTCTCGACTCTTTCGAGAAAAAAATTTCAATATTTTTCTTCAGGGAATTGGTTGAAAACCAGTGTTTCAAAAATAAACCGGTTTTTAATAAAAAAAACTGGTTTTAAACCAGTTATCCAAAACTAAACCAGTTAAAAAGTGTAAACTGGTTCTAAACCGGTTCTGAACTGAATTGTAACTGATTTTACAGATAATCTGGTTTTTATAAAAAGTGGTTACAGTTACTGAACTGAACCGTTTATATGGTTCAGTTCAGTGCAGTTCATGAACCATGAACACCCCTAATTGAAAGTTTAATCTTTAACTTTTCTTTCACATTATATATTTTTATACGACTTATAAAAAAAATGTGGCACCAAAATCTACCTCCGAATATGAGGAAAATATTGCTTGACCCTTATCATTACAACATTGCTAATGGATTCCTTACGGCTACGGGCTTCCTTAAAGAACTGGAAGCCGTTAAAGGCCGCTCTAGATTTACTCTCTTCTTGCCGGTACACAGAGCGTCTGAAATATTACCTCATTTCGTGGATATTCAGTCTTTCGGGCCAGTTTAAAAAACTCTGCTAATCAAAGCTCATGTTTGTAAAGGATACTTTCGCTTAGCTTTACTTCAGTCAACAATGCAACAAAATTTACCAACTTTTGCAACATATGCGATGGGAGTCGAGCTATACATGCTTATTATTTTCAGTCACAACAAAATTGTGACCGCGAGCAACGGAATAATGGAAGCAAAACTTGTTAAGATATTGCATGACCATAAACAAATTGTGGTTTATGGAGCGTCAAAGGTTTTGTTTCCGAAAGAGATTTTTGGCAACAAACTATGATGACCTCTGTTGGATTTGGTTGACTGTTATTTGATGTTTTTATTTATTTTGGTACCATAAAATTGTTATGTAATATTTATCCATAATAATTGTCGTGTATCGTAGTACTAATTGTAATTTATACATTCATAACCCCAAGTATAAGCACAATATTTGTCCAACAATTCCATAACCCCAAAACCTCCACACCAAGTTTTAGACTAGAGAACTCCACTAGAACCAGAAGGATTCCGGAGGGTGTTTAAGAGGAGTCATTGTACAGGGGATCAAAATTTTAGGGGCACCAATTTTTTTTTACTTAGTGTGTGTAGCATGCATGCACTCGCGTGTGCGTGCATGCGTGTGTGTTAAAATAAATAAATTAAATGATTATTATAACTAAAATTTAAAATTGACTTAGACTCTTATGATCTTAATAGTAAAATCCATTTGAAGAAGTAAAAGTTATCAGAGGAATTCTAACAATTGAAAGTTTAATCTTTAACTTTTCTTTCACATTATATATTTTTATACGACTTATAAAAAAAATGTGGCACCAAAATCTACCTCCGAATATGAGCAAAATATTGCTTGACCCTTATCATTACAACATTGCTAATGGATTCCTTACGGCTACTGGCTTCCTTAAAGAACTGAAAGCCGTTAAAGGCTGCTCTAGATTGACTCTCTTCTTGCCGGTACACAGAGCGTCTGAAATATTACCTCATTTCGTGGATATTCAGTCGTTCGGGCCGGTTAAAAAAACTCTGCTAATCAAAGCTCATGTTTGTAAAGGATATTTTCGCTTAGCTTTACTCCAGTCAACAATGCAACAAAATTTCCCAACTTTTGCAACATATGCGATGGGAGTCGAGCTATACATGCTTATTATTTCTAGTCACCACAGAATTGTGACCGCGAGCAGCGGAATAGTGGAAGCAAAACTTGTTAAGATATTGTATGACCATAAACCAATTGTGGTTTATGGAGTGTCAAAGGTTTTGTTTCCGAAAGAGATTTTTGGCAACACACTATGATGACCTCTGTTGGGATTTGTTTGACTGTCATTTGATGTTTTTATTTATTTTGGTACCATAAAACTGTTATGTAATATTTATCCATAATAATTGTCATGTATCGTAGTACTAATTACCCTCTTTTTTGGGCCGAAATAAATTTGAGGTTATAAGAATTTTGTTTTCAAGTTTTTGTGCTCGTTTTCTTTTATTAATGTGGTAATGGAAGTCTTTATGCTGATGTATCAAAAATATTTTGAAAATGTGTCCAATTTCATTTTCTTTACACGAGCTTGTTTATAATGAGCATATTTGTTGATTTTTGTTAGAAAATATTTTCGAAATATTTCATGTTGTACTGTCCAAAACAGTAGGGTGATTTTGTCCTTTGTAAATACAAATGTCGTCCTAAAACGTGCACTATTGTGAAACCATCTTTCCAAAACGATGAAACTCATGAGATTTATATATGGTTTGCGACATTCGAAAAAATTCATCGAGCTAGCTAGAATCGTTTATAGTATGATATTATTAAAGGATTACCAACATTTTAAGTTTTTAACAATATACTTTTTTTTTTTTTTTTGAGAAAAATTATTTTAACATTATACGTATATACTAGTTTTATTTAAGTTTTCGCTATACGCCTATGGGGACACAATACCATTAGAATTGGGGGCATACCATAAAAATATCCAATTACTACCGGTATCACCTGAAGGTGTGAAAAAATGAATTTAAGGGTGTTGTAAAAAGAATTTGAATTTAAGGGTACATATGCGTCCCTAATGGTATCACCTGAAGGTGTGAAAAACACAAGAAGAGGGGGAAGATGTTATAAAAGATTGTTCAGAAGCTTAGATTGTTATGGACAGGATGAATCTTTCTGAGTGTATAAACTGTTATGTCCTTAGTCGCTTATACGTCATTTTTTCATATCTGTATTCTTCATCCTTTAAAGATCTATTTATATGAGAGAAGAAATAGAGACGTTGATGAAGAGTTCCGTTGAAAATAGACAGCTGTAGGAATGTTATTGCTTGAAGCATGAAATTGAATTTCTGCCCTAAAGAGGTAATTCAATTCCACTACTTCGTCTTTGTTCCCTTGCTCCACCATTTGGAGTAATAATAGTACAACCAGTACAATACGCTCCTTTTGAATATAAGATTTGAGAATAAGAACGTTGTAGAGTTGGTCTATTTTTTGCTTGTGTTGTCATCTACCAAAGAATATCCTTGAAGTTTTAGATTTATCTAAATCAGAAACATATATTCTGTGAAACAGAGTGTGCTTCAGGACGTGTAGACTTTAGCTTATGAAGGTCTTTAAAATTCAGCTCCTGATGGACTTAAGACTTCAGTGTCTGATGGTCTTCTAGAGTTCAACTTCTGATGGACTTAAGACTTCAGCGTCTGATGGTCTTCCAGAGTGAGATGCTTCAGGACTCACTGAGTGCTCTTCAGATCCAACTTCTTCAGAATGCATCATACTTAACTAAAAGATTCATTTATTCGTTCTGATAAAGTGTGCTTTACCACTTGACTTCCTTCATGTTAATAAACCTGCACACTTGATTAAAAATATCAGTACTACCAATTGTCTATTTAATACTTTTGTTATCATCAAAACTTATGATGTTTTTCAATAAAAACTCATTTTGTTGCAACATCACCTTTGAATTTTAGCTAACCAAAGGAGAAAGTTGATGAAATTCTGGCACCTACTAGGGACAAATGTTATATCTAAAGCTATAGCACGTGTCGTATGTAACCATTGTAATGCTAAGACAAATGGTATAGTGTGTGTCTACAGTAGCGATAACGAACAAATAAAACAACAAACAATAAACGTAAAGAACATAGAATATTGTTGACCCAATAAACTTGCATAAAGGACATACAAGAAAGACTCACAATTGACAAGACTCAAACTCTAAAACTCTATTATTAAAATACGGCTCAAGTAAGTCTTTAGGCCTTTAGTCTTCACATATATATATAGCCTGAGCTAGCATGGGCTAGGTCTTCATCTCGGGCTTCAAATTCCAGCTGCGCTTTAGAAAAGTCCAGCAACATATTTTGAAATCAAATATTTTGTTTTCATAAATGGAGAAGAATTCTTTGAAAATATAACTTGGTGCAGCCGCCTTATAAAACCTCAATTAAAACGTGCGCCTTGATGCACAAGAAAGGCGAGGATAATATTTAGGCGAATCTCCAAAGATATGGCGCGCAAATAAAGCGTACATAGCCGACATGACAGATGTTGTACTAACATGCTACGACATCTGATCCAACATCTTGCTATAACTTGTTTTTGCAAAATTAGGCCAACATACAAAAACACCAACAGTTGACTTGGAATTTATCTATTGGTGGCAGAGTCACCCTTGTAAATTCGGTGTTATTCAGATTACCTTTATATTTTTTCTCTTTCTTCAAAGTACTTGTTTGCGTTTTAAAAGAGTTAGTTAGCATCCAAAGGAATGTTTTGTGGGGAGGTGGTCAGGAGAATAGGAAGATTTGTTGGGTTAATTGGAATACTATATGTCTTTCTAAAGATAAAAGAGGGTTAGACATTAAGAATCTTAAACTATTTGTTGGTTTTTTGTAATTGGCTACATTTTGCAAAAACAAGATCTAGTCAGATGGGGCTACCTTTGGAACAACATCCTGAAGTCTGAAGAAGTGCGCAGTTTGTTACATGTTTTTAGCGCGCCTATTTCTGAAGTAAATCCATTAAGCGTTTTGCTTGTTCCCCAAGACAAGTAACTAAGTTTATTTCCTGATCATATCTCTTTTATGCATCGCCCCTAAAGATATGCCTTTATTTTAGGGTTTTGTTTGATTTGCTTAAACAAAATTTTTCTATCGGATATGCTATGATTTTATATTATTTGTGAAGCCCAAAATCAAGGAACAACCGCAAGCTAACTCAGGGCTATATATATTGAAGACCATAGACCTTTTGAGGTTACTGAAACTCTTGTGAAGAATTGTATTCTTGTGTCTAGGGTTTTAGCGTGTCTTTTGTTACTTGTGAGCCTATCTTGTATCACCTTGATACTTGCTTAGGACTGTGTTCTTGAGTTGTATTCTTTTAATCTACTCCTAAGCTTTTAAGTACGGAGATAGGTATTTGTTTGAAGTGTGTCTTCACCAAAGTGTAAGTTTAGTTGCAATCACACTGGGCGTGTGGTTAAGAGGAGAAGGGACGGGGTCTCTGATCTAGGTGGGCCTAGATTGAGTTAGCACGGGTAGTGACTAGGTGACGAAATGTAAACGGGTCGTTTGCTGATAGCTTCTAACTAGTTGTTGGGTTCTTGTATGTTGGCTACAATTTTGCAAAAACTAACTCTAGCCAAAATGCTGGACAAGATGCTGTAGCATATGAAGTACATCGTTACTGCTACTGTGTTGCGTAGAATTTTTATATAAAATCTTAGAAAGATTTGTTTGAGAATAAAAGATTGTGCACATTTTAACAGACCAAGCTGCGCCTTGTTCCTTAAGTTTCTGAAGACGGTTTATATTATTTATCTCAATAATATAATTGAATCTTTGAAGAATATATATTTGAAGTAAATCTTTTAAAGAATATATATTTGAAGTAAATCTTTTTGAAGAATATATATTTGAAGTAAATCTTTTTGAAGACAATCTTTGAAGAATATATATTTGAAGTTAATCTTTTTGAAGATAACCTTTGAAGAATATTTATTTGAAGTAAATCTTTTTGAAGACAATCTTTGAAGAATATTTGAAGTAAATCTTTGTGTTGATTATCTCAATGGTCCAGATTTATTCTGAAGGCTTTTCTTGTGCAACAAGTACCTGCTATCTCAAGGCTATATATATGAGGTCTAAATCATTGTTTCAAAGTATCTAAAGCCGTGTTTACTAAAGGTGTGTGTTTTAGGGTTTTAGAGTTTTGTTTGTTTATTGTGAGCCTTCCTTATGTCATCTTGATGCAAGTTTAGGACTGGGTTTATCGAGTTGTATTGTTTAATTCTCTTAAGCTTTTAAGCACGGAGAATAGGTTATGTGAACTTGCTCCAAAGCTTTTAAGCACGGAGGTAGGTTTGTTTAAGTGATTCAAAGTTTCTGTTACAGTGAGTAACGTTCTGAATATTGTTCTGATAGGAGTGAGACGGGGTCTCATATCTAGGAGTTCCTAGGTAGAGTATAGCACGGGTAGTAGCTAGGCGATAAGTTGTAAACGGGGCGTTTGCTGAGAACTTAGAACTAGTACTATTATAGTGGATTCCTCCTGGATTGGTATCCCCCAGAGTAGGTCGTGATTACGCCGAAATGGGTTAACAAACCTACTGTGTTTTTACTGTTCTGCTATTTTACTGCTGCATTATATTCTGTGATTTATTGCTACGAACATTGCTGTAGCATCTTGCGTAGCATCTTGCGTAGCATCTGTCTACAGGGTGTCAGATTTTCAATTGGCATCAGAGCAGGAACCCTGACTTGCGTGGGTGAGCTCCAGGGTAGATATCTGACGTCATGGACAAAGAAGGAGGATATGTAACCAGGCCACATCTTCTAGATGACTCCAACTACGACATTTGGAAAGCTCGAATGATAGCATTCTTGAAGTCTATGGACAGCAGGACTTGGAAAGCCGTTCTTAAAGGTTGGGAACATCCCAAAGTGAAGGATGCTAATGGAGCTGATACAGATGTACTGAAACCAGAGGAGGAGTGGACTACTGCAGAAGACTCATTAGCTTGGCAACTCTAAAGCCTTAAACGCCCTGTTTAATGGTGTGGACAAAAATATGTTTAGGCTAATCAAAAAGTGTGAGGTTGCCAAAGATGCTTGGGAGATACTAAAGACCACTCAAGAAGGTACTGCCAAGGTAAAAACCTCAAGACTTCAAAATCTAACCAGGAAATTTGAAAATCTTAGGATGAAAGAGGATGAAAGTGTTCACAACTTCTACATGAATGTTATGGATTTTGCTAATTCTTTTGATGATCTAGGAGAAAAATTAAGTGATGAAAAAATTGTGAGAAAAATTCTTAGGTCTCTTACTAAGAAATTTGACATGAAAGTGATTGCAATGGAAGAAGCTCAAGACATATCAACCATGAAAGTTGATGAATTAATAGGATCCCTACAAACCTATGAATCATCTGTTAATGAAAGAATAGAAAAGAAAAACAAAAGCATTGCTTTTGTATCAAATGCTGAGGATGAAGATCTTGAGAGTGATATAGAGTCAACTGACAGTGTTTCTGAAGCTATTGTCTTGCTTGGACGACAATTTAATAAGGTTCTAAATAGGATGGACAGAAGACCCAGGCAGAATGCTAGGCATCTTGCTACCGACATGAGTTGCAGTATTGGTAACTCAAGAAAAACAAAGATTGATGAAAAACCTGCTCAAAGTAAGGGGATTCAATGTCATGAGTGTGAAGGGTATGGTCACATCAGAACATAATGTGGTACTTATCTAAAGAAACAAAACAAAAGTCTGAATGTCACCTGGTCTGATGAGGATGGATCAGAAGAAGAAGGAGAATCTGAGGTTGCGAAACATGTTACAGTCCTAACTGGAATTGTAACATCTGATACAGAATCATGTGATGAAGAAGTCTCTTATGATGAACTAGCAGAAACATACAGAGACCTATGTTTAGTTGCTGAAGAAAAATGCAAAGAACTTGAAAAGCAAAAGAAACTCAACTCACAACTTCAGGGTGAAAAATTTAGCCTTCTGTCAAAGATTGATGATCTCCAGAAAAAGGTAAACAGCTTAACCTCTAACCTTGATGCAGCTAATGAGGAGATAGATAAATTGGAAGTTGATATTGGAAGGCTGAGAAAATATTCTGAAATGTTGAAGAAAACTGGTGCTGACAAATTAGATGAAATTCTAGAAAAGAATGAGAGAAGACCTAAGTTTATTGGTATTAGTTATGATAATGTCAATAAACACAAGACTTATAATCCTGATCTTATGTATACTCATCCCAAAGAAGTCCCAGGTGCTAACATGTCACGAAAGGTGCCCCAGCATCCTACGCAGCATCATGACAATTCTTACTATAAGCGTCCTATGAAGCATCATGGCAATTCTCACTATAAGAAACACCGTCCTTGGAGATGTCATTACTGTGGTAGAAAGGACACATAAGGCCATTTTGCTATCAGCTGTATGGGTACCCTCAGGAGAAGCAACAAACTGAGCCAACACCAATGATTCAACACGAATGGAAAGTCAAAAGTGAGAACATCACTATAAAAACCAAAGTTGATGAAGAACAAACTGAAAATCAGGTTACAGGTTTGATTGCTCACACATCTTTTAGAGCCTCTTCAAAAGAAGACTGGTATTTTGACAGTGGGTGCTCGAGGCATATGACTGGAGATGATAGATTTCTTGTTGATATCGAATCTTACTCAACTAGCTATGTGACTTTTGGAGATGGAGCCAAAGGGTAGATCATTGGCGTAGGAAAACTGATCAACAAAAGCTTACCTAAACTGGATAATGTGCTACTTGTAAAAGGATTAACTGCTAATTTGATTAGCATTAGTCAATTGTGTTACCAAGGTCTGAAGGTAAATTTCACCAAAGCTGAGTGTCTTGTCACAAGTGATAATGATGAATTACTCATGAAAGGTGTGAGGTCCAAAGACAATTGCTACTTGTGGGTATCTCAAGAGGAAGCAAATCTGTCAACATGTTTCATAGCAAAAGAAAATGAGGTAACACTTTGGCACCAAAAGTTAGACATCTAAATCTGAAGAGCATGAAAAAGGCAATATCTGAGGAAGCTATTAGAGGACTACTGTCATACCCCATTTTTTGACCATATTATTTTTGAATTTTTCATCGAGTCATATTTTTTGTCCTGAATAATCGCTACATTTTTCGAGAAATGTCAACATATGAATTGTTTAAAATGATTCGTTTGCAAGGAGATTCGAGAAAAATTTCGGCAGAGAGGTATTTTAAAATACCTCATTTGTTGTTTCTTTTATATTTTTTTTTTCTTTCTATTATTATTATTAATTGTTATTATTTTTATTATTATTATTATCCTTTTTTATTTATTTTATTTTTATTTTTATTTTTTCAATTTTTTCTGTTTTCATTTTTATATTTAATTAGTTTTATTATTTTATTTTATTTTTGTCTTTTTTTTTTTCTGATTAAAAAAAATCAGAAAATTGAAAGTCAACTCTTCCTTTCTCCATGTGCAGAGCAGCTCCTCTGACTACAGTACTTTTGTCCCCAAAATGCAATTTTTTGTCCAGGCAATGGTTTAATCCAGAGGTATCAGAGATCCCAATTTGTGTATATAGTAAACACTAATTAATGAACAGAGAAATCAATTTTTTTTTTGCTGAGCAAAAAACCCTAAATCTGAGAAACTCAAAGAACACAGAAATTGACCCAGCCGCAGCATCCAAAAACACAGAAGAAAAATTTCTTCTTCTTCTGAATCAACAAACAGAAAACAAAAAAATCAAACCGAATCCGATTCAAAACAAACAACACGAACCCAGAAACATCATTCATCATCAACCTTCATCAAATCCAGAATTGTATCATCATCAAACCTTCATCCGTTCTTCATCAAACCGAATCAAAAGAACCCAAAATCGAAAAACAAAACGAAATCAAAAACCCAAAAAACAGATCCAAACCCGAAATCAAAACCACAAAAAAAACCCACAAACCAACTAATCAAAAACGAAATAGAAGAGAGAAAGAAGGAAACCGAATTTAATCCAGAAACGAAACAAAAGCAGTACGAAAGGTTGTTTTTCTTCTTCCCTTTCATTTCTCTTTCTGTTCGATCCGGTTTATGGGTCATTGATTTGTTTGTTTCGAGTTGAAATTTGAGTTCAGGAGGCGAATTTGTGTAGGATTTATGTTAAAACTTTTTGAAAAAGGTGGAGTTTTTTTGAGAGAAAACGAGTGAGAGAGGAAGAAGAAAGGAGGCCGGCGGCGGCTGAGAAGAAAAATGAGAGAAAATGAAATAATTTTTAGGGTTTTGGGTATTTATACCCCAACCCAATCCTGTGTGTGCAACTCCATGACTATACCATGTGCCTGCGCGTTTTCCCTCTTTAGATCTTAATCATACGCTCCTGTTTCCTTCTACCTGTGATCATATCAGAGCTATCTGATCAATCAGACGGCCGTGATTGATCCTGCGTTTTTTTTGGACATTTGTTTGGCAGAAAGGCCTTGGACTGGGCCTTGTTCATTTCTGCTTACTCTTAGCACCCCCTGATTATTTCGTTTTAATGTTCACACCCCCTGTTTTAATTTTTTTTTTTTTTTAGCTTATGAAATAAGTGCTTTTGACATAAGCTTATTATTAAGCTATTTTGGCCAATCAACACGATGTCGAGGCTTATTTCATTTTTTTATTTATTTGATATTTAGATATTGTTAATATTATTTGATGTCTTTATTTATTTTGTTAATTAATTTTATCTTTGAGCTTATGAGATAAGTGCTTTTGGCATAGCGATTTTAGCTATTTTTTTTCAGCCTTGTAAAGCATGATGTCGAGGCTTGTTTTCATCTTTTAGTTTCGTATTTATTTATTTATGTTATTTATCCATGCATATCATATTATTTCATTATATCCATTTATTTATCATTTTTTACCTTTATTTTTGTCATATCGTTATTATCATAATATTGAGTATTTATCACTTATTAATTGCCATTTATTTTTTGTTCTTGAATTTAGGATGTAAATAGGCCAAGTGTAAATTCTAAATAAAAGTGCATAGCATACCCCATCTCTTGCATCATTTCATATTTATTTTCTTGCATAGATTTTAGAGTGTGATTAGGCCAATGTATCCTAAATGAAAAAATCGCATCTCATGCATATTTATTTATCGCTTTCCGCAAAAGACGTTAGCATATTTAATTCCGAGGGAAAAGACACCGTTTTGATCAAAATATCATTACGGATTGTCTTCGCGCTTAATTTGCTTATTGCGACGTTATTATTTTTTTAGCGCTACCTTTTTAGTAATTTGGAACCCAATATTCCATTTGAAATAATTAGTTATTTTATTCTCAAAAATGAGGTCAACACCTCTTCAAAAATAGTTGGTCACTTTATTCTAAAAAGTGAGGTCAACAACTCTTTCAAAAAAGGTCAATACAATTTCTTTTTAAACATCATCAAGCATCAAAAACATTTCATCATCAAACATTTTCAAACTTTGGAATTTAAACCAAACATTTCTTTTTATCGCGAAAACCTTGGATTTTAACCCAAAAGTCTTTTTATCGCAAAACTTGGATTTTAAACCAAGTGTCTTGGACTTTAAACCAACGGCGTCCTTTTATCGCGAAAACCTTGGATTTTAACCCAAGAGTCTTTTTTATCACAAACTTGGATTTTAAACCAAGTGCCTTGGACTTTAAACCAATGGCTTCTTTTATCGCTAAAACCTTGGACTTTAACCCAAGTGTTCCTTTTTCTCGCCTAAAACCTTGGATTTTAAACCAAGTGCATTTTCGTCATTCATACATCTTTAATCATGCATAAACCTTGGATTTTAAACCAAGCGTCTTTTATCACTCAAACATTTTCTCAACAAACCTTGGATTTTAAACCAAGTGCCCGCGTCTTATTTCTTAATCAAACTTCAATCAATTTAACCATATAGACTTTCTTCACAAACTAACATCAATCAAATTCACCTTTTGCCACTTTTGGCTTTTTGTCTTAAAACCATTTTCAAAACCTTAAAATCAAACAAACAAATTTACTCGTCTTTTTATCCCGAACTACGGTGGTTTGATCCCTCGGGTACGTAGGCATGAGACTTGTCTCTCCAATCAATAAAATCAACAAAAACATTTTTCTCTCTTTTTCGTCACTTTAAACTTCTTTTATCATCACTTTAATTCTCATACTTATACATTTTTACAAGCAAATAAAATTAAGCGCAAAGTTAGAATAAAAACAAGAGGTTCCTATAGAGTACTATAGATACTTAGGGTGCTAATACCTTCCCTTCGTACAACCAACCCCCGAACCTTGTTCTCTAAAAATAGGGTTTTTTCGAACTTTTTCCCTTTCCCTCGGATAAATTAAAGATCGGTGGTGGAATATTAAATTGCGATTCGAAGTTAATTAATAACTCGATATCCAAAAATCACCGCGACAACTACCTAAGCTTAAAATTGCAGAAGGTAACATCTGTGGTGAATGTCAAATTGGAAAACAAACCAAGATGCCGCACAAGATGCTACAACATTCCACAACTACAAGAGTCCTTGAGTTACTTCATATGGATCTTATGGGACCGATGCAAGTCGAAAGCTTAGGAGGAAAAAGGTATGCTTATGTTGTTGTTGATGATTTCTCTAGATACACTTGGATCAATTTTCTCAAAGAAAAATCAGATACTTTTGACATCTTTAAAGATCTATGTGTTCAGCTTCAAAGAGAAAAAGATAGTGTAATTTTAAGGATAAGAAGTGACCATGGAAAGGAGTTTGAAAACTCAAGGTTTTCTGAATTTTGTGCATCTGAGGGAATCAAGCATGAGTTCTCATCTCCCATCACACCCCAACAAAATGGAGTGGTTGAAAGGAAGAATCGAACTATACAAGAATCAGCTAGAGTCATGCTTCATGCAAAGAAATTACCATACTCCTTCTGGGCTGAGGCCATGAATACAGCCTGCTACATCCACAATAGAGTTACGTTAAGGACTGGAACAAACACAACTTTGTATGAACTGTGGAAGAACAAGAAACCTACAGTCAAATATTTTCATGTGTTCGGAAGCAAATGTTACATCTTGGCTGACAGAGAACAAAGAAGAAAACTTGATCCTAAAAGTGATGAAGGAATATTCTTAGGCTATTCCACCAACAGTAGAGCCTATAGGGTGTTCAATTCCAGAACCAAAGTAATGATGGAGTCTAGCAATGTTGTGATAGTTGACCATGTAGAAAACGGGACGCAAGATGCGGGTGAAGATGCTGCAGCATCTGACTCATCAACTGAAGCATTTGAAAATGTAAAAGAAGATGAAAACAACATAGAAGCTTTTGAAACTGGGTCTATGAGTGTTCCACCTAAGAAAGGTCCATCCATTAGGATCCAAAAGAATCATCCCTCTGATCTCATCATTGGTAATCCTGACCAAGGAATCTCTACGAGAAGAATGAATGATGTTATCTCAAATGCTTGCTTTGTATCTAAGATTGAGCCAAAAAATGTGAAGGAAGCATTGACTGATGAGTGTTGGATAAATGCGATGCAAGAGGAACTAGAACAGTTCAAAAGGAATGAAGTGTGGGATTTGGTTCCAAGACCAGAAAATGTAGATGTGATTGGTACTAAATGGGTATTCAAGAACAAGTCTGATGAAAATGGAGTTGTCACCAGAAACAAGGCCAGACTTGTTGCTCAAGGTTATGCTCAAATTGAAGGAATTGACTTTGATGAGACATTTGCACCTGTTGCTCGTCTTGAGTCCATAAGACTTCTCTTAGGAGTTGCTTGCATCTTAAAATTCAAATTATTCCAAATGGATGTGAAGAGTGCCTTTCTCAATGGGTATTTAAATGAAGAAGTCTTTGTTGAACAACCAAAAGGATTCCTAGAGCCCACTCTTCCAAATCATGTCTACAAATTGAAGAAAGCCCTATGTGGCCTAAAACAAGCCCCTATGGCATGGTATGAAAGGCTCACTGAATTTCTCTTAAGTCAAGGGTACAAGAAAGGAGGGAATGACAAAACCCTATTTGTAAAGAAAGAAAAAGGTGATTTCATTATAGCTCAAATATATGTTGATGACATTGTCTTTGGAGGAATGTCAAGCAAGATGGTACAGCATTTTGTGTAGCAAATGCAGTCAGAATTTGAGATGAGCTTAGTAGGAGAGCTAACATACTTCCTTGGACTACAAGTAAAGCAAATGGAAGACACCATATTT
The DNA here is from genome assembly GCA_951799995.1 of Trifolium subterraneum. Taxonomy (NCBI): domain Eukaryota; kingdom Viridiplantae; phylum Streptophyta; class Magnoliopsida; order Fabales; family Fabaceae; genus Trifolium; species Trifolium subterraneum. The sequence continues at coordinate 32,649,749 of OX637468.1, forward strand.
GTCTCTCAAAGTAAGTATGCTAGAAATATTGTGAAGAAATTTGGTATGGATGGAGGAAATCACAAAAGAACTCCTGCAGCAACACATTTGAAGCTTACCAAAGATGAAACAAGAATTGATGTTGATCAAAGCCTATATAGGAGTATGATTGGAAGCTTATTATATCTAACTGCTAGTAGACCTGATATTACTTTTGCAGTTGGAGTATGTGCTAGGTACCAAGCTCAACCCAAGATGAGCCATCTTGTTCAAGTAAAAAGGATCTTGAAGTATGTTAATGGCACCTGTGATTATGGGATTCTCTATTGTCATAGTGAAAATTCTACTCTAGTAGGTTATTGTGATGCAGATTGGGCAGGTAGTGCAGATGATAGAAAAAGCACATCTGGCGCATGTTTCTTTCTAGGTAACAATCTCATATCCTGGTTCAGTAAGAAGCAAAATAGTGTTTCATTATCTACAGCTGAAGCAGAGTACATAGCTGCTGGAAGCAGTTGTTCTCAACTATTATGGATGAAACAAATGTTGAAGGAGTATAATGTGGAGCAAGATGTCATGATATTATATTGTGATAATCTTAGTGCCATAAATATCTCAAAAAATCCTATTCAACATAGTAGGACAAAACATATTGATATTAGGCACCACTTCATAAGAGATCTTGTAGAAGACAAAATTGTTACTCTTGAGCATGTAGGCACTGAAGAACAACTAGCGGATATATTTACTAAAGCTCTAGATGCTGTTCAATTTGAAAAATTGCGAGGCAAACTTGGTATTTGCCTATTTGAAGAATTATAGCAATTATTGCTAGTGTGGCGTGCGACTGCTACTTTCTTTTACCTCCATTTGGTAATGCACGCTATTTTGGGAAGTGTTGAAACATCTGAAAAATTAGTAAGAATTTTGTGTCTGTTGGTGATAAGAAGGATGTTTCTGGTGGTGAGAAAGTGTTTGATAGAGGACGATTTGTGGGGTTCTTCCCTGATGTGTTTAAAAATTTCTAAGGAAGATGATGCAGATGATGTAGGTGGTGATACTGAGGTGGAGGAAGAGCATTTTGATGCAAGTCCTCTTGTTTGTTCTGCTTGATATTTTGGAAGTTATTATGTGGGCTATGCCCTGATTCTGATTGCACCTGCAACTCTATGTCTCTTTGCTCTGGTTCTCTAGTACTACTTATTGCTCCTATACTCTTTGACAAATTTATGCCTAAAAAGGGGGAGTAATATATCATCTCTGATTTTCTGAAGGTGTTCTGTTTTTGTGCATGATGTGACTTCAAATGCTATAGCATCTGGTATAGCATGTTCTGTCTGATAATGATATACAAGTTTGAGGGGGAGTAATCTCATCCCCATGCATGTACTAAGGGGGAGTAGAATTTATTTTTCTACTGTTGATGAATGTTCAGATTCCATGCATGCATGTATGACTCTATGACTCTATAGGAATTTATTTTTCCTAATATGTGTGGAATTTATTTTTCCACAGCATGAAATGAAGGAGTCTTATTTTTGAATCCACTATTATGAGAGTTTATTTCTCTCTAGTTGTACTTCATGAGGCTAGATGTGTATGATCCGCTGTTGCATGCCTCTGATGTTATTATCTGCTTTTTTTCCTAGTTGTGTGTTAATGTTGACTCGAAGGAAAGTATGATCTGCATCTCTCCACAAACTGGTCTAAAGTTGTTTTAGCCAAAATTTGCCAAAGGGGGAGATTGTTGGGTTTTTGTATGTTGGCTACAATTTTGCAAAAACTAACTCTAGCCAAAATGCTGGACAAGATGTTGTAGCATATGAAGTACAGCGTTACTGCTACTATGTTGCGCATAATTTTTATATAAAATCTTAGAAAGATTTGTTTGAGAATAAAAGATTGTGCATGTTTTAACAGACCAAGTTGCGCCTTGTTCCTTAAGTTTCTGAAGACGGTTTATATTATTTATCTCAATAATATAATTGAATCTTTGAAGAATATATATTTGAAGTAAATCTTTTAAAGAATATATATTTGAAGTAAATCTTTTTGAAGACAATCTTTGAAGAATATATATTTGAAGTTAATCTTTTTGAAGATAATCTTTGAAGAATATTTATTTGAAGTAAATCTTTTTGAAGACAATCTTTGAAGAATATTTGAAGTAAATCTTTGTGTTGATTATCTCAATGGTCCAGATTTATTCTGAAGGCTTTTCTTGTGCAACAAGTACCTGCTATCTCAAGGCTATATATATGAGGTCTAAATCATTGTTTCAAAGTATCTAAAGCCGTGTTTACTAAAGGTGTGTGTTTTAGGGTTTTAGAGTTTTGTTTGTTTATTGTGAGCCTTCCTTGTGTCATCTTAATGCAAGTTTAGGACTGGGTTTATCGAGTTGTATTGTTTAATTCTCTTAAGCTTTTAAGCACGGAGAATAGGTTGTGTGAACTTGCTCCAAAGCTTTTAAGCACGGAGGTAGGTTTGTTTAAGTGATTCAAAGTTTCTGTTACAGTGAGTAACGTTCTGAATATTGTTCTGATAGGAGTGAGACGGGGTCTCATATCTAGGAGTTCCTAGGTAGAGTATAGCACGGGTAGTAGCTAGGCGATAAGTTGTAAACGGGGCGTTTGCTGAGAACTTAGAACTAGTCTATTATAGTGGATTCCTCCTGGATTGGTATCCCCCAGAGTAGGTCGTGATTACGCCGAACTGGGTTAACAAACCTACTGTGTTTTTACTATTCTGCTATTTTACTGCTGCATTATATTCTGTGATTTATTGCTACGAACATTGATGTAGCATCTTGCATAGCATCTGTCTACAGGGTGTCAGATTTTCACTAGTATTATCATAGTGGATTCTCTCCTGGATTGGTATCCCCTAGAGTAGGTCGTGTTATATGCCGAATTGAGTTAACAAACACTACGTACTATTTATTTCCAGTTACTTATTATTTATTGTTTGTTACTTCTGTTGTGAACGTTGTAGACTCAAAGGTGGGCACATCTGGTACCCCATCTGCTACGCCATAATTTCACTATTCAATGAAGCTTTACTTTGCAAGTGGAAATTGAGAGGGTTGTTTAATGCAAAATCGTTGTGGTGCAAGTTACTTGTTCATAGGTTGGAGTTTATGGTTACAAATATTTTGTGCCCTGTTAGTAGAGAAGGGAAAGGACAATCCTTATGGTAGCAGGATGTGTTGAAAATAGGGGGAGGGTCGGACGACGGTTGGTTTCAATATAATGTTACAAATGTATTGGCTAAGGGGAATGTTATTCGGTTTTGGCATGGCAAATAGTTAGGACCGATTTGCTTTAATGCATTTTTTTCAGAAAACATAAGATGGATTCCTGAGCAGTTCGAGTTATTTTCGGTGCAATCGACATATAAGTTCCTTCTTAATTGCATGTGTTGATTCAATGACGATTGATGGTAACATGGTTAATATGCTGAATCAACTTTGGGCGAATGATGTTCCATCCATAGTTAGTATTTTTTGGTGGAGATTATTATTAGTGTGAATCCCCACTCGTATGACTTTGGTATATTAATAATTCACGTGAATTTTGCTGAGCCTTTTGTTTTAGGGAAGAATAAGACATTAACCGTTTATTTTTCACTTGCACTTTCTCTACACAAGTGTGGATTAAATTTTTTAAATAGTTGAATGTGGAGTTTATGCACTTTGAGGAAGTTTTGATTCATTTTAACAACTTTAGAGTTCTGTTGAAGGGAAAGAAATATTTTTATTTTTTATTTTTTAAGCAAAAGAAGGGACCGAGGAATCACCTACTGCAACACCCTCAACATAGATTAATAGAAATAAAAAGTACAAAAAGAGGGGGACATAACCAAAACCCTCAAAGAAAAAAGAAAAGATAAAATCGAAAAAACTAGAAAAAACATAAGGAATAAATATCACCTAGATGAGTAACGATTGGAAGCACCAACCTTGAACCCTTTACTAGTCTGCTTGAACTTGTTCTTCCTTTTTTTGGAAACCACCAACTGGAATTGTTGATTCGTGTTTCCAATCGAATCGACCATCGCTTCAGTTTGAGTCAAGTTGGCCCAAAAATTATTCAGAAAATCCATAGTTTGTTGGACCGCAGTGGAAGCACTTAGAAGCCTTAAAACTTGCATGTCATGAATAACATTTACACTAAAATTTGACAAATTAGGATCCGGCACAATTATGGACCTATCCTGATTTTCTAAAGGAATTGAATCAGCTACCACTTCCTCTTCCTCGTGCAGCTCTTCACATAAAACTTCATTCGCAAGGTTCATGGCATCTCCAACAATAGGGGACGTCATGCCACTCGAAGATGAGGTATCTTGAACATAGACATGAACTGCTTCAACAGAAATAAGTGGAATCTCTTTCTCGTGATTTAAAATGTCTCCAACAAAGATATAAGTCTTAGCATCTTTATATCTTATAATATTATTGACAGGAAGGTCTATTTCTACAACAATTTTACTACAATCTGCAACAATATTTACGGTTGAATCTTCAATTGGCTTCTCAACATTCGAAGGGAAAGAAATATAAAAAAATTAGCCACTTATTTTAAACTGTTTCCATACAAAAATACGAAAGTGCATTTTAAATTGTTTGGATAAAAACTGTAAAGTGATTTTAAACTATCAAGATAACAATAATAGTGCTTTTTCTTTTTGTATAAAAGTGATTTTAAACAGTTTGAATACAAATATATAGAAGTGTTTTTTTATGCAAGTGATTTTATATAATTGGCATGTTTGTTATTGTTTGAAAAAGTAATTTTACTTTTAGAAAAATAATTGATTTTATTTTAAGCAATTTATTTTAAAAGCAGAAATCCATTTTTGTCAATAAATAATAAATTTCCTTCTTCTTCTTTATTTTAAAAAACGATTATTACAATTACCATGTAATTAAAATATTTCAAAATGATTGGTTGACTAGTTTTAGTCTAACCATGAATTATTTTGATGTTCATGTTCATGTTATAGAGATTTCTCCTTCGGAACTTTGAAGACCATGCTTAGTAAAAAATAGTGGGTAGTTAATAAGGTAGCTTACAGCGGATAACTTATAAACTAACTTTTAGCTTATAACGAATAAATTAACTGATTGAATTTGTAGTGTTTGATAAAATTAACAGTTAAACTAGCTTTTAAGTATGAAATGACAAAAAAAATATGTTTAAATTAATATTTAACATTTTTCAAGTAAGATGATAAGGGTAAAATTGGAAAAAAAATGATAAGTTATAATCTCATAAGCTACTTGAAATCGCATAGGTCTCCAAAAAGTTAGAGACACTCCTGTAATTAGTCCACTGTTTTTGCAAATTTTAGTCAATTATTTAATGTAATGTGTATCCTAATCAATTAACTCTGTAACGTAACACCACGTTGGATTCCATGTATGCCGCTAACCATTACGTCATTAAAATAGACAGAGTAAATACAGCATGAACAATTTGGTTGACGTTTTACAATTTTAATGAGATATTTGTCTATTTTAAAATTTCATAAGGGTATTTTACATTTCACGTCTTTCTTTTCTATGGATAGTACACTACTCACTTCAGACCTAATTATAAAAGAACTCATACTTTTTAGGTTTATTGGAAATTGGAAAACTAATGTATTTATTTAGACTATATTATATAATTTAGATACATTAGCATTTCAATAAACCTAAAAATTAAACCATGTTTTATAATTATGAAAGGGTGTAATAGTTAGTCCAGCGGATTTCAAAACAATTTATTCGTAAACATGTTCTTCTATGTTCTGCAAGACTGCAATATTGTCACAACACTGCACACAAACAGACAAATCATGTCACACTACAAAGCAAATGTTAAATCTAACTTTATCATTTATTCCACTAGTACAAATACACTGACATTTTTTTTTAATACTATAATAATTTTAACAAAACATGCTTACTAAAAAACAATACATATAGTACATACTAATATAGTTTTAATTAAAAATATTGTCTGTAATTTGTTTGTCAAAATATCAATTTAAATGTAATTAAATTTTGTTTCTAAACAAAGCTGTAGGCACATGTAGATAGGATGGGCCTTCACATACTTGTTTGTTCTAAGACCTACGGTTGCTTTTAGGTTGCACAAAGTCTTTGGTAGAGAGCAGGTCTGACATGGGCACAAATTCAATTAATATATATTTGGACACACATACATGAAAGAGAGAAAAGTAAATAATAAATAATTTAGTCATATCACTGGATATTAATTTTTTGTGTTTATGTGTGTGCGCCTAACTATGGTTGTACATAATCAAGTATTTCTCTCGATTATAATAGATACTTCCTCCATCTCAAAACATAAAACTTTATTGATTATTACATGTACGCTGATATATAATTTTGATTACGAATATTTTTAATTATATATTAATAAAAATTATAGAAATTTGATATTTTAAAAATATTAATTGAAACAAATCAAATAAGATGTTATACGATAATATTTACATTTATACATTTTTAGAAAAACACGATCAAAACAAGATATATAGTAGTGCATTTGATAAAATATGTTTTATAAAATAGGTAATCATCCTTTTATCAAAAAAAAAAAAAAAAAGGTTATTATCCTGTTATTTTTTAATTTATTTTTAAAATTAAAACTCATACTTACTGTAGTAGGTATACAGTAGTAAATTCTACTTATGATGAAAGTGACATGTCTGTTAGCAATACTGTAACCTTTGTAGCTAGGTAGCAGGCTTTTACCTTTTCTTTTTTTTTTCACGGGTTTTATTTTATGTTTACCAGTAGGATTATTGGAGTATTTATTAGGAGTACTCCCTTTTTTTTCTTTCTTTCAAACCAATACTTTTTCCTATTTTTTAAGTGTTTTTTTGACTGTGAATATGACATTTCTATTTAACTATTATTTTGGTATTTTAATGATAAAATTTGTTAATTATATATCTTTTGTAAATTACTCTTATTTTTTCAATAAAACTAATTAATGTTATATATTTGAAAAACTAATTTTTTTTAAACAAAATTATAATATAGTACTCATTTTGGTACATAATATATTAAATTTATTGAAAAGAATCAAAAGATAAAATATGTGAAAAAGATAGGAGTTTATTGATGGATTAAAATGAGTGTATAATATTCCCTCCAAAAAAAATAAAATTGAGTGTATATTATGAAAATGAGTTTATCTAACATGTGCAATATTGCACATGTTATAGTAACCAAAATAATAATTATTCATTGAAAATCAATAATTATTTATCAAAAAAATTTATATTTATTATAAAATATACAAGTTTCAATATAAATATACTATTTTAAACTTCTTATCATGTGCTAATGTAGTGTTACTATTAAAAAAAAACATTTAAAACTAAATGGATGGAGTAATTAGTGCTTTGAACACTTGTTAAAAAAATCAAAAATTGAAAAAATATGTTAAAATTTTGTGTAGTTAATATGTTTAAAGACAAATATTATTTTCAATATAATATATTGTTAATCCAATTTTGAATATAATAAAAAAAATTAATATAAATTAATTGAAATATGTATCTGAACCATAAAATGATCAAGATACATGATTTATTCAATTAATCAAAAAATTGCTTTTTTCTTATATTTAAAATCGAGAGAACATATATATATATTTTTCTTAACTAGTAGCAGAACCCAAAAGATCTTGCTTAGTATCTTGCTTTATATGGTAACAACTATTTTTTGGTTCATTTTTGTAATTTTATTAATGAAATATAAATAATTAATTCTTTTTAAAAAAAATTGTATCATCCAATCATGTATCATATTATTTGAAATATGTTCAATTATAGTTTTTAACTACAAAAATTTGATGGATAGGGCAAAACTAAGTTATTTTAAAATAGAGGGATTAATTTTAAGTGAATAAAAATAGAAGACCAAAATTATAATTAAACCTTAAATTTATAGTAATTTTTTGTTATAATTTTTTGTTATAATTTAGTATCACAACTGGATATTTGTACCTTTGTACTATTAAAAATCTCATGTCTGGCATAATCATTAAGAAATGTAATTAATTTTTAATAATTTAGTAGGAAAACTGAATATTTGTACCTTTCTTAACCGACATATTTGTTGAACTAATCACCAAATGGATCAATGTTGCAAATGGAAAATTCACTTTAAAGGTGAATAAGTGGAGTATTCCGAATTCGAATCCGGACTCCTGTATATATAATGTGATATCTCTAACAACACAGTTAAGCTATATCTTAAAGGTACCAAAACATAACGTTTGTCAAGAATCAATATAAAATTAAAATTTTCTTTAAAAAACCAAAATATTAATTAATTAAGCCTTAAAATTTAGCAAATAACCATACACTTACCATAAAAATAAACATACAAACCATTATACGTACACTTCACATTTATTGTTGTTGAGAAATGTTTAAATGATACTATTCTGCATTTTGCAAAGCTTTTGCATTCTGTGGCAGTGAATCTGAATCCCTATTTCATCTATCTGCATCCTACTGTGTGCATTAATTTGTCCATAACCAACCAACCATATAAAGTACTACATATTTAATGGGGTAGTTATATCAGTCACTACCCTACAAATGGAAACTATTTCCTATGTAGAAACATTTTTTTATTTGTCATCATTTTGTTTCCGTACCCAAACTTCTTGGCATTTTTGTTTTTCACTGTATGATATGGTTCATGTGATGTGAGTGGTCCTTTCAAAGTATATGATAACTGTATGGAGGTTGTATATATGAGTGGAAAATTACTCTTTCGTCCCTATGTTTCTTTTATACTCCTAAACATGTAAAAAATTCCGGTTTGTATTTACAAAAATTGCTGTATGGTTGTTCTAATGACTTTGCCATTTCGTCTACCAACCCAAAAAGATATAGACAAAGATAACTCGCTTTTTTTGGTCAAGACAAAGATAACTCTCTATTGCACCATTTTGTTACTATTTCTTAAGATTTTGCTTATTTCAATATTGTTTCTATTAACCTTTCCATGTTCATGATGTTGCTGAAATTTTAATCAATATATAATATATAGTATGTACATAGGATGATTACCTTTTTTTCTTTTTTATAATCATAGAAGGATTACCTTAATCTTTCAATTCTAGTTTTTTCACATGGTTACTGTTTCTCAAAAATGGCTTAATAGTATTTCCAATTTATTTGATCTTATTGAATTAACGTAACTTATTTAATTAATGGGATTAATTTTGATATGATCGATCTGAGTATTCTTACGGTAATGAGGAATCGACCGTTGATAAAGACAATGAAAGGAGTTTGTGTGATTTATGTTCAAAAAATAAAATAAAAAGAAATTTACAAATTACACACAGATTCCAATTGAAATTAATCTATACTTATATTCTATACTTATACTAGCCGGTCAGACAGGCGCGTTCCGCGCCTGCCTGTGTCTAACTTCTGTCAAAAATAAATAAATAAAGACATGCATCTATGGTAAGTTTGTTAATAAAAGATTTTTGTTGCTAAAAAACAAATCAAGGGTATTATTGGTATTATGAAAAGTCCACACCAAAATATTTTTTTATCATTTTTATATATAGTATAGATATAGATTATGAAAAGTCCACACCAAAATATTTTTGTATCCTTTTTATATATAGTATAGATTAGTAATTAGTAATCTATACTATATATAAAAAGTAAAAAGGATACACAAAATTTTTGGTGTGGACTTTTCATAATACCAAAAATACCCTTGATTTTTTTAAAAAAAATAAAAAAGTTTTTTATTAAAAAACTCACCATAACTTAAGACACATTTTTTTTATTAACAAACTCACCATAGAGGCATGTATTTATTTATGTTTTGACATAAGTTAGACACATGCAGGCGCGTAGATATAAAGAGGATACAAAAGTTTTGGTGTAGACTTTTCATAATGTCAATTTTGCTCTTCACTTAAAAATCTATACTTATATATAAAGAGGATACAAAAGTTTTGGTATAGATTTTTCAAAATGCCAATTTTGCCCTTCACTTAAAAATCTATACTTATACTAGCGGGCCAGGCAGGCGCGACGCGCCTGCCTGTGTCTAACTTATGTAAAAAAAAAGACATGTCTTATATTATTGTGAGTTTATTAATAAAAAAAAAATGCGCAAAAATGCAGTTATGTTTTTTTATTGTTACAGTTGAATGAAAGTTTTTTAAAGGACAAATTTGGAGTTGTAAGAGAGGTAGTTTTAGGTAGTTATGTTGATACATAATCAAAAGGGTAGATTGTAAAAAAAAAAACAACACAAAAAGGGTAAAATAGGAATTATAAAAAGTCCACACCAAAAATTGGTGTATCCTTTTTATATATAGTGTAGATAAAGAGGATACTTATATCTATACTTATATATAAAGAGGATACAAAAGTTTTGGTATAGATTTTTCAAAATGCCAATTTTGCCCTTCACTTAAAAATCTATACTTGTATATAAAGAGGATACAAAAGTTTTGGTGTAGATTTTTCATAATGCCAATTTTGCCCTTCACTTAAAAACCTATACTTATATATCTTCTATACTTATATCTATACTTCTATACTTATATATAAAGAGGATACAAAAGTTTTGGTATAGATTTTTTATAATGCCAATTTTGCCCTTCACTTAAAAATTCAAATAGCAAGTTAGAACATTTTAACTGCACAATACGGTTTACCACTTCCCTGTAACTCCCTCTTTCAAAGTTTCAATTTACAATTTCAGTTTTCTATTTTTTTTGACTCAATTCCTCACTACACAATAAAAAATAAAAGTTAAAGAATAAATTAGCAAAAAGTTTACACTGATTTTTGCTTCACAAGTTAATGGGTTGAGAAATAAAATGATGGAGAAATGGAACATTGGAGTGTTACCTTTATTTATGGACAACATTGAAGCACGTTAGAGAGAGCCTATATGGATTCAGAGTAGAAAAAAATGACTATAGTGGAGTAAGGTTCACATCCATCAATTTAGACCTTCTATTCTCTCACTTTCTTAACTTTTATTTTTTCTTCATTTAGAAAATCAAATGGCTAAATTCTTTCTAGGCAAGGATCAAGCATGTGTTCAAATCAGAAGAGTGTGTATGCTACATACAACAGAAGTAAGTGATTGATTTACCACATTATTTTTATTTTCTCCCTTTTAAATTTTTTTTCTTTATAATTATTCTATTTTCTTTTCCTTTCATCTATCTATTGTTTATCGAATTCCTTCAACAAATGTCTTGGTTAATTGGTTTTTGTTTAATTTTTTTTTTTGAATCAGCAAATATATTATTAATATGTTTTTGTTTAATTCTGTTAAAGAACTTTGTAATTAATCTATTCACGGTAGTTATTTTTTTTAACTTTAAACTTTTTGGTCCAATTTAATTTAAGTTAAAAAGAAAACAACACTATTTGCGAATATGCTTTGTACTTTGCATGCTGTTGTTCAACGATTTGTCGTCACCCAATAATCTATTCTTTTGTAAAAATAATAATAATGAATATTCTTTTCAATTTAGTGTGTTTACATTTATGTAAATTTTATAACGTTGTTGGTGTGTTAAATTGAACGAGCCCATCTCAATCCATGTCCACTCAGTGGCGGATCTAGGACCTTGATTCAGGGGGTGCAATTTTTTAACTATACTTAATAATTATTTTAATATATATATTTTAATCCAAACATAAACTTGGTCAAAAAGTTGTTGAAAATATATAAAGGTTATTTAAAAAAAAGTGTTTAGGGAGGAAGTCTTCGCGGGGTGGGATAAAATCACTTCTCCATCTCCAAATCTCTTTTGGGGGAGACTTTTTCTTCCATTCCTATATCTGTAGAGAAATTTTTTCTATCTTCAAGTCTCCAAATAGGACAATCTCCACATAGATGCCCATTACGATCAAATTGGCATCCCTACTCATTGATGCATAAATTGTAAAAGAAAATTAAAATTATTAAAAAAAAACAAAAATTTGATTTATTATTTAATATATGTCGAATTTGCAATAAATTTATTAAATGGTTATGCTAGTATCAATTACCATGGTTAGGTGATCAGGTCATTGCAAATTAGCTCCAGAACCTGAGTTGAGTTCCATCCCATGCGCCCATATTTTATCGATTTAAACAATAATAATTATTTTAAAATTTTGATGAAAATAATAAATAAAAGTAAAAAAAATAAAAAGAGAATTATCCAACGAGACAAGTGTTCACAGTTGCAGCATCCAATTTTTAAAGACTGAAGGTGCAGGGTAGAATTTTCAGGGGGTGCAATACTACATAACTGAGAATAATTGGTATAATTATTAATATTTGAGGGTGGTCAGATGCACACCCTGGGGCTAGTGTGGATCCGCCCCTGTCCACTAACTATGCATAGATATTCAAACAAAAAATGAAAATGGAATGAATCTTCAAGTAATTCAAATTTTTTTAAAAGAAATTTTTACTCTTTTTTTTTTTTTTTGTTTCAAAGTGAAAAGTGTAAAATTTATTTGTTTTAAAGAGCGTACAAATTAAAAAAAATTCATCCTAAAGGTGAATTTACAAAGTTAACAAATACTCATATGATGTTGTATCTATATTCTAACCAGCCCATTCTACCTCTATTGTCTTTTGTCTGATTCTTTTTTTTTTTTTTTAAAAAACTTTCTCTTTAAATCACAATATTTTGGTTTTTGTTGGTTTACATTCTTTGATCTACTTCTACTATATATTAAACTCATAGCTTTTATCTTTTCTATGATCACTTGCAGTTGTAAGTTATTATCTTTCGAATTCACCTTGATTACATCTTGCCATTTTTTATTTTCTAAAATTAAAATTGCAGTCTTAGAAAAGTGGAAGGTACGATGAATATGAAGAATGTTTTGCCTTTGATAAGGCCCATTACCTCTGTTTCAGGCTTAATTTTCATTTAAATTGATGATGTTTGATTCGAAAATAATGCTTCTACTCTTAAACTAAAATAATTTTCTTTTAATTAGTTGTTTTATTGTTTAATTTTAACGGAGATTTTATTGTGTGATTCTACTTATATTAGACATATTCCAATACAATACAATACAATAGAACTTAAAATTAATCATTATATTTTTTTATCTTGCAAGGGCATGCTGTAAACTAAATGATGACTGTCTATTGCCAATTGGCATAGAAGAGAGGGCGTGGAAGGCACAAGTTTTGCTTGGGTTAGTATCTTTTATGAGCCTATCATGATTTCATTAATATGACAGTCAAAAATCTTTTAAAATCTTTATATTCTTTATTATATTTCAATTATTTCTCTCACTTTTGATGAAAATAGTAGAGACAATGGACAAAAGAAGTAAATCTCCAAAGATTATGATAGTAACTCATTTTAAAAATAATATTTAATATTAACGTACCGGTACCGTAGATTTTCTAAAAATATCATACCTCGTATCAGTACTCGTATCGGGTACCGGTACCATACCCGTACCTAGACAACATAGATTATTATCAATACTAGTTTTCATGTCTATATTATTGTGAAGCTATCCACAAAATGATGTTGTTCTACCGAATCACTGACATGAAATTAAATAAAAAATATATATTTTAAAAACTTTCCAATTATAATAATCTAAAATTAATCAAATATGTTTCCTACTTCGAGTCAAATGTACCTTAAGGCATTTTCTTAAATAAAAAATACTATAAATATATCTATCTTTCTCCTCGTTCTCCTCACAATTTCACTAACTCATTTCCCTCTTTCCTTCAACTTTTCACTTTTCACTAACTCAACCTTTTTTCTTCAACAAAGTACCAATCAACAAAGTTCAAAAACAATTCAAAAAGCACCCATCACTTCTTACTTCTTGGACTTGATTTGAAACTCAGTCTCTTATTGCTATAATAATAGTCCATATTGTAAATTTTTCTATCTTTCTTCTCTTTCACAACCTTCCTCTCAACCTTCTCATTATACAACATTTTTTTCCAAACAACATGACAACAAAACGAGCCCTACTCGTTGCTGTGAAATCTAATGAACCAAGTATGATTGACTCACATATTAGTTGCTACCGGTTCGAAAAATGCATAATTGATCATTGTGGATTTCTTCCGCAAAACATTTATAAAATCGTCGATAACAAACATAGCAACCCTGATGAGGTCAGCTATGATGCAATAATTCAAAAACCACATTATTTTGAAATTATAACTAAATCCGGAGATATTATACTATTCTACTTTTCTGGACATTGATATCTTGACAAAAAAGGTTACCCAACTCTTCTTATGAGTGATAGCCTTTTTTGTCAAGATATCCATGTCCAGAAAAATAGATTAGTATAATATCTCCAGATTTTGTTATATTGTCAAAAGAATGTAGTTTTTGAATTATTGCATCATAGCTGACCTCATCAGGGTTACTGTGTTTGTTATCGACGATTTTACAAATGTTTTGCGGAAGAAATCCACAATGTTCAATTATGCATTTTTTGAACCGGTGACAACTAATATGTGAGCCAATCATACTTGGTTCATTACGGCAACGAGTAGGACTCGTTTTCTTGTCATGTTGTTTGGAAAAAAATGTTGAGTAATGAGAAGGTTGTGAAGGAGAAGGAGAAGAAAGATAGAAAAATTTACAATTAGGAACTATTATTATAGCAACAAGGACTGAGTTTCAAATCAAGTCCAAGAAGTGATGTGTGCTTTTTGGATTGCTTGTGTACTTGGTTGATTGATACTTTGTTGAAGAAAAAATGGTGAGTTAGTGAAAATGTATCAATATATTTTAGTTTCAAGTGTAGTTTAGAAGTATATACATATGAAAACAAGTCTAATGCACTATTTTCATCATCAAGCATGTTGCCTGTTAAAGTTAATTTTTTTAAGAAGTGATGGGTGCTTTTTGGATTGCTTGTGAACTTGGTTTTTTAAACTAAATAGTAATAGAAAAAATAGAAATAATTGAATATAAAAAGTATCTCATATGTTTAAATATTTGCCAAAATCACATGACTACTTTTCATACTTATCTCAGATGATACCTTTACACCTTTTTTTTCCGGTAAATAAACGAAATGACAAAGTTATCATAGACTCACATACACAAATTCAAGAGTCGAAATTCTAACCTCAAAACTCTTCTCTACTACCACCATTTTGCACCATGTGTGTTAATTAGTCAAAAAAATAAAATAAAATACAGTGTTTATTTAACTCTATTTATTAAATATTGTAATGTAACAAGTTTTTATTTAATTTATATTACATTTTTTTAAATGGTATTAACTGTGAAAAAAACAAAACTTCTTAAGTCTTGAACAAAGAAGTATTTGTAAACTATTCATCTGTTTGTACAAATCAATATTTCCAATGTCGGGTTCAACTGTGTTCGTAACTTTTAATTAGTTGTTTAATTTTAACGGAAAACTTAAAATTAATCATTATATTATTTGTCTTGCAAGGGCATGCTTTAAACTAAATGATGACTGTCTATTGCCAATTGGCATAGAAGAGAGGGCGTGGAAGACACAAGTTTTGCTTGGGTTAGTATCTTTTATGAGCCTATCATGATTTCATTAATATGACAGTCAAAAATCTTTTAAAATATTTTTATTCTTTATTATATTTCAATTATTTCACTCACTTTTGATGAAAATAGTAGAGACAATGGACAAAAGAAGTAAATCTCCAAAGTTTATGATAGTAACTCATTTTAAAAATAATATTTATAATATTTAATATTAACGTACCGGTACCGTAGATTTTCTAAAAATATCATACCCCGTATCAGTACTCGTATCGGGTACCGGTACCATACCCGTACCTAGACAACATAGATTATTATCAATACTAGTTTTCATGTCTATATTATTGTGAAGCTATCCACAAAATGATGTTGTTCTACCGAATCACTGACATGAAATTAAATAAAAAAAAAAAATTTAAAAACTTTCCAATTATAATAATCTAAAATTAATCAAATATGTTTCCTACTTGGAGTCAAATGTACCTTAAGGCATTTTCTTAAATAAAAACTACTATAAATATATCTATCCTTCTCCTCGTTCTCCTCACAATTTCACTAACTCATTTCCCTCTTTTCTTCAACTTTTCACTAACTCACCATTTTTCCTTCAACAAAGTACCAATCAACAAAGTTCAAAAGCAATTCAAAAAGCACCCATCACTTCTTACTTCTTGGACTTGATTTGAAACTCAGTCCCTTATTGCTATAATAATAGTCCATATTGTAAATTTTTCTATCTTTCTTCTCTTTCACAACCTTCCTCTCAACCTTCTCATTACACAACATTTTTTTTCCAAACAACATGACAACAAAACGAGCCCTACTCGTTGCTGTGAAATCTAATGAACCAAGTAAGACTGACTCACATATTAGTTGCTACCGGTTCGAAAAATGCATAATTGATCATTGTGGATTTCTTCCGCAAAACATTTATAAAATCGTCGATAACAAACACAGCAACCCTGATGAGGTCAGCTATGATGCAATAATTCAAAAACTACATTATTTTGAAATTATAACTAAATCCGAAGATATTATACTATTCTACTTTTCTGGACATGGATATCTTGATAAAAAAGGTTACCCAACTCTTCGTATGAGTGATAGCCTTTTTTGTCAAGATATCCATGTCCAGAAAAATAGAATAGTATAATATCTCCGGATTTTGTTATATTGTCAAAAGAATGTAGTTTTTGAATTATTGCATCATAGCTGACCTCATCAGGGTTGCTGTGTTTGTTATCGACGATTTTACAAATGTTTTGCGGAAGAAATCCACAATGTTCAATTATGCATTTTTTTGAACCGGTGGCAACTAATATGTGAGCCAATTATACTTGGTTCATTACGGCAACGAGTATGGCTCGTTTTGTTGTCATGTTGTTTGGAAAAAAATGTTGAGTAATGAGAAGGTTGTGATGGAGAAGGAGAAGGAGAAGAAAGATAGAAAAATTTACAATTAGGTACTACTGTTATAGCAACAAGGACTGAGTTTCAAATCAAGTCCAAGAAGTGATGTGTGCTTTTTGGATTGCTTGTGTACTTGGTTGATTGATACTTTGTTGAAGAAAAAATGGTGAGTTAGTGAAAATGTATCAATATATTTTAGTTTCAAGTGTAGTTTAGAAGTATATACATATGAAAACAAGTCTAATGCACTATTTTCATCATCAAGCATGTTGCCTGTTAAAGTTAATTTTTTTAAGAAGTGATGGGTGCTTTTTGGATTGCTTGTGAACTTGGTTTTTTAAACTAAATAGTAATAGAAAAAATAGAAATAATTGAATATAAAAAGTATCTCATATGTTTAAATATTTGCCAAAATCACATGACTACTTTTCATACTTATCTCAGATGATACCTTTACACCTTTTTTTTCCGGTAAATAAACGAAATGACAAAGTTATCATAAACTCACATACACAAATTCAAGAGTCGAAATTCTAACCTCAAAACTCTTCTCTACTACCACCATTTTGCACCATGTGCGTTAATTAGTCAAAAAAATAAAATAAAATACAGTGTTTATTTAACTCTATTTATTAACTATTGTAATGTAACAATTTTTTATTTAATTTATATTACATTTTTTTAAATGGTATTAACTGTGAAAAAAACAAAACTTCTTAAGTCTTGAACAAAGAAGTATTTGTAAACTGTTCGTCTGTTTGTACAAATCAATATTTCCAATGTCGGGTTCAACTGTGTTCGTTACTTTTAATTAGTTGTTTAATTTTAACGGAGAACTTAAAATTAATCATTATATTATTTATCTTGCAAGGGCATGCTTTAAACTAAATGATGACTGTCTATTGCCAATTGGCATAGAAGAGAGGGCGTGGAAGACACAAGTTTTGCTTGGGTTAGTATCTTTTATGAGCCTATCATGATTTCATTAATATGACAGTCAAAAATCTTTTAAAATATTTTTATTCTTTATTATATTTCAATTATTTCTCTCACTTTTGATGAAAATAGTAGAGACAATGGACAAAAGAAGTAAATCTCCAAAGTTTATGATAGTAACTCATTTTAAAAATAATATTTATAATATTTAATATTAACGTACCGGTACCGTAGATTTTCTAAAAATATCATACCCCGTATCAGTACTCGTATCGGGTACCGGTACCATACCCGTACCTAGACAACATAGATTATTATCAATACTAGTTTTCATGTCTATATTATTGTGAAGCTATCCACAAAATGATGTTGTTCTACCGAATCACTGACATGAAATTAAATAAAAAAAAAAAATTTAAAAACTTTCCAATTATATTAATCAAATATGTTTCCTACTTGGAGTCAAATGTACCTTAAGGCATTTTCTTAAATAAAAACTACTATAAATATATCTATCCTTCTCCTCGTTCTCCTCACAATTTCACTAACTCATTTCCCTCTTTTCTTCAACTTTTCACTAACTCACCATTTTTCCTTCAACAAAGTACCAATCAACAAAGTTCAAAAGCAATTCAAAAAGCACCCATCACTTCTTACTTCTTGGACTTGATTTGAAACTCAGTCCCTTATTGCTATAATAATAGTCCATATTGTAAATTTTTCTATCTTTCTTCTCTTTCACAACCTTCCTCTCAACCTTCTCATTACACAACATTTTTTTTCCAAACAACATGACAACAAAATGAGCCCTACTCGTTGCTGTGAAATCTAATGAACCAAGTAAGATTGACTCACATATTAGTTGCTACCGGTTCGAAAAATGCATAATTGATCATTGTGGATTTCTTCCGCAAAACATTTATAAAATCGTCGATAACAAACACAGCAACCCTGATGAGGTCAGCTATGATGCAATAATTCAAAAACTACATTATTTTGAAATTATAACTAAATCCGGAGATATTATACTATTCTACTTTTCTGGACATGGATATCTTGACAAAAAAGGTTACCCAACTCTTCGTATGAGTGATAGCCTTTTTTGTCAAGATATCCATGTCCAGAAAAATAGAATAGTATAATATCTCCGGATTTTGTTATATTGTCAAAAGAATGTAGTTTTTGAATTATTGCATCATAGCTGACCTCATCAGGGTTGCTGTGTTTGTTATCAACGATTTTACAAATGTTTTGCGGAAGAAATCCACAATGTTCAATTATGCATTTTTTTGAACCGGTGGCAACTAATATGTGAGCCAATCATACTTGGTTCATTACGGCAACTAGTATGGCTCGTTTTGTTGTCATGTTGTTTGGAAAAAAATGTTGAGTAATGAGAAGGTTGTGATGGAGAAGGAGAAGGAGAAGAAAGATAGAAAAATTTACAATTAGGTATTATTATTATAGCAACAAGGACTGAGTTTCAAATCAAGTCCAAGAAGTGATGTGTGCTTTTTGGATTACTTGTGTACTTGGTTGATTGATACTTTGTTGAAGAAAAAATGGTGAGTTAGTGAAAATGTATCAATATATTTTAGTTTCAAGTGTAGTTTAGAAGTATATACATATGAAAACAAGTCTAATGCACTATTTTCATCATCAAGCATGTTGCCTGTTAAAGTTAATTTTTTTTAAGAAGTGATGGGTGCTTTTGGGATTGCTTGTGAACTTGGTTTTTTAAACTAAATAGTAATAGAAAAAATAGAAATAATTGAATATAAAAAGTATCTCATATGTTTAAATATTTGCCAAAATCACATGACTACTTTTCATACTTATCTCAGATGATACCTTTACACCTTTTTTTTCCGGTAAATAAACGAAATGACAAAGTTATCATAAACTCACATACACAAATTCAAGAGTCGAAATTCTAACCTCAAAACTCTTCTCTACTACCACCATTTTGCACCATGTGCGTTAATTAGTCAAAAAAATAAAATAAAATACAGTGTTTATTTAACTCTATTTATTAACTATTGTAATGTAACAATTTTTTATTTAATTTATATTACATTTTTTTAAATGGTATTAACTGTGAAAAAAACAAAACTTCTTAAGTCTTGAACAAAGAAGTATTTGTAAACTGTTCGTCTGTTTGTACAAATCAATATTTCCAATGTCGGGTTCAACTGTATTCGTTACTTTTAATTAGTTGTTTAATTTTAACGGAGAACTTAAAATTAATCATTATATTATTTATCTTGCAAGGGCATGCTTTAAACTAAATGATGACTGTCTATTGCCAATTGGCATAGAAGAGAGGGCGTGGAAGACACAAGTTTTGCTTAGGTTAGTATCTTTTATGAGCCTATAATGATTTCATTAATATGACAGTCAAAAATCTTTGAAAATATTTTATTCTTTATTATATTTCAATTATTTCTCTCACTTTTGATGAAAATAGTAGAGACAATGGACAAAAGAAGTAAATCTCCAAAATTTATGATAGTAACTCATTTTAAAAATAATATTTATAATATTTAATATTATCGTACCGATACCGTAGATTTTCTAAAAGTATCATACCCCGTATCAGTACTCGTATCGGGTACCGGTACCATACCCGTACCTAGACAACATAGATTATTATCAATACTAGTTTTCATGTCTATATTATTGTGAAGCTATCCACAAAATGATGTTGTTCTACCGAATCACTGACATGAAATTAAATAAAAAAAAAAAAATTTAAAAAACTTTCCAATTATAATAATCTAAAATTAATCAAATATGTTTCCTACTTGGAGTCAAATGTACCTTAAGGCATTTTCTTAAATAAAAACTACTATAAATATATCTATCCTTCTCCTCGTTCTCCTCACAATTTCACTAACTCATTTCCCTCTTTTCTTCAACTTTTCACTTTTCACTAACTCACCATTTTTTCTTCAACAAAGTACCAATCAACAAAGTTCAAAAACAATTCAAAAAGCACCCATCACTTCTTACTTCTTGGACTTGATTTGAAACTCAGTCCCTTATTACTATAATAATAGTCCATATTGTAAATTTTTCTATCTTTCTTCTCTTTCACAACCTTCCTCTCAACCTTCTCATTACACAACATTTTTTTTCCAAACAACATGACAACAAAACGAGCCCTACTCGGTGCTGTGAAATCTAATGAACCAAGTAAGACTGACTCACATATTAGTTGCTACCGGTTCGAAAAATGCATAATTGATCATTGTGGATTTCTTCCGCAAAACATTTATAAAATCGTCGATAACAAACACAGAAACCCTGATGAGGTCAGCTATGATGCAATAATTCAAAAACTACATTATTTTGAAATTATAACTAAATCCGAAGATATTATACTATTCTACTTTTCTGGACATGGATATCTTGATAAAAAAGGTTACCCAACTCTTCGTATGAGTGATAGCCTTTTTTGTCAAGATATCCATGTCCAGAAAAATAGAATAGTATAATATCTCCGGATTTTGTTATATTGTCAAAAGAATGTAGTTTTTGAATTATTGCATCATAGCTGACCTCATCAGGGTTGCTGTGTTTGTTATCGACGATTTTACAAATGTTTTGCGGAAGAAATCCACAATGTTCAATTATGCATTTTTTTGAACCGGTGGCAACTAATATGTGAGCCAATCATACTTGGTTCATTACGGCAACGAGTATGGCTCGTTTTGTTGTCATGTTGTTTGGAAAAAAATGTTGAGTAATGAGAAGGTTGTGAAGGAGAAGGAGAAGAAAGATAGAAAAATTTACAATTAGGTACTATTATTATAGCAACAAGGACTGAGTTTCAAATCAAGTCCAAGAAGTGATGTGTGCTTTTTGGATTGCTTGTGTACTTGGTTGATGGATACTTTGTTGAAGAAAAAATGGTGAGTTAGTGAAAATGTATCAATATATTTTAGTTTCAAGTGTAGTTTAGAAGTATATACATATGAAAACAAGTTTAATGCACTATTTTCATCATCAAGCATGTTGCCTGTTAAAGTTAATTTTTTTAAGAAGTGATGGGTGCTTTTTGGATTGCTTGTGAACTTGGTTTTTTAAACTAAATAGTAATAGAAAAAATAGAAATAATTGAATATAAAAAGTATCTCATATGTTTAAATATTTGCCAAAATCACATGACTACTTTTCATACTTATCTCAGATGATACCTTTACACCTTTTTTTGCCGGTAAATAAACGAAATGACAAAGTCATCATAAACTCACATACACAAATTCAAGAGTCGAAATTCTAACCTCAAAACTCTTCTCTACTACCACCATTTTGCACCATGTGCGTTAATTAGTCAAAAAAATAAAATAAAATACAGTGTTTATTTAACTCTATTTATTAACTATTGTAATGTAACAATTTTTTATTTAATTTATATTACATTTTTTTAAATGGTATTAACTGTGAAAAAAACAAAACTTCTTAAGTCTTGAACAAAGAAGTATTTGTAAACTATTCATTTGTTTGTACAAATCAATATTTCCAATGTCGGGTTCAACTGTGTTCGTTACTTTTAATTAGTTGTTTAATTTTAACGGAGAACTTAAAATTAATCATTATATTATTTATCTTGCAAGGGCATGCTTTAAACTAAATGATGACTGTCTATTGCCAATTGGCATAGAAGAGAGGGCGTGGAAGACACAAGTTTTGCTTGGGTTAGTATCTTTTATGAGCCTATCATGATTTCATTAATATGACAGTCAAAAATCTTTTAAAATATTTTTATTCTTTATTATATTTCAATTATTTCTCTCACTTTTGATGAAAATAGTAGAGACAATGGACAAAAGAAGTAAATCTCCAAAGTTTATGATAGTTACTCATTTTAAAAATAATATTTATAATATTTAATATTAACGTACCGGTATCGTAGATTTTCTAAAAATATCATACCCCGTATCAGTACTCGTATCGGGTACCGGTACCATACCCGTACCTAGACAACATAGATTATTATCAATACTAGTTTTCATGTCTATATTATTGTGAAGCTATCCACAAAATGATGTTGTTCTACCGAATCACTGACATGAAATTAAATAAAAAAAAATTTTTTTAAAAACTTTCCAATTATAATAATCTAAAATTAATCAAATATGTTTCCTACTTGGAGTCAAATGTACCTTAAGACATTTTCTTAAATAAAAACTACTATAAATATATCTATCCTTCTCCTCGTTCTCCTCACAATTTCACTAACTCATTTCCCTCTTTTCTTCAACTTTTCACTTTTCACTAACTCACCATTTTTTCTTCAACAAAGTACCAATCAACAAAGTTCAAAAGCAATTCAAAAAGCACCCATCACTTCTTACTTCTTGGACTTGATTTGAAACTCAGTCCCTTATTGCTATAATAATAGTCCATATTGTAAATTTTTCTATCTTTCTTCTCTTTCACAACCTTCCTCTCAACCTTCTCATTACACAACATTTTTTTTCCAAACAACATGACAACAAAACGAGCCCTACTCGTTGCTGTGAAATCTAATGAACCAAGTAAGATTGACTCACATAGTAGTTGCTACCGGTTCGAAAAATGCATAATTGATCATTGTGGATTTCTTCCGCAAAACATTTATAAAATCGTCGATAACAAACACAGCAACCCTGATGAGGTCAGCTATGATGCAATAATTCAAAAACTACATTATTTTGAAATTATAACTAAATCCGGAGATATTATACTATTCTACTTTTCTGGACATGGATATCTTGATAAAAAAGGTTACCCAACTCTTCGTATGAGTGATAGCCTTTTTTGTCAAGATATCCATGTCCAGAAAAATAGAATAGTATAATATCTCCGGATTTTGTTATATTGTCAAAAGAATGTAGTTTTTGAATTATTGCAACATAGCTGACCTCATCAGGGTTGCTGTGTTTGTTATCGACGATTTTACAAATGTTTTGCGGAAGAAATCCACAATGTTCAATTATGCATTTTTTTGAACCGGTGGCAACTAATATGTGAGCCAATCATACTTGGTTCATTACGGCAACGAGTATGGCTCGTTTTGTTGTCATGTTGTTTGGAAAAAAATGTTGAGTAATGAGAAGGTTGTGAAGGAGAAGGAGAAGAAAGATAGAAAAATTTACAATTAGGTACTATTATTATAGCAACAAGGACTGAGTTTCAAATCAAGTCCAAGAAGTGATGTGTGCTTTTTGGATTGCTTGTGTACTTGGTTGATGGATACTTTGTTGAAGAAAAAATGGTGAGTTAGTGAAAATGTATCAATATATTTTAGTTTCAAGTGTAGTTTAGAAGTATATACATATGAAAACAAGTTTAATGCACTATTTTCATCATCAAGCATGTTGCCTGTTAAAGTTAATTTTTTTAAGAAGTGATGGGTGCTTTTTGGATTGCTTGTGAACTTGGTTTTTTAAACTAAATAGTAATAGAAAAAATAGAAATAATTGAATATAAAAAGTATCTCATATGTTTAAATATTTGCCAAAATCACATGACTACTTTTCATACTTATCTCAGATGATACCTTTACACCTTTTTTTGCCGGTAAATAAACGAAATGACAAAGTCATCATAAACTCACATACACAAATTCAAGAGTCGAAATTCTAACCTCAAAACTCTTCTCTACTACCACCATTTTGCACCATGTGCGTTAATTAGTCAAAAAAATAAAATAAAATACAGTGTTTATTTAACTCTATTTATTAACTATTGTAATGTAACAATTTTTTATTTAATTTATATTACATTTTTTTAAATGGTATTAACTGTGAAAAAAACAAAACTTCTTAAGTCTTGAACAAAGAAGTATTTGTAAACTATTCATTTGTTTGTACAAATCAATATTTCCAATGTCGGGTTCAACTGTGTTCGTTACTTTTAATTAGTTGTTTAATTTTAACGGAGAACTTAAAATTAATCATTATATTATTTATCTTGCAAGGGCATGCTTTAAACTAAATGATGACTGTCTATTGCCAATTGGCATAGAAGAGAGGGCGTGGAAGACACAAGTTTTGCTTGGGTTAGTATCTTTTATGAGCCTATCATGATTTCATTAATATGACAGTCAAAAATCTTTTAAAATATTTTTATTCTTTATTATATTTCAATTATTTCTCTCACTTTTGATGAAAATAGTAGAGACAATGGACAAAAGAAGTAAATCTCCAAAGTTTATGATAGTTACTCATTTTAAAAATAATATTTATAATATTTAATATTAACGTACCGGTATCGTAGATTTTCTAAAAATATCATACCCCGTATCAGTACTCGTATCGGGTACCGGTACCATACCCGTACCTAGACAACATAGATTATTATCAATACTAGTTTTCATGTCTATATTATTGTGAAGCTATCCACAAAATGATGTTGTTCTACCGAATCACTGACATGAAATTAAATAAAAAAAAAAAATTTTAAAAACTTTCCAATTATAATAATCTAAAATTAATCAAATATGTTTCCTACTTGGAGTCAAATGTACCTTAAGACATTTTCTTAAATAAAAACTACTATAAATATATCTATCCTTCTCCTCGTTCTCCTCACAATTTCACTAACTCATTTCCCTCTTTTCTTCAACTTTTCACTTTTCACTAACTCACCATTTTTTCTTCAACAAAGTACCAATCAACAAAGTTCAAAAGCAATTCAAAAAGCACCCATCACTTCTTACTTCTTGGACTTGATTTGAAACTCAGTCCCTTATTGCTATAATAATAGTCCATATTGTAAATTTTTCTATCTTTCTTCTCTTTCACAACCTTCCTCTCAACCTTCTCATTACACAACATTTTTTTTCCAAACAACATGACAACAAAACGAGCCCTACTCGTTGCTGTGAAATCTAATGAACCAAGTAAGAGTGACTCACATAGTAGTTGCTACCGGTTCGAAAAATGCATAATTGATCATTGTGGATTTCTTCCGCAAAACATTTATAAAATCGTCGATAACAAACACAGCAACCCTGATGAGGTCAGCTATGATGCAATAATTCAAAAACTACATTATTTTGAAATTATAACTAAATCCGGAGATATTATACTATTCTACTTTTCTGGACATGGATATCTTGATAAAAAAGGTTACCCAACTCTTCGTATGAGTGATAGCCTTTTTTGTCAAGATATCCATGTCCAGAAAAATAGAATAGTATAATATCTCCGGATTTTGTTATATTGTCAAAAGAATGTAGTTTTTGAATTATTGCATCATAGCTGACCTCATCAGGGTTGCTGTGTTTGTTATCGACGATTTTACAAATGTTTTGCGGAAGAAATCCACAATGTTCAATTATGCATTTTTTTGAACCGGTGGCAACTAATATGTGAGCCAATCATACTTGGTTCATTACGGCAACGAGTATGGCTCGTTTTGTTGTCATGTTGTTTGGAAAAAAATGTTGAGTAATGAGAAGGTTGTGAAGGAGAAGGAGAAGAAAGATAGAAAAATTTACAATTAGGTACTATTATTATAGCAACAAGGACTGAGTTTCAAATCAAGTCCAAGAAGTGATGTGTGCTTTTTGGATTGCTTGTGTACTTGGTTGATGGATACTTTGTTGAAGAAAAAATGGTGAGTTAGTGAAAATGTATCAATATATTTTAGTTTCAAGTGTAGTTTAGAAGTATATACATATGAAAACAAGTTTAATGCACTATTTTCATCATCAAGCATGTTGCCTGTTAAAGTTAATTTTTTTAAGAAGTGATGGGTGCTTTTTGGATTGCTTGTGAACTTGGTTTTTTAAACTAAATAGTAATAGAAAAAATAGAAATAATTGAATATAAAAAGTATCTCATATGTTTAAATATTTGCCAAAATCACATGACTACTTTTCATACTTATCTCAGATGATACCTTTACACCTTTTTTTGCCGGTAAATAAACGAAATGACAAAGTCATCATAAACTCACATACACAAATTCAAGAGTCGAAATTCTAACCTCAAAACTCTTCTCTACTACCACCATTTTGCACCATGTGCGTTAATTAGTCAAAAAAATAAAATAAAATACAGTGTTTATTTAACTCTATTTATTAACTATTGTAATGTAACAATTTTTTATTTAATTTATATTACATTTTTTTAAATGGTATTAACTGTGAAAAAACAAAACTTCTTAAGTCTTGAACAAAGAAGTATTTGTAAACTATTCATCTGTTTGTACAAATCAATATTTCCAATGTCGGGTTCAACTGTGTTCGTTACTTTTAATTAGTTGTTTAATTTTAACGGAGAACTTAAAATTAATCATTATATTATTTATCTTGCAAGGGCATGCTTTAAACTAAATGATGACTGTCTATTGCCAATTGGCATAGAAGAGAGGGCGTGGAAGACACAAGTTTTGCTTGGGTTAGTATCTTTTATGAGCCTATCATGATTTCATTAATATGACAGTCAAAAATCTTTTAAAATATTTTTATTCTTTATTATATTTCAATTATTTCTCTCACTTTTGATGAAAATAGTAGAGACAATGGACAAAAGAAGTAAATCTCCAAAGTTTATGATAGTTACTCATTTTAAAAATAATATTTATAATATTTAATATTAACGTACCGGTATCGTAGATTTTCTAAAAATATCATACCCCGTATTAGTACTCGTATCGGGTACCGGTACCATACCCGTACCTAGACAACATAGATTATTATCAATACTAGTTTTCATGTCTATATTATTGTGAAGCTATCCACAAAATGATGTTGTTCTACCGAATCACTGACATGAAATTAAATAAAAAAAAAAAATTTTAAAAACTTTCCAATTATAATAATCTAAAATTAATCAAATATGTTTCCTACTTGGAGTCAAATGTACCTTAAGACATTTTCTTAAATAAAAACTACTATAAATATATCTATCCTTCTCCTCGTTCTCCTCACAATTTCACTAACTCATTTCCCTCTTTTCTTCAACTTTTCACTTTTCACTAACTCACCATTTTTTCTTCAACAAAGTACCAATCAACAAAGTTCAAAAGCAATTCAAAAAGCACCCATCACTTCTTACTTCTTGGACTTGATTTGAAACTCAGTCCCTTATTGCTATAATAATAGTCCATATTGTAAATTTTTCTATCTTTCTTCTCTTTCACAACCTTCCTCTCAACCTTCTCATTACACAAAATTTTTTTTCCAAACAACATGACAACAAAACGAGCCCTACTCGTTGCTGTGAAATCTAATGAACCAAGTAAGATTGACTCACATAGTAGTTGCTACCGGTTCGAAAAATGCATAATTGATCATTGTGGATTTCTTCCGCAAAACATTTATAAAATCGTCGATAACAAACACAGCAACCCTGATGAGGTCAGCTATGATGCAATAATTCAAAAACTACATTATTTTGAAATTATAACTAAATCCGGAGATATTATACTATTCTACTTTTCTGGACATGGATATCTTGATAAAAAAGGTTACCCAACTCTTCGTATGAGTGATAGCCTTTTTTGTCAAGATATCCATGTCCAGAAAAATAGAATAGTATAATATCTCCGGATTTTGTTATATTGTCAAAAGAATGTAGTTTTTGAATTATTGCATCATAGCTGACCTCATCAGGGTTGCTGTGTTTGTTATCGACGATTTTACAAATGTTTTGCGGAAGAAATCCACAATGTTCAATTATGCATTTTTTTGAACCGGTGGCAACTAATATGTGAGCCAATCATACTTGGTTCATTACGGCAACGAGTATGGCTCGTTTTGTTGTCATGTTGTTTGGAAAAAAATGTTGAGTAATGAGAAGGTTGTGAAGGAGAAGGAGAAGAAAGATAGAAAAATTTACAATTAGGTACTATTATTATAGCAACAAGGACTGAGTTTCAAATCAAGTCCAAGAAGTGATGTGTGCTTTTTGGATTGCTTGTGTACTTGGTTGATGGATACTTTGTTGAAGAAAAAATGGTGAGTTAGTGAAAATGTATCAATATATTTTAGTTTCAAGTGTAGTTTAGAAGTATATACATATGAAAACAAGTTTAATGCACTATTTTCATCATCAAGCATGTTGCCTGTTAAAGTTAATTTTTTTAAGAAGTGATGGGTGCTTTTTGGATTGCTTGTGAACTTGGTTTTTTAAACTAAATAGTAATAGAAAAAATAGAAATAATTGAATATAAAAAGTATCTCATATGTTTAAATATTTGCCAAAATCACATGACTACTTTTCATACTTATCTCAGATGATACCTTTACACCTTTTTTTGCCGGTAAATAAACGAAATGACAAAGTCATCATAAACTCACATACACAAATTCAAGAGTCGAAATTCTAACCTCAAAACTCTTCTCTACTACCACCATTTTGCACCATGTGCGTTAATTAGTCAAAAAAATAAAATAAAATACAGTGTTTATTTAACTCTATTTATTAACTATTGTAATGTAACAATTTTTTATTTAATTTATATTACATTTTTTTAAATGGTATTAACTGTGAAAAAAACAAAACTTCTTAAGTCTTGAACAAAGAAGTATTTGTAAACTATTCATCTGTTTGTACAAATCAATATTTCCAATGTCGGGTTCAACTGTGTTCGTTACTTTTAATTAGTTGTTTAATTTTAACGGAGAACTTAAAATTAATCATTATATTATTTATCTTGCAAGGGCATGCTTTAAACTAAATGATGACTGTCTATTGCCAATTGGCATAGAAGAGAGGGCGTGGAAGACACAAGTTTTGCTTGGGTTAGTATCTTTTATGAGCCTATCATGATTTCATTAATATGACAGTCAAAAATCTTTTAAAATATTTTTATTCTTTATTATATTTCAATTATTTCTCTCACTTTTGATGAAAATAGTAGAGACAATGGACAAAAGAAGTAAATCTCCAAAGTTTATGATAGTTACTCATTTTAAAAATAATATTTATAATATTTAATATTAACGTACCGGTATCGTAGATTTTCTAAAAATATCATACCCCGTATCAGTACTCGTATCGGGTACCGGTACCATACCCGTACCTAGACAACATAGATTATTATCAATACTAGTTTTCATGTCTATATTATTGTGAAGCTATCCACAAAATGATGTTGTTCTACCGAATCACTGACATGAAATTAAATAAAAAAAAATTTTTTTAAAAACTTTCCAATTATAATAATCTAAAATTAATCAAATATGTTTCCTACTTGGAGTCAAATGTACCTTAAGACATTTTCTTAAATAAAAACTACTATAAATATATCTATCCTTCTCCTCGTTCTCCTCACAATTTCACTAACTCATTTCCCTCTTTTCTTCAACTTTTCACTTTTCACTAACTCACCATTTTTTCTTCAACAAAGTACCAATCAACAAAGTTCAAAAGCAATTCAAAAAGCACCCATCACTTCTTACTTCTTGGACTTGATTTGAAACTCAGTCCCTTATTGCTATAATAATAGTCCATATTGTAAATTTTTCTATCTTTCTTCTCTTTCACAACCTTCCTCTCAACCTTCTCATTACACAACATTTTTTTTCCAAACAACATGACAACAAAACGAGCCCTACTCGTTGCTGTGAAATCTAATGAACCAAGTAAGATTGACTCACATAGTAGTTGCTACCGGTTCGAAAAATGCATAATTGATCATTGTGGATTTCTTCCGCAAAACATTTATAAAATCGTCGATAACAAACACAGCAACCCTGATGAGGTCAGCTATGATGCAATAATTCAAAAACTACATTATTTTGAAATTATAACTAAATCCGGAGATATTATACTATTCTACTTTTCTGGACATGGATATCTTGATAAAAAAGGTTACCCAACTCTTCGTATGAGTGATAGCCTTTTTTGTCAAGATATCCATGTCCAGAAAAATAGAATAGTATAATATCTCCGGATTTTGTTATATTGTCAAAAGAATGTAGTTTTTGAATTATTGCAACATAGCTGACCTCATCAGGGTTGCTGTGTTTGTTATCGACGATTTTACAAATGTTTTGCGGAAGAAATCCACAATGTTCAATTATGCATTTTTTTGAACCGGTGGCAACTAATATGTGAGCCAATCATACTTGGTTCATTACGGCAACGAGTATGGCTCGTTTTGTTGTCATGTTGTTTGGAAAAAAATGTTGAGTAATGAGAAGGTTGTGAAGGAGAAGGAGAAGAAAGATAGAAAAATTTACAATTAGGTACTATTATTATAGCAACAAGGACTGAGTTTCAAATCAAGTCTAAGAAGTGATGTGTGCTTTTTGGATTGCTTATGTACTTGGTTGATTGATACTTTGTTAAAGAAAAAATGGTGAGTTAGTGAAAATGTATCAATATATTTTAGTTTCAAGTGTAGTTTAGAAGTATACATTGTTGAGGCAAAATCCCTAATTGATGTTTTAAAGATAACAAACCTCTTAATTATTTTTTAGTGTAATTCTAATCTTTTTGGTATCTAACAAGTGCTCTTGAGTGTTTTTATTAAGCTAGGAACAATTGAGCTATTTAGATCGAATATCATGTTTTTATTGTGATAAAAACAAAAGCTTGGAGAACGGTCTCTGATTGGTCTCTGAAACCTGCGCAAACATCATTTTCACACAATCAATGAAAAAGGACTTATGGTTAAGTCAACTATGTACAAGACAAATGATCACTTTTCTCTTGGGCTTCTCTCACGAATTATCTACACATCCAAGAGATCATTTAAGGCAAAGATTTCTCTCATGAATAGAGAACTTACTTCTTTTACCAAGTTCTATGATTTAACCATGTGAAAATTGAGCATATGACACAAGGACATTTTTATACTTAATTAATGGAACTGAGATTATATGGACCATGGAGAGAATTAGACAGCACATTCTGGTCTTGGAGATTTGACTTGTACTTGAAAGAATAAAGAAGGAACATTCTCCAAGGAGGCTTCTCTTTCCATATGACAATTGTACTTGCAACAAGGACACTATGGAACATCAAGTACAACATCCAGCTGCTGTTCTTATCCATAACAGCTGGACTTTTCGTGCTCTATCTTCATTGCTCTAAAAAGAAGAATGTCATTCACGCCAGAATTGGGAGATTGATCTCAGACCAATGCTGGAAAGAGAAAATCATCACTTGGAGTGACACCAGCTTGCTACAGCTGTTTAAAAGTTATCCAAAAAGCTGCACAACGGCTATACTTGTTTGTTAAGCAACGTACAGCAACATTACAGCTCAACAACAGCTAGCAATACGCTCCTCTCTTAAAAGTCAGAAGAAGAAACTTTGGAGATCAATCTCAGACTGGTCTGTTTTCTTCAAAATTACATGAGCTGTCATCTGCAGAGCAACTAGCCGTTATTTTCAAGCTTCCAACGGATATACTTCGTGGCCAAGACTCCCTGATCATCACTCATCTATATATAGAGGTCCTTGGCAACTTTGAAGAGCAAGAGTCTCCACTACAACTTCAACACTTGTTTTTGCATTACAAGTTTTATCACGAGCTCTTCTTTTCTCTCTCACTCAAATCTGTAATTCATATATATCTAGGATTAGAATATCCAGTGAGTGTTTTGAGAGTTTATCCATCCATTTTCAAAGCTTCTCATAAGTGTATTGAGTGAATAGGCTTTGATTCCAAAATCCTTCATCATTGTAACAATTGGCTCAAGTTAGTACGTAACTACTAATTGAGTGACACCTTCATAGTCAGTGTGACTGAGGTAGATTAAGCTTGTAGGGCTTAGAAGATTATTTAATCTTGGATCTAGATCAAAGGAAGTGTAACTTGAGATCATTAGCATCTCTTAGTGGACAATCTCACAAGGAGTGTGGGGACTGGACTAGCCCAAGCATTTTGGGTGAACCAGGATAAATTATTGTGTGCATTCTCTTCCCATACTCTGATTTAATTTGTGCAATCACTAATCACACACATCACAATTTAATTGTTATATATATACTGTCAGAGAGTGATTAGGAGATCGATCTCCAGACTGCAACATTTTTGGTTATTTGGTTTAACTAACAATCTAATCATTTTCTTCAAGTATATTGTGATTGATAATTTTTATAGGGAATTTTTAAAGGTTCACAATTCAAACCCCCTCTTTCTTGTGAATAACTTTGCTACTTCATACATATGAAAACAAGTCTAATGCACTATTTTCATCATCAAGCATGTTGTCTGTTAAAGTTAATTTTTTTAAGAAGTGATGGGTGCTTTTTGGATTGCTTGTGAACTTGGTTTTTTAAACTAAATAGTAATAGAAAAAATAGAAATAATTGAATATAAAAAGTATCTCATATGTTTAAATATTTGCCAAAATCACATGACTACTTTTCATACTTATCTCAGATGATACCTTTACACCTTTTTTTTCCGGTAAATAAACGAAATGACAAAGTCATCATAAACTCACATACACAAATTCAAGAGTCGAAATTCTAACCTCAAAACTCTTCTCTACTACCACCATTTTGCACCATGTGCGTTAATTAGTCAAAAAAATAAAATAAAATACAGTGTTTATTTAACTCTATTTATTAACTATTGTAATGTAACAATTTTTTATTTAATTTATATTACATTTTTTTAAATGGTATTAACTGTGAAAAAAACAAAACTTCTTAAGTCTTGAACAAAGAAGTATTTGTAAATTGTTCGTCTGTTTGTACAAATCAATATTTCCAATGTCGGGTTCAACTGTGTTCGTTACTTTTAATTAGTTGTTTAATTTTAACGGAGAACTTAAAATTAATCATTATATTATTTATTTTGCAAGGGCATGCTTTAAACTAAATGATGACTGTCTATTGCCAATTGGCATAGAAGAGAGGGCGTGGAAGACACAAGTTTTGCTTGGGTTAGTATCTTTTATGAGCCTATCATGATTTCATTAATATGACTGTCAAAAATCTTTTAAAATATTTTTATTCTTTATTATATTTCAATTATTTCTCTCACTTTTGATGAGAATAGTAGAGACAATGGACAAAAGAAGTAAATCTCCAAAGTTTATGATAGTAACTCATTTTAAAAATAATATTTATAATATTTAATATTAACGTATCGGTACCGTAGATTTTCTAAAAATATCATACCCTGTATCAGTACTCGTATCGGGTACCGGTACCATACCCGTACCTAGACAACATAGATTATTATCAATACTAGTTTTCATGTCTATATTATTGTGAAGCTATCCACAAAATGATGTTGTTCTACCGAATCACTGACATGAAATTAAATAAAAAAAAAAAAAATTTAAAAACTTTCCAATTATAATAATCTAAAATTAATCAAATATGTTTCCTACTTGGAGTCAAATGTACCTTAAGGGATTTTCTTAAATAAAAACTACTATAAATATATCTATCCTTCTCCTCGTTCTCCTCACAATTTCACTAACTCATTTCCCTCTTTTCTTCAACTTTTCACTTTTCACTAACTCACCATTTTTTCTTCAACAAAGTACCAATCAACAAAGTTCAAAAGCAATTCAAAAAGCACCCATCACTTCTTACTTCTTGGACTTGATTTGAAACTCAGTCCCTTATTGCTATAATAATAGTCCATATTGTAAATTTTTCTATCTTTCTTCTCTTTCACAACCTTCCTCTCAACCTTCTCATTACACAACATTTTTTTTTCAAACAACATGACAACAAAACGAGCCCTACTCGCTGCTGTGAAATCTAATGAACCAAGTAAGATTGACTCACATATTAGTTGCTACCGGTTCGAAAAATGCATAATTGATCATTGTGGATTTCTTCCGCAAAACATTTATAAAATCGGCGATAACAAACACAGCAACCCTGATGAGGTCAGCTATGATGCAATAATTCAAAAACTACATTATTTTGAAATTATAACTAAATCCGGAGATATTATACTATTCTACTTTTCTGGACATGGATATCTTGATAAAAAAGGTTACCCAACTCTTCGTATGAGTGATAGCCTTTTTTGTCAAGATATCCATGTCCAGAAAAATAGAATAGTATAATATCTCCGGATTTTGTTATATTGTCAAAAGAATGTAGTTTTTGAATTATTGCATCATAGCTGACCTCATCAGGGTTGCTGTGTTTGTTATCGACGATTTTACAAATGTTTTGCGGAAGAAATCCACAATGTTCAATTATGCATTTTTTTGAACCGGTGGCAACTAATATGTGAGTCAATCATACTTGGTTCATTACGGCAACGAGTATGGCTCGTTTTGTTGTCATGTTGTTTGGAAAAAAATGTTGAGTAATGAGAAGGTTGTGAAGGAGAAGAAAGATAGAAAAATTTACAATTAGGTACTATTATTATAGCAACAAGGACTGAGTTTCAAATCAAGTCCAAGAAGTGATGTGTGCTTTTTGGATTGCTTGTGTACTTGGTTGATTGATACTTTGTTGAAGAAAAAATGGTGAGTTAGTGAAAATGTATCAATATATTTTAGTTTCAAGTGTAGTTTAGAAGTATATACATATGAAAACAAGTCTAATGCACTATTTTCATCATCAAGCATGTTGCCTGTTAAAGTTAATTTTTTTAAGAAGTGATGGGTGCTTTTTGGATTGCTTGTGAACTTGGTTTTTTAAACTAAATAGTAATAGAAAAAATAGAAATAATTGAATATAAAAAGTATCTCATATGTTTAAATATTTGCCAAAATCACATGACTACTTTTCATACTTATCTCAGATGATACCTTTACACCTTTTTTTTCCGGTAAATAAACGAAATGACAAAGTCATCATAAACTCACATACACAAATTCAAGAGTCGAAATTCTAACCTCAAAACTCTTCTCTACTACCACCATTTTGCACCATGTGCGTTAATTAGTCAAAAAAATAAAATAAAATACAGTGTTTATTTAACTCTATTTATTAACTATTGTAATGTAACAATTTTTTATTTAATTTATATTACATTTTTTTAATAGTTGGATCCATTGAGTTGAGGAGTAACAGTAAGAGAATTTGGACCTTCACTAGGATGAACATAAAAGATTGAATCAATGTTGTTCAATTGTGGTGGAACGATAATTGGAACTTGTTGTGCAGGCATGATTAGGAAGTAGAAATGCAGAAGTTGTAAAGAATTGCAGAGAAAATATGGTGAAAATGCAGAAAATGCAACAAAGAAGATGTAGAAAGGGTGAAGTAGCAACGTAAACGGTTATGAAATGGTTAGGATCGTAACAAACTTTCCCTCCTTTGAGAGAAAAGCTGATACCATATTATGAAACACAAAAGGGAATGAAAAGCTCATTACTTCATTGATTACAAATGAGAATACAAAAACTATTTATAAGCTGAGATGCTAGTACATGGTAGTTATAATGGTCTTATTCTAGCTAAGCACTACCGTTGTAATACAAGGAAGCTAATTACTAGTTAATAAGATGACCATTTATTGCTGCACCAAGGAGCTTGACAAGCTCGTGCAGAACAGTTTTCACCATTCGCAAGGGTTTGTCATCAGCACCAGCTCTGACAAAATAAAACATCGGAAAATGAAAAATAAAGTGATTCTAGTTAAATGTGGAAGCAAATAGTAGTAGCTCTACCCAACAATAGTTCTATTTATACCTTCTCCTAATTTCCTCCATTCCCAAGTCTTGCAGGTACAAATGGATGCTTTGAAGAATGCGATCTAGATCAAGATCAACATCATAGATGGTGCTCTAAAGACCCTGCAGAACAGGAGAATGCATGTAAGTAATACTGAATAACAATAGTTTAGAAGACCAATTTTATCCAGATAAAACTTTGCAATTTGAACTCTTTAGATCATCAAAAGTTATTTGCATGTGTTAAAATTAATGAGGG
Organism: Trifolium subterraneum; assembly: GCA_951799995.1. Taxonomy (NCBI): domain Eukaryota; kingdom Viridiplantae; phylum Streptophyta; class Magnoliopsida; order Fabales; family Fabaceae; genus Trifolium; species Trifolium subterraneum. Next base: position 32,686,443 of record OX637468.1, read on the forward strand.
TAAATTTAAGTATCCATCAACATATATTCAAGATGTTCGACAGTCATCTACTGACAAAAATTCATAATCCATTCCACTCCATCAAATATGATTGTCAGATGGATTTATATATGTATGGACTGCCCTTGTTATAAACACAGATATGTGATGATGAGAGGAGTAAGATTTTGAGCAAATTTTACTTAAAAAAAGGTCATTGGGATTTGAAATCATATAACCAAACCTACATGCTACATTCACACTACCTCGACAAAAAAGTAGAGTGGCCACTATGAAGAAAGAGGGATACAGTTCAAAAATATGGCATACAGATCAATGCTTGAAACAGAAAAAAGTAATAATCAGCACTGAGACTGGACACTAATGAAAAAGAAAACGAAATATAATATCGGAATATTTTTTTCGAGGCAGGTTAATATTTTACTGCTGGCTATGTAAGTTACCTTTGTAAGCTTGATGAATGCATTTCACAACCAGATCAGAAAACTTCTGATTTCTGGAGGTAAATGACTCATTTGATGCTGGGGAAGGCCATCTTGACTGATCTAGCGGACGTAAAAGATTGATTAGGACGATATAGGATGAAGTTTGATCTGCATTATCCTATCCTGTATTGACAATGACATGACTAGTTAGGAGTCTAACTTGTCCTATAATGTTTTCGTATGCATCATCAGTATTCATTACTACAGGATGAAGCGGTCATTTCAACAGAAAAGGGGGGAAATAAAACAAATGAATCAAAAAAATAAGTTCCTCACCAGGATCTTAAGCATCAATACATTCAATGCTTTCAACAACTGGCTTCCATCATCCATATGAGGAACCCTATCATCCAAAAGCCACAGAAGAAGCTCAGTAATAAGACTGCCAAGAGTGTTCTCCTTTATTGCATGTGCCAATCTTTTATTCTGAAAAGTCTATTATGGGCAAGGGATCACCAATTATAAAATTAAGTATTCTAAAGACACCAAATGATTACAAAGTGCCACAAAGAAATTGGAAAGTACAAATAGATGTACCTGCATGAGAGTGTTCAGCACATATTTACAAGACCTTGATGAAGCCCCGGTCAAACTGAAGTTAAAATTCTTGCAACCTATTTAAAATAGTGAAAGAAAAATTATAAATTTGGATATCTTTCAATAAATAAGGGAAGCAGTTATAAACCCATCTTGCCTTATTTGCGAGACATGAAACTATAGCTATCTGCATCTTTCACGAGCTCATCCATGGGACTGCCTTCTTGATCACTAGTGTGGCTTGAGCCAACTCATGACAAACAACTTTCATTCCTTCAACAGACCGTATCAAAAAATTATTTTGAATACTGGAGTTAAAACCTCCATTTTCCATACCAGAAGAAAGAATTGGGGAAAACTTCAACTTTAACAAAATTTGCAAATATTTAACTTCGACTACTTATGCAATAATGATTACCCCGTGTCATATTACCCACCTGCTCAGGAGAACCGAAAGAAATGATATCAAGAGCTTCATTCCAATCTGTGGGGCCACTAGCAACAGCCAAAGGACGAGGCATCAATTGTCTATCAATGTTATTATCAGATTGACCAAAAAAATTCCTGACATCATCAAACAAGAAGATAAAGAGAAACATGAGAATAGGAGCTGTGTAATTCGAGGGGAAGAAGTTACCCTTTCATCATTTCATTTAGGCGCAAAACAAAAGAAATCCAATAATGCTATTATCATACCTCAATATTGGACCAGCAAGAGATCTAGCAATTTCTCCACTTTGCTCTGCGACATCAAAGATGGAAATTTGAAGCAATGACAAGTTGAATATTAAACTTGAACATGTTCACAAAAAAGAGAACGAGACTCACCCATCTATCCCTCCAAAATTTAGTGTGTTTTAACATCATAAGTTGATAACTTATAGTGTGATAGGGCACAACCCTTTTCCATCTCCGGACCTGTCAAATTACCCCACCGTCATTAGTGATTCAGCATACCAAAAAAAGGGGAAAATGTGCAGAGTAAGAACTGACCTTCCACTTAAATCTATCATCTAACATGCTTTTTTGAGCATCTGTTAGCTTCCCAACAAATCTCCATATGTCCTCACCTATGTAATAGGAATACAGAAGGAAAACAACTCAGCAAGGCCAAGTAAGATCATAAGCTAACTAAAATTTTACACCTAAATCTTTGTAGTAAAATTAAACATATCACTTCATCCGGAGAAAAAAAGGATATCAATTAACAACTTTTACAATTACATAATTAAGCAAAAACAGAATAACCCAAGTCTACTAAAGAATACTATACTTCCATTTCAATTGCCATTTCAGGCAAAGAGAAAAAACATATAGATCAAGAGAAACAAGTATTCCACAGACTATGCAATACCTAGAATCTTATAAGTTATAACCAGTGGCCTGTGCATTTAATGCAGCTTTTCTAATTTCACCATCACGTTCTGCTAACAAACTTGCAACAATTTGCAATGACTACGGCTGCCCGCTAATCTGTCCACGTAATGTCAGGAATAAATGTCTTAAGAAAATACCAAAAATAAAATTCACTGAAAAGAATCAACAACAATACCTCAGCTGCATGATGATCAAGGATAAATCCAATAAGATCAGCACATTCAATCCGAGTCCGGTTATTCTTAGAGCGTCAACCCTCCAATATATAAGGAAAATATTTAGATGCAGAACATGCAACAACAAAATGTTTGGTCAACTCCCGCATTTTTTCTCGTACTTTCTCAATGTTGTGCCCTGACTGCAACATTAAGAAAATAATAAATGAACTTCTACTTTCCATCTGTCAACTAAATGTGTTGGTTGGTTGTAGCACCCATGAAGGTACACAACTTACATATGTATCAAGATTATATGCTATATCAACCAAAAATTTACTGAACTTGATTAAAACACAAAAAGGAATTGCTGAAACAAGAATATCCACAGGCGATGTGTAACTATCGGAGTTGTTAACACAAACCTTCTTTACTAAGCATGGAAGAAACATTGCCACTTCAGACTCTGTCAAAGAGTACCCTTCATCCTTCAAGGTTTCAAGTAGTTCCGGAAGAAATTCAAGCACCTGGGAAATCAACTTGCATGAAGTTAAGAATAATACAATAAACTTCCATAACCCACTAGGAAAAGAAAAGAAGGAATCTGAAAGTTACAATGCAAAAAAAAAAAAACAGAGAAATGTAAATCCAACCTTCAATAGGCATGTTGTATTTGATTTGCAAAACTGCAACACAAACCGCCTTAAAAGAATGTCAAAATCTGCAAATTTGTAACAATAAATCAATTAGTAAATAAATTTCAAAACCTAAGTACCAAATTTCAAATCATTCTGAAATTTCACATACCTGCTGAAGACAAATCTCAACGAAGGAGTTTGAGGTTGAAACGAATAACAACAAACGAGCTACAGGTTGAAGACGGTTAAACGAGTTTGTGGTTGAAGACGATTGAACGAGTTTGAGTTTGAGATTAGCTTGATTTTGACCGAATCTGTGAGAGTTTGCAGTTGAAGATGAAGGGTTTGTGAAAATGGTTGAACGAATTTGTGATGGAAGAACGAATCAATCTCTTTGAAGGTTAACGAATTTGTGATCGAAGTTGAAGAATGAAGGGTGAAATCGAAGGGGATTGAAGATGAAGGGAAAGATTCAAATTCTGGAACGAAGGGTGAAATCGAATGTGAGTGTGAAATCGCGGGGAAAATTCTAGATTGAAGTCACGACGGTTCAAATGAAATGGCCACAAATCTCTTGAAAAAAGTTAGCGGCGACCGATAATAGGAAGTTGTTCGTAATATTCCTAAACGTGCAATTAACATTTCCATTATTATTATCTCATAATGTCAATGGAAAATAGACCTGGAAGGATAGCAATTTAACGATAATTATTGAGTTTTAAAAGCAGAACAGGTGGCTAAAATCCTGTCATGGTCGCTTAGCGACAGATAACGACATAAGTCAGAAGGTTTTGGCCAGCTAGCGACCAAAACCTGCAACTTATGGTTGCAGGTTCGCCAGAGCTCGCTTAGCGAGCAACACATGATTTCTGCTCTGTTCTGCAGAATCAGTGAAAAACCAGAAATTTCAAATCAAAATTCAATATCCAATCCTATGTTATCATGCAAATTTTCAATTTTGGGGGATTTCTAACTATCTAAACCTAAGAACCCACCTCAATTGAGCTTGAATTCTTTGCTAATAACTTGTTCCCAAACTGCAATTGGTAGCTCTAACTCCTCCTTGAGTTGGGTTAAGCAATTCCACATCCTAAAACAACCTAAGAGCAAGGATGAACATGTTTCCAATACTAGTAATTGAAAAACAAATTTTGAGACTTAAAAGAGGGAAATATGTAGCACGAAATTGAATGAATCAAGGGAAGGAATTTGGAGAATTTGAACTTACCAATGAGGTTAACACAACCTAATGAACTAAAATCTCCATTTGCATGCGGAGAAAAGAGAATTTGAGAGAATGTTTGAGTGATGGAATTTTGGGTGTTGTTTGTTGTTGTTGGCGTGAGGGAGAGAAGAAGAAGAGTAATTTTGCTGAGTGTTTTGATTGAATCAGGAAATGGAAAGAGAATGGAGTGGTAGTACAAACTGACTCATGTTTCCAATTCCATGAGTGGGACACATGCCCTCTTTTGGCTCTTGGATTAATCCCTCTATTGACACATAACAATTGGTTTATGATGACTAATACCTTACCTTAATTGAAACATAACACTAGTGCTAAATCTTATCATGTGGAGTTTTAGAAAAATACCCTTAATAGTATATAATACTAATGAAAGAATTGAGAATATTACAAATTCATTGTTTCTTTATTTTCCTTCATCATCGTAATAAAATTTCTATTGACATATTAGTTTAAGAGATGTATGAATTTTAATTATAGACTTGGTAATTGAGACCGACAACATATAGTATTCAAAAATACAATTGTAGAGTAAGGTATTAAGCATAAAACAATTTGAAAACACAAACGATATTTCACAATGACTAAAAACGTGTAACTATTGAACAAAACAATAATTTATATTAAAAAATAGATTTTAGCCTAAAAGATTATGCACAAAAAATTATTAGATTGAATTGTAGTCTTGTAAGATCATGAGAGCAATCTAGCGATTACAATTTACAAATCCAGTGACTTGAAAAAGATGCATGAAAATTATTAAAGTTGATGTCTTGAAAGATTATGAGAACGTATAAAACGATTAGAATTTATAAACAATCAAAGACAAATATGTATGTTGATATAATTTTTTAATCATTGAGTAACATATCTGATATTCAAGAGATTGACTCATCAACCTATATATATACTTATATTCTGAGATACTCTCACAAATAAGATATTCAATGCAAAAAAATTATTTCATTCTAATGGAAGGTAAATAATATGTAACCTTTGAATGATGAATAACGATAGTAAAAGTCATATTATTTTTTTCGTTCAATTTAAAAGTCATATTTAATATATAGAAATTGACAAAGTAAAACATATTCTAAATGATCATATTTAATAATAATACTAAAAAAAGTTATATATACATATAATTTAATTTTTATGTTTATTTAGCATACATATAATTTATATATATATATATATATATATATTCTAGTGACGTATTTTCATTTTTTTTTATCATTATTATATTGAAATAATATTGAAAGAAGTCCAACAATCATGATAATTTTGTGGTTATTTTGGTATCAATTGTTTTATAAGGTAATTTGAGTCTCTACCTTCTGCTAGCAAAATAATGAATAGATAGACATATGTGAATCGTGAGAAAGAAAACAAAAACTACCATATAAAATTAAATAGTACTTTCTACAAAATTGCTTAGAGAAAATGATGATGAGTGAAATCAATATTTGAACTAAAAATATTTAACACTCGTGTATAAAGTTACACACAAATAGATCATTGATTGGTGTACAAAGTTACACACAAAACATATGCTATAAGCATTTAGCACATCTACACAAAATATTCATATATGAGGTCATAGATATAGATATGAAATAATAATTTATAATTTTTGAGAAAAATCGTATTACTAAATGAATAGTGTAACTAATTAGTTAATTAAAAAAAATTATCAACAATAGATAATTAAGGAATATGCATGAAAGGGAAAAGAAAGAATCAGTGCAATTATGTTGATTAATTTTCTGTTTTCATTTATCTATATATATATATATATATATTAAGAACATATGTATGAAAACCCCAATTTACCCCTTTTTAATTTTTTGACACATATTTAGTTCGGGGTTAGTTTGTGTCTTTTTGTGTCTTTATTTAAATCTAAAAGTGTGTACAACAACTTCCTATTATCGGGTGATAACTCCTGTTTCTTCCAGATTTTTTTTTTCCACAATCAGTTATTTTCTTTCAGAAGGTATGATTTTCTTTTCTTCTTCTTCAATTTTTTTCTTTTTATTTTTATGCTAATTGAAGTTCATCTTTTATTTGTGTATTTTTTGTTTTCACTGTCGGTTATTTTCTTTTCTTTCTTCAAAATCATGAAAAACTCATTTTGAAGCATATTTTAACTTCCAATGTTTGTTTCTTTCTTTTCTTTCTTCTTCTTCTTCTTCTTCTTCTTCTTCTTCTTCTTCTTCTTCTTCTTCTTCTTCTTCTTCTTCTTCTTCTTCTTCTTCTTCTTATTCTTCTTCTTCTTCTTCTTCTTCTTCTTCTTCCGGTGTTTGTATTAATCTTTTAGAAGGTAGAACGATGATTTTCTTTTCTTTCTTCTTCTTAGTTTATTTCTACTTAAACTTAAACTTTTATTTGTGTGTTTTTTCTTTCTATTTCATGTACCGTTCTTAGACCGAGAATTTCATAAACAAACAAAGTTAATGTTACATTATTTTATTTTTCACTTTGTTGGTGCTATTTTATGTTTGGTACATTCTTATCTTTTTTTGTTGTTGCTATTTTTAGGTTTTTGTTGCTAATTTTTTGTTTTTTTTTTTTGCTAATATTTTGTTTATACTTTATGACTTTTTTCATTCAAAATTACTTTTTCACATTTTTCTACTTGATTAATATTATTATTTTTAAATTTTGTGATATTGTTCAAATGTAGAACTCACGATGTCAAGGGCTGTTGATGACGTTAAATCTGTAAATGATTCAAATGAGTTATGGAAACTTGCTGTCAGACTTGAAGATATATGGACAGTAACTAATGGTGGACAAGAGCATCTTGAATTTCTCATATTGGACAAACAGGTATAATAAGTTTCATATATGCTTCAAAACAACTATTTTTTTGTTTGTTTGTTTGTTTTTCAACTATGATGTAATTTGTTTTGGTTATCAATGGTGACAAGATTCAGGTACTTTTACCGTCTGAAATTTGTCCAATGTGGAAGACATCTTTAAAAGAAGGCGAAACATATGTCATGAAAAACTTCAAAGTTCATAAAAATGACTTTTCTGTGAGGTCATGTGTCCATCCTTTTAAGTCAGTCTTTGTTGGAGGGACCGGAGGTTCAAAAATCACTCCGTTATCCATGCCTGATATCCCTCATTATAAACTTCATTTTAAGCCATTTCCTAAAATCATGGCTGGCAAATATCACCATGATCTTTTAGTTGGTGAGTCCACCAATGTCAACCTTGAGAATGAATATGTTTTTCCATATTTTTTATGTATATATAAATATAGTAATAATTTAATTTGCTTTGTTTAGACATTATTGGAGTTGTTTACAATATCAAACCTTCAAAGCAAAGTGCTGGAGGGAAAAAACAACCTACAAAATTTTCTTTGAGAGATGCATGGTATAATATTTTAATTTTACATTGATTTCCTATTTTTCCATTTTTATTTAGTCTTTCAGTCTAATAAATCTATTCTTTTTTCAATGTTATTTGTAGTATGAATGATTTACCATGTACTTTGTGAGGTGATTTTGGAACTCAATTCATGGACTTTTTCAATGCAAAATCTGATGATGGACTAATGATCATTGTTATTAAGCATGCTCAAATCAAAGAACCCCAAGGTCAATATGATTTATGAATTTCAAATGCATGGACCGGAAGTAAATTAATGTTGGATCCTCATTTAAAGGAAATATGTGATTTCAAAAAAAGGTCATCTACACCTAACTCTATTTTGTTATAAAATCTTTATAAACTCTATGTTTTTATAAAACCTTTATACCGTCACATTTATTTAAATTAAACTTATTTTTTCATGTCATTCTATAGTTTTCCTGCTACCTTTGGAAGTCCAACTCTAATTGAAACACAAGCAATTTCTGGAAATATGCAGTCATCACAAAACTCTTAAGCTTCTCAGTATTCAGTTCCATCACGCTATGCCTTTAATGCACCTCCTAAACATCTTTTTGAACTTATGGCTTGTGCTAATGTGGATACCATGTCTACATTCATTACAATTGTCAATATGTTTTTGTTGTACTTGCTTAGTCTCTCATCATCTTTTACTTACCATTCAATTTGTTTAGGATGAAGTTGTTACAACTGTTAGAACCCCACACCATGTCTTGACTGCAAAACACGGTTGGTTCCTCTTAACGTGTGCTGGTTGTAAAAAACAAATAATCACCACATCTCCTCCATACAAATGCTCCAACGAGCATGTTACCCCTATCCACAAATCAAGTTAGTTTATTATATGTTGTTTCTATAACCATTTTTAGCATTAAACCTTTTTCAATTTGTTGTTACATAGCATCTTTTTTCACATTAATTGTACCTATATCTTTGACAGATACAAAGTTCATGTTGAAGTTCGTTTTCAAGGTCATAAGGTCCGGTTTGTTCTTTGGGACTGTGAATGCCAAGAATTGATTGGCAAAACTACTGAGGAATTGAAAACTATTATGATTGAGGTATATGATTGAGGTATATGATTACATTATATTTATATGAATTATTCCCTCGGCACAAATTGTTAATACTTTTTGTTATTTTTATTACTCTAGGCTAGCGAATTTGATCGACATAAATATCCTGCTGCACTGGATGACATGATGGGCAAGGAGCTTGCATTTAAAGTCAAGGCACAACCCTACTACAAACTTGTCTCGGTTCTTAACTACAAAACTGAGGAAGCTATTATTCAGTATCTCAAAGATCAAATTCCAAACAATGAGGTGATACAAATTATTAATCTCTATTATTATAACAAGCTGGATCTCCATTATTATAGCAATTTTACATTTCAATCATACTTATAAGAATTACCAACAATGTCTAATAGTTACCTATACTTTATTGTTATTATAGATTACGTCTCAGTTAATTGTTGAACCTCCACTCTCTCAATAGGTAATTTGTAGAAACTTATTATTTTTTCCTTTATCATATCAATTTTAATGAACGTTAGGTATCACTGCTTATAAAAAAAATGTGTCACTAATATTCCCTAAATTATTATAATTCATTTAATGTTACATAACCTTATTCCACTATTCACAGCAACTAACCGAGTCTACAAGGGCGACACAAGGAGAGACAAGTTTTCCAACTGTAAGTCTTCAATTATTCATATGTTTCAAATGTCGACTTTAAAGATCGTCAATTACCTATTACATGTGTCCTGTAACTGTCATATTGTTTGCTACGCAGCGGGATCTTTCTGCTACTTTTGAATCTTCAGATGCTGAAACTAAGATGAAAACTCCTGCAAAAAGGCATGGAGAGAATTCTTCCCCTGATGATGCCAAATTAGCTTCAAACAGAGTGATGAGAAATATCAAGATTGAAAAAATCAAGAAACAACGTCTCGATATGTAATTGCATAAGTTGTTAATCAAACTTTGGCTTATTATTTTGTCCGATCAAATATCTATCATCTTTCTTTTAGTCTGTTCCGTTATTGTAATATTTATCCTTGCTGCACAACCTTGACTACTTATTAGCTATGAGCTTGTCCTAAACTCTTTTGATATGCCGATAATGCTAAACAATTGTCTCGATGTACTTCCCACGATATTATATAAATTATTATTCCTATCATTGTTGTGTTATTTTATAATGTGACAAAATTGTGTTATTATTATGCGGACTTTCCAATTTCATTTTGAAGTCTAATTGACTTTTATTCTAGAATACCTATTTTGGAGCGGCAACGCCACTCCTCCCGTGCGGACGCACGGGTATCTCACTAGTTTACTTATGAAAAACAAAAATCATTATATAACATGAGTAGTGGAAGAGATGAAATAATCACTAAATCATAGATGTTTTTTTTCTTTTCAAAATTTGTTTTGGCTTTTTATAATCATACTCAGTAATAGAAAAAGAAAATGTGTTTTAGATAATATTTAAATGTAATTAAAACTTGAAAAGACACAAAAAAAATCAGAGAAGTGAATAAATAAATAGGTGAAAATAAATCAATAAAATATTATGATTTCAAACAATAATTAAATATAAAATAATCAAACAAATAAAAAAATTATTTTTATAAAATAACATAGTGAAAATGCACTCAAAGATATATACTTTCATAAGTTGTCATTTTTCATAGACTTCTCAAACATCAAGGATGCAACAAAAACAAAGATAAAAGTCTCTCTTTTATTTTCTTCTCCTAATTCACATGAAAAAATTGTCATATCTACATTATGAAATAAAATAAAAAAGTTAGAAAAGTAGGCTAACAAACATTATATTTATAAAAAAAAAAAAGGATTTCTAAATTTTTTACACAATGTAAGGGTAACATAATAAGTTGCTACATAGAAATTAATAAATTGTGAAGAGATGAAGAGAGATTTAGAGGAAAATGAGAAAGAACCTATAATACAAAATCCAAAAGGTGTCAGCCAATAGTTGCTTGAGAAAAAATCACTACAAGAAAACTGCTCTGGAGCGTCGGCCGAAATGAGACGCTAAAAGGTGAAAAACGGACGCTACAAGCTTTTTAGCGTCAGCCTAGCGTCCATGTCGTTTCAGACACTTAAATGCCCGAAGTTAGACAGTTGCGTCCAGTAGACGCTATTTAGCGTCTGTCGAATTAGACGTTAAGTCGAAGCTAGTGACATGTATATAAGCCGACGCTAGTAGCTTCCGTTTTTTGGTGACGCTAATGATATATATTGGTCTCATAAAGTGTCACCAGTAGCGTCCGCTTGAGAGACTCTAACTTTAGCGTCTGCCCCAAAATGGATGCTACACGCTGATTTTTGAATTATGTAGCTTCCGCTTTTGGTTTTTTTTATTTTTATAAAAAATACAATATTTTTTTTTTGGTACATTAAAATATAATATTTTAACTAATGAAAAGTCACCTAACAATTAATATTCATGCATCATCAATTTTTTTTTTTTGGTAGAACATGCATCATCAATTCTTATCAAGACCAACTATTTATCATATATATAATTATAACCATATAAAATGTTAACATAAAAGTCTACATCCATCAAAATGTTAACATAAAAAAAAGTCTACATAACATAACCCACAAAAAGTCTACATCCATCAAAACAACCCACAAAATATATATATCCCACCAAAATATATCACCCATCAAAATATATAACTCATCAAAGTACTCCTTAAACTTACCATCAAAATAACCCACAAAGTCTAACCTTCAAAATAACCCATAAAATCTACAACTATCGAAATTAATCATCTTCCTCGTCATCAACCGATTGATCATCCAATTCATCATCATAATGAGGATGAGAACTACGAGAGTGGCCACTACAAGAGCCTGACTCCAAAGCCAACATGCGTCTACTGAATTCTTCAATCTTAGTTTCCAAGTTTTGTGTCCGACCTTCAGCTTTAGCAACATCTTGCACACAATGCAGCAGCCTCAGCTTTAGCAGATATATATAATATATATAGTAACAAATTCAATATCAGAAACTGGGACTGAATTTGATTTACATAATTAATGGACTCACATATTATTTCAGGAGCTTCAGGCCTCTGAGGATTTGACAGAAGAGAGCTCTTTATATGCACAAGGACTGACATGCGAACCCCAAAATCTATATCAGTCAACCTCTTTAAAAACTCTGAAAGTATTGGCTGAAATGCCTCAGAAGTGGAAATTCCAGGAAGAGCAATTATATCGCCAACCAAGTTCACTGCTTTCATACGGGTTTCCAACTGGTCAATCTGTAAATTTCCAAATTAGAAATGAGAATCCAGGCAACAAATGTGAATTGAATTCAAGAGTACCATTTTGCATAAACTTGTAAACTAAATTTGAATCTAGGATAAAAATGCCATGGTGACTTTTTGTGATGGTAATGTTGGAACTTCATAAATTCTAAAGAGCATGAATTCTACAATGCATAACATAACATTTACACAACAAAACATCTTATCTCGTAGCACCACAGTCAATCTAGTGGAAAAAAATTATTCTTCAGAAACCACGGGGATCATCAGGAAAACAAACGAATCAGTAATTACCTGCAGCTCCCCTGTGACATAAGGGAGAATTCCATATAGGATCTGAGGAGCACAACAACAGATATCATATAATACTTCATGGTACTGAACTTGACTGTTCACAGGCTTGTTTTCTCCTGGTACTGTTCACAGGCTTGTTTTCTCCTGATACTAATGATAGGCCTGGCTATGGACAACTAGGGACTAAGTGCATCATCAAAGCCAACCACTTCCTTGTAGATATATCAGTCTCATAGTGTGTTTGAAAAGAGGTGTGATAAATTACAGGGTGAAGAACACAACAATAAACATGACGATATTAGAGACCACAGTTTCACAGCCGGCCATAAAATTTACTGCTGACCGAGAGAAAGAATCAGTTGCTACATAACAGGAAGTGATTGAACCAACAACATTCATAGACGCAAATGTTCTTCCAATTGTTATGGCTTCAGTTAAAGCTATCATGCCTCTTCAAATACACTCTTAATGCCACCATTACTTTGTTTCTATCATTAACTCATTTAAGGTTTGATTTTTCACTCATTTAAGAGTTGATTATAAGAGTTGATTTTTCATTGTACTTGTGTACTGATTATAAGAGTTGATTTTTCACTCATTTAAGCCATTACAATGTAAGTTTAATCTAAAACATTACCAATTAACCAATTAATTGCAACAAATTGCTACATTTACTACAAATTTTTTGAAGCTGGTTTTGGGGTTTCTGTGATTTAGGTTTGTTTTATTACTTTCCCTATTGCATCTTTTATTTACTTACACCTTTCTTTGTGAGGTTTTTTATGCATTCAATTCTAATTTTTTTTATCAATCAGATAGCCTTCCTCCTTGTGACGTGGTATCAGACCGCAATCACTTTTATCATTTTTTTTATGTATTCTTTAATTTAAATGTATTTCTTATACCCGTAAGTGTTTATCAAACCTTGTATCAGTTCTGTCAATCGCAAATCGCAAAAAATAATGATTTCTTTTTAATACCCGTAGGTTATGGCTGCTCATCTCTGTTTACGTGGCCAACACATTCTTTTGGTATGGTTTCGTTGAATCTTGTGCTTGAGTTTTGCATATTAAAAATTTCTATCGTTATCATAGTGGTTTTGTTAGATTAGGTAGATATAATAACCAATAGAGTAACATTTGGGACTTAAGTGAGATTTGTGATCATAGTGGTTTAATTTTTAGTAAGTGACTATTTAGGGTTCTGTCACATCATATAATAATGAAGACATTATGAACTTGTTGGAATTGTTTTGTTGCAGGTACTAGGTACTTTATGGTTTATTTCAAATAGCTTTCTTGTTTGGAGTGTCTCCACCACTGCACCACATGATACAGTAATGGATAAACTTTCTGCTGGATGACAGGAAGCTATGAAGGTGTTGGAGTCTCTTATAAAGTTACAAAGTGTATTAGAATTAAAAAAAAAAGCTTTATATAGACATAATTTGTGTCTGTATACTATGTATTGACCATTCCTAGGTTACCAACACTGTAATTTTTCTATATAATCTTAGATTTAGATTAAGCAGAGCATAGATTTATAAGAATTATTTACTAATATGTTTTGTTACGTTTATATATATATATAACATGGGTTGCAAATTTTTTTTTGAAAAAGATTGAAATTAGCGACCGAACTAGCGACCGATTATTTAAAAATCAATAAATTGGTCGCTAAATCAGTCGCTAACGACAGTCACAAATCCGGCCGCAAGAGTCAGTCACAAAATTGGTCGCTATAGCGTCACAAAATGCGTCGCATCAAACGTCGCATACTTAGTATCTAAGTCGGTCTCTGAGTTCGGTCGCTACCTTGGTGGCTAATATCAGTTGCTACGGTGGTCGCTACAAAATCGATCGCTAAGTTGGTCTCTACCCATCAGCGACCAAGGGTTTTGCCACACCCAAAATGCCCGTCGCTGAATCGGTTGCTAAGGCATTTAGAGACCGATTTTTGCAATTTTCGGTCGCTAAATCGGTCTCTATACGCGAGATTTCTAGTAGTGAATGCTCAAGCACACAAGCAAGAGACTTCACAATGCTCCAGATCACACAACAAGAGACTTCCAAATGCTCAAGCACAAAAGTAAGACACTTCCAAATGCTCAAGCACACAAGCAAGAAACTTCCAATTTGCTCAAGCACGCAAGCAAGAGACTTCCAATTTGCTCAAGCAATAAAGCGAGAGGCTAGCTTAATTTACACCTATTGACTAAACTCTATTACAAATGTAATCAAAACTTCTGAGTCTTGATTTTGGAATTCAAACAATTCAGAGTTGTAGTCTTGTGCATATATCTTATTTTAAGCTCTTGGTGAAAACACTTCTTTGTGCAGTTGATAGGAGCTTTTGTGTTGAACGAATTCTTCTATCTTTTCTTCGTTTTTTTTGCACTGGTTCGTTTTCTTTAACGACACTTTGTCCATTCAAAGAGGTCTTTAATATATACGCAGTTGGAATAGAGACGTTTGAAATGTGACCTTTGAAAGTACAGCAGTTTCCCTGGAAATTCATCTTTGTCTTTTTCCCAAAATAGGCAAACAACGTCTGCTCCTTTTTCCTCGAAGGTATGCTTGCACGGAAGAGGTAATATTCTACCGTTGTCTTCAACTCCCTTTTTGACTGAACCAGATGACATTGATTTGCCTTTGCATTGGTCATCTCGTCGTATCTTTAAGTGTAACGGGAATATCTTGAGACGTGGCCTTATCAGAGTTTTTATCCTTAAGATCATCGTAGCTTCTGAGAGCATACTGTGTTTCTTCTGATAAGCTCTTCTGGCTTCTGAGAGTCTTTGTCCTCTGAGAGGTTGTAAAGCACTTCTTGATAGACTCAGACCTTCTGAGTCATTCAGATGCTCATATTCTAGTCTTTGACTCCTCAGATTCTATCTTCTTTCTTTCTGTACACTCAAGTAAATTATTAGTGTTCTCCACCATAGCAATAATACTTTGTTATCATCAAAACCTCATTAAGTTCATAGGGTTTGTTTGAGAAACCTTTCTTGTTCCAACAATCTCCCCCTTTTTTATGATGACAAATATAAATATTAATTGCTAATTTGTTGTTGTAATAATTTATCATGTTCTCCTCAGATTTGGAGTTTTGCAAGATCCCACTGATTCAGATGCACTATAGGGCTAGGTTTGTAAGCTCCCCCTACGTTTATCCCTGATTAATTAAAACAGTTTATGAATTAATCATTATATCTTTAGATCAAATCTTCATATTTTGACACTCAAAGGCTAGGTTTGCAAGCTCTCCCCCTATGTCATGTAAGACCAAGACAAGTTCGCAAGTTGTCTTAAGTGTTACGTATGATTTTCCAGTCATAAGATTACAATTAGATCTCCTTCAGTTTATAGCTCAATTTTTAATCAACACAAAACGAATACATACTGAAACATAAATGCTGAATTTAAATCGAATTCAATTACTTGTTTAAGCAGTTTCAGTTACTTGGAATTCATTTAAACGTGAGCACAAAACTTTCCCTTTAAAAGAATGCAAAAACAAATGCAGTTTTTAAGTTTAAAAACAAATGCAGTTTTTAAGTTTTTCTCCCTTTTTGAAAACCTTACCCTTTAAGAAATGTTTGCTCACCAATTCTCCCCCTTTCTCAAAAGAGAAAAAAGAATTTATGCTTTCGGCTACTCTGGCAATTAATTATCCAACAGTTTTTAAGTTTCTTTAACTTTAACTTATTATTTTGCCACTTAATTACACCAATTAGCAATTAATTACCCTACGTTTTTCTCCCCCTTTTGTCATCAATCAAAAAGGATGGTACGAACATAGATGGTAAGCGTGCAAACTAATGTGGTCAAGTTGAAATAGCAGTGGACAACCATAAAGTAATAAATGGGAGAACAAATATCTAGTATGACTTAACTAGGGTTAGAAGGCTATAAAAAGGCATTATTCTTTGTCATTTCATTCACACTAAACAACCCAAAGAACAAAGTTTTTAGAGAGAAAAACATTTGAGGTACAATGAGAAGATCATCACGTAGGATTGCAGAAATTCAGAAAAAGACCAGAGAAGAAGCAACCAAATCAAAGCGGCTAGATGCTAAACCAGATATTGTGGAAATATCATCTTATTCAGATAAAGCTTATTCTGATTGGGCAGCCTATTTGAAGACATACACTAAAGAATCACCATCTGAAGAGGTAGAATCTAATGATACCCGAGAGGTGGTACAAAGTTCCAAGTCACCAGATCCTCATCCAGAGACAACAAAAGCAGAGTCGGAGAATGACTCTAATTTAATAGATTTAGAGACTGAATCAAACTAATCTTGTTGTGGTGTTATTGTGTGTATTCTTTTTGAATGTTTCCTTAATAAAACAAAATATCTTTTTCTTGAGTTTGATAGATGATCTCTTAAAAGTTTTATGCAAAAGATGAACTAGCTATAGGTTGAATAGAAAAGATTGAACCATTTATGCAGTATAAATGCTAAAAAGAATACATAGATCAGGTAGTTTAACACAAATGATAGAAAGTTAACAAAATATAGAGAAACAATACAGGAAACATCAAGCTTGCAAAATATTTTGAATATTAATTTAAATCATTCAAATCAGCCTTCATCTCATTCAATCCTTCATCCTGGGCATCTATTCATCTCATCCAATCTTTTCTATCAGCATTCTTAACTGGATTACTCGTTGAAGCCTTCATTTACTTGAGTATCCATATCCATTGCAGCCGTTTCTCTGTAAGTTATTGTATCTTCACCCAATTTTTCCTTTTCGCTTACCAAGACGAGGCTGAAGTCATCACAATTTGATGATCTTTACCAGTATCCAAGTTTTTCTGCTTCTAATTTTGAATGACAATTCCTAAAATCATAATGCATCTCATTCTCTATTGTTGGTGAGGTTCAAAAAGCTGGGGTCAAGACATTCAAGATCCTCAGAGTACCCTAATGAATTCTGAAGAGATGCCATAAGCTTATGATAGAAGAAATCATTAGAGACAGAATCAAGAGATACAGGGAATGGTAGATTGACACTACAAGAAACACTCAAATTATTGACGAATAAAAGCCCTCAATAATGTCTTGAGGGATTATTGAGGGTTAAAATCCGTCAATAATGCATAAATCGGTCCAGAAATTAATTATAAAAAAAAACAAATAAAATAAACATTACTGACGGCTCAGGGCCGTCAATAATGCACCTCAAAAACGCGCCTCTGCGATGCACTGCAAAAGCTGGTCCAAAGCCTGTCACATGGTTTTTTGACGGCCTTTATCCGTCAATAATGCATGCAATACTGACGCAAATGTTCCGTCAATAATGTTAAGACATTTGTGACGGATCTTGTCCGTCAATAATGTCATTGATTTTTGCAAAATTTTCAAAATGCAACAGCTAGCAACTTCCATTCACCATATATTCTCACTTCATCTCATTTCTACACACTTACACCTTTAACTTCTCTCTAAAAACCTCCAACTTCTCTCTAAATTTTTTTCTATCTTTCATATATTTTTCACTTATCAGTTTTTATTCCATTTCTCATTTTAAAAATTGTAAGTATTTATCTTTTAATTTAATATATGTCTTTGTTATTTGAATTAAATATGTATATATGTTCTAATTTATTTATTTTTTTGCATTTTTATTTAGCAAGTGTTGATATAAATATTCTCGTGGTCATCCAAGTGTGTGGGTTGGAAGCGCGTCAAGTTAGAATCTACTCGGCGCTCCAAGTAAGTAATATCATTTTCATTTATAACACTTAGTAATGTTAAAAGTTTATATTTTTGTCATGAAAAAGCTACTATTTTTTCAAATAATAAATAAACTACTGCATATTAATTATATTCTGATTTTTAATTAATTAAATAATTAAATTATTTTTTTATTTAACCGATGCACATTATTGACGGGTGCAGTCCGTCAATAATGTTGTCCTTGTTATGCATTATTGACGGTTGCAGTCCGTCAAGAACGTATGGCAGAGTTTGCAGACTTTATGCAGTACTTTATGCATTATTGACGGTCACAGTCCGTCAGTAATGTTATTGACGGTACTTGCCCGTCAATAACCACTACCGTCGACCCCTTTTTTTGACGAGTTTTGGCCGTCAATAATGCTTGCATTCTTTACCAAATTTTGACATTATTGAGGGATTTTATCCCTCAATAATGTCATGTTTTCTTGTAGTGTGAGTTCGGAAATATTGAAGGTTTTGTTATCAGATTCTGAGTGATTCTGAGTGATTTTATCCCTCAACAATGATGGACTTTGAATCTTCTCGATGGCTTTCTACCCTTCCACTGCCAGAACCACCAAAGATAGACCACCGAGATTCGACGACGTGTGAAAATCCATTGCGGTTGCTGGCAAGCCTCGCACCAACATGTACAATGAAACTGCCATGCTTTTGGGTAAAGGAGTTGAGAATTGCAAACCCAATATTGGATTGGGAAAAGTCAGGGTCGGCCCAAGGGTAAGGAAGCTCAAGCTAGGGCTTTAGGCCTCACAAAAAAACAAAATTTTTGTAAAGCCCATTAGGCCTCCAAATAATATTACCAATATAATATATAGGACTTATGACAAAAATTAATAGTTAGATTTTGCAGCTCAGTTGGTGGTTGCGCCCAACATTTTTTTGAGGTCGCGGGTTCAATACGCCCAGCCTGCAAAATTAGATGTTTTTTGTCATTTTCTTTTCCTATTATGGAAATAATGTAGTACTATATTATAGAATTTCTTCCTTTTTTATTTTTTATTTTAAACTTTAATAAAAAAGATCATCTATTGTTCTATACATATAAAGAGACTTTTTTTGGAGCAATACAAAGAGACTTTGAAAACACTTAATTATTTCTAATTTTTGCTGCATGTTTATATTTATTATTTTTTTTTTATAAATTTGCTTTTAAAAATAAAATTACTTTAATTAGAATTAAACTTATGCAATAAACATATATAAAATAAAGTTTAATTGTGTTTTTTTTTTTTTTGCTAGTTTTAGTAATTTTTTGGACTAAATTTATAGTAATATTATTATATTTAATTATCTAAAAATATAATATAATTTATTTAAAAAAATAAAATAAAATGCCTCATTTTAATATTCGCTTTAAGCCACACAATATGTTGGGCCTGCTCTGGGAAAAGCATAAACGTGCCATATTTGAAAGGTTGTTGTTCAACACACCACCAAACGACAATTCTAATGTCACGGAGACTCCGACGATAATTCCGCCACTGAAACCACCTGATAGGGTTGCCATTCCAACGCCACCACTCAATTTGTCTTTGTCGGTTACCACTGCAAAGTGTCTTGCAGCAACCCAACACACATATGTATCTTCATTTTCACTGTTGCAAACTTCGCTCCAACTGTTTGATGAATTGCCACAGTGCCAAAACTCTGTTTGGAATACCACCTTTAGCATGTTTACAAATTATGAGTCTGAAAGTGATTCTCTTGATTTATCTAAAGGTCTTCAAAGGGTGAATATTAAGCTTGTTAAGTGCACATTGACCAACATGTTACATTGGTGCTCTTTGAACTTTTTTGTCTATGGAAGACATATTAATAATATTGTTATCATAAGAAGACTTTTGGTTAGAATTTATGTGGTTAATATTCTTGCTACCAAGTGTTTTGATCATATCTGTGTTCTTGTTCCATATGAGGAATTTGAAGTAGAACATTCACTATTAGAGATTTACAATTCATATGACCATGAAACTGAAAAAAGTCAACTTGTGGCCAATTATCATGATGCAATTCTCAAACTACTCATTGCTATAGGTGATACTCACAAACCATTTGTAGATTTCTTTTGTTCAAGATGGCAGCTACAGTGTTATTTACAAGAGTTGGATGATATAAATGAAATGAATGGTAGTGATGATTCTTTGAATGAATTTAAAATTCTTCTGTGTCAGTCCCAATTGTTGGCACATGAACTAAATCTTATTCACACTTGGATATGCTTGAGTGGTTGTAGATATGTTTTAGAAAATATTCACCACTACTTTTATGACATTGCAATGGGCAGAAGATTAGATTTTATTCCTATGACTGGTGGTAATGCAATTGCTTTGTTATGTTTCTATATAATGCAATCCAACCTTGGGCATCCAAAACTAATCATGGAGCTTTTGACAGAGGTAGTTTGCGTGGAACAACAACACCAATGGTTTGTTCCTATGAATGGTCCTTTGTGGAGAGGAATTGTTGTTGGGTTCCCTTCATTCCAAAAATGTCTTCATATTACTAGGGAAAATAATTTCTCTGTTCTAGAATTCCAATTATTCACTCATGTTATCTTTGGCTGCAAAATTTGGATAGGCAACACTGTCTATGTTCCCTTTTTTCTTCTTTCTTTTGGTTTTCAAGCAAGGAATATTGATATTGTTTCTAAGGTATCCAAATATATCGGTCTAATTGTCCATGCTTCAATTGTTGGGGCACAAGAGCTAGTGGGGATTAATGATGGCAAGAAGGAAGCACCAGATGTGTATGTACCAATATGGGATAGTTATCAGTCTTGTGTGGTTCTTACAACAAGCTACCTCCATGTTTCAAAGTATTGTACCTCTCTTGTTGATGCTAGTTTTCATAGAGAACATGGTGATGATGGAGTGTGTCAAAACTTTTCTGTTGCGGCTAACTCATGGCATGTTAAAATACATAAGAATATTGGAATATTTGTAGTCAATGGTGTGGAGTGGATGGAGCTTGTTACTCTTGCCCATTCATGTCAGCAGCTACTTTTAGCATTCCTAAAGAGCAGAAAAAATATGACTATCTATGTCGACACGGTAGATGCCTCGTTACTTACAATGCATGAGTGGTTGAGAAAGTATCATTCAAGTGAAGAACTAGCATTGAATTAGGGAGACAAAACAAGTTCAGCTACTGCACCTATGGTTTGCTGTGTTTACATATGGTTGCAATAAAAAAAGGTTTGAATCACAAATTCAAGGTACAAGGGCTGCCTAGTATAGTTACTAGTGATTTTAATCAATACTTCAATAGTAAAGTTTGGAAGGAACCATTTCAACTCCAAGGGGACTCGATGATTAATTCTATTGCATCTTCTCCTAATTCTAATTTTCTCAGGTTGCTCCAACCGCTTCTGTTGAAGCTATGTCAAAAGTCACACTTTGATGTTGTCAACTTGGTTGTAAACTTGGCTATTTGGCATAGGAAAATGATCCCTAGAGGACAATTCCTGCTCAGGTTTGATCATGAGATAGTTGCAGTGAGCCTTAATTGCAGTTCTATATGTATAATGCTTGCAGTAATAATTTGTGTCAACGGCGGAAGTGTTATTGTCACTAAGGTTTTGCTCAAATGGAGGGATTTACCACCTAACACTTTGAAATTTGCTGCTAATGTTGATCTTGTTGCGGCTATTCTACATAGGAAAATGATTGAAAGGGGAAGTGAATTCATGTTCCTGTACTTATGCTCAAATGGAAGACTTTACCTCCTATGCATGGTACTTAGAAATTTTCATCCTTGAGGACAAGGATGTTTGAAGGGGAGGGTATTGTGACAGGAATTAAGTAGTTTAATAGTTTGTTTTATTTTAAATAAATAGTTTATTTTATGTTGTTTACTCTTTTAGCCCCGAGGGTTGTATTTAAAGGCCTTGTGCCTCATTTGAAACACAATCAATATTCAACAAATTATCTATCTTCTCTCAAATTCTCAATTTCTATACTATGCAAGTTATGTTGGCATAATCTCTCCTTGGTAACGGATTTTATTCTAAATCATTATAATCCCTACTATTGAGAATTGATTCCACCGGTTCGTTCCTAGAATCCTATTTATCCGTTACAATTGGTATCTAGAGCCTTCGATTCATTGGCCATTATGGGTGCAAAATACGATTACACTTGAAGATGTGGCGTGTTTGTTGAAATATACCTATTAGAGGTGTATTTTATACGCCTGTATCAGTTTCCATGGAAGGAGTTGCAGCACTTGCAGCTGAGTTGTTGGGAGTCCCGTATGATGAAGCAATTATACATACTTCAGAGCAGAGGGGAGGATCTTTTACTCAACAGTGGCTATATGAGTGTTGGCAGAGGAATCTACATATGTACCACATATATGATTGTGCTGCCAGGGCGTATATGTTGTTGTTGGATGGATGTACCATTTTAACCGACAAGACTTACACACGAGTGAACGCAAAATGACTACTTATGTTTAGAGATTTGTCGACATTGAATAGATTTTAATGGGCTAGTGCTGCGTTGGTTTGTTTGTATGATAACTTGAATAATGCATCCATGTTTGCCACAAGGGCTCTTGCAGGGTATCCGACACTTCTACAGGTAACAATCATGTTAAGTAGTTTTCATTTGGATTATGAATATGTTCTGTTTTAGTGAAATGATGATTCTAATTGAATTGTTTTTTTGTTGTTGTTTTGTAATAATGTTGGATTCACGAGTATTTTCCTAGCCTTGGTAGGCATGGTCAGTCTGTATTCAACTGTGATAAGATTGGTTACCCTCGAGCTATGCGGTGGATATATAAGCAGGGGTAGACGGAGCTTCCTGCTTATCGACCTATCATGAATGCACTATGAATGATGTCAATTGTCATCTTATCTTATTTATCAAACATTTTATTGTTTATTGCATATAACCCGTCTTCCATTAAACTCATACTCTTTTTTCAGTTAGCGGACAATTACTATTACCCTTTTTGCTTCTTCTTTTTTTGGAAATTATTTTCACTATTATCTATTTTAATTTTAATTATATTATTTACTCATGAAGTGACTATTGTTGTGTATTTTTTTAACGAAATTTTCTACCCTATGATATAGTACTAGATATTTAGGTGGAAATTTGGCAGTAAAATGATGAAGGTAGAAGTAGTATCGATTCTCATTGAAGAGCATGACATGTGATGTAACATTAATACTATAGAGACATATGACATGGACAGGGTGTGGGGTAAATCAAGTAATAATGCGGCTAATAAATACTTACTACAGATGAAAATGTGATTAGCTTCAATGAACTTAGCACATCTTTAAATTTCATTTACCTCACCGTTTCAGATTTGTTGAATAGTTAATGCATCTGGTCTATATTATAAACTAGATACATTAGAAAAATAAAATGTCTTTTATAGAAAAGATCATACTACTAGTAAGTATTTTATTAACTTGGACAAAAATGATTTGGTATGCTTTGACATGATTATTTTTTCCTTGATTGATCCCAGCACGTATAAAGCTCAACTTGGAGTACTTAACTAGTAAGTATTTTATTTTTGTTAGAGAAATGTTTAAATAAATTAGCTCTATGACAATGAACAATTTACCTAGATTTATTTCAGGGAATTGTACAATTAAGTCGTTTTACCTAGATTTATTTCAAGGAATTCTATAAAAAATGTTGGTGCTGCAGCAATCACATACTAGACTAACCTTCGTTAATAACTCTTTATTTTATAATAAAAGTACAATTAACCATTATAATAATCACAAGTGTTTTCTGGCCCTTACTTATCTAACACATAAAGTCAGCTAGTAAGGGAAAAAATATACATTTAAATACTAAACATAAGTCCTAACTCAACTGATAAAAATATCAAAATTGTTAGGCCGGACATCATGACCCGGAATCTCACAATTATATGTGAGTTTAATTTCAGTAAATTACCATTTCTTCTAAGACAAAAAAAAAATCCTTAGAGTTAAAACTTTTTTTAAGGGATAAACTAATGAACTAAATGAGGGTATAAACACCCTTATAATCCAACACTATAAGGAGCACAATTTTTTATTTGTTAACAAATTGCAAATGAGTTGGTTTTTCTAAAACAAATGCTAAATAGTGGCAAATAAATTCGAAGGAAAAGTAAATTAAAAACATCTTCTGATAGAGGTTTGAGATAATGAATGGTTGTAGAACGAATGAGAGTTGTAAATATGGCAACAAGCATAGAATCCGTTTTAAAAATGGCACAACAAAAATAAAAGTGACAAGAGATACACAAAACATGAACTAAAACTCCATATGTGAACACCCTAAAAATTATTACGGCCAAAATTGAAATAAAGGTTCCGTATAATTTGGACTTGTAATAAGATTGGTCCAACTTGGACCAAGCTTTTGTTAGCCATCGATATATTAATATTTTATTCCAACGGATGAGATCTAAAACCATATACCTGTTAATCAAGTTAATATGTCTTTCACGCGGACCATGCCTACATACTCTCGGGCGTCCTAGATTTTTCTTTAATTACTCAATTTCCTGGGCTTCTAACGACTATTCACCATTCATGTATGGCCTAGTTTATTTTTCCAGTGTTTTTTTCTTTATTACTTTATATGTTCTTTTTATAAGAAACACTTTAAAAAAATCACACAAATTAAGAAGTTAATTTTTCTCATTAATAATTTTAATTTTGTACGTTTTATCCCAAAACGAACTCTCAACTAAGCATGAATAATAAGTCTCTCTAATTAACGCACTAACATTGAAATACATTATTTGATTATATTTATTATAAATGAAATTGTATATTTAAAAAAAGTAAATTTAAAAAAGTATTTTTTATAAAAATGATCAAAAATAAATTACAAAGTGTTCCTTTATAATAAAAGAAAACGGAGGGAATACTATTACAGTAGAAACTCTTTAAATTAATACTCGGTAAATTAATAAACTATCTAAAATAATAAATTTGTTCGGTCCCGACTTGGGCCAATGTAAAAAAATTGGAAAATTCGATAAAATAATAAGATAATAATTTTTTGGGAGACCCATTTAAAGAATGTTTGAGACACTAGTTAATATTTTCCTAATGTTAGTCCATTTGAGTTGGTCTGGTGCTATCGGCTTGGAACTTGAGAGTATGCTCCTTCTTAAGATTTCAGATTCAATTCTCTCTAGTGCCAATTTGAATGGGCTAATTTAGCTTCTTCGATCAAAAAACATTTCCCTAATGTTTTTATATTCAACACTTTCACTCCCATTTAAAACAATAAATCAAAATTATGTTTTATTTTTTTATAAGAGACACGAGTCTAAAAAATTTGATATATTTGCTAATATTTCAAAAATGGCTGTTATAATTTTTTTTGGGGAATAACATTATTTTGGGCGGAGCGGTAAGTAAAAGATAAAAATTAAACTGAAAACTCTTCAAAGGTGTTAGAAAATTGCTTTTTAGGCCTCCCTTAGTTGCTTCCACCCCCCGCCCAAAATACCCTTAATTTTGGATCCAGGATACTTTGGATTTTATATTACAAAATGGAAAGAAAAATGCTATTTAGTAAGAATTTTTTGATGCAAGAAAGAGAAGAATTTTATGTGGCAACTTTTGATTGATCAAATTCTAATCACCCTCTCTCCCATGTATGGTTAGCCAATTTTTGATTGGTCAAATTCCCTAATTTTGTGGATTCTTCTCTTTCTTGTGTAATTTTTTCTTACTAAATAGCAATGCTCAAATGAAAATAACTTTGTTTCTAATGATACGAAACGTTGAAACGCTAACCTCTTCCGTTACCTCTTCACCTTTTCTTGCTTCATCAGTCCTGGAAACATAATTGTTGCTGTGATTTATTGAATTGTAGAGCAAGAAGAGTGTGTTCTTATATCATCTTTCATCACATAGATATCAGAACGGTAACCACTTCTATCACAACTCTTATAAGCTTACGATCGTTTTATATGTTACGAAAACACGTCTATTCGTTTCGTAGAATATGAAATACCTCCTTATGCGTCGATTCGTTTTATACATTACAAACCGTGAAACACATAATCAATTTCATTAAAACCTAAATTTTGGGAAAAGAGGCGACTTTTAGTGTACGAAACGGGCGATTTGCACAATAATATCTCCACGCACAATTTCATCAATCAGCTAGCATTCAACTTCTCATTCTCTAATCTCTGTCACAGAAAAGAAATTTTTGTACCGTAAACTCCGAATAAGATTTCTCTTTAATTTCTCACTGTCATGAGTTTGGGTTTTGTTTCTCTAATTTCTCAATGTTCATTGTTGCAAACTATTTAGGGTTGGGGATTTAGGGCTTTTGGGATATGAATTCGTGATTCTGATTTGAGAATTTATGGTATAGGTTTTTGATTGAATTTGGGTATATTGATTATCTATGATGTTGTTAATTTTTTTTTGTGATGCTGTTATGATGTTTATGATTGAATATTGTCAATTTTTTCTTATTTAGTTTTCTTATATATGGAAGACAAGCTTACCACGATTTGCAAAAAACCAAATTAGGCATTGCAGTGGTTAGCAATGAGGAACTCATACATAAAACAAACTAACCAGAATATCTATAGAGGTCAAGGATTTGATATGTTATGTGTCATACTAAACAGCCAATTCTGGTACGTAGCTATCAAACTCATTTCGTATCGTAACTACCAAAATGAGTTCGAGTCATAATTAACAAAACCAGTTTGTATCATAAGTACCGAAATTGCATAGTATATGAATTTCCAAACCACAATTTGACAACAAAACCATGAAAACTAAAAAAAAAAACATTTAAAGTAAAGATTACTGTTATATGACTCCAAAATGAGTGTAGGATCCCTCTATGAACGAAGAGACTTTGCTTGAAGCCTTCCAAACGTCACAAAATGCAAAAAATCCAATGGAGTATTCTAGTGGTTATGAAATTGCTCTATAGCATAAAAAGATGAATATGAATATAAGAAAGTTGGAATGTAACAAAATAAAGAAAGAGCAGAAAACATGTAGGGGAAACATGAACTCATATAAATATACATATCAATGAAGAATGAAACATGATTTTACATAAACATACACCAACTGAGCAAACTAAAGAACAAAACAGCACCAAAGGAACAATTAAGTTTAGGAAACAATAAAAAAACTACCGAAATTACTCGTGGTTATCAAACTGCAGTTTGAAATTTATGTTATAAACGCTATATATGCCTACTTTTGCGCAATGATTACATGTGAATAGCATGGTTAGGTAGTTGCCAAACGAGATATACTTGCTTCGTTACTTAGGCTACAAAATATACTTGGTTTATGATTTTGGTAGTTAGAATACAAACTTATACAATTTTGTATTATAACCTCCAAATTTGGTTTGAGGGCAAAATAGTCAAGATGGGGGGCCTAAGAGTAATATAGGGGGCCTAAAAAGCAATCGTCAAGGTGTTATGTTAATCAAGTGACAAAGGCTTGGGCTGCGTTATGTTTGGGCCGGCCCTGATACTGCCTTATGTTTAGTACTGCGTCCTGAAATACCTGCATATCACCGATAATGCTTTAACGGTAGAAATTTATATTCGTCAAGCTAGAATTATTAAATCTGATTTGTTTTACTAACCTTTTTCGTCACTTCTCTTTTGAGAAGCCTTTTTCCTTAGGTAATGCAATAACACCAAACTTGATAAGAACAAGATTAATAGAATCACTAGTACTCCGATAGCAATTCCTATTATCAACTGAAAATGCTTTTTGTTCTTTTTATGTAGTCCAGGATTATTATCATAGCTGGAAGAGAAAATAACTGTACGTCAATTCAATCAAGATATTAAACTAGTCGGGAAAATAAATTATTTTTCTGTGCTTACTTACTTGAAAGTGATTTTTGTAGATAATAATCCGGCTGGTATAACCCCGGTAAATGAGTTATTCTGTATGTACCTGGCATAGATACATTCATAGAGATTCAAGTGGAAACAGTTAATTTCAGTTGGAGAAATTCATGGCTAACAACGAAAAATGCTACAAGTTGTTCCGAACGTAGAGATGATTAACATTGATGAGTAAATGCTACATACAATGCTTGTAAACTTGGCAAGCTACCGAGGTAAGACGGTAGTGAACCGGTCAATTTGTTGTTCTCTAGATGCCTGCATATCATTATCGGAAATAAATGAAAAAGAGAAGAAGAAAAAGAGAAGAGTGTTTTCCAAGATATTGATTCCAAACTAAAGAACTTACACAATCTTTAGATTGATAAGATTGCTCATGTCTGGTAGTTGTCCGGTAAGCAAGTTTCCGTTTAACCACCTAAGAAAACAATTATGAATTACGAAAGAAACTAAAATTAAAAATATAAATTAAATCTTTTGTTGTTTTGAAGGATGTTTTACTTACAGTTCTTCTAATGCATCCATGTTGTTGAGCTCTTGCGCGATTTCACCGGTCAAATTCCTTCTTGTCAAGTTTCTAATACAAGTTATTGCAATCAGTAAATTCCTTATTATGTGAACAACAGAAACGTTTCATTACAATTTTCCGTCATGCTTCTGACTTTTTTTTGCCCGAAATAACTATATTGGTATCTAGCAATCTATAATATCAACTTTTGGAAATCAAAATTCTAATGTGTCAACAAAAAAGGTATAGAGACTTTACATCTTTGTAATTCTTGGAGGTGTAATAGTACTACAATTCACCCATTCCCAGGAAGTTGGAACGCAAGGATCACCTTCATTCTTCGGGATAATTTCATCAGACAAGGTGGCAAATGCACTTACACAATTTGCTGTAAAACAAAAGTATGGTTAGCAATTTGTTCATTTAATACAACATATGTAATTGTTGATTTACTAATGTAATTTGCTAAGGCCGAAAACCTAGACGGCAAGAATGGTAGTTTTGCTCTCATCCTTGTTCTCTATGAACCCTAATTCACTCGGCTCTCATAGATCCTACAGGTACACACTCTTGATTCCTATTTCTGTAACTAATATGCTATAATTTGTATCTATAACTGTTAGAATATTATGTCAAATCCTTGAATATATATGCACCGAAACATCAAATTTTCGCAAATACAGACTAATATTAAGAACTTACAATCTTGCTTGGAGGTCTTTGAAGAAATTTCTTGATATTCGCTTATTTCCATTGCATTTAATAGCGGTCCTCTAGTCGAATCTGGCGTCCTCTTAAAAGAAAAGGAAAGAACAAATTCCGAACTCACATTCATGTAACTTGGTTCATAAAGAGTGTAGCTTCCATTAGCATTCTCAGCTATGTTCACCACTGCATTGCTATAGTCAGCAAAATAAGGTTGTGCCAATTTGAATTTCCTAGTCTCATTCTGACCTAAATCTTCAATCTCTGCTAAATAAGCATAAGCTCTAGCATTAGTAGGAAAGTCCTCAAGGTTAAGTCTGTAGCTAAGTAACCCTTTTGTGCCAACAACTGCAGTTTGCATCACCTTAACCGGCGGATATTCTCTTGTCCCTATTTCTATGTTCCTGTTGCCTTCCCGACAAGATAATTTTGTCTTTTAACAAGATCAGACTCCCATATTCTATCATATGGATCCTCCGGATACCTGATAAACATTCAATACATAAATTAAGCTCTTAGCACCAAATATATGACTTTCTTATTCTTCAAACTTTTTCAAATTAAGCTAGCCGTGCTGCAACATCAACCTGGCCTCTAAATTCATTTAATGAAATTTCAAAATGATATCTGAATTTGAAAATTCTTAGCTTTCGAAAAATCATGGTGAGTCACCGTGATTCTGACATACCCACCATGATACCAAACATAGAACATAATTGGAGATTTTTGTAGTGACTGTTAGAACAGCAACATGGTTCAAAAGATAACAAATATGAAAACCGCAAATAGAGAACACGCATGATTTGATCACGGAGTTAGGCCAATTTTGCCTAGATCTCTGACTGCAGAGTGGCTGCAGACTGCAAACTCTTTCTATTATTCAATCTTATGGTTACAAATTTACAATCTTAAATAATACTGAGTATGTATGACCCAGTTTACAAGATTACCCCGGAGCCATACCACGGGGAGGCAAGCCCCCTGCACTTCTCAGTCACAGCCCAACAAACAAATAGGCCAAGTACAAAGGGCAAGCGACCGGACCACTTATCAATAAACAGTATTAACAATTTCATGGACCGAAATAGACAACGCACTACAATTTCACGGACTAAATTGACGATTCACTCAAAGAAAAATATAAGACAGGACTACAATACCTGACAGCATCCTCACTTGGAGCACCAAAGTTAATTCTTGCAGCTACTTTCAAGAAGAAATCATCCTCAAAATCAGTTGCATACATAGAAAGATTCAAAGGCCTAAGCTCAACAGTAGATATAAAAGGAGAACCAGTTGTAGCACAACAAACACAAACATCAACAGAATTCGAAGGGGCCCTAAAGATAATTTCCTTAACAAATACTCTTTTACCATCATAAATTGACACAGTAGCCCATTTTGTTGCATCCAAATAAAGTTGAAACTGAGGGTATGTACCTCCATTTGTCAAATTTCCATACTGAAAAGTTGCTCTTACCAAATACCTTCTTCTCTCCTCAGTCTCAAGACTATAACAATATTTTCTGCTATCTGTTGGAAAAAACTCTTCGTTTCTGATACTGAACTTGGTTTCCATTGGGGTTTTGTACTTCCACTTTCTGTCCATGTTTCATTATCTCAGCATCTGAAATCCATGTTATCCCTGTGGTTGTGTCAGTGTAGTTACTCCTTGTTCCTCCACAATCAATGCTTATAAACTCTGCATTCCAAAGA
The DNA here is from genome assembly GCA_951799995.1 of Trifolium subterraneum. Lineage (NCBI taxonomy): Eukaryota > Viridiplantae > Streptophyta > Magnoliopsida > Fabales > Fabaceae > Trifolium > Trifolium subterraneum. The sequence goes on from OX637468.1 coordinate 32,717,459, forward strand.
CAATAATTACCACTCGTTAGTCAGTACAATGATGATTGACGCTAGACTTGTTAGGGAGAACCACGGTTTGATCCTCTGCAACCTGTGGTTGGGAGGAACTGAAACCACTTGATAACAAAACTAACCCCAAACTAGATTAAGCGGTCAAAAAACTCATAGATTTATAACCCTACCATCATAATTCTGTTTTCTTCTTCTATCATATATATAAAAAATGACATGATTCCACCAGGAAAATCGAACTCATGATTCTCACATAATAAATAAACATTAGTCTAGTTTAATTAACATGCATGGCTACATTATAGTACTTATACATACCTTGAAGTTGAGAAGATGAACATGATATTAACACAAGAAGTGTAAGGAGAAAGAGAGAAAATAAAGCCATTGGAATTAGGAAGAGAACAAAGTAATAATTTGCATCAAGAATTTTGGTTGATAATAATTGGTTTGTTAGTTTGTTTGAGATTAGCATCATCATCTCAACCAGCTTTCTTCCACTTATTTATAACTTTATTACTTTAACTTTTCCTATTGATGGTTCATTCATGTGTGTATCTTTCTGTTAGAAAGCTAAAAAGTAATTGGGTTCCTTCATTGACTGAGATTCAACTCTAAGAGCAACAAATTGATCGGACGGTGAAATATGAGTTTGGTACTGTGAACAGTTTTTTATTAGAATATATTTGAACATTAGTTGAGGACCAAATCTTAGCTGGTTACTTAGTAGAACGCATAATGTAATAGTAATACTAAAGGTGCAACTTTATTTGATGTAATATTTCTGCTTTTTGAAGTTTGAAAAAGTATGCAGATATCGTGCGGTCCCCTCTCAAATTTCCATGCACTTAATTCAGGGGTCCAATGCGCACAGATTCACTTTGTCTTCTTTATATCATATCATGGAGATGGTGGTGGAGCTAGGACTAGGATGGTATCAACTGGTTGTCTTTGCCCTGTGTTTTTGGAAAAATAAGATATAAGTCAAAAAAAAAATTATAAAGTACTCATTGTTAGTCAGTTCAGTTGTGATTAACACTAGATTTGATTGGGAGGATCGAGGTTCAATCCTCGTAACTGTGATTGAGAGAGATTGAAATCACTTGACAGAACTAACCCCGAACTAAATTAGGCGATCCAGTAAGCCGGATATTTGTGGTGAAAGAATTTTTTTTATAAAGTTACAAGTTATGATAAAGATATTGTTATCTAATTGGTCTTGTAGCTTAGTAAGTATAAGGCCCATTTGGATTATCTTATTTTTAAACTTATCCATATAAATTAGCTTTTATGCTGTTTTATAAGTTCACACTAGTGAAAATTGTATTTGTATAAGTTATTTTATCATAACTACCTTGACAAACTTATAATAATACGTAAAAATTGCATAAGCTGTTTACATAAGCTCAAAAATAAGTCAATCCAAATGGGCTCAAAGTATAAGTTAGCTTATTGATGTCTTTGTTGAACAAACTTTATTTATAGAGAAAGTAGAAGTAAAAATATTGTTTTTTTAAAATAAAATAAAAAGATTTTTTTTTCTTTCTAAACTACTCTTTCATAATTTGAGATATTTATCTATCAACTAACGAGAACAAATCATATACATGTGAAATAAAAGTTTGTTAGAAGTTAGTTGTGGGTACCACATATAAATCTACTTATATGACTTGTTCTCAATTTTTTTTTTAATAATATAAGTGACTTGTTCTCAATAGTTAATAGGGTAAATACCCTCCAATTATCAATGAGCAAGAGTATGCCTTACCAAAAAAAAATTAGTGGATTGAATAATTATTGTTGTTTTCGATTTTAAAAAATTTGTTTTTAAAATATGTCAGCAACGAAATTATTAGATTGGATTGCAATCTTTGTTCTTTTTAAGATGTTTCGCGACACTATTCAAAATGTGAAAGACATGCAATCAACTATGACGTTTTCATGATAAAAAAAATCATATCGAAATGTTACGTTTTACTACTATACTGTATAAAATCGATCGAGAAATACACCTCTATAGTACAACGACCACTCAAAATATGGCACGATGACCACTCTAAATTAACAAAGGAAAAAGAAATTTTAAGATGAAAGAGAGGAAATAAAACAAAGAGAATTCATAGTTTGTTGAATTATGGAGTAATTTGAACTGATATGATCTAGTCCCTGGCAGAGTGAAGAGAGCTTCCATCTAAGTGGCGGACCACTTGATATGATTCTAATATGATGTCTCTCTGGAGGAAGAATTAATAATATTTTTCATTTGGGCATCAAAATATCATTATTTGGAAGGCCAATTTACATGCTACGGTTATGAAATTAATGGGAACAACAAGGTCACACTAATAATTTGAGAGAAGCACAAGGAATATCATATTAAAGTCATGCCACGTTTTTTCATTTGGCTTATGGCAAGTACTTTGTAGTAACTCATCTTTTGGCATCCATCATGCACTTATGTAGTGCTTTCTTATTCGAAAATAATTGTAAGGCTAATGTGCCATTTAATTGCTACTTTTTTTATTGAGATTTAATTTATAAGTTTTATTTGAATTATTTAGGTCCTTTGAGCTACTTTGCAAAAGCTCTATATAAGTTCTACTATGAAATAAAAAGTAGTTTTTGATTGAGTAAAAATATGAGATTTGTTCTCTAAAACAAATGCTAAATAGTGGCAAATAAATTCGAAGGAAAAGTAAATTAAAAACATCTTCTGATAGAGGTTTGAGATAATGAATGGTTGTAGAACGAATGAGAGTTGCAAATATGGCAACAAGCATAGAATCCGTTTTAAAAATGACACAATAAAAATGAAAGTGACAAGAGATACACATAACATAACTAAAACTCCGTATGTGAACACCCTAAAAATTATTACAACCAAAGTTGAAATAAAGGTTCCGTATAATTTGGACCTGTAATAAGATTGGTCCAACTTGGACCAAGCTTTTGTTAGCCATCGATATATTAATATTTTATTCCAACGGATGAGATCTAAAACCATATACCTGTTAATCAAGTTAATATGTCTTTCACGCGGACCATGCCTACATACTCTCGGGCGTCCTAGATTTTTCTTTAATTACTCAATTTCCTGGGCTTCTAACGACTATTCACCATTCATGTATGGCCTAGTTTATTTTTGCAGTGTTTTTTTTCTTTATTACTCTATATGTTCTTTTTATAAGAAACACTTTAAAAAAATCACACAAATTAAGAAGTTAATTTTTCTCATTAATAATTTTAATTTTGTATGTTTTATCCCAAAACGAACTCACAACTAAACATAAATGATAAGTCTCTCTAATTAACGCACAAACATTGAAATACATTATTTGATTATATTTATTATAAATGAAATTGTATATTTAAAAAAAGTAAATTTAAAAAGTATTTTTTATAAAAATGATCAAAAATAAATTACAAGTGTTCCTTTATAAAAGAAAACCGAGGGAATACTATTACAGTAGAAATTCTTTAAATTAATACTCGGTAAATTAATAAACTCTCTAAAATAATAAATTTGTCCGGTTCCAACTTGAGCCAAGGTAAAAAAATTGAAAAACTCGATAAAATAATAAGATAATAATTTTTCGGGAGACCTCTTTAAAGAATGTCTGAGGCACTAGTTAATATTTTCCTAATGTTAGTCCATTTGGGTTGGTCTGGTGCTATCGGCTTGAAACTTGAGAGTATGCTCCTCCTTAAGATTTCAGATTCAATTCTCTCTAATACCAATTTAAATGGGTTAATTTAGTTTCTTCAATAAAAAAAACATTTCCCTAATGTTTTTATATTCAACACTTTCACACCGGTTTGAAACAATAAATCAAAATTATGTTTTGTTTTTTTATAAGAGACATGAGTCTAAAAATTTTGATATATTTGCTAATATTTCAAGAATGGCTGTTATAATTTTTTTTGGGGAATAACATTATTTTGGGCGGAGCAGTAATTAAAAGATAAAAATTGGTGGCATTTAGTATGGTGAAGGAAAAAATGTGACCATCATGGTGAAGTTAATTTTTGCCCATTAGATTAAATAGATAGTATTACCTCCGTACCAAATTATATGTCACTTTATATTACCAAGGAAGCATTTAATGCAACTTTTCCTATTATAGCCTTAACTATTTATTACTCTCTCTTCTTTCAATTTTTCAATTTATTTTTTCAATACCATATATGAAGGACAATTTTGTAAATTAACTCATAATTTCTCTTTTCCATACAATAATGATTACATTTCTTAATATGTGTAAAATTGTCAAAGTGACATATATTGTGGTAGGGAGGTAGTACAATTTTATTATACGAAACACCCATCTTCCTTCTTGAGTCCTTACCCCACCACTCATGGAACCACCCCCATCTCAAGACCCAATCATTTAACCTCACTCATGTGTTCCTCATCCCCAGCTCTCTCTATTGACATTCTTCTTGTATTTTTGGCACCTTTGTCGGAGAGTTGCCACCGTCACACAACTACTGGTGATTTTCCGATCACCGTTTCTAGTCAAAATTGAAGGGCAAAGTTGAAGGTGTTAACATCAACATCAGATGCTCCAATGGTTTCAAGTGTTTCGTTCAAGTTCCCCTCTATTTTTAGATCTCCCTATTGTTTGATATGGAAATGGGTTAATGTTCATTTTGTTTTATTTTGTCTAAATGTGAATGATTTCACAAACATTGGAGCTAATAAGAAACTTTAGTATTAATATCATAGCTTCATTTGCCATTGACAAACTCAAAAGCTTTTCAACCCATTAATTAATTCTTGAAAGCAATAAACTACCAAGTACTAATAAAAATGAATGAATTTATTATTGTGGCAGAAAGAAACTTTGTTGAGGAAGAGTTTAGATGTGGTTGTATAGTTGCAGAGTATTGTGCAAGTGTCTTTTTGGAAGAAGTGGGTTGTTTAGTTGATGTTGGTGCGCGAGGAAGGAGGAGAGGAAAGGGGCATGAGGTGTGATATGGTGTGAGAGATATAGGATAAAATTTAATAGCTAGAGTTGCACAATCCAACTATTAATCTCAGAAGTTTTCAACTTCACCATACTAAATGTCACCCGAAAATAAACTTGTAATAACATGTGGGATGTGCATGGTGGATATTTTTAGGAGTGGTTATTTTCTTAAATCCAATTTTTAACCGGTTATTTATAAGTCCAAATTTAAAATGGGTTATTTCTTAAATTCAATTTAAAAAATATAAGTAATTTCTCGGTTTAAAAATTGGCTCTTTTCAAAATTCAACTTTTGAGACCAACTTTAAAGAAAAAACTAGAATTTAATTTATACAAGGAGTTCCACAACTTGATTTAGGAAAAATTTGGTTACCAACAACATTAGCAGTTGATTTTTAACGGGATAACAACCAGTTTTTGGAAAATAATTTGGACTGATATCCAACCATTTGGAACGGATCTGGTTGATAACCATATACTTTTATCCGGATTTTTTAAACCGGAATTGGATCTGGTTATAGGTTTGGGCCTCCTAACGAGATATTTTGCACAGCCATTACCATACATGCTAGTACGTAATAGTATCTCCTCTGACACATTTTCTAAAATGTGAACTGTACTCTTTTTTTACACTTATATCTGCACTGCAATGCCACTTATAGCTAGGGTCACGGTTTTGTCACTTGATTAACATAACAGGTCATTTTATTGGTCCAACTTGAACCAAAACATGTTATGGTCCAACCTAAACGGACCCTGAAATAAAAATCTTGACTACAATCAACATAAAAAATTTCTAAGCAATGCACCACAAACTAAAAAAACTATTCATTCATTTGAGGTCATGTTAACTAATGCCCAGGGTCACTAGTTAAAGATTAAAAGTAGTAAATTTTAAATTGAAATTACTATTTTTTTATATTTTAAATACATTGATTACACAAGTTCCAATAGAATTTATACTATTTGTAGTTTCCTTAACTAGTGCCCAAATCCGGGATACTGGTTAACATTTTCCTTTCATTTTATTATTATTATTATTGTTATTAGCTCCATCACTATATATTAACGTTAACGTTAAATGTTACTCTCTTTTTTCAACTTTCTATTTATTCAACTTCCAATTACAAAATTATATATAGGAATTTTTTTTTAAAAAAATATGACAATTTTTTTTTTGAAAAAAATTAGCCCAACCAAATTGATGTCAGAGATAGTCGAATATGAGATCTTAAGGTGAAAAAAAAAAAAGGACAAACTTGAAATTCAAACCGTCATATAAGTCATAAAAAAAGAAATAAAAAGTAGTTTTAAACACAATTTTGCTACTTAATTAAGGGGTAAAATGTCAAATACCCCCTGAAATTTTAAAATTTATCAAATACCCCATGAAATTTGGAATAGGTAAATGCCCCCCTGAAATTGTAAAATGTCAATCAAATTGTCTCCTCCTTTGCTTACTCCGTCTATTTTGATGACGTGACTGTTAATTGCATACGTGTCATGTCACATGAGGGGGTAATTGATTAGGATACACGTCATAAAAGGATAATTGACTAAAATTTACAAAATCAAGAGGCTAATTGACTGAAATTAGAGCAATTAGCCCCCTGATTTTGCAAATTTTAGTCAATTATCACATGTTACATGTATCTAATCAATTACCCATGTACGTGACACCACGTTGGCAGGTGTCACGTATGCCTTAACCGTCGTGTCATCAAAAAAATAGACGGAGTAAACAGAACAAATAACAATTTTATTAACGTTTTACAATTTCAAGAGATATTTGCTTATTTTCAAATTTTAGGGTATTTAACAAATTTTGGGTGTATTTCACGTTTCACTCCTTAATTTTTTTTTTTTTAATAAGCGTTTCACTCCTTAATTTAAGTTGCAACTAAAATGGGCCTATATTGTCCAGGTTGTGTGAACAAAACCCTAGCAGCTTCCCTCATTCCCTTTATAATCACCACATACTCAGATTTTTGAATCACAAACTCATCTCTGCGTTCCTCTTTTTCTGCTTTATACTTATTTACTTTGTTTATGTAGTTTTTATGTGTATAGTTCTTCTCTTATCTATTTGATTGATTTTTGTATTTCACATATATCTGAAATTCCACAAAACTTTGTTTGAAAACGCAAGTCAGCTTCTTGATTAAATGTTGTTAATTCCACTGTTTAATCAATTATGTTTACATACTTGCGAATATCAATTTTTTTACAGGCTCACTCGTCTGAATTTGATTTTTTCATGATATTTCAGACCCTTTAGTACTGTAACATTTTTTTTTATTTAATCAATTTTTTTTAAGCAAACGCACTCTGTCCCTTAACCGTGTTTAACACTAATGTTTTGAGGCAATTTCTTCGTTTGCAAAACTAATTATGTTGTTGTTCTATCAAAATCTCTCTGCACTTTTTACTGCGTCGAGATTTACCGGATTACTGTTTAGGTCTGATGCCACGTCTCTGATAGCTATATGCTCTGATCAAAGATGCTATGATTGGAACAAAATTAATAGTGATTTTTCATTTGTTTCGCATTCTGATAGGAATCTGCTTATCTTATTTACTATGATTATGCAGAGCCGATTTGTGCGATTACACTTCAAATTTTTATTATTATCTTATTGTTTTAGTGAAGCCGATGATGATAAAACTTGAACTGGAATTACTGTCTGAATAGATTTATTCTTTGATGTAGATTTCTTGGCTGTGGTGCTGAGGCTATAAAATCTTTATTATTTGACATTTTTAATTGAGCAAATTATTGGTTTAATATCTTTGTAGTATTGTCATTTTTATTTATTGATCTGTCTTTAGTTGGGTTACATATTTATAATTATATTTTTCTTGCAGCATGAAACTATGATAGAGAATGACATTTTAGTTAGTTTACTTATGTTAATTTGATGTTAACTAAATTTTCATTTAACTATTGATTTAACTAGCTTAATTAGGGGCATTTCAATACTTTATAATTTTTAGGCAAGACCTTTGTTGAATTTATGTGGTTTTTACTTAAAGTTTATAATGATTGATTCTGTCTTCTAGTTTTTAAGTGAAAAAGTACAATGATTATCACTCATGTTTCTACTTGTGAAACAACATCAACTAAGACCAAGATATCGATTTCATGACACAAAGCTAATTCTATAATTGTGGCTGCAAGCAGGAGTGATTAAACTCCATCTCATGAATGTGGCAGATCAAAGAGAGGCTATTATCCATAAGCACAAAATGAGCTCAAGGTTATTAACTCACAAAACTGAACTGATGCAATAGTGTAGCATCCTATATATATATATATATATATATATATATATATATATATATATAAGAATCTAACTAACCAAAGTAGTTACAAACATGAAAACTAACTCTAACAGAATTGAGCTAGGTAGTTATCAACTAACAGCTAGTTTGTTGAATAACTTGTGTTACAAGTAATTGAGCTTAGGCTTCTCATCTTTACATTTGACTTGCCCTGCTTGAACTTTGACTCTCACAACATGGCATCCCAATCAGAATCTGAGAAGCCTTTAAGGTCAAGTGTTGATGATGTTTTGAAGAACAAACCTTGGCCAGGGTTGTTTTTGAGGTATTTCAAAACATGTACTCTTGCAAGTATGTGGTCAGTGATAGGAGAATCCAGAAATTGACTTAGCTTGCTGACAGCATAAGCAATTTCAGGTCTTGAATGTGAGGTATAACAAGCGACCATTGAGTCTTGCATAGGTGTAGGACAAGGTTTAGCACCAAGTAAACCAAGATCTTGTATTAAGTCCAATGTGTATTTTCTTTGACAAAGAGATATACCTTCTTTGGATCTAGCAACTTCAAAACATAGAAAGTTCTTGAGATTGCCCAAGTCTTTAATGCTAAATTTTTCATCCAGTTCCAATAGAGTCTTAATGTTGTGTATTTCACCCAAATCAGTTCCACCCAAGACAAGATCATCAACATATACCAATATAACAGTGAACCCTGTTGATGCTTGTTTAGTAAAAAGTGAATAATCAGCTTTGGATTGATGATAACTTGAAGATGTGAGAGTCTCAATCAGTTTGGTATTCCATTGCCTACTAGCTTGTTTTAGTCCATAGAGGGATCTCTGTAGCTTGCACACCAAGTTAGGTTGAGGTATGTCTAATCCGAAGAAGTAGAAATGTATGATTTTGAGATATAGTGAAGTGTCAATACAATGCTTGTTCAGTGTATTGGATACTGATTTTTAGACACATTGTCACTGGATTGATGGAGAATGAGGTTTGTTTTGGAAATCACTGATGTGTTTGATTTGTAGAAACCATGTCCATATAACATAATTAAGAAACTGTACAGTAACTATTTTCATTGGCTATATTTTGGGATTGCAAAATGCAGGTAAAGGAAACAATGCGGTTAGAGGAAATAATATCTGTGTTGTGTCGTTCAAAATTTTAGTGGACACACACACACACACACCCTAACTAGTCACAAACATGATTATCAGTTTCTTGTTTGTATCTATTTCTGTATATAACTGTTTCTATTGGATGCCTTCCACAGATGAAAAAATGTGTTTTATTTGAGGTTGCAGGAAATGAGTTATAATAGCATGTAGTGTGTGTGTGTGTGCTTAGATAGAATTAGTGTTTATGCTTACATGAGTGCTACTATATACAATGTGTTATGCAATTTGACTTGTTTAGGTTGGACGAGTATTTAAAGACACTGTCCCTGGAAGGTAGACTATTGCTGAACTTAAGTGTGTCTTTACCTTTTTAAAACCATTGTTATTCTAATGTTGTATTTCTTGTTAGGATGAGTCATACTTTATCCACAATATAGATAGAATCTTATCCAAAGCAATGATAAGGGTACTAATGATTCCCCATAGTTCTACCATGTTAATTGATAGCATGATATGGATATACTTCTTCGAGTAAAGGATGTTGAAGTTGCTGGAAAAATTGATTTTTTGAGCAACTATTTTTTAGATATCTTTTCTGATTTGAGTTCATTTGTGTTCTACAATGTTGATGTTTCTGATTTGATAATATTCCAGTAACCAACGCTTGCATATGTGTATTGTTTTGTTGTTGCATTGAAGTAGAAGTCTTTGTACTATTTCAGTCCAATAGTGAGTTGATATGTATTTTTTATATTGTAATGTAAATCAAGGCATATGGAACTTGACATTTTCTTTGTCAGGGAGAAAGTTCTCAGCAAGAGTCTGGTAGTGTCTCATGTACCAGCTCAAGATCAATGGGCCGATGTTCTTGCAAAACCTTTATCTGCCGCCAGGTTCAGTGGTCTATGTGACAAACTCAGAGTTTTTGACAAGCAAAGCTTGGTCAAGCCTGCATCAGATTCTAAAGGGGTGTTAGAGTATATAGTGAAAGTTTGTATAAGGAAGGTTCTAGGATAGTTAGGCAGTTAGATTGTACTAAGGAGAGTCAGTTACATATTGTAACTAACTTATTCTGTTTCCAGATTATATATATATATATATATATATATAAGATATAATCTTCCACTGTACACACAACAGTTTCTGTCTGCAGGTGCTGTTGCTATTGCTATTGCGTGTGCTGCCTGGTTGTTGCTGCCCTGTTTTTCGCACCATCTATAATCTATAATTGGTTCAACTAATTCGATTGATACTTTTGAGGAAGTTAAGGTTCTAGGGCTTTATCCTTCAATTTATTACTTTTGGGTTTTCTACGATAGCCAAGAAAGGCTTGAGTAAAAAACTTTGGGATGAGAAAGTTGATACCTTTAAGAAATGGGGTTGGTCCGATGAAAGCTGTTTTTCAAGAATTTATTTATTAATGTAAAAGTTCAAATGGTCTTGCATTTGGTTAGGGAATGTAATGATTTTATTAGTTCTTATTCCTTGTTTATTTAACTCAAGAATATGCAGAAGCTTTCAGCATTATTCTTGTAACTTGTAAATGCATCTTTCAACCTGGTTTATATGATTTAAGGGAGTGTTACTAAGATTAAACAGATTTGTGGCCTTTTTATTTAATTTTTTACCTACCATGGTTCTATGTTTTTGTTTCATTGTCAACCTATCAAAATATTCTATTGTAAGAAGTTAACTAGTATAACTTACCCGTGCAATGCACGGGTTAATGTTCAATGAAAATATAGATTATTAAAATTTTAATATTTTGTGATTTTTTTAATTATTCATGTGGAAATCAAAATGGAGTGATTTTAATTTTAATATTATTTAATATTTCAAAAAAAAAAAAATGGTTACTAAGCAAAAGCTTATATAATAACAATAAATATATATCTGCTCTTAATTGTCATATTTCTCCTTTAGACCTTCGTTTTCTTCTTAAGGGTATTTTCTCTCATATCCCCGTGTGAAAAAATTTCCCAATTTGGAAATCAAAATAGGGTGATTTTAATTTTAATATTATTTAATATTTCAAAAAAATATTATTCATTTAAAAGTAATTAGGGGTTGAATTATATGTCATTTGTTAATGTAGAAATTTTTTAAAAACTCAATGTTTTCACTTCGGTCCCCGTAGAAATTACAAAAAAACAAAGAAAGTAGGGTCCTAATATTAATATAGGTCCATGTAAATTACAGAAAAATTAGCTATTTATTAATATATGAGTATAAATACGGACCCTCAAGTAAATTATACAAAAAAAGTTTACTCATGTTAATTGTTGTCAGAATATAAACTAATCATCGGAAATAACTTAAGATATCCTAACACAATATAGAGGATATTATAAAATATTATGAGATATTTTCTTATATTCTACTCACTCCGTTTTTTTTAAGTGTCCAGTTTTGTCGGATTTAGCATTTCTATTTAACTGTCAATTTTGTGTTTTAAGGGTACGATTTTGAAGTAACAAAGTTTTTCACAAGAAAGGGGGTTTGAATTGTGAACCTTTAAAATATTCCCTATAAAAATTATCAAACACAATATACTTGAAGATTATAATTAGATTGTTAGTTAAAACAAATATTCAAAAGTGTTGCAGTCTGGAGAACGTTCTCCCAACACTCTCTGACAATATATATATAACTATTAAATTGTGATTTGTGTGATTAGTGATTGCACGAATTAAATCAGAGTAAGGGAAGAGAAAACACACAACAATTTTATCCTGGTTCACCCAAAATGCTTGGGCTAGTCCAGTCCCCACACTCCTTGTGAGATTGTCCACTAAGAGATGCTAATGATCTCAAGTTACACTTCCTTTGATCTAGATCCAAGACCAAATAATCTTCTAAGCCCTACAAGCTTAATCTACCTTAGTCACACTGACTATGAAAGTGTCACTCAATTAGTAGTTACGTACTAACTTGAGCCAATGGTTACAATGATGAAGAATTTTGGTAATCAAATCCTATTCACTCAATACACTATGAGAAGCTTTGAAAATGGATGGATAAACTCTCAAAACACTCACTGGATATTCTGATCCTATATATATGAATTACAAATCTGAGTGAGAGAGAAAAGAAGAGCTCGAGATAAAAACTTGTATTACAAAAACAAGTGTTGAAATTGTAGTGGAGACTCTTGCTCTTCAAAGTTGCCAAGGACCTCTATATATAGATGAATGATGATCATGGAGTCTTGGCCACAAAGTATATCCGTTGGAAGCTTGAAAATAACGGCTAGTAGCTCTGCATAATGACAGCTCATGTATTTTGAAGAAAACTGATCAGTCTGAGATTGATCTCCAAAGTTTCTTCTTCTGACTTTTGAAAGAGGAGCGTATGGATAGCTGTTGTTGAGCTGTAATGTTGCTTAACAAACAAGTATAGCCGTTGTGCAGCTTTTGGATAACCTTTGAACAGCTGTATGCAAGCTGGTGTCACTCCAAGTGAATGTTTTCTCTTTCCAGCATTAGTCTGAGACCGTTCTCCAAATTCTGGCGTGAATGAATTTCTTCCTTTTGAAGCAAAGAAGCTAGAGCACGAAAATGCCAGCTGTTATGGATAACAACAACAGCTGGAGGTTGTACTTGATGTTCCATAATGTCCTTGTTGCAAGTACAAGTGTCATAGAGAAAGAGAAACAACATTGGAGAATGTTCTTTCTTTATTCCTTTAAAGTACAAGTCAATTTCCAAGACTAGGTTGTGCTGTCTAATTCTCCATGGTCCATACAAGATTAGTTCCATTAATTGAGTATAAAAATATCCTTATGTCATATGCTCAATCTTCACATGTTCAAACATAGAACTTGGTAAAAATAGTAAGTTCTCTATTCATAAGAGAAACCTTTGCCTTAAATGATCTCTTGGATTTGGAGAGATTTCGTGAGTGAAGCCCAAGATAAAAGTGATCATTTGTCTTGTACATAGTTGACTTATTCATAAGTCCTTTTGCATTGATTGTGTGAAAATGATGTTGCGCAGGTTTTAGAGATCAATCTGAGACCGTTCTCCAAGCTTTTGTTTTTATCAAAATAAAAGCATGATATTTGATCTAAATAACTTAATTGTTCCTAGCTTAATTAAAACACTCAAGAGCACTTGTTAGATACCAAAAAGATTAGAATTACACTAAAATAATAATTAAGAGGTTTGTTATCTTTAAAACATTAATTAGGGATTTTGCCTCAACAATCTCCCCCCTTTTGATGATGACAAACTTCTTGAATTATGTTTTGAGATGGAATTCTAATTTTAATCAAAATTCAAAGTGCTTGAAATAAAATGTCTAGTGTTTTTAATTTGTAAGCTCCCCCTCAATTCAAGCATTCAATTTTCAAAATGATCATGCTTATGATTTTAAAAGAATTGAGTATCATGAGTATAATTTGAATCAAGCAACATTCATTAATCATTAGTCACACATAAGTGAGCATCCAAACACAGTTCACAGCCTAAGCAAATTAAACAAACAAATCATGTTTTAGATAACAAATACATAGTAGGAGAAGTTCATATGACATCAAAAGAAACTTCCCAAAATATCTAAATACTAAACAGGACTATTAAAAACAGAGTTCATAAAATTAAAAACAAGATCATCAAATATCAAATATCCAGAACATGCAGCTAGACAAGCTTCAAAACATCATTGGGCTCCCCCTTGATTTATCAATTCATTCTCCCCCTTTGTCATTATTGAAAAGGGTAACCAGGAGCAAGACACACGCAAAGTTTATCAATCATTTGCTCCATCAGGAGCAGGTGAAGTAGCAGGATTCTCATCATCATTATCAGAATTTGCATTACTAGGAAATGGATCAAACTGTGGTGTTTCAACATTAGGAGGTGGATTAATATGAAGCTGAGGACAAACAACATTTGAAAACCAATCCCTCAATGTTTTGGATTCCAAAATGAGATGATTCATCATAGAGTGCTGAACAGTCATACCTTTAATCACATTATCCAAATCTTTCCTCATCTGTTCCATATCAGTTTCAAGTCTAGAGCGTTTGGTGGGCCTTGAAGGGTCAGGAAAGTCAAAATTAACATTTCCCTCAAACACTAACTTTATAGTTCCAGCATTAGCAGCATTTACTGATGAGCAGAAAGAATCAAAAGTAGCAAATGATGATGGAATGGATGGTAGTGTACTGTCAGTAGGATTTGGGATAGGCATGGTGGAAATTTCAGGAGTATCAGATGTCAAAATTTTTCTTATAAATTCAGAAGTGCAAAAGGAAGACAAACTTCCTTGGCTTGAGGTCATTAATGGTGAAAACATGGTAGTGTGTGGTGGAACAGACATAGGCTTAAAACCTTGAAGAGTAGCAGCAGCAGTGGTTACAAGTTTATCACTGTGGTTACAAGTTTATCACTTTCAGTGGTGGGAACATCACCACTGATTTGAGTATGTCCATCAGTCTGGAGATCGTTCTCCAAACAGTCTCCAGAAGCATCAGCAAGTATATTTAAACTGGTTTTCTCAAAAACATCTCTTTTTCTCTTAACCCCAACATCAACAGCAGGGGTTTCAACAACATTCTTCATATGACTCACATTTTTCAAACTAAAGGTGTAATAATGGTTTTCAGAGGGTGTGTTATCCATATCAGCATAGTAAAGCCTAAACACCCTAGTTAAAAGCATGGCATATGGTAGGGCTATTTTCTTAAAACCAGAGGTGGCAACATGAATCATATGGTGTAGGATAATATATGGAAGGTTCAATTTAACTCCTTTGGCCATGTATACATCATAAGTAGGTCAAGATCAGTTACCTTATCTTTGCTTCCAGTGCGAGGGAAAAAGGAGTGTTGACACATATTGTGAAGTAGCTTGTACTCAGTCTTCAACATAGATGAAGGAGGTGCATTTTTCTTGGCTCCTTCTTCAGTGAACATTTTTTTCTTCAACTCTTCCTTACTAATCTTGACTTGGTCATACCAATCATTTCCATACACTTCCAGCCCTTAACTTTTGATCCCAATCAGGCTTCCAATGACATAGGGATCCACCACAAGTTCAACATCCTTGATGTTAGATGTGAGCATGTCTTTTTCTGGAAAAACTTGGGCGTTGAAGTAGAAGGCTTGGACCAAGAGAGGGTAAACCGTTTCCTTGATGTGAAAGAAACTCTTCCATTCAAATGGTTCTACAAACTTGACTAGATCAACTCCTCCAATGGATAACTCAGCAAAATTATATAGCCTTGACACTGCTACAGGTTTTGTTTTCCAATACTTGTCAAAAATTTCTTCATCTTCAGGTTGTATGAGAGGAGCAGGCAACAACTTCGCCTTTGATATCTTCAAATTTACCTTCTTCTTTGTTCTTGGAGCCTTGACAGCAGTCTCAACCTCCTTCTTCTTTGGAGTTGGAGATTTCTTTGGCTTGACAGGTTCAGACTTTGTAGATGTAACTGGCTCAAGTTCAAAGTCATCAATCTCCTTATCCAAGAGATCAATCTTAGAGTCAGATTGATCTAAAACATGCACTGTGGTGTCCACCACAGGTTTCTTGCCATCACCAGACATAATTCTTGATGACCTTCTAATTTTGGAGGAATCAAAAAACTTGGATTTCTTCATTTTAACAAGAATAGGTGGAGAGTCCTTTGGACTTGATTTTGTAGCCGTTGGAGATGGAGAATCATCCTCATTTGTTGGTTTTGGGGATTGTTTTGGTGAATCAGTAGGTGATGGACATGGTGATTGATTTTGAGTGAGATTTATGGGGGAATTTTCTGGAGATTCAGATTGTGAGGGTTGAAAAACAGTGTTTGGTGATGTTTGAGGATTTGGGGGATTTTCAACAGTGGTTTGCATGTGTGAGGTGATAGGTGTTGATTGGATTTCTGGAGTGGTTTCACGTTCTGAGATTGATTTGTAAGACTCAGAAGCTGTTTCATAGGATGGAGATGATGATGATTTTGGAGTAGGTGATTTTGGGGGTGATGGAGAACGTGATGGTGAAGCTGAAACTGAGGGATTTTTAGTTCTAGGAACCTTTCTACCACCAGCATTTTTGGTTCGAGCCATTTCTGTAGATCTGAGTTTGATTTGGTTGATGGAAGTTGAGAGAGTTTTTCAGAGATTATAAAAAAGAAAACTGAAAACTTGGGGAAGAGGGAGAAGATAAAGTAGGTACTTTGTGAATAGTGAAAGTTGTACTTTGGTTTTGCCAAAACGTGGGAGGAAGAAAGAGAGTGAATTGAAACCGTTAACCAATGAGGAGAGTGAGAGAAAAGCCCATATCACTTTTGCCATAAAAGCTTTGTCTCATAGCCCAATTAAAGAAAAAATCAGTTAACATATTTTGTCATGCTTCAGCACAGATTTTAGAGATCGTTCTCTGAACGGTCTCCCAGATACACAAATAAACAAACACCAAGTAGAATTGGAATTTTTGATGATTTTTAATTTTCCTTTGATAAAATTAAAACGATCCTCAACCAATGGTTTAGTTAAAATGTCAGCAAGTTGATTTTCAGTATCAACAAAAACTAATTCCACATCCTTTTTGTTAACATGATCTCTAATAAAATGATGCTTGATTTCAATATGTTTTGATCTTGAATGTTGAATGGGGTTTTTAGACAAATTAATAGCACTAGTGTTATCACATAAAATTTTGATACATGTGTACCTTAGTGAGAAATCCTCAAGTTGATTTTTGATCCAGATGACTTGAGAACAACAATTTGATGCAGCAACATATTCTGCTTCAGTGGTTGAAAGTGCAATGGTGTTTTGTTTTCTACAACACCAGCTTACTAATGCTTGTCCAAGGAATTGACATGCTCCACTTGTGCTCTTTCTCTCAATTTTATCCCCAGCATAGTCAGCATCACAATATGCTTGTAAATCAAAGTGTGATCCCTTTTTGTACCATAATCCTACATCAGGAGTTCCTACCAAGTATCTAAAAATTCTTTTGACAGCAATCAAGTGTGATTCTTTAGGAGATGTTTGAAATCTAGCACAAAGACCAACTGCAAACACTATGTCAGGTCTGCTAGCTGTTAAATAGAGGAGAGATCCAATCATTCATCTATACTCTTTTTCAGAAACATCTTTTCCTTTTTCATCTTTGTCCAAACTTGTAGAAGGATGCATTGGAGTTGACATGATCTTGGCTTCATTCCTCTTGTATTTCTTGAGAAGATCATTCACATATTTTTCTTGACTGATAAAAATTCCATCTTCTTGTTGCTTGATTTGCAAGCCAAGAAAGAAACCAAGTTCTCCCATCATGCTCATCTCAAATTCACTTTGCATAAGGTTAGAAAAATCTTCACACATTTTTTCATTAGTAGCACCAAAGATAATATCATCAACATACACTTGTACAATAAGTAAATTATGCTTTCCATTTTTTGTAAAAAGTGTAGTATCAATTTTTCCCCTAGAAAAACCATTTTCAAGTAAAAAAGTGTTTAATCTGTCATACCAAGCTCTTGGGGCTTGTTTAAGTCCATAAAGAGCTTTGGTAAGTTTATAAACATGATTTGGTTTATGCTTATCAACAAAACCAGGAGGTTGATGCACATAAACTTCCTCATTTAAAAATCCATTTAAAAAGGCATTTTTTACATCCATTTGAAAACGTTTGATACTTTTATGTGATGCATATGCAAGCAGTATTCTAATAGCTTCTAACCTGGCTACGGAGCAAAAGTTTCATCATAATCAATTCCTTCTTGTTGATTATAACCTTGTGCTACAAGTCTTGCTTTATTTCTAACAACCTTACCATTTTCATCAAGTTTGTTTCTAAAGACCCATCTTGTTCCAATAATTGAATTATCTTTTGGAGATGGTACCAAATTCCAAACTTCATTCTTCTCAAATTGATGTAGTTCTTCTTTCATAGCCTCAATCCAGGATTCATCAATAATTGCTTCATTTATGGATCTTGGTTCAATTTGGGAGATCAATCCCAGATTAGTCTCTACATCCTGCAAGGCTTTTCTGGTTCTAACACCATCTTCTGTATTACCAATAATTTGATCAGGAGGATGATAGCCAACAATTCTCCAGGTCTTTGGTGGTCCTTGAGATGTAAGGTTTTCATCTGAATCATGATTCTGTGCTATGACTGGTTCCTCTTCTTCATCATCAGTGATGTGCACAGTTGGTTGATCTTCAAATTCATCAAATTTCACATGCATGCTTTCCTCTAAAGTTTGAGTTCTCAAATTGTAGATTCTATAAGCTTTTGAGGTCAGAGAGTATCCTAAGAATATTCCCTTGTCTGACTTTGAATCAAACTTACCTAAGTTGTCTTTGATATTCAAAATGTAACAAAAACATCCAAATATATGAAAATAAGAAATACTAGGTTTTCTGCCTTTCCAAAGTTCATAAGGTGTTTTGTTTAAAACTTTTCTAATGGTGACTCTGTTCAGAATATAGCAAGAGGTGTTAATGGCCTCAACCCAAAAATACTTTTCCACATTTGATTCATGAATCATTGTTCTTGCCATTTCTTGCAAAGTTCTATTTTTCCTTTCAACAACTCCATTTTGTTGGGGAGTTCTTGGACAAGAAAAATTATGAGAGATTCCATTATTATCAAGGAATGATTCAAAGAGAGAGTTTTCAAATTCTCCTCCGTGATCACTTCTTATAGAGATAATATTGATACCTTTCTCATTTTTAACTCTCAAGCAAAAAGTTTTAAAAGCTTCTAAAGAGTCATCTTTATGTTTTAAAAATAACACCCAAGTGAATCTTGAAAAATCATCTACTATGACAAAGCCATAATTTTTGCCACCAAGACTTGTAGTTTTGACAGGTCCAAATAAATCTATATGAAG
This sequence comes from Trifolium subterraneum, assembly GCA_951799995.1. NCBI lineage: Eukaryota > Viridiplantae > Streptophyta > Magnoliopsida > Fabales > Fabaceae > Trifolium > Trifolium subterraneum. The sequence continues at coordinate 32,736,668 of OX637468.1, forward strand.
TAACTCAAGAGGTCTTTTTGTGGAAATAAATTCTTTTGGTTTAAAAATGCTTTTAACTTGTTTCCCTCTTGTGCATGATTCACATACTTTATCTAGATCAAAACTAATCTTAGGCAAACCTCTAACTAGATCAAGTTTGGAAAGTTTTGACATAGTCTTCATGCTTACATGACCAGCCCTCTTGTGCCAAATCCATTTGTCTTTTTCAAGAGAGACAAAGCATGACTCAGGAGGTAGTTCATCTAAGTATAATACATATACATTCTTTATCCTTGATCCATTAAAAAGGACTTTATTTGATGAAGATTGTTTTATTTCACATGAGTTTGATTTAAAACCAACTTCAAAGCCATTGTCACACAATTGACTTATGCTTATTAAGTTATGTTTTAAGCCATCCACATAACGAACATTCTCAATCTTAGCAGAGTCAGACTTACCAATTGTACCTATACTTTGATGCTAGCTTTCTCATTGTTTCCAAAGGTGACTGATCCACCTCCTCTTGTTTCAAATGACAGAAAGCTATTCCTATCTCCTGTCATATGTCTTGAGCATCCACTGTCCAAGTACCAAGGCCTTTTCTTGACTGCTAGTATAACACCCCATATCAATTTATCTAGAATATCAATAGGAGTGTACATAACTGAATCGGGACACTAAAATTTTCTTTACATAAAGATTCAATACATACTTAGGATACAAAATCCCCTAAAGAATACATTCTGAGCTAACTACTGTACATAACCTCTCTGAATCTTATACTACTATAAGATAAATCTGGATGTCAGCTCCTCAATGTAATCCTTGTATCCGAATCTTTACGCTTCAGCTCCGCGACAAAAGCGAACCTGTAATCTGAAATGATGAAGAATGGGGGGGGTGAGACTACTAAGCCTCGTGAGTTCTACTACCCACCTAGTGGTGACTACACCAAGGGGAAACCTACTCATCAGTCTTCACGCATACTCAAGCGCATCACATGTATTCATATATATATAAACAATAATAAGGTGTAACACAAATATTATCTGAGTTCATTTTAGCTATGCAAGGACACTCTGAGGTGAGCCGGTCTCAGAGAGCCTTACGCTTTTCCGCACCAATCTTCGTGGACATAAGCACTATGGTATGGAATAACTATGGCATCACAATCAATATTATTAATATCTTATCGCTTTGGATTCCTCGAATCCCTTTGGTGGTGCCAAGCAGCCACACATAACTATGGATTCCTCGAATCCCTTTGGTGGTGCCCAAGCAACCACACATAACTATGACCTGATACTACACATAATTCTAATGTGTTAACATACTACCAATATATCCCAATCCCGGGCACTACCCTAGCTACTAGCCTAGGTCATAATCAATCTTATACGTACAACGACATCATAATTATAAGGTATTCGTAATGTTAATGGAAAACAAGACTTAAAAGATGACAATCCAAAATGCGTATGGATTTCAAAAGCAGGAAACAGAGGACAAAAATCTGGAAATGCTGGTGACTTGCACCCCGGTGCGAACCTCCTGCGCCTAGGCACGAACCTGCACCCAGATTCTGCCTCTGTGTCTTCTTGCCTGCGCATAGGCGCGAAGACCTGCAGAATCAGTACAAAACAGAGTTTTCTACACTACAATTGCCATTCTTTCAAGCCATTAACATCATGAACTTCCTAATAATTCTAAAGGAGAAGAGTTTTGGGAATTAAACCCTCCTCATGCACATTTCAATCCCTAAATCCTATGTTATCATGCATTGTTTAAATTGAGGGGAATTTCTAACTATTCTAAATCCTAAGAACCCACCTCAATGAGCTTGAATTCTTTGGCTAGCCTTTGATTGCAGTATTGGATTGATAGCTTTACTTCCTCTTTGAGCTGAAATTCCAATTCCAATACCTATAGCATCATCACTTCCCAATCAAGCATGTATCCAACACATGCATATAAAGAACATAAATTGAGTTCCAATGAGGATGATTTTAGAGCACGAAATTGAAGGGAACCAAAAGGAATTAAAGGAATTAAACTTACCCTCTGTGATGAACATAATCTAAGGAAATTGATTCTTCAATTGCATGGGTGTGGTGACTTGATTTGGAAGAGGATTTTGAGAAGATAGAGACTAGGGTGTTGCTGTTATTGCTCACGAGAGAGAGAGCTTCAAGGGTGAGTTTGTAGGTTTGTTGTTTGTTCATACGTGAGAGAGAAGAGCAAAGAAGAAGAAAAGAGCTTTCTGACTTTTGTGTTTTCCAGCAAACTAAAGCATGGTTTGAGTAGTGTTTAGTGAGTCATGGCTTATCTTTCCATAGTGGGACACATGTCTACTACTAGGCTCTTGATCTTTCCCTTACCATGACAACACATAGGGTGACTTGTAGTAAAACTAATGTTACCTCTTAATGTATTATAATTCTAATGCTAACTCTCACACGTGATGGTTTTTTGTAAAATACCCTTAATTGTGTATAATACTATTCCAAGAAATTGGGGATGTCACAGCTAGAAGGCATTCCTACATTTGAGTTTAATAAGTTTTTAGGTACCCACAATTTCTTGGGTCCTTGAGTGTTAGTCTCAAATTTCTTATGAGGGATCCTCTGAGAATAAGATGATCTCTTATAAGGTGTTCTCTTATAGACATATCTTCTGAGAGTGTTCAGAGAATGTCTATGTACAGGTTTTCTAAAATTTCTGTTTCTGAGACTGTTCTGAGAATGTTCTGGTGTTCTATAGAAAACTTGTTTTCTTGCTTTCTTTTTGAAACAGAAGGCTTCAAGATGTCCATCCTTGTGACAGAAATCACATTTGTATTTTTGAAAATTCTTTTCTTTATTTGGAATGAGACATTTTTCATATAGCTTTCTGTTCTGATAAGGATTATGTCCTAAACCAGATTTATCATAAAACCCAATTTGTGATCCCAAAATATTTTCAAAAGTTGTAGTAGTGTCATCATTTTCCAATTTTGAAATAGTCTTTTTCAAAATACTATTTTCTTTTAGTACCTCAGAACATTCTTTTTGATCATTTCTAAGAATTTCAAATCTTTTAGAAAGTTCTGTGTGAGCAGTTTGCATACCTTTGATAACTTCACTTTTAAGACTGCTTTCTTTCTTAAATTCATCTATTTCTTTTGTTAATACAGTAATCTCATCTCTTAGTTTAGCATTTTTTTGATTTAAGATTTGAGAGTCATATAGTAAGTTATCAAAGAGATGTTCAGTTTTTTGACAAGATGAACAAGGATCAAGTGTTATCTCTTCTGCATTTGAGTGTGTCATGAGACATACATTTTCTTCTTGTTCTTCATCTTCTGATTGAGCTTCTTCCAGATCATCCCAAGTAGCCATCATGGATTTCTTTTTGAAGAAGGGCTTCTTCTGTTTGTTCTTTGGACAATCATTTTTGTAATGACCAAATTGATTGCATCCATAACATTGTATTTTGCTTAGATCCACTTCTGGTTTAGCTCCATTCCTTTTGGGTTGAAAATTCTTCTTGAGTTGATTTCTTCTTGTCATCAATCTCTGAATTCTTCTTGATAGGAATGCTAATTCTTCTTCATCATCTTCTTGAAGTGATTCTTCATCTTCACAAAGTGTTTCATCTTTCTGAGAGCATTCTCCAGATTGAGTTTCAAGAGCAATCATCTTCCTTTTTGGTTTATCTTCTTGAAGAACAGATTCATGAGCTTTTAATGATCCAATAAGATCTTCTAGTGATACTTTAGTGAGATCTTTTGCCACTGTGATGGCAGTGACTATTGGTCTCCAAGTCTTTGGTAAACATCTAAGAATTTTTCTTATTCTTTCATGTGTAGTATATGCTTTTCCCAAAGAGTTGAGTTCATTTATAATGATTGTGAATCTACCATACATCTGATCTATGGTTTCTTCTTCCTTCATTTCAAACAGTTCAAATTTTCTCACTCCAATGTCTATTCTTGACATATAAATAATAGAGAAACTGCTCATGAGAGAGAAACTCTCAAACATATAAATAATAGATAATAGATTTCTTAATATGTTATTGGGATCCCAATAACATATCAAACGATTTTAGAAGTTAATTTCTTTAGTTTATATTTATTAAATATTCTATTGTAAGAAGTTAATTACTTGTCAACCTATCAAAATAATGGCAACACGTATCAATCTTCTCTTTTTTACTATCGCAATTATTTGTCTTGCTTCGGTGATATTTGCTAGTAACAAATTGGTTTTTTAACTAAATGTTATTGTGTTTTTTTATTAAATGTAGAATTTGAGAGTGGTGTTTTAAATACATTTTTCTTGTGTATTTTAGAAACCTTTGTTTCATGATTTTTTTTATAATAGATTTGAAAATGACAATATATTATAATTAGATGATATTTCTAATGGCGTCTAATTGATTATAACAGAAGTAGATAACGTCACAAATTTCATATTGCTTTCCTGCAAACTATTGTCCAAAGGTAGTAATTCGTTGCTGAGGATTGTAAAGCAAAGCACTACAATTTTGGCAGTTGTTCTAATGGCAAGCCTTTATGTTGTTGCAATTAGAATTAGGTTTGATAATTCCACTTTTTGAAATGTTTGTAGATGTATCTATACAAATTTAGTCTTTTAGATTTTCATAAAAATAAGTTAAAAAATTAATATTGTAATTTCAATTAAAAATAATACTACTATATATGAGTGAACAAATGGGAGAAGTTTGGAGTCATTGACCTTGCTTCAAATTGGTTGAGCAAGAAAGTGGTAAACACGCTAATAGAATGTCTTGCTTAATTTGGCTTGCAACCTGTTGACAACATCAAAGGAATATCTCAGTATGATTTAATTAACACCAAGAGCAAAAATAAGAATTTTGTTTGTTCATATTGATGTAGTTGTCCATTGCAATGTCTTCAAACTTTATGACCCTTGATATAAACAATTTAGAATCCACCGTCTCTAAATATAAAAGATACTTTTTAGATTTTTCTTTATTCTTTTTTATAAGATCCCTTTCAAATTTCCAAGAGTATTAAATTTTTTCTTTAGCAATAATTAAATAACATATTTTTCTACATAAATAAATGGAGAAGACTTTGTTCAAAATTTATTTAACTAAAAATTACTATCCAACATGTTGAAGACCTGACCTTGTTTTGGTTCTAGCTCCATATTCAGAGGGAAGCCCAGTGGGCCTTCAAATACTTAAGGAAAATTGCTTTTTTCGCCCCTAACATTGCTCCCAGGCCCCCCAAAAATCCCAAAATACCCTCAGTTTAGTCCCAGGGCACTTCGGTACCTTTTTACCATAATAGTATAATTTCGGTACCTAGATACCGAAGGGATGTTAAGTGGCTAAAAATACGCTGTCTGGCAGCAAGTTTGATACAAAAATTTAAAAAATATATACGTTCGGTAGAAAGCTACCAAACACGCGTGGTTTCGGTAGCTTCGTGCTGAACACGCGGGATTTCGGTACCTAGTTACCGAACGCTAGTAATATAGCAGTAACTTGAACAAACCTTCATCAGTTTATGCAAAACACAAAATTGAGAGAGTCCAAGAGCGATTTTAGGGTTCTAATCGCAAATTCGAAGGTCAACAACAACAACAAGGTTTAATTCGTTCACAACAACTCATCCATCACTAGAATTCGCAAATTAGAGGATTGAAATTTCGTGGCTTTTATTGTTTCACTTGAACAAGTAAGAATTTGAACTAACCTATCTCATTTACTTGCTTTTGATTGTGTTCTTGATTATATTTTGATCATGTTATGATTAATCTGTTGATTCCACGAAATTAGAATGTTAATTTAATTAATGTATAGGGTTTGGATTTCTATTTATGTTAATGTGCTCCAACTGTTTGATAAAATGCCTTAATGATAAAGTAGTTGTAAAAATGCTTGATAAAATGCCTGGATAAAATGCTTGATAAAATGTTTGATAAAAATGCTCCAACTGATTTATTTCCACCAAGTGTTTGATAAAATGCCCGAATGATAAAATGGTTTATAAATTTTGATATAAAATGTTATGTATTTTGTTATAGGAATGACGGATGAAGTAGGACGAACGAGAGCTGGTAGGGTAAGCAAAGCACATGGCTCTGCCTGTAGAGAACACTTGAATGTCGATAAAATTCCAAGTCGGGCTAAGGGAAAAAATGTTGTAGTTGCTGGATCGGCCCAAGCTCAAGAGGAGGAGCCTGAAGATGAAAATGAAGAACAAATGGAAGTTGAAACTGAACCGGGATTGGAAGAGCAACAACAAGAAGATGAAGACGATTTGAGTGATTTTTTTGATTTTGGAGATGAAGAGGAAGAGGATGAGGAAGAGCAAGAGCAAGAGCAAGAGCAACAAGTAGAAGCACAAGCAGAACCGCAACCACCACCACCACAAAAAAAAGAACGGAAAAAAAATACAAGAACAACACAAGGAAGAAACCCACCACGTGCCGGTGAAGGCAAAGTTTCAAGTTACCCTGGTGGTCCAACGGACTTGTCGTTGTTGCCGGGTTTTGGAAAGCATGTTGCCGCGTCATTGTGGAGAGGAGAGGTAAATTCGTATTTTAATTAATTTGCATTGAATTTGTTAAACTTGTGATTATTTCTTAATTTCTTAATTTCTGATTTTCATTGAATTTGTGCAGTGTAAAACAAGGTATTTGAGGTGCATGAACAACGGAAAGAAGATTAATGAATTTACATTGCCGAAGTCGGAGCTGGATTGGTTTTGGAATGTTGTTAAGGCTAGTGGACTTCAACCACTTTTGAAGACCAATTACAATAATCTTGACTGGGGATTGTTGACGGCCTTTACCGAGCGATGGCAACCAGAGACCGGTACTTTCCATCTGCCGATTGGTGAAGTAACAATAACTCTGGATGATGTTTCGTGCTTGCTACATATTTCCATCACCGGTAAAATGCTCAACCACCTTGGAACTTCGTGCACAACGGAAGAAGGTGAAGATATGTGCCGATAGTATCTGAACTTCCCTAGAGCTAAGTGTAGGGCAGAGTTCAAGAAAATGAAAGGAGCACATATCGGGTTTCCCATGCTGGAGAAGATATTCGCCGCCAATTTGAGGCGAGCGTTGAAAGCTGAAGCGGAAGAGGAAGATGAGGAAGTTGTGCAAAATTATAGGGATTGCACCATACGAGCATTTTTTCTCTACTTGATTGGTGGAACCATTTTCACCAACAAAAGTATGCAGTATGTGGATGTCATATTCCTGACATATTTGCAAGACCTCAGCTTGGTAAACACATGGAACTGGGGTGCTTCTGGGCTGGCATATTTGTATAATTACTTGGAGAAGGTAACTAAGCCGAGATGTGGAAACCATGGAGGGTACAACTGTATGTTTCAGGTATATAAATTTAATTTATTTAAAATGATTTCATTATCTTATCTATGCAGTTGTTAAATCATTTTGTGCATTTCAAAAGGTTTATTTATTGTTAATTTGTTGTTTTTAGGCGTGGATTTATGAGCATTTCAAAAGGTTCGGAGGGGGAGGGGCTAGTGAAAAGTATAGGCACCGGGATTCAATTTGCGCTAAATATTTTCCTATGAAAGGTTACAAATATCCGGATGAGCATAGGACGACATTGGATAGGATAGAAGTGGACGAAGTCACGTTCAGACCGTATGAGGATCACCGACATATTCGGCCGTTTGAAGATATATGTTGGTATAGTGGCTGGATTATGTGTGGAAGTGCTATGATATGTCCTTATTTGCCTGAGCGTGTCCTAAGGCAATTTGGACATGTCCAGTCTATTCCCAGACACCCTGATGAATCTGCAAAAGCTGGTCTGAATCGGTTTACAATTGGTGAAGCATTTGCTAACTACAGGTTGAGAACTATGTCACCGAAGAAATGAGAGGGCCAAGAGCAAAAAATGGGTTTGAAACCGTACCCGGATACATTGCATGGTTTTATCGTGTTTCGCATCCGAAGTTATGGCCACCAATTGAAGGGAATCCGGCAAGACCTGCAAATCTGGAAGTATTGATTGAGGAGGACAATGCGGCTGACAAACAAGACGTGTTTAAGATATGTAGGACGGTCATAGAGGAGGTGAATGGAAAACTTGATGGTGAGTTGACTTTGGAAGAAGCTAGGGAACTACTGAAGAAAGTTGTTACGGATTTGGAGCCTGTGGCGACATATTCGTTGCTAGTAAAGAGGAAGCGAGATTCTGGTGAAGGAAGCAAGAAGAAGAAGAAGAAGAAGAAGAAGAAGAAGAAGAAGAAGAAGAAATCTGGTGAAGATTAGTTTAGTTTAGTTTTAATGTTATTTTAGTTTGGTATGTATTAAACAATTGATGTGTTATTTTGGAGATATGTATTTTGGTACGCACAAAATGTTGCGATGATTATGTAATTTTGGATATTGATTTTGACTGTTTTAATGTTGTGATTTTGGAGATTGTTGTGATTTTGACTGTTTTAATATTGCAATTGATGTGTGAACATGTAATGTGATTGTAAATTGGACAGGTTAATACATCCGAACTTGTGTTTCGGCGTGGATTTCGTAAATCCATGTGAACGTCAATGTTTAAAATTTTGTCGAACAGCTAATACATGGTTTCGGTAGCATTGTGCCGAAATAAGTGAATTCCAGAATCAAATTTCACTTATTTCGGTAGCTTGCTACCGAACTCGTGTTCTGTTTGACATACGACATGCTTTCGGTAGCAATGTGCCGAAATAAGTGAATTCCAGAATCAAAATTCACTTATTTCGGTAACATGCTACCGAACGCATGTTCTGTTAACATAGGACATTAAATTCACTTATTTCGGTAACATGCTACTGAACGCATGTTCTGTTGACATAGGACATTGGTTCGGTAGATTTGTGCCCAAATAAGTGAATTCCAGAATCAAAATTCACTTATTTCGGTACAATGCTACCGAACTCATGTTTAATCTGTGCGACAAGGCTTTAAACATGTAATTTCACATGGATTTACCAAATCCACGCCGAAACACAAGTTCGGATATTAATACCAGTCCAATTTTCAATCACATTACAATAAAACACGAAACACTTTACAATGAAACACGGAACATCCTTAATTAACACGTTACAATGAAACATGAAACATCATGAATTAAACACATTACACTGAAATTAAAGACATAACATAAAACATCGGAAGACATAAAATTAGCTTAATTTAACATAGCATACAAACGTCCCCCTTTTGGATCAATTAAAATTTGATTAAACATGGAACGCACATCATCATCATCTTTCAATTGTTTCCACCCGTATTTCTTTGGTGCATCTTCAAATGAATTGCTTGAACAGTCAGCTGCCAGATCGACCCACATTTCTGCATACCCAAGTTTCGCAATTTTCAGTTGTTTGCCTTGTGCATAATGATACATGATTTCAATTCTATTTTTGATTGATTCAACAGTTGTTAGACTGGTATCCAATGCAAGGGTGAACAACTCTTTGTTACCCTGAAACTGGACAGAAAACTGTTATGTTTCTACCGGATTGCGAGAACCACCAGAACCACGTGAGGATGACATAGTTAAGAATTGAAAATTGAAAAAACTAGTAAATAAATTGAAACTGAGTTGTGATTTATCTGAATACGCATCCATATATTTATATAATTTGTTGCTTGATTACATCCACAAAAAGTGTCGGTTACATTTCAACCACAAAAAGTGTCGGTTACATTTCAACCACATAAAGTGTCGGTTACAAACTTAGTCCACAATAATGGGATCATCTTTATTCGTCTCCAACTCCATGTCACCTTTTTCATTCTTCATCAGTTCGTCAAACTCAGTCATCCGATCCAAAAAGGTATCCTCCCAAGTCTCAGCCTCAGGCGCCCGATGAGTTTTCCATTCCTTGCAACTTGGAGGCAGTGGACACCCTGACTTCAATTTTACATACACACAATGATTTGGAACCATACCAACACAAATAATCCGTGAAGATGGATCCAATGGTGGACGACCGTGGATTGGAAAAAAGGTTTCAGATTGACCAATACGATGAGTAGTCAATTCAACTACAACGCGGTTGTAGGCGGTTGCAAGGATATGCCCCATATCTGGAAATGTAAACCAATTCTCTACTGGCGCAATTCCACTCTTAGGCATAACTTTTGGAGGGTACAAACCATTGAGAATGTATTCAAATCGTTCCTTAGTACCATATATTGCTTCGTACTCTTTCCTAAACATGGTTAACTCTCTAATTAGTTTAGCCCAAACCAATCCTTGATTTTCTTCACCCTTATTAAAACACTCTGCAGCAACGCGAAATCTACAATGACCGTCACCCTTAACATCAATAATATCCTCTATATATGAATGCATGAAGAGTGGCATATACTCCATGTATTTAATTGAACGGCTGTCGCGGTGATTTTCGGACGCCAAGCTATTGGTTAGCATTGGTTCTCAAAAATTATGATTCACCACCGAGCTTTAATTTATCCAAGGGAAGGGGAAAAGATCGAATAAACCCATAACAAAAATTTAGAGATTTAAGGTTCGGGGGTTAGTTATACAAAGGGAAGGTATTAGCATCCTATGTATCCGTAGTACTCTACGGGAACCTCTTGTAAAATATGTACTTTTTTGTGCTAAAATGTTTTGCTTGTAAAATTTGCTTATAAATGATTGGGTAACGATGAGAGATTTCTTTATTAATTTTTGGGATATTTAAAGAAGAAAGAAAAAAAAGTTTTATTAATTTTGAATTGGGAAGACACGAGGTCTTTTGCACTACGTACCCGCGAGGGATCAAAATCTCGTAGTTCGGGGTAAAATTTGTAAAGTGATTTGTTTGATTGATTTTAGGAGAAAAGACGAGTCGTCATCTTAAGTTTAAACTCCTTTTAAATCCGCCACGAACGTACTGAAAAGTTTATATCTTTTCCTGCCATATGTCGTGGGAAAATGAATTTCAACTAGAGATGACTCACGTCTAAACTCTCTTGAGAAAAAGTTTGAATTTGAAAAGCCAAGCGGCAAAAGATTTGGATTGTTTTGTATTTTTTAGTCTTTGTGAAAATATTCAAATATGCTTAAGTGTGTTAGAGCATTTATTGAAAAAAGGTTTGAAAAAAAGTTCTCGACGAAAGTCGAGGTTTATTATAAAAGATTTCTTTTTGAAAATATTTGAATGTTTTTTGCTTTTATTATTTTAAGAAAAATTGTATTTTTTAGAACGTCGGTTATTCGGACCGCAAGCCATCCGGCAGGAAATCCGAAATCACCGGAGAGTGAAAAGTCATCCGCCAAACCACTCCTTTTTTCATTCTTTTTTATTTGAACAAAAATGATTCTTATTTCAAGGTAAAAAAAAAAATAGTGAACAAGCAAAAGCGCAAAAATAATCGCAACACGAGGTTAACGAAAAAATTTCCCCTTTCCTCTGGACTTGAACAAAATAAAACACACAATAATATTTTTTTGCATTTTTGATATTTAAGCAATAATAAACAAAACAAATTACATGGCATATTGTTTGACGTTTTTGATATTTAAACACAGGATATAACATGTAAATAATGTACAAAATAAATAGATTGAATGACATTCAAATATAATATAACACATAAATAAAACAATAAAAATAAAATAAATAATAAATAAAACAAAATAAATTGAGCAGGGGGTGTAAACAGCAAGATATGGGGGTGTGGATAGCAAAACCTGAAGTAGGCCCAGTCCAACAGGGCCCAAGGGCGCTGCCTTTTTGTGCAAAAAAAAAGGGAAGACGAAATCTGGGCCGTCTGATTAATCAGACGTCCCAGATTTGATCAAGAAGAGATCGTGATGAAGAGATATTTCATATTTAATCAGGGACGTCTGATTAAATCAGACAGCCCTGATTTAATCATAGCCAGATGAGATCTGGGACGTTTGATCCAGATCTGAAAGGGCAGGAGGCGCTGGTGCATCATAAGACTATGGACTGGCACACACTGGATTGGTCCAGGGTATATATACCCCCAACCCTAAAAAAAAATTTCATTTTTTTCAATCTTCTTCTCTCTCTTCTCATGGCCGCCGCTGCTCACCATTCTCTCCTCTCAACTTCTCTCTCTCGGCCGTTTTCTTTTTCGAACCAAACTCCATGGTTTTCAAAAATTCTAACATCAAACTTACACAAAATCCTCCCCTAAATCCAAATCTAGACTCGAAATAACCAAAAGAAAAAACAAACGGCCGGATCGGAAAAGGAAAAAAGGGAATGGCCGAACCTACATTCTAGTTTTGTGTTTCTTTTTCTTCTCCTTCTTATCTTTGTCTTTCGATTCTGTTCATGGTGAGTTTGATTTGATTTCGGTTCGATTCGGGATGTTTATTTTTTTGATTCTGGATTTGGATGGGTTTTGTTTGATTTGGTGAAGTGTTGATTTCGTGTTTGATTTGTGGTTTTCTGGATTTGAAGGTTTCTGGATCTGGTTTTTGATTATGGTTTGTGGGTTTTTGCGTTCTGCTGATGATGAACGAAGAAGATGAATATTTGATTTTTTTCTATTTTTTTGGATTTGATTTTTGGAAAAGGAAAGTTTCTGCGGCTGTATGTTTCTGTTTTTTTTTTGTGTTGCGGTTGATAATTTTACCCCCCCTGTTCTGATTTTCTTGCTTCTGATATATACCCAAAGCTAGGGTTTCTAAGATCCAAAGGATTTTGCTTGATACTGGACAAAGACATTGTTAGGGGGAACAAGAATCTGAATTTGGACAAAAAAAGTACACTGCCTTTCCTGTTCTTCTGCAGAAACGTGTTCCTTTGCGTGTTTGGAGGAAATTGACTTTGGACATTTTTTGATTTTTTTAATTAATTAAAAAACAGAAAAAGAAATAAATAAAAACCAATAAATAAATAATAATAATAATAAAACTGTATAATATAATAAAATAAAAATAATAAAAATTGAAAAAACAAAATAATAATAATAATAATAATAATATAAATAAATAATAAATGAACACAAAATGAGGTATTTTAAAATACCTCTCTGCCGAAATTTCGTTTGAAAAAGCGAAGCAAATCCCGGACAAAAATGCATGACATATGGACATGAGGCGGGATCTTAGGTCAAAAATTGGGGTATGACAACGGCAAGGTAAAACATTAGGAGACAAATTACCAATGCGAGTAGTCTTCCTTTTGGGCTTCGATGATTTTGACTGTGATGCTTGAGAGTCAGGAAATTGTTCATCAATGTACTCCCAATAAGATGGAGATCTAGTGGTTGAACTATTGCATTTAGCTGACTTTCCCCGCTTTTTGGCCCCTTTTGTATCTACCTGCTTGATCGGTGGAGTCAATGATGTAATTTCTGGATAAGCTATCAGACGCAATTGATCCCTGATTTGTAGCTTCATACTATGATCTGATGATTTCAACCGTTCCTAAACACAAACAAAAATATTTATTTAAATACTTAAACCTGAAAGTCAATGTTCTGGTCTAAAATATAAAGTGTATAATTATGTCGGTTACCTGAATTACATTAAACTCTTGCAAGCAGTCAACTTCACCATCAACAGTTTCATCAATCTGTAATCTCTTCCAATGAGTGTTAACCTCATCTAGTCTAATAGGTAGCTTTTTTTCAATCTTCAAAGCTATTAAACAAGCACACGGTAACCCATATGTTTTCTTTATCACACAACCACACTTTTTTCGATTCCTCCCGTAATCGCGTGATCAAATTTCTTCACCGCGAATAAAGTGTAAGGCCTGTCGAGAGATGTTATACACCAACTTAATGTACAAAAAATGATTTTTAAAATAATGTTCAACAGCAGTAGTACTCTGTCCAAATGACGTCTTTATCTTAGTCAGCTGGTTTGGGACCATTTGATTTATTGCCTCCCAACCCTTGACCAAATCACCCTTACAATCCGTCAAATATTGTTTTAGCGCACCATGTTGTGACTCAACTCTGTTGGTGGTAGTGTTCCCAATGTGCATAACACTGTCTGTCCATCCACTCACAAATTTTTCCTTCACCGGATCAAGGACTGTAGTTTCAACATATTTGACAAAATTTGGAAAATTTTCAAACACTTTCCTGAAATCAACAACTGCAGTCGTATATGACTCTTCTGAAGTCGAATCTACAATTGAATTCCATTGAAGTTTGAGTGTCTTAAGTAACTGAAACATCTTTTCGTCTTTTGCTTTGCAAAGGGCCTTAAACTTAGCTTTGACGTTTTTATAAACATGAACCCGACACACTAAAGCAGTTGAATTCGGAAAAACCTTTGCAAAAGCATTCATCAATGACTTATCCCTATCGGTGACAATGACCTTCGGAAAGGTCTCCTTACTTATCAAAAGACTCTTACATGTCTCAAGAGCCCATACAAAATTATCTTCTTTTTCATTCGCGATATAGGCAAATCCAACATTGTACGATTCCTCAGTTGACGTTACACCGACTATCTCAAATAAAGGCATGTTATACTTGTTTGTTTTGTACGTTGAATCCATCATCAAAACAGTCGGGAAAGTGTTAAACAATTTAATACTCTCAGGATGTGCCCAAAAAATGTCTTGTATAGTTGTGGAGTCACCAATTGTTCTACACTTGTGAAAATATTTGTGAGTTTCACAACACTTCAAGAGATGTTGCAATTCAGAGAGTTCACCCCTAACATCTGTTTTAAACCTCTGGCGCGCATTGTATATTTGCTTCATATTTGTCTTGCTATCTGGATTTCGCCCTTTCAACATCGTCATAATGTTCTTCGGCGCCACCAAATTCTTAGTCAACTCGCGTACACACTCCTTCTCCCCCGGTTTTAAGCGTCCAACAAGAAGATGAACTTCTAATGTTTTTGAGATCTCATGGTTATGTTCACCACACACAACACTTAGACTTCATTGTTCTAATGCCAAATAATAACCTCGCAGCCTGAACGGACACAATGTTTTCCTCGTAGCTGTGTCTTCTTTCTTTGATTTATTTTTTCTTTCTTTGTAAACACCACCTCTTTCACATCCCAATATAAAAAACTTTTTCCTATTATAAGCCCCATTGTCTGATTTCCAAATTACAATAGAAAATCCAGCGATCAGAGCCTGTCGTTTACACCAATCAATCATGACATCTCGCACCTTCATCTTTTCACAATTTACAAAATATTTTCCGGTGTCAACAACAACATTAGATTGTTCGTCATCGGGTTCCACAACATTGGGTTGAACGACGAGAGCATTGGGTTGAACGACGACAGGTATGTCGGGTTCATCAATGTTTGGTTTCAATTCAATAGTAGGAGGTTCAGCCATTACAAAAAACCTACGCTATCAACCAAACACAAAAACAGCAAGTACACTAATTCGGTAGCTACATACCGAAATGGTATATTTCGGTAGCTACGTACCGAAAAATGTTCATTTCGGTAGCGATTTACCAGAAATTCTATTGACAGCAAAACCAAGCAAATTCGAAAAATAAACGGATTAAAGCGCTTATTACCTATTGTATGGCAACCAATCAGTGTAGGAACCCTCTATGGATGTATAAACGTCGATTTCTTGCTTATGAAACGCCAAAAAACGCCCTAGATCGCAAAAATTTGGTTTGTGTGTTGAAGAGGTTATGAAAGTACAACTCTGTCAGCTAGACCCTATATAGACCAGTTTCGGTAGCTGCGTACCGAAATTAAGCGTGTTCAGCCCGTAGCTACCGAAACTGTTAATTTTTTAAAAAAATTCATGTTTTCGGTACAAAGCTAACGAACACGTATATTTCTGTTATAAACCACGGCAACTATGTAACGTGACATGAGTTCGGTAACTAGGTACCGAAATGTCTTTGATTTGGTAACGTCTTACCGAATGCATCAAAGGGCAAATGGGTCATGCAGGGGGGCCTGGGAGCAAATGGTAGGTGCGAAAAAAGCAATTTTCCGTTTCTTTTATACCCCAAAACACGCAGAAAACTTCAATTTCTATTTACCGAAGTTTTTTTTAGTGTAAAAATTTACACTAAAAAAACTATGGATTCTATTTTCCGAAGTTTTTTTTAGTGTAGAAATTTACACTAAAAAAAACTATGGGTTCTATTTACCGAAGTTTTCTGCGTGATTTGAGGGTATAAAAGAAACGTGGGGGGCTGAATGAGTAAAATTCATACTCTTGTCATCAACATTATAAAGGTAGGGTGTTTTGGGTATCCGCTACTTAAGTAGCGGACGGGAGTATTTTGATAATTTCGTAGAGTGCGCGTGAAAATCAGTAGGGTGGCAAAAGGAGGTGTCTATTCCTTATCCTATCAAATACGAAATTGTGGTGAAGTATGATTCAACGTATAATATAAAACTCTATACAGTTTGTACGTAGCAAATTGCCGATTAAATGATTGATTTTTTATTTCTTTGTTTCAATTATTATTTTTATATTTCTTAGAAATTCAGAGACTATCCAAACTATGGTTTTGTTTGATAAAAAAATAGCGGATAGTTTTTATAAGCTAACTTATAACGGATGAACTTCTTCGATAATTACATGTGTTCTTTTTTTATTTAAATTCATCTATTATAAGCTAACTTATAAAAACTATCTTATTTATTTTTGAGTTAAATATGTTTTTAGTCCCTATAATTTGCGAAATTGTTAAGAATGGTCCCTACATTTTAAAAATGGTAAAAAAACCCATAAAATTTTCCGTTTTCAAGATTAGTCCAATCCGTTAAGAAAGTTTTTGTGGCATAAATTGTAGGGACCATCTTGACAATTTCGTAAAATGTAAGGACTAAAAATATTAAAAGGCAGAGACTATTCTTGACAATTTTGCAAAATGTAGGGACTAAAAACAATTAAAATGTAGGGACTATTCTTGACAATTTTGCAAAATATAGGGACTAAAAAAATTAAAAATTAAGCTTTTCGTCCGTGACATGGAAAAATTTTGATAGACTGGACTAATATTAATAACAGAAAATTTTATGAGGGTAAACTAAGTTACTTTTTGCAGGTCCAAAGTGATTTGTAGGATTTAAAAAATTTATAATTTATTTAAGTAGTTTTTACTTATATAAAGAACCAAAAGTGTTCCATAAGTCCTAGCTCAACTGACAAAAAATGCCAAAATTGTCAGGTCGGACTTCGTGATCCGGATTCGAACTCGGGATCTCACATTTATATGTGAGTTTACTTTCAGTGGTTCGAACCCGAGATCTCACATAGTTTAATTTCAGTGGATTACTCTTTTAAGGGAAAAAAAATAAAATCAAAAGTTAACCCCACATATCAATATTTTTTAATTTTAATGCATTGAATAAAATGAAAGTTACTTTTTTGCATGAGGTTCATCATTAAAATATTGTTGTTAGTGAAAGCAGAATCGTTAGCTAATGTGTGTTGTATGAGTAGAAATCCTCTCCATTTTTTAAAAAAAATGACAAATGCAAGTACTAAAGTTTAAATATATAAATATTCAAATAATAGTAATTATTCTCAAAAGACGTGCATTTATATTCTTAATTTAAATCAAAACTATAATAATTGCATTTGCCATTTCTTTGAAGAAATTGAGAGAATTCCAACTCGTGTCGTATAGAGCACGTTATTTAACTTTAGTTCATCTACTATGCCATATCATGCCATGTGTCCTTTGTGCAATGGTGATAAACTATAAGGAACGTATTTTTATTTTTTTTTGGAAAAGGCCAAAAAGGATTGCATTAAAAATATAAAAGAGAGGCATAAGACATGCCTATAACATTACATGAGTTTCTAAAAGGTATAAGGAATTGCGATCAATCCTAAATCAGATGAGTCATTTCCTTTTAGGATATATGAAGTATTCAATTTCACTAAGTTAATTCTTAGAAAATACTCAACCAAACTGTTTGTACTTACTTTGTATTTATACGAAACCCACTCGTTAGTGAACCAGCGATAACGATGCTCTAAGTTTAAAATGTTTCATTCCAACCAACTCCAACATAATAACATGATAAAGGTATCCAAGATTTTCGACAGGAAAGCATCTTTATTGATCGGTGACATAAAGGAAAATATTTCATCCCTTAATTAGACCATATACAACGGTTGAATTTTTGGGTGTTAAATGAGTGTTGAAAGGTGTTGAATGATTGGAGTGGGTAGTTGAAAGTTGATGTGGAGGAGAGAGATGTTGAATGAATTCAACATGTTGAAAGTGGACCGGGGGAACACGTGGCGCATTGCCGTTCGCTGTGGCAGGCGCATGCAGCACAAGCGCAGACATCACTCTTCTATTCCTTTCCTAAATATGAAACTCAAGTAGAAGACGAGATCACTGAATTTTAAGAGCTCTTAATATTATTTCTCTTCATCCCTCGTCTTTATTGTTTATAATATTCTAAACTTCCGGAAAAAAAAACTTCCTATATATAAAATTTGACTTAACTGCGATGACTAAAATCGTGGATAAAAGTATTGTGGAGATTAATAGCCAAAGACATTTTTTTTTTTTTGACAAACCAAAGACATTTTTTAAAGGAACCGAAAGTGAATATTTGAAATTTAATAGGAATTAAAAATTTATTTAACCATATTTAAATTAGATAGTGAGTGTATTAACATCATTCAACATAAATAAATGGAGAAGACTTTGTTCAAGACCTGACCTTGTTTTGGATCTAGCTCCATATTCAGAGGGAAGCCCGGCGGGCCTTCAAATACTTAAGGCCAATACATGGGTCCTTGTTGAACCAATTTCAAATAGAAAATTTCTCTTTGCCACTCCACGTTTTCTTTTCACCCCTCTAGCATGCAAATTTTTTTGGAAAATATGTTTTCCGAATTTTTTTACGTGCTAAAGGGGTGAAAAAGAAACGTGGAGGGAGAGAAACTTTCTTCGAAATACTCTTGTCATCAACATTGGCAACACAATAGAAATAATCACACTTTTTCATTCCCTTCTTTTTTTGATCACTCACAAGTCACAACATTGTTTCCAACTATATCTAATTGTACACTATTTGTGTATAGTATTTTAACATATCATATAGATATACTTGTGGAAATATTATGACATGAAATTGTGGTGAAGTATGATTAAACGTATATATAAAACTTTATACTGTCTGTGCATAGTGATTACCGATTAAATGAATAATTTGTTATTTCTTTGTTTCAATTATTATTTTTATATTTCTTAGAAATTCAAAGACTATCCAAACTATGGTTTTATTTGATAAAAAATAGCGAATAGTTTTCATAAACTAACTTTTAACGGATGAGTTTATTCGATAATTACACGTGTTCTTTGATTTATATTCATCTATATTATAAGGTAACTTATAAAAACTATCTGATTTGTTTTTTATCAAATAGAACCATCCACTATTTTTTGTGAGTGGTCTTGTGCATATGTCTTAAGAAAATTACTTTTCCGACCCCTGCCCATTTCTTTTTTACCCCCCAAACTGACGTTTTTGCCCTCGGGGGGTATGAAAAAAATTTGCTAAGAAAATTCGGTTTTTAGAAACCAAACTAGTGCGGTTCGTAAAAACCGAAGTTTCGGCAACGGTTAAAAATGGTTGCCTTAGAACAAAAAAACGTTGTCTTTAAGAGCTAACGCAACACTTCCTCAAAACAGTATCCATATGCATAACACGCAACGGTTTTAAAGTGTTATCTAAAGTGTTAGTTGGAATTCATGCATAGAACACTTTAGAGAACACTTTAAAACTGTTGCGTATTATGCATATGGATACTGCTTTGAGGAAGTGTTGCGTTAGCTCTTAAAGACAACGTTTTTGTGTTCTAAGGCAACGGTTAAAAACCGTTGCCGAAACTTCGGTTTTTACGTTTCTAAAAACCGAATTTTCTTAGCAAATTTTTTTCATACCCCCGAGGGTAAAAACGTCAGTTTGGGGGGTAAAAAAGAAATGGGCAGAGGTCGGAAAAGTAATTTTCATGTCTTAATCATAATCATAAGTTCGTTCAACTAGAATGACATGTTGGTGCATGCATAAGTTGCAGGATCATAATTTTATTCTCTTTCCATGAGTGCTTAGTGAAGCTAATTAAATTGTGGATTTATTTTCTAATTTTGATTATTATATTCTAGAAAACTTTAAAATTTTTGTAAATAAGTTGAGATTAATTTATATAGATTGATTTTAATCTTTAAATTTACCTCTATATAAATTAGGGGAGGGATCAAATTACTAAAAACAAATGTTGTAATTGTTAAGGGAGCTAACAAAGATTTATTAAGGAAATGAAATTGATAAAGATGCATGAATCTAAGTTGTAGAAGTGGAAGTTGAGTCAATAAGAAAGTTGTAGAAGTGGAAGTACTCATTAATTATGCTTAGAAGTAAGCAAACCTAACATTGATTATTAGTTCCACATCAAAAAGTTAATTCATGAAATTGTTGGTGGAGGAAAAGGTGCCAACCATTATTTCATCTATGTTATTACTTTCTCCATCATTTTTTGATTTGTTCTTGTAAAGGAATTAGTCCCACATGACAAAAATAGCAGGAAAGAAAATTAAAGCTCAAGGAATTCATACTACACAACTAATTAATTCTGTTATGAAACAGTTACTTCCAGCTGTTTCTTGCAGTCCAAGTCATTGATCAATTTATCTTAGCTTCACTTTAATAAAAGCTATAAAAAAGAACATGATACAATTTTGTGACACTTTTTTGTCACATTTCCAACTATAATCCTTGAATGTGGAAATTAGTTTGGTGGGGAACAACTGAACAAGTAACTGATTAATGAAAGAAATTACTATTAGCTTTTTGCACAAGTAAAAAAAGACATGCATGTGCATTGGTCATTAATTCATTGATCTCTTTATGAATGGAGTATTAATTGTTAATTGATTCAAGGAATCTCACTTTTACTTTTTGATTGAGGAACCTGACTTAAACTTATTATTCCCTGCAGAACTTTTTAAAGCTATATGGATGCAATATAAATAACTTCAGTTGGTTTGTTTCAAACTGAACCTAACCAACTTCAGTAAACATGATGAAACTAATACTCCAAATTATCATCATCTTCATCTTATCATCATCAACATCATCCCTCAATTTGTCATCCCCAGTAACATCAACAACACCATCACCGCCATCATCATTTCTCAACTTAACCGAAATTCTGCGCTCCTCTCACTTCTTTAGAGCTGCTTCAGAGTTTCAATCTCACCTCATTGACCGTGAGATTGATACTCGTAAACCAACGACCGTACTGATTCCTGATGACAAAGCATTCGCAAATGCTTCTGTCAGATATAATTCCCTCAGCGACGATGACAAGTATTTCGTTCTCACTTGTCACGTGGTGAGCGAATACTTGCCTCCTGCTGTCCTTAACGATACTGCCAGGGGTTGGCATTTGGAAGATACATTGGCGACAGCTATCATGGGGCAGAACAAATATAAGTTAAATATAAGCTCCATGGCTAACGGCTCTGTGGTCGTCAGCACCACCAATGTCCAAGCTCTTGTGACTCATACATTATACGATCGCCAACAAATTGCTATCTATGCCATCAGCAAGGTGTTGATGCCCGTAGAGCTTCCACATCCTACACCGGTGAGCTCGGATGCTTCTGGCAATGCTGATTTGAGCTTTCTTTTCTTTTTACTTGTTGTAATATGGATTTAAATTTTATAGTTTATAACTAGTTTGACTTGTTTTTAGTAATATGAATTTAATTTCTGTGTTTTTTTGGATTATGTTCTATTTTAATGCAATTTACTTCAACTTGAATGTGATGACAATTACTCTGGATTATTGAAAATTTCAGACTGCATAGTGATCTCTTTATGTAAATTACATTTTTTAAGATCAAACACTGGAAATTACATTTTCTTTTCCTTAATTGGAAGCTATTCATTATGTAAAAATGGATGAATCCTTAAAAATAACATGAGGGACACATCCCACCCAAAACTAAAGCATTTGTAGCAGAAGTTTTACATCTCTTGATAAAAACAACAATAACATTTCATTTGATCCACCAAAGCTTGACAAAAAATAACAAGTCATCATACAAACCTCAAATGAGAGACAATTTGACCATTTCTACAAGCATGCAAGACCTTCCAACTACCTTTATCTATTACAGTGTTGATAAAAGAGATATACTGAATAATAGCTATTATCATTATTATTAAAATATATATACAAATACACTGTAGACTAATTGAATTGTGTAACAGTAAACAATTACAGTGTAGACTAAGAGTGGTCTAACAAAAGAATGGGTCAAACCTTGACTAACTATAAGTCCTAATAGTATGCTAAGTCCTAATAGATACTGTAGACTAAGAGTGGTCTAACAAAAGATTGGCCATCACAATATAATAGTGCTGGAGTAGTGAAATCAACTTTCAGATCATGCAAAAGAAAAGTCAGCCATTGTATTTCACTGACAGTAGTAGCTAGCCATGGCCCTGTATTCGGCTTCTGAAGAGCTTCTACAAACTGTTGCTTGCTTCTTAGATTTCCATGAAATTAAAGATTCTCCAAGGAAGATACAAAAAACGCTTACTGATCGACGAGTATCCGGACATGTGGCCCAGTGAGAACTTGAGAAAGCTTTTTTATGCAGAGTTGATGAAGAAGGTAGAAAAATGCCAAGGGCTGGAGAGGATTTGAGATATCTAAGCACCCTTATAGCAGCATTATAATGGATGTTGGTTGGTGAATGCATATGTTGGCTGAGTTGTTGAACAGAAAAATTATATCTGGACGTTGTGTGTTGGTCAAGTAAATGAGCTTCCCGACGAGTCTTCTATAAATGGAGGGGTCTTGCCGTCTTGGAGTGGTGTGCGTTGTCTTTGCTGAGTTTGATTCCTTTTAACATTGGAGTAATGGCTGGTTTTGTTGCTGATAGACCAGTATCATACAGCAAGTCTGATGTGTATTTTCTTTGGCATATGTGGATTCCTTTGTTAGATCATGCTACTTCTAGTCCGAGGTTGAAGAAAATTATTAATTGAAGTGCTCTCTTGTGGATCATTACCTGTAATAATAACATCATCAACGTAAATTAAAATTGCAGTGAAGGATTTATGAATCAGAAGTGGACTGCATATATCCTTTTGAAATAAGAGCAGATGATTATTTTGCAAACAATTATCTGCTAGATTGTTTTAATCCATAAATAGATTTTAACAGTTTACAAATTTGATTAGGTTGATTAGATGAAATACCAGGAGGTAATTGCATATAAACTTCTCTATCTAAATCATCATGTAAAAAGGCATTATGGACATCTAATTGGTGTAAAAACCAGTTTTGAGAAGAAGCAACATCAAGAAGAAGTCGTACGGTTGTTAATTTTGCAACAGGAGAAAAAGTGTCGAAGAAATCAATACCTTCGACTTGAGTAGAAACCTTTAGCAACTAATCAAGCTTTGTACCCTTATATTGAGCCATCTGATTTGTATTTGATCTTGTAAACACACTTGCAGCCAACTGGTTTCTTACCATGGGGGAGTGTGGTGATTATCCAAGTATTGTTATGTTTGAGGCTTGCAATTCATCATCCATTGCCTTTACCCAGACATTGTGTCGGACAGCCTGTTTATAATGACAGGGCTCAAAAGTAGATATAAAGGTGTAAAATGGTTCTTTTGAATAGTGGTATTGCACTTAAAAGTCTTTCAAGTAAGGGGGAGGCTTTCTTAGCCTGTTAGACCTTCTAAGGGGTCGTTGATCAAGGGAACTGTTACTACCTGCATCAGAATTGTTGCTAATAACAATACCACTATCATGAGGAAGAACAGTATCATGTTGCATGTTATTGTTATTCAGATCATGTTGAAGATTATTTTTAGGAATATCAAATAAGAATAGATGATCAAGTTGAGAAATAGAGTTATCATGGCATTCAGATGATTGAAGCATATTATATGGAAAGTTAGATTCATAGAAAACAACATTTCTAGAAATAAGAGTACCACGAGTATAGAAATTAAAAAGGACGTAACCTTTTGTTCTATATCTATATCCCAGAAAGATGCATTTTCTAGCTCTAGATGACTAGATGCATTAGTTAAAGTAGACGCAAAAGCAAGACATCCAAAAACTTTCAAACCATTAAAAGTTTTTGAATAATTCCAATCATTAAAAGTAGGAGGAGTATTATTTAGGAATTCAAAAGGAGTTTTATTTTTAAGAACAGGAGTGGATATTCTGTTGATGAGATAAACAGCAAGATTCAAAGCATGCAAAGTCTGGCCCAACTGACATCTTTGACTTCTAAGCTCGTACGCATCCTGGCCCAACTGCAAAGCCTGAACAAGAAAGCAAACAAGAGATACTATGATGTCAAGTAAAAAAATCAATCAAATAGAAACAAGGGACTCCATATAAATAGATAAAGTATGCAACCTTAGCTTACAGACCGACAATGACACTAACATTATATTTAAGTTCAAAATGAAATCATTCGTTTCCGTATAATAAAAATTGAAAAGTCTCAAGTAACATCTCAATGAAAGCAAGTCAACAAAGGTTAAAATGTTATCCTGGCTAATCCTCTCAACAAGTAATTCATGGCCGTTAGGATTCATTACATGCACCATCAAAGGTGTTCATTTACTAACATTCATAAGATAAGACATCACTGAAAGTTCACAAACCTTTAGCAGGAAAATACAGGACAATGAGGAAGTAAACTCTACCAATGGAAAAGTGCATACATATTTCCATGATGTGCAAAGTAAGCCACAGGTACATATTTCCACTGAATTATTTCAAAATAAAGGAAACTTTAAACTTCAATAAGACCCAAGACACTAAATCAAAGCATATTTGTTCTAGTTTAACTTGTGCTTTATGATGGGAACAAAACATGATTTAACAAAAGAAAAATTATTCGAGAATGCTGAACAAATCTATTAATTCTCAAGATCATCCAACAGTGTTCTCTAGCTCATCAAGCAAACTGCTTAACTAATAAGAAAGGATGAAATCAAGACATACTTGTATTTTAATTTTCAAAATACAGAAGTTTGTTGGTATGCAAAAATGAAATACAAACCTACTTGTTGAACAGTTATTTCATCAAGATTGATATGGGTCTATGCCCTGTCCTTTTTTTTGGTAATAAAAGGGCCTAGGGCCGATTGAAAATTACAAGGCAATTAAACGGGGGAAAGAAACACCCCTACAATCATCAACAAGAACCTGTATCAACACTTGAGAAGGTTGATCATAAACTATAGTGTTCAGAGAAGCCACACAACCTATATTAGCCATGATATCCGTGCAATGATTCACCTCCCGATAAACATGTATAATCTTGACATTCCATGAGTAGTTCAATAAAGCTTTAATCTTCTTTATTAATCTCCAACCAGTGGTACTCCCTACTTTCCCTTCTTGTAAACTACAAACCTCTACCTTGGAATCTAGTTGAATCTCTAATTGTCTCACACCACAATTGCGTGCTATACATAAACCTTCATGAATACCCATCCCATAACTCGGTCATATAAGCAGAAATAGTACCAAGATTCCTAGTAAAGCCAACAACCCAACTGACATTCTCATCACGCACAAGGCCACCACAACCTGACAATACCTTTCGACGCTCCATCTGTATTCAAACAAAACCAACAATGCGCTGGTGCTTTCCAAAAAACATTAGCAATAATTCTAGTAGGCTGGATATGCACATTATTTCGAGTTTGGCTGGTCTGCACCCAATGTATCACATGGTTCCATGGCTGCAAAGCACTAACAAAATTTGGATCGTGCAGACGTTAATTCCTCCATCGGCAAAGCCAATAGCACGTCAATGCCCACACAGCATCCCAAGGGAGATTAGAGGTTTTTCCTATCTTTTGTGTCATATTCAAATCGACCAAATTTTGTAATGTACCAAGAAAGAATATCCTAGAGTTTGTGTTGAAGTGGAACTCAATAATCCACTTTTAGCCCTGTTCGAGTTGAAGGATCAAGTTTACAAAATTGAATATGAAGGACGGCATATCTTGTGCTATACATGTGGAAAATTTGGTCATTATGTTAAAGGCTTCCCACATGTACAAAACAAACAACATTGTTGACATATGATAGTCCACAACACAATAGATCAGCATCTCAGGTTAATGCTATTGAAGTTATTAAGGAAGGACAGTTGTCAGAGGAAATAAAGGAAAGAATAAAAATGGAAAATTGTATGGACAATAATAAGCCTGCGGTTATTGTGATTTAGGAGACTAGAGTGGACCCTCTCAAGTTAAGTAAGACTATCAAATTTCTTGGTTTGATGATATGTGCTACTCGGATTGTAGAGGTTTAACTGGAGGTATTTTGATAGCTTGGAATGTAATGAAGTGGCAAGATTAAAGCTAAGGACTTCCAATTCATCTATCTGAATATTGCTTTTCATAATGATATTGCTATTTATGCGAGTGCTAGAGATGATCTTCGACAAGAATTATGGCAGAAATTACTTAATATCAGTCGAAATATTCATGGTAGTTGGTTAGTGGCTGGAGACATTAATGATATTGCTTTTCTAGAAGAGAAGAAGGGTGGGGCTGTTGTGTCAATATCTCTAAGATTATCATGTGGTCCTGCCAGCATCGTAAAAGAATCTCCAAAGAGTGTCGAATACTGTAAGTGAGCTAACATTACAGTTGGTGAAATAGAGGAAACGTCATTAAAAGCATAAAAGAAGCATATGACTTTCCTTCTTTCCAAGCCGATATGGTATGTGTTTCAAGCAATGACAATTGACAAGTTTCAACGATGAAATATGAACATTACTGGAAGAAATGTCGATGGTTGAAAGAATATTCACATATGTTGTACAAAGGAACTGTCGCTACATATTTGAACAATCCTCAACATCAAAGATACTTTGTTGATAGTTCTTTCTTCTAGACAGACAATACAGAAGAAAAAAAATATCCGCATGACATCACGAGAAGAAATGATGATCGTGAACTTAAGATCTTCTATTAAAGTTTAAATGAAATGTATAACACATACCTCCCTTAAAATTAAGACAAAATCCAAAGCACTAAGAACACCAACAAATCTCCCCTTGCACATGTCCCAGAGAGGAGCCATGTATCTTCCCTGTAAAATATCCCGATCAGAAAAATTGCAAAAGCAAATTTCTAACCAGAAATGTATGAAAGAGGAATTAACACTAAATCTGAAAAACCTATAATATGATAACAGCAATACTATCGATTGTGGATAGGGGACCATGGTGGAAAGCCAAATATCTTGCATAAAGTTTCCGAAACAACTGGTCAAATCCCATAAAGTAATTCAAAATAGAATTGGTCATTTGTCACCTTTTCATCACAGTAAAGGCAAATAATCAAACAAATTTTACAAGAATTATTCAATCTTTTTAAAGATGTTCCTGCTCATGCAGTATATGAAATGCTTGTTTCACTGGTAAATCAACATCCAATGCAACAACCTGCAGCCAGAAATCACTAAATTAGTGACTAGTGTGAGGTTGTATATTTGATTACAGCAAGTCAGCAACTCATAAAGTCAAAAATAAACAGTCAATGGTAAAATACCCAAACAGGAAGTAATTCATAAGCTGTGTCCTTAGACAGAAATGCAGAAATACGCTGACGAGAGATCTGTACATCAGTATTCTTTGAAGAACCTCACTCAATGCAATATCTGGATGTGTGTTGGTCAAGTAAATGAGCTTTCCAACGAGTCTTCTATAAAAGGAGGGGTCTTGGAGTGGTGTGCCATTGTCCTTGCCGAGTTTGATTCCTTTTAACATTGGATTAGTGGCTGGTTTTGTTGCTCATAGACCAGAATCATACATACAAATCAAAAAGGATGTAACCTTTTGTTCCATATCTATATGATATATCCCAGAAAGATGCATTTTTTAGCTCTAGGATCAAGTTAGAATCTAGCATTAGTTAAAGTAGATGCAAAAGCAAGACATCCAAAAATTTCAAATCATTAAAAGTAGGAGTATTATTTAAAAGTTCAAAAGGAGTTTTATTTTAAAGAAGAGGAGTGGATATTCTGTTGATGAGATAAACAGCATGATTCAAAGCATGTGACCAGAAACATTTAGGAAAATGAGCATGGAAAATAAAAGCTCTAGTGACATTCAATATATGTCTATGTTTTCTTTCAACAACAGAATTATGCTCAGGAGTTTCTACACATGATTTTTGATGAATAGTACCTAAAGAAGAATAAAAAGAAGGCATGATGAATTCAGACCCATTATCACTTCTTATAGTTTTGATTTGTGTAGAAAATTGATTGGAAACGTAAGCAATGAAATTTTGAATGTGAGTTTCAGATTTTGTCCTCATTAAGAAAATCCAAGTGTAACGAGTAAAGTCATCAACAACGGTTAAAAAATATGACTATCCGTCCAAGACTCCAAGGAAATGGTATTAACAGGGCCCCAAATATCCATATGAACAAGATTAAAAGCATTTAAAGATATGACAAGAATCACAAATGAGATTTTTACAGATGATGGAAACATTATAAGATGGATGGTCTAACCAATAGTGCCAAAGATCAAAAGAAGTACAATGAATCCTATAAACATAATTCTTATAGGGTCCTATGGAATCAATTTCATGTAAATTTGAGAACCTAGGAGATTGATTGAGGATGTCGAGGTTATTGCAGAGGTCCACATTCCCAATCATCTTCTTGGTAGCCATATCCTGAATTTCACAGAGATTGTGTGAGAAAATCAATTGGCAATTTAGATTTTGAGTTTATTTTGAAATAGAAATAAGACTAAATTTGAATCGAGGGAATTGAGTATTATTAGTGGTAACCTGTATAGGAAATGTTAGAGACCATATGAGAATTTTGCTTAGACGGAGCTTCTTTATTGTTGGATGAAGATGCCCCTTTAGAAGAATTTGATGGAGTAGATTTCTTGCCATCACCAGAAGATTCTTTGTTAATCTGAGTTTTAGACTTGTATCCTGGTGGGAACCTATGCTTAAAATAGCAACTTTCAACAACTACATAACATTGGGTTCTTATTGTGCCTCGACCTTTTCCTTTGGATTGACCACCTTGTACTTTATTCGGATGTTTAAAACCAGAATTAACAGCAAATACAAGTTAAAACAGTGCGGAAAAGGACTGGAAGTGGAAAACTATTACTTTCCTAGAAGCACCAAAGCTGGTAATACCATATAACAGGAAAAACTATCCCTTGCAATAAATATCTTTGGTAGAATCAAATGTAATTTCATGTTGTTAACAGTATATTCAGCTGGTGAGAGATCAGTAACATCAGAGATAGTAACATAAATCAAGACCATTCAAATTATATGATCCATAAATATGAAAAGGATCTTTATCATTGCCCTCAAATAAAAATACTCATTTTCAAATTTTTATCGTATTGACTTTAATATATTTGGATATATATTTCCACAAATATATGCACACAAGATACGCAACAAGAATCGCCATGTAAATAATGAACGGATTTTTACCTAATAAATAAATTTTGCATATAAGTACCACATTAATGTTGATATTTTGTAGGTGTAAATCTAGATGTTAATCAACATTTTTTTAGATAATAGATGTTAATCAACATTGTCTGCTAGGGAAGGGTATTTTTTTCTCAAGTTCCTCATTTTATAACATCAGTTACTCAAGTAGCGAACGTATAAAAATGAAAGAAAACAGGGCGCACAAGAAACATAAGAGGTGCCAAAAGAAGCTTTCCACTTTTAGTCATAGAGGTAGGAATGGCAATAAGGTAGCCCATATGACGGCCCAACATGCTCTGTACAATCCAGATTTTATTTGGGTTGAAGACACCCCCACCCCCCTTATAGTAAGAAATTTAGAAAATTGTTTTTCCGACTTCTGTCCATTTCTTTTTTACCCCCCAAATTGACGTTTTTGCCCTCGGGGGTATGAAAAAAAATTTGCCAAGAAAATTCGGTTTTTACGAACCGAACTATTTGCCAAGGTAGTTCGGTTTATAAAAACCGAAGCTTCGGCAACGGTTTTTAACTGTTGCCTTAGAACAAAAAAGCGTTGTCTTTAAGAGCTAACGCAACACTTCCTCAAAACAGTGTTCGTTGAAATTCTTCCATTATTAAATATGCACAGAACACTTTAGAGAACGCTTTAAAACCGTTGCGTGTTATGCATCTGGATACTGTTTAGAGGAAGTGTTGCGTTAGCTCTTAAAGACAACGCTTTTATGTTCTAAGGCAACGGTTAAAAACCGTTGCCGAAGCTTCGGTTTTTATAAACCGAATTTTCCTGCCAAATTTTTTCCATACCCCCGAGGGCAAAAACGTCAGTTTGGGGGGTAAAAAAGAAATGGGCAGGGGTCGGAAAAACAATTTTCAGAAATTTATTTTTGTCACTTTACAGGTTACTTGCGTGCTCTATGAATTTTCATTTTTACTATTTCAATACTTAAGTAACAACGTTATAAAAATGATAAATTTTGAGCAAAAAATACCATACATGAGATTCAAGATTTTTAAAACATATTCCACCATAAAATAAAAAACATGAGAGTATTCTCCAAGTAACAATCTATTTTCTTCTCTGTTTTCTCCATAAAATATATCCCACTAAATTCCGTAACAACAAAAACACCAACAAAAAAAAAATCAGTGATATCAGAGCGCCAAGGTTCATTCGGACCTGTGAAGATGGAAGAAGGAGAAGATAAAGACGAAGAAAAAGAAGAAATCAAAAAAAATTCATAATCAAAAAATCATAACCACAACTACATCTTTATCTGTTACATGAAATATGCACATGTAATAACCCATAACCAAAACCAAAATCAAAACCAAAACCAATACATGTATTATATAACCCATAACCAATACATGAAAAGTAGGATACATACACATGTATTATAAACCCTAAAACCAGTACATGAAAAATATGCTCATGAATCATATGAAGATGTAGAGAACAACAACAACAACAACAACAAAAACAAAAAAAAAACATCAACATGAATCTCGGGCTGAATACAACACGAAGATATTCAGTCAGGGAGGAATGTTAAACAAAAACAGCAACAAAGTTTTTCAGTTCTTCATAAAATATATCCCACCAAATTTCGTAATAATAAAAACACCAAAAAAAAATATTTGATATGGTTTTTTTGTGTTTTTGTTATTGCGAAATTTGGTCGGATATATTTTATGGAGTAAACGGTGAAAAAAATATATTGTTACATGTAGAATACTCTCATGATTTGTTTTTCTTTATCTCCTTATTATTCATAACTATATGACTCTATATATAGAGCTACATAAGCAAATCATATCTTTTAAATAAAAAACTAATCCTAAAAATTCTAAAAATATCTTAATATTCTAAACAAAAATATAACTCTTAAATTCTAATATCACCTTATTTTAAATATAAATCTAAAATATATTTAAAACTAAAATCTTAAAAAAAGATATTTAGGCATAATTTTCAACACTCCTCCTTGACTGAATATCTTTTTGTTGTATCCAATCCGAGATTTGCGCTGAAATATTTTTTTTTTGTTTCTCAATCCTCCTCTTTGACTGAATATCTTTGTGTTGTATCCGACATAGGATTTTGAGTTGAAAAAACTTTTTTGAACACTCCTCCTCGATTGGATTTTTTTTTTTTTTTTGAACGGCAAACAATGAAATTTATTAATAATGAAATCAATACAAGAGGTACTTAACCCACTACAGTAGAAAAAGTACAGATAGTACTTGCCCCAAAACTAATTGACAAAGTGAAAAACAAGTCCTATACATACCTATTAAGAATTAACGAGCAATACAATCAATAGGATTAACATGCCATTCATAAAACAGACATGGAGCTTTAGTCTTCTTTGCAACCAACCATATCCATGAAGTAATTTGAACTTTGTCGAATAACTCCTCCGCGCCCACAACTTTCTCCGAAATGATATTATCATTCCTAGCATGCCATAGTGCCCAAACAACCGCATGCTAAACCAAAAGCACCCCCTTAGACCCATTTTTCTCTTTCCTATACACCTTGAGAAAGCTTTCACACATGGAGGATATAGTTGAAGGCACCACCGACTTTATCCCAAACCACTTATGAACCAATGACCACACGGCCCAAGCAAGCGGACAAGTAACAAGAATATGGTTTTCCGACTCAATATCCCCATCACCCCACGGACACCGTGTCCCCACTCCCAATGGTATTATACCTCTACGAGCTAGATTATCTCTAGTTGGCAATCGACCAAGGAGGGCTTGCCAAGAAAAGATAATCACCTTGGATGGAGCCCAACTCTCCCATACTTGT
The DNA here is from genome assembly GCA_951799995.1 of Trifolium subterraneum. NCBI lineage: Eukaryota > Viridiplantae > Streptophyta > Magnoliopsida > Fabales > Fabaceae > Trifolium > Trifolium subterraneum. The sequence continues at coordinate 32,768,949 of OX637468.1, forward strand.
GCCACCACCGCCAAAGATTGTTGTCCCAAAGTAGAAGACGGAGCAAATCTCTCATACAAGTATAGATAATTTGCACTAACCGTATACAACCCTCCACTAGCATAAGACCATGAATCGGGTACATTTGTGATGTTCACCTCTCTTATTATGTTCCATAAATTTCGAGCCAATTCCTCCTCCCATGTGAAGAAGATCCTTCTCCACTTAATATGCCACACCAACTTATCATTCACCCATTCTCCAATTTCTTGAATTGTGAGATCCATTTGTAAAGAAATACTATAAAGACGCGGGAAAACCTCTTTCAACGGAGCTACACCAACCCAATGATCAAGCCAAAATCTAGTAGAACCTCCATTACCCAACTTCTTTTTAAACACATCAAGAATCCAATCCCCCGCCCTTCGATTGAATATCTTTGTGTTGTATCCAACCTGAGATTCATGTTGATTTTGTTGTTGTTGTTCATCCACATCCTTTGTTGATGTTTTTGTTTAACACTTCTCTCTAACTGAATATCTTTGTTATGTATCCAGTCGAGATTCATGTTGATTTTTGTTGTTGTTGTTATCTACATCTTCATATGATACATGAGCATATTTTTCATGTATTGGTTTTGGGTTTTGTAATACATGTGTATGTATCCTACTTTTCATGTATTGGGTATGGGTTGGTTATGAGTTATATAATACATGTGTAGATTCATGTATTGGTTTTAGTTTTGGTTATGGGTTATGGTTTTGGTTATGTAGTTGTGGTTATGATTTTTGGTTATGAGTTTTTGTTGATTTCTTCTTTTTCTTCGTCTTCGTCTTCATCATCTTTTCCTTCTTCTTCCATCTTCACAGGTCCGAATGTGAACCTTGCTCTGATGCCACTGATATGGTTTTTTTGTGTTTTTGGTATTGCGGAATTTGGTGGGATATATTTTATGGAGAAAACGGAGAAGAAAATAGATTGTTACATGGAGAATACTCTCATGTTTTGTTTTTCTTTTTCTCATTATTATTCATAACTAGTTGACTCTATATATAGAGCTACATAAAAACAAATCATATCTTTTAAATAAAAAACTAATCCTAAAAATTCTAAAAATATCTTAATATTTTAAACAAAAATATAACTCTTAAATTCTAATATCACCTTATTTTAAATATAAATCTAAAATATATTTACAACTAAAATCTTAAAAAAAGATATTTAGGCATAATTCTCAACAAAAACATCCCCTAACATGACAAAGAAGTATTCTACCCTTCGTGTATGCACACCTCATGTGTTTTTATTTTTCAAAGTTCCACTTCCTTCGCATTCTCGGCAAACTTTATTCCTAATCCTCGTATACATCTAGTTAACTACAACACCTAAAGTTCTTACCGACGACTTACCACTTTAAATCTAACATAATGCACAATCAAGTCTAATCTATAATCTATAATCTATAATCTATAATCTATAATAATATTATTTAGGAGCCTTTTTTCAAATGAATATGTACACGTGGCAGTCTCTAAATCATTCTTCTCTCATATTGTTTTGGCCATAAATGAATTAAATGCTTTATAACAAAATGAATTCTCTCTCATATGCTTTAAAAAGGAAACAATTCAAATTCTTTTATATTTCCATATTATTATTATTATTATATTATTATTGGTTCAATTGTAAATATATTTTAAAGAAAATTATATTATAAATTTCGTGCATCATTTTTTTTTTTTAAAAATATTTTTAAGACTACAAAATTCATTAATTATATATATATATATATATATATATATATATATATATATATATATGTAAAATGTAAATAAAAAAGAAAAAAAAATTATATTTTATATGTATCTTTAAATTCAAGTGATTGATATTGAAAAAATAAAGAAAAGAATTAAAAACATATATATATTCTAAAAATTGTAACCAGTTTATATATTTTAAATAAATAAAGTATTTGTAAAATTGCATTATAAGCATTTAATTTTTATGATTTTTTTTGCTTCTTTCTAAAGTTTGTGTGTTAAATATTAAATTTTCTACAAAAAATCATAATATGACATTCACCAAAAAAGGAATTAATATATTTGTTATTAATCGGTTTAATTGCATATTATGGATAAAATTACTTATATACCCATGTTTCTTCCCCTATATAAAATGGTCTTTTGTTGAACATTCAAATCACACATTTTCCACCTCCATTCTCTCTTATTTTATCTCTCTCAATACGCATTATTTTTTCGTTTACGGTCATTTTTTAAAATTTTTTTTTTCTTCTTTGTTCAACATTTCTTATGTGGTTATTTTGTGTGATTTCTTATGCTGTTTTTTTTACTATTCATATTATTTCCTTTTGATGTTTATATTTTTTTTATTTATTAATTCTGTTTATTATTCATGACAGAGAAGTCAACCAAAGCAAGAAGAAATGCATCATATTCACACCAAATGGATTGAATCAAGAAATGCATCATATTCACACCATATGTATCAATAAATTAATCAAATGATATATTTTTCCAATAGTGTTGAGTTCATTTTTATTGTATATTTTCTCTTGCAATTTTTATTTTATATGTAGTTTTTTCTATCAATGTGATTTTTATGTTTGTGGACTTTCTGTTTATATATGATTGTGTATTACATATGCATATATCACATTAGAAACAGTTTAGATTTGTAAAAAAAAATTAAGAAATATATTAGTTTAACATAATTTACAAGAGAAATAAGTATGTTTTCTCAACAAAAAAAAAAGTAAGTAAGTAAAATATGACAGGAATAAATCATTCTTTTGTTTTTTTTGTTGAAGAATAAATCATTCTTTTGTTCAGCTGATTCTATTGATCGAGCAATTTCTTTTGTTTCCCGTGCAAAGTTATTTTCCTAAATAAAAATTCAAAAAAAAATATTATAGTTAATAGACGTAAACAAAATCTTTTATCAATAAAATAGAAAGGTTAACATCCACAGACTATAATGTATGCTCATCACCATCATCTCTATTCATATTTATTAGACCAATCAAAAATATTTCCCAAAATAAAAAATAACAATGAATTAGCAGCAATTACTCCGTATTTGTGTATATAATAGAATTTAATTAATTTCTACGATTAATTTGTCTATCTTTAATTTCCATTTAAAAGGTTGACTAAAAATGCGTTAGAAAATTTAACATCACAGGCTAATGTTTACTCATGTAACAAAAAAAGACTAATGTATACTCATTACCATCATCTCTATTGATATTTATTTGACCAATAAAAAATATTTTGTAAATAAAAAATCAACAAAGAATTATTAGCATTTATTTATGTATATAATAGAATTTAATTTAATTTCTACAATGTCTACAATTAATTGGTCTATCTTTAATTTTCATTTAAAACTTGAGGTTGACTATAAATTTGTTTTTTATATTAGAGTTTTGAATCCGCACAAAATAACTAATATGTCTATACTACGAAGAATTATACAACTACACTCTTTCACATGTTACTAACTTATCCATTTTAAATTTTGAATTATTATAGTAATATTTATAAGAGCAAAGAGACTTTTATAGTCTCATTATTTAAAATTCAGTTATCAAAAGTTATTTATTTATGAATCAAATATTTTTAGAGATTAATTTATTAAGCCGGCAAGTACAATAATGGGTGATAAATTATCTATCAAGCAATTTAATCAAAAATGGGGTAGTCAAGAATGCACATATGCATTACCCTTCACCATTGTTCACCTCCAAATCCATCCTCTAGGTCCATTTTTATTTTTTTAAGTTATACAAGACATATATCGATACAAGACATATATGCCTATATTTTTAGCCATATATTAATACAAAATCTATTTTATTTTATTGTAATTTATAGGAGACTTATATCTATAGTCATAGATTAATGTGTGGTTCTATTTATACCCATATAAATATGGAAGTCTATATTTATACCCATATATAAAAATAAAGCCTTCTTTTTTGTAATTTTCATGGGAATCTATATTTATATTCATATATTAATACATTAGTCTATTTTTATTTTATTTTTTGTAATTCATAGGAGACATATATTTATGCTCACATAATTTGGTTTTTTTTTTTTTAATTTATATGAAACTTATATTTATACTCATATTTTAATATCGGGGCCTATTTCTTTTGTAATTGCTACATGGATCTATATTTATACTCATACGTTAATATAGGGGATCTATTTTTTTTCTTTTGTAATTCGTACAAGGCATACATTTATATTGATAAACAATTACGTGGCCTATTTATGTGTAGGGAACCTACATTTATACTCATATTGATAGAGGATCCTATTTGTTTTGCATAATTTATATGCGCCCTATATTTATACTTATATTTAATACACGGGTCTATCTCATCTATAATAATATTATTTATGAGCCTTTTTCTAACACTACAAAATCTATTTTCAAAAAAATCCAAAACAAACAAGCCAATAGTTGCTCATGTATCTTTTAATTCATACACATGTATCAATCGTACTATAATATTATTCATTACTTCATGTGTTTCATTTTTATTTTTTACATCAATATATCACGATCTAATGGTTAAGTTTCAATGATATATTATTTTGTGTCTAAATTATAATCAATGGCGTCTGTGCCTTTAACAATATTTTCTCAACAAAGAAAATAAAATCGGATTGTTTTATATTCAATCTGACAGAAAACTATGACGTTAATTAATAGCCTGATTTTTATTGTTATTTTTACGGGAACATATATTTCTACTTATGCATTAATACAAAAGATTTTTTTTTTTTTTTATATAATTTCTAATTAGATCTAGATATATATTTTTACTCATATGTTTTTTTTGAATAAACTAGATAATTGCATTAAAATAATAATAACACTCCATCCGAGCACAAGGTGTGCCTGTCAGGAGTTAAAGAGTATTTATACAAAGGTCCAGGATGTGTACAAATCCGAAATAAAGAACAAAAACCGTCAAAAAACAAGAGAACTTATACAAAAGCCTGTCGACAATGAAACGGATTATTGCGCCAAAAGCTGTAATCAAAATCAAAGAGCACATAATTTGCTTTCAACCACCAGTAAGACTGAAGTTTGATGTGTTCAACCAAGGCTTCAATTGTCGCGTGCTTTGCTTTGAAAACACGACTGTTTCTATCCTTACAAATTATAAATAAAGTTGCTGCCCATATTGTAGTCAGTAAAATGTGACAACTTTTAGAGAGACCTCCCATCCCACAAAATTGTGTGGAATGAGAACTCAGTGTTCCCTAAAAAGCTGTTACAAAACCCAACCACCCAGAAATCAGCGCCCAAATTTTACCATAATGTTCGCATTGAAAAAATAAATGATCAACATTTTCTTCCTTCCCACATAACGTATCGCAAAGAATACCCGAGCCATCTAAGATACCACGTCTAAGTAGATTGTCCTTGGTAGGTAGTTTATTCAAGAACAACCGCCACATGAACATATTCACTTTAAGGGGCAATGATTTAACCCTCATAAACCTGTTATAGTCTTCATTTAAGTGTACGTCGGACTCCATCAAGTAAGAATATGCTGATTTGACATTATAACAAGATGATGGATGAAGTTTCCACACCCATTTATCCTGTTCAGTAACCTGCATGAAAACGTTAGAAAGACGTGTAATACATTCCTTCACCAAATCCTCCTCCCAAGCTCTTAATCCTCGCCTCCACCGCCAACCCTCTCCGTTCAGCCCCCATCCTAAGTCACACATATCCGCAACCGTGACTAACTTATTCTCCGCTAAAGCATAAAGTCTACTAAACGACCTCTCCACCGGGCCATCATCCAACCAATTATCCTTCCAAAAAAGAGTATTTCTTCCATCTCCCACCTTCCGAACTATATTATCTACCAACCACCGCGGATCCAATAAACCTACACCCGTCCTAATATGGTTCAAAGAACGCCACCAACATGACCCTACTCCCTCAACAAACCGAATTCTCCCTCCCTCCTGACCATATTTAGCCTGCAAAACTTGTTTCCATAAACTGTCATTCTCCTCTAAAATACGCCATATCCATTTACCTAAAAGAGAAAAATTAAACTCCCTAAGTCTCCTGACCCCCAAACCTCCGTTCTTCAAATTTAAACATACAGAATCCCATTTAATCCATACCATTTTCCGGTTTTCCTCACTCCCACCCCATAAAAATTGACAAAAAATAGAATTAAGGGAAGAAATGATACCTGCGGGAGCTTTGAAAAAAGAAAGAAAATAAACCGGCATAGAGGACATGACATATTTCAATAAGATCAGACGACCACCCATAGACAAGTGCTTACATTTCCAACCCGATAAACGATTTCTGATTTTATCAACCAACGGATACCAGAATTGTAATTTACGAGCATCACCTCCAATGGGCAAACCCAAGTACAAGAAAGGAAGTCGACCATGTTTACACCTCAGAACAGACGCGGCCTCATGTAACCATGAATCATTCACATTGACACCGAACAACATACTCTTGTGAAAGTTAATTTTAAGCCCCGAAACATTTTCAAAAAGGCTTAGAACTGCCTTCAAAATTCTGATGTTAGCCCAACTTTTAGTTCCTACTAACAAAGTATCATCCACGAACTGTAAGTGCGATACATTCACCTCATTATGATTACCAATACTATACGGCGAGTAAAGATGATTCGAAACAGCAGCATCCATCATAACATGAAGGCCCTCGGCTGCGAGAAGATACAGAAAGGGTGAAAGAGGATCCCCTTGCTGAAGGCCTCTCTCTAGAGCAAATTCATCCGTCGGACACCCATTGACAAGGACCGAGGCTGAAGCTGAAGTAACACATTCCATAATCCAACCCCGCCACCTACTCGAAAACTGCATTTTAAACATCACTTCATCTAAATACTCCCAATCCACTGAATCATACGCCTTCTCAAAGTCAACCTTAAACATGAGTAATTCTTTTTTACTTCTTTTAGCATCGTCAACAATTTCATTAGCGATTAAAACACCATCTAAAATTTGACGACCTTTAATAAAAGCAGACTGTGTCTGGGACACCACATTTCCAATAACATTTTTCAGTCTATTTGCTAACACTTTAGAAAGGATTTTGTAAATACTGCTTACCAAGGCAATAGGCCGAAAATCTGCTACTCGCTGAGGACACTCAACTTTTGGAATAAGAGCAATAAAAGTGGAGTTGAGTCCTTTCGAAAGAACACCCTGTCGATGGAATTCGGAGAAAAAGTTCAACAGGTCGATCTTCACTAAGTCCCAGAAATCCTTATAAAAACCAAGATTGACCCCATCCGGTCCAGGACTTTTGAAACTGTCACATTCCCAGACTGCGGTTTTGATTTCATCCAATAGGAAAGGTTTAACGAGATCAATCCTATCCTGTTCCGAAACCGATTTAAAGCTCATGTTACTAATGTCAGGCCGAGCATGAAGCTTCTTTTGAAAATGTTGACGAAAATGATCAAAAATCAGATGTCTCACTTCAGCCACACCTTCAATACGATTACCATCCACTTCAAAAGAAACAATCGAATTACCACGTCTTCGTGCCGACATAATGCCGTGAAATTTTTTTGTGTTAGCATCTCCTTCTTGTAACCAAGTAATGCGCGACTTTTGCCAGCTTGCACTCGCCTGAATTTTCGATAGGCCCATAATCTCGGAAGGTAGTAGCCTCGCCTCAAGCTCCTCATTGTTATCTAAGGCTCGGTTTTCTCTAGCACAATTGAGTTCCTCCAACCTGTTAGTTGCTACCTGAATTTTACTATCAATATTAGCAGTATGATTCTGATGCCAGCTTTTCAGTTCATATTTAATAAGTTTGAGTTTCTCCTTAAGAATAAAGCCACTCCAGCCGAAAAAATTCATGTTCTTCCATTTAGCATTAATAAAATCTGAGTACCCCGGAATATCCACCCAACATTTCATCATACGCAATGGACGAGGCCCCCAATTTTGATTATCAATAGTCAAAATAATGGGACAATGATCCGAAATAGTCCGAGGTAAAGCTGATTGTAAGCAATTAGGAAAATAATTCAACCAGACTTCAGAAAGCAAAAAACGACCTAACCTGCTCATGCAAGAGCCATCGTCACGATACCAAGTAAACTTTCTACCAAATAAAGGTAGATCAATAAGATTAGAACCATCTATGAAGAGATTGAAAGAAGAACAATCCACCGAACTATAAGACGGAGTGCGAACAAGGCTACATCGCTCCTCGGCATTGCGAATAGCATTGAAATCACCCACGACACACCAAGCTATCAAGTGATGCCGCTGCACCATCATCTTCAAAGCATTCCATAAACAAACCCTTCTCTGTTCATCGCAAGAAGCATAAATATTGGCCAAGAAAAAATTGGTCTGAGATTGAATGTAATTACCATTAATTATTAGGCAATTTTCCACACGAATCGAAGACCACACATTCACAACACACGGATTCCATAATGTGATAATTCCTCCTGACGCTCCCACCGATGGAACAAACGAAAAATTAACCTCACCTGGACCCCAAAGAGAAAGAATTAAGCTATCATCCACCACCTCCATTTTACTCTCTTGAATTCACAAGATATCCACCCTCTTCTCAACACCAACTTCCTAATCTCCCGTCTCTTCTCTAACGCCCCTAACCCGCGCACATTAAATGATAAAATCTTCATAACAACCACCCACACCCTCACCGCCCTACACCCTCCACCACCGAGAACTACTTCCTCATCTTCCCACCCTGCATCTTACTACCTCCTTTTCCTTTAACTAAAGCTTGAAACCGATTATCACATTTCACCCCCAGTTTTTCTCCAACTTCATTAATATCTTCTTGAATCTGTTTCTCATTTCCATGTAAAATAAACCAATTGTTGCAATCCTGAGAATTGATAGTATTTTTTGAATTATTGGGACCAACCAAAAACGAAGTGCAATTGTCTCCATGTGCATTAGCTTTGGATGAACATCTCGATACCTGCTTGTTTTTAGCTTTTTTCAGTGATTATACCATACGCCGGTGGAACAAGAATCTTCTTCTTAAGTTTGCGATTGGAATGACCGCTCGCGGGAGCTGAAGCAACAAAACCTTTCGAATGTTTGTGCGATATCTGATCCTTCTTTGCTGTAGAAGACGCCTGCTTGCCACTATTGCAGCCACCTTTGTTAACTTCATTGTTATTATTATTATTCAAAGAATTTGCCCAATCTTCTTGTAAATGTTGAACAAACTCTTCAATAAAAGGATCATCATCTTGCATCCCTGTGTGCAAAGAGAATTGAGAATCATTGTCATCTTCTTCTTCCACTAAGCATGCATCTTTCGCAAAACAAAACCCGGGTCCTCAATAATACGGATATTAGTCTCAATATTATTAATCCGTACTTTGACAGACACATTAATTTCCTTCATAGAAGTAGTAACAATAAGAATTCTTGCGAAATCCATTCTTTGTTTAGATACAGTACACTCATCAATCAACAAAAGTCGGCCTTGAGATTCGACCAATTCCGCGAAAAATATTGAATTCCATGCAATTAGTGGTACCCCATAACACCGAATCCACGCACCTCTTTCATAAACCTGACACATCTCTTGAGACCAAGGAATACAATCATCAAGAAAATTATCAATAATACCCTGGGTTGATTGGATAAAAGTGGCCAAAAGAGCCTTATCACAAGAGGTTAGAAGCACCTTATCACCTCCCATGGAAATGAGCTTGAGGTTAATGAGACCAGCATCTACCAAAGATTGTTGAACCGATGCCACTAGATGTCCATTCTTAATACGAGCAACATAACAATTTGATAACCAAACCACATCTTCTTGCAACGGTAAGTAATTCATCACAACCTCCTCCACCCCGTGATTCCTCTCTTTCACTACACCACCACTCGATTCTCCTATAATCTGCCCCCTACCTCCGGAATCGCCTTGTTCTCCACCTTCGGAACCCACTTCATCTTGCCATCACCCTCTTTAATATTCGACTTCTCCCTCACCGACTCCCTTGCACCCTCTTCCCCAACTTTCAAATTTTCAACTAGTTTCTCCTGTGGCTCACTCTCCCGATCACCTCCCTCACCCTTCCCCTTCTCCTCTTTAACAAAACGGTCATACTTCGCAATATTAGCATACAGTTTCTGGTCCCAAAAAACTACATTGTTAAGAGCTTTCTGGAGCTTAATGATATCCTTAACTTTAGCAAATTTAACAAAACCATAACTATGTCCCTGTACATTCTTGTAACGAGAAACAAACAAGTCCTCTAAAATCCCACATACTTCTAATCCCTTCTTCAATTCAATATAAGGTAATTTCTCAGGAAAATTGGATATGTAAAAAACAGATGAAACCTGAGGTTTTGCAGTTGAACTCAAAATAGTAACGTTCATGGCAACACGACGGAGTCCAGAATTGCGATTACCCTTGTTGCTGCTCGGATGATCATGTTCCTGATTCATGAATGCATTGTCCCTATTCCGATACCCGTGATTGCCTTCTTGCTCGCGATACTCACCACGATCGCGCCTACGTGAAATTGAACGACCTCTCTCCTGAACCGAGTTAGCCCTATTACACTGGAAACGGTGATCATCATAGGATCGATGATCATCGTAATGCCGTTGATGATAAGAACCATAGTCACTTCTCGAATTGTCTCTGTAAGAATACTTGTCGTCGAAGTCCCTGCCTTGCCGATACCTGTCCTGTCCAAACCTAGCCGGTCGCGATGCTTTCCTCCTTCGCCGACTCACCCAAGTCCACTCACCCTGACCCTCCCCAATCTCTGCCTCCCTGGCATATGGCCCATACCCCCCGTGTTTACGTTCTACCGGTGACAGTGACCGGCGCGATGACCACCATTGATGTCGGCGATCACCACGCCAGTCGCGCTCTCTCTCTCTCTCGTCTCTCATCTCTAAATATATTTTTACTCATATGTTAATAAGAATACCTATTTATTTTATAGTAACTTTTATGGAATCTATATTTTTAGTCATATAAATAGGGAGACTATTCTTTTAAATTTCAACGGGAATCTGTATTTCTGCTTAAATATTAGTATGACAATCGATTTCTTTTGTTATTCATATCCACCTCAAAGCCTTTTTATGAAACCTCAAAGTCTCTTCCATATATCCCATTGAGAAATTATTTTCCATCAACTTTATAATTATTTTGGTCGGAAATAATATAAACAACAACTATGATACATTTATAATTTGAAAAATACGAACTATATGAATCTTCCCTAAGAAAATTTATGACACTATACATGAATTTAACAGTTAGTTTTTATCACATAGTGTTATTTTAATTATTAAAATATATAAGATTGTAAATATTTACAATCTTATATAATTTAAATTTGAATTATCTTTCATTAGCAATTAAAATTTTAATTTTTTATAATAAAAATTTTAATTTTTTAATTGAAAATAAAATATATATTATTTATAAGTCACTTAAAAAAAAATTATAACTCAATAAATCTAAAAATGCATTTTTATCCGTGCTTGGCACGGGTCTGGATACGAGTTACAATAATTTCACAAGGTCGCACTACAATTGATCACATGTTTCACATAATATATAACTTGAATATTCACCATTATCACAACATATAAATAGCTTGTGTTAAATTCACCAAAAAAAATAGCACGTTACAGTGGTGGCACGTAACCTTTTTTGGAGATCGAGTTTTTCTGGAAGTTATAATTTACAATAAACTTATCATTGATGATAAGCACTTTGCACACCAAAAAATGAAAGCCAAGACCATATATAGTACCTGTGCATTCGAATTAATAGCGATGGATTAGTGTTACATGGTCAAGAATATATTATAGTTACTATATTTATTTTTGATAAAAAAAAGATTAGTCATGACCAACGAAAATTCACAAAATCTATTCATAATAAAAAGTTAAAGAAATTCAGTCATGATCACCAAAATTACCAATTAGAGATTAGTCATTCACAAAAATAAATATATACCAATTTTATAGTTGGAAGAGATGATTTAATTTGTAACTTTTGTGTAAGGAGAAAGCCACGTCAGCAGAGAATAAATGAAAGTGGACAGCAAGGCAGTCAACAAAATCCAAATTCTGTTATGCAAGAGCCACAAATTCAGGAAGTGAGAAGAGGGAGCAGACCACGTTTTCCTAACGTACAGCTGAGGGAATTTGTTAGATAAGGATCTATATATGCCAAGGGGATTGAGAATGTGGGTATGGATTGATTTGTGAAGAATTTTCTCTTCTCTCTCTTGCTCTTGGAGTTCTCTCCTCTTATTCATATTTCATCCATCTTTATTGTATTCCTCCTAAGTTCATACACTGGGAGTTGAATTTGATTTAGTGAATAATAATTTCCTCTTATATATCTATTTATATTATCACCCATTACATTGGTGCTTTCACCTCCATCATGGCTGAGTCTTCTACTTTTACAGAACTTCAAGCTGAGATGAAGCAACATCTGCAAACAGAACTGGGTAAATTTTTGGATATCATGGACATTCGAGATAGGGAATATGCTTCCAGATTCGCAAAACTCGAACTGGCAAGCGCTGATAGATTGGACCGCATAGAGACTGCTGTTGAATCGTTGTTGCAGAAATCAACTGAATCGGCTCATGATGGATCGAACTCGTACTCTTCCCGACCACCGTTTCAAGTCCGAAATGTGAAATTGGAATTTCCCCGGTTTGATGGTAAGCACGCCATCGAATGGATCTTCAAAGCTGAGCAGTTCTTTGAGTATTATGGCACTCCAGATGCAGATCGATTGACAATCGCCGCCGTTCATCTCGATCAGACGGTGGTTCCCTGGTACCAAATGATGCAACGGACAAACCCATTTCAGAATTGGCAAGTTTTTGCTCGCGCGATTGAGGTAGATTTTGGCCCTTCCTACTTTGAATGCCCTCGTGCTACTCTTTTCAAATTAACTCAAAAAACTTCTGTGAATGATTATTATCTTGAGTTTACTTCTTTAGCAAATCGGGTTTATGGCCTGAGCCCAGATGCCTTGTTAGATTGTTTCATTAGTGGTTTACAAATTGAACTCCAACGAGAGGTGCTTGCTCAAAGCCCCACCTCCATACAAAGAGCTGTAGCCTTAGCCAAACTGTTTGAAGAAAAGTGTAAACCAGCCACAAAAACCAACTCATTCAACTCCACCACAAAACAACAAACCACATATAATCCCAACCTAAACAGAACAAATCAACCACCATTATTACCTACACCATCTCACAGATCCATATATCCAAACCAAAAGAATCAAAATGTCAAAAAAATGAGCTCAGCTGAAATGCAATTGAGACGAGAGAAAGGCTTGTGTTATACTTGTGATGACAAATGGTCTTTTAATCACAAATGCCCCAATAAACACCTTATGATTCTACAATTAGCTGAAGAGGACATAGAGGAACCTCCCACAAATGAACCCCCTGACCCTCCCATAACTGATAGTGAGACTAAACAGTTGGAATTACATTTATCTTTGAATGCTTTGAAGGGTTCTAGTGGGGTTGGTACTATAAAATTCACAGGGCATATTGGTCATATTGCTGTTCAGATTTTGGTGGATGGAGGAAGTTCAGATAACTTCTTGCAGCCTCGCATTGCCAAATTTCTTAAATTGGATGTTGAATCTGCTCCTTTATTTAAAGTATTGGTGGGCAATGGACATTCTTTAAATCCAGAGGGATCAATTAGTAATTTGTGTGTCACTGTGCAAGGTCATGAAATGCACATGCCTGTGTATTTATTACCTGTGGTAGGAGCTGACCTCATACTAGGGGCTACTTGGTTGGCAACTTTGGGACCACATGTGGCAGACTACCAGGCTTTATGTTTGAAATTTTTTTATAACGGCAAATTTATTACATTACATGGTGAAAAAAGTATACTACCACAACAGGCTCACCTCCATCACATGCGTAGGCTTTACCAAACCAATGCTATAGAGGCCTGTTTTGCCATACATAGAGCTGACCCTATGATACATCTAGATAATTGGTTGGAGTTACCAGAGAACATGGAGCCTGAAATGGTTTTGTTACTCAACAATTATAAAGCAGTTTTTCAGAAACCTACAGGATTGCCTCCACCAAGGCAACAAAATCACACAATTCCATTATTGGAGGGAGCTAAACATGTCAAAGTACGACCTTATCGATACCCTCAGAGTCAAAAAGAGCAGATTGAGCTGATGATTCAAGAGATGTTGGCTGAAGGAATCATACAGCCAAGTAATAGTCCCTTCTCCTCTCCCATTGTGCTTGTTAAAAAAAAAGATGGAACTTGGCGGTTTTGCACTGACTACCGAGCTTTAAATGCCATCACTATCAAAGACTCTTTTCCTATGCCTACAGTTGATGAGCTACTTGATGAATTGTTTGGTGCACAATGTTTTTCTAAATTGGATTTAAGGTCAGGTTACCATCAAATCTTGGTAGAACCAGCTGATAGATACAAAACTGCTTTTAGGACTCACCAAGGTCACTATGAGTGGCTTGTCATGCCCTTTGGTTTGACAAATGCACCTGCCTCATTTCAATGCCTCATGAATCAAATTTTTCAACCACTTTTAAGAAAGTATGTGCTTGTGTTTTTTGATGACATACTAGTGTATAGCCCTTCTTTTTCCACTCATCTACAACATTTGGAAACAGTTTTACAAATACTACAACACCACACACTATTTGTTAAACTATCCAAGTGCTCGTTTGGAATGAAAGAAGTGGATTATTTAGGCCACACGGTTTCAGGTTCAGGTGTTGCGATGGATAAGCTGAAAGTTCAAACTGTGTTAGATTGGCCTAAACCCACTAATGTGAAGCAACTCCGTGGTTTTTTAGGGCTGACAGGGTATTATAGAAGGTTTATCAAGAGTTATGCTACTATAGCTACTCCTCTCACCAACTTGCTGAAGAAAGAAGCTTTTGAATGGAACTCGAATGCCGAGCAAGCTTTTAGTCATCTTAAGTCTGCAATCACTTCAGCACCTGTCCTGGCATTACCTCAATTTAATCAACCATTTACTTTGGAGACAGATGCATCCGGTACAGGGGTAGGGGCAGTTTTAAGTCAAGGAGGACATCCCATTGCTTTCTTTTCAAAGAAGATGGTTCCACGGATGCAGAAGCAATCAGCGTACACACGTGAGTTATTTGCAATCACTGAAGCTATTGCAAAGTTCAGACATTATTTGTTGGGCCATAAATTCACTATCAAGACAGATCAAAAGAGTTTGAGAAGTCTAATGGATCAATCTCTTCAGACGCCGGAACAACAAGCTTGGTTACATAAGTTTATTGGCTATGATTTCAATATCGAATACAAGCCCGGTAAAGAAAATGTTGCAGCTGATGCTCTTTCTCGCGTCCTATTAGTGGCATGGTATGAACCTAAACTTCAATTTCTTGATGAATTGAGAGCAGCCACTAGCAATGATGCTGACTTGCGGACAATGTCTTCACAGGATCCACGATATGTCCATCATGATGGCTTAATATTTTTCAATAATAGAATTATGGTGCCTACACATCAAGAACTTAAAGAGAAAATTTTGTTTGAATTCCATAGCTCACCTATTGGAGGACATGCTGGAATCACCAGAACCTTGGCTAGAATATCTGCTCAATTTTATTGGGTTAACATGAAACAAGATATTCAACAGTTTGTGCAAAATTGTGTGATCTGCCAACAGGCTAAGCATGAAACACGAGCTCCTGCTGGATTATTGCAGCCATTACCAATTCCTGAACAAGTGTGGGAAGATGTAGCCATGGATTTCATAACCGGTTTGCCTTCTTCACATGGATACACTGTGATCATGGTTGTTATTGATAGGTTGACCAAATATAGTCATTTTATTCCCTTAAAAATGGACTATAATAGTAAGTCTGTGGCTGAAGCATTTATGAAATATATTGTGAAGCTTCATGGCCTACCAAAGTCTATTGTGTCTGACCGAGACAAGGTGTTTGTCAGCCAATTCTGGAAGGATTTATTTAAGTTACAGGGGACAACTTTGGCTATGTCTTCAGCCTACCATCCTCAAACCGACGGCCAATCGGAAGCATTGAACAAATGTTTAGAGATGTATTTGCGTTGTCTTACATTTCAACAACCAAAAACATGGTCTAAGGCACTCGATTGGGCAGAGTACTGGTATAATACTGCACATCACACCAGTTTAGGGATGACCCCTTTTCGAGCTTTGTATGGTAGACATCCACCTTCATTGGTAAGGTATCATCCTAGTCCTCATGATGCTGCAACTGTTCAACAACAACTCAGTGATCGGGACAATTTACTGGCACAAATCAAGGTGAATTTATGTAGAGCCCAACAGGTCATGAAAGACCAAGCTGATAAACATAGAAGACATGTTGTTTTTGAAGTGGGTGATAAGGTTTTGGTGAAATTGCAGCCTTATCGACAAAATTCTATCGCTCTGAGGAAGCACCAGAAGTTGGGGATGCGTTTTTTTGGTCCATTTACCATAATTGAAAAGGTGGGCATGGTTGCTTATAAGTTGCAATTACCTACAGAGGCAAGGATACATCCTGTTTTTCACATTTCACAATTGAAGCTATTTAAAGGTTCCTGTTCTGAACCTTACATGCCTCTCCCTCTTACTACTCATGAGTTGGGACCTATACTACAACCTGCTAGAGTTTTACAAGATCGTGTCGTTTTAAAAGGCACAGAATCAATCCATCAAGTGCTAATTCAATGGGAAAATGTAGGAGAAAATGAGGCTACTTGGGAAAATTATGCAGACATTATTTCCAACTATCCTAACTTCAACCTTGAGGACAAGGTTGATTTTAAAGGGGAAGGTATTGTAAGGAGAAAGCCACGTCAGCAGAGAATAAATGAAAGTGGACAGCAAGGCAGTCAACAAAATCCAAATTCTGTTATGCAAGAGCCACAAATTCAGGAAGTGAGAAGAGGGAGCAGACCACGTTTTCCTAACGTACAGCTGAGGGAATTTGTTAGATAAGGATCTATATATGCCAAGGGGATTGAGAATGTGGGTATGGATTGATTTGTGAAGAATTTTCTCTTCTCTCTCTTGCTCTTGGAGTTCTCTCCTCTTATTCATATTTCATCCATCTTTATTGTATTCCTCCTAAGTTCATACACTGGGAGTTGAATTTGATTTAGTGAATAATAATTTCCTCTTATATATCTATTTATATTATCACCCATTACATTGGTGCTTTCACCTCCATCATGGCTGAGTCTTCTACTTTTACAGAACTTCAAGCTGAGATGAAGCAACATCTGCAAACAGAACTGGGTAAATTTTTGGATATCATGGACATTCGAGATAGGGAATATGCTTCCAGATTCGCAAAACTCGAACTGGCAAGCGCTGATAGATTGGACCGCATAGAGACTGCTGTTGAATCGTTGTTGCAGAAATCAACTGAATCGGCTCATGATGGATCGAACTCGTACTCTTCCCGACCACCGTTTCAAGTCCGAAATGTGAAATTGGAATTTCCCCGGTTTGATGGTAAGCACGCCATCGAATGGATCTTCAAAGCTGAGCAGTTCTTTGAGTATTATGGCACTCCAGATGCAGATCGATTGACAATCGCCGCCGTTCATCTCGATCAGACGGTGGTTCCCTGGTACCAAATGATGCAACGGACAAACCCATTTCAGAATTGGCAAGTTTTTGCTCGCGCGATTGAGGTAGATTTTGGCCCTTCCTACTTTGAATGCCCTCGTGCTACTCTTTTCAAATTAACTCAAAAAACTTCTGTGAATGATTATTATCTTGAGTTTACTTCTTTAGCAAATCGGGTTTATGGCCTGAGCCCAGATGCCTTGTTAGATTGTTTCATTAGTGGTTTACAAATTGAACTCCAACGAGAGGTGCTTGCTCAAAGCCCCACCTCCATACAAAGAGCTGTAGCCTTAGCCAAACTGTTTGAAGAAAAGTGTAAACCAGCCACAAAAACCAACTCATTCAACTCCACCACAAAACAACAAACCACATATAATCCCAACCTAAACAGAACAAATCAACCACCATTATTACCTACACCATCTCACAGATCCATATATCCAAACCAAAAGAATCAAAATGTCAAAAAAATGAGCTCAGCTGAAATGCAATTGAGACGAGAGAAAGGCTTGTGTTATACTTGTGATGACAAATGGTCTTTTAATCACAAATGCCCCAATAAACACCTTATGATTCTACAATTAGCTGAAGAGGACATAGAGGAACCTCCCACAAATGAACCCCCTGACCCTCCCATAACTGATAGTGAGACTAAACAGTTGGAATTACATTTATCTTTGAATGCTTTGAAGGGTTCTAGTGGGGTTGGTACTATAAAATTCACAGGGCATATTGGTCATATTGCTGTTCAGATTTTGGTGGATGGAGGAAGTTCAGATAACTTCTTGCAGCCTCGCATTGCCAAATTTCTTAAATTGGATGTTGAATCTGCTCCTTTATTTAAAGTATTGGTGGGCAATGGACATTCTTTAAATCCAGAGGGATCAATTAGTAATTTGTGTGTCACTGTGCAAGGTCATGAAATGCACATGCCTGTGTATTTATTACCTGTGGTAGGAGCTGACCTCATACTAGGGGCTACTTGGTTGGCAACTTTGGGACCACATGTGGCAGACTACCAGGCTTTATGTTTGAAATTTTTTTATAACGGCAAATTTATTACATTACATGGTGAAAAAAGTATACTACCACAACAGGCTCACCTCCATCACATGCGTAGGCTTTACCAAACCAATGCTATAGAGGCCTGTTTTGCCATACATAGAGCTGACCCTATGATACATCTAGATAATTGGTTGGAGTTACCAGAGAACATGGAGCCTGAAATGGTTTTGTTACTCAACAATTATAAAGCAGTTTTTCAGAAACCTACAGGATTGCCTCCACCAAGGCAACAAAATCACACAATTCCATTATTGGAGGGAGCTAAACATGTCAAAGTACGACCTTATCGATACCCTCAGAGTCAAAAAGAGCAGATTGAGCTGATGATTCAAGAGATGTTGGCTGAAGGAATCATACAGCCAAGTAATAGTCCCTTCTCCTCTCCCATTGTGCTTGTTAAAAAAAAAGATGGAACTTGGCGGTTTTGCACTGACTACCGAGCTTTAAATGCCATCACTATCAAAGACTCTTTTCCTATGCCTACAGTTGATGAGCTACTTGATGAATTGTTTGGTGCACAATGTTTTTCTAAATTGGATTTAAGGTCAGGTTACCATCAAATCTTGGTAGAACCAGCTGATAGATACAAAACTGCTTTTAGGACTCACCAAGGTCACTATGAGTGGCTTGTCATGCCCTTTGGTTTGACAAATGCACCTGCCTCATTTCAATGCCTCATGAATCAAATTTTTCAACCACTTTTAAGAAAGTATGTGCTTGTGTTTTTTGATGACATACTAGTGTATAGCCCTTCTTTTTCCACTCATCTACAACATTTGGAAACAGTTTTACAAATACTACAACACCACACACTATTTGTTAAACTATCCAAGTGCTCGTTTGGAATGAAAGAAGTGGATTATTTAGGCCACACGGTTTCAGGTTCAGGTGTTGCGATGGATAAGCTGAAAGTTCAAACTGTGTTAGATTGGCCTAAACCCACTAATGTGAAGCAACTCCGTGGTTTTTTAGGGCTGACAGGGTATTATAGAAGGTTTATCAAGAGTTATGCTACTATAGCTACTCCTCTCACCAACTTGCTGAAGAAAGAAGCTTTTGAATGGAACTCGAATGCCGAGCAAGCTTTTAGTCATCTTAAGTCTGCAATCACTTCAGCACCTGTCCTGGCATTACCTCAATTTAATCAACCATTTACTTTGGAGACAGATGCATCCGGTACAGGGGTAGGGGCAGTTTTAAGTCAAGGAGGACATCCCATTGCTTTCTTTTCAAAGAAGATGGTTCCACGGATGCAGAAGCAATCAGCGTACACACGTGAGTTATTTGCAATCACTGAAGCTATTGCAAAGTTCAGACATTATTTGTTGGGCCATAAATTCACTATCAAGACAGATCAAAAGAGTTTGAGAAGTCTAATGGATCAATCTCTTCAGACGCCGGAACAACAAGCTTGGTTACATAAGTTTATTGGCTATGATTTCAATATCGAATACAAGCCCGGTAAAGAAAATGTTGCAGCTGATGCTCTTTCTCGCGTCCTATTAGTGGCATGGTATGAACCTAAACTTCAATTTCTTGATGAATTGAGAGCAGCCACTAGCAATGATGCTGACTTGCGGACAATGTCTTCACAGGATCCACGATATGTCCATCATGATGGCTTAATATTTTTCAATAATAGAATTATGGTGCCTACACATCAAGAACTTAAAGAGAAAATTTTGTTTGAATTCCATAGCTCACCTATTGGAGGACATGCTGGAATCACCAGAACCTTGGCTAGAATATCTGCTCAATTTTATTGGGTTAACATGAAACAAGATATTCAACAGTTTGTGCAAAATTGTGTGATCTGCCAACAGGCTAAGCATGAAACACGAGCTCCTGCTGGATTATTGCAGCCATTACCAATTCCTAAACAAGTGTGGGAAGATGTAGCCATGGATTTCATAACCGGTTTGCCTTCTTCACATGGATACACTGTGATCATGGTTGTTATTGATAGGTTGACCAAATATAGTCATTTTATTCCCTTAAAAATGGACTATAATAGTAAGTCTGTGGCTGAAGCATTTATGAAATATATTGTGAAGCTTCATGGCCTACCAAAGTCTATTGTGTCTGACCGAGACAAGGTGTTTGTCAGCCAATTCTGGAAGGATTTATTTAAGTTACAGGGGACAACTTTGGCTATGTCTTCAGCCTACCATCCTCAAACCGACGGCCAATCGGAAGCATTGAACAAATGTTTAGAGATGTATTTGCGTTGTCTTACATTTCAACAACCAAAAACATGGTCTAAGGCACTCGATTGGGCAGAGTACTGGTATAATACTGCACATCACACCAGTTTAGGGATGACCCCTTTTCGAGCTTTGTATGGTAGACATCCACCTTCATTGGTAAGGTATCATCCTAGTCCTCATGATGCTGCAACTGTTCAACAACAACTCAGTGATCGGGACAATTTACTGGCACAAATCAAGGTGAATTTATGTAGAGCCCAACAGGTCATGAAAGACCAAGCTGATAAACATAGAAGACATGTTGTTTTTGAAGTGGGTGATAAGGTTTTGGTGAAATTGCAGCCTTATCGACAAAATTCTATCGCTCTGAGGAAGCACCAGAAGTTGGGGATGCGTTTTTTTGGTCCATTTACCATAATTGAAAAGGTGGGCATGGTTGCTTATAAGTTGCAATTACCTACAGAGGCAAGGATACATCCTGTTTTTCACATTTCACAATTGAAGCTATTTAAAGGTTCCTGTTCTGAACCTTACATGCCTCTCCCTCTTACTACTCATGAGTTGGGACCTATACTACAACCTGCTAGAGTTTTACAAGATCGTGTCGTTTTAAAAGGCACAGAATCAATCCATCAAGTGCTAATTCAATGGGAAAATGTAGGAGAAAATGAGGCTACTTGGGAAAATTATGCAGACATTATTTCCAACTATCCTAACTTCAACCTTGAGGACAAGGTTGATTTTAAAGGGGAAGGTATTGTAAGGAGAAAGCCACGTCAGCAGAGAATAAATGAAAGTGGACAGCAAGGCAGTCAACAAAATCCAAATTCTGTTATGCAAGAGCCACAAATTCAGGAAGTGAGAAGAGGGAGCAGACCACGTTTTCCTAACGTACAGCTGAGGGAATTTGTTAGATAAGGATCTATATATGCCAAGGGGATTGAGAATGTGGGTATGGATTGATTTGTGAAGAATTTTCTCTTCTCTCTCTTGCTCTTGGAGTTCTCTCCTCTTATTCATATTTCATCCATCTTTATTGTATTCCTCCTAAGTTCATACACTGGGAGTTGAATTTGATTTAGTGAATAATAATTTCCTCTTATATATCTATTTATATTATCACCCATTACATTTTGTTTGTGTACTCTAGGTCATAAAACTAATATGCACTTGTTCTAAGCCACCCAATTCCCAATATTATTCGTAGGAGTCCTACAAGCAAGGGAAATTTTGTACTCTTTGTTTAGGAACCGATCATCAATGAAAGGGAAATATATTATTAGTGCTCTTTCTTTTGTTTTTATTCCTCTTTGATTTTATATAGTTTCTTTAACAGATCCATTAAAATTTGCCTATGTTCAAATTCATTTTTACAACTAATAAAATTACTACTTATTATAAAAAAAAACTAATAAAATTACTTTTTTTTAAGGAACTAATAAAATTACTTGATACTTACGATACTTTAATTTGCATTATATTTTAAAATTTTAATGAAATTTGGAAAAAGTTATAAATAAAACTAACAAAAAATTCATTATTAATTTGATGAGTAAAAACAAACTACTCTCCTACCTATAAAAATAACAAAGTGACTCAATAGAATAATTCTATCAAAATCATGTTGGTAAAATAACTGTTTGATTATTAAAGTATAGGTTCTTTAGCTTTGTATGGTACGAGGGGTTTGCACAGAAAAAAATGAACCTACATAATAGACCAATAATCTACGTAATACAAAGTACTAAAAACTTTTCTTAAAGAAACTCACCCAACAACCTACATAGAGCAACTTTTATACTAGTAGAGGAACACAATAATAAAATACAAATACTCTAAATCATTAATCAAAATTTTAGTAAATGAATAATTAAATTGATCTCAGCAACTCTCCACACTTTATGCTAGATATCACGCCGACGGTTACAACTGTCCTTCCTATACAAGAGCAAAGGTTTTTATGTCAAGGTACGATTCTTTCACTTTTTATTTTCACCCCACCTCATTTACATACCGACTTAAGTGTCGAAATACTAACCTATTTTATAAGTACATTCGTCATCGTGAGCCATCACTTAGCACCACTGTAAGTGGCTCAACCTCACTGCGGATGTTATATCTGGACGTTGTGTGTTGGTCAAGTAAATGAGCTTCCGAACGAGTCTTCTCTAAATGGAGGGGTCTTGGAGTGGTGTGCCGTTGTCTTTGCTGAGTTTGATTCCTTTTAACATTGGAGTAGTGGCTGGTTGTTGCTGATAGACCAGTATCATACAGCAAGTCTAATGTGTATTTTCTTTGGCATATGTGGTTACCTAAATGTATCAGAGATCAAATTAGCGTGGTAATCCCATCATCTTTGGAGATGGGAAGAGATCAATGTCTTTGGCCTGGAAATTCTAAAGGAGATTTTCCGGTCTCTAGTGCCTACTTTCTAATGAGCATGGAAGATATTTCAGAGACAACTCTACAGCGAATTTGGCCACATATTTTGTCTGGCTCATGAGTTATGGAAGACTGCTTACCAATCATTTTAAGCATAAAATACATTTGGGAGACTCATGACAGTAATGTATCGAGACCTCCGGAAGCATGGGTCCGGAGGTTAGCGAAAGACTATGAAATAGCTGCAACAATGGCAGATGAGTTGCAAAAAGGAGTAATAACTCAAATTCAAGTGAAGTGGCAATCACCAAGTATAGGATAGGTTAAAGTGAATCCCGATGGTGCGAGCAAGAGTGATGGAAGCGCAGGTTGTGGAGGAATGATCAGAGGTTCAGATTGTGAATGGTTAGGAGGGTTCCCGAAGCATATTGGGCGATGCACTGCAGTTGTGGCTGGGCATTGGGGTGTGTTAGAAGGGTTAAAGATTGCGAGAGACAGAGGATTTCAACATATAGAATTATGCGTGGATTCAACTTCTGTTATTTCTATCATTCAAAATGGAGGTGGTTGAATTGCTATGGGTCACAGAATTGTTCAAAGAATTCAACAAATGCTGAGATTAAATTGGGAAGTAAAGCTTAAGCACATCTACCGAGAAGGGAACTATTGCACGGATGATCTAGCCAACATGGCCATTAATCTACCGGAAGGGATAGTCTTGTTTGATGTATGCCCTGATGGAATTAGGGTACACTTTGATGCGGATGTAATAGGAGTTACCACTCCTCGCTTAGCAACTTATTCATGTGAATAACTATTAGTCATTAGCTATTGAGTGAAATATAGAGACTCGACAGTGTTGATCAAATTGTTGAAATTCAATGAGTTAATCAATCATCTACATATTCTAATGTGATTTAAATCATGACCACCAACTCACGGTGTTTTACCACTCTGTGATGTTACTTAATGAACAATATTGATAAATGAAGGAACCTATGTAGTAAAGTCTATTGTGATTTAAATCATGACCACCTAACCAGCGAGTGTAATAGTAAAAGTGAAGTACCACCAATTATAGAAGCTGTGTTAATCAAACATGCTCTTTTTCTTCAGTTCCAGCAATGATATTAGTATATTACAAAGGAGAATAGATTACCGGTTCCAAAATATAAAGAACTTCTATTAGTGTAGTATATAACCAGGTTTCCATTAGCAATTTAGACGGACAAAATTGTTATCGTAATTGCAATTGCAAACATAAATCATTTAGAATGTGTTTGAGTATGGTCCCAACACAAGCCGTAGCAACAACAGAACATCTAAAGGCATTAGCAATGTACCTGTTCCATTTGTGTCCATTAGTTTCGATTTCTTGAGTGTTTTAAAGTAATTAAAGTTGAGGAATTAACAGAAATAGGCATAAATATAAGTCATCATGTCAACTAACAAGTATGATGAATTCTTCCACCCAACAAGTCTAACTAACTAACTAACTAACGCGTATAGTAGCAATAGTTAATGATATCAACACTGTCAAAATGAAAAGGTAAAATACCTTTGTAGGAACCAAATTTATGCTTTGAAATTTCCAATGTACAAGTCTGTCTCGGCGACAAACATTGAAGGCTGAACATGTACTGTTCTTGAAGGATGCTTCAAGATTCAAAGATACAATATCATAGTCAAAATCAGCATTGCTAAATAAGAAAATGAATAAAATACAAACAGCTCCAAAAGAAGCTTATAAAATCAACAACATAATATTAACTCTTGAAATGCATAAAAGTTGTAGGCACTCTTTTGTCATACCAAAGTTTGTCGGATGAATTAAATTAATCAAAATTTTATGATCATATTTAGTTGTCCTGAAAAACAAGTTGTTAATAATGCAAAGGAGAAACAATGTATGTAGATACAGTTTCATTATGAATGTAAAAACAAACCATGAACCTTCAACTCATCTTCCTTTGGAGGTTCAACAAACTTTTTTTGCAAATCAAGGGACAAAATTGCATGAATCTTTGGAAAATATCCACACATATTGAATAGAGTTGTCCTAGCAATATATTTTTTTTTTTTAAAAAAATAGTCACACTCAAATTTCACAAAGAATACAAAATTAGGTTGCCTATTGCATAGAGTGTGATTAGAGATGCTGAAGGAAGGCAATATCCTCCTCGCCGTATGCCACAATGCTGACGAATGAAGGATCAAGGCTGGCTATTCAGTTCCCTTGCGCTCCATTCTTGTTTTCGCACAGTTCTACTATCTACTATAACAAGGATTAAATTAACCAATAAGTTTAATTAAATTAACCAATAAGTTTGATTAGATATGATGAAGATAATTGGATTAGGATGAGATTGTTTGTTGGGGATTTTACTGATTAATGAAGACAAAGTGGAAGATTTCATTGAGAATTGGTTTGAGAAAATATGGAGATATGGGTTACTTTGTGCAAGATTTAATTAAGAAAAAAAAATAGAAAATCAAAAGTTGCTAAACATATTTGGCATTAAATTCAATTAGTTATCGTCTATTTTTAACGAATAAAGTCTAAGTTGATTATTATAAAATTAAACCGTATAACTTAATGCAATACTCTATGTATAAATGACTTAAAATTATCAATAATAGACTATGAACTAAACTTTGCTTGAGTTTAGTTTGGTTGTCACTCTTGATTCGGCTCGTCTTTCTCAATCCTTGGAGGATGGTTGGAGTTGTTATAATCTTGGAGGAGGTATGTTCAAAGTGAATTTAATTTATGTTTACCTTTCTCATATTCTCTCTACTCCTACTTCCACTTTTTGGAGGAAGGAAAGGTCTTTGGGGAAATTATGGAAAAGCTATGCTCCCTCAAAAGTAATTGTTTTTACATGGCAACTTCTTCATCAAAGAATTCCAACTAGTTCCAATCTTTTGCAACAATGTTCTATTTAAACGGCATTAACCATCTAAACTGTATTTGATTATATCATTTCTCCAAAAACAAATGTCTAAGAACTAAAAAAAAAACTGCATAAGCAACAATATCTTCAAGCTTTTTGCAACAATGTTATTTCTTGCAACTTCAGTATAGTTCAACAATAATTGAATATTTCTTGTATGTTGTTTTAACTATTTTAGCCTCACAATTCACGTGTTTTCGAACAGCGTTTGGATGCATTTTCTCATGTCTCGTGCACTTTGGAGACGTGAAAATTGTGAAGCAGAAAATAACAGCTCCTGGTGGACCTTGTCGAAAATTAACACTCATTTTACAGAATGATCAAAAAGAAAGTGATACTGCAGAGTTAGCTATAGTCTTTCATTTATAACACTGCGATTCCACATCCATTAGTTTCTAATGCGCGAGTTCTTGATTAGTGGTACCAATGCAAAATATGCACCTATGAATATTTTAGTTAACAGATGAAGTGATATCATATGCATAACAGAATAGTGTTCAGTACCTTCACATTTATTCACCTACTAATAGTTACTATCAATGAAAGCTATTCTGTCACACAGGTTATACAGGAAAAAACACACTATAACAGAACACACCTACTAAGATTAGATGCACTTCTTGATCTGTTTTTCTGTTCTGCACTTCATTACATATTGTTTATAACATAGCAAAATGTGTTAGCCATACACCAATACTAGTACTTATAGATAAATAACACAGTGTTATCAGTTAATAAAAACATATATCATAAGTCATCTAAACAAGTTTTAATTACTTTCTCCTTCGTCTGTTATCAACAAAATAGAGATTATAAAAAGAGCATCACTGTCATAAGTTTGATAAATTTTAAGATGATGATGGTGGTTGTTGATTCGTTAGAAAACTAGTGAGAAGTTGCCTCAACTCTTCATCCCTCTTCTCCCTCAATTCCATTATCCGTAACATCTCTTCCTGTTGTCTTGCCAGACGCCCGAGTTCCTCTTGATTCTTCAAGCATTGCTCCTTTAAAAAAACCACGACTTCATGATCACTTTCTTTGCTTCCTTTTTCTTCAACCGTTTCTTTAGCTTCTGATTGACCAGCCATATCAGAGTGAAACTGAATATCTTGTTGCACAACATTTTCATTGTTGGATGAAGAGATTTTTTTTCTGAGAGAATACCTTGTATAGCTTTTGCTTTCACCTTGAGTCTTAGATAAACAGATTCTGTCACTAGACATTGTTGCTTTTTTTCTTACATCTTCAAAATCTTCCTCCAAACTCCTTGTTGAAAGTTCAAAATCTGCTAAAGAGGCTGAAGAACATTGGTTGGTTAAATGCTTAGATTTCAACACAGGATTACAATCTTCAACAGATATGGAAGGAGGATAATCATGAGCAGAATTTTCTGCAGGATAATCATAACAAAAATTTTCAGAACAAAGAATGTCAACAAGATGCGGACGAAATCCAGGTGGAACAGTTCTGTTAGCTTTTCCTACACGAGGTCTATGTTTCCTTGAAGTTGCAGTTCTCTTCCGCTTCACAATGTTCTTAACAAAATCGCCACGATCCAATACCGGTTGCTGCCGCCACTTTGCATAACGTGCAGTTGCATTTCCCTCAAAAAATCTTGATGGAAAATACAAGTTTTGATCAATTATGGGTCTACAGTAGTTTGTCCAAGCAATGAATTTACTCTCATTGAATCTAGGGACATAACTTGGAACATCTTGATCAAATCCAAATTGCATAGCAACTCTATGTGGTAGATATTGCTCTATAGACTCAAAGCCAACTAGCTCGGAAACTCTCAAACATATAACAAATGAAAGCATTTGTTTATCCAAATCTTTCTTAAATGGTACGATTTTTTCATTATTTGGATAATACAATCCACACTAATCAGCAAATCTTACATATGGACGCCAAAGAAAATCATCCATAGCTGAATCCAATGCCAACCTAACATTGTCTACTTTACAGTCGTCGTCTATCTTATGCCACCTTAACATTATAGGGTCTCCATGTTCTATCAACACGGGTTGTGGTTGTAAAGTTTTGAACCTCTCCCACACCCAAATTTGAACCAAGTAAAAGGGTGATGGAAGGGTAATTTCTAGAGCATATCTATCACTACCAACAGGGAATTTTGACAATTCAACTATTGTTTTCTTAAACAAACTTAAATCCCTATATATTCTAACTAAAACAGTTGGTGCCAAAGCAATAGAATTTCCTCTAGCAAGATGAACAACAATAGGGAACAAAGAACTTCTCACTAATTTCAATGGTTGTTCATTCATCATGGTTTGAAGCTATATTTCAAAAAAATTAAATCTTTACTGTAAAACTGTGATAGGGTTTTGAAGCTAAAGCTAAACTAACATGGATGAAGCATTTTTTTCAAAAAAAATGATCACTTTCACAGCACAAAGCTAAAGCTATGATAGTGTTTTTTTGACAGAACTATGTGATAGTGTTGGTTATGAATATCTGTGTCATTAGACAGAAAAGTAACAAAAGAATATTATGAAATCAAAGAAGGACCACTTTGAATGATGAATTACTGAAAATAATAAGTAGTAGAAATAGTTAGAAATTGGGTTGAGTGCTTAAAATGGAAAGTATCATTAATCTTAGTGCCACAGGCCAAAGTAACTGTCATATGGACCAATGGAAATAGGATTGTGTGGAGTCATAAAACATGCATGCGAAACTGAAAAGCTATGCACAAAAAATGTACTAATAATCCTATGTCTCAAATGGATTTTGATATCATTGACAATTCATTGTAGTAAATTTTGACCATCTAATCTTAAATAAAGGATAGGTGAATTTTTTTATTTTTTTTGTTTTGAAAGAACAAAATCAATTCATATCATTAATCAAATAGTTACTAAAATACAAGGAAGAATCGACTCGAATATGCAGTGACTCCGATTAGTCCTAAAATATGCCGCCCTAGCTAAAATATATGAGCAACCATATTCATTTGATGCTTTACAAACTTCACCTCTAAGGAGCATACGAGACTCATGGAAGGATGTGAAAATTGAGTTGTTGGTAGAAGTGTTCGCATGGGTTTTTGGTGGTGTGGTGTGCTTATTAAGTGGATAATAATATAACACATAAGCACCGCCACATAAGTAAAACTAAATATGAGATAAAATCCGAAACAAAATATAAAATAGAAGTGTTAAAATTTTGATTTTTAAAATTGAGGAGATGAAATCTAAATTAAGAAAAATGAGGGGTTAAAATTGTATTTAAGTCAATAAATATACCATTAGAGGTGAAATTATATGGATAAAAGACTTAAATCACTTAGTACTTGAACCCAACAAAGAAAAAATAAATTAGGACAAAGACAAATTATTTGAAGTTGATAGAATGAGAAAGTTAATTACACTTTATCAACAATGAAATTATTAAGTGAAAGAGTTTTTGGCCTTTTAAACATCTAGTTAAGGGTTTGTTTTCTAACTACTCATGTGTGCGAAGATTAGTCAAATTATCGTGTATCTGTTACCATTGACTTGCATGAGAAGACTCCATGAAGAAGTGAATTTGGGTTGGACCTGGAGCACTTGGGCACAGCCCAAGATATACATATTGGAAGGAACCATCACAGGACAAAGTACATCACCATACATTGTGAAAATAATTGTACTATTTAGTGTACATCACCATCAACTATTTCACGCTATTAATATTATAGTTATTTTTATTTTACTCTTGCATAAATTAATTCAAAACTACTCCAATTACAATAGCACCATGCATGAGCACGTTTTAGACTGTTGTAGTTAGCCATCTGATGAACATATCTAAGGGGCCAATTTTCAGCACTTTGAAAACAATGAATTTCCCACAATGTATCATCATGAAAGGTTTCCGTTCACCCATCCAAGGTGCGTATAAGTCTCTCTCTTTGGAAGCTCACCCTCTAATGGGAAATAAATTTCAGAGAACCCGTGTCCGAAGGACAACAATGTGGTTGTATTTTTGGGCCAATAGAAACCCCATGTTAGGCATAATCAACCATTTGTCCTCAGGTGTTGGGTCGATACATGCCGAAGTAAAAGCATGTTACACCTCATTGAATCCTTCTTCACTACCAAACACTTACATATAACGCTCTTTGTGCTTCTTCAATTCAATTGTCATTTTAAGACAGATGAGTGAAATAGAAGAGAGGTACAAACTAAAAACCTCCTATCTCTCTTTTTTGGTTAAGTAGAAAGTGAGAAGAACTCATGCGAACCACGTACTAAAGGGAAGTACGAACTGTGTGACTATGCTCGGAACTATGTGAAAATATAATAAGGAGCAACATTTTAGTTTTTCTGGAATTTGCAAGCTTGGTCTAATTTGATTTAGCTTTCCAAATAGATATAATAAATTAAGTGACAAATGGAAATTAATTGTCATTTTATTGAGGTACTGTAATTGGCAGGGTAGCCTCGCTGCCACGATTCACTTTTAGAAACTTTAACAGACAACAAGATATTGGTTCAACTGTTACTGCTAGTAGCGGCGGCGATGTTGATGATAATTGTAGAGTTTAGTTCCCCATTTGTAGAGTTTAAATTGAAAGGTAGAGGATCTTGAATGTTAAATTTCTAGACATGAAACTGATGAAAGCTGTTTTTCCATTTGTACTTGTAGAGTTTAGTTCCTCATTGTCCTGTATTTTCATGCTGAAGCATTGTGAACTTTCAGTGAAATCATAGCTTATGAATGTTGGTAAATGAATGGTGCATGTAATGAATTTTAACTGCTATAAATTACTCAATGAGAGGATTGACCAAGATAACATATTCACCTTTGTTCACTTACTTTCATTGAAACTTTTCTGTTTTTATTATATGAAAAAGGAAGATTTCACTTTGGCCTTAAATATAATCTTAGTGTATTATAAGTCTGTAGTCTGAGCCAAGGTTGAATACTTTATTAATTTCCTTGTCGATGAAACTATATCTGATAGGGTGACTGATCGTTCGAGGTTACTTATTATCAACATTCATTTGTGTATTTCAATATTTTGTAACTCCAAATTTTCATTCAATATGGAGAGTAGAGAATTTTTCAGATACCTTTTGACTTTATTGAGCATTGTCATGCTGAAAATCGTGCTGTCAAATATTGGTCTGAGCTTTTGCCAATGTCTCCGGTGGAAGGTTGCCCCTTGGTTACCATCAGGTCTGTTTATGATAATGTTGCTGGTTCATTGGGGCATACATTTTTAGTTGCGGACACAACAACGCTATTCAACAGTTTCTTCTGCGATTTGCGGCCTCAAATGTTGCGCCTGCTGGACTTAGGTAGCCTTCAAAACGCGTCACAGACGCAGTGGGCAGAAATTCCACTTCGCAAACCCGTGATCGCCCTGCTATTGACAACACAGGTCGAGGTTATTTACAGATGTTGAAATGTTATTTTGTTTTCTCAATGACTGTTATTCAAGTTTGAGCGGTAAACTGCTCATGTTTGAGATTGCAAGTTTCGGGTTATGATATGCACTGGTGAAAATGATAAAAAATCCTTTTGAGAAAATCTGGTGTTCAATAGCAGGATACTTACTATGTCGTTGTTTCATTGCAGTACAAGTTTTTTGTTGATGGAGAATGGGGACATGTTGAGCATCAACCTCGGCAACTGATCCTAACTACATACCTCTTATAACTTCAGAGGTTGCTTCCAGAAATAACATGGATGCGGCAACATTTTGTAATGCCTCAGCAGCATTGTTTGTTATTGTTGATATGACCGATATTTCTTTGCTGGTTTTGACTATGTTGTACTCCTGAATGTTTTTATGTCAAATTGTATCAAATAGTTGAGATTAGTTAAATTATTGACAAATATTGCTTCTGTTTTTTACTATTGACAAATATATTTTATCTAGCTAGCCTACTTGGAAACTTCAGTTTGTATTCATCACTTAAGCTCTCACTCTTCAAGCAGTCTTACGAGGCTATGGGTTGACAACTTAGTTCGATGATAAGAAAAATGTTGGAATTTGTCAATAATAATACACATTGCAAGTAATAATACCTCGAACGATGCCGGTGTTTATTTGACCGAACCATTAATCCTTGAAATATTGAGGAGGGAGGATCAGGATCCCATGTCCAGTGTAATACTTTATTCATTTGTGACGGATATGGAACCGGTACAGAGAGGCGAGTCCGGCAAAGCAAACAGCAACCTGAACGGCGGCGGGACGCGTGTATTGGCTTTTGGCGACGCGGGGATCAGGCAAGGCGGTTCTGATGGTGTGGTTATTTGCCGGAAAAGTTGCCGGAATAAGTGGCAGCGGCGGCGACAGTGGTGGGAGGTGATGAAGAGTGACCGGAAAAACGTCGGAATGAGTTACGGAAGCGAATAATGGACAAACCGGAGTTAACTCACGGGTTGCCGGAAAAAAATATCACCGGAGGACAGTGGGTCCACCGGGTAAGCACGGTGTAGGGTTGCCTCTTTCTAGGCTCTGATACTATGTTGAAAGGGAAGAAATAAGAAAATACAAGAGGCATATGGCGAAAACCGTGTGTCATAGAGCATCACGGACATTCCATTATATAATATTAAGAGCATTAATTACAAAGGAATATATGTTATGGAATATGCTATGCTAAGAATACTCTAGAATATATTTATAACAATATTAAATATCAACACCAACAATGTTTTTCCTGTACCAGGTGGCCCATAGAGCAAGATATGTATTCTGACAACCAGGTGGCCCATAGAGCAAGATATGTATTCTGACAAGGATGGTAATTCAGCCACACCTGCTGAATACCTCTGAATTACTCTCTCGTGAAATGTAAATGACCTATTTGTTACCTAAAAAACTTAAAGGATTTAACTCTTACCTAAAAAATTTAAAGGACCTAATTATTACAAACGCTAAACTTAAAGGATCCCGGAGTGTATTTGGCCTAGAAAAAATTAGTAAAATGTTGAGAGTAATGTTCAGAAAGCTTTTCATCATCCCACTTCAATTATATAAGCCAGCCTCAGAGCATTAGTATTAAGGAACACTAAGAATTTGGAGATGTTACATTACATCTCTAGTCCAGAATATGCACATCAACAAGTGTGAAATTGATTGTGACTTATATTATACTAGATAAAGTTCTCACAAATTGTTCACTCAACAAAATCATCACACACAAATTTCATTCTTAAATTGATCACTTATTTTTAATCCAGTGAGTACAAGTGTACATGACAGAATGACTAATACTAGACAATCGAGTTATTACTATGGACTATGACTTCACAGTTCACACACAATCTCCAAAAATACAAAAAACAACTTCCATTCAATAAGGTATTTCCCTATCCAAGCCAAAATAGTATTTGTTAAAAATGTGGTTTACCACAAAGTACATTAAAAACTCAAAGGGTTTAAATATGTTTTTAGTCCCTACTTTTTGCGAAATTATTAAGAATGGTCCCTACTTTTTAAAAATGGTCCAAAAAAACCCCAGAAAATATTCCGTTATCCAAAATAGTCCCTGCCGTCTATTTTATCCTAGTCAGCAAACGGATTGATGACGTGG
This sequence comes from Trifolium subterraneum, assembly GCA_951799995.1. NCBI lineage: Eukaryota > Viridiplantae > Streptophyta > Magnoliopsida > Fabales > Fabaceae > Trifolium > Trifolium subterraneum. Next base: position 32,802,813 of record OX637468.1, read on the forward strand.
CATATGGTGGGACCCACTATTTTATTTGAGTTGTCACCTACATGGCAATTGTTATAAAAAGTAAGGACTGTTCTTGACAATTTCGTAAAAAGTATGGACTATTCTTGACAATTTCGTAAAAAGTAAGGACTATTCTTGACTATTTCGTAAAAAGTAAGGACTATTCTTGACAATTTCGTAAAAAGTAGGGACTAAAAATTTATTTATCCCAAAATTAAATCAAATCAAACAAAACTGAAGTTCTCATTAGTGTATAATTGTTGTATTAAGTATGTGCCAAAAGATAGAACATATACTGCATGTATAATATAATTAACGAAATTTATAAAGTAACTCAGTTTATTCTTATTTTATGTTTATTTTTACAAAATTTAAGTTTTGTTTGATTTGATTTAATTTTGGGATAAATATGTTTTTAGTCCATGCTTTTTACGAAATTGTCAAGCATAGTCCCTACTTTTTACGAAATTGTCAAGAATAATCCCTACTTTTTACGAAATTGTCAAGAATAGTCCCTACTTTTTATAACAATTGCCATGTAGGTGACAACTCAAATAAAATAGTGGGTCCCACCATATGCCACGTCATTAATTCGTTTGCTGACTAGGATAAAATAGACAGCAGGGACTATTTTGGATAACATAATATTTTCTAGAGTTTTTTTTACCATTTTGAAAAAGTAGAGACCATTCTTGACAATTTCGCAAAAAGTAGGGACTAAAAACATATTTAACCCAAACTCAAATCCAGAAATACATGTACAAAATTCATTAAAAAATCCTAACCGATTCAAGTCGTGTTCCTCGTATTTCTTTCTTCCCTGACACTAGCTTAGCTGTTATTCCTCCAAGCTCTGCATTCTCACACTGCACTAGTTGATGGTCCTCGTACTCTGCATTCCCGCGCGAAAATTAACATTTTATATGTTAAAAAATGTAAAAGAAGGCACACGAATTAAAAGTACTCGGTTTTTACATCATGTCAAAGAATATAATTCCAATCCAACAGTTCTATAAAATTAGCAGCATATTAAGAAAAAGCTAAATGGTAATTATCGAGTGTATACTATTCTTTCACAAAATGGGCTGCTAGATAAAGCTGAACACATGAATTTAAAAAATGAAGATTTTCCTGTACACCATTTATCTAGCAAGAATATAGGTGAAATAGCTTCCCCTAATATGGATTTCTTGTTATGAAAGCAAGAGTGGACAATTTCTAAGTGCAAATGCCTAAGCCTGACAGAAATGCTAGTTTTACACTATATTTGCATCAGTTATATGTATACTTTACAGGTAAATTAGTAGAAGAAAAGTGGAGTTAAAATTAGCAATAAGAAGCTACAGATATTTAGGAAGGAAAAGAAATGTCCAGTGAAAGAGTGCAATTTAAAGCAGTAAAAACCCTTAAATCTGCAGAATAGCATAAGCTTGTTAGTAAGTTAGCAGAAGAAGTCAATAAAAACCAACTTCTCTTTATGCAAAACCATATTAATGTTAATGATTAGAGACACATATGTATAAAGGATTGAAAATTATGTAATGCCTAACTGATGCAATCTATGTTTTCTGAAATCACCTACAACTTCTAAGGCAGATTTCACAAAGGGAAGAGAAACAAACAACATGGATGCAGATATCCAAATACATGATTTAAGAGAGGGAAAAAGGGAGGTTAGTGGAAGTGGGACACTGGGATACACTCTAAAACATGATACAAATTATCGTCCTCTAGTCAACTGAACCATGGCATTAGATTGAAGACATTTACCGAGTTCATACAGCTAAAAAAAAATTAAGCTAAAATAGAATGACATAAAGAAACAGAAAAATTCATTTGATTTCATGTTCCTATACAATCATGAACTGTGTACTTCTAAATTTACCTAAGGATCCATACATGAAAAACTAGTAATTCTTCCCTATGCATGCATATTCAAATTGAAAACAAAATTACTATTCACTATTCACGACGAAAAACGAAATAGACACCATTGGATCTATGCCGATAGAGAAATAAGTTCATAAGCATTAAAAGCTAGATTAATACTGCCTTACCTATAATAATTCAGACATATATGTTAACCCTTTCTGCAAGCTTTCAATTCTTCAGGAAGAAGACTACAAGACTAAAATGTATGCCAGACAGTAAATCAGCAACATTATCTGTGAACTTTCATATATGGAAGCCTTTAACATGGGTGAAAAATGAGCTCAAGCTCTGCAACAAAGAGAAAGAGCAGAAAGAGGAAAGGAAATTTTCATTATTCGCAAATCTGAATTTTACAATAGAATGAGATACACTTATATACACAATGTGATCTCAAGTAACTACCAAAAAACTAAGATAACTACCCTCCTAACTAACTGTAACCACTTGCTAACTGCCTCTAACAGCTTCTGCCTTGTTGTTCAAATTTTCTCCATTGCTTGCATTTGAATCAGTTTTCACATTATCATAAACAGACAGACTTGATGGTAACCAGGGGGCAATCTTGACATGCAGGGGAAATTCTTCAGGAAGAAGAGTTTAGTCAATTTTGATCTGATTTGTTGACAATTCTTCTGATATATCAAGACAGAACACAAAAATTATTAGGCAACATGTAATACTGATATCCATCCCTCTACTTCCACCCTAATTAATTCATGTATTGTATTTGATGATATTTTCTCAGGTTTTGAACATAAGGTCTTTGATCTCTTTTCCTTGAACTTCCCTAGTATATAAATCTAATAGAAAGGATCAGACAGATCATTAATAGTACCGAATCCTGTATATTGTTAAGTGAAACAATTGTTTTAAATATGTACCTGCTCATGCAGTATATGAAATGCTAGTTTCATAAGTAAATCAACATCCAATGCAACAACCTGCAGCAAGGAATCACAAAGTTAGTGACTAGTGTGAGGTTGTACATTTGATTACAGCAAGTCAGCAACTAACTCATAAAGTCAAAAATAAACAGTCAATGGTAAAATATCCAAACAAACAGGAGATCTGTACATCAGTATCTGATATTCTTGGAAGCACCTCACTCAATACATCGTCTGCCACCCAGACCTGCATTATATGCAAGTGCGATTAGTATACTTAATGCTGGAACAATAAAACAATACAATTTTAGGCATGGGCACTTAGTATCTATGAAGCACAGACGCATATACATTAACACATCAACACCGATAGATTATATTTAGCATCAATGTAATCGTGGACACACGTAATCCGAGGAGTGTTTGTGCTTCGTAGTTTAGTAGAAATAAAAAATGCAACACAACATTGTAAGTCATCAGTGCAACAATAATGAGCAAGTGTTTTCTCACTAGTCAACTGAGGCCACAATCAATGCCTTGTCATGTATCAAGTTCAGAGAACCACTACTTAACTCTATATCTCTCGTAATGCTTTGATATAAAATTTCCTCGTTCCTCCTCTATCTCCCCCATATTGGACTACCCTCTATATTATCAACCCGTCTTAATGACACTTCTACAAGCCTTCTCCACAAGTGTCTAAACTCTTGTGACCCTAACTTTCTTTCTATTGACTATATTCCTTATCCTATCAAATATGAATAAGGCAATCAGGAACAATATATTTAAATTCGTTCTTAAAAAAAACTCAACAGACCTACATGGATCAATATAATAGAAACATTTAAAATAAAAACATTCAGGAGTACAACATAGTCAAAAGCCAGCAAAGAAATAGCAGTCGTACAAACATACACAAACAAACTCTCTCTACACCTAAACTCAACTCAATACCTCAGTCACCCCCTCTCCTCATAAATAGCAGTATAAATCGATCCTATGTAGCACGACACTTCATACTTGAAGGCATGCCCGAATCCCGATGTTGGACGCCGGCACATATGCAACTGCATTTAATTAGTCATTTTTCTCAATTATTATCAGTGTTGACGTATCAGTGTCATTTCTGTGTCTATGATTTATATAGGAAATCACTATTTTCACAAAAAACCAGAAAGAAGAAACATAACCAAATTTCTATTACAAATTTCATCTCTAGAAATGCATTTATTATTGAGTATATCAAAAGTTTAAATAAAACAGAAACCAACCTAGTAAACAAACAAGACATTCCATTCAACAAATCACTAAAACAAAAACAAAACAAGAAAAACATAATGTACAACATTACAAAATACAAACAAACAATCCAAAACCAATACAAATTCTACCAAACTCCAAACACAGACACAAACACATAAAATTCCTCAAGTTATGAAGCAATATTAAGACAAGACCCAAATGAAAAAAATATAAGAACTTTGTATTGAAAATGAACAAACCTGTGTTGGGGTGATCCATATGAAGCAAAAAAAGACAAAGAAGGAAGAGGAAAACGAAAGGGTTTAGACGAAGATTTCGAAAAAGACAAACAAGAGGAACAATAGTACTATGCGAAGAGACCCACATGGCTGAAAACAAACCCAAAAATCTCCCCAGCTTTGAAGAGTAAGAAAGGAAGGTTTTTTAGTTGAAGGATTATTTCTTTTCTACCCCAAACTGACGTTTTTGCCCTCGGGGTATGGAAAAAAAATTGCAAGAAAATTCGGTTTATACGAACAGAACTGTTTGTCAATCAAGTTCGGTTTATATTAACCGAGAAAGCATGATGTTTAAAGCAAACAAACCTGGCCCATTTGCTATGCTCCACAATTTTCCATGAACTAGGTTCTGGGATGTTACAAGGTCCTACACTAGCCTGAAACAACAAAATAACCATAAATGAGCAATAAAATTTACAACAAATTTTCTTTCTCCCTTCTTCTTCTTCCCTCTGCCCTGTTTCTTCTTTTGATTCTGTTTCTTTGTTTTTTCTTTGGTTGTTTCTGGTTAGGTTTATTTGATGGAAAATGGTGGTGTTGGTTTGATGAAGGTTGAACATGGTGATGGTTTGTTTTATGGATGAAGGTTGAAGGTGGTTGGCTGTATGGTGTTACTGGTTGTATGGTATTATGACCACAGCGAACAAGATGAAATTGAAAGTAAAGAGGGAACAATGGATGAAATCCAGAAGCAAACACAAATAAAAAACAGCAACCAACGTTGACAGAGTGGAGATCGGCGTTGATGGATCCATACCGGAGCGACGGCGAAGGAAGGAGGTGCGACTCTTTTTGTTCAATGTTGATTCAGGATTAGGTGGAACAAAAGGTGCTTTCTCTGTTAATATAAACCCAACTTGATTGACAAACAGTTCTGTTCGTGAAAACTGAATTTTCTTGGCAATTTTTTTTTTATACTCCCGAGGGCAAAAACGTCAATTTAGGGTAGAAAAGAAATGGACAGGGGTCGGAAAAGCAATTTCCTAATGCAAAATGTAGCATAGTTTGGTACATGGCCGGTTCTAACTATTTGGAGGCCCAGCTTAAATAATAACAAAGAACCCTTAATAAAAAAAATCAAAATGAAAAAAAAAAAAAAAATCCTCATTTTTTTATAATAATAAAAGTCCTCATTTAAATTATAAATAAATATATTTTATTTTATTTTATTTGGTATTTCATATATATATATATAAAAAATAATTACACATTAACAAAAGGTAGTCGGGCAACAAGCTGCGCCGCTAATCCTTTTTGAATAACAAAACCTAATCTTTGAAAAACTACATCCCTAGACCTAGGCGTCACGACATTACAATGCATAACCTTTTGAACTCTTTTCAAAAGGTTTACAGCCTCTGGTGCTAGAAATCCAAAAGTGTCGAAAGCAAAAGGTATAAAAACGTGTTGATTGTCAGAGTATGTTTTCTCATGTTTTGCCATTTTGCTTGAAGCAGCTTTGAGGGCTGCCCGTCCCACGATAAAATCACCAACCCCTAGTCCCACAAGTGGGGAAACTCCAGTCAAATCTACACAAGCATGCTTCCCACCTACCCATCCAAAAAAATTTTTTTGATAAAGATATTTTTAAAAATATTAATCATTATAACTAACCTAAAAAAAATAAACCACATTTGAATTGTAAATAAATAATATAAAAATATTTATCAATATATCTAGCATAGAAAAATTCATAATAGAAAATTCTTTCACTGCTCACGCGTATCTGGAAGATGAACAAATTTTCTGTAATAAAATTCATGCCTTTCACTGTTTACGCATATCACTGTTCACACGTGATGGACTTTTTTCCACTTTTTGCTTGGATTTTTGTTTTTTGAATAGACAGATTAATGGCTTGGGTCTTTCCTTTCCTTTTTTTTGCATAGATATAGAGTAACACTAACCCTGGACTTGGATCCTTACAAACTTTGAGGTCCCATAAAATTGGAGGCCCAGCTATACATAACTGACTGCACTGGGCCCTGGCCGGCACTGGTTTGGTAACATAGTTTGCAAATGTCAATAGAGCAATAATATAGTTTGCAAATGATAATACAATAATAATATAGTTTGGTAATGTTGAAACATTATGAGAATTTGGAGGGAACTTGGTATTGAGATAAACACAAAGTGTTAGAACCATGTAAAATGTGAATTGAAAAAAAAAAAAAGGTTTTTTGAGTCCCACATTGCTAAGATCACATTTCTTGGTAGCGTTTTATATACTACAAAATGACAACACTTTTATAAGAAAAAGATACCGCACACCATGTCAAATATCACACGCGCGCCGCCGTCCGGCCGGGTTTGGGCTTGGGTGATATATTAATTTTTAATGGCAAAATTACGCCGGAGGTCTTTTATCTTATTTTTTTGTAACACTTTGGTCCTTTATCTTTTTTTTATAACACTTTGGTTCTTTATTTTATTTTGTTGTAACACTTTGGTCCTTTATCTTTTTTTGTGACACTTTAGTCTTTTTTTTTGTAACAATTTGGTCTTTTATCTTATTTATTTATAAAAAATAAAGGACTTATATGTTACAAATAAAAAAGATAAAGGACCAAAGTGTTACAAAAAAATAAGATAAAGACCTCCAGTGTAATTTTGCCTTTTTTAATGCTAAGAAAAGGAAAAAATTTAATTAATTTTTCTTTACACGTGTGTCCTTTAATTCGCACATGTTAAATGTACTTTAGACCAAGTCTGAAACGGATCTGCGTCATCCGCTAACGGGTCAATTACGTGGCCCTGATTTTTTGCCCACGTTTCGCTTTGACTGACCAATTTCGGCTCCACTAACCGCTCTGATTTCAGCTCTACTTACCCTATATAAACTGCTTTCATTCTTCAGTTTCAGCTCCCTACTTACCCTAATATTTTGTTGTTTCAATTATTGAACGGTTGTTGCCGTACAGAATTGATATTCGTATATCAATTAGAGTGGTTCGTCGTTTCGAACCATATTTGGTGTAATTCTGTCCGATCACTGTAGTGCAGTAGTGCTTCGGTATTTCTTTTGAAAACGGCTGTTTTATCCTGGGGACTTCGCGGTCGATATACTACAGTGCACTATTCGAGTAGTTCCGCGAAACATCTTAAAGAAAGCGACCTAGTACGCGACTCAGAAAATAATTTATTTCGTTCCCATTTTTGAAAAAAAAAAATCATTTTCTGTTTTTTAAATTCAGCAAACCGTTTTCTAACAGGTAACATTATCTTCGACGTAATTAGGTAATTTAACCGGGTGTGGTTTCGGGTGTAACCTAAACTCAAACTCAGTCAACTCAAGTTTCACACGTTGACTCGGGTTTGGGTTCGGGTGGGCCCCGTAGGTTTTGGTTTTCGTGTATCCCTATGTTCTGCTGTATAGTTGGGTGGGAGCTGGAAAACATGCTTGATGTAGATATGACAGGAGTTTCTCCACTTGTAGGATTGAGAGTTGGAGATTTTGTATAGATATGGTCAAACATGAGAAAACATGTTCATTCTTCATTGATATGCAACAATGGTGCTTGATTTTATATTTTCACAGGAAAGAAGTAAATTAGAGGAATATATACCAACTAAGCAAGGAAAACGCAAAATGGTCTTTTCACCTAATTAAAATTACCCTTTTGTTTGGTTTGAGAATTTCAAATTAGAAGAAGGAAAAGGGTAACCTGGGGTTTTCACGCCATTCTCCCTTCTTGCGCTAGGACAAGGATGCTACTGTCTACTCCCTCCGTCCTATAATATAATATAAGCAAAAAAAAAATTCACAATTATTAAGAAAAGTAAAATGTGATAGCTTGAAGTATGATTTTTTTTGTGTTTTTTTTTTTAATTAAGTTTCATTGGAAGATTTAAAAAGAATTTTGATTGGTTATTGATTATGGAGAAAAGAAGAGAGAGAGAGTAAATTTTATGAGAATAAGTAAAAGTAAACGTTGGAAATGGTAAAAGTTGATTTTATACAGAAGCAGATCTGGTAAGGTGGGAAAAACCAGCTCTAGGCTGGGTAAAATGTAATGTTGACGTCGCCTTTTTATCTGGTTCTGGTAGGACCTCGGTGGGAGTGTGTTTCCGCGATAATAGTGGTCAATTCACGGCTGGTATGACACGATGGCAGCAAACTGTGATTTCACTGGCAGAAGGAGAAGCATGGGCTTTACTTTTAGCAATGAAAGAAGCTAGACATAGAGAACTGGATCGAGTTCAATTTGAAAGTGATTCGAAAGTGTTGACAGAGGCCATTCATATGAAGCGTAGAGGCAATTCTGAGTTTCTTTCAATTGTTCATGATATTCTTAGTATTATGTCGTCTTTTTTAAACTTTGAGGTTAAGTTTGTTAGGAGGCAAGCGAATTCGGTTGCTCATACTCTTGTTAGGGCGGCCAATTCTTGGTCTAGCTTCCATAGATTTGAGATTAACACTCTTGCTCATACTCCCTTATGTATTGAACATTTAATAGTTAATGAAATGCAGTAAGTTTGGTTGACTCAAAAAAAAAAAAAAAGTTTCATTGGAAGATGTAAAAAGAATTTTGATTGGTTATTGATTATGGAGAAAAGAAGAGAGAGAGAGTAAATTTTATGAGAATAAGTAAAAGTAAACGTTAGAAATGGTAAAAGTTGATTTTGTTTGCTTATAATTTAGGACAAGAAAAAGTAGTTTTTTTTTTTTAGCGAGTAGTTGCCTAAAACATGCTACATTTAAGTTTAGTTTCAAGTTTCAACCCATGGAAGATACAATGATGGAGGTGACATAAGATTTCATGCTTTCACCCCATAGGAAAGGTTGAGGATTTTTATGCTAATGTTCCTGCTAAAAATTCTGTTCTTAATTGTTTGACAGCTGATGAAATTATTGATTCTGATGTTAAGGTTTGTAAGTCTGTGTTGGAGGAGTACAAGTGTGGTGGCAAAGTCCATGAATCTAAGAATTTATGGAAACGACGTTGTTCAACCTCTTCAGCAGATTATGAAAAGATATTGCCACTGAAAAGGCCAGTTTCAAAAGATAACACTGAACTTTCAAAAGGGGTATTAAAGGATGAGTTCAAAGATGTGTAGTGTTAGAGTCTGTTTATCTGAGACTCAAGGTGAAGGCAAAAACTATGATATCAGAAACAAAGTCTCTTTGTCTAGTCATGAATTTGGTGAATTTACATCATCAAATGTGAGTAATGAAATAGCTGGATATGGGGGTGTAGAAGGAATCAAGAATCGATTTTGTGATAGAAATGGTGAAAAAGGGAAAAGTGTCAGTCCTTTTACATTAGACATGGTAATTGATCTTGAAAACAGGATTCAGAAGCTTGAGAGAGTGATTGCTAAGCTTAAAGAAGCAAGATTTGGCCACAAAGTTTACACTGTTTGAGCCGAAGCCAATTTCATATTTTATAAGTAGCAAATTGATGCTGAATGAAGCTGACAGTAGTTTTTCATTATTTGACCATATGGTTTTAGTTTCGGTAAGATTTTCGTTTGGGTTCAACCCCTGCAAATATTAAAGCTTGTTTTTAGTATGTAATGTCATGGTAAGATTTTCCATGTTACCACGCATTATGCAAAGTGGTGGAAGCAATCGGTATTGGGTCATGGAAATTTGGTTAAGAACATTGCGAAGCAGAGGAGAAGTGAAAGTTCAAGTAAACATAGACAAGCTAACATAAGTGGTAATGATGTTGATGTTCCACTTGGATTTCCTCCCAAAGTGTAGTCACAAACATGAAATGAAGAAAACAGAACTTGAAGGATCCTTGTAGTAAATCATCTTCTAAGTGATTTGTAATTGCCTAGTTAATTACAACTTAATAAGTTAATCAACTTCAAGTAGCTAGCTAGTTAGTTGGAATATGCCCCAATAACTTGCAACATAAGCAACAAGGACTAACTGATTTCTGCACTGTGATTCTGCTAATTGAACAAGTTTGTATGCAAATAATGCCTTAGACCAGCAAAGCAACACAAGTTTGTATTAGTAATCATATCATCAAAGAGATGAAGATTAATCTCATAACAAAAATAAGATTAGAGCTTGATCAAGAGTAAAAAACTCATTAGAGTTCATATCGATTAAAAGATAAAAGATAGCAAATTATTTGTACTCACATAAATTTTCCTTAGTCGATCCTTACAATCAAACTACTTAGGCTGTAACAAAAGGGACCCTACTTGTATTACATATTTTATTGATTTTGAAATGAAGTAGTCTTCTTTCAATTAAAATAAAAAAGTGAATATATTAACTAGATTTATTTTTTTATAAAGATAAGTAATATATATTTTTTAATTTAGAAATGAGAATAAACAATTTTTTTTCAAATAAAGTCTATTTTAGGATGTTAATAGTAGCCCCTTAACAGTCAAGGGTGCTTTGTGTTGTATGAGAAAATTACTACATTTAGAAAAGGAAAAAAAAGGAAAATTTGGGTTTTGTGCACGTTTACCAATTTGTCTATGCATGAATACTTTTGTGAAGTCGCAAAAAGCATGAAGAAACATGAGGAAATAACATGGTTCAATCTTATCCTTCAAGTTCAGTTAATTAAAATGGGCAAACCACTATTTTTTTATCCTTGAAAATGCAACGCGCGGTACCTCAGTCAATTTAGTTCTCGACTCAAATAAAAATATAAATTAATCCTCCAAATTTATAGTATTTGTTAGTAGTTATAAATTCAAATTGTAGTCTCGCGAGTTTAGCTTAACTAGCAGGACATTGCATATACTATATGACAAAAAAATAAACCCAAATTGCAAATATGTCACCCTTTTTGTTTGGTTTCAAAAATTTGGAAAAGGTTCTCTATAGTGAGATTATTGTGCATTTAAATCTCAACCTTTCAAAATATGTTGTTATTATGAGGTTAAACCGTTAAAGTCAATTCTAAAAAAATAATTATATTTGTTACAAACCCAACATGTTGTTCTTAAGCACGAGACTCTCTCAGGTGATAATTTCATCGGAAAGAATCCTGATCCCAAAAATTCGTTACAAGGATTCAGATTGTGTGCAGTCGCAGAGATGTAATTCTACTGCAATCGGTCATAAGTGAATCGTTTGATTAAAATTAATCTAAATTTTCAACTTGAATTTTATATTAAAAAATAAAATTTGATCTTAAAATTTAGATTGTCTAATATTAATTGTGTTAAGAAAACAATCAACCAAAAAGAAGCGAGAAATACGAAGGAGGCTACTAGTGTTACATTAGAATTTGCCACCTTACCGGTTATTTGCGCGTCCTATGTGTTTCTGATTTTACTCCTTCACTACTTAAGTAACAGACGTTATAAAATTTGGTAGGGTGTTTTGGATGTTATAAATTTAGGGTGTCCCATATATCATTGTTATTCACACATCCATTTATAAGAGAGTGGATTCCCTGCAGTTAAATTTTCCTGCAGTGAAATCTCATCCACACATATTTTCTGACACATGTAGTTTAAATTATTAAAATAATAGGCTTAATTACACTTTTGGTCCCTTATCTTTATTTTAGGTTTCAAGTTGGTCCCTTATCTTTTAAAAGTTTCAAGTTGGTCCCTTATCTTTATTTTAGGTTTCAAGTTGGTCCCTTCCGTCAATTTTTTAACTATTTCCGTTAAATTTGGACACGTGGCAAACTGATTTGGACACGTGACACACTTGAACAGGTGACACGGGCACTTTTCTTACAGTTGTGTTTTCCTATTATTCCTATTTTTGTGCAACACTACCTCTGAGTGTCCACAGTACCATTTTTTAAAACAAAAGAAGAAAAAAAAAGGCTCCTCCTTGTTAGTTAAGTTTCAACCTCATCTTATTATCTATCACATTCTCATTCATTAAAGACTAAAACTTTTTTATGAATACTTTCAAACCCAACAAGATGATGATTCATCAACAATCATCTGAAGAAGATACTATCATGGAGGTCAGGGAAGATTTCATGACTTCTCCTGCTGGTTATAAAGAACCAACTTTTAGAACTGCCCATTTTCTCAAACCTATTGCAAACTCCATTCATGATGAACTTAGCCTTAAACCATGTTCTTATTGTTCTGTTTTTCAACCAAAGGAAGGATTTTCAAATATCCATTTCAATGTGTGGCGTTATCCACACACCAAATGGGTTAGGTGGGTTGATCAACTTAAACCCAAGTATGAATCAGTGTGGAAGAAAGCTGGAATCTTTGAAGCTATAATGAGTACTAAGAGCGGCATATTGAAAAATCATGACTTGGTTTGTGGGGTTGCTTGGTGAGGTAACTATCACTTTGGAAGATGTTATGGTTTTGGGGGGTTACTCTCTATTTGGTGAACCAGTTTTCACATCACTTGAAGATCAAGAAATGAAAGAGGTGGAAAAGAAGCTAATCGTCGCCGAAAGACAGGAGTGGACTAAAAACACTATACCACCTTCCACATCAAAGTGGATGGATATTTTCATTGGTAAAGGTAGTGAAATTGACCATGAAGCATTTCTTGCTACTTGGTTGTCGGTTTTTGTTTTTCCTCATAAATACTATGTGGTGAAACGTTGTTTGTTTCCTATAGCTGTTCTTCTTGCTAGAGGAAACCCTATTGCATTGGCACCTGCTGTTTTGGCTTGTTTATACAAGGATTTGAGTTTACTTAAGAAAACAATTGTTGATTTGAAAAAATATTCCTTGGTGTTTGAGGTTAATGTACAATCACCCTTTTACTTGGTTCAAGTTTGGCTGTGGGAGAGGTTCCAAAATTTGCAACCACAACCCAAGTTGATCAACAATAGAGACCCTATACTGTTGAGGTGGAATTTTGTTAAGCCTTTGAAAATTGACAATGTGAGGGTGGCATTCGATTCAGCTATGGATAATTTTATTTGGTGTCCATATCTTAAATATGCTGATAAGTATGGAATTTTTTATCCAAATGATGAAATTTTGGTACCAGTTAAGAAGGATTTGGATAAACAAATTCGCCAATTTATTATATCCATGAGAGTTTCTGAGCTAGTTGGATTTGAGTGTATAGAGCAATATCTTCCACATAGAGTTGCTATGCAATTTGGAATGGATCAAGATGTTCCTGATTGTGTTCCTAGGTTCCACGAGACTAAAACCATTGCTTGGAAATACTACTGCAGACCCGTATAACGTATTTGATACAAGTTTATATTTTCCATCTAGATTTTCTGAGGCCGATGTTACCACACGTTATGAAAAATGGTGGAAGAGAAGTGCGAGTTCATCAAAATGTAGAGATCCTATACTTGTTGGCACTGTTACTTCTGGAAAGCCTTGTGATTATGATTCAAAAACTTTGAAGGATGATGATATTGTTGATGATGAAGTTCCTTCTGGTTTTATTCCTACACTTTTGATTACTATGCCCTCTGAAAATTCTGGTTCTATTCCTTCTGTTGCAACTTCAAGTTCACCTCCAAAACAAAACACTCTAACTCCTTTGGTATCTGTAGTTGAGGATTGTAACCCTGTCTTGGAAGATGTTCAGTTTAAGATGCAGATGAGAGCATAGAAACTAGGCTTTCAAGTGATAGAATCTGCGATGATGGTTCAAAAACTAGCAATGGTGGTAATATTGTTGAAGATGTTCCTTCTTGTTTTATGCTTTGTGATAATTCTGTTGAAGATGGTCTGAATGCTGAGAAAAATATTGATGCTGATGCTCCTTCAAGTTTACCTCCAAGTGACAGAATCTACCAATCTGAGACTCAAACTGAAAGCTATAGCTATTTACCTGATGTAAGCATAGCGGAACTTGAACAAAGAATTAGCCGACTTGAAAGAATGCGTGCAGAACTGAAGAAGGCAAGGTTAGGCCTACAACTATTTACATATGTTACTTATTTCTTATACTAAGTTACAAGAATGTTAAAAAAAGCCAAATGAACCATGACCTTTTATGATATTAATGTCAAGGAAAAAAGACTATTCGATTAAGGTTGTGAGTAACATCTTAAGTAAGTGTTGTTTTACCTTGCAGGTTGTTGCACTGAAGCCACTTGAATAGAGAATTTCTTGTAGAGGTGTTGAATTTGAGTCTTTTGCATCACCCTAACCTTGTAATTAAGTTTAGTAGAATTAAAGATGGAAAGGTTTGGTCACAGTTGAAAACATCATTATACTAGTCAACCTACATGATAAATGAAACATGAACTTTTAGGATATTAATGTTGGTGGTACTTATTTCTGCTTTAACTTAATTTCTTATGTTTGTTTGGTAGAATATGCAAGTAGGTATTATACACGGTGAGGTCAGAGAAAATGATTGAGTTGGCTATTGAATGATCACTAGAGTTGATCTTCATTTTGCTGCAACAATTTTGATTACAGCAAGGAAGTAATTCATAAGCAACTCATAAAGTCACAAAGGTAGTGACTAGTGTGAGGTTGTACATTTGATTACAGCAAGTCAGCAACTCATGAAGTCAAAAATTAACTGTCAATGGTAAAATATCCAAACAGGAAGTAATTCATAAGCTGACTCCTTAGACAGAAATGCAGAAATACGCTGACGAGAGATCTGTACATCGGTATCTGATATTTCTGGAAGCACCTCACTCAGTACATTATATGCAAGTTCCATTATTATACTTAATGCTGGAACAATCAAACAATAATATTTTAGGCATGGGCACTTAGTATCTATGAAGCACAGACGCATATACATTAGCACATCAACACCGATAGATTATATTTAGTATCAATGTAATCGTGGACACGCGTAATCCGAGGAGTGTTTGTGCTTCGTAGTTTAGTAGAAATAAAAAATGCAACAGGACATTGTAAGTCACCAGTGCAACAATAATGAGCAAGTGTTTTCTCACTAGTCAACTGAGGCCACAATCAATGCCTTGTCATGTATCAAGTTCAGAGAACCACTACTTAACTCTATATCTCTGGTAATGGCTTGATATAAAATTTCCTTGGTCCTCCTCTATCTCCCATATTGGACTACCCTCTATATTCTCAACCCTTCTTAATGACACTTCTACAAACCTTCTCCACAAGTGTCTAAACTCTTGTGATCCTTACTTTCTTTTTATTGACTATATTCCTTATCCTATCAAATATGAATAAGGCAATCAGGAACCATATATTTAAGTTCATTCTAAAAAGACTCAACAGACCTACATGGATCAATATAATGGAAACATTTAAAATAAAATAAAAACATTCAGGAGTACAACATAGTCAAAAGCCAGCAAAGAAATAGCAGTCATATCAAGAATAACAAACAATGTTGCTTAGGCATTACGAAATGTTACCACGCGGCAAAAGTCTCATTATCCACATCCATGTTATTTCCGGAAGCAACCTCCGAAGTTATAAGAGGTATGTAGATGTAGTTAGGATCAGTTGCCAATAAAACAGTGTTGTTGACTATCCCATATTGTCCATGTACACAAGGTTGATGCTCATCATGTCGCCATTCTCCATCAACTGCAATGAAACAATTACATAGTAAGTATCCAGCTATTGAAGACCAAATTTTCTCAAAAAGGATTTTTTATCATTTTCACCGGTACTTATCATAAGCTGAAACTTGTAATCTCAAACATGAGCAGTTTACTGCTCAAACTTGAATAACAGTCATTGAGAAGACAAAATAACATTTTCAACATCTTTAAATAACCTCGACCTATGTTGTCAATAGCAGGGCAATCACGGGTTTGCGAAGTGGAATTTCTGCCCACCGCGTCTGTGACACGTTTTGTAAATAACCTCGACCTATAGTTAGACTACCCACCACATTAATTTTAACCGTACACATTCCAAAATTTTCAACATTTAATATTATAATTTTCCAATCTAAAAGGTCTACAACACAATCTTAAGAGTTGTTTATGATGATACAAAATAAAAAGATGTTATTGGAATTGTCATGGCACGGCAAGCTTGGTTTTCTGTCATTGTTGTAAGCAATATATGGACAATAATAAGCCTGAGGTTATATGTGCTACTCGGATTGTAGAGGTTTCACTGGAGGTATTTTCATAGCTTGGAAATGTAATGAAGTGGCAATCAAGATTGAAGCTAAGGACTTCCAATTCATCCATCTGAATATTTCTTTTCATAATGAGGCTAGTTGGTATTTCACAGCTACTTATGCAAATCCTAGAGATGATCTTCGACAAGAGTTATGGCTGAAATTACTCAATATCAGTTGAAATATTCATGGTAGTTGGTTAGTGGCTGGAGACTTTAATGATATTGCTTTTCTGGAAGAGAAGACGGGTGGGGCTGTTGTGTCAATTCGGAAGTGTAATATCTTTCTAGACAATATCAATGCGTGTAAGTTGATGGGTGGGTTCGGTTGGAGCTCGTTTTACGTGGAGGGGATCAGATCGAGTTTTGTGCAATGATGAGTGGAGGTTGTAATTCCCGGACACTCTGGAGGGGATCAGATTGATTTTTCGGACCATCATCCTATCATGGTCCACCTTTGTGGAATAAATCAAATTTCAAGGAATCATTTCTGCAGCTGAGATAAACAGTGAATACAAAAGAGCTTCTGAGTACCGTTCACTGCAAAATACAAACACAAAGGAATAGACAATGGGGTCTTTGCCTTTTTCCATGACTGGAAAGGTTAATAATGTTGGAGAGCATACTACTTCACAAGTGGCTCATCTGTTTGAAAGTGAAACCAGGGATTCTGCTATCTCAGATTACTTAACCAGAAATGAGGTTAAAAATAATACTTGTATTAAAACTAAAAGAAATGTGTGGTGTTGAGAAACTCCACAAATCAAAGTCCTTCTTCAATGCATGAAGGGCCAGACCTTCTTGAAACTTCACAATTTATTGATGCCATGGACAAATCGATGGCTTGCAGGGAGAAAAATACCAAGGATGGAACAACTTATGCAAAACCTGTAGCTTCTGATGCCTATACCCCAAGTTCCTCTTTAGATTCTCAGTTGAGAACTGATGATGATCATAAAGTCAGAGCTCCTGAGAGGTGTCAGCAAACTGATTCTGCTGCTTCAGGTAGTAGACAGAACTCGTTAATTGATGACAAAGTGTCGGGCAAAAGTAACTGCATGGATAAAAAGAACTGTGGTAGCATATGTTTTGCGCAGCATGAACAGATGAAGTCTTACGAGCATGATGTGGGATATGGCATGAAAGGGATATGGAAGGAGAGCTACCTTTGCAGTGGAAATAGTATTATGAAAGGGATATGGAAGGAGCCACCTGTGTCTTCTTCCCTTACTGAATCTGGTTATACTAATCTTCTCTATCCTGGGTATACTCCTGATCAAATGTATCAAGAACCTGATGCAGAGGACCAGGATGTACCTAAATGCACATCTGGACCTCCTCTTAGGCATTCTCCTGATCAAGTGCGTCAAGAACCTGGTGCAGAGGACAAGGATGTGTCTAAATGTGCATCTGGCCCTCCTCTTAGGCCTGATCTGTATCAAGATGCTGGCACAGAAAAGAAGCTTCCATGCATTAGCGAAGGACAAACAGAAGGAACAAAAGCGTGCATGGATCGTTCTCAAGGTATTTCGCAGATATCAGGCCCTGGTGAGAATTCAAGTTTTACCCCTCTAAGTCAAATTGGATTTCGGGACCCTGCAAGTGTTGGCCGTGGACAGCAATTGACATTACTTAGTATAGAGGTATTGGACATAGTATTGTCATAATTTTACTTACAGAAAATATGTGACAATGTCTTCTAAATCTTTTTGATGCCTCTGAGATTTTAATATCTGGTTCTGATTTGAAGACGTTATTGTAGCTATATAACAACTTTTTTTCTAACATTTTCTAAGAACTTGAACTTGATTCTTAATATTGGGTGACAGTTACTCTCTCTCTCTCTCTCTCTCACACACACACACACACACACACAAAACATCAATCCCCATTATATCGGCCATGCTTCAAAAGTGATGATGTTTATAACTGAATAACTAACTGTATTGTTGATTTCTTTTTTGGTTAATGCTTCAGAACGATTGCGATGCTACTATTGAAGTTCAAGTTATTTTGCATAGTAAATTTGTACCTTGTCAGAGGTTTAGTAATGTCTCATTATTTCACCAGTTACTCATTTGCTTTCTTGATTGGTTTTTTATTGGTGGAAAATTTTATCCACCAGTATAACAGACACTATATTTCTTATATGCTCATCTTATGTTTTCTAAATTACTATTCATGTTTATTCCTGATTGGTTTTCAGAAGTCTTGATGGCTTATCAGACTGCAAAGTCCTGAACTTCACTGATGAAAAAACACTTGTTTAAAGAATTTATGAAGATTGTGTCTTCATCTATCTGACCCAGATATATTGATGGGTTGGGATATTCAAGGAGGTTCTCTTGGTTTTCTAGCAGAAAGGGCTTCACATCTTGGTTTGGGATTACTTAATGATTTGTCTCACACTCCATCTAATTCATGGATTAATTCTCAAGACACTGAAACATCTGAAAAATGTATCTTGCAACCGGACATCTCGGATACTCCTAATCTAGATTGTTGTGCGCAAGAAAGTTCAATAATTGAGGATGAATGGGGATGTACACATGCTAGCGGAGTTAATGTAGGTGGAAGAATTTAAGCTGAATTTGATTCGTGGAGAAGTTAAGCTGAATTTGTATTCAGCTGAAGCTGTATTGAGGCGGAAAGTTCCTTCACTTAACCACAAGGTGCTGACAGAATGGTTTTCAAGTGGTCCAGGGAAAGCAAGATATTAGTGTATCAAATATGATATGGATAGAGAAAAGCTGAACCTTGAGATATTAAACCAACTTGATATGGTAAGTAGGATTATAAGTTTATTGCCAATGCACTGCTGCTTGTTTTGGCTATAATACAAGCAGAGTCTATTTTTTAGGCTTGTTGGGGTGCATTGAAATCTCAAGACATGTTTTCATTTCTAACACCTTTAATTTAATGAGTTATTTTAAGCTTTTCTCTTTGAAGTTAATGGATGATACAACAATATCACCAATTAAAACTTTCCCACTAGGCGGTGTTGGTTGCATAGACCAATCAAAACTATGTTGCTATCTCACCTGGAAATCAACAGGTTCCCTCACAATATCCGCTCCTTTCCTTTTCTCCATGGAAAACTGCAATGTTTGTGATCCATCATACCAAGCATAATAAAGTTACTATTGAAAAACTGTATTTTGTATAATGTTGTGTGTTTCAAATGAGATCACACAAAGAGTTTATTTATAATCATATCGGAAGTACACATAAGGTAATGTAATCAATACTATTAATTCTAATAGATTCTTAACACTCCCCCTCAAGCCGGATCATATATATCATATGAGCCGAGCTTGATACAAATGTAATCCACTCGAGAGCCCTTGAGAGACTTAGTGAACATATCCGCTAATTGGTCTTCAGACTTGACAAAGGCTGTGATGATTTCTCCGGAAAGTACTTTATCTCTTACATAATGACAGTCTATCTCTATATGCTTGGCCCGTTCATGAAAAACTGGATTGGATGCAATGTGGAGTGCAGCTTGATTGTCGCATATGAGTTTTGTGGCCTGAAGATCTCCTAGTTTTAGCTCTAGGAGTAAATTTCTAGCTCCTAGTTTTATATATCTAAGAATACGAACAACTGCGTTCCAATGACTATCACAAGGAGCGTTCAGAAATTGGCTCACAATGCTCACTGCAAATGTAATATCAGGTCTGATGACTGTAAGATAATTAAGCCTACCCACAAGACGTCGATATCTTCCCGGGTCTTTCAAAGGCTCCCCCTGACCCGGAAGAAGCTTGACGTTGGGATCCATAGGAGTATCAATAGGACGACAATCAAGCATACCAGTTTCACTTAAAATATCTAATACATACTTGCGTTGGTTAATTGCAATACCTGTTGAGGACTGGGCAACTTTAGCTACCAAACGGGCTTTGAAACGATCGATCTCACCATTAGGTCCAACTTTCACTGTATAAACCCATCGACATCCCACTGTAGTTTTATCCGGAGGTAATGATACAATGTCCCAAGTATTATTTGAATGTAATGCAGTCATCTCTTCCACCATCGCCTGACGCCAATTGGGATCAATCATGGCTTCACCTGTAGACTTAGGAATAGACACAGAATCCAAAGCAGAAACAAAAGAAACATAGGAAGTAGATAGACGGTCATAATTTAAAACACAAGCATATTTAGGATTAGGACGAAGGGACCGGATACCTTTTCGTAATGCTATGGGAGGTTCAGGTGCAGTCGACGTAACTGGAGAAACAATTGGAGCAGGAGATGGTGCTGGTGGATCAATATCATCTCTTACTTCCGGTGGACGGTGTGTCCGTCGTTGGTAGACACGCAAGGGAGGAGGAGATGGTGTTGGTGAATCAATAGGAGCTACAATAGGTGCGGGGACGACAGAGGGGATAGCTTGATCATTTGAAGTACAATTCTGATCAAGTGGCACAAAAGCAGCGAAGAATGGACAAGTTTCAAAGAATGTGACATCAGCGGAAACAAGGTATCGTTGAAGTTGCGGACAAAAACAACGATAACCTTTTTGTATACGTGAGTAGCCTAGAAAAATGCATTTGAGAGATTTGGCTGAAAGTTTGTCTTTACCTGGAGTAAGATCATGAACAAAACATGTGCAACCAAAGACACAGAGTGGAATGGGGTAGAGTTCATTATGTGGATTCAAGATAGAGTATGGAATCTGATCTTGAAGAACAGACGAAGGCATTCGATTGATTATGTGACAAGTTGTAAGAATGGCATCACCCCAAAAGCGGAAAGGGACATTGTGATGAAGTTAAAAATGATTGAAATTGGGATGACAAATATTCACGAGCATTATCAGTGCGTAAAATTTTAATGGAAGTGCCAAACTGATTTTTAATTTCCGCATAAAATTCTTGGAATATATGGAAAACTTCGGAACGATTTTTCATTAAAAATACCCAAGTATATCGTGAAAAATCATCAATGAAAGTGACAAAGTAATAGAAACCAAAGTAGACTTGACACGACTAGGACCCCAAATGTCTGAATGAACTAGAGCAAAAGGTGACACATCACTTTTATTTACTCGTTGGCTATAGGTGTGACGAGTATGTTTGCCCAACTGACATGACTGACACTCAAATGACGAAATTTTAGAAAAACTAGGAGCTAAGACACGCATTTTATTAAGGCTAGGATGACCTAAACGCTGATGTACAAGGTTTTGAGAAGCAACGGAAACACATACCATCGGTGGTGAAAAGAACTGAATAATCAAGGGTACGAATGAGTTTGTTAACAGATATTAAGTTGAAAGGACAACCAGGAATATAGAGCACAGAATCTAAAGACAAGTTTGGAAGTGGGTGTGCTTGACCAAGACCTTGAACTTTGACTTTAGAGCCATCCGCAACAGTCACAGGAGGCAAAGTATCAGAATAAGACAAGTGTGATAACAAAGATTTATTACCAGTCATGTGGTCAGAAGCACCTGAGTCAAGTACCCAAGGACCAATCGAAGAAGATGTAGAGCCAAAGGCCACAGGATTACCAGATTGAGCAACGGCGGTAGATGATGATGATTGATGAACTGCTTTGAAATGAAGGAATTCATTGTAATCAGCGGTCGAAACGGTAAATTTGACAGAATCAGCGGCGGAGTTATCACCCATTAGCATTGCTAGTTGTAAAGTGTTCAAAGAGGGACGCCTGAGGGTTGGAAGGGCAGTCGTTATCGCGACGAATGGTGAGAACCGACGAAAACGCGAAGAAACAGCGTACGCGCGCGTGGGGAAGACGCGCCTGTCTGTTGGACGCGCGTGGAGGCGCGTGCGGAGGCGATCGGCGGCGGATTTAGGGCGTTTGTGTTCGCCTGAGAGAGACGAGTGCAGCAGTGGTGTCGGATTTCAAATCGGACTTCGGTTGCAACAATAAAGCGGTGAACAGTGCATACGGCACTGTTCACACGCACCACTGTTCACGCAGCAGGAAAAAAAAATTGTTGGAAGGCTACTGAAGCAGAAGAATCGATAACCTGCTCATGATACCATATTGAAAAACTGTATTTTGTATAATGTTGTGTGTTTCAAATGAGATCACACAAAGAGTTTATTTATAATCATATGGGAAGTACACATAAGGTAATGTAATCAATACTATTAATTCTAATAGATTCTTAACAGTTACATACCATAATAATATTATGGATGTCTAGACAACAATGAGTTTTACTACTACTCAATATACTTATCCTTTTGTTCACCCGCGCCCTCCTAGGAAAATTTCATTTATGACAATCTTTAAATTTTATAGTACTATGATCATAACATATCATGTCTACTACTATCAATTGCATCTGCTATATGCAATGTAGGACATGATTTTTCAAATGCATCTAAGTAGATTTACCAACTATTGCAATTTTCTTTTCAGATATTTAATGCACGACAGCTTGCTTTGAAGCTCATATCAAATGTAACATATGGTTACACTGCGGCTGGATTTAGTGGTCGCATGCCTTGTGCAGAACTTGCAGATAGCATTGTTCAATGTGGACAGTGTACACTGGAAAAGGCTATATCATTTGTAAATCTACATGAAAAGTGGAATGCTGAAGTTATTTATGGAGATACTGATAGGTAACACTAACATGTACAATATCTCTAGCTAGGTTAAATTACACGCTCATGAGATATGCCTAATTACACTTACCTCTCTTATATAGAAAGTATTTTTTCTCGCGAACAAAAGTATGCACACAAGGAATTAAGAAACGTGATAGAAGTTATGATAAAAACTTTTTGACAGGAAATCTTCCATAGCATTCTTAATTTATATATTGATGTTCTAATTCTAACACGTGCCGTTCTTGGCATTTTTATGCTCATGGGTTTTTAACAGTGGTTTTAGGTCAAACTTGCTAAGTAGAGTTGCTCTGGTGTTTTTTATGCTTATGAAAGCCCCAATCAAATTGAACCTGTTTTTGATGCCAAAGGTATTGAAACAGTACGCAGGGACACGTGTGAAGCAGTAGCAAAAATAATGGACCGATCTTTGAGACTTTTTTTTAGCACCAGAGTGTATTGGAGGTACACATGCTTTGCTTTCATGTCGCATTGTTCCTGTATACATCCCAATGAATGTAATATTTTAAAAATGATTATGATATCTTTCATGATACATAAGCTAATTTGTGTTTTGTTACTGTCAAGGTATTTCCTTGATTTACTTTTCTTTATCTTATGGATACATTTTCTGCATAATTGATCACTTGGATGTTGTATTCAGCATCCTCATCAAGTGAAAAGTCCATCTAATGAATCCTCCACACCAATTTTTCCCCTTTTAAATTTCCCTTCTTGTTCAAGCAATTTTTTTTGCAAGGAAGAAAAAATACAAAGAAACAACAGATTTCTAACTGCTTATTCTGGATACTTCATTGAATTCATTAGTATCTCTTATTTGCTGCATGCAGGTGAAGATTTATTTGCAACGTCAGTGGAAGAGGATTCTTTCAGGTAGAGTTTCCGTTAAGGATTTTATCTTTGCAAAAGAGGTTCGCTTGGGTACCTACAGTGCAAGGATCTCATCACTTCCTCCTGCTGCAATTGTGGCAACTAAGGCAATGAGGGTTAACCGTAGGGCTGAACCACGTTATGCAGAGAGAATACCTTACGTTGTAATCCATGGAGAGCCTGGAGCCCGCCTGGTTGATATGGTTGTGGATCCATTGGAAGTCTTGGCAATTGATTCCCCATTCAGAATAAATGATTTATATTACATTAATAAGCAAATAATACCGGCCTTACAGCGAGTATTTGGGCTTGTTGGCACTGACCTGAACCAGTGGTTTGCAGAGATGCCTTGCCCTATAAGAGAAGCTTCTGTAAAGCATGCATTCACTCCAAACTTCCATCGAACCAGAATTGATTATTACTATCTCTCGAAACACTGTGTACTCTGTGGTGAGTTGGTCCAGGTATATCAGCCCGTTTATGCAATCAATGTTCTGAAAATGAGGTGGCTGCTGCGATAGCAATGATTGGTAAAACTTCAAAGTTGGAGCAGGAGACGCAACATCTTGTATCTGTAAGTATATTATGTTTTCCATCTATTGTAATCACTTTTGATAAGAAAATGTGTGTAGGTCTATCCTTCTTTCTTTTTTTCCAAAGGGGATTGAATAGGTTATTTCAGACATGGAGGAAATATGCTTGAAAATGATAGGCAATTGCATCACTGTTGTTTAGTATGTAACTCTAAAATACAGGCACTCCAAAATTCATGTTGTGCATGTAGCCGTATTTGTGGGAATTATTTTTTTATTATTTGTTAGTTACATCTATGATGTTAATAGCGGCGTTATAGCGGGATAGCGTAGCGGTAAACCCCCTCCCCGCTATGCTATAGGTCCGCTTTCCGCTATTTAGAGAAGCGGAAATAGTGGCCGCTATTTGCAGGCGAATAGCATTTTCGTAGCGGATTTGTACCGCTATCTGACCGCTTTTGCCTTTTGGGGGAAATATTTTGATGAGAACCTTAATTTTTTTTAAATAAATTATAAAGTTAGGGGTAGTTTGGTCTTTTCCTCACCCGTTTGGTGCCCTAAGTTCTCATATCACGTGATTGCTTTTCTATTTGCGCTGATTCTTCCAACGTTTCTCAAATACTTCAACGCTCTTCTCCTTCAACGCTCGCTTTGAAAGTATGATTTTACATACATTTAGAACTTGTCATTAATGACTTGTCATTTTGTGTACTTATAGAACTTGCTTATGCTTTATTTTGATGGGATGTCATTTTAAGTACTTCTAGAACTTGATGAAATGTTATTTTGTCTTTTATTTAGAACCTATTTTGATGGTAAATGATAACATTTAGTATAATTATTAAGCATGAAAGTCCCTTTAATATTGTATATTTCTCTATTTTTTAGTATTTATATATGTTGTTGGAATTTATGTTTAATTTGTACATGAATTTTTGGTCTTCACAATAGCGGTCATCCCGCTACCCGCTATACCGCTATAGCATTTTCCAGGGTCGGCGCTACGCGCCGCTATCCGAGATTAACAACATAGAGGTACATTATTTATTTTTAGGAATATATATATATATATATATATATAGAGAGAGAGAGAGAGAGAGAGAGAGAGAGAGAGAGAGAGAGAGAGAGAGAGAGAGAGAGAGAGAGAGAGAGAGAGAGAGAGAGAGAGAGAGAGAGAGAGAGAGAGAGAGAGAGAGAGAGAGAGAGAGAGAGAGAGAGAGAGAGAGAGAGAGAGAGAGAGAGAGAGAGAGAGAGAGAGAGAGAGAGAGAGAGAGAGAGAGAGAGAGAGAGAGAGAGAGAGAGAGGGAGGGAGGCAAGGGAGGAACTGGTTATGGGATAGTTTTTTGAATATTGCATCGACTCTATAGCACTTGTCATAACTTATATATAAAAACAACTTATAGCTTATGCTAAAATAGTTCAAATTTATTTTATGTTTTTGTTATATAAATAACCTATACATAACGCTTATCATGATAAGAGCTTATATTATAAATTGCAAATAGGCTGATCATTCAAACTGTAACCAGTTCTTTCTTTTGTTTATGTCAAGAGGAGCCAATTCTATCTTAGGTACTAAGTTAACTCATTTTGGTTAATTCTATCTTAGGCTGATTGATTACTCTTTGTATTATGGTTAATTCATTTTGCACATAAAATAACAAAAACTAAATGCATAACCACCTATTTGCAAACAGAAATGTTACTGTACCCAAAATACCCTTAAATTAACTTCACTTTTATTTTTCAATTAACCCTTATTTTCATAGAACAAGTTAGATGAAGGACAATTTAGAGAATACAGCTGCAATTTTTATTAGTTTTAGAATATTAAATGAGACTACTACTTTGCTTAATGAGTATGAAAGTAAATATGAAATCGGACGGAGTATCAAATATACTTGAGGTTAACCAAAGATAACAAATGGACGGAGCATCAAATATACTTGAGGTTAACCAAAGATAACAAATGAACAAAGATCGTCGATCAACAAATATAAAACAAGAATATCTAAATCTAAATGACAATATTTTTACTCAAATTTTGTATCTTCATAACATGTAATGATTACATATCTTTTGCTACCCCCGCCCAGCTTTTCAGTATCTGTATCAGAGGCACAATACATTTAGGGCAATAAATACTCAGAATTTACAGGCCTCTATCTCTATAGCCTAAAATCATAAAATGAGGCACCAAAGCAGAGGCCAATCTAATTGTATTACAATACAATAAAATGGGATCAAATCACAACATAAATAACATTACATCTTCTTTGAAGTGATGGTGGCCTAAATTAAATATTTGATATAGTACTGCACATACCATTTAACTCCTTCATTACCAGTCCAAAAAACTAACTGAGAAAGAACTTGAATACGTCGCTCAATGAGACAATGCCTTCTAAACGCTTGCTGCCTGCTTCCACGATAACAATCCGCCTCACACCTGATTCCAATATTTGACATCACAATTTTCAGCATGACAATCCTCAAAATAAAGTCAAAAGATGTCTGGAAAAAATTCTCTACTCTCCATATTCGATGAAAATTTGGGGTTGCAAAATATTAAAAGTATGTTGATAATAAGTAACCTTGAACGAATAACGATACGATCAATCACCCTATCAGATATAGTTACATCGACAAGGAAATTAAAATAAAATGTTTCATCCAAACAAAGGAAAACAAGCCAACCTGGATTTTCCAATCGCTCAATCACTTTATGCAGTAAATCAGAACGCAAACACATCTGAACAATAACGCAAACAAGAGATACTATTATGTCAAGAAAAAAATTCAAGAAAATAGAAACAATCAAGAAAATTCAACCTTGGCTTAGACTGCAGACTGACAATGACACTAACATTATATTTAAGGCCAAAGTAAAATCTTCCTTTTTCATATAATAAAAATAGAAAAGTCTCAATGAAATTAACATCTCAATGAGAGTAAGTCAACAAAGGTGAAAATGTTATCCTGGCTAATCCTCTCAACCAGTAATCCATAAGATTCATTACATGCACCTTCAAAGGCCTTCATTTACTAACATTCATAAGACATAACTGAAAGTTCACAAAGCTTCAGCAGGAAAACACAGGCAATGAGGAAGTAAACTCTACAAATGCACCATCAAAGTGCTGTATGATGGGAACTAAACATGATTTAACAAATGAAAAATTATTCGAGAATGCTGAGCAAATCTATTTATTCTCAAGATCATCCAACAGTGTTCTCTAGCTCATCAAGCAAACTGCTTAACTAATAAGGAAAGGATGAAATCAGGACATACTTGTATTCTAATTTTCAAAATACAACCGAAGTTTGTTGGTATGCAAAAATGAACTACAAACCTACTTGTTGAACAGTCATTTCATCAAGATTGATATGTGTGTATGCCTTGTCCTTTTTTTTGTAATAAAAGGGCCTACGGCCGATCATCAACAAGAACCTATATCAACTCTTGCGGAGGTTGATCATAAACTACAGTGTTCCGAGAAGCCAACAATCTATATTAGCCATGATACCCACGCAACGACTCACCTCCCGATAAACATGTATAATCTTGACATTCCATGAGTAGTTCAATAAAGCTTTAATCTTCTTTATTAAGCTCCAACCAGTGGTACTCTTGACTTTCCCTTCCTGTAAACTACAAACCGCTACCTTGGAATCTAGTTGAACCTCTAATTGTCTCACACCACAATTGTGTTCTATACATAAACCTTCATGAATACCCACCCCATAACTCGGCCATATAAGCAGAAGTGGTACCAAGGTTCCTGGTGAAGCCAGCAACCCAACGGCCATTCTCATCACACACAAGGCCACCACAACCTGAAAATTCATCTATACCTTTCGACGCTCCATCTGTATTCAAACAAAACCAACCATGCGCCGGCGCTTTCCAAGAAACATTAGCAAGAATTCTACTAGGCTGGATATGCATGTTAAACTCAAAGAACTTTGATCTGAAAACTGTATGTTCGCCTCAGCAAGAAGTCTCATATAAATAGAATTTAATTACAAATTGTGTGGCTGATTCTCAGCCCAATAATCTGCAGCTGTCACATCTACATTTATTTCACAGTATCCAAATTAATAGCAGTTACTATTGTCAAAGTAACAGTTACAAATGCATAGCATTTGAATTTGCCATTAAGACATTAAACCTATTGACATCCCCCTCAAATTGATGCTGATAAATCAACTAGCATCAATTTGCTAACCAATAATTGTGGCCCTGTGTCAATGATTTAGTAAAGATGTCAGCTGTCTAATCCGATGTGGAGACATGTGATAGATTAATGATTCTGCGATCATAGGCTTCTCGGATAGAGTGGCAATCAACCTCGATGTGCCTTGTTCGTTCATGATAAACTGGATGTGCTGCAATTTGTATAGCACTAGTATTGTCAGCATGCAATGACGTTTGTTGTGCTTGAGAGAATCCAAGTTCTGTTAGAAGACCGCGCAGCCATACTATTTCAGAACAAGCAGCAGACATTGCACGATATTCTGCTTCAGTGGATGACTTTGAAACTGAATCTTGTTTCTTACACTTCCAAGAAATAGCAGCATTTCCTAGGAACACACCAGCCAGTAGTAGTCTGAAATGTGTGGTTTGTTGTTCATCTTTAGGGTAGGCAGATCAATCTCAAGAACTGGATTTTACACACGTTCCTATTTGGATCCAACTATGGGGGCTACCGATGCATTGTAAAACTATCACTATGGGCAAGGAATTGGGCACAGTTATGGATACAGGGATTTATGAATATCCAGAAAAAGCAAGATTTGTCAAGTTCAAGTGGGTTTGAGTATCATTTTGACCAATGCTACTGACCTTTGACTTTACTTATGGACGTCAAATTTTAATACAATCATTAATTTAAAGTATTTGAAATGGAAATATTTTAGTACACAAATATAGGTGACTTCTAGGGTGAGGGCTCTATCAAGTCCCTCACCCATGTACCATTCAATTTCACCATTAGATTAAATTGATCTATTAGATATAATATTTCATAACCACACCGGATTCAAATTTTTTTTCTCTCTTTATTGTGGTAACTCTCTCATCATACCTTTACATTCTATTCACCCCGTCCACATAATCTGCCATGATAGATTTGAAAGTGGAGAAACTTATTTTTGCATCAAACACAGTCCATAACATAAATTGATGGGAGAAAAATGACCGAACCTTCCACTGAAAAAAATGAAAAGAAAATTGATACAACAATGGCAGGAAAGGTATATAATGAAATACAATACCATAACAACATTATTCATCATCCCTCGAACTTAAACCCCAATTGAGAACAACACTATAAACCCCAATTGCTAAACTGCCAAATGAATCGAATCAATTGCAGCAAGTTTTTTTATTTCTAGCAAGTTGGTTAAACACTAATTCCCAACTTCACATGGTGAAAGAAGATCATTTTAACAGTACTAATTATGTGCGCAGACGATAGAATTGAAAACAGATGGAGAGGGGGAATAAAAGTGCAGGCGAAAGAGTGAGATCCAAGAGGAAGAAAGAAAAAAATTGATTCCTGTGTG
Source organism: Trifolium subterraneum (assembly GCA_951799995.1). Lineage (NCBI taxonomy): Eukaryota > Viridiplantae > Streptophyta > Magnoliopsida > Fabales > Fabaceae > Trifolium > Trifolium subterraneum. The sequence continues at coordinate 32,832,725 of OX637468.1, forward strand.
GAGATGAAATATTAGATCAAATAGGCCAATTTAATCTAACGGTGTAATTGAGTGGTACATGGGTGAGGGACTTGATAGAGCCCTCACCTTAGAATCCAATATAAAATTTTATACTAATATCTGTTGGCTTAATCCCTTCCCGATTTTTAAGAGTGAGCTGAGTTTGAGGTGGAGGAGGAGTGTACGGTTCCCTCCCCCTGCCAATTATTTTCAGATGGAGTATATGTAACATCACTTGCTTCATTTTGTGGTTGAGATTGAAGTTGTTTCATTTTGTGGTTGAGATTGAGGTTGTTGTTCAGGTATAGGTTCATGAACATTTCCTCCAATCTGCATACAACGTTATTGAAAGAAAAAAAAAAATCAGAATCAAATTTCACCCCCTGCCAATTATTTTCAGCCAAGTTCTGAGAAGAGAATTTGTAAAAAATGCAACCTCACTTACTTCATCCTTGAGGTGGAGATTGAGGTTATATAGGTTCATCAACATTTTCTCCCTCCTACATACAATGGTATTGAAAAAAGAAAAAAAATCAAAATCAAATTTCATTTTTGTGCTTCATGCTGGTTTCGAACGTGTACAAAGAAAAATCAAACCTGCACATAATTTATAATTAAAAAATAAAATAAAATCAAACCTGCACAAAATTTATTAGCAGCCCAACAAAGTCAAAAATCCTGTATGATAAGGAAATTGTTTCTTTTCGTCCACCGCACATTGCAATCCGTGTAAAAATCGGTGGCATTCCTCCAATCTTTGTTTTTTGTCTTGTTTCTTTTCTGAGTTTCGGTTACATTTCTTATCTTTTCAAAGTATTTCAGGTCTGGCTACTCCAATTCTAATGGTTTGTAACAAATATCTACGGGTTCCTTGCAACATTTTGAAAGCAAATTGATATACCTGAACAAATATCTACTCCAATTCTGATTTTTTTCCTTTCAATATTGTTGTATGCAGGTTGGAGGAAATGTTCATGAACATATACCTGAACAACAACTTCAATCTTCACCTCAAGATGAAGCAAGTGATGTTGCATATACTCTATATGAAAATAATTGGTCCTAAGGAAGCTACCCATCTCAAAGATATTTTCCTAGAATAGCAAAGAATTTTAGGTCAAAAAATAAATATGGATAAATCAGAAATGGTGTTCAGCCCTAGTGTTCAACCTAGCATCAAGAAGGATTTCTATGACTAGATGTCCATCAAGATATCTAACCGTATATCTAAATATCTAGGATTACCTATCATTGTGGGAAAATCTAAATCTCAAGTGTTCAACCCTATTCCTACCTACGTGATTAGTAGCTTCTACTTCCTCAGAACATTTGTGACAGAATAGTGTGTTCATAAGCGAATTTTGGTATCAATTCGAGAAGTTCATCAAAAAAGTGTGTTTATCTATTTTAAATTTCATGGGAGGGTGAAATAGACTTGTCGTTAATTCTTTCAACCAATACTTCAAATTCATTATGATGTGAAGCGGCGTGGAAATTAAACAGTTTTATGATTATGTGATTTACATGAAATTGGTTGTTGTTATTGTGTTTACATGAATAAGTAAAATGATGAATTCATGAAATAAATTGTTGTTATTGAATTGATGATGAACAACCTTATAATGTTTCAAATCATGCAAATGGAACCACTGGTTGGGGGGTTGACACTTGTTATCACTCCAAGTTCAAATGAGAGCGCTGAAGTAGCTAACTCATTATTCTGATTTCTTAACGCTCTTATTCAATTGACTAGAACTTCAACCGGTGCAGTGAACGAGTCTAATTAGCCGTAATATGAAAAAATAAGATATAAATTTTTTAACACTAAAACGTATATAAAAAAGTCGAATACCATTAAATATTAGTTTGACAATAAATTTGGATAAATGTTCATACAACAAAAATTATGGTATATTACGAAATACTTAGTTATAAACTACATTAGAAGTTTTATTCGTATTTTCACGGTCTTCGTCAATAATCAATATTTTTATATCATTCTCTTTAAACAACTCTTGAAGTTGCAACATACAACTGACCATGTAAAAACACTGTCGACAAAAGATATAACCCAACATGCTTAAGAGATTGTCCCTGACTCTTATTAATATAGTCATCGCAAAAGAAAAAATTAAAGGTATATAAGTTCGATTCTCATGCTAGACAAATTTGTATTTTTTTTTAATATAATGGACCACATGAAAAATAGAGGAAAAGTGAGAGGTAAAAAAATAGGTTTAGGGTTAGTATTTCGGAACAAGTTTATAATATATAAGAGATAAGAGATATAATAATAATAATAATAATAATAATAATAATAATAATAATAGTAGTAGTAGGAAACTAATATAATAAATATTTAACATATCTCAAAAAAAAATTAACATGGTGAGTTAAAGGTTGTCGGTTCGATTCTTGGTGAGTAATGTTTTAACATTTTATTTGAATTAGTAATAATAATATTAATAACAGGAAGCTAATAATAATAAATATTTAACATGATGAGTTAAAGGTTGTGGATTCGATTTTTGGTGAGATATTTTTTAACAATTTATTTGAATTAATGTTAGGGTAAAATGAGCGGGAAAAAAAATTAGGGTTAATAATAGCAAAACGGAACAAGCTTATAATATTAGAGATAATAGAGATAATAATAATAATAATAATAATAATAATAGTAGGAAGTTAATAATAATAAATATTTAACATGGTGAGTGAAAGGTTGTGGGTTCGATTCTTGGTGAGATATTTTTTAACATTTTATTTGAATTAATTAATAATAATAATAATTGAAAGCTAATAATAATAAATATTTAATATGGTGAGTTAAAAGTTGTGGGTTCGATTCTTGGTGAGGTATTTTTTAACATTTTATTTGAATTAATGTTAGGGTAAAATGAGAGCGAAAATGAGCGGAAAAAAATTTAGGGTTAACAATAGCAAAACGGAACAAGCTTATAATATAAGAGATATAGGTTCCTTTTTTTTTTTGGTAAAAAATAGCGGATAGCTAATAAATTAGCTTACAGCGGATGCGCTTATAGCAAATAAACTAGCTTATTGAATTTGCGGTGTTTGATAAAATTAGCGGTTGAACTAGCTTATAAGTATGAAATGACATAAAAAAGATATATTCGATTAATATTTAATTTTTTCATGTAAGATGACAAGGATAAAGTTCATAAGCTACTTGAAATAGCATTTGAAAAATAAGCTATAAGTTAGTAAAATAAGCTATAAGTTATTTTTTAAAAATTGTTACCAAACAGAGCTTTTAACTTATAAACTATAATTAAATGTGATATCAACGTTCACAGAACATGATTGAATGAATTGATTTAATTATACTAAATTATCATCCTAGTTAGCCACTGAATTATCATAACTATATTACTCCCTCCATATCATATTATAAGTCGCTTTGACCAAATTATATAAATTAAGAAATGTAATTAATTTTGTATGAAAAATAGAAATTATGAGTTAGTTTATAAAATTGTCTTTTATGAATGAAAAGTGCAAGAAAGATAATTTGAAAGAAGAGAGAGTAATAAATAGTTAAGGATATAATAGAAAAAATAGCATTAAATATTTCATTGATTGATAATCTAAAGTGACTTATAATTTTGTACAAATTTTTTTCCAAAGTCACTTATAATTTTATATAGAGGTAGTAAAGTGTTTTTTTTACTCTCTACTCTTGAAGTTGCGTTTCTTTTGTTATGTTAGATTTACACACATCTTTTGTCAAATTAATTATCCGATTTGAATATTAGTTTCTTGATCAATTTGAAAGTGTTTTTATTTTGACAAGTTGGTTTTGTTAATTTTTTTTATTATAAATAATACGTACTTCTATTGATATTTCTTGCTCCCCCACTAAATTCTTTAAATTTCCATGTTCCACCTTTATTGGGTAGCTTTTATTTCATATCTCAAATCTTTGATCTACAACACACACTTTGTATTAGTTTCTTTGCTTAGCTCAACAATCACCATTTATGAAATTAATGTGTAATTCCACCCAATGTTTAACTATTTTTGAATGAACTAACCGTCCATCTTTTTAATTTAAATTACATTGATCTCATTTTTTTATTCTTCCACTCATTAAAGTACACTTTTTCCACTTTAATTTGTGCCTCATTTGTATTGGCATGTAAGAAAAAGAGTTTGCTTTTTTAAGCTTGTAGCACTAAATTCATGAGATTTCAACTTAGAAGCATGCACTATGAACGAACCATTACAACTTGTTTGGTTGGTGCTCCTTCAATTTTATGAACCAATAATACTTTAAGGAATGTTATGTGGACCTCTCTTCTCCTAATCACGAAGAAAAAGCTTTTCACTGATGAAAAAAATTAGGCAATCAATATGATTTTGTCTTGATAGGGGTATTCATAGTTCATGAACTGCACTGAATTGAACCATATAAATGGTTTGGTTCAGTAACTGGAACAACTTTTTATAAAAACTGGTTTATTTTTAAAACCAATTACAATTCGATTCATAATCGGTTTAGAACCAGTTTACACATTTTAACTGGTTTAGTTTTAGATAACTGGTTTAAAACAGATTTTTTAATAAAAATCGGTTTATTTTTGAAAAACTGTTTTCAAAATTATTTTTATTATAAAACTATTTTTTTTGTTTAAAATAAAGAACTGATTTTTATTATAAAAAAATTCAGATTTTTTTTATTAAAAAAAGTAATAAAAGACAAACTTTTTAAATCAAAAAACAAATTTTTAAAATTAGAAAATAGTTTTTAAAACTATTTTTTTTTTGTTTAAAATAAAGTACTGATTTTTATTATAAAAAAATTCAGATTTTTTTTATTAAAAAAAGTAATAAAAGACAGATTTTTTAAATCAAAAAACAAATTTTTAAAATTAGAAAACAATTTTTTTTTTGTTTAAAATAAAGTGCTGATTTTTATTATAAAAAAATTCAGATTTTTTTTATTAAAAAAAGTAATAAAAGACAGATTTTTTAAATCAAAAAACAAATTTTTAAAATTAGAAAATAGTTTTTATAAATTTTAAAATAAAATAATAATTTCAATATTTTATTATATTTATTATTAAATAAAAAAAGAGTGGTGGCCGGCCACCGGAGCTCCTCCTCCGGCCGCCGGACCGCCGCCATGAGTCGCCGAAAAATCTGGATCCACCGTCGTGTCGGCACCGGAGGTCCGGCGTTGACCGCCGTGTTGACCACCGGCCAACCTCCACTAGTTTTAAAATATTTATTTATTTGTGTTTATTATTTAAATAAATTATGTTTGGGCCTTAGTAGTAGAAAAATAATAAAAAAATTATGTGAGAGTAGAAGAAATGTTTGGGCCATACTAAAAAATATCATTGGGGCAGCTGCCCCCAATACCATACACATACATCCGTGACATGTGAATGTTCCTTATGATGATGAGGTTGGTTTAAGCACATCATCATTCCAACGGTTGTACTTTGATCTAAAAAATATCTCATGCTGAAAAATTATTTAATCACGGTTGCTTTGTGACGTATAAATTTGTACAATGGGACCCCTCCACTTATTCAAACATTTCTAAGTACTCAATGACACACTCAACTAACTTAAATTAAAGTACTAGTTTATAGTAGACACATGAATCATGCTAGTAGCACAAACCTTGCATAAGCACTTTGTTATTTCCACGTTCCTCATACATGGGGTGGTAGCTTCAAGTCAAATTGTAAATGATTTCTTCGTGCTCATGCCAATTAAAGGACAAAATCTTTTACATATAAAAGGAAGGTTGAGTTGCTCCTTATCAAGTTTTGTGATGATGTGGCACTCTATAAAAAAAGTTTACAATCTCTATTAAAAATCTTTTCACCATCTCTTTTAATTAAATCATTTTAAACCTTTTCACCATCTCTTTTAATTAAATCATTTTAAATATCAATATATCAAATCAAATTATCACTATATAACTTCTTACAAATTATGGCCACCAAATCCATTAATAATTTATTTTCTTCACTAATAAAAAATTTTATAGGGAATACTACTTTTTTTTCCTCTTCATGTTGCATTGCATAACTATTTACATATCAATATTGTTCTAATGTAAAATCTAAAATAAATAATTTGTTTCTTTCACTAATAAAAATTTTATACTACTTTTTATACTCTTGCATAACTATTTACCACTCCCACACTCCAATATTGTACTAATGCAAAATCTAAATTAATAATTTGGCCTTAACCAAAAAAAAAATTAATAATTTGGCATGTGTAACAATTTTTATTAATTTCTCATTATCCTACTCATTTTTAAAATAATTTTAATGATTGTTTTCCATAGTAGTTAAAATTAGAGATAAATAAAAGTAAATTTTTTTATTTCTCATTATCCTATTCATTTTTAAAATAATTTTAATGATTGTTTTCCATAGTAGTTAAAATTAGAGATAAATAAAAGTAATATTTTTTATCTATTCAATTATTTTATACTAATTATTGTTTGAAATTATAATATTTTATGAATTTATGTTCACCTATCTATTTATTCATTTCTCTCATGATTTTTTTGTGTCTTTTCCAGTTATAATTACATTTAATTTAAATATTATCTAAAAGGGTTACACCACTACATCTTCCATAAGAAAAGTTAGTTCAAGGTGAGTTTAGGCAATTGTTTAACTTCCCTAATAATCAAATCCTAATGAAAAATAACGTACAACAATAAAATCTTACCCTATATCATGACATGAAAAGTCACTTCTAACATGCATTAAAAATTGATGTTATAAATGTCATTTATATATAAGTTAGAGAAATGTGGAAATAAACACTATCTCTCCTGCTAAAATCTTACAACACTAATTTGTAATGAACACTATCTACTTCCTTTTATTATTTTTGTTTTTGGGTTTAACTTTTTATTGCATAAATTGTTTGATATTTGTGAGAGAGGAAGATCATATATAAATAGCACATTAGTATTATCTTAGATTTATTTATTTTTTAAATGTACTTGATTTTGTTTTTATCGTGTATTGCAGATCACATGTTCTACCTTTGTTGTATATCACTCAACATTGAAAATACTTTTAAGGGAAGGTAAGTGAAGAATCAATGCACTATTTTTACTTATAAATTTATTTATTTATCTTGTACATATAAAAGGAAGTTTGAGTTGCTCATATTCAAGCATTGTGATGATGTGACACCTCTAAGAAAACTTTACATTTCTATTGAAATTTTACCAACTTCTCTTAATTATGAAAAAAATTACTTTAGTTATATTGTTTATTAATTACTATTGTGCTATTATTTTATTAAAAAATAACTTTGTCACATCAACTTTTAAACTACCATTCTTTCATATTCCATAACTCTTATTCCTTAACTATAACAAATAAATTTATCATACAATCCTTTAAATTGTTATCTTTTCCTAACCATTGTATTTATAAATATATGATTTTGTGCACAAAACCAAAATGATTGTAGTACAAATTTGAGTTTTCCTCAAGCAACTATTGGATGAAAAATGGGGGCGTGAAATTTTATTTTAAGGGGTTGAATATTTTGCATTAGAAGAATAAGAATTATTTTAATGGGTGTGTATCTATTTTTGTCTCTCCAAATTCAAAGAATGAGGATTATTACAATGCAAAGTTTATGCTATAAATTATATCGCTTACCAATTCATGTTTGATGCATAACGTTTGCCTTCTTTTATGTAGTTTTAAATAGTATTTTATATATTGACTATGCATTTTTAAAGGAGTGCAAAGGGGCTGGTAGATCACATATGGAGCACGTATTGTGTTGGAGCGGGGAAAAAAGAGGCAAGATCAATTTTAAGCAGAAAGTGGCAGCTGCGGCTTGCCGTAAATTTAAAAATAGGTTGTGCTAGCTCAGTGGGTAGTAAGTTTTCGTGAAATTAAAAAGAATTGTATATATTTTTTTGAACAGTAAATATATTACTATTTAGGTTTCTGCACAAAAAGAATTGTATAAGACAAAATAGAAATGGTGATTATTGTTTATTGTGTAGAGTGGACGCAATTGCATGTGATTATTATTTTTTATATATATTACTTTGCAATAGAAAAAATAACTAATTAGTAAGTGAAATATATTATTGTACTCTTTACACTTAATTGTGTATTCTCTTAATTAATTCAATCACGTATAATAATCTTTTCTTTTACATATAAAGGGAAGGTTGAGTTGCTCATTATCAAGCTTTGTGATGATGTGGCACTTTATAAAAAAAGTTTACAATCTCTATCAAAACCTTTTCACCCTCTCTTTTAATTAAATCATTTTAAATATCAATATATCAAGTTATCACTATATAACTTCTTATGAGTCAAAAAAAAAACTTCTTATAAATTATGAGTCAAAAAAAATTCTTACAAATTATGGCCACCAAATCCATTAATAATTTATTTGTTTCACTAATAAAAAAATTATACCGAGTACATACTCAATATTTTTCTAATGTAAAATCTAAAATAAATAATTTATTTCTTTCACTAATAAAAAATTTATACTACTTTTTCTACTCTTACATAACTATTTACCACTCCCACACTCCAATGTTGTACTAATGCAAAATCTAAATTAATAAAATTGGCGTGTGTAACAATTTTTATTAATTTCTCATTATCCTATTCATTTTTAAAATAATTTTAAAGATTATTTTTCATAGTAGTTAAAATTAGAGATAAATAAAAGTAAATTTTTTAACTTCTCATTATCCTATTCATTTTTAAAATAATTTTAATGATATTTTTCCATGGTAGTTAAAATTAGAGATAAATAAAAGTAAATTTTGTATTTGTTCAATTATGTTATACTAATTATTGTTTGAAATTATAATATTTTATTTATGTTCACCTATCTATTTATTCATTTCTCTCATGATTTTTTTTGTGACTTTTCAAGTTATAATTACATTTAATTTAAATATTATCTAAAATACGTGTTCTTTTTCTATTACCAGGTAAGATCATAAAAAGCGAAAACAAATTTTGAAGAAAACAAAAACTGAAAAAAAAACTTTTATGGAGTAGTGATGATTCTCATATCTTCCACTACTCTTTTATACATATAAAGGGAAGGTTGAGTTGCTCTTAGGCAAACTTTGTGATGACATGACACCTCTAAAAAAAATCCTTGCAACTAAATAGATAATGTAAATAGATAACAAAGTTATATAAGTTTCCAATCTCTATTTGTATTAAATCATTTTAAATAAAAAATATTGAGGAAAAATCTATTAAAAGCTGCGTATTTATTTGTGCCTCTTTGCCTTTCTCTCATTTACTTTATGTAACTAACTTTTGTTAATTGTAATAATTATTTCAATTATTCTTATTAAATTAGTCTTTATATACATCAACATCTACCATCTATTGAGAACATAGATGTCAAGATTACAATGTACTATATCATGCTTAAATTTGTTGTAACTGTGGAATTTGTAAAAATATAATACAATGATAACTACACACTCATTACAATTAAATCTTATGATTGTTGGAATGCTTCTCAATGTAACCATGGTCCTTATATAAACAATATCAGTTCCACGTACTTTTTGTTTAACCATGCTCTCTCATTTTTTGTATTTAAATTATTTTGTATGTTTTCTATGTTTTGTTTTCTATTTTGTACTTTTTGTATGTTTTTATATATTCTCAACAAGTAAGTCAACCACTGTATATCTGTATTTTTCAAGTATATATGAATGTTATTCTATTTTTAATATCCATTTTCTACCTTTTTTAGGACTGAAGTTTAAAGATTGTTTTATGGAACAAATGTGGTCATTGGGTGTGTTGATTGTGGAGCACCTCAATTTGATCGGAAGTTTTCCTTCTACATTAGAAAAAATAATAGAATGTATGTCTCAACTACATTAGAAAAAAAAATTGAATGTATTTGCATTGACCTATATGCAAAATCTTAGAAGTTGAAGGTTATAATTTATTTTACGATATCTCTATAAGCGAACTTTAAGTTGCTTTTATGTCTCGATTTTGTTGATGTGCCGCCTCTAAAGAGGCTTCATACAATTATATGCAATAATAATGCACAAAATTTTAAATTACAAAACTTATCATATTTTCTTATTGAACAGGAGTTAAATAAGCTATTTTAGAAAGAAGAAGAAAATTATTAAATTGGCCATAGTCGCACATGAAAGCCATTGTTTGAATTTGATAAAATAAGTAATGAATAAGGCATTTTGAATAAGTAAGTATAGTCATTGATCTCAAGGATAAGAAGAATCTATATGTAGGCACTCCGTAATTAACATAAGTTGTTAATAGATTATACCATTACTATTTAGGACCAAAAAAAATGGGAACATATAAATCTCACAAAAAAAAAAAGAATAAGAATTTAGCATAGCAAAAAGAAGATAATTCAAGATGTTGGCTAAAAAAATCTTGACCAATAAAAAAAATATAATGACATGTATCAAGTGAATGTTTGAGAAGAAATCTCAAAAGAAATAAAATTAATATTACAACAATATTATTTTTTCAATAAATATGAGAAACTAAAATGCATAGAGGAGTAAATTAAACGGTTACGTCATGTTTAGCGTAATTTTAAAGAAAGATCAAAGGATGAAAAATATAAAATCACCAAAGATGAATGGTAAATCGTAGACCAATGGTGGAGATTTTCATGTTAAAAAAATGATGGAGAATTAATTTAATTTCACTCACTATTTTTTATACCCAATAGTCAATATATATTTTTTGTTTTAATTCCCTCATTTATATTTTGGAGTACTTTGACCCTATTCACATATTAAATATCTTATTATTTGTAATTCCCAATTAATATTAAGTTTTTTCTAAAATATCTCTTGATAATTTGGGATATATATCCAACAAACCAATGAAAACAACGGGTAGAGTAGGTCTCACCTTAATATTATCATTCACTTTCTTATCTTCAAAGTATATAACTACACTATTTATTAAACAACAATAATATATTAAAAAACACAAAAACAATGCATGATCATTAAAATCTCAACATTAAAATTCTTATATATTCTTTAAACAAAAATATGTAGTTTCAGTCGTATGCCCTCATCTGTATAAAAAAAATAAAAAAATATGTAGTCTCAAATACAATAGTCAGTACCAAACTGAAAACTACACATAAAAATTATTAGATGATTAAATGAGAGAAAATAAAAAATAAAAGCAATTGGGGGAAAAATATTTGGACCAATAAAATATGGGGTATAATTGTACCGAGTGAATATGTTTGAGAAGAAACTTCAAAAGAAATTAATTTATTTTCATAACAAGAATCGTTTTTTTTTTTTATAAATATGAGAGACCTTAAATTGTATAGAGGAGTAGAGTAACATATGAAAGGATTAAAAAACAAAATCATCGATTGTAGGAATTGTTGATGCTCATTTATCAAAATAAATTTTAGACATTATTGAAACGGTAGATATTAAAACATATTTACATATATATATATATATATATATATATATATATATATATATATATATATATATATATATATATATATATATATATATTTATAAAATATAATCACATATATTTAAACATATTTACATGCAATTAAAATTCACTAAAAGTTCCAAAATTATTAAATATTTATAAGAATAATATAACATTTTTTTTAGACAAATAATAAGATGACATGTTAAATGTTTCTAAAATAATAAACTTTATTTACCTGAGCTAATTAATAACTAAAACTAAATTCAAATATATGAAATCATCGTCCAAACTTATATATTGGCAACAAAAAATATTTAAGTTTATAATATAACGAAAATAAACTAAATATTCAAGCAAATATTATTAAATAAGAGAGACAAAAACTAACAATAAATTTGAAGGGAAAACAAACCACAAACAAAGGACCAAGCAAAAAAAATGTAAATCGAACAATAGACTAAAGAAACAGGGACTAATAAAGTCGGGATAAAATTCCATAAAAGAATGAGAGAGAAGTAAGTAGAAAAACTATTTGGTACCTTAAATTGCATCAAAGGGAGTAAATAGTTACGCTATTTGATATGTAATTTTCAAAAAATGAAATCACATGATAAAAAAAGTATGTAAAAGTATGCATGTCTCAAACTCTTATTAAAAAAATAAAATAAAGGATATACATCAAAAATGAAAATCAAAGTGGCATGCGACTATACAATTACAACATATATAAAAAAAAACTAAAATCTTATATTATTACACCATTAAAATAAAGAGAGTTGCTATATAGTGCGAACTCATTAAACACGAACGCATAACGAATTGCGCAGGATGTTCACTATAACTGCTCTTTGCATTTTAAAGCAAAATAAAAATTTAAGTAGATCAGGATTAAGAGTTATCCAATGGTTAAAAACCATTCATTGAATTTCGTTAAAGGCATTTTCGCACTAATAAGTTTTTTCCTAAAATAAAATATGATACATCCCTTCAAACTTATAAAATATTGGTATAAGAGATCTATTACATTAAAATATAAACAAAACTACGATATAAATCCTTGAAAAATCTCAGATTTCTAAACGACTTTTTATTTTTATAGATATACTAATATTAAATATAATCATATTTTAAATTAGTATCTATCTTCGTTCAAAAATAAAATAAAATTAGTATCTATCTTTTAACTATATCTGATTATACCTATCACAATTAATATTTTTCATTTTAAAAAAAAAGAACGAGAGGGAAGTAAGTAAAAAACCTATTTGGTACCTTAAATTCCATATAACAGAGTAAGCATTTACGCTATTTGATGCGTAATTTTCAAAAAAGGAGATCACATGATAAAAAAAAGTATGTATGCATGTATTCCTCCAACTCTTATTGAAAAAAATAAGGGATGCATAAAAATTCTAAAGCAAAGTGACTCCTTATAAAAAAAGTGACATGTGATTATACAATTGCAACTCATATAAAAAAAACTAAGATCTTATACAATTACACTATTAAAATAAAATATGACGCATCCCTTCAAATTTATAAAATATTATAGAAGATCTATTATATTAAAATATAAACAAAACTATAATACAAATCAATGAAAAATCTCATATTTCTAAACAACTTTTTTAATTTTTATACATATACTAATAGTAAATATAATCATATTTATATTAATATCTATCATTTAATTATATTTGATTATACTTATCACAATTATTATTTTTCACTTATAAAAATATTTTAATCGAACCCGTGCAACCCACGGGTTTATTCCTAGTTAAAATAATAGTAATAAACTAGGTGTTGGTTTGCAATTGCACACGTTTCGAAATATTGTGTATGAATTAAAACGCACGAAATATCTTTCTGTAAGAATTTCATATTATGGTGCATGGTAAATTTGATAGAACAAATTAACAAGATGAGCAGCTGCAGAACTAGATAGGAGAGTGGACACAACTGTTTGAACAAAATGGTTTTATGCCACATTTGAATACTATTTCCCACGATGTTAATGTTAAGGACTGGCGCGGAATCTATTTCAGTAAAGCATATAATGTCGATGCCCAGGGTAGAAAAAATATCATGTCTTTCTTGGTTGATAAACCCAACCGGTGATGTACATTACAACAAGTTTTTGCTAAAAGAAAGTAAAGCGGAATTTTAACATAACTCACCATCCACGGCATTTTGCCCCTCTACTTAGAGGTGCACCATGTTGATAGGAATCAACTCAATGGGCTAGGGTGGCCCCATTTTGTCTAACCAATGCCATGGGAACTCCGACTATAGGTCTAAATTGTTTGTACATACATACTTTTTGGGTGTAAAAAGATCCAAAGTCGAGAGGGAAAATGTCTCTAAGCAAACACTTAGCGGAAAAGGAAGTGATCGAGCGTTGACAACTAGGAGGTATCACCAGTATCTTGGTCATCTGACGAAGGAGCATCATGTTGCTTTGAAGCAGCTGCATGATATTCACATATTGTAGATGTGGTTTGATTATTCCTATTTGTCTCTATCTATATTGCTGGAGGGTCGTAATTTTGAACATTAATATATATAATAGGCTTAAATATGCAAAAGGTCCCTGCATTTACGGGTCATTTGAATTTTAGTCCCTGCATTTTAAAAAACTTTCGTTTTGCCACTGCACTTTCATTTTACTTTAGAAATAGTCCTTGAGTCCAATTTTTTGCTGATGTGTCATGTATTTGTACACGTGGCACTAATGAATGGGATTGAAGGATGCTGACTCACTAAAAAAAAGTGAAAGGACAAAATTGCCCTTCCTCCTTCTCCTTCTTGAAACTAAAATTCAGACCCCAAAATTCCACAATCCCTCATCAACCTTCAAACTTCAATCCCTGTAAACACAGAATCCTCATCAACCTTCAAACTCAAATCCTTGTAATCCAAAATTGCAAAATTCCATAACCCTTTTCTTCATGACTTGTTAGATCTGAAACTGAGATGAGACAACATAAAGATTATAAATTTGAAGATTTTGAATCTAAGATGCAAGCAACACAAAAATCCACACCCAAAGCACCAAACTATGGCTTCTTCTCTCAATCTCTCCACACACTATCTCTATAACACCCAAGGCTAGTTTCACTCTCTCTCCACATCCATTTCCCCTACGTACTCTATCTTCACATAAATCCACACCCTCCCTCTTCACATAAGAAAACTTTGTGGTTTTTTTGATAAATATTTTGTGTTTCTGGGTGCTGCGAGTTGTGTTTTGGGTTTCTGATATTACATTGTTGTTGTTGTTCGATAACCCACACGCGATAAACGAAGCTTTGCGTTTCTTGGTGTTGTGTTGTTCTGGGTTGATGGAAGGAGTAGGAGATGGTGGTGTTGGGTGAAATAGACGATGAACAGCGTTGGGTAATAAGAGGGAAGTGTGTGACAGAGTTGGGTTCTTCTTATTCGATCTGCAATAATAAAATTGTGAAACCCAGAAATTGGTCTTCCTTCGATCTGCAATTCTTCTTCTTCGATATGCAATCTAGAAACACAAATATCATATTATGCATAAGGGTATTTGTTAAACAAGAAGGAAATGGTTACAACAAACAAAACGTATAAGGTCCCAATTTCCCAACCTATAATGGTTACGAAAACCTAATTCTCAATTCCTTCTTATTTCATTTTTTTAATAAAATATTTGAGTTATTTAGTGATAAGGGTACTTGTGTCATTACATTATGTATTTTGATGAGTCAACACCTGTAAATCCCATTCAGCACAGTCAAATGTCAAAAAACATAACACATCTGGAAAAAATGGGCTTAGGGACTATTTCTAAAGTAAAATAAAAGTACAATGGCAAAAAGAATTTTTTTTAAAATGCAGGGACTAAAACTCAAATGACCCGTAAGTGCGGGGACTTTTTACATATTTAAGCCTATATAATATTGTCACAGAAAACACATTTCCCTCCAAAAAAAAAATTGTTTTCAGTATCCGGTCCACTGGACCGTCTAATCTGGTTTGGGACCAGTTCTGGCATCAAGTGGTTTCAGCCTCCTTCCGATCGCAGTTGCGGGGGATCGAATTGTGGTCCTCCCTACCAAGTTCAAAGTCATCCCCCTCCAATTTTGTTTGTAAAAATCCTTTGTCAAATTAATTATCTCATTTGAATGTTAATTAGTTTCTTGATCAACTTGAAATTTTTCGGTCCCTTAGTTAAAGCTGGATATAAGACTAAGATTTGTGGGCTGACCTGTTTAACCCACAGCTCGCGCGGACTTAGGTCCAATTTTTTTATTCCATTCATACTTTTACCTATGCATGTAGGTTTGGACCATTAAAACTATGAGTCATGTGGGTTAAGTTTACGAGTTCACATGTTGGCCCGTGGCCTATAACTTTTATATTGACAAGTTGAGTATATATTATCATGGTTTATGGCAACTGGTTTTTAAGTTCAACCTTTGAATACTTTACTAAACCAGGGGCCATGGGACACTTAGTACTCATCTTTCTTTTTTTCATCCTAGTGCTCAGTTTTTTTATTTATTTTTATTAATATGTACTTTTGTTGATATTTCTTCCTCCCCCACTAAATTTTTTTAATTTTCATGTTGCACCTTCTTTATTGGGTAGCTTTTCATGCTTCAAATCTTTGCTCTACAACACAATTTGTATAGTTTCTTTGCTTAGCTCAACAATCACCACACATGAAATTAATTAATAATGTGTAATTTCACTCAACTCTTAACTACTTTTGACTGAACTAATAGTGAAGATGGTTCTTGAGATTTTAGATACTCTATATAAGTTATAATTTTGGTGTTCCATTTTTTAAAAGTCGTGTAATTATAAATTGATAATATGAAAGAAAAATTAAAAATTATATTTAATATCGAAAAGTTCATACCAAATAAATTTAATTGTTAGAATATCTCTTATAACTTTATATATGTTTCACTATCAAAATCATAATAATATAAATCTATTTTAAAATTTAGTTATAATAATTATATAATTTACTTATTTTAACACATGCATAGACGAGTACATGCACATACGCACTCTAAGTAAAAAAATTAATTGATACCCTTAAAACTCTGTGCTCCATACAATCGCTCCTCTCGAACACCCTCCGGAACCTCAGCTAACCGTCCATCTTTTTAATTTAAATCACCCTGATCTCTCTGTGGAAAAAAAAAAATCACCTTGATCTCTTTTTTTATTCAATCACTCATTAAAGTACATTTTCCACTTTTTGCATCATTTGTATTGGCATTGTAAGAAAAAGAGTTTTGATTTTTTAAGCTTGTTAAATTAATTGTTAATTATTGCACTAAATGATATTTCACCTTAGAATCATGCACTATGAACCGTCTCAACTTGCTTGGTGCTTCCCTCAGGCCCCTCCAATTATACGAACTAATAATATATTAAGGAATGGTATGTGGACCTCTCATCTCCTAATGACAAAAAAAAAAACCTTTTCTCTAATGAACAAATTAGGCAATATGATTTTGTCTCCAGATTGTTTGATTCATTTATCAATTATGTGTGGAAGTGCTCCATATGATTGCTCACTTCTTTCCTTACATGAAATATCATAGAGAAAACAATATTACTTTCATTTAATTCTGTTCTAGAATAGACCTAAAACCCAATACGTTGAGGAAATCTTCTTTTGGGCCGTCGAGCAGGACTCAAAGAGTATCAACCCAACTCAATTTGACCGTTGGTCAGCGTACAAATCCCCCGCGATTTGTATCGCTCGACACCGGAATGATGAACATTCAATGTTCATCATGGCTCTTCAATTGTTTTCCGATAGCCTGTTGATGGTGTTAACTCCATCAGTGGTCTTGGCCCAGCGTTGGGGACTATAAAAGGACCATTCTACAACTTCACAAGGTACGCTATCTTTTATACATAAAATCTTTGTTTCACTCTCACTGACTTGAGCGCCGGAGCATCTGCAGGTACACAACTCCCTGCGATTTCATTGAAATGGAGAAAATCAAACCGCCGTTAACGCCGTCGCAGTTGGTCGACTCTGATCAGGTAAGATCAAATTCTATTTTCTTATGATTTTTTATGTGCTTTAGACCATTAGTGTTAATATGCCAACTATTTTTTTTTATGTGCTTTAAATACGAATGTATTTCTCGTAATCTTAAATATTACATCGGGCAAAATATAATTTTATATTTTCCCTCCATTTAAATCTCTCCCCATGTTAAACCAAACACAAAATTTTAAATCACTCTCCTCTCATTCATCGAACCAAACAAATTATTGGTCAGTAATTTCTTTTTTTTTTTTTTGGTAGGTTAGTTAGTAATTTCTATATCGATCAATGATACTATTTTCTTCCAATTGCTCAAAGAAAATAGTACCATTGTTTAGAGCTATTAATCGATTCATTTTCTCAACTTTTTCCATTCGATAACACCAACACAACTTGGAAGTGAAATCTTAGATTTAATTAGTTTTCATAAGCTAGCATATTACATAGTACATATCTGTATTTGGCCACAATCACACTCTTCTAATTGCCAAACTATTTCTTCTACCTATTTTTCAATAAAAATAATAATTAAGAAGCTTGACCTTGATACTTTATGTGGTTGATTTTTATATATACTCAATAGTCTAATTATATTATAGTGCTCCTAACTAGTTGGAGAACTAAGACTTCCTAATTTTTTTTATTTATAATTTCCATCTTGGCAAAGTCAAGGGTCCTCTTTCCTTGTAACTTATTTGTTACATAATGTTTACTATACTCTCCATGATTGTATCTTCTATACTTGCATGGATGGTTTTCATCCACAAATTCTTGCATTGGTCCAAGCTCTATTTCATAGTTAGGAGCATAAAATGTCACAATTGAGAGTCTATCTTTTTCCTCATGAGCCACAGCTCTATGTTCCACACTCTTGTATTTTCCATTTGTAAGAACCTGAAAAATGTAAATTAGAAGCTAAGTCAAAAAAATAAATAATTTAATCACTATGTACTTCGAGTGAAGAAACGTTTATATATGTATTCAATCATATTTCACCACGCTTTCATTTCATAGTATTGTTTTCTAAAATAGTTGCACAAATATCTATATAATGTTTTTTTTTTTAAAGGATCTATATAATGGTTTTAAATTGTGGTTGTGGTAACATTTGTGTTTTCATTGTGAAGCCTGATATAACCAAAAAATGCGGAGACCTCAAAATTCTTTATATTGCAGCCACAATTACAATTGCAGATTGCAACTTAAAAGAAAAAGTGCAAGAGTCCTCTTACTTCTATTGTGTCACCAATGTTGATGACAAGAGCATTTGGAATTGGTTCAATAGGGACCCATGTGTTGTCCTTAAGTATTTGAAGGCCCACTGGGCTTCCCTTAGCTTGTTGCAGCACAGTGAGAGCACTTCCATCTGAATGAGGACTTAGACCTAAAACAAGGTCAGGTCTTGAACATGTGGGATAGTAATTCATCCTTATGGCTTGTACTACTTCACCAAACATCTTCTCAAAAACATCTTCTTCCAAACTTAGGCCTAATGCAATGTATTTCAGCAAATTTTGGCAGAGTTTCCTTATATTTCTTGAGTATAATTCTATTGTTTCACTGCATGAGTATGGAAGAAAAAAAATTAGACAAAATACATTCCACGTCCCTATAGGTTGTTTAATTATATCAGATTGGTCTTATAGTTTTTCAGAATTTCGTTATAACTCTGACGGGAAAAAACTTCAGGAACTAAAAAGTGCGAAAAAAATCTTCAGGAAATAAAAATGAAATTCTGGAAAACTATACATTACCTGAGTCTTGCTGGATTCTTTGGCCAAAGATTTGGGTTCCTAATATAGTGAGGTTCAATTCCAAGTGCAAACATGTTGCACCAATCAAGCTTTTGGTCCTCTGAGAAAACAAAAGCTTGTCCATACCCTTGGACTGTTCCTGGAGCCATAGGGTACTTTTGTTTCTCTTCCAAAGGTAGCATGAAAAACTCCTTACTCATATCCTCTATGTTCTCAATCAGATTAAGGTCAATCTCATGATTAATCACCTAATGACAACAATAAGTATTATTAATTTCAATCTTATGTCTTTAAAATTTATGTTAACCATATTAAGGGTCCGTTTGGATGACTTATTTGAGTTTATCTATTCGCATAAGCATTTATGAGACTGTTTGAAAGAACTTATGAAAACAACTTATGACATGTCCATAATCTGTTTTCAACTTATTTTCATAAGCTCTCCAGTATAGCTTATGATGAAAACAAGCCAGTTTGACTTAATTTTAACATCTATTTTAAAAATAATTTATGAATAAACGCTTAATTAAGTTGTTTATCCAACATTAAGTAAATGAAAGCTTAAATAACAATTAAACAATAATAGCTTAAGAGATTATTAACATTTATACCTGAAAAAATCCCCACTCCTCACAAGCAGTTGAAAGCTTGTAAAGTTCATTGAGAAATTCCTCTTTGGTCCCTTTACTAAGCTTAGAAAAATCAATGACAGGCATGTTAGTGTTTGGTAGGGAAAGAGATGTTTGAAGTGTTGGTCTTTCTTTCATGTCTCTTACAAATCTTTGAGGAACTATCTTTGGTTTAGTTCTTCTTAATTCTTGTACATCATCAATGTGTCCTATGTTGATGTTAGAAATTGGTACAGGAGCCATGGAAAGGAAACAGAATTTTTTTGAACTAAGATATTCTCTTGAACTGATTATTTTATATCTTTACTCTCTCAATTAAGCTTGTATTTATAGTGGAAGGTGAAGTTAGGATCTTTATGACGTATACATTAAAATATTCAAAAGAATAATTTTGCATAATTGTGCAATATTATAGTCACACATGGGAATCTATGAATTGTACAATATCATTAAGAATTTTACTCAACCAGCACCAGGCTTCTTTTATACTATCCCCTAAACACGCAGAAACTTCGGTTTGTATTTACCGAAATTTTTTACGTGTTTAGGAGGTATAAAAGAAATGTGAGGGGTGAAAGAGTAAATTTCTATCATTAGAGCTGTCAAATTAGCTGGCTCGGTCCAGCACGATGAGCAAGACTGGCCCGACCCGGTTATGATTAGGCTACCAATTATCATGCTTGGACCGGGTCATATGGACTAATGGGCTAGCCCGATCCATTTTATTTTATTTATTCAATATTTTTATGGCATTTTGATGTATTAGTTCGTCATAATTATCAATTTTATACATATATTATTTGATGCAAGTGTAAATAATTTTTACATCAACACTAAATATAAATTAAACTCTAATTTTAGTAAACATACCCCATTTTATTAAGCTTACACATTTAAATATATTTTTTATAATAATTTATCAGTTAAATGATAATTTTTTATATTTTTATTGATATTATTTTTACAAAAATGACATAAATGTGTTTATAATTGGCCGGCCCAAAGCCCAATGGGCAAGCCCAGTCCGCTGTCCATATAGACTAAATGGACTTGGGCCAAAAAAGTCCAATTGCATTTTGGGCTATGTTTTTTAGATGGTTTCTCTTCCCACCCCCTCATGTCTCTTTCACACCCCCCCCCCCAAAAAGTTCGGGTCGTAGAACCCGAACTTTTTTCTAGTGTAAAATTTGCACTGAAAAAAGTCCGGGTACTAGAACCCGATTTTTTTTTGGACGGGGTGTGAGGGGTGAATGAGACATGAGGGGGTGGGATGAAAATTTTTCATTTTTTAGGCTAAGCCCATCCAAAACTCTGGGCTAATAATAGGCCGGTCCATCGATCCAGCCCATCGGTCCGGCCCATTGTTGACAGCTCTGAATATCATAGTTATAGTCACACAGAAATCTATGAAAGTGCAATAATTTTGAAAAATTGCTCTTCCAACCTTCCACGTTTCTTTTATACTCCCCCCTAACTGACGTTTTTGCCCTTGCAAGGTTTTTCGGTTTCCACGAACTGATGTGTTTCTATCGTTCAAAAATTTCGGTTTCTAAAAACCGAAAAAATTCGTCTTCCATAACTACAAAAATAGCACCTAGGATAGCTAAAAAAACGATGTTTACATCAAGATTGAGCTTCAATGCGTGTAGACATCTTTAACATTTGTTCCAATCTTGAATGTGTGTGAAAACTGAATTGAATTTTTCGATTTCTAAAAGCCGAAGAGTTTGAATTTTTCGGTTTCTAAAAACCGATATTTTGTGTTCCAAATTTTTTAAATTGTTAAAAGCAAAATTAGATTTTAAAGGGATGTAAAAGAAACATAGGGGTCGAAAGATAAATTTTCAAATTTTGTGCAATATCATTGCCCCAAAATTATACTGTAACTGCCTTTCATTTAGACGGAAATTACAAGTGTTACATTTATATTTGTAGTCTCTCCGAGAAAATTTCAATCGTTGAATTATTCTAATAGATTAGAGAGTGTTATATCTCAATTGTTAAAATTAGTGATTAATCAACGGTTGAGATTTAACGAGAGACTAATTAATTAATCAAATACAAAACTATCTTTCTGCAATATCATAGCCCCAAAATTATTGCTTCAACTTTGCTCTCTTTTCCCATCAACTTGTGTTTTACTTTTTCTCTTAATTCATTTTCCTTTGTCTAATAGTACCTTGTTACTATAATATGCATTACATCACCATCCACAGCATGATAAATCAGTACCTTATATAGCTGCATATTTTATTTAAGAGCAATGAAATAACCTTAATAATAACTTGCGGTGCTTATTACATCACCATCCACAGCATGATATACCAGTATCCTTAAGACAAATTGTTCGAAAGAATCTAAATTTAATTCCTGATAGGAATAATTCTTAACCAAAATTTACTTACCTTTCAATTAAACTTTAAATTATGTCGAGCCCCTTATCCTAAAAATTCGAGAGTTAAAAAAAAAAAAACACTTGCGGTGCATATCGTTCTGCCCTACTAGTGGTAAAGTAGGGTCACACTTGTCCAAAAACAATGCAACCATTTTGCAGACCAAATTTAGTGTCATTTGTCAAGTTGCTATTGTCCACCCTTTCATGCTTAAATGTTTTACTACTAAGGTTGGCCTCACTATATTGTAGCAGGCATAAGTTGTAAACACACGTCCATTACTTGTAAGTACCCCCACAAATTTTTTTCATCATCTTGACAATGATACAAGTGGAAACAAACAAAATATTCTGTGGATTCTGCCTCTGATTGATATAAAGTATTTAGCACATGCTACAAGTACTATTCTAGTATTCTCTATAATGTCATCAAAATATCTCCAAAAAAAAAAGGTTATATATACTTTTTAATCAAGTTAAATATGAGAATTTATCGCATCAGACTCCTCTAAAGTGAACAATTCACTTAAAAAGTAAAGTGAATATTATGGATTATTAATTACCAGGTGCATATTGCAATTTTTTTTATTTTGATAAGCATGCATATTGCAAGTATACCGTGACAAATCGTTATGAGATTGTTGAAATAACAACCCTTGAATTTTATATTATCAATTTGCATTTATTGACTTTTGATATGATGACACCAAATTAAAGAGGAGTTTTGTTTTTTAAGCTTGTTATATTAATTGTTAATTGTTCTACCAAAAAAAATTAATTGTTAATTACAGCACTAAATTTCATTTCACCTTAGAATCATGCACTATGAACCATCACAAATTGCTTGTTGGGGGGTCACTTCATGCCCCTCCAATTATATGAACTAATAAAACATTAAGTAATGACATGTGGTTCTCTCTTCTCTCTAATCACAAAGAAAAATTAACTCTCCCCTAATAACCAAATTAGGCAATCAATTATGTGTTCCATATGCTAAGGTTGGTGTAACTTCATTGTAGCATGCATAAGTTACAAACACACATGCATAACTTTTAAACCCCACATGCTTTTTTTTCTTTCTCATCTTGGTAATGATACAAGTGGAAACAAACAAAAAATTTGTGCAGGTCTCTGCCTTTGATTGATATAAAGTAAATATTTTCACATGCATGTTACTCCATGAAAATATAATGGAAATATCTCCATGAAAAAGAGGTTAATTATATTCGATTTTTATAAATTGGTTAAATGTGTTTTTTTAAATCTAAGTTGAAAAAAAAAAAGACTACTAACTTTGAAATTACAGAATTAAAAGGTCTAACGATCTGGTGGGGTTTAAAGAAAAATAATACTAATTGTCAAAAAAAAAAAAAAAATACTAATTTTATATTTCTTTTTTATAATCATGTTATAATTATAATGTAAAGTATCTATTAACTTTGTCGATGGCTGGGGATGGATCCTCTCCCGTGAAAAGTTCATATAAGGAGGTCCGGTGTGTGTATCCACTTTAAAATTAAAATTGCATTTATTTTATAAAACAATACATATTGATTCTTAGTCATATGTTAGTAGTGGTTGTGGAATCTTTTTAGTTTAAACTTCACTAAAAGACCAAATCCTTTACCATGATAATAATCCCTCGAAGTCTATAGCAAATATTCGAAAAGAAACACAATTTACTCAAGAACTTGAATGATTCTATACTAATATTCTGCATCTTTAAAAAACTGCAAATACATATGAATTGAAATGAGATTCTTCATCCAACTTCACTTATTTTTCTTACTCTCTTTTGTGTGTCAACGAGCATGCTGTCTAACCTCATACACTATGCGGAGAAGAGGGTATGGTTGGTTCAAACCCATGCTCCAATATATAAAATACTTATAAATCTTTTATCATCGAGCTACACTTACGGGATATCTTAATCGATTTTTAGGGATGTCAAATTTAGGGAAATGTGTATAAAATCAAAATAAAACTAAAATTGGAGTTATTTGTTTGGTTTTACATCCCTAAATAAACAAGCTACAATGCTATCTAGAGATGCTACTTAAAAGTGTTTATCCTACCAACAAAAGGGATTTAAAATTTTAAATGTAGAAGGTTTGAAATACAAGCATCATATAGTATGGCTTTACATACAAATCAGATTGTTCTTTCACACTATTTTATTTCTAGTCACTACAAGATT
This sequence comes from Trifolium subterraneum, assembly GCA_951799995.1. Classification (NCBI taxonomy): domain Eukaryota; kingdom Viridiplantae; phylum Streptophyta; class Magnoliopsida; order Fabales; family Fabaceae; genus Trifolium; species Trifolium subterraneum. Next base: position 32,857,238 of record OX637468.1, read on the forward strand.
AGTTAGGACTTGAGACGGGGAATAAGAATGTTAAGGCAAAACCACACATCATCGGAGTCTAATGTAATCCTTTTTTTTATTTGATGAAATGGAGGGCCTAAGCCCAAAGTCTAATGTATTCTTATCAAACTTGATACATCGGCAAAATAAAAGCGCAAATCTATACAATTATTTTGCCCAAATCTATAAAATACCCTCATCTGCTACTTAAGTAGCGGACACCCCCAAAAAACACCCTACCTTTATAGTGTCCGCTACTTAAGTAGCGGACGTTATAAAAATGAGAATTTCTAAAATATAACATCCACCTCTTAAGTAGCAGAAGGGTAAAATGGGAAATCTGTAGGGTGCACGACTAACCGGTAGGGTGGCAAAAGTAATTCTCATTTTAAAAACCCATACTAATGTTTTATATAAATAAAGGGACCAAAAGTTTTTGAAGGCTGACCATTATCATTTATAACCCAACTAATAATATTCAATTTGGGAATATAACTTCAACACAGCACAGGGAAATTAATTTTCCGTAAGGATTTCTATTCATTCAAAACTTTTGATATCATAACACCAAAGAAGAATTTGTCATAAAAAAATTGGACCTAATATATAACTATATCAGTATTCAAAGCCCTCAAAAATGGTTGTTGCCTAACATCTCCATAATCTATCCTTTTTTTCTAAGGCTCCAATTAAGTGGAGCAAAGAATGTAGCACTGAACTCTAATGCATTATCCCTTCCCTCTTTCTAACTCATATAATATAAGGGTGTGTTATGCCCCTACTAAGAAAAACCCTTAATTAAAATCTCCTTACAAAATTTTCTGAGCAATCACATTTTTTTGTACAAATGTACACAAGGGTAACATATACATGATGATCAAGTTAATCTCTCGCACCACCAAGACCAGCACCACTAATGGCTTTGGTTGCATTCCGAACTAGGCGCACAAGCTCATCTACATCCTGGAAGCTGAAATCAATAACCCTCCTAATAGAAGTTATACAGTCCCTATTCCGTGTTTCTTCCATCATTGCATTAGCAGCGGCGAAAGAGCTCTGACATTTTGTAGCAGCCTCCATTGCACAATTTATATCCTGAGTCTGCAATATCTCTAAAACTATCAAAAAACATTCCATAAAATATATAGACATACACAATAAGTCCTTATGATTCTCCTTCGCTGTTATGTCTATAATGATACTCGATAACTGTATAATCTAACTGCATAGTGTTAAAGTGAAGCAGAAAGAAGCATAAATACATTGCATTAGAAGTTCTAGGTAACAATTGCTAGTATAGCATTCACTCTACATATCTTTCCTTAATAAAATTATTCCTATAGCTTTCTAGGAATCTTAATTCTCAAGTATGAGCAATCAGAGGGGAAGAACCAATTCTCAAGTATAGACAATTGTCCAAGGATCAATGTTTGAACTTCTCTTTCATAGAAAAATAAGTATCTAAGCACGGGGAACCTTTCCTTAAAAGCTAGCTATCAGAGGGGGAAGAACCAAGTCACTAAAATACACCACCGAACATCCCATACTACTTGATGTGGGATTTGGGCACCCAAGTAACTATCATATAACCACCCCTAAGAGCCGATATCCTAACGGCTGAAGCTGCAATCTACAACGCTTTACTCAAAACCACAAAACTCTGGGGGTACCAATTGATGAGTATCTAAGCACTTGAGGAACCCTGCCTTAAAAGTTAGCTATCAAGGGGGGAAATGAAGCCACTTAAATTCACCACCAAGCATCTCTTACTACTTGATGTGGAACTTCGGGACCCCATAATGCCTAAGTCTCTAATAGACTATCACAAACCTGTTTAGCGGTCATACACTCAAACATTTCATCAAGGGAAGAACCAACAAAGGCTTGGTTGTTCTTGTATTCATTCTATCTATAAGACAGAACCACATGTCCAACTAATATATTCCTATCTGTAAACCTTGGGGCGCCACCAAGAAATTCATGGTGTTTCAGGATCAACACAGCTAGGTTATATAACCTTCCAAATAAAATACAAGGTTTCTAAACAATTAAAACTTACAAAATCAAGAAGCCTGACCAAACTTGGACGTGTTCGAACAGATATGACATGGCTACCAGCAACATGAGCATTAGTACCCTTGGGCAAAGTAGCCTTATCCATTGCAACTTGATTGTTTAAGTTATCAACATCAGATGCGGAAGATGACGGAGAGTCACCTAAAAATAGAGCAAAAAAAAAAAAAACAGGGATACATCATTGGCCTGAATCATTTAATGAAGCATGCATCTATCATACAAGTAAATATTTAAGACCAGGCCACCGAGCTAGCTAAACTAAATCCTGTCTATTTTGCCATGAATAAATTATCCTAAAAGCTTAAAGTGTTAAATTAAATATCGAAATGAGAATGGTTTTATATCTAACACCCCGCCATGCAAGAGCTCTTTGAACTCGAAGCATGGACAAATGCATTCGTCCATTTTCCTTTGTGATTTAACTCACATTTTCATTAGAAGACTGGGGGCAGGGAGGACAAATTGACCACTAGGTTTCTCTTTCCTTCATGCATATAGGTACCATGCACTAATTTTGTTTATTCATTGCATGAAGAAGTCTGAAAGTATAAAGATGGCGAAACACACAATGCTACCTGATAAGCCTCAAGATGCAAATATTGACATCAAAATATGTTTTGTTACCTTGAGAAACCATTTGAAGAGTTGATTGCAACTCATTTCGATCTCTGTTTGTACTAGAATGTTTACAGTAAACCACTCTCATATATGCCACCTCCATGCATTTATATGCCAAAGCAGCTGCTGCCATTTCTTGTCGACTTTCGTATTCATGGGCACAGGACCTGAAAACATTTCAAAGCATTTTATAGTTAAGGTGTGCTAACACAATAGCTACAACTCAAACTTTTATGTCATAAATGGAACAATTTTATACAGAAAGTTGTAAAGACAAACAAATGAAATAACAGTCTTTTGCGATTCCCCAAATGATATACAACCCCCTCCGCATCCCAAGGTAAAAGAAAACTAAATACAACTACACAAGCAAACAATTTAGTTTCACACTCCAAGTAATTGTAACAACTAGGCAAAGTAGGAGCATAAGTATAATTGTTCACAAACCTTTTTTCTTTCTCAAAATGTACTTAGACCAATAACTGAATTAATAGCAAATCTAAGATCATAAATAATAATAAATTCATGTATAGCTGCATAATATTTTCACATACTTGAAAAGTTTGGCTGCAGTGGCATAAATTTGCATTTGACTCATCTCCGTGTGCTTCCTAATCTCATTGTGACCACTTTCTAAGAGAGATCCTCCGAGCAGAAACTTCAAACCAGCTTCAAAGTAGGTCTCATTGCTTTCAAAATCAAATCCGGAGTTCTATGAAATAAACAGTATTATATCATCAGTTAGAAAAGAAAGGTGCTAGAACCAACCAAATATGTGAAGTAAAATCTTGAAATGATCAATTAACCTTATAATGATCTGCTTTATCTTTTAGCTTTGTGGCTTCTTCCAGGGTGTCAACAGCAGTTTGGTTAGCATTTGTTCTCACAGGACTTGACACAGTGAGCTGTTGGCCAGGTGCAACACTTCCAGAACTACAATTAAGTAAGACATTGCCACTAGAATCAGCAGAATTTTTCACTGACTTGGTCAAACCACTGTTGCCGGCAAGGACTGGTGGATGTTCATTAGACATATCTCCCTTTTGATACCGAGGTACAGTTAATGTTTCCCTTTTTGTTTCACCATCAGCAGACGCAAGAACTTTGGATTTCCTATAGCTTGATTCTGTACATACATGATTCGCTTTGTTTTCTTCCTGAACATCCTGAGTTGCGTTCGGCTGGGAGATAGTCTTTCTAGTACCCGTACTATGTTGAGTATCCATCTTCATAAATGATTTCTCAAAGTCTTTTTGTTTTGGCTCAGTTTGCTTCCCAGTTTCAATTGACCCGTGTCTTGAAGCCTTCTTCTGATTAATATTGTCAATCTCGCATTTAGACATAGGAGAACGGTATTTAGCATCATTTCTTGTCTCAGTACCAAATACATCATGACTAGGGTCAAGTTCGGGATCATGCTTTCCACCAATTTTGGAATAACAATTCTCCGAAGCCAAAACCTTCATCTTATCTGTACCAAGCTGAGAACCAGACCTTCTATTCTTTTCCATGCTGTGCAGTGATGTAACCTTGTCAGGTTTCTTCCCAGAAAGTTCGTCCTGGTTGTACTTATTTACTTTCTCTCCATGTTCTTCAACGGGAATACCATGCAAGCGACTACTCTTATTTTCAGAAGTTTTCACTTGGACCCTGACTTTGTCTTTAGCTTCCTTAACCTGGTTATCTGTTGAAGATAATTTGTGTGGTGCAGGATATGCATTATATGAAATCTTGTCCCCCTTCAATTTTAATGACAACTTCCCCTCCCCGTTAATCGCACCTCGCTTTGAAGAGAGACTGACTTTTACAGCATCATCCTTCACCGAAATGTCCCTTGCTGCTGAAACACATTTGTCTAGGTTAGAGGACCTCAAAGGCGAGGAAGTAACAGATTCCACAGGAGAACCTTTCACGTCATCAAAGTTGGTTCTAGCTTTATGAGAGCCTGAAACCTTTGAAGAGCTTGAAGTTGCTGCAAATGCTAGGTGTCCTCTAGAGCCCAATGGAGCAATACCGTTCAAAGCTTGATGAGATGCAATACTTTTTCTCCGCTTCATTGGCTGGCGGTCTTCATCAACGTATCTTCCTTCTGTCTTAACGGTCACTTGGTCCCGACTGCCTGGTAAGGAAACTCGCCTCATCCCACCTTTCCTCAATTTATCATCATCATCATCATCATCATCATCTGCTACTGATTTTGCCTCTTTTTTCAAAATTTTATTCTGATTTTCCTTCAGAAGTTTACTTGTGTTTCCCTCTTCACCGCACTGCCTATCACCATGCGAAGAGTATGAGTTGTTATGCTTCTCAGTCTCATCATCTGGCCAGTCCTTTAATTTCCGTTTCTTCATTAAACCGCCATTTTTACTGTTTTTCATATCCAAGGAGCGAACACCAGAAGAGACCTCAGCCTGATCTCCCTCTATTTTTACAGGGACTAGTAAGCTGTCCTCGTCATCTTCGGGTAAACCAAACTCAGCATACTTTCTCACATCCTTCCTGCTAGATGTTGTTGGTAAACTGTTTCTTTCATTTAAAACTACCTTTCCAAGGCCCATGCCAGTATCCGGCTGTTTATCGGCATAGGGAACATGTTCAGTTTTTGATTTCTTAGGAGTTCCCGAACGAGATTGATCAGCACCCATCTTACGTTTCAACTTAATGTGCGTTCTGTTACCTGCACATGTCAGAACAAAACATTGACATATTTAATTATGAATGTCAATTTGCAAACAAAAAAATAAATCTAAAATAACAATATATCAACTTAAAAATGAATGAGGTACCACCTCCACTTATTTGCTTTTCTTTCTCTTCAGACACATGCTTCTCTTCTATCAACCTGCTAGAATGTTTAGAACTCATCATCCTCGTTGATTTTGAATCTGTAGGATGTTGATTCATGTCATTCAAGCGTTTATTATTTCCTGATGCTTGAGCATTGATCTTTCCTGACATCATCTTTTCCTTAAGAACATGTTTCTTCTTTCCTCGATCAAGCAATACATCAGAACTGGACTTTTTGTGATTCAGGCCAAACTGCAAAGCATCAGCAGAGCTCACTCCAAATGCAGTTTCAGAGGCATGAGTTTGCAAGTTATTTTGCCCCTCAGAAATCGGCATTTGATATGAAGCATACAGTGCCTTTGTCGTCTCATCCTCACTGAAGTCACAAGAATTCATCCCAGGCCTAATAACAAATTCAGAAGAACAGTGAGGCAATAAAACAGAGCACACACAAAAGTATGCACAAAGAGAGAAACTGTAAGGGGTAAAATGGTAATTGGTATATCATTCAAGATAGTCCTTAACCTATGAAGCACCGACACAAACACAGACACCGGAATCAACACTCATAATAATTTGAGAAAGTGGAATATTTGATTGTAACCACATGTGTCAATACGTGTAGCTGTTTGCTGTTGGTCACTGACAACAACACCAGACACACCTTCATATAGTGTCGGTGCTACACAGTCCTTAACTATTGTTGATAATACATCATCATACTAAGTGTACATCTATCAGAATATAATCATGCATAATTCCAACCAATATGAACAAGCAACTTACAGCCAATCAAGCATGCTACACAACCACTTCTCTGGCAGTTGCTCTGGTTTTAAACCAGTAGGTAGAAGCCGCCATTTCTGGCAACTGTCGCAAGCTACCCAATCTTCAGCAATAAGTTGAGGTGCTGCTACTTCTATTGGAATCATCTCCGGAGCAGGGCCATTTTCCACCATAGGAAATAAACCCAAAGCATCAGTTTTGCATGGCCTGGCTAGCACGTGGTTAACCACTTTATTGCCACTTGGTCTTTCCTTCACTTTAGCCCCAAATGTGATAGGCTTTTCATTATTATTGATGGACTTGGAAGTTTTTACAGCACTATTACCAGGAAAACCATCAACTTTCTGATCTGATTTTTTTTCTTTTAATGAACCTTTGCTGCTACCTCTAACCTTATTATCCTTCACTGAATTTGTTTTGATGATCTTACTTCTACTAGCCGTGCCAAAGTCAGCATCCCCTTTATCAGTTTCCATTGCATTATTAGTACCACCAAAGCTATCTTTTCTAGCAACAACCTCGGGTTTTCCAAGACTTCGATCACCTTTGGACTTGTTTTTCCCCTCAGATACAACCTTTACCCTCTGAGGGGTCTCATACCTTTTTTCTATCTTACACTTGTCTGCATCACGCTCAACATTTTTTGAAACCGTGTCAGTATTACACTTGTCTTCATTCTTAGGGTCAGTAGAACTACCCTTTTGGGAACTTTCCAGTTTGTCTTCAAAAACATTTTTCCTAGAACCATTTCCGGCATTTTGATTTTCAATCTTTTTAAAATCCTGACCAGATATAGACTCCAATGATTCCTCCTTCAATGCTTCAACAGATACAATTCTGCCTTGCACCCCATTCTCACGGAACTTTTTGGAGATATTAGACGCTTTAGCAGTGATGTCAGCAGTTTCGCCAACATCACAAATTGTACTTGACAGAGGTGTCGATTTCATCTCATTAGAGAGAAACTCCTTGCAATCTGGTGTCCTATTTCCCAAACTTTTCTTCGTATGCAGTGCCATATCACTCTCAGAAAGTGTGCTATTCATTTGCTTCGCTTCCATCTTCTTTTCCTTTTGTCTCACTATTCTCACTATCCTCTTCTTCAAATGCCCGCACGCAGCAAAAGAATCGGAATCATCGGTAGACATGGAACGAGGTTCTTGAAGGGAATTACGAGAAGACATATATCTGCTGTCTCCAGCAACTTTTTCACTTTTCATTGAGAAGTGTAAACTTTCATGTAGAGGTGATGTTATGACACCTCCAGGGATCGCAAAGGAAGTCATAGCCTACATCATTTAATGAAAAGTAAGTAATTTTATTGTTCTAACAGAACTATGCAGTGGGGAAAAAGAAGAGATCCTCTACCTGAATAATGCCAATTGCAGAATCATCAGCTTTCACTTTAGATACAGGTGGAGGAGTGCCTTCACTTTCCACAGGGCTGTTCCCCATTGAAGAAGATGGGGAGTCATCAAGCCCAAGGCCACTGTAAATTTCTGCAGTCTTTTTTGCTAAGATATTGGAATTCATTTTGAGTCTAAACTTCAGCGTTCTTTGGTCAGTTGAATTTCCTTTCTTAATTGCATTATCATCTTTCAAAGTGCACCTCCCAGCTACATTATTGGAAGAAATTCCACCGTCTTTCTTCACTGAGACATCTACTGAAGGTGCTCTTAAATCATGAAATGAATTTGAACTATGAGAAGTATTTCCAATCCTCGCATAAGGAGGCATATTTGAGGGTGCTTTTCTGTTATGAGATGCAGCCTCAGCCTGTACAACAAAATAACCCATAATGTTCAGTTTCCATAATGTTCAATAAACTGAAAAGGATCTATGTCAACTATGTTGGCAGAATTTAATACTTCACTATCAAACAGTGTTAGAAAAGAAAGTTTGAGTGAGATTATTCTGAACTCATCTGTAATTTCTTGAATCAGATTAAAATTGTAATAAACTGCATTCTGAATTCCTCTACACAGTAGTGCTCTAATGCCACTATTTGGCAATATTTTGTACTAAATAGCACATTGCAGAACAATAGTGATTTGTTCAAACTCTGCTACACCGTAGCACTATAGCACCGATATAGCCACTGTTTACCAACATTGTAACTTATACAGTTAACTCCTAACAGCCACTAACTACATCTAACAGAAAGTCAGTTGTCAGCAGCTATGGGCTTTAGACCCAATACTGAAACTGGTTGGTTCACAGACCAAAAATCTCAAGTAGAAGTTCGGTAAACTATCTCAAACAAATAGAAATATAGTTATACCTCCTTGTGGAAAACAGAAATATAGTTATACCTCCTTTTGGAGAATGATAGGAGATTGTGGTGAGCTGTGGTTTATTGGTGGAGTCTTTGGATGAGAGCGTTCATAGGTAGGTAGAAAGGAACCATAGCCACCAAATTTTGAACCTGAAACATATCATGCATATCTGATAACATCTCCTTATGGACGCAAAGACAGCTCTTTCATTTCTCACTACAACCTATGACTTTTATTATGCCACTTACCCAAATTCTCAGCAGAAACACCACCTTCAAAGTCCTTTTGAAAATGGCCCAGAAGATGTTGAATCCTCTCGTCCTTCAGGAATCAAGAAACATCATATTAGTCCTAGTATTTTCGTGATAAAATTTAACCAAGAGAACTTTTAAGAAAAAATATAATCACAGGGAATATGAGCCATAACAATAGAAGGCACTGTAAAGATCAACAAGTATGTAAGGATTATCATCTGTTCTGTTATAACAAAAATCCACAATAAAATATTATAAGCAATCTGAGAAGCATCTACAAGATTTATGTGCGTCAAAACCATTGTGAACAAAAATGAATGATGTAGTACATAAATTTAGCTCCTAATTAATGATGAGAGGTTGTAGAAACAGTTACTTGGTAACCAATAAACCTATGAAACACACTTTGAAGGGTAGAAACAGTTACTTGGTAACCAATAAACCTATGAAACACACTTTGAAGGGATGTCCAGTGCCCAACACGACACAGATGATTACAGTCAAACATTCCATTTTCTCAAATTATTTCCGGTGTCGATGTGCCAGTGTAGTGTCCGGTGTTTGTGTCTGTGTTCGTGCATCATAGCAATAAAGTATGCTTTTATTCATTACTATGTGGCAGAATAAGCATCTAAATCATAACAAGGCATTTCCGCCAAAAAATAAGGCATAGCGAAGCCAACACAATCAATTCATAATGTGTGCCAGTTTCCATTTCTAAAGACTGATTCACCTTTTGTCATTTAACAAGAAAGTGAAGACATTCATTCTATTATGTTCCCAAATCATCATTTAACTAATGCCGAACAATGTGGGTATGTATGAACATTAAGGCCAATGATCAAAAGTTATCTTCAGATTGAATTATAATGATTAAATGATTTTACTCCCTTTAAACAGAATTATAATGATTCAATGACATTACAATGATCAAAATTGTATTCATCATCATCATTGGAATTCCAAACTACAAAACCAAAGCAAATTGAATTGGGAAAAAGTTACAACAATATTGAAACAAACCCTTACAATGTAAGAGAGAGAATCAATGTCAATGTTATCATCATCATTCTCCTCCTTGTAATTATGAAAGCAAGCCTCTCCTTCCTCAAGCTCAAAATGATCATCCATGTTTCAACACACACACCAACAATTCCAAACCCTAAACCAAACCTCAGAATTCAAATAGTAGCCCTTTCACATTGGAACCTTCCCTGAAGTCCAGCATCACTTCAATGAAACCCCCAAAAAAAATAAGGTTAAAAAAACCCCCAAAAAACCCAAATTAAAAAATTAAAAAATAGATTTTTATTTAATTTTTAAGAGAAAAAAACACCGACCCAGAAAAGAAAATACGAAACCCTGAAAAACCCAGAAGAGAAAACCGCAAAAACGAACGGTGATCATGCCATAGGAGAATAATGATTGATTGATTGATTATGTTCGCATATAAACCAAAATAAAAATCATAACTTTACTTGAATTAAAAAATCAATTTTGAACCCCAGAATCTGATGAAGCGGTGGAGATCGATGATGAAACGAACGATGAGTGAATGAGAGTGGAATGACGGCGAGTTCAAAACGGATTCCAAAGGTTTTCACTTCGCTTTCGCTTTCTCTCTATTTTGATGTGCGCATGTCACAGCAAATAATGGTTTGGTTTGGGCTTTGGTATCTGAGTATTATTAATTCCTAATTCATATTTTTTATTTTTTTAATTAATCTTCTCTTCTAATTCTAAATTATCATTTGTTCTGTTATAAGTAATAATCAAATCAAAAGCTATAATATAAAAATAGTTAATATTTTATTTTTGTTATAAAATTAAGATTGAGGAATATCTTGACCAAAAGAAAAGCATTAAGGAATATACAATCTCAAATTGCTAGGTGGAAATGCCAAATTGCTACCTTAATATTTGACTGATAGGACGACTTAATATGGTTCGGGCATTGGTTTTGGTATTAAATAGTTTCAGCCTTCTTTTAATTGTAGTTGCGAGGATCGGATCGTGGTCTTTCCTAACAAGTCTAGCGTTAATCACTACTGAACCAATTAATTGGTAGGATTTTTTTTATTTTGTGTTGAATATATAATATGGTTTGTCATTTATCTATCTACCCAAAAAAAGGAATATGCAATGTGAATGTAATTTAAGGGTGTATTTGTTCTGCTAAAAGTTAAGGGATTGTATATAGACAATTGGTTGCCCGTTTACCTTTCATTCAAGTGTAATTATCTCATCTTATATATAAAAATAGGAAAATATTACTATATAAAAAAATTATATTTTATTTTAAAATTGCTCGTAGACTGGACAAATGGGCGGCAAGAGAGTAAAAAATTTGTCGGCTCACAAAACAGCAGGACAATTTTTTGCCACAAATACAAACTGTCTAAAATACTAAAATATTGTAATATTTTATTTACCAAACATCTTAGGAGACATAAAATTGTTCAATATCATACAAAAATTGTCTTATTTTATTTTGTATTATTTGTATGGTACTTACCATTTACAAATTAAATAGGCATAAAATTATAGTAATACTCAAATCGTATTTTACATTTTTAAATAAAACATATATTATGTTATTGTTTGATGTTTTGACGAATTGTGCAATTGCATATCCCCTTTTAAGTAACTAGAAGTTTGATATTAGTTTGAAGTTGTATCGGTATTTTTTCTTTTTTGGTACAATATATAGGTATGTTATTTCCAATATAAATAAGGGTTAAATATGTTGTTGGTTCTTATAATTTCGTCGAATTTTATTTTAAATCTCTCTGAAGATTTTTTTCACACTTTTTAGTCCCTGAGATTTTTCCCGTCAGTGATTTTAGTCTATATTTTTCATTCAACTCGTGCATATCATTCGAAATTTTAAATTATTTTTTGTGGTCATGTTTAGTACATTATATGGATCTCTCTTACAAAAGTTTAAATTTTTTAACAAGAGATGAATTAAATATGAATTTTTTTAACTTTTTGCATATAAAAATTCTAAATTTTTTCGAAGATGTTCTTATAATATTATAAACATGAATACAAAAAATCATTCAAAAATATAAAAGTATACAAGATATACAAGAGTTTAATTAAAAGTAAGGACTAAAAAAACTGACGGAAAAAACTTCAGGGACTAAAAAGTGCAAAAAAAATCTTCAGAGACTAAAAACAAAATTCTGCGAAACTATAAGGATCAAAAACATATTTAATCCTATAAATAAATAAAGTAGTTTGAGTTTTTTGTGCTTCATTTAATATTTTGATATAGTTTCTAACTATTAATATTGTCATTTCTTTTTATTAGAGCCCAAGTTTTGAGATTAGATAGTCGCCTACAAAATGTTTAACAACCTTGTATCTTGTACTTCATCCGTCCCAAATTATAAGGGGAAAAACAAAAAACACACTTATTAAGAAAAAGTAAAGCATGTAAATTTGAAATATATTTTTGTGGGTTTTCCTTAAAATAAGGTGCATAGGAAGATTTAGTCAAAAAAAAAAAAAAGGTACATAGGAAGATGTAAAACTAATTTTTATTGGTTGTTGTTTATTGAGAAAAATAGAGAAAGAGAAAATTAAATCAATTTGCATTTAATTTTATGAGAATAAAGTAAAAAAAAATCTTGAAAATGATTTTTTTTCCTTATAAATTGGGACAAAAAAATGAGATTTTTTCCTTAGGGTCCGTTTGGTTCCGGGGTTTTGGAGGGGAGGGGAGGTAATATTTTAAATTTTGTGTGTTTGGTTCAATTTTTAGGAAGGGATATGAGGGGGGAGCAAAATCCCTCCTAAACTCAATTTTTGCTTTCCCCCAATTCGGGGGGATTTCGAGGGGAGGGGAGGGAAACTTTTTTAAAGTTTATTAAATTGACAAAATTATCCTCAATATATTTTAGAATTCCAATATTATCTTTATCGTTTTTATTATTAGGTCTTTGTTGTTTGTTGCATATACTCCTTGTCTGCCTCCTCTACTTTCTCGTGTTGTCTCCAACGGTGGTTGCTCATCTCTGTGTATATATATGTTTACTTTTTCACGATGACTTGTGTTTATATATATAACATGTGTGTATTGTTGTGCGTGACTTTTTTTCAATGCCTATATACATATATTTATTGCTTGTCAGTTTAGTATACATGTTGTTGTACATATCACTTGTTTCTCTACATGTATATGATGAACTTGTATATGTATGTAGTTTCTATGTATTTTTTTTTTAAGCATAGTTTCTATGTATATATCACGTGTGTATGTGGTTTATATTTTGAAACAATGTATATGGTTTAAGTGTTATTTTTTTTTATAGGATTGTTGATAGTTTGTTAAACTACTATTTATGAAATTTATTTTTTTAGATATTTTATTGAATTATATGGATCACCAAGATCGAGAAATTGTTATTAATAGATGGTTTGATTTGCACCGAAGAGTTGTAGCTCAACTTATGTGTGCAATTGTTTATTGTTATGTTCGGATGTCTCGTAAGAGAAAATTAAGTTATAGTATGAGCTCTGAGAGAGAAAGGGTGCGTGAAGAAATAATGTACCGAATTAGTAACTGTAAAACTAGTAGAAAAAATCTATTGAGAATGAGCCATCAAACTTTTTTAAGACTACGTGATATGTTAGAAAGAGAGAGGGGTTTACGGGCTACACGATGGTCAAGCGTGGAAGAACAAGTTGCAAAAACAATTTACATATTAACCCACAATGCTAAGAATCGTGAAGTCAACTTTTGGTTTCATGGCGTTCGGGCGAGACAATTTGTCGTCATGGGACTTTGAGTTGGAATAGAGTCATGGATGATGCTCTTGTTGATGCTTTCATGTATGAATTTGAAAAATGTAACAAAGTTAATGGTACCTTCACTACAACAGCGTATGACAATATTACAGCTGAAATATGTGTGTTGTTTGGAAACAAAATTGACAAACTCAAGATAAAAAATCGATAGAAAACTTTGAGAAAAAACTTCACCGAATTACCATGAGCCACAACAACAGCAAAATACAAACAACAAAATACAAAAATCACTTCAATTCAACCATTTTTCAAACATGAAAAGCCAAAGTAAAAGAAATAAAGCAATATATTAGAACAATTCCATGGCTGAACAGAAAATCCCTAATTCAAAAAAAAGGGTTTAAACCCTAATACTAACGCTAACACCCAAAGAAAGTAAATCAACAACTATGAGAATCGGAAAGAGTGATTATAAAACAATTAAACTCGTTGCTTCATTGGGAATAAGGGTATAACCTTAGAGTTAGTTGAGTGTGTCATTGAGGTCTTATAAATGTTTGAACAAGTTGAAGGCTCTCATTGACCAAATTTGTCGAAATTTATGCGTCACATAAAGCAACAATGATGAACTATCATTGGAATGAAGTACACTTATTAAGCCCCATAAATATAATGAAGTACACTTGTCTTTACGGTACTTGTTTAACTAGTTAAAGTGAGTAAATTAATGCAACCATTTATTTTGCTTTATTAACTATGTTCTATTCTATTTTTTTGGAGCTATGTTTCGTGTAACTCATTTTATTCTATTTAATTAACATTGTCTAATATCTTACATTTGAGGTGCTTTTAATATTTACTTACCTACATACTACAGTGATTCAATTTTGAAGTTTTTGTTTTTACAAACAATTTTGAAGTTAGTCATGACATTTGTATTTGGCAAGAATGAAAATTGATGAACAATAGAAAATAGTCAGTGGTTCTGATTGTTAATCAATTAGAAATGGATATAATCATATCTCACCTTCAGTATCTCTACAATCATTTTATACCACAGTAACATTAATATTTATGATCATAGTTTTTGAAATTTTGGCACGCGAGGGACCAATGTGGTGCACGATGTTGCAACACTGGTCCTCCTGGACACACAATAATAAATCAACAGAATTTAAATAACACAAGTTGTTGTTAACCCAGTTCGGTGCAACTCACCTACTCTGGGGGATACCAATCCAGGAAGGAAATCCACTATGGTAAAGTAGTTCAAAGCTCTCCGCAAACGCCCCGTTTACAGCTTATCACCTAGCAACTACCCGTATAGATTTTTACTTAAGAACATCCTAAGTATGAGACCCCTCTCACTTCCCCTCAACCACACAACCTGTGGATTTTGTAATTCTGTTCTAAAACTTAATCACACTCTATGCTTAAAAGCTTAAGAGTGAACACCTTATTCTTAATCAAGTATCAATCGTGATACTCAAAAGAATAACTAGGATCTAAACCTAAATCCTAAGCCTAAAACTTCTCAATCGCTCTATAGTGTTTGTATCTTCAATGTGTTTCAGGTACTCTTCAACGAATGAAGCTTGCTTCTTTATATAGAGTCTTGAATCTCCTTGGCTTCATGAAGAATAGGATCGGTTGTTGCAAACTTATCTTTGATTTAAATCCGTTTACTTCAAAAGATAATTTGTTACACAAACATTTAATATTTGTTTGTTTTATCTTTTATCGATCCTCTTGACCAAACAAATAATATTGATTTGTTTTTATCCTTTGACAAACAAATAATATTGATTTGTTTTTATCTTTTACCAAACAAATAATATTGATTTGTTTTTATCGTCAAACAAATAATATTTGATTAGTTTTTATCTTTTTAAACTCCAGTTGTAGATCTTCAATCTTCAGCTAACAAACTTGTTCCTTGTTGAATAAGGAAGCCCAAGTTTGTTTCTTCAATTCTTCAAACATATCCGCGCGCTTTAGATCAAGATAAGGATAAGGCGCGTTATCAGGCCGTGGTTCACAATGTTACTGCATTGGTACCCACATTTGGCCTCAGGCTTATTTTACCAAAAATGAAGCCAATCTTCAAAACTCAACAGTTTTATCTTTTATAGATGAAATCCATGTCAAAATGATCTGAAAATTGTAATGGCATATAACTTGCCAAAATGATATGGTCTTGTCTTGATACTAATCTTGTGGTACAAAGCTTAGTTTGTTCAATGGTATGTAAGTTTAACACCCACGCTACGAGAAGCTTAGGTCAAAACATGCTCAAGTTTTAGCAACTAACACCAACTAACTCAGGAAAGAATTTGAAACTCTCCTCTCTCATGCGCTCCATCAAAGCATCAACATTCCAATTTCCAAGGCATCTCCCTCCAAGATCAGATCAAAATCACCACCGCTTTGTCGAAGCTAAGCTCGAGACGCGACAAAGACGACTTCGGGGACGCGACAGGGCAGTTAAACATTCCTTTTTTAGTTAAAAAATTGATTAGTTTTTTTTTGTTGGGTTTAATTTTTCAGATTAAGTTTATTTTCTTCTATATATGTGTGTGTTAGTTTTTAAAATTTCATGGTTGTTGTTAATCTGGTTTTTTTTTTTTTGTACTTTACCATTTTTGGCATTTTTATGATATTTGTAAGTATATTATAGAAAATGTTGCGTCATCTGTTTGTACAAATCAATATTTCCAATGTTGGGTTCAACATATTAGTTTTCATGTCTGTAATTTTTTTTTAGGAGGTTTTCATGTTGTATTATCATGGAGCTATGCACAAAATGATGCTTCTACTAAGTCGCTACCATGAATTAAAATAAAAAATAATAATTTTAAAAAAATTTCAAATTACTGAAATATAGTAAACTAAATTTAATCAAATACTGTTTATAACAAAATTAATCCTCTTTTTTTTTTCATTTTCCTACTCAGCCAAATGTACATCGGTAAGTTCCATATTATTAAAATATGATGTGATTGCAATGTGAATCAATTTTTTTTTGGCTTAATTAGTCTATTAGTCCCTTAAAGACATTTTAGGTTTCACAATGGTCCTTTAAAGAAAAAAAGGTTCGGATTAGTCCTTTAACTATATGACTGTTAGTCACAATAGTCCTTTCCGTCAAATTTTCGCATAAAACGTTAAGTTGTGACAGGTGGCTGGGGGCAAGATAGCCATTTTACCAAGAAAAAAAAAAGGAAATGAAAAAAAGCAGATCTTCATATCTTCATCTTCTTCCCTCCTCTTCTTCATCACCTTCATTATCATTTTCATAAATTCATCCAAAAAATGCAGATTTTTAAACAAATTAAGATTTTTAATTAACACCCATGACTCTGGATCTGAGAAATTTAGTTTATTTTTTGTTATTTTAGATTTTTTTTTCTTGAACCATGATATTGTACTGGATCTATTTTTTATGCTTTTGTAGAATTTTTATTTTGGGATTTTGTTCATTGGTTATGTATTTTGTTCATTGACCACCACTACGATGAAGAAACACTACGACGGCGGCAATACACCAGCAAACAAAAACAAAGAAAGGAAATAGAGAAACAATAAAATCCACCCAAAACCACCGCCAGCACCACTACAGAGAAGGGAAACAGATCTGGCCGGAAATACCACTCATCGCACCACCACCCGTTGAAGCTACATCTTGAATAAGGATTTGGACAATGGGAGTTTTGGGTGGCAGCTGTGAACTTACAGAGAAAGCAGAGAGAAGGGTGGTTGTAAGCTATTAGTTGCAAAGGTTAATAGAAAGAGGGTTATTTGTTAACAAATTTGATATATTTAATATATGTTTGACAAACTGCAAAAAGTCGGCAACAATACCACACATCTATTTGAAATTTCAATTCTTAGCTTCCAAAAATTCATAAGCTTTTTTTGCTTCAAAAAAATTGATAAGCTTTTTGAATTCTATGTTAAATTAAGCTACAAGAATTTTTTTATTAAAATTTTTAATTTAAAATTTTTTGGATTAAGTATTTTTTCTGGATTTTGTGTGAAGATGTTCTAAAAATGATGATGAAGGTGAAAAAGATGTTAGGGAAGAAGATGAAGAATTGAGGAAAAAAAATAGTTAATAATGGTGCACCGTTAGATATAGTGGACAATCAAAATTTAATGGCTATTTTTTTCCAATAAGATCAAACGGTTTAAATTAAAAGATTTATTGAGATCTATGGTGTACCACATGTAATGTTGGTCCACCTAATACATTTGATGTTAAAAGCTAACGGAAAGGACCATTGTGACTAACGGTCATATAGTTAAGGGACCAATCCGGACCTTTTTTTCTTTAAGGGACCATTGTGAAACCTAAAATATCTTTAAGGGACCAATAGACTAATTAAACCATTTTTTTTTGTACTTTTTTTAATAATATTATGGGGCAAGAACTAACCACACAACACGTAGGTAGGTGTGTATATTAGTCTTTTCTTAAATATTTATTTTTGTACTTTTTTTTAATAGTAATATGGGGCACGAACTGACTACAGAACACGTAGGTAGGTGTGTATATTAGCTTTTTCTTAAATATGATTGCAATGTGAATTATTGTTTTTGTGCTTTTTTTTTAATAATCTATGTGGGTATGTGGGTAGTACAAATACAGTATGGGGTAAGAACTCACCACACAACCACACAACACGTAGGTAGGTGTGTGTATTATTAAGAACATTAAAAATACATTGAAGTGGTTGTGTATATTAAGGGGAGTGAATATAAACACATCACCTCTCAACCTTCTTCTATCTTTCTCCTCCTTCTCCTTCACAAGGTGACCATCCAAGAAAATTAAAATTTAATTATCAACCAACAAGGTGACCAAAAAATAAAATTATCAATAACTTCAAACATCCATGATTTATAAAACCAAAAAACCATAATAAAACCTTAAGAAAATACTCAATTTAAATTCAAAGCAAACAAAACTTGGATTCCATTTAAATCCACAAAAATGAAGAGGCAGAAGAGTGAAATATATAAATTAGTCTTATATTAGGTTAATTGAGTTGACTTTTTATTTAATATGGACCAAAGATAGAAGATTAATTTATAATGGGTTGAGAAATTTTTTAAAAATAAAAATTAGAACCGAAAATGAAGAAATAAACAGATGAAGAAGAATGACGAAGGATAAAAAATGTACATTTTTAGATAACATCACCCAACCATAAAATAAAATTGCAAACCAAAACATCTTACCACAAAAACTCATTGCCAAACTTACATAGAAAAGACCAAGTATACAAATTACATAAAAAAAAACTCAAACATTGCATATCGAATAAAAAATTGTTCGATCTAATAATAAGATATTGGCTTAGAATTCGGCAATGGTGCAACCAACCTGGTTAGTAGATGCTTCAAATACACCAAGTATAAGGAATTAAGGATTTAAATGGAAGTAAGTTGAAAGGCAGGCTATATGTATTGATTCATTAAGTTGTGAAAAAAGTATTCAATTTAATCAATTTTAAATAACTTGGGTTGTTTAATAGAACTTGAAGAAATTCTAGACCGAAGTCAACTAGGTATGCTTAAATTTCAAGTTGAGCCTAAATAATTTGTTGATGTTTCAAACCAACATATGATAGTTGGTTGCTATTGTTTCAAACAATACATATATAGCATAACGCCTCTTTCTTGCGTTACCAAAACAGAGTCTAGAAATTCAAAGCCATGTTGATATTTAAGAGGACAAAAATGAAATTGAATAAGAGGTTATCAGAAATATATGAAAATGTATTGGATAATTACCAGGAGCACAACTTCTTCCAATCTATTTCAAAGCATTTCAACCACTCTAGCACCATCTTCTTTTGTGGTTTCATTTGTAGCTAAACCTTGAGAATATTTATCTGCAAATAGTCTTAGCAGTCTCTGTTGTGGCTAGTATAGTGATCATCTTTGCAACAGCTCCTGTCAACTATCAAGTCATAAGAAGATGAATATTACTTGGTAATAATGAGTTGTAAGAAAGATTATTTTTTTTCTTTTCAACATTTTGTCTATACAAGCTTATAAAGTTTCTCTTTAACTACTTATTGACAGAACTAACATCTTATACCTCATAGAAAACTTAATTCATTTATGTTATTTGAAAATAAACTAATCAAAACAGAGTTACAATCAAAGAATTATAAACAAGGGGCGTTGAATTATTTTTTCACAATAGAAAGTGTTGAATTTGTTCTACAATAGAAGGTTGGTTGAAGCATTTTATCAATCAGAAAATAAACATTGTACCATGGGCCACAACAACAGCAAAATAAAAAAAATAAAAAAATCACTTCAATTCAACTATTTTTCAAACATGAAAAGCCAAAGTAAAAGAAATAAAGCAATATATTAGAACAATTTCATGGCTGAACAGAAAATCCACAATTCAAAAAAAAAAGGTTTAAACCCTAATACTAACGTTAACACCCAAAGAAAGTAAATCAACAACTATGAGAATCGAAAACAGTGATTATAAACAATTGAACTTGTTGCTTCATAGGGAATAAGGGTAGAACCTTAGAGTTAGTTGAGTGTGTTATTGAGGTCTTAGAAATGTTTAAACAAGTGGAGGACTCCCATTGACCAAATTTGTCGTCACATAAAGCAACAATGATGAACTATCATTTGAATGAAGTACACTTATTAAACCCCATAAATATAATAAAGTACACTTGTATTTACGGTATTTGTTTAACTAGTTAAAGTGAGTGAATACAACCATTTATTTTGCTTTATTAACTATATTCTAATCATTTTTTTTGAAGCTATGTTTCGTGTAACTCATTGTTCTATTTAATTAACATTGTGTAATATCTTACTTTGGAGGTGCTTTTGATATTTACTTACCTACAGTGGTTCAATTTTGAAGTTTTTTATTACAAACAATTTTGAAGTTAGTCATTACATTTTGTATTTGGCAAGAATGAAAATCGATGAACAATAGAAAATAGTCAGTGCTTCTGATTGTTATTCAATTAGAAATAGATATGATCATATCTTACCTTCAGTATCTCTACAATCATTTTATACCACAATTAAACATTCCTTTTTTTAGTTAAAAATTTGATTAGTTCGTTTATTAGGTTTAATTTTTAAGATTAGTTTTTTTTTATATATTTGTGTGTGTTAATTAATTAGTTTTTAAAATTTCATGGTTGTTGTTAAATTTTTTTTATTTTTATACTTTACCATGTTTGGCATTTTTAGGATATTTGTAAGTATATTATAGAAAATGTTGGGTCATCTATTTGTACAAATCAATATTTTCAATGTTGGGTTAAACATATTAGTTTTCATGTCTGTAATTTTTTTATGAGGTTTTCATGTTGTATTATTATGGAGCTATGCACAAAATGATGCTTCTACTGAGTCACTACCATGAATTCAAATAAAAAATAATAATTTTATAAAATTTCCAAATTACTGAAATATAGTAAACTAAAATTAATCAAATACTGTTTATAACAAAATTAATCCTTTCTTTTTTGTCATTTTTCTACCCAGTCAAATATACAGCGGTAAGTTCCACATTATTAATTTATGATGCGATTGCAATGTGAATCAATTTTTTTTGTACTTTTTTTAATAATAGTATTGGGCAAGAACTAACCACACAACACGTAGGTAGGTGTGTATATTAGTCTTTTCTTAAATATTGATTTTTGTACTTTTTTTTAATAATAATATGGGGCACGAACTGACTACATAACACGTAGGTAGGTTTGTATTTTAGCTTTTTCTTAAATATGATTGCTATGTGAATTATTGTTTTTGTACTTTTTTTAATAATATATGTGGGTAGTACAAATACAGTATGGGACAAGAACTGACCACACAACCACACAACACGTAGGTAGGTGTGTGTATTATTAAGGACATTAAAAATACATTGAAGTGGTTGTATATATTAAGGTGAGTGAATATAAACACATCACCTCTCAACCTTCTTCTATCTTTATCCTCCTTCTCCTTCTTCACAAGGTGACCATCCAAGAAAATTAAAATTTAATTATCAACCAACAAGGTGACCAAAAAATAAAATTATCAATAACTTCAAACATCCATGATTTATAAAACCAAAAAACCATAATAAAACCTTAAGAAAATACTCAATTTAAATTCAAAGCAAACAAAACTTGGATTCCATTTAAATCCACAAAATGAAGAGGCGGAAGAGTGAAATATATAAATTAGTCATATATTAGGTTAATTCAGTTGACTTTTTATTTGATATGGGCCAAAGATAGAAGATTAGTTTACAATGGGTTGAGAAATTTTTTTAAACAACCCCTATCAACTATAAGTCATAAGAAGATGGATATTACTTGGTAATAATGAGTTGCAAGAAAGATTATTTTTGTTCTCTTCAACATTTTGTCTATACAAGCTTATAAAGTTTCTCTTTAACTACTTATTGACACAACTAACATCTTATACCTCATAGAAAACTTAATTCATTTATGTTATTTGAAAATAAACTAATCAAAACAGAGTTACAATCAAAGAATTATAAACAAGGGGCAATGTTAAATTATTTTTTCACAATAGAAAGTGTTGGATTTGTTCTACAATAGAAGGTTGGTTGAAACATTTTATCAAACAGAAAATAAACATTGTACCATGGGCCACAACAACAACAAAATAAAATAAAAAAACAAAATACAAAAATCACTTCAATTCAACCATTTTTCAAACACAAAAAACCAAAGTAAAAGAAATAAAGCAATATATTAGAACAATTTCATGGCTGAAAAGAAAATCCCCATTTAAAAAAAAAAAGGTTTAAACCCTAATACTAACGCTAACACCCAAAGAAAGTAAATCAACAACTATGAGAATCGGAAAGAGTGATTATAAACAATTGAACTTGTTGCTTCATAGGGAATAAGGGTAGAACCTTAGAGTTATTTGAGTGTGTTATTGAGGTCCTAAAAATGTTTAAACAAGTGGAGGACTCTTATTTACCAAATTTGTCGTCACACAAAGTAACAATGATGAACTATCATTGGAATGAAGTAAACTTGTCTTTACGGTACTTGTTTAACTAGTTAAAGTGAGTGAATGAAACCATTTATTTTGCTTTATTAACTATATTCTGTTCTATTATTTTGGAGCTATGTTTCATGTAACTCATTTTATTCTATTTAATTAACATTGTCTAATATCTACAGTAATTCGATTTTGAAGTTAGTCATTACATTTTGTATTTGGCAAGAATGAAAATCGATGAACAATAGAAAATAGTCAATGCTTCTTATTGTTATTCAATTAGAAATGGATATGATCATATCTCACCTTTAGTATCTCTACAATCATTTTATACTACAGTTAAACATTCCTTTTTTAGTTAAAAATTTGATTAGTTTGTTTGTTAATTAGGTTTAATTTTTCAGATTAGGTTTTTTTTTATTTTATATTTGTGTGTGTTAATTAGTTTTTAAAATTTCATGGTTGTTGTTAATATGTTTTTTTTTATTTTTATACTTTACAATTTTTGGCATTTTTATGATATTTGTAAGTATATTATAGAAAATGTTGGGTCATTGGTTTATACAAATCTATATTTCCAATGTTGGGTTCAACATATTAGTTTTCGTGTCTGTAATTATTTTTTTTTTATGAGAATTTCATGTTGTATTATTATGGAGCTATGCACAAAATGATGCTTCTACTGAGTCACTACCATGAATTCTAATAAAAAATAATAATTTTAAAAACTTTCCACATTACTGAAATATAGTAAACCAAAATTAATCAAATACTGTTTATAACAAAATTAATCCTCTATTTTTTGTCATTTTCCTACTCAGTCAAATGTACAGCGGTAAGTTCCATACTATTAATTTATGATGTGATTGCAATGTGAATCAATTTTTTTTGTACTTTTTTTAATAATAGTATGTGGCAAGAACTAACCACACAACATGTAGCTAGGTGTGTATATTAGTTTTTTCTTAAATATTGATTTTTGTACTTTTTTCTAATAATAGTATGGGCAAGAACTGACTACAGAACACGTAGGAATGTATGTATTTTAGCTTTTTCTTAAATATGATTGCAATGTGAATTATTGTTTTTGTACTTTTTTTAATAATCTATGTGGGTATGTGGGTAATACAAATACAGTATGGAGCAAGAACTGACCACACACACGTAGGTTGATGTGTGTATTATTAAGGGCATTATAAACACATTGAAGTGGTTGTGTATATTAAGGGGAGTGATTATAAACACATCACCTCTCAACCTTCTTCTATCTTTCTCTTCCTTCTCCTTCACAAGGTGACCATCCAAGAAAATTTAAATTTAATTATGAACCAACAAGGTGACAAAAAAAAAATTATCAATAACTTCAAACATCTATGATTTATAAAACCAAAGAAACCATAATAAAACCTTAAGAAAATACTCAATTTAAATTCAAAGCAAACAAAACTTGGATTCCATTTAAATCCACAAAAATGAAGAGGTAGAAGAGTGAAATATATAAATTAGCCCTATATAAGGTTAATTGAGTTGACTTTTTATTTAATATGGGCCAAAGATAGAAGATTAATTTATAATGGGTTGAGAATTGTTTTTAAAATTAAAATTAGAACGGAAAATGATGAAATAAACAGATGAAGAAGAATGACGAAGGATAAAAAATGTACATTTTTAGATAACATCACCTAACCATAAAACAAAATTGCAAACCAAAATATCTTACCACAAAAACTCATTATCAAACTTACAAAGAAAAGACCACCAAGTATACAAATTATATTAAAAAAACCCCAAACATTGCATATCAAATAAAAAATTGTTCGATCTAATAATAAGATATTGCCTTAGAATTCGGCAACGATGCAACTAACCTTGTTAGTCGTTTCTTCAAATACACCAAGTATAAGAAATTAAGGATTTAAATGGAAGTAAGTAGAAAGGCAACCTATATGTGTTGATTCTTTAAGTTGTGAAAAAAGTATCCAATTTAACCAATCTTAAATAACTTGGTTTTTTTAATAGAACTTGAAGAAATGCTAGTCTGAAGTCAACTAGGTATGCTTAAGTTCCAAGTTGAGCCTAAATAATTTGTTGATGTTTCAAACAAACATAGGATAATTGGTTGCTATTGTTTCAAACAATACCATGTAGCATAATGGCTCTTTCACGCGTTACCAAAACCGACTCTAGAAATTCAAAGCCATGTTGATATTTAAGAGGACAAAAATGAAATTGAATAAGAGGTTATCAGAATTACATGAAATGGTATTGGATAAATACCAGGGGCACAACTTCTTCCAATTTATTTCTAAGCATGCACATTTCAAGCACTCTAGCACCATCTTCTTTTGTGGTTTCATTTGTAGCTAAACCTTGAGAATATTTAGCTTCAAATAGTCACCTTTAAAAATGTCATAATATTCGAACTACACAATTATGACAGTTTTAAAGGTGGTATGAGTGGATTTTCTTGGAATCAAACTACACAATTATGGGATGCTGAGCCAAAAGTTTGAGATGCTCTAATTGAGGCAAGTTTTATAAATCTTGTATTTTGCAAATAATTAATAGTTGTATAACTATTGTGAAACTTATTTTTCAGTCAAAACCAAAAGTGGCAAGTTGGAAAAATGTTTCACTTCCAAATTATGAGAAGACGGTGATACTTTATGGACTCAACCGAGCTGATGGAGGTGAATCCATAACTTCAAAGGAGACAAGAAAGCGAAGCTCGTCGGTCATCGATGAAGACTTTGTTGAAACTATTCAAGACATTGATGGCCACGTTACTCGAAATGAGGTGAATTTGGAGAATTTTGATGCTCCTCATTTTGATTTTACTATACCTGAAACACAATCACCAGACCCTTCTCCTATAGCAAGTGGAGGTAAAAAGAAGAAATTAAAAATGGTTAAGAATAAAGAGTCAAACAATGAAATGATTGAATTGAAAGAATCAATGAATATGGTTGTTGAGGCACTGCAGGAAGAAAATGAAATCATGAGAGAACGTTAAAAATATGAGTTGTCTATTCTTTCAGGTGAAGAAACGTGGAATTTAATAAAGGATTGTGGATGTGACGCAGTGTCGTTGCCTGAGATATATATTGCTATCTTGAATGATGTTGGCAAACATAGAACAATTCTCCAATGTCCACTTGAAGCACGCAAAGCTGTGATAATGCAAATGGTCTTTGGTTCATCTACTTAGTCATCCTACAATGGTGTTATGATGTTTATAAATATTTTTTTCGCTTTTTAATATGTTTTGAATATTTGGAACACTGAATTGGTTGTGCGATGTGCTTTGTTTGAATATTTTCTTCTCTATTTTATTGAATCAAGTTGTGGTTTTAGTGGCTATGTAGTGAGTTTCTTGGTGTGGTAGTTAGTTTATCTTGTGTGGTAATAATAAAGACATTAATAAAATTATAATATTTTAAGGGTAAAAAAGTAGATTATTTTTAAAATACCTCACCTTCTCTCCCATCATTTGAACCAAACATCTATTTAATTGAAACATTCCTCTCCTCTCCCGTCCCCTCTCCTTCATTAAAACCCCCCTCCCCTCCCATCCGTTTGAACCAAACAGACCTCTATAGTTTAGAACGAAGAGAGTAAGTGTGTATCTTCTCTTTTCTTTTCTTTTTTTTCCCGTTGATTATATCTTCTACTTTTTATTTTGTAAACAAAATGATAAATGTCATTGAAACAAGTATATATCTTTTAATTTCTATAAATAAAAATTTAATTCATATGTAGTGTAAATATTTTTTATAATAAGCCATGGTTTAGTGGCAATGAATTTATGTAGTATGTTAGAGGTCTTGGGTTCGATCCTCGGCTCTCATTGTAAAACAAAAAAAATATATTATAATGACAATAGATCATAATTGTTCTATCATTAAAAATAATTTGACTTTTATTGTATACTTATATAACTTAAAAGTCAATGATGATAGTTTTTTATTAGTTAATAATGTAAAAAGTTTTAAATTGTATTCATTCGCTATGCATTAATTTATGCTAAAAAATAATATATATAAAATGCGACCGTTTTTTATTAAAACAACTTTGTAAAAAAAAATTTAAAAGGTTTTTTATAATGTGCAAATTTGCACATGTTAAAAGTTTCAAATAGTAAGTTTGTATTGAAACTTGTGCATTTTATATGTATAACTTTTTAATAAATAATTGTTATTTTTAATAAAAATGTTAGTCCCATAAGTGTAGCTCAAATGGTAGCTACCATGGACGTTATTGGAGTGGTCGGGGTTCGAACCCCGGATTCCACGCTTCTCCACATTTCTGTCCCGTGAGCTTAGCTCAATTGGTAGGACATTGCATTATATATGCAGGGGGCCGGGGTTCGAACCCGGGTCATCCCACTTATCCACCTTATGGTTGGAATTTCTAGCCACTAGGCTACTTGACCAAAAAAAAAAAAAAAAAAAAATGTTACTACTTTTGGTTGTTTTAACATGTGTAATATTACATGTGAATTGAGGTCCTAAACACACACGCAATGCCTCTTATGTAGTTGGACTATTGATTTCTAGTTGCTTGAAGGGAAGAGAAATGTGTTTGCATGCAAGGTTTCATAATTGGAATAATTAATATTGGGTGAAATTGACTCAAGACTGCATTCTCATACTTACACCAAAGAAAATTATGTTTTTTATTTTATTTTATTTTATTTTTAAAAACGTTGCTTTTAGCAGAAAAATTTGATTGGACGATAGAGCTATTATGCGCAATACACAATCGGTGTGTTGTGAGTAATCAAATTTTGGACACTAGTTTATAGTTGACATCCGTACAAATAAAACTCATTTTCATTTATTATAAGTTGACTATTTAGAAATATTGAGACTAATTAAACTAGATTTATCCAACTACCTAATTACCTTTAACGATTGAACATGCATCGTCCAATCCCTGAAACTAATTGAACTAATCGTTAAATATTTCATGTTGAGCTATCAAAAAAATAATTTAAGGCTTAAATATGCAAAATGTCCTTGCACTTACATATATATGAGTTTTAGTCCTTGAACTTTAAAAACATTTCATTCTGACCATGCACTTTCATTTTACTTTTAAAATGGTTAATGGACCCATTTTCTAGTTGATGTGTCATGATTTTGGACATGTGGTTCTGATGAACGGGTTCAATACATGTTGACTGATGAAAAAACATAATGGAAGGATAAAAATGCCCTTAATGAGCATGATAACAAGCAGAATTTCAATTATGCTCTTCTTCCTTATTCCTTCACAAAACATAAAATGCATAGCACATGGAATGAAAATGGATGGTTTCAAAAATAGGAAGGTTGAAAACGACCGTGATTATCAACGAATACTCAGAAATCAATAAAAATTATTTTGCATCTTTGACCAAACAATTCAAAAAACCAATAAATAAATAAACATCAAAATCGCGTATCAAATATGTATACAAACATTAGGTAATGAATAAACAAGATCATATATATGAATCAAACAATACCAAACAACCACCCCTTAAAAAAATCACTCCTAAAATTCTATTATTAAATTTTTCAGTTCATCATCGTAACTCTTCGTCTTTTGTTCTTATTCTTCTCAACCACATAAAAAATGAGTACTGAACAGCTACCCCTTCAACTTCTATATTTCGAGTTCTTCATATTTTTAGATCTAGTTTTTTGGTTTAGATTTTACTAGATCTACTTGGATTTTAGATGTCAACAAAACACAAAGAGGACCAAGGTGTGAAATCTAAATCAAGCTTCTCTCAAAGTTTTTGCTGCTGGTTCTTCTTCTAGCCACCGAACTTCTTGCTCTGGTTTTGCGTTGTCCCTTCGGAAATGACAGTGAAGTGGTACTCACACTCGTCTCTTCTTCTTTCTTCTTTGTACTCGTCTCATACCTTCTTTTGGTTCTTCTTTAGGTTGAGCATTTGAGCTTGGTTGAATCTCTGTATTTTTTAGTTTTTAATTTAAGGATAAGACGAGGAGATGAATTGAAAAGAGATGAAGAATTTTTTTTAAGTGTATAACAATGAAGACGAAGAACAAATTTTAACACTGCAAATTTTGGATTTTTTCTATCAATTAGGAATTTCATATTTTAGGGATTTGATGAATATACAAGTTTCATTTTGACGTAAGAGCATTTTTGTCCTTTCATAACATATTTTTATGAGTCATCAAGTTGGAAACCCAGTCAGCAGTCCCACGTGTGCAATAATAATAATAATAATAATGTGATATTAATATAATCAATTTAATGTCAAATTGCTCAATATAAAATTATGTGTGTCAGGTACATGAATAATGTGAGACACTCTTTTGGCCTAATGAGGATTCTAGGGGAGGATAAGAATGCTTTTGTATTATAAAATTATGTGTGTCAGGTACATGAATAATGTGAGACACTCTTTTGGCCTAATGAGGATTCTAGGGGAGGATAAGAATGCTTTTGTATTTTGAAAGGATACTTCACATTTTGGGGTCCAAGTAAACCTTTCACCCTTCCTTTTGGTGTTGTTAAAAAAGTGAAAGTTTTGTCTCCATACAAAACAAAAAACTTGATAATGTTACAATTCTACATGCTAAATGTTGAACCTCTTTGATGATTACCTGATTCCTCATATCAATAACTTGACAATTGTTTAGGTTTGTCTTGATCCTCTTGTTTGTTATAATATGATCCATTAATTTTCCAACCAGGACTCCAAAAGAACAATTGGATAGGTTCAATCACATGTTGTATTTTTCTGACTGAACTTGAAATTTCTTCTAAGTCTTGATAGTGAAAAACTTCATTCTCGATTTTTATGACCATATCATCTATATAAACCTCCAAATTATTCGTATCTTTTATGAGAAATTATGTCCATTAAACGCTGAAAGGTGGCATCGGGCTTTTGACACACTTACAAGTGCACGAGTATGTCGTCGTAGTAATAATAATATCGAATCAACATGGACTAATGAGTGACATGGTAGAATTTGCAATCAAGAAAAATTAAATTTTTATGTGAAGAGATTAGAGAAATAGTGATGATGATTATGGTGATTGTTTTGGATTTTTAGTGATCAAACAAACAAGCACCAATGATTGATTTTTCTTATGATATAAAAACCCTCAAAGTTATGGATTTCATTCAGAGCACAAATTCCTAATTATTCTCTTATGTGTTTCTATCATGTGAAAACCTGTCTTTTTTAAAATAAAGTAAAAATGTAGGTTAGCATCGTGAAACAACTTTCCTTGTTACTACGGTTGTCAAGCGCGCCAAATCATCATAGCCAAACATCTGTTCTTGTCACCGTGCTTGTAGTTCTCAAGCATGCCAAACAGCCATACCACAAACATATACAAAAACACTAGTCACAAATTGCAGAGGATCAAGGGACCGACTTTGCTCTTGATCCATCACCGAATATCCCGGGATAAACAATATAAAACAACTGCAATATGCATGATTCTTGCTAGTAATCACTAGTAACATACACACCCATGGAAAGAATCAAGAGGTTATGCTTTATAATAATTTTGATAACCTCAAGGTCTAGGTGAACTACTCACACCTTGATATGACAAGACTAAACTAAACTAGGAATATGAACAAGAACAAATAGAAAATAAACTAAATAATTTTTATTTGATAAAATAATTTGTTACAAGCTTGGAATGATTTTTACAAAGGGAGGAGGGCTATACATAGCCTCAAAACTAAGCCAAAAAAATATAAGTAATAACACCAACATAATTACACATTAGTATCATAAAAATCAAAATACAAAGTCAAAACTGCCAAATTATCTTGGTAGGATTGGTTACAACTGTGATAAGCAATGACATGGCCGTGACAGTGTTTTCAAAGGAGTTACTTGGCTTTGCTGAGTCTGTCACGACCGTGACAATATTTGTGACCTAAGTGTTCGAGACACTCGTTAGCCTTTGTCTTTTTTTTTATATGCTGACCAACTTGAAAACAAAAGTGCAACCTAGAAGAAGTACTCTTACATTTATGTTTACCGCGTTTGACAATCAAATCAAAATCCAGAACCACACGTGCACATCCTACAGCCGCTTTTATGATTCTTTTTGATTGGTCGCTTTTATGATTCTTTTTGATTTTTTTTTGTTACATAAAGTTAATATTTTGCTTTAGAAATTACCAATTACCAAAACCTTCATATTAATAATTCATTCACCTTACCCCAACATTTTTTTTTTTAATTATTCCGTATTTTATTTTCTGTTCACCCCTTTCAGATAAATCTCTCGTTTTTCTCTCTCACTATTCCTTCTGAATTCCCAACACGGTTCTCAATTTTTCTGTTTTTCTTCTTCAACCTTTGGTTTCCCAGATTTATTTTCCAATTCGTGGTTTTCCAGGTTGAATTTATCATAATTTTTTTTCAATTTAGGGTTAGGGTTTTGTGCATGCAAATTTAATTGGGAGTGTTTTTTTTTTCATACCCGGTTCATTTTTTTCGTTGGTTATGTTGCTGTGAAAAATGGACAATTTCTATTTATGATTTTTCATTCGAATAAAGCATCAAAATCTGAGTTTTTTATTTTTTATTTGGGATGGACTATTTCTTCTTCTTCTTCTTGTTGTTATTACTTGTGTTTTGGGCTTCATAGTGGATTGAATTGGTGTGGCATTTACTACAATTTGCACCCTGTAAAGTGAACAAGCTGAAATACTGTGATGAAGTGTGGTGATTGGAAGGTATTGTTGTGACTGTAACACTCTGAATTGGAGGTGGTATTTTTAGTCAGATCATGGATCCTGTAAGGGATGTTGGTAGTGTTGTGGGTACAGTGTTGATTCCCATGCGGTTTGTATGGCCATATGGTGGGAGAAGTGTTTTTCTCAGTGGTTCTTTCACAAGGTGTGTATGTTTTGAATCATGACGATTTTGACGAAATCACATTGACACTGTGATCGATTTGGTTGAAGCTCTAAAGTGTAGCTTTTGCCAAATTCACAGTGGCATGCTGTGATTCTATTAAACTAACCGTAAATCTAAACGTGTTTCGATTTTTAATAGAATGCTCTAGTTTACTTTTGCTTCTCTCTCTATCTGTCCCTCTAATGCAAAATTATAAATTTTGTTTGAAAGGTGGTCTGAGCTTTTGCCAATGTCTCCGGTCGAAGGTTGCCCAGCAGTATTTCAAGTTATTTATAGATTGCCCCCTGGTTACCATCAGGTCTGTTTATGATAATGTTACTGATTTATTGGGGAATACTTTTTAGTGTTTTAGTTTTATGGGCTTTCACATCATATATGTGTTTGTTTGGTTTTGTGGATTGTATTTTTTGTTGGCAATTATCGAGAGATATGTTCTCGTAGGAAAAACATTCCTTTTGGAGGGTAATAGTACCAACTAAGCTTTATATTTGTATCAATAGCAAAAAATCTAAAATTTATGGTTTTATGCAAAGTGTGGTTGATACGGAAGTCTAATGGATAGAAGTCTATGTTGTTAATCTTAGTAGCGCTGCAAAGTGCCAGCTGCTCTTAGAATTTAGGTTGGGCCTAACTCAACTTACAAAACCGGTTTGTAAGGCTCCCACTTATAAATTCATTTTCAGGCCATATCTCATCTGATTCGGGTCCCTTGAAAACGGGTAAAACATTATAGTGGATTGCGTGATATTGATAGCTGCTATCGCAAAGACTAAGAAATGGTATACTAACTAAACATAAATCCCAATATATACATAACAGTACTAAAAAATTGCAAAATTTACAAAAAAAAGGAGCAATCAATAGTCGTACGTAAATAACTCTTGCCATTTGTCACTATCATTAAAGATCATAACCAACTACTAATTAAAATTCTAGAAGTAATCAAAATGATCGCGTACGTTTAATTCGCATCCCTCAGTCTCTATAACCTTCGTTGGAAAGAAAAGCCTTCGTCGTCAGAAATAGAAAATGCAGCCGTTCCTATGTTTCGACGCAGAAAACAAATAAAAGGGGAAGCCGTTGTGGACTTCGTGTGCGTAACAATGAGGTTTGAGAGTCTTCGAGAATGAGAGTGGGAAGAAGATGCAGCGTCAAACTTATACTTCCAAAACAAATTGAGTTATAAGGAGTAAATGACATTTCAAACGCTTGCTCTAGTTGCGGACACAACAACGCTATTCGATAGGGTTTCTTCTGCAATTTGCGGCCGCAAATGTTGCGCCAGTTGGACTTAGATAGCCTGCAAAACACGTCATAGATGCGGTGGGTGGAAATTCTGCCTCGCAAACCCGTGATCGCCCTGCTATTGACAACATAGGTCGAGGTTATTTACAGATGTTGAAAAGTTATTTTGTCTTTTCAATGAGTGTTATTCAAGTTTGAGCAGTAAACTGCTCATGTTTTAGATTGCAAGTTTCAGATTATGATACGCACTGGTGAAAATGATAAAAAAATGCTTTATTGTGGCATACATTTTAGTGTTGTAGTCTTGCTGAAAAGGATCGGTGTTTTGTTTCAGTTTTGGATGAGGATTGAGTGGAATTGTAGAAGTTTAGTTTTATGGGCTTTCACATCATATATGTGTTTGTCTGGTTTTGTGGATTGTATAATTTTTATTGGCAATTATTGAGAGATATGTTCTCGTAGGAAAAACCTTCCTTTTGGAGTGTAATAGCACCGACTAAGCTTTATATTTGTATAAATAGCAGAAAATCTAAAATTTATGGTTTTATGTGAAGTGTGGTTGATATGGAAGGAAGTGTGACGGATAGAGGTCTATGTTGTTAATCTTAGTAGCGGTACGAAGCGCTGGACCTTGAAACTGCTCTTAGAATTTGGGTTGGGCCTAACTCAACCCTTACAAAACCGGTTTGCAAGGTTCCCACTTATAAATTCATTTTCAGGCCATATCTCATCTATTGCGGGCCCCTTGACAACGGGTAAAACATTATAGCGGATAGCATGATATTGATAGCCGCTATTGAAAAGACTAAGAAATGGTATACAAACTAAACATAAAACCCAATATATATACATAAATAGTACTCAAAAATAGCAAAACTTACAAAATAAAAGGAGTAATCAATAATTGTACTTAAATAACTCCTGTCATTTGTCACTATCATTAGGAATCATAACTAACTACTAATTAAAACTCTAAAAGTAATCAAAATGATGGCGTACGTTTAAGTCGCAGCCCTTAGTCTCCGTCGCCGTAACCTTCGTTGGAAAGAACAACCTTCATCGTCACAAATAGAAAATGCAGCCGTTCCTAGGTTTTGTCAAAGAACAAAGAAAAGGGGAAGCGGTTGCGCGCTTTGTGTACGTAACAATGAGGATTGAGAGTCTTCTTGAATGAGAGTGGGAAGAAGATGCAGGGTCACACTTATACTAATAAAAAAACTGAGCTGTAAGGAGTAAATGGACATTTCAAATGCTTGCCCTAGTTGCGGACACAGCAACACTATTCAACACCGTTTCTTCCACGATTTACGGCCGCAAATGTTGGCCCTGCTGGACTTAGGTAGCCTGCAAAATGCGCCACAGACGTGGTGGCCAGAAATTCCGCTTCACAAACCCGTGATCACCTTGCTATTGACAACATACGTCGAGATTATTTACATATATTTAGAATCCTAATTCCTGTATGAAGCTAGCTTTTAAAGTTTTTTTTGTTGAAATGTTATTTTGTCTTCTCAACGAGTGTTATTCAAGTTTGAGCGGCAAACTGCTCATGTTTGAGATTGCAAGTTTCAGATTATGATATGCACTGGTGAAAATGATAAAAAATCCTTTTAAGAAAATTTGGTCTTCAATAGCTGGATGTTTACTATGTAATTGTTTCATTGCAGTACAAGTTTTTTGTTGATGGAGAATGGCGACATGATGAGCATCAACCTTATGTACATGGACAATATGGGATTGTCAACACTGTCTTATTGGCAACTGATCCTAACTTCATACCTCTTATAACTTCAGACATTGCTTCCGGAAATAACATGGATGTGGATAATGAGACTTTTCGCCGTGTGGTAATAGTTCGTAATGCCTCAGCAGCATTGTTTGTTATTGTTGATATGGCTGCTATTTCTTTGCTGGCTTTTGACTATGTTGTACTCCTGAATGTTTTTATTACTATTTTTTTTTAAATGTTTCTATTTGTTGCGACCTTTGAATCCAGTAATATTGATCCATGTAGTTCTGTTGAGTTTTTATGTAGAACAAACTTAAATATGTTGTTCCTCATTGTCTTATTCGTCTTAGATAGGATAAGGAATACAGTCATTAGAAAGAAAGTTGGGGTAGCTCCCATTGCAAAAATGATGGTAAGAGTTTAGGTGGTTTAGACACTAGTGGAGAAGGTTTGTAGATGTGTCATTAAGGAGGGTTGATCAGATAGAGGGTAGTCCAATGTGAGAGATAGAGAAGGATCAAGAAATTTATATCAAACCATTATGAGAGGTTTAGAGGTAAGTAGTGGTTCTCTGAACTTGATACGTAACAAGGCATTGATTATGGCCTCATTTGACTAGTGAGAAAACACTTGCTTGTTGTTGTTGCATTGGTGACTTACAATGTTTTGTTACACATGTTATTTCTACTAAACCATGACGCACAAAACTCCTTGAATTATATCATTTTCTCAAATTATTATAGGCATTGATGTGCTAGTGTCTGGTGTACGCTTCATAGCTACTAAATGCCCATGCCTAAAATTGTATTGATTGTACCAGCATCAAGTATAATAATGGCACTTGCATATAAAATAGGTTCGGGTGCCAGACGATGCATTGAGTGAGGTGCTTCCAAGAATATCAGATACTGATGTACAGATCTCTCGTCAGCGTATTTCTGCATTTCTATCTAAGCACACAGCTTATGAATTACTTCCTGAGTCAGGCAAGGTTTGGATATTTTTACCATTGACTGTTTATTTGACTTTATGAGTTGCTGACTTGCTGCAATCAAATGTACAACACCACCCTAGTCACTAATATAGTGATTCCTTGCTGCAGGTTGTTGCATTGGATGTTGATTTACCGGTGAAACAAGCCTTTCATATACTGCATGAGCAGGTACATCTTTAAAAATTTCATATACTGCATGAGCAGGTACATCTTTAAAAAGATTGAATAATTCTACTAAAACTTGTTTGATTGTTTGCTGTTACCGTGATGAAAAGGTGAGAAAAGACCAATGCTATTTGAATTACTTTATGGAATTTGACCAGTTGTTTTGGAAACTTTCTTTGACAATTATTTTCATTTGTTTTTCCTTCTTTCATCCTGTGTTCTCAAATATTGGCCATGGTGGACTGCGGTGGTGGAATCTTTAACAACTGCCATGGCCAATCTGTGAAGGATTGCGGAGCCATGGTGTTTTTCAGCAGATATGGCGGCTCATAATGGAGGATTTTTGGCTTTCCACCATGGTCCGCCATCCACGATCGATAATATTTCTGTCATCATATTATAGTTTTTCAGATTTAGTGTTAATTCATCTTTCATACATTGCTGGTTAGAAATTTGCTTTTGCAATTTTTCTGATCGGGATAATTTGCAGGGAATATACATGGCTCCTCTCTGGGACATGTGCAAGGGGCGATTTGTTGGTGTTCTTAGTGCTTTGGATTTTGTCTTAATTTTAAGGGAGGTATGTGTTATGTATTTAATTTAAATTTTAATAGAAGATCTTAAGTTCACGATCATCATTTCTTCTCGTGATGTCGTACGGATATGTTTTCTTCTGTATTGTCTGTCTAGAAGAAAGAACTGTCAACAAAGTATTATTGATGTTGAGGATTGTTCGAATATGTAGTGACAGTTCCTTTGTACAACATATGCAAATATTCTTTCAGCCGTCAATATTTCTACCAGTAATGTTCATATTTCATTGTTGAAACTTGTCAATTGTTATTGCCCTATTCTCAGTTGGGGAATCGTGGGTCTAATCTGACAGAAGAGGAGCTTGAAACTCATACCATATCGGCTTGGAAAGAAGGAAAGTCATATCTAAACAGACAGAACAATGGACATGTAACTGCATTTTCTAGACATCTTATCCATGTAAGTGTTTTGTATATGGCTTTAGTATGTCACAAGGTTTGTGTTTTTTACTACTTGTAGATTATATGGTGTGTAAAACATTTACAAAGACGCTTGTGTTTCGTAGTGTATAAAGGACAGTTTTAGTTAATTATGGCTCTGAGTATTTAAAATTTCTATTTCTATAGCTGGATAACTGGTTTGATATCGAATAGTGTCTACAACAAGCGTAAAGGAATGAACAAGAAATATTAACATTCTATTTTTATAAATTATCTGGAAACTTATGCCTAAGACCATATATTTTTCCTATTTTTGTGTCAATACTAGAAAGCAGGCTGTAGAGTTGAGGAAAATGAGTGTCTTTTTATGCCTTTTTAAAATTTAAAATTATTGTCCACTTTATACTTAATATGATTCCGAATAATATATATTTTGGTAACCTTTCACTAAGCTGTTAGCTGGTGGCTTGTGCAAAACGAGGGAGTCTTTTTTGTCAAAATTTTAGAACCAATATAATGATTCCATGATCTTTGTTGGTTATATGTTTATTTATTTTTTCGACGTATAAGCTATATATTTAAATTGTCAAGTGTTACTATTACCATTTAATGCCCACCCATTTTCCTGTGCAGTCATTTTCGGTTGAGAAGAGATTGAGACTCTTCCATTATCTATTTTTTTCCTCTTGTTCGTTTTTTATTTTTGATTTCTTAAGTTAAGCCTGTTTTGAATACCAAATTATTTTCCCTCTTGTTCATTTTTTATTTTTGGTTTCTTAAGTTCAGCCTGTTTTGAATACCAAGTTTCTATTGATAGTCAAAGAATGGAACATTGCAGAATAAAGGGAATTGTATAAAAAATTGAAAGGCAGAGGATTTTGAATGTTAAATTTTTAGACATGGAAGCTGCTTTAGTAATCTTCCTGAAAACCTGTCTTGGCCTTGATTCGTATAAATGTGCTCTTAATCATGAAATGATTGAATGAATTTGTCTAGCTTGAGTGAAATTATTTTCGGTTTATGCTTCCGTGTTTTATGCTTTTGTTGAAGTTTCCTCTCTATTTCACCAACTATACTGTTAGCTCACTTACAGTATTCGGCACTGTTTTTGGATATTCTTTTACGATGCAGGCTGGACCATATGATAATCTTAAAGATATTGCCATGAAGATCTTACAAAAGGAGGTTTCAACAGTTCCTATTATCCATTCATCTTCTGAAGATGGTTCCTTTCCGCAGTTACTACATCTTGCTTCACTTTCAGGAATACTCAAGTGTAAGCTCTTATGATAGCTTTTTTGATAATGTTATAAAGGATGCTTTATTCTTACCAAATTGGTTTTTCAGGCATTTGTAGGTATTTTAGGAATTGCTCTAGTTCATTGCCTATACTACAACTTCCAATCTGTGCAATACCTGTGGGCACATGGGTGCCCAAAATCGGGGAATCAAATCGACGGCCTCTAGCAGTATTGAGACCGAGCTCTTCTCTTGCTTCAGCCCTAAATTTATTAGTTCAAGGTGTGAACTTTTTATCTGACATTGAACATTGTGTATCAAAAAGAAATGCGAGAGAGAAAGAATGAAGAAATTGGTTTCTCATTATTACTTCTGAGGTATTGGGCTGATGATAGAGGGCAATGTCTCCCACTTTGAGAAGAATATTGATTTGTGATTTATTGTTAATGATCAAATGAGAATATGAATTTTATGGGGGATATTGTTTTCTGCTTCAAGCCTCAAATTCTAAAAGAAAATTTTCCGTTGAACATGAGCATAACTATACTTACATTACTTATGGTCCTTTGCTTTTGCAGCTCAAGCAAGTTCAATACCAATTGTTGATGATAATGACTCATTACTGGATATATATTGTCGGAGGTTTGTTCTGTTATGCTTTTTATCCTTGTCCTTATTATTGTTCTTATTCTTTTTTTTTCTTTCTTGATTTTCTCATTTATTTAGGACTGAGTCTATATGTCTGATAACTAGGGATTGTTGTCTAGTCTTTTGTATCAAGTTAGCATCAAGCTATTATCAATAATCTTCAAGCTCTTATTACTTCTCTTCTCTTTTTATCTAAAACCTATGACTTCAACATGGTAAAACCAAAATTATAATATGGTATTAAAGCCTATCGATTTGAGCCATCCACCATATTATCAACGCACCAAGTTCAGTAGTTCTAGGCATGAGGGGGTGTATTGGGAGAAATCCAAATGACACGTTGAAAAGAGATAAGACCAAAAAACAAGTTTATAACGAGTACTCCCCACCTTACAAGCCAGTTTTGTAAGAATATATTAGGCACAATATTATTATTAAAACCTAAATTACTTCATCATGTCTTGTTTGATACACTACAAAGTGTATCTATGGTTCAAGCATTAAATTGTCCTCCGAGCATTTATTTCTTTGCAATTGTAAATGCTTCTCACTTTTACTCTCCACCCTTTATTTATAGTGATATAATGGCTTTGGCAAAGGACAGGGCATATACACATATCAATCTTGATGAAATGACTATTCAACAGGTAGGTTTGTATTTCATTAACAAACTTCTGTATTTTGAAAATTAAAATATAAGTATGTCCTAATTTCATCCTATCCTTATTAGTTAAGCAATCTGCTTGATGAGCTAGAGAACAACACTGTAGGGTGATCTTATTCTTGAGAATTAATCGATCTGTTCAGTATTCTCTAATGATTTTTCTTATGTTAAATCATGTTTAGTTCCCATCATACAGCATAGGTTAAACTAGAACAGATGCTTTGATTTAGTGTCTTGGGTCTTATTGAAGTTTAAAATTTCCTTTATTTTGAGATAATTCAGTGGAAATATGTACCTGTGGCTTACTTTGCACATCATCGAAATTTCCTTTACTTTGCACATCATTTGTAGAGCTTACTTCCTCATTCTCCTGTATTTTCCTGCTGAAGCTTTGTGAACTTTCAGTGAAGTCTTATCTTATGAATATTAGTAAAGGAAGACCTTTGATGTTGCATGTAATGAATCCTAACCGCCATGAATTACTCATTGAGAGGATTGCCCAGGATAATATCACCTTTGTTGAAATATAATGTTAGTGTCATTGATAGTTCGTAGTCTAAGCCAAGGTTGAATACTTTATCTATTTATATCGAGGTCCTTGTTTCTATTTGATTTTTTTTCTTGACATCTAGTATCTCTTATTTGCTTTATTGTTCAGGCTTTGCAGTTGGGCCAGGATGCATACGAGCTTAGAAGTCAAAGATGTCAGATGTGTTTGCGTTCTGATTCACTGCATAAAGTGATTGAGCGTTTGGCAAATCCAGGTTGGCCTGTTTTCTTTTTTGTTTGGATGAAGTATTTTCTTTTAATTTCCTTGTCGATGTAACTTATCTGATAGGGTGACTGAGCGTTCGAGGTTACTTATTATCAACATTCATTTGTGTATTTTAATATTTTGCAACCCCAAATTTTCATTGAATATGGAGAGTAGAGAATTTTTTCCAGACATCTTTTGACTTTATTTTGAGGATTATCATGCTGAAAATTGTGATGTCAAATATTGGAATCAGGTGTGAGGCGGATTGTTATCGTGGAAGCAGGAAGCAAGCGTTTAGAAGGCATTGTCTCATTGAGCGACATATTCAAGTTCTTTCTCAGTTAGTTTTTTGGACTGGTAATGAAGGAGTTAAATGGTATGTGCAGTACTATATCAAATATTTAATTTAGGCCACCATCACTTCAAAGAAGATGTAATGTTATTTATGTTGTGATTTGATCCCATTTTATTGTATTGTAATACAATTAGATTGGCCTCTGCTTTGGTGCCTCATTTTATGATTTTAGGCTATAGAGATAGAGGCCTGTAAATTCTGAGTATTTATTGCCCTAAATGTATTGTGCCTCTGATACAGATACTGAAAAGCTGGGCGGGGGTAGCAAAAGATATGTAATCATTACATGTTATGAAGATACAAAATTTGAGTAAAAATATTGTCATTTAGATTTAGATATTCTTGTTTTATATTTGTTGATCGACGATCTTTGTTCATTTGTTATCTTTGGTTAACCTCAAGTATATTTGATGCTCCGTCCATTTGTTATCTTTGGTTAACCTCAAGTATATTTGATACTCCGTCCGATTTCATATTTACTTTCATACTCATTAAGCAAAGTAGTAGTCTCATTTAATATTCTAAAACTAATAAAAATTGTAGCTGTATTCTCTAAATTGTCCTTCATGGAACTTGTTCTATGAAAATAAGGGTTAATTGAAAAATAAAAGTGAAGTTAATTTAAGGGTATTTTGGGTACAATATCATTTCTGTTTGCAAATAGGTGGTTATGCATTTAGTTTTTCTAATTTTATGAACGAAATGAATTAACCATAATACAAAGAGTAATCAATCAGCTTAAGGCTCCGTTTGACTCGACTTTTTTTAGCTTTTAATTCTCTTTTTAATCAAAAGTTGGGCCAAACACATTTTTAATAAAGCTCTTAACCGTAAAAAGCAGATTTTTGTTTATGTGCAAAATTGGATTAAATGAGTTTTTGGGAAAAGAGGTTGAAACCTACTTTTGAAAAAAAAATCCGAGCTTTTTTTGCAATGATCCCGCTTCAAATCCTGCTGAAAACTCTTTTTATTATTTTTTCATTTAAATATTATTAGTTGTTATTATCTTTTTTTAATTTTTTTTGTGCAAATTTTTTTTTTAAAATATATTTTACCAAACAACTTTTGCTCTTTTTTTGGAAGCTCTTATTTTCACTTCTAGATTTCAGATAGCTTCTAAGAGCTAAAAAAGTTAGGCTAAACGGACCGTAAGATAGAATTAAC
Organism: Trifolium subterraneum; assembly: GCA_951799995.1. NCBI lineage: Eukaryota > Viridiplantae > Streptophyta > Magnoliopsida > Fabales > Fabaceae > Trifolium > Trifolium subterraneum. Next base: position 32,898,666 of record OX637468.1, read on the forward strand.
CAAAATTAGTACCTAAGATAGATTTGTTCCTCTTGACAAAAAAAAAAAGAAAAAAGAAGAAAGAACTGGGTACAGTTTGAAAAATCAGCCTATTTGCAATTTATAATATAAGTTCTTATCATCACAAGCGCGTATGTATAGGTTATTTATATAACAAAAACATAAAATTAAGTTGAACTATTTTAGCATAAGCTATAAGTTGTTGTTATATATAAGTTATGACAAGTGCTATGATGGACCACTTCCATAAGTCTTTTACCACTTATGCTTAAAATCATAAGAAATTTTAATGACTGTCAATAATACTCTTTGAATTAAACTCTTTGTCTTGTCTTTATGATTAAAACAATAACATGACTTATGTCATTTTAATAAGAGTTACATCTTTATTTTCTGTTATTTTAATCAAATTGGTATTATTAAATAATTGTTTCAATCGTAAAAATGGTGATTACTATTAACTTATATTTCCAAAAAACAACGTATGGGGTCGATACAATTTTCGACATTTTTAAAATACTAATTATATTAGAATTTTCCATTGGACATTGCATGAGAAGGTGACACCTGGAATACTTTGCATAAGTGTAGCCCTTCAAATTATACTGTTGAAGGTAAATTCTTGTTTTACTATTTTCATTTTAATTTGTGATATAAAATTCTCTCCTATTTTTGTGTTTTGGATTGATTGAATGAAATAACATCATTTATTCCTCAATCGTTGCAGATCCTTTATTCCACCTCCATAACTATTCACATTTTGTTAACTCTTAACTTTCTGAAGAAATGAAAGACTCCAAAAGATACTTGACAGGTTTTTTTTCTTCTCTTTTGTAGATCAACATTTGATCTTTAACTATACTTACTAACATAAAAATGAATTGATACTATGGTGAAAAGATATCGTTTAAAAATACATAAAGAGGGGCTTTTAGATTTCGTTTAATTGTTGTGTTAAGTCTCTTCTGTTGCACTTTGCATTTGGAACCCTTTCTTGAATTCTAGCGACATGTTCGCTCACTCACTCACACCCTTTTGCGTCATGGTTGTTAAACTTGTTTCTTCTTTCCTTCACGTGGCATTTGACAGACCGACTTCTGCTGAAACCATAGTCTACTTTCGTAGAAGAAAACTCAATGAAAAGCTGCTGAACAAGTCGAATATCACTTTATTTTCTATCAATGCTGTTGTTGATAATGCAGAACAGAAGCTCATCAGAAACCGTAATGCGAAAGCATGGCATAATGCTGTCAAAGATGTTGTGCTTGACACTGAGGATCACATTCAAGTTTTGCAGTGTAAGCTAGAAGTTGAATCTCATATCAGTACTATCAGCACTAGCAAGGTATGAACTCTCTTTAAAGCTTCTGTTAATGCAGCATAGCAATTTTGAAGCCATTCTATGATCGAGACTTGTGAAACAGAGAGGTACTTGTCATGCAGCTCAATCACCTTTCGAAAAAAAACTTGAATGCATCAATATCAATTGCATTTATACTAAAATCTAGAAAATTCCGACATTACCTTCTCATGCAAGCCAATAAAATCCCTTTTCTCGGCCTGCAGGCATTTGAATGTAAAAGGTAATAAAAAGTTAGAATCAACTTAAACTGCTTAAATGGCATGGCACCATATACAACTTAAGAGTAAGTAAATCATTTGCAAAATGAGTTATAAACATTATTATGCACTTCTTTAGTTGGAAATGAGGCATGTTATCTAACAATATAAGCAGTTCACAATCAGATGCCATGTTTCTAGATATGTGTATAGGTCAATAGGTAACATTGATCATTTGGCTCCAAGTAATCGACATTTCTAAGTAATGAACGATCAATTTGTACTTCTGTAGTTTGAAACTAGTAAAACAACTCTATATGAAACTAGTCCACAAAATGGTACCGATACATCAATTTCAGCTGCCTATGTTTTATTGTTTGTTAGTATTATGTTTTATTGTTTGTTTGTATTACTATTTGTAGTATTTTATTATGTTAGAATAGAAAAATATCTCTTAAGATATGCATAAGATTTATATTATAGTTTGTTGAGAAAATATCTCTATGATTAGGTTTGTGTATTCTAAGCCCTATAATTAAGGGATTTAGTTTAGATTTAAATTTATTCACTTGGTTATAAATACCAATGCAATATCATACTATTTTATATAGAAATAAAGTATTTTAAGTCATTGACATCATTATCAATAATATTTATGTTTCTTATTGTTTTTTCCCATACATAGTCGATGTGAGACTTAATCACTCACATTTAAAACCCAACATTCTTCCCCAGTCGATGTGAGACTTAATCACTCACATTTAAAACCCAACATTCTTCCCCCAAATGTGAGTTCCCACATCCTATAGTTGTCCAATACACACTCCTGCTCCCCCACCACAAATTCAACATATTAGTTAAGTTTTATTGTAGGGATAATATTTTATTATAAGTAATTTGTATACAATATTGTATAATTTTTGTATTGGGCACACAATCTAAAATATTTACTCATGTGATTCAACCAATAGACTCACTTGACCAACATAGTTTACTAGGGAGGGGGGATTGATGATTCTTGCATTGTGAGAATTTCCAATAATTTAGATTAGTAAATTTCGATTATAATAAGGTAATACAATCAATCTTACATATAAAATAACTTAACTAGTAAACTACTGCGAACAATAATGGTCCTAACAAACTATAAAACAGAGGCAACTGAAAATCAGCCGCCGCCGAGCAGGAGGAGGAGGCCGGCACAAAAAGCTTCGGCGGAAACAAAACCTAAAAAACGGCATAGATCACATAAGGATTGTGATCATATACCGTCTGAGTAATAACTCCTCAAACAAAAAGGTTAATTTCCCGTAATGAACAAATTAATTAAGGGTCTGTTTGGTTCAATATAGGGGGAGGGGAGGGGAGATATTTTAATGAAGGGGGAGGGAGGTGAGGGGAGGGGAGGTGAAATTTATATGTTTGGTTCAAAAGAAGGAAGGGGAGGGGAGGTGAGGGATTTTAGTTATAGATATGTTTGGTTCAAGAGGGGAGGGGAGGGATTTTAAAACCAATTTACTTTTTTATCCTTATATATAATTTTGAAAGAGACTCATAATTTCATAGTTATAATTTTAATGTTATTCGATACACGTCAAATTATATATATTCACAACATTTTTCCAATTTTTATGATCTATCAAATCCAAAATAATATTTACAAGTTTAAAATATCTATAAATATATAAAATGAATTTATTGACAATTTATTAACATAAAATATATTATAATGTTTCACTACACCCAAAAAAATACATATAATGTTTCAGGAAAAGAAAAAGAAACGTAAATAATAAAAAACAATAAAAAGCAACAAAAAGGAATAATTCGAATAAACTAAATAAATAGATAAATGTTGAAACAATTAATAGAAAAAATTGAGGAATAGTAAGGAAACAATAAAATTAATCCAGATGAACAAGGTATGTAGGATACCTTCGGAAAAAAAAAATGTAGGATGAATAAAAAAATAAATAATCAAATGGATATGTTTGGAATTCAACATTAAATTAGGAATAATTTTGTCAATGTAATTAAAATTATAATGATCTACCTCCCCTCCCCTCCAAATCCTCCCGATTTGGGGGAAAGCAAAAATTGAGTCTAGGAGGGATTTTGCTCCCCTCCTCTCCCCTCCCCTCACTTCCTAAAAATTGAACCAAACACATTTAATTAAAAATATCCCCTCACCTCCCCTCCAAAACCCCCGAACCAAACCAACCCTAATGGAACACCTTTCATACAAAAAAGTGAGTGATAATTTTTATAATGGAATATCTTTCATTAATCAAGTACTTGTTCGGCATATTTCGTTTTTGACCTTTTTAATCCAAATTATAATCTCACAGTGATAACTCCTTCGACCAATCTAGTATTTATTTGTACCGTGTAGAAATGTTGACGAGGTAGGTTCCATCTCCCGTGACAAACGTCGCTAATGTTTGTTGCATGAAGAAAAAAGTTGAGTTTTGTAGAGTATGTAAGGTATAGTAGGGTGTCAAGATGTGTGATTTGACGAGTCTGTATTTGTTGTCAAGGGATAGTTTCCGGAAATGGTGATATATGGACCTGTTTAAGTTATGAAAGGCTACCGGAACGAAAACCGTCATTCCGGAAGTGAAAACTTCAAGTTCATAGTCAAGATGGTTTTCGGTAAGCAGAGAAGAAAATATGGTGAATTTTTTTTATTTTAGTAATGGCACAATTAGGTTTATGGAAAGTGATGGTGTTGGTATGAGAATTAGAAAAAACAGAGGAATCATGGCATACATTGTGAGAAATTAGAAGATGATGAAAAATCAGAGGTTTATGTCTTGTTCGTTGAAGATGAAGGAATTGTATTTATAAATAGAAAAAGAGGGGCGAGTGCGTGCGTGCGTGCATGCGTGAATCAGTTACAACCTTCCTTCACAAACACGTTTCTTCTTTTTAAATTTATAAAAACTAAAAAAGAGTTTTACTTTTACATGACCGGATTCATTGTTTTGTGCCTCATTTGGATTAATACCCCATTTCTTAGTATATCACAAACAAAAGGGTTAATTTCCTCTTATGAACAAATTAAGTTGGTTTCCTTGCTAAGTTTTCTTCAAATCAATGAATTGAACATATATACCTTTTGACTAAGAAGAATTCTCCAAGTAAATTCTTCAGTCAAAGTTTTAAATTTCTCAGTTTATAGTATTAGTCAATTCAATTCAAACTTGAACTCTCTAAACATTATTAAATTTCTCTCACAACAGCATTGCAAAATAGCAAATAATGAAATTAGAAGTTAGTAAAATAGGAATTCACACTCCAGGATTTAGAGAAACAAACTCAATATTTTTCATTGATTTCAATTATAATAAGGTAATACAATCAATCTTACATAGTATAAAATAACTTAACTATTAAACTACTACAAACAATAATAATCCTAACAAACTAGTATAAAACATAGGCATATGAAAATTAGCATCCGCCGAGCTCGTCCAAGTCACAAACGGAGGAGGAATCGGAACAAACAGATCAGGCGAAAAGAGTACTTGAGAAACAGAGTATATCACAATGGGATTGTGATCATACACAGACACACAGTCCCAGTGATAACTCCTCTGACCAACCCAGTATCAATCTGTACCATGTCATTCTTCACAGTAGGAATGTTGACAAGGTAAGTTCCATCTCCCATGACAAACGTATCTAATGTTTGTTGCATGAAGAAAAATGTTGAGATTTGCAGAGTATGTAAGGTGATGTAGGGTGTCAAGATGTGTGTTTTGATGAGTCTGTCTTTGTCGTCAAGGGATAGTTTCTGGAAACGGTGGTATATGGATTTGTTTAAGCTATAAAAGGCTTCATCTTCCGGAACGAAAACCGTCATTCCGGAAGCGAAAAATTGAAGTTCATAGTCGAGATGGGTTTGGGTAAGAAGTGAAGTAAATATGGTGAATTTTTTTGATTTCAGTAATGGCACAATTAGGTTTATTGAAAGTGATGGTGTTGGTTTGAGAATTAGAAAAAACAGAGGAATTATGGCATACATTGTGAGGAATTAGAAGATGATGAAAAAACAGAGGTTTATGTCTTGTTCGTTGAAGATGAAGGAATTGTATTTATAGATAGAAAAAGAGGAGCGAGTGCAAGCAAGTTTTAGATACAACCTTCCTTCACAAGCAAGTTTTTTCTTTTTTTTTAAAAACTAACAAAGAGTTTTCCTTTTACATGACCGGATTCATTGTTCTAGTAATTGTATATGTAAGATATATTGTATAATTTTTGTATTTTAACATATAGAAACACACGCATGTGTGTGTGCATGCACACACGCACACTATCTAAAATATTTGACTTGTTTGGATGGAAGGGTGAAATTTGATTGTGATTGTAACTCGGCATCAATGCCGTTAGTGGAAATGATATTGGTGGCTAGCTATCATTAAATAGAGCTGTCCTTTCTTCTCTACAAAATCAAAATCCTTCATACATTCCTCAATTTTTCCTTGCATTTTGTTGTGAGCTTTGCTAATTCTTCTAACAGAAAAACTTCCTTTTTCTTACTTTCAAGCTCTTTGCAACACTCCTCATACTAGAAACTAGAAAACTAGAAAACCTAAACAACTAGAAAAGAATAATCTCATACTGTGTTTTTTTTTTCTTTTTTGACTAGTATCTCATACAGTTAAAACTAGAAAACCTAAACAGCAAAAATTACCTGTAGTAGCTAGTATTAGGCACACAATTGTAATGGTCAACAAGAGAATGTGGCTTGCCATTATTATATTTGATTTGATAGGTTGAACTTACTGAGATGAATAAAGATGAACACATACAAGAAAGGCTTAGAGGAGGAAGTGATTGAGCATATATATATATAAGAGGAGGAAGGGTAGGAGGAGGTGAAGAATTGCAAGTAAGAGGAGGAAGGGTAGGAGGAGAGGAGGTGAAGAATTGCAAGTAAGAGGAGGAAGGGTATGGACTGCAATTTCTTCTCTTCTCCTTCTCTCATCATTTTGCATTCCTCATATGATTTTTCTACCAATGCAAGGCCATTCTTTAGCTAGGAAAAACAATTATCAGTTGATTTGTCCGGCCTTTAAATAAATTTGGCAAAGGAATATCATCTTCATTTTTTTTGTGATCATCATTCGGCGACACCTTCGATTTCTTAACAGAATTATGCAAGGAATTGTTATTATCAAACAACATTTTAGCTGGAACTGTAATCTCCTTAACAGAAGCACCATGTTTACTACTACATGCTCCTAAACTCGAAATCTGGGCAAAATTTTGTAACAAACAAACATCATTCTCATCTTCACAAGAAACTGGAAACTTCAAATTCCCATCATCAACATCCATCATTCAACTATGGAAATTGAAAAGTCTCAGAAATTTCAAACAGTAGAAAATCCTAGGAATTAAAAAAAAAAGACTTTAATTGAAAATTTCTAGATCAAAATAAATCATGAAGTAATAATAATACATTTAAAAATAATTCTTATAAATTATATTATTGCTAATTAATCGTTAAGGGTCTACCACACGCATGCATGCACACAATCTAAAAGTGAAATTGTCCATCATGCACAAACCTTCCACTCTACAAATCGACGTTGAATTGACATCCCAGTCGGCGTTCACCTTGTTTATTCCGGTGGACGCTGTGTTTAACCAATTACTGGAGGTAAAAATGAAGTTAATTTTTAATTTGCAATTGTTATGGAATTGTAGTCTTTTTAAGATTAGCACTTTGTTGATATTAAAACATTATATGTGAGGTCATTTAATCAAATAATTGAGTTTAAATTAAAGACAAATATTGCTTTTGTTATTCTGATTTTATTATCTTCAAATGTTGGCTAGTTTTAGGATAAATGTATGCATAAACATATTGGAGATGGATATAGGTTAGATTGGTATTTCAATTTTTAATTCCATTGCTATAGATATAATTAGTTTTGGGTGTTGTCAACATAGAAAATGGGCACTGTCATGACCAATATTTCTTATCAACATCTAAAATTTCATGATGTTCTTACTCTGTATGATACTTAAACTCTTGTGATCGCTAAATATTTCAAATTGGACTTCATAAATATGTCTTCAAATTGGACTTCATAAATATGTCTCCAAATATTTCAATCTTTTTGCAGGTTCTCTCTTAACAACAAAATCTATTCTGTTACTTTGTTTTTCACATTAGTCATTTCTAAATCGATAGATTGTTAGGTTGTTTTTCGCATAAATGGACGGAATTCGGTCTAAGGACACAGCTTATGAATTACTTCCTGTTTGGATATTTTACCATTGACAGTTAATTTTTGACTTTATGAGTTGCTGACTTGCTGTAATCAAATGTACAACCTCACGCTAGTCACTACCTTTGTGACTTTATGAGTTGCTTATGAATTACTTCCTTGCTGTAATCAAAATTGTTGCAGCAAAATGAAGATCAACTCTAGTGATCATTCAATAGCCAACTCAATCATTTTCTCTGACCTCACCGTGTATAATACCTACTTGCATATTCTACCAAACAAACATAAGAAATTAAGTTAAAGCAGAAATAAGTACCACCAACATTAATATCCTAAAAGTTCATGTTTCATTTATCATGTAGGTTGACTAGTATAATGATGTTTTCAACTGTGACCAAACCTTTCCATCTTTAATTCTACTAAACTTAATTACAAGGTTAGGGTGATGCAAAAGACTCAAATTCAACACCTCTACAAGAAATTCTCTATTCAAGTGGCTTCAGTGCAATAACCTGCAAGGTAAAACAACACTTACTTAAGATGTTACTCACAACCTTAATCGAATAGTCTTTTTTCCTTGACATTAATATCATAAAAGGTCATGGTTCATTTGGTTTTTGTTAACATTCTTGTAACTTAGTTAGTATAAGAAATAAGTAACATATGTAAATAGTTGAGGCCTAACCTTGCCTTCTTCAGTTCTGCACGCATTCTTCAAGTCGGCTAATTCTTTGTTCAAGTTCTGCTATGCTTACTTTAGATAAATAGCTATAGCTTTCAGTTTGAATCTCAGATTGGTAGATTCTGTCACTTGGAGGTAAACTTGAAGGAGCATCAGCATCACTATTTTTCTCAGCATTCAGACCATCTTCAACAGAATTATCACAAAGCATAAAACAAGAAGGAACATCTTCAACAATATTACCACCATTGCTAGTTTTTGAACCATCATCGCAGATTCTATCACTTGAAAGGCTAGTTTCTATGCTCTCATCTGCATCTTTAAACTGAACATCTTTCAAGACAGGGTTACAATCCTCAACTACAGATACCAAAGGAGTTAGAGTGTTTTGTTTTGGAGGTGAACTTGAAGTTGCAACAGAAGGAATAGAACCAGAATTTTCAGAGGGCATAGTAATCATAAGTGTAGGAATAAAACCAGAAGGAACTTCATCATCAACAATATCATCATCCTTCAAAGTTTTTGAATCAACTTCTAAAATATCAGCATTGTGCCAATTCACAGTATTACCAATTCAATTATGCTTGGAAAAATGTTGGAATTTGATTTGTATTTGTATTCGACAGTTACAATCTCTATGCATCGTAATTTATTCATGTGAGTTGCAACTTAGGTGTGATTTTTGGTTTTTTTTTTTTTTTTTGGTTATCTAATATTTCTAATTGTTATTGATGATCTTAGGGAACACTATCTTTTGGTGAATTTGAATTGCATGTGATAAAGAAAAAAATGCAGGTTGAGGCGGAACTCTCACCTGATTCGAACACTAAGCTTCATCGAGACTGTTGTTTCTGTTAAAAATCGAGATTTTTGAATATTTTTACAAAGAATTGAACAAACAAACAAACACACACACACACTTCAGACGAATTGAATATTTTTGTATTTGAGTATATTTATCAAAATTGGAATGAGGCGAATGGATATGATAATGATTTTGAAGCTGCTATGCCCAAAATTTGGATCGTGCAGACGTTGATTCCTCCATCACCAAAGCCAATAGCATGTCCACACCCACACAACATCCCTATGAACTTGATAATATAGAGGGTAGTCCAATATGGGAGATAGAGGAGGACCAAGGAAATTTTATATCAAGCCATTACCAGAGATATAGAACTAGTAGTTCTCTGAACTTGATACATGACAAGGCATTGATTACATGTTGCACTGATGCCAGGAATCACTAAATTAGTGACTAGAATAAGAGAAAACAATAAGGAATATGAATATTGTAGCCTCATTTGACTACTGAGAAAACACTTGCTCATTATTGTTGCACCGGTGACTTACAATGTGGTGTTGCATTTTTTATTTTTACAAAACTATGAAGCACAAAAACTCCTAGGATTACACGTGTCCAGGCGTCTGACACACGTCAGTGTCTGGCACACACGATTACATTGATACTAAATATAATCTATCGGTGTCAACGTGCTAATGTATATGCGTCTGTGCTTCATTGAAAATAAATGCCCATCCTAAAATTGTATTGATTGTTCCAACATTAAGTATAATAATGGAACTTGCATCTAATGCAGGTCTGGGTGGCAGACAATGTATTGAGTAGGTTCTTAATTACAAGAATATCAGATACTGATATACAGATCTTCTGTCAGCATATTTCTGCATTTTTATATAAGCACACAGCTTATGAATTACTTCCTAAGTCAGGCAAGGTTTGGATATTTTACCATTAACTATTTATTTTTGACTTTATTTGTTGTTGACTTTCTGTAATCAAATGTACAACCTCACACTAGTCACTAATTTAGTGATTCCTGGCTGCAGGTTGTTGCATTGGATGTTGATTTACCTGTGAAACTAGCATTTCATATACTACATGAGCATGTACATATTTAAAAAGATTGAATAATTCTACTAAAACTTGTTTGATTATTTGCCGTTACTGCGATGAAAAGATGAGAAAAGACCAATGCTATTTGAATTACTTTATGGAACTTGACCAGTTGTTTCGGAAACTACCTTTGACAATTATTTTCGATTGTTTTTCCTTAGGTCGTTCTGTGTTCTCAAATATGGCCATGGTGAATTGCGCTGGTGGATATCGGACTATTGTACTATGATTTTTAGAATTAACGTTCGATAAAACTTTATGAATTTGAATTAACCTAAACATTAGGGAATTACTTTTATAGAAAAGGGTTCTTAATCATTAACATTGGTCTGAACTAATTTGTTAATTCATCGTGATAATAAGAGTGCAATGGTACTGTAGGACTGTGTTTACCATATTGTGAAAAGAAAGTGATTCGAAGGACCTAATCATCTCCTTAATCTTGTGAAATTATCAATTTTATTTCATTGTCTGATAAACCAATTTATGCTAAGCATAACCCCTGCATTTACATCCTTTATTCAATTAAATTGCTTATTTGGAATTGAAAAATCCATGTGGATATACAAATTATTTTATTACTTATCGATAATTTTGTTCACTTGCTAAATTATTCATTAGTAAGTATGTACTTTTTGTACAACGGTGAAACAATGCAAAGGAAAATAACATTAAAGAGCATATGAAAGAAAATCTTTCACTTTGTATTATATTTTAGCAAATAAGTTTCTAACATATGTTTCATTAAACATTGACATAAAGCCCTAAACAGGTTATACTCTTTGTCCACAACTATCTCCCTCAAATAGAAGACTAAAATGGAAAAGAAAAAAAGTGTATTTTGTACAAATTGCCTCAAATAAAATAATCTATGTCAGCTCAATCTACCATAGGAATTAGCACCTAATCAAGCGAGAACTGATATCTAAGAACATGTCTTCTCTGCATGGAATCGTGAGACCACCCGTTGGATGATCATATTCAAATTGTTCCTCAGCTTGGTTCAACAATTCTTGAAATGATGGTTGGTTCAAGTATGATATGGGGATCAAAAACTGCTTTATTTCTTCTCCAACATATACTGCTAGATATCCTTTAGGCACGTCCACACCTTTTGAAGATGAAGCCCTTGGTCTGATGATACCAGATGAACGAAAACCCATTATTGTTTGTGTGTGTCGAAAAATAGAGATTAAATTGGTCTAAAAATGAAATATTTCTATATCGAAGACTCGAGTATCTGAAGTTCAAATGTCTTGGGACGTGTATGATTTGTGTTGGTCCTAAATGCTTGCAGCTATTAATATATATAGATGAATGAAATAATACATAACAATTCGTCCGCAACTCTAATGATCAGTGAAGGAGGGAGGGCCATGGGATTTGAGTCATGTTCAGACAAGAACATATGAATGATCACATGTTGTAGATAGAAAATGCAAGCCCTACCTTCTTGAGGAGAGGTCAGCATATAATTATTGGACTTGAAAGTATAACCACAAACATGAAGAATGGTATTATGTTGATCTATTGTTATGCAATGCCTTATACTCAGTTACCAGTTGGACATCAACTATATCATAATGAAGAAAACATGTCTAAAACATGTTTACAAAACTATGAAGTACCTACTAATATCTGAACAAATATAAGGTTGCACATTATTTGAAATGGTGGGGTACAATCTAAGACAATTCCACATCATATCTCATCCTATGCTCTATTATTATTATTATTATTCCACCCTTTCAAAAAGCCATTAATCTTGGAATAAGGTTTCCATAGAACCTCAATAGTTATAAATACACTTACTCTTGCCTTCACAAACAACGCAATTCATTGGCTTCATCGAGTATTTAGTTACACGTCCTTAATAAATTTTGAGACCTTTGCTCTGTTGAGTTTGTTCTTCCCTCAAATAAGTACAAAAATGGGTTTCCGTTTACAGTCTATTCTAAGGGAGTCAGTAATTGCTAGACAAGCAGCATCAAAATCTACAGAAATTTCAAAGGCCTATGTTGCAGTGTATGTTGGAGAGAAACAGAAGCGGTTTGTGGTTCCAATATCATACTTGAACCAACCATTGTTTCAAGACTTGTTGAATCAAGCTGAGGAAGAGTTTGGATATGATCATCCCACAGGTGGCCTGACCATTCCTTGCGCAGAAGATGTCTTCCAACGTATAACTTCTAGTTTGAATGGGCTATAAATTTCACACTTAAAGAGAACGACATAGTTTTATAGATTAGAGACATTTTCGTAAACTAGCAATCTTATCAAATTGTAGAGATGGGAAAAGAAATTACAATTAGACTGACAAATTTATAGAGTATGTATTTTTTTTGCTTAATGACAATGAATTCGATTACTCAAACATCTCCTCTGTGTTTTTGGTTTGTTAGTTAAAATGTTTACTCCTCCCCGCACTTAAGGACTTATGAAATATGAACAATGTTGCTTGCGATTAGGGAAAACATTCATAAATGAGATTTAATTTACTCACTTGAACAAGCTTTATTCTAATAAAAAAAGCTTTCTTTCGTACCATTGAAGTATGGTTTGTCTATGATTCCATATTATTAGAATTTAAGGCCTTTGCAAACCAATTCAAACCAATTCCACAATTAATAAATTCTAAAGGGACTAGGGATCACATATTCACATGATATTGTCTATAGAGCATGGTTGTTAAGCGCGAGAGGAAGATCGTGAGATCGTACCATCTCACGCGTTTTGCTATCTTCATCGTGTCAGAGAGGAACGAAAATCTCCGGGGAGGCCATAGCGGTGAGAGCGCAGAGAAACAGACTCTAGGCCCTAGAGTCTCTTTCAAAGTTTTGAATTATATTCCCAGCAGATTAACTTCCTGAAATTAAAGACTATAGTTGCATAGTTGAAAACTAATGTTAATTTGTTTTTTTTTTTTCTCATTTCATAATATACAAAATACTTTGCAACATATATGTCTGAACATGTGTTTTTATCCATTTCTACTGTGAATATACATTGCTTTTTTCTTCGTTAGACAGAAGTTTGCTGGGAGAGTAATTCATTAAACAAGAAAAAGATATGAAAATGTTGTGTTTTCTTTGTATTCAAATAAATATTTTTCTCTATTTCCCATGAAAGGGGATAATCTTTACAAGTTAAAAAGATTCATATTGTACAAAATGTCTCTACTAATCTATGTCAGTATGCTACAGTGTCAGATTCATAGGTCATTCAAGCGAGAAGTTATCTGTTGAAACACATCTTCGGTGCAAGGAATGGTGAGGCCACCCATGGGATGATCGTATCCAAACTCTTCCTCAGCTTGACTCAATAAATCTTGAAATGATGGTTGGTTCAAATATGATATTGGGATCACAAACCGCTTCTGTTTCTCTCCAACATACACCGCTACATAGCCCTTTCTCACTTCTACAGATTTTGATGCTGCTTGGTTAGAAGTTAATGATGCCCGTCGAATAACATTTAAACGGAAACCCATTTTTGGTGATTGTTTGAGGGAGAAGAAAATATTCAACAGAGCAAAGATATCAAAAGCTTCAAAAGGATGTAACTAACACTTGAGGATGCCAATTAGTGTTGTGATTTGTGTTGTGTCCGAATGCAACTTGTAAGTATATTTATAGTTATTGAGCTTCTATGGAAACCCACGTACAAGCTAAATTATTGTTTGAAAGAGTTAAAGACTACGATGATGTAGCATGTGGCGTTGTCTTAAGATTGTACCCCGCCCTTTCAAGTGCAACCTCATATTTGCTCATGTATTAATTATTATATCATAATTGTGTAGACATGTTTTCTTCATTATTATGATAGTGTTGATTTCCAGCTGGTATCTGCCTAACCTCATATTTGTTGATTTCAAGGGGAGACATTATCTGCCATGAAATTACATTGACGTTGAAACTTCGGCAAGTCCTCCAAAACAACACCATGTGATCTTTCACATGCACTTGTTTCCCTCGTTCCACTTGCCGACTGTTTGCTACTTATCCTTTCATCTATATATATTGATGGCTGCGGGCATTTAGGATCAACACAAATCATACACATATCAACACATTTGAAGTTCAAAAACCTGAGTCTTCTATATACAAGTCTTTCTTTTTTTCAACACATATACAACAATGGGTTTTCGTTTACCTAGTATCATAAAATCAAAGGCATCATTTTCAAAAGGTGCAGATGTTCCAAAGGGATATTTAGCAGTGTATGTTGGAGAGAAAATGAAGCGGTTTGTTATCCCTGTATCATGCTTAAACCAAACTTCTTTTCAAGAATTGTTGAGCCAAGCTGAGGAACAATTCGGATATGACCATCCGATGGGTGGTATCACTATTCCCTGCAGTGAAGATGTTTTCGTAGAAATCACTTCTAGCTTGAATTAGATAACTGCTAATCCTCTTAGATAAGACTGACATAGATATATGACCAATTTTTGTAGTAGTTTAATTTCTAACCTTCAATGAGAAACCTCTTTTGTTGTTATTATACTTGGTTGTAAAAAGTTCATCTCAATGAGAAATTTATTATTTTTATCATTACTGTTTTTCTTTATATTTTCACTTAAATATCAATCTGAAAAAGTGAAAGTTAAAAGTAGCTATCATGATTTAATGATCATAAGTGAAGTATATATTGAGGAAAAACCAATCTGCAGAGAACAACATAATTATTGGATAAGAACTTTAGATAACAAAAGTTATGGTTTATTAAATCAAAATTATGTGTCTTATTTTTTTGCCAAGGCAAAAGAAACTTATATTAAAAATGACCAAGCACAAGAAGAAGTGCATGATTGTAAAACAATACATACTTAGCCAAGATCCTGCATAATTTTGCAGGTTCAAATTGAGCATCCTACCTCAATATCCTCAAAACTATCTCAAGATCCAGAAAACACCGTCCAATTTGGCCAAACTGAATATATAAATATGATATTGGGATTACAAACCGTTTCATTTCGTCTCCAACATGTACGGCTAGATATTTCTTTGGTACATCCACACCTTTTGAAGATGATCCCCTTGATCTGATGATACTAGGTAAACAAAAACACATTTTTGTGTGTACATGTTGAAAAAAAAGATATTAAGTTGGTCTAAAAATGAAAGATTTTAATATCGAAGACTCAAATCTCTGAACATCAAATGCTTTACGATGTGTATGATTTGTGTTGGTTCTAAATGCTTGCAGCCATTAATATATAGTATAGAACAGTGAAAGGATACATGACAAAAACCGTCGACAACTATAAATATCAGTGAACGAGGCCATGGGATTTGAGTCATGTCCAAACAAGAGCATATGAAATATTACAGTGTTGATCACAAGCCAGCATATAATTAAGGATCAACATTTTTTATGCATTATCTTGTAAAATGTTTACATAGACAATTTTTTTTCAAGAGAGATGAATGTTTCATGTTATCATCTAGAAATTCCAAACTAAACATTTAGCTTAATGGAGCATTTGATTATCAATTGAATTATAGAGGGAAAGTTTTAAAGAAATAAGGCAGTGTTCATAAATTTCCTCATCCAGATGAATTTGTTTACAAACAAGTTTGATAGTAACAAAAGAAAATATTTCCACAATACAAAATTGGTCAACTATCTACATCAGTGTAATCTAAGTTATCTTCATAAGGAGTTAGTGCCTATTCAAGCGAGAAGTGATATATAAGAAAAGATCTTCTCCACAAAGAATAGTAAGACCGCCCATTGGATGGTCATATCCAAATTGTTCCTCGGCTTGGCTCAGTAAATCTTGGAATGATGTTTGCTTTAAAAATGATATTGGGATCACAAACCGCTTCATTTTCTCTCCTACATACACTGCAAGGTATCCCTTTGGTACATCGATATCTTTTGAAGATGCTTCCCTTCTAATACCAGGTAAACGAAAACCCATTTTCGTATGTGTTGAAAATTAAGAAATTGGTTTTGAACAAGAACAGACTTGTATATATAGAAGACTTGTGAATTTCAAATGCTTTGCGATGTGTATGAATTGTGTTGGTCCTAAATGCTCTCCCCATGAATTTATATAGATGAAAGGATGTGTAACAAGCCGTCAACAACTTGAATGACCAATGAAGGACGACCATAAGACACAGGCATGTGAAAGATCACATGTGTTGTCTTAAAAGAACTTTCTCAAGCTTCTGTCTATACATTTTAGTTGATAATGCAGGCTCCACCTCCACCTCCTTGAGCAAAGGTCAGCAAAGTATATTAAACTGCACAGATAATAACAAACATGTAGAATGGTTTATGTTGATCTATATTGTTATCCATTGCCTTATACTCATTTACCAGCTGGTCATCAACATTATCATAATGAAGAAACATGTCTAAAACATGTTTACAAAATTATGAAGTACCAACTAATATATGAACAAATATGAGGTTGCCTTGTATGGAACATTATTTGAAAGGTTGCACTTGAAAGGGTGAATCATCATGACATGGTGTTGTTTTATAGTTCTTCAACAAGTATCATGTGAGATCTTAAGTAACTTAAAGAATTAATAGGACAACAAGTCAACAACTAGTAGGACTACAAAATCTATTTGCAGTTGACTTTCTGAGAAAAATTTCACTGACATTGAACTTTGAAAATGTTAGGCTTGACAAAAAGTACCAGTAAAGAAATAAAAGAATGTAGCCGTGTAGATAAATGACATATCAAATGAAGGAGGCATTTCTTCAGCTTTAGATAGGGATAATTAAACCTTCATTTTGAGGGCACTGTTGCCTATCTTAGTAGTTGACAGGAGCTATATATCTTACCAATGATTGGTGTCATTATTTTTAATTTAACATATGTGTGCATAAGTTTCACTGGTGTGTAATTTTTAAATTTTTCTGCAGCAAGCAGCCTTGCTATTTGTGCAGAATGTCCAAACTGCAGTGAGTAGTGAAAACTGTGTAACTGATAAACACAACAAGTACTTAATAGCCGAGTTCATGTCATTAAACAAGAAAACAGAAGACACTTTTTTTGTCAGTAACACTTCTTATATTTCTAGTGAAATTCAGTGTGAAATATTTACAAGTTAAGAACATTCTTGTTCAAAAAATATCTCAACTTATCTAATCTATGTCAGTATGCTATACTGCAGTTTGAGATTCATAGCCAACGGAAGCGAGAAGATATTTTGGAAGATATCTTCGGTGCAAGGAATAGTGAGGCCACCACCCATGGGGCTATCATACCCAAACTCTTCGTCAGCTTGATTCAACAAGTCTTGAAATGATGGTTCGTTCAAGTATGATAGTGGGATCACAGACCGCTTCTGCTTCTCTCCAACATAAACCGCAACATAGCCCTTATTCACTTCTACAGATTTTGATGCTGCTTGATTGGCAGTTAATGATGCCTGTCGAATATAATTTAAATGGAAAACCATTTTTTTGCTTGTTTGAAAGAAGGACAAACTCAACAGAGCAAAGGTCTCAAAAATTTTAGAAGGAAGTAACTAAAACTTGAGGTTGCCAATGACTTGACCTGTTTTTAAAGTCAATATGTAAGAATATTTATAGTTATTGAGGTTCTTGGAAACCCAAGTACAAGCTAAATTATTGTTTGGAAGAGTTAAAGAGTAAGATGATATAGCATCTGGTGCTGTCTTAAGATTGTACCTCACCCTTTCAAGCACAACCTCATAATTGTGCAAACATGCTTTAGACATGTTTTCTTCATTATGATAATAGTGTTGATTTCAAGCTGGTATCTGCCTAATGAATTGTATGGTAATGGATCAAAGACATTAGCCTTTGATCAAGGGGAGATATTATCTACCATGAAATTAATTTGATGTTGAAACTTGCGCGAGTCCTCCAAAACAAAATCATGTGATCTTTCACATTCATTTGTTTCTCATAGCTTCCATGACTAGGATCCATCTCGTGGCCCTCGTTCAACTTGCCAACTGTTTGTTACATATCCTTTCATCTATATATATTCATGTGTGCAGGCATTTAGGATCAACACAAATCATTCACATCCCAACACATTTGAAATTCAAAAACTTGAGTCTTCTATATACAAGTCTTTCTTTTTTAGGTCACTCTCTATTCAACACATACAACAATGGGTTTTCGTTTACCTAGTATCATCAAATCAAAGGTGTCATCTTCAAAAGGTGTCCCAAAGGGATATCTAGCTGTGTATGTTGGAGAGAAAATGAAGAGGTTTGTGATTCCCGTATCATACTTGAACCAAATCTCATTCCAAGACTTACTGTGCCAATCTGAGGAACAATTCGGATATGACCATCCAATGGGTGGTATCACTATTCCTTGCAGAGAAGATGTTTTCTTAGAAATCACTTCTAGCTTGAATTGAATACCTGCTAACTCTCTGTCGATATCACAAGACTGACATAGATATATGACCAATTTTGTAGTAGTAGTTTCTCACCTGCAAAAGATTGTCTCTTTTATTGTTAATATACTTGGTTGTAAAAAAGTTCATCTCAATGAGAAATTGATTTTAAATATTACCGTTTTTCTCTTTTATGGTTTATTAATTCATAATATATATTATTTTTGCCAAGGAAAAGTAAAATTATATTAAAAATGGCCAAGAACAAGTGGTGGTTGATTGTAAAACAATACAAACTAGAGCTAACATCCAAAAGACTGAAAAATAAACAAAACAAAAATGGAAGATATTTAAACCCAAAACTATCTATAGATCCTCACACAATAAAGCACAAAAAACTTGAAACCAATCACCAATGCCATACATAACCAAGATGCTGACAAATTCAGCTGCCTACTTTTAATGCATAGCAGTTTGAGCATAACTTTGCAGGTTCAGTTTGAGCATCCTACCTCCAACCCAAAACAACTCCAAAGAAAATCAAAGCTATCTGCATACAACCACAACCAGACAGAGAACATGCACAAAATTGTATGCCTGCCTTGTGACCACGGGTAAGATCGGACAGAAAATATATGCCGTCCAATTTGAAACTCAAACAGGACAATTGTTTACGACACACATGCAAATAATTAATGAAAGCCAGCTTCTTACAACAGGAAACACCAGGTAAATCCTGCAGCAAATGAATTCACAAAATTCAAGTAGTAACAATCGATTTCTATTATTGTAATGATCCGTATATAAAAATCTTCAAAATTTTTATTCACTACACTTTAATATATAATGTGAGTTTTTTCCCGTGTTTTTGGTAAGATATACTACACAGTTTATTAGAAATTAAGTTTGTAAATTTTGTACTGCAGTGAAGCTATGCAAAGGAAAATGACTTTGAAGACCAGATGAAAGCAAATCTGTCACTTTGTATTATATATTTGGAAAATTAAATCATAACATATATTCATTAAACATTTGCATATAGCCCTAAACAGGTTATAGTCTTTGGTCATCAGTATCTCCCTCAAGTGGAAGAGGACTATACTGGAAAAGAAAAAAAGGTGTCTTTTGTACAAATTCCCTCAAATTAAATAATCTATGTCAGCTCCTTCTACCAAAGGAATTAGCACCTAATCAAGCGAGAAAGTGATATCTAAGAACATGTCTTCTCTGCATGGAATAGTGAGACTGCCCATTGGATGATCATATTCAAATGCTTCTTCAGCTTGGTTCAACAACTTTTGAAACGATGG
This sequence comes from Trifolium subterraneum, assembly GCA_951799995.1. Classification (NCBI taxonomy): domain Eukaryota; kingdom Viridiplantae; phylum Streptophyta; class Magnoliopsida; order Fabales; family Fabaceae; genus Trifolium; species Trifolium subterraneum. The sequence goes on from OX637468.1 coordinate 32,918,719, forward strand.
TTGGTTCAAGTATATGATATAGGGATTACAAACCGTTTCATTTCTTCTCCAACATATATGGCTAAATAACCCTTTGGCACGTCCATGCCCTTTGAAGATGATGCCCTTGATTTGATGATACTAGGTAACATGACTCAAGTTTCTAATATTCAAATGCCTCGGGAATTGGGATGTGAATGATTTGTGTTGATCCTAAATGTTGCAGGCATGAATATATATATATATATATATATATATATATAGATGTAAGGATATATAAGAAGCATTTGGAAACTATAATGATCACTGAAGCAAGGCCATTAGATTTGAGTCATGTTAAGACAAGAGCATATGAAAGATCACATGGTGTTGTCTCTAGAGAGGACTTACCTAAGCATCAACATCAGATGTTGTAGTAGATAATGCATGTCCCACCTTCCTTAGCATAGGCCAGCCTATAATTAATCCACAAACAATTAGAATGGTTTATGTTGATCTATTGTTATCCATTTCATTATAGTCACTTACCACCAGATGGACATCAACACTATCATAATGAAGATCACATGGTGTTGTTTTGGAGGACTTGGTCAACTGTCAATGTCAGATTAATTGCATGATAGATAATGTCTCCCCTTCAACAAAGGCTAATGTCTAGGATCCATTACCATACAGTTCGTATGGCAGATACCAGCTTGATATCAACACTATCATCATACTGAAGAAAACATGTCTAAAGCATGTTTACACAATAATGAAGAAAATATGTGGTTGCACTTGAAAGGGTAGGGTACAATCTTAAAACATCACCACATGCTATATCGTCATAACCTTTAACTCTTTCTAACAATAATTTATCTTGGAATTGGAATTCCACAGAACCTAAATAACTATAAATACACTTACAAATTGCCTTCAAACTCACCACAAGTCATTGGCATCCTCAAGTGTTAGATACATCCTTCCAAAGTTTTTGATAACTTTGCTCTATTGAGTCTTTCCTTTTCCGTAAAAAAAATTACAAAAATGGGTTTCCGTTTAACTAATGTTATTCAACGGGCATCATTAACTGCCAACCAAACAGCATCAAAATCTGCAGAAGTGAGAAAGGGCTATGTTGCAGTGTATGTTGGAGAGAAACAGAAGCGGTTTGTGATCCCAATATCATATTTGAACCAACCATCATTTCAAGATTTATTGAGTCAAGCTGTGGAAGAGTTTGGATACGATCATCCCATGGGTGGCCTCACCATTTCTTGCACCGAAGATGTGTTTCAACACATAACTTCTCGCTTTAATGAGCTATGACACTGTAGCATACTGACATAGATTAGTAGAGTAATTTTGTACAATAGGAATCTTTTTAACTTGTAAAGATTATATCCCCTTTCATGGGAAATAGAGAAACATATTTATTTGAATACAAAGAACACTTTCATATCTCTCTCTCTAAACACTTTCATATCTCTCTCTCTCTCTCTCTGCAATTTTAAACGTGATGAAAAAACTGTTTGCTGAAGGGGAAAAGAGTCATCATGAATATCCTCATAAATTTAACAGTAGAAATGGATATTAACAGTCAATGCAAAGTTAAAACTGTTAAACTGTTTTTCAAAAATGAAAAATCTCTAAAATTACTAAATAAGTTTGTTTGGGGCATATTGTAAAGAATTGAGTTTTATGCACAGATATGAAGAACATCTCTGCTTTGAATATTAAAACCAAACACAACTTTAGTAATTTCTTTCAGCCTGTTTTGAAATCAAAATTTGTTACTTTTATTTCTCTTTTTTTTTTTTTATAAGATGTTACTTTTATTTCTCTAAATACTATGTTACAGACATAGATTATACTTTTATATATATAAAAAAAACTGGCACTTTCTTTGTATCTTGACTTCTGGCACTTTTTTCTCAACAAATCCACATAAATGGCACAAGTTATCAAATGAAATTTTTCTGGTTATTTAAACAATAAAGTTCATCACAACTCACAAGTCTTAGTTAGTTAGTTCTTTAAGCCAGCTGAAATAAGATAATCTATTACTTAAATTTCTCTAAAAAGAAAAAGTTGAACATGATTACCCTCTAAGTAGGAATCAGCTCTACAGTTCAATTGTTTTCAGAAGCTCCCTCAATTAGTCTAAGTTTAATTTATTGGTAAACAACTTTAAACTCATTTATGATCAGCAAATCATGATAGTTCCTTTTTAACATTCCATTTTTTGCAACAGGAGAGATCAATTTTATATTTGAAATAAAGAATTTTCGATTTTATCATAAGAGATTTTAAACTGAACATTTAGCAAATAGATGCATAAATTTTCAGACTTATATAGGGGAATAAATAGAGAAATATGATAACAGTGTTAATAAATTTCTCATTCAGATGAACTTTTTACATCCAAGTATGATATCAACAAAAGAGAAAATCTTTTGAAAGTGAGAAACTAAAGAACTACAAAAATTGGTCATATATCTATGTCAGTCTAGTGATGTCCTCAGAGGTCTACCATGTATTCAATCCAATTGAGAAGTAATATCTAAGAAAACGTCTTCTCTGCAAGGAATTGTGAGACCACCCATGGGATGGTCATATCCGTATTGCTCCTCAGTTTGGCTCAACAATTCTTGAAATGAGGTTTGGCTCAAATATGATATAGGGATCACAAACCGCTTCATTTTCTCTCCTACATATACTACTAGATATCCCTTTGGCACGTCCACACCTTTTGATGATGATGCCCTTCTGATAATACTTGGTAAACGAAAACCCATTGTTGTATGTACGTCTGGAAAAGAAAATATTGGTCTAAAGTAGACAAACTTTAATTGAAGACTCAAGTTTCTAAACTTCTAAATGCCTTGGGATGTGAATGATTTGTGTTGGTCCTAATTGCTTGCAGCAATGAATATATATATATATATATATAGATGAATCAAAGGATAAACAAACCGTCGGCAACTATAATGACCGCTGAAGGAGGGTCATGTGATGAGTCATGTCCAGACAAGAGCATATGAAAGATCACATGGTGCTGTCTTCGGAGTTTAAAGGACTTTCGCAATGATCAACATCAAATATGTTGTAGTAGATAGATAATGCAAGTCCCACCTCCTTGATCTATGATGAACTATAGTTATCCATTTCCTTGTATACTTCATCAACACTATCATCATAATGAAGAAAACGTGTCTAAGGCATGATTACAAAATAATGAAGTACTAGTTAATGCATGAACAAATATGAGGTTGCACTTGAAAGAGTGGAGTATAAGCTAAAGACAACACCACATGATATTTCATCTTATGGTTTGTACCCTTTAGTCCTTTCAAACAAAATTATAGCTTGTAATTGCATTTCCAAAACCTCAAAAACTATAAATCTACTCACAGTTGCATTAAAAAACAACACAAGTCATTGGCTTCCTCGAGTAACTCAATAAATTTCCATTTACACGCTATTCTAAGTGCATCAGTAAATGCTAGACAAGCAACATCAAAATATGTACAAGTGCAAAAGGGATATTACTGATGAAATATAATAGATATGACATTTTAAACTGAAACAGAATCTGATGTACTGCTATGGAAACAATATTTGTAGAACATTCCAATATAGATGAGATTTTTCTTTCTTTCAATTCAAATGAAAATCAAATAGTGAATCACAACTTTCACTTGTAGTAGAAGTATGCAAGTTGTTATGTTCACTTGTGATGTAATTAAGAAAATTTTAAAAATGAAGTGAAATGAAATATGATCAGAATTTAGGACTTATGTAGAAATGAAATGTAAGTGCATGGTTTGTGAAATTAAGCTGCAAATATTTACTAACTCTGATTAATGATTATTGATTTGATCTTCAATAATTTATTTGTGAGCTCCAACCAAAAAGCTCATACCATACTTTGGCTCACATCCTAGATAATTCTAACCAACCTTGATTAAACAGGCTTCTTAACTATCTAATGTCATTTGATTCACCTGACTAGTGTTCCACGGTTCCAGTGTCCATTTCATCTCTTGTAATTTTTACACGGTAGGGCATCGTAATTATGACAAACCCACCATGATACAAACAGGTGTTGAGGTTTTTATTCTCAAAGTCATCCTTATGATTCAACTTGAATATTTGCTAGCATTGCAAGCACATATAAATTTCCAGAATTGGCTAATGTGCTTCTCTTTAACAAAAAGTTGAACTATTTGAAAAATGCACTGCTTATTCTTAAGAAGCCTGCTTCTCCAAACTAAAACTAACTAACTGATACAAAAAGAGAAAATAATATATGTATATACAGGGGAACTATCAAGTGAGAGGAGTGTCTTAATATGAGAGATGAGAGGATATAATATCAACTGTTGGATCAAAATACACGGTTCAGATTAAATTCCAAATAAAATGGCATGACACATGTGATCTCTTTTGATTCCCTTCTTCTTCCATCGTTCCATCTTCTCTTCCAATTACTAATTCCACTTCCACCTCAAATTTAATTCATCAGAAAATTCAATACCAACCCAGCCACGATCTGTGTATGTGTTTTTCCAAATTCTAAAATTGAAACATACATGTTTTCAACCAAGTAATTATGAAATAATTCAAATCCAATTAGTATTATATTGTTAGAATCTGAAATCTTTATTCATGTTTCATTACTCAAACCAAATTCATTGTAGCACTCATTCACCAATTTGACATTTCCAATTCTTAGGGAAGGTATTTGGTTGAGGTTGAATCAACTATAATTTTTTACAGTATTAAAATTGATCGCACCCTTTTTAATCCAACCACAAAAGTGATGTTGCGATAATAGTTATTTATTTGTGAAAACCATGTTTCTTTCCAAGATTAGTGGACTGATTGTTCAGATCCAACTGTGAATGGAGGATGAGAGACGGAGAATTGAATGGGTTTTCTCTGTGTACGCTAAAAGGAATGAACTGGACTTTTTTGGTAACGTTTTCGGGAGAGATGGAGAAGAAGGACATAGGTAAAAGATCATGCGTAATTAATTTTAAGTGGAGTCTTTTAATCTGCACCATACGATTTCATCTAAGGGTTATTCTTTATTCCTCTCACCCTCTTATTTTAAAAGCCCTCTCACTCGATAGTTCCCCTATATATATATATATACTCCATCCGTCCCAAATTATAAGGGAAAATAAAAAAAATCACATTTATTAAGAAAATGTAAAATATGATAATTTGAAATATGTTTTTGTGGATTTTCCTTGGAATAAGTTGCATGGGAAGATGTAAAAACAATTTTTATTGGTTGTTTGTTATTGAGAAAAGGGGAGAGAGAGAAAATTAAATGCAATTTGCATTTAATTTTATGAGAGTATGGAAAAAACATTTTTGAAAATAGTTTTTTCCCTTATAATTTGGGACAAAAAAAATGAGATTTTTTCCCTTATAACATGGGACGAGGGAGTATATATATATATATATATATATATATCCATGTTGGTTGATAGGAGTTTTATTTTTTTCATCAGACTTTTACACTATCTCGGTTTTGAGAGAATTAGGGGAAAGAGAGGTTAAGAACAGAGAAAAAGCAGAGAGATGACCAATTTCTCATGTTTGGTTATCGATTATCATAGAAAGATAGGCAACAAATATACGAAAAAACAAAATTAAAATCAAGATTTTTCCCTTCCTCACACAATAGAACTATCATATGACAAAAAGAAAGTGTTGTAGCTAAATAAATTGTAAAATGCAAAATCACAAGCTTAAAGTGTCAATCATTAAATTCAGTAGACCTGGAAGGAATAAACATGGAAGGAGAACTAACACCATTTCATGAACATTCCCTGACCATAAGTCTTAGCTCAACTAGTAAAAATGTCGAAATTGTTAGGCCGGACGTCGTGACTCGGGTTCGAACCGCGGTCTCACAATTATTTGTAAGTTTAATTTCAGTGGAGTACCACTTCATCTAAGACAAAAAAAAACGTATTATTATATCATAATTTGTAATAGAACAACTATTGATCTGTATTTTTTATCATTGATTTATTTAAATACATGATTGATGAGTTGACAATATATATCTATTGCCAAAAGAAAATAGAAAGATGTTTCTTGAGCCTCAAGCTATTAAGATTCTGTTTTCGATTCAAGTCAAGAAGTTGTTTTCGACTATATTTGTGGACTTAGAATATTTTGTTGAGAAGTTGTTTCGAGTTCGATTGGCATTTGTGCGCACGCAAAAAGTAGTCGGATTCAAGAGGATGTGAGAGACACACGTCATCAACTTAGGCATAGGAAGTTAAGCAGCAGTTATCGTCCCCTTTGCCTATAAATTCTAATTTCTCATTGAAATAGGGGTCACAAATTTTATATAGACTTCTGAAACTTTGAGTATCCACGCGATCGAAAGAAAAGAGTGAAAGAAGACAAATGTAAGATCTGCGCACCATTTTACTTTGTAATTGCTATTTAAATTCGAATGCAGTTTTACCTTTACGAGTCATTTACAAATTCCAGCCTTTTACCGTTAATTATTTTACTTTGAAACTTCTTCTATAAATCTGTTTTGAGTCAATCGAAACATGTAGTTCTTTTTTGTGTTTTCCACGAGTGAAATCATAAATGTTTATGTAAAAACGATGATCATTCATAACTTTTCTGGAAAATTAAGCACAAACATCTCCTAGGATTTATTAATTGATCCTGCAAGTTTTAAAAGTTTAAACTAGCGCTTATTTACCAAAATCCACGTAAACAACAACATAATTTAATATATTGCATTAAAATACAACAATGAATATATATATATATATATAAGGAAAAAATTTTATCAATGTATATACATGTTTTATAACTATTATTATTATTATTATTATTATTATTATAATAGTAGTATTAAATATATTATAAAAAAAAAGTATTAATTTCAGGAATATAAAATATCATGTAAAGTCCCATAAGTCCTAGCTCAACTGGCAAAAATGTCGAAATTGTTAGGTCGGACGTCGTGACCCGGGTTCAAACCCGGAATCTCACAATTATTTGTGAGTTTAATTTCAGTGGATTACCGCTTCTTCTAAGACAAAAAAAAAAAAATATCATGTAAATGCAAGTTGCCTAATAGTGGTAATATATGTTGTTGTATCCAAATGACTTGAGCTCAATATACAACATATCAATCCTCCACTAAAGCACCACGCCCTTCTAATGGAAGAATCCTCTTTCACTTACCTCTCATAAAGCCAAAAAAGATTATGGGTGAAATTCATATTAAAATGTGGGCTAGTTTGAAGGTGCCACAGGCAGCCTGAACCCAAATAAATTATAATAAAAAATTAAAAAATAAATATGAGTAATAAATTTGAATAATTTGTTTTGAATGATTTGAACTAAGTTTGTATTATGAGAGTTTTTTTGCTGTCTTACGAGTTTCTCAAATACCATCTGCTACTTAAGTAGCGGGCGATTTTTTTCTCAAATTTCTCATTTTTACTCATCTGATACTTAAGTAGCGAATGAGTAACAATAGGGTGCGCGAGAAACTTATAGGACGAAAAAAAAAACTTTCTTGTATTATTAATGAAGGGGCCTTTTTTTTATTGATTGATATGTGATTACTAAATTTAATTTGTCTTATTTTGGAATATCAGGAACTAGATGTAATGTGATTTGGTTTGCAATGTAGGTTTAGATATTTGATTATAATTTGTGAAATGAAATTGTCCTTATTTGTCGTGTAGATTTTGTTTTTGAGTCTTTTGCATCACCTTAACCTTGGCATGGTTTAGTCACACTTGAAACAATTATGCATATATGACAAGTATGTTGTTAAAAGGAACAAAACCAAATGAAACATAACTTTTTAGGATATTAATGTCACCAACTTTGTTCTGCTTTTATTTGATTACACACAAACATAGTTATGAATTGAGGCCCCTTCTAGTGGGAGATTGAGATGGGTCTCCCATCATGGGAGAGTGAAAAAAAACTTGTTATAGTAGGTTACCAAGATAATAATAATATAAAAATAAATTTGATATTTATACATTTAGCACATGGGTCAAATTTGCATATAGTACCCATAAAAATTTAAAATTAACAATTAACCATTAACAAATAATATCAAACTAAAAGTATTGTTATTTCTTTGTAACAATGTGCAGATCTCAACGTAAAAAAAAAATGTGCAGATCTCATGTTTATCAAGGAATGAGTTTTCATAATAATCAAATAAATTAATCCAAATTTTCAACAACATTCTTCCAACCAACACATGAGTTTAGTTTTCAAAATTTTAATTGTGAATTGCAATATTCAACACTTTCCTCCAATTGATGATAAATACAAATTGAGTGTTCATTATCTTGATTCTTCAATTCAATTTTATTCTTTGTTTGACTGTTTAGACAAAAAAAAAAATCGATTTTAGTGTTAAAATATGTATAAAATTGGAAGTTTTTACGATATGGGTTTGGCTTGAATCTCAAAAATTTCAATTTCACATTATGACTGTTTTAGATTCATAAAATGTTGAATCATATGAAAATGTTGTTAGATTCATGATTTTATGATTAAAACTTTAACTTTTTGTGTTAAAATGGCCCGAAATCACATTTTCTAGTTCTGGATTTCGTGGATTTTAAACCGGGTCAATCTGACCCGTCTAGAGGTTGAAGAAGCAGTTTTTAATCCAATAAAATAACTCATAAAAATTTCTACCAACATAATTAATCCAATAAAATATTATTATTGTGCAAAAGACATGAGAGACTAATCGGATGTATGCTTCAATTGGGAAGACAAGAGAAAAATCACGTTTTAATAGTCATTTTTTATATATATGATTTAATTTATTGCATTATGTTTTTTTTATAGTTAAAAGACTTTTTTATAGTCCCTGTAACTTAGCTTAGTTGGTAGGGATATCACATCATATGTGCAAGAGTCAGACTCGGCTTTGGCCAAGGGCCCTAGCCTAGGGCCTCCAAAAAATTGGGCGTCAAATTTTTTTATTTAGGTAGTTATATTTAGGGGGTTTAAGTAGTAATAAAAATGTCCAATAATAATATAAGTCTAGCATAGAAAAACCATAGTAACAATAAAGAAAAAGGCTAGAAGGGAGACTTCTTTTTAGGGGTGGAAATGAACCGAACCAACTCGAACAAAGTTCGAGACTCGGTTCGACAATTGATTCGTTGAACTTGGTTCATGAACCAAATGAGCCGAACTTGAGCTAAATATTAAGTTCGTTAATTAAATGAGCTGAACTTGAGCTATATATAGTTCGGCTCGTTTGGTTCACGAGCTGACTCGATTATATATATAACACTTCAGAATATATTTTTACATAACACTTCAAGAATAATATATATATATCTTCAAAAATAAATTTTACAAAATAAAACACACTAGCATTATTTCTCTTTTGAAGCATAAGTGATACTTGTTTCTTTGATACTTCCAAATTTATGTACTAACACTAAGTCTCACATCGGTTAAATTATCTAGCATTGAGAGAAAACTTTGTTATAAAATGTGGTGTACTACATGTCTTGGAAGCACAACAAAATGTTTATGGTGGGTTTGTTATTGTTTCACATTTTCCTAAGTGTGATAATACTCTCAAATACGGCTGACAATAAACCGAACCAACTCGAAAATAGTTCGAGACTCGATTCGATTCGATAATTAACTCGTTGAACTTGGTTCATGAACAAAATGAGCCGAACTTGAGTTGAAAATTAAGCTCGTTAAATAAATGAGCCGAGCCGAGCTTAAGCGAGTTCGACTCGACTCGACTCATTTCCAGCCCTACTTCTTTTAAATAGCTAAAAGGTATTTTGATAATATTGGTTACAATATGACCTTTTTTTGTTAGTCTTAGGCTCCGTTTGGCCTGACTTTTTTTAGCTTTAAATTCTCTTTTTAATCAAAAGTTAGGCCAAACACATTTTTAACAAATTTCTTAACCGTAAAAAGCAGATTTTTTTCAATGTGCAAAATTGGATTAAATGAGCTTCTAGAAAAAGAGGTTAAAAAAAAATCCGGAGCTTTTTTTGTAATGATTCCGCTTCGAATCCCACTTAAGGCTCTTTTTATTATTTATTTTTCATTTTTTAGGTTGTTTTCATTTAAATATTATTAGTTGTAATTATCTTTTTTAAAAGTTTTTATTTTTGGTACAAATCTTTTAAAAAAATATATATATTTTACTAAACAAATTTTAAATTAAAGATAACTTTGAAGTTAAAAAAAACAATAATTACCAAACAACTTTTGCTCTGTTTTTGAAAGTTCGTATTCTCACTTTTAGTTTTCAATCAGCTTCTAAGAGCTAAAAAAGTCGGGCCAAACGAACCCTTAGTCACAAGTACTTTATTGAAAATATTTACAATTTAAACATATTATGTTCTTTTTTAAAAAAATTATATTTTTATCAGGGGACCATTTTTATTATTTGCTCAAGACCCCTAAATACTCGGGGACGCCCTTGACAAGAGCCGGGGTTCGAATCCTGGGGGGACCACAACCTCCACCCGTCCCCTCACTGCCACTGCCACTGCCACTGGTTAGTAGATATGTTCTACAATTTTTTTTATTAAAATTTCTATAATATTTTTGTTTTGTTCCTAATTTATAGTAGTAAAGTCGGCAGTGATCAATTTTATTATAGTAGAAGTAGATTACAATGAAGAATATAAATTAGAATGTTATTAAAATCGATAAAGACAAATTAGTAAATTTGGTAGTAATCAATTTTATTATAAGTAGATATTATTAAAATTGATGAGAATAAATTAGGTTTTTTTGTAGTAGCTTTTTTAAGACTCTCTCCGTTCCAAAATAATTGTCGCAATTTGACCGTGTGCACTATTCATTCAAGTTACTTTGACCGTGTTTTTTTACTAATATATAAAGAAAAATATTAGCATATGTGATCTTGTTAGATTTGTTTCGATGAGTACTATCAAATATCAATTTTTCATAATTTTTAATAATGCACAACTAAAAATATTATTCCCTCTGTTTTTTATAAGTGTCCGTTTAGAATATTAACAACAAATTAAGAAAGTGTATTTTTACACTTTAACTTCCTATTATACCCTAATTTTAATTCACCAATAAATTCCAGTTTTTGTGCACACACTTTCTCTTTCCAATAAATTTAATATATTATGTACAAAAAAATAAAATATATTTAATATGTTATGTACCAAAATATTTTTCAAAAACAAAACTTTAATTTTCCAAATACATAGAATTAATTAGTTTTATTTAAAAAATAAGAGTAATTGACAAAGGATACAATTGACAAATCGTACCTTTAAAATACTAAATGGATAGTTATTAGTTAATTAGATATGCTAGACGATTAAAACAAAAAAGGAGAGAGTAATAATTAAAATTGTGCATCGGCAAGGGTGTAGTAGTCAAATGTGACAGTTATTTTATTTAAACTTTAAATAATTTTATTATTAATTTTATTTAAATTTTAAACAATTTTCCTAGTGTCATTAACTTATTCTCTTTTTCTATAACTAGACTACTACCCGTGCGACGTGCATCGCACGGGTCTTTTAGAATATTATATATAACATTCAATTTAGTTTTATTATTTTTTGTAGACATGTTAAAATATAATATGTAACATTTAAATAACATTCAAAAGTTTTGTTTTCCTAAACATATTATCTGTATTTTCTATAAACATGATTATTTAATTATTTTGTTTTCATTATTTTTAGTAACTTTCTTTTTAATAATCACACCTAACTTGCACATGATAATAGGGTCACTTTGATTGCATCGATCCTTATATAATATATAATAATAATAATAATAATAATAATAATAATAATAATAATAATAGGAATCTAATAATAATAATAATAGTAGTACTAGGAATCTAATAATAATAATAATAATAATAATAATAGGAAGCTAATAATAATAATAGGAAGTTAATAATAATAATAATAATATTAATAAATATTTAACATGACGAGAGATATATAAAATTCCATATTTATTAGATGTTGATTGCAAAATAATATCAAATTGATTGATGTAGTTTAGTGGCAAAAGCACTAAATAGATCTTAAAGGTTGCAGGTTTGATTCTTGGTGAGGCCTTTTTTTAACATTTTATTTTATTATTTTGGCTTAAATGCAGTTTTGGTCCCCCTATTTTCACTTTTCTGAAGTTTTGGTCCCCCTATTTTAAAAATCAAGATTTTGGTCCCCCTATTTCAATTTTTCTTGAGTTTTGATCCCCCACTCAATTTTAAAGCCAAGTTTGATGATGTGTCAAGATAAGTAATGACATGGCATTGCACACTTGACTAAAACATTATCCATGTCATTATTTTTTTCCTATTTCAATAATAATTATTTTAAAAAGTATTTTAATTATTAAAATAATAATGATTAAATTTTATAAAATTGAATTTTTTGTTACAAAGGTTATGTGGAATTAATCCAAATATGAAATTTTTTGTTACAAAATTGCACTTAGAATTAACCAGGGGGTTACAAATTGATCAAAAAAACTACCCTTAAGTGAAAGCAAGTGAAAAGAGGATTGGAAACTTGATACACTTGCAAAGAAGAAAGAAAAATAATGAATATGGATTTTTTTTCTTAGCTATTGAATCCCAAAAAAATCATATCGAAGAAAATGTATGAATTTGATTGATTGAGTTTGAAACTTTGGTGAAATTGATTATATCTTTTATGATGAGATGCTGCTTCTATTTTTTTTCTCCATGAAATGGTGGATGTTGATGAGTCCGTGTTGACGATGATAGTGGATTAGTGTTGATGATGATCATGATGATGAAAGTGAGAATATAAATTTTTAATTTTAGATTTTATAAAATTTAATAATAATTATTTTAATAATTAAATATTTTAAAAATAAATATTATTGAAATAAAATAATAGTTTAATGACATGGATAGTGTTTTGCCCAAGTGCGCAATGACACATCATTAAAATTGAGTGGGGGATCAAAATTCAAGAAAAATTGAAATAGGGGGACCAAAATCTTGGTTTTTAAAATAAGGGGATCAAAACTTCAACAAATTGAAAATAGGGGGACCAAAACTGCATTTAAGCCTATTATTTTTTAGTGTAAAATGATAGGGAAAATGAGCGGGAAATAATTAGATCTAGGGTTAGCTTTTTGGAACAAGCTTATAATATAAGAGATATAATGATTTTTTTTACTAAAATTTCTATAAGTTTTTTTTACTGTTTTTATTTTGTTCCTATTTTTATGGGTTGATTCATATTTTTATGCATTTCTATTTTGTAAGAAAGAATTTGAGCAAGAAAGGCAAGAATGAACGCATGTCATTATTTTAGAAGATAATTTTAATTTATTGTAAATTTAATTTCCTTTTTAATATAAATCATGTGGGTAGTGGTCTTAATGGATGATTGAGATTTATTCTTCTCTTTCTTATATTTATCCATGATTCTCACTATACCCCACTACAATTGTACGACATGGAGAAATCTATGATTGCTATTGGATGTCCGTGTAAAATTAATTTACATTGACAGAACATATCCATTAAACTCAATTTTTTTTGTGTTGTTTCTATTTTTATGGATAGATATCATAGATTCATATTTTTATGCATATATTTTTTTTATTTATAATTATGCATATTTTTTTTAATAGAGTAAAATTATAAAGAAGATATAAGATTTGAAATATTATTAAAATTAACAAGGACAAATTAATAGATACAAATGTCCCCAAGTTAGGTATAACATTCATGTTGTGCTGATCCAAGATACAAAAGAGCTACTTCTCGACCCATGCTTCTCACCCAGAAGGCGATCATGATCTTAGGAACGAGTGCAATGACAACCTTTTTCTTCGTAAATAGTTTTTTTTTTTAACTTCCTTACAAAAAAAATAGATTTGATATTAATCAATTTTATTATATTGGAAGTAGTTTAGAAAAATTAACAAATAATTATAAAATATAAATAATTATAAGCTCTTTCATGTCGACTATTCTTTGTGGCGACTGAATCCTTTATGTTGCATACAGGCTATTGTGTAATGGTTGTCTTCTGTTACTTTTATCTTTTGTCGTTTTGCCTTCATGGCCTGGACGATTTTTATGTATGTAGCTATACTCTGTAGTTTTTGTTAGGCACATCTTGTGCTTGACAGGCTACTTATCTTTTTGGCTTTAATGCAGTTTTGATCCTCCTATTTTGAAAAACTTGAACTTTTGATCCCCCTATTTTAAAAGCCAACTTTTTGATCCCCCTATTTTAAAAAACTTGAAGTTTTGATCCCCCAACTCATTTTGGTCAAATTTGTGATGATGTGTCAACCACATTGATGACGTGGCAGTGTCTATGTGTCAACCTCATATTCCATGTCATTATTTTTTTAAATAAAATATTATGTTTTAATTTTTTTTAAATCAGTTTTTTTTTATCAAATCTTTAAATCAAATATTAAAACAATATATTTAAATCAGTTTTTTTATTTTATCAAATGTTTAAATCAAATATTAAAACAATATATTTAAATCAAATATTTTTGTTGATCAAATCTTTAAATCAAATATTAAAACAATAAAATAATTAACAATAATTAAAAAATGCAGATGATCAAAAGGGAAGAATTGCAGAAGAATCAGACACGCACAAATAGTAAACCAGTTCCCAAATCATGAAACCCTAGCGCCACCCATCTTCGACGATCTTTGTCTCAATCTTTCATCTTCTTTGATTCATCATCACGTTCGTGTTCATCATTCATCTGCATGTTATCAATTTTCTGTTTGATTCATCATCCGCTCGTGTTCATCATTACGCTCGCTTTACAAGATAATATTCTGAAGTCATCGCTAACTTGAACAAGAAGATGGAAAACATGAATTATTGTATGAGGTATGTTTGTGGCATTCACTTATTTTAGTAGTTTTTTTGTTTGATAGACACTTAATTTAGTAGTTGTTATGGTCCATATCGTCTCTTTCGGTTGTCTTCATCTAATAAAATTTATGGTCCTCCATTGTTACTTAGTTGCTATTATTTTAATAGTGGTGGTGGACAAAAAAATGTTTAGGGTTTTAGTGTTTGATTCCATTTTGAAAGGAATGTGTCCATGGTTTTATATGACAGTGTTTTATTATTGTTTGTATAGGCCATCAGAGAAACAAGCTGAAACAAGGGAAAAAGAACCGGGAGTAAGTGAAAAGGAACCTGAAGACTTAAGTGAGGATGATTCTGAATATGTTGCTAGTGAGAGTGATGTAGATGATGATGATGAGAATTAGATTGTTGTTAGTGATTTTTAATTATATATTTGAGTAATTTATTGGATTTTAACTATATATTTGTGCAATTTAGTGATTTTAATTATATATTTGGGTAATTTATTGAATTTTAATTATATATTTGGACAATTTAGTGATTTTTAATTATATATTTGAATAATTTACTGATTTTTAATTATATATTGGGATAATTTATTGATTTTTAATTATATATTTGAATAATTTACTGATTTTTAATTATATATTGGGATAATTTATTGATTTTTAATCATATATATTTATAGAGGTTAATTTTACTATTTTTTTAATTATTATTAATTAATTAATTATTTTAATTTTTTAATACTTTTAATACATATTATTTTATTTAAAAAAATAATGACATGAAATATGAGATTGACACATAGATACTGCCACGTCATCAATGTGGTTGACACATCATCACAAATTTGACCAAAATGAGTTGGGGGATCAAAACTTAAAGTTTTTCAAAATAGGGGATCAAAAAGTTGGCTTTTAAAATAGGGGATCAAAAGTTTAAGTTTTTCAAAATAGGGGGATTAAAACTGCATTAAAGCCTATCTTTTTATTTAATATAATTTCATTAGCTTCTTCAAAAAATAAATAAATAAAAAAGAAAGAAATTCCAGAACATTCAAACCTTCAATACAGACCCAAAATTTTCAATAACCCAGAAAAAACAAGAACAACAAAACCCATAATTTTTGTTAAACAACAAGCCAAACCTTCATCATCAAATATCAATAAGCTATCACAACAACAAATCAATGCAAAACCCAAAATCCAAAGGTCTCAACACAAAAAAACAGGCCACCAGTACTAGATCTGTACTAATAACTGAAACCAAATATGAAAACAAAGAAGGGATGTACTCCAAAATAAGATCAAAATTTCGCCGGAATCGAAATTAAATCAGAGGTTAAAACACACAAACAAGAAGAAGATATTGAGAAGAAGAAAACATTAGGGAAGAAGAAATCTGAACCCGAAAACACAGATACAAAAACAAAAAAAAAAAATATGTTTTTACTTTTAATTTCATGGGGTGGGTTTTGGGGTTGGAATTCATGAGAGATTGAGGAAGAAAGTACAATCTGAAGAAAGAGATACATGTCTATTTTACTAATAAACAATATATGTTTTTACTTCCCTAAAAAAAAATATTTTTACTTTTAATTTTAAATAATAATTGGGTTGGAATTTGAATAATACAAAATATATGGGTTATATAGGTCATGCACTAATTGTAATTAATAAAAAGTAATTGGGCAATACTATAAATTAAATTTAACCTGAAGAACAATGCACCCTCAAGTTTCAGGTAATTCATCTTGTCCATTAATAATAAATCTAATGGTAAAAAGTAACTTTCCCATGGTGGGAGACCTATATTACTCTCCCATGCTAGACTTGGCCATGAATTGATTCTCATTAAAGAAATGTAGTTAGCTATTTGGAACAGTTTGTGAAGTTTCATTCTTGACATACTGTACAAGGTAACTCCAAAGCATTTTGTAGTATCATAATTTTGTCCCGACTTTTTCCTCCGCATTCAAATTGTGTTTGTATTAATTTTAGAAGTAGTAAAATTTTAATTTCATGCATTTTTAACCATCTTTATGTATTTTATCAATTTAGTGAATTTTTTAGAAAATCCAAAAAATCGAACCGTTGACCACATAAGTCATAAAATCGAACCGCTGACCACATGCTTAAGAGGACTAAGACCCTTACCATTTGGACCAATTCATTGTCGATATTTCTTATATTACTTATAATTTAAATAGAGAAGGATTCTTTTAATTTTGTAACTAGGGATCCGTGTTTAATATTTAAACCGACCAAGCTCTACTTCATAGCTAGGGGCATAAAATGTCACAATTGAGAGTCTATCTTTTGCTTCGTGTGTCACAGCTCTATGGCACAGGAGCCAAGTGAGAATCCACTCTCAATTTCTCTAAAGAGAAAACACAATTTGATTACTAATGCTTTTGATGATTCAATTACACATTGTGAGCTCCTTTATATAGGATAAGAGTAGCTACTATGACTTATTACATGGAGACAAGTGTTAGGATCAACATGATGCAACAAAACAAGTGTTAAGATCAACATTACAAGTGTGAGACATGCAAATATGCAACAAAACAAGTGTTAAGATCAAGGTTACAAGTGTGTGACATGCAAAATATGATGAAGGATCATAATAGGAATGGGCTTTGACCAAACTATATGGATTGTGCTCTTTGGGCCTTAATCATTCTCTACCATTCTCCCGGGGTTGGAAGAGACTCGTCCTCGAGTCAAGTTGTCTTTTTCTTCTTTGAGGCAGCACCATGACTTATGACATAGGATGAAATAAGAAAATTTTGAAAATTTGTCTGTGACTACCATTATTGAATCCTTCTGTTTCTGAGTCTGAGGTGGTCGCAGGACAAAATCCATACCGTCATTTTCCCAAGGCGGCTTAGGAACTTGTTGTGGAAATCCATGTTGAACTTCCTTCGGTATAACATCAAAATAGTCAGTAGGTAGATATTCAATTTTCACCGGCAGGACAACGTCTTGGTTGGATTTAAAGTACATAGTCTGAACTTCTTCAACTTCTGTGAATTTCGCTTTAGTGATTAAAGACACTAATGACTCTGATTTGTTCTTGTTTTTATCACGTTCACTCGGTGGCAATGGAGTTAACTTGATTTTAATTCCATCTTTGATGAAGGAATATGTGTTGGCATAACAATCTTGATGGACACGACGATCATATTGTCAAGGTCTTCCAAGGAGAAGGTGACATGCATTCATTGGGACAACATCACACCAAACTTGATCTTTATACTTCTCTCCAATGGAAAATGTAACAAGACAACGCTTTGTAACTTTTACTTCACTTCCATCGTTGAGCCATTGCAACTTGTACGACTGAGGATGACTTTCTGTCGGCAATTTCAACTTATCCACCATGTAGTTTGACACCACATTTTCACAACTTCCATTGCCAATAATAACATCACAAACGTTTCCTGCAACAGTGCAACGAGTATGGAAAATGTTGTTTCTTAACCAATGTGCTTCTTCGGTGGACGCATGTAGGCTTCGTCTAATCATCAATGACTCACCTTGATCGGCAACAACGAGTTCTTCATCATAAATTGGTTCTAACTCGTCTTCTTTTTCAAGATCATCTCGAACTTCTTCGGGTTCTTCATAAGCCTCTCCTTTGATAATGGTGATTGTTCTTCGGTTAGGACAATCGGAGGCAATATGTCCAAAGCCTTGACATTTGAAACATTGGACTGCCTTGGTTTTATTTTGAAAGGAGGGTTTAGGTAAAGGCTTATTTGAGGAACTAGGTTGTTCAATAGGTGGCTTGCGTGGGTAAGAAGAATTTTCAATAGAGGAAAAATTCTTGCAAGACAACCCTTTTGGTAATTGTTCCTCAACTCGTATTGCGAGGCGGATAACATCATCAACTGACCAATATTGCTGGAGTTGGACAGTGTTGGATATTTGAATTGGCCTCATTTTGCTAAAACAAATATACAAGCAAGATGTTGGACCAAATGTTTCAACATTGGTACAACCAGTGTCCAAATGATTTGCGCGCGTGTTTTAAATAAGGAAAGCGCGTTTTTAAAAGGAATCCACGTTTTATTCTTGTGCGCCAAGGAGTATACTTTTGTAAAGAATCAGCGATGAGATATTTTCCTAAAGATGTTCTGACATTTTAGGAAACTTTATGTATGGTTCTGATTCTTGATTAATGTGTGTTCTAAGCCCAAATTGGAGTTCAGCCCGTTTCTGCTTGGAGTATATATATGAAGAACGAAAAACCCAGTAGGGTTATCAAAGCCGTTATCGAAGAATAGCATTCTAGGGTTTTGTGTATTGTTCTATTTTGTGAGCCTTTCTTGTGGATTCTATAACACAAGCTAAGGACTGATTTTGTTGTGTGTGTTAGTTACTCCTAAGCTTCTAAGTACGGAGTTAACTTGTTGTTTTGAAGTGTGTCTTCGCAAACATTATTGTGTTACTGTAATCACTGTGCGTGATAGTTGGAGGTGAGATGAGATCTCATACTTAGGAGTTCCTAAGTAGAAGTTGCACAAGTAGGTGTCTAGGATATAAGTTGTAAACGAGGCGTTTACTGAGGGCTTAGATCTAGCACTACATTAGTGGATTTCCTTCCTGGATTGGTATCCCCCCAGAGTAGGTTCGTTTATGCCGAACTGGGTTAACAAATCATTTGTGTCTTTATTGTTTTCTGTCATTTAAATTATATTTCCCGCTGCTTCGTATAAGGTTGGAACATTGGTTACAACACTGTGTTCACAGAAGTGTTGGAACATTGTATTCAACATTAGTTCCTGGGCGTGCCAGATTTCAATTGGCATCAGAGCAGGCACCCAGTTCTGGATTGGGTGAGATTCAGGGCATATACATCTGGTAGAAATGGAGAAAGAAGGAGGGTTCGTGAATAGACCTCCTCTGTTGAATGGAACTAATTATGACTACTGGAAGTCCCGTATGGAAGCCTTTTTAAAGTCTATTGACAGCAAAACATGGAAGGCAGTTCTAATTGGATGGGAACCACCAGTATTAAAGGACAAAGATGGAAAGAAACTGGAAGAGCTGAAGCCTGAAAGTGAGTGGTCTAAAGAGGAAGATGAATTGGCTCTTGGTAATGATAAAGCGTTGAATGCATTGTTTAATGGAGTTGATAAAAATATGTTTAGACTAATTAAACGTTGCAAGGTTGCTAAGGAGGCTTGGGAAATCTTGATAACCACTCAAGAGGGAACATCTAAGGTAAAGAATTCTAGACTGCAGATGCTCACTACAAAGTTTGAAGAACTCAGGATGAAGGAGGATGAAAGTGTGCATGAATTTCATATGACTATTCTAGATTATGCCAACACCTTTGATGCTCTAGGTGAGAAGCTTACAGAAGAGAAAATGGTGAGGAAAATGCTGAGATCTTTACCAAAGAAGTTTGACATGAAAGTCACATGCATTGAAGAATTTAGAGAACTTGACACTATTAAGCTTGATGACTTGGTGGGTTCGCTTCAAACATTTGAAATGTCAGCTAATGAGCGTTCTGGAAGTAATGGTAGCAAGAACAAGAGCATAGCACTTGTGTCAAATACTGATAATGAAGACCATCAAGATGACATTGACACTGATGAAAGTATCTCAGATGCCATGGTACTGCTGGGAAAGCAATTCAACAAGGTTATGAGACGCATGGATAAAAAGACAAAAGGAAATGTTCCAAACATCAGATTCGACATCAGCAAACCTGGAAACAATTTCAGAAGGACAAAAACTGATGACAAAGTGGGACAATCCAAGGGAGTAAAATGTCATGAATGTGAAGGTTTTGGGCACATTAGAGCTAAGTGTGGAACGTTTCTCAAAAGACAGAAAAAGAGCATGACTGCTACAAGGTCTGAAGAGGATGAATCTGAAGAAGAAGCTGAGAATGAAGCAGCCAGACATGTAACTGCCTTAACTGGAGTGGTTGAGTCTGATTCTGATTCAATTGATGAGGAAGTGTCATATGATGAGCTAGCTGTATCTTTTAAGTCTCTGTGCATCAGAAGTGAGGAGGTATGTGAGCAACTTGAAGCTGAAAGGAAATTGGTTATTCAACTAAAGACTGAAAGAAAAAATCATCTTGCCAAAATAGGAACTTTGAATGATGAGGTAACTTAATTAAACTCTCAACTTGAGCACTTAAAGAAGCAAGTTGTAATGATGCACCATAGTACACATGCTTTAGATGAGATTCTGGAAAAACAGGTTGTCAAGCCACAACCCATTGGGCTTGACTATGAAGCTCTCAACAAAAAGCAGATGTATGATCCAGATACGAAGTTTATGACTGCTGAAGGTAATCATCACTTTACAGTGCCCAGGCAGATGTTTCAACATCCTAAGCGACATCAGAAGACTCACATGAACAACTCACGTTCATGGATATGTCATCACTGTGGTAAGAAGGGACATATCAGACCTTACTGTTACAAACTCTATGGGTACCCCAAACACTTCAGGGAGTTTCCTCATGAACCTCCTATTTTGAAAACTAAAAGTGAATGGAAACCTAAAGGAGAAAGTGTTGCTCTCATTGCTCATACTTCATTTAGAGCTTCATCAAGGGAAGACTGGTACTTTGATAGTGGATGCTCACGTCACATGACAGGAATTAACAGGTTCCTTGAAAATATTGAACCTTATGCCACCAGCTTTGTCACGTTTGGAGATGGAGCTAAAGGTGAAATCATGGGTACAGGGAAGCTGATCAATCATGGCTTACCAAAGCTTGATAATGTTTTATTGGTCAAAGGCCTGACAGCTAATCTGATCAGTATTAGTCAACTCTGCGATCAAGGATACAAAGTAAATTTCACACAAGCTGAATGTATTGTCACAAATGAAGAGGGAGTGGTGATAATGAAGGGGGATAGGTCCAAAGACAACTGCTACTTATGGACATCTCAAAAGGAAGCTAATTCTTTCACATGTTTATTAAGCAAGGAAGAAGAAGTAAAGTTGTGGCACCAGAAACTTGGTCAACTCCATCTCAGAGGAATGAAGAAAGCCATCTCTGAAGAAGCTATCAGGGGATTACCTAAGTTACATATTGAAGAGAAACACATTTGTGGTGAATGTCAGATTGGTAAGCAAATCAAGATGTCGCATCCAAGGCTCCAACATTCTGTTACTTCCTGTGTACTCGAATTATTGCACATGGATTTAATGGGACCTATGCAAGTAGAAAGTCTTGGTGGAAAAAGGTACGTCTTTGTAATGGTTGATGATTATTCAAGGTTTACTTGGGTGAGCTTTATTAGAGAAAAGTCCGACACTTTTGAAGTATTCCAAGAATTGTGTAAACAATTACAAAGGGAGAAAAGTAGTGGAATTGTAAGAATTAGGAGTGATCATGGAAGAGAGTTTGAGAATGCTAAGTTTCTTGAATTCTGTTCATCAGAAGGTATTAAGCATGAGTTTTCTTCTCCCATCACACCTCAACAAAATGGTGTTGTTGAGAGAAGGAATAGAACATTGCAAGAATCTGCTAGAGTGATGATTCATGCAAAGAATCTGCCTTTAAATTTCTGGGCTGAGGCAATAAACACTGCTTGCTATATTCATAATAGAGTCACACTAAAAACAGGAACCATCATGACTCTTTATGAACTGTGGAAAGGAAGAAAGCCCACAGTAAAACATTTTCATGTGTTTGGAAGCAAGTGTTATATTCTGGCTGATAGAGAACAAAGAAGGAAGCTTGACCCTAAAAGTGATGAAGGAATATTCCTTGGTTACTCAACCAACAGCAGGTGTCATACCCCATTTTTTGACCGATCGATTTTGATTCGGTGTTTAAAACCTTTTTTCCTCTTTGTCATTTCTGACGAAATTTCGGCAGTGAGGTATTTTAAAATACCTCATTTTTTTGGTTTATTTTCTTTTTATTATTATTTCTTTTACTTTATTTCTTTATTGTTTATTTATTATTTTTATTTAATTTCGTTTTTATTATTATTATAATATATATATATTTATTTTATTTCTTTTTTATTTTTATTTACATTTTTTGCTTTAACTATTTTTGGATGTTTTAGTTAATTTGTCCACAGTCCAGATCAGCTGTTTTTGTCCAGGCCCAAAGGGGCAATTTTGTCCAAATGTGGTATTTTTCATCTGCCAAACCCTAGGTCTGACACAGTACAAATACCACAGTTTCCAAGAAGGAAAGGGCACCCTCAGCCGCAGTTTTTTTTTCAATTCTAAGATCAAAATCACAAAAAATAAAAAAAAATAGAATAATATCATCATCCAAAAACAAAAAAAAAATAGTAAATCCAGAACAAAGAAATCAAAGAAAAACTATCAAATCCTCTGTTCATCATCATCTAACAACCCAAAATTCTCATCAAAAACCAAATCATCATCGTCATTCAAAAAATACAGAATCCATAATCATCAAATAGAACCCATCATTCATCAACCATAACCAAATCGAAATCAAATCAAACTGAATCACCATCTTTCTTCGATCGAAAAACCCAGAAATTCAAAACCCCAAACCGAAAACCAGAGTCAAAACGAAATCATCAAATCAAATCGAAATCAAATCCATCAAAACGAAAATGAAGGACGAAACGAAAGAAGAAGAGCTAGAGCAAAACGTATCGAAGGTTTTATTTTCCATTTTTCATCCTGTCTGGGTTTCGATCCGGTTTACTGTTATTTTGTTTGTTTAATTTGAGTTTAGATTTGGGTTTAGGAGGTATTTCTGTGTAGGTTTGATGTTAAGAATTTTTTGAAACGGAGTTTGGATGGAAAGAAAGAAAACGACCGTGAGAGAGATGAAGGAGATGGGTATCGCGGCGGAGAAGAAGAGAGAAGAAGAATTCCTGTGTTTTTTTTAGGGTTTTGTATATATATATATATATCTTGTTTTTGATCCTTTGCGCGCAGGTGCACAGTCTTATGGTGCACCTGCGCGCCATTGTCCCTTAAATCTTGATCTAACGTTTCTATCTGTTTTAAACTGTGATCAAATCAGAGCTGTCTGATCAATCAGACGGCTCTGATCTGATTTTTTACTTTTTCTACACAAACCCCCCTCTGGGCCACGCCCCCCAGCTGGGCTTGGGCCCAGAGTTGCTGTTTGCACCCCCTTTCTGGTTTTATTTATTATTTGCACCCCCTTCTGTTTTCATTTAATTTTTTCCCTAATTAATTAATTATTTATTTTATTGTATGGACATTAGATTGTATTTTTAGGATTTGATGTAAAATTAAATTGCATAGCATTATGTTGCATTCATTTCATATTTATTTTTTCTTGCAAATACCTTAGAATGTAATTAGGAACAAATGTACACTATAAATGAAAAAATCGCATCTCATGCATATTTATTTATCGCTTTCCGCAAAACGTTAGCATATTTAATTCCGAGGAAAAAGGCACCGTTTTGATCAAAATATCATTACGGATTGTCTTCGCGCTTAATTAGCTTATTGCGACGTTTGTATCATTTTTCGCCCGCTACCTTTTTATTTTAACCCAATATTCCATTTTAAATAATTAGCCATTTTATTCTCAAAAATGAGGTCAACACCTCTTCAAAAATAATTAGTCATTTTATTCTCAAAAATGAGGTCAAGACCTCTTTCAAAAAATATCAATACAATTCATTTTCAAACATCATCAAGCATCAAAAAATATTTTGTCATCATACACTTTTCAAACTTTGGACTTTAAACCAAACGTTTCTTTTTATCGCGAAAACCTTGGATTTTAACCCAAGAGTCTTTTTATCGCGAAACTTGGATTTTAAACCAAGTGCGCCTTGGACTTTAAACCAACGGCGTCTTTTACGTGAAAACCTTGGATTTTAACCCAAGTGTCCTTTTTTACCGCGAACTTGGATTTTAAACCAAGTGCCTTGGACTTTAAACCAACGGCGTCTTTTTATCGCGAAAACCTTGGATGTTAACCCAAGAGTCTTTTAATCGCGAAACTTGGATTTTAAACCAAGTGCGCCTTGGACTTTAAACCAACGGCGTCTTTTACGCTAAAACCTTGGATTTTAACCCAAGTGTCTTTTTTCTCGCCTAAAACCTTGGATTTTAAACAAAGTGCATTTTTCTCATTCATACATCTTTAATCATGCATAAACCTTGGATTTTAAACCAAGTGTCTTTTATCACTCAAAACTTTTTCTCAACAAACCTTGGATTTTAAACCAAGTGTCCGCGTCCTATTTCATAATCAAATCTCAATCAAATTAACCATATTGACTTTCTTCATAAACTAATATCAATCAAACTCACATTTTTGCCACTTTTGGCTTTTGGTCTTTAAAACCATTTTCAAAACCTTAAAATCAAAACAAACAAATTTACTCGTCTTTTATCCCGAACTACGGTGGTTTGATCCCTCGGGTACGTAGGCATGAGACTTGTCTCTCCAATCAATAAAATCAACAAAAACATTTTTCTTCTTTTTCATTCTTTAAGCATTTTTTATCATCACTTTAATTCCTACACTTATACATTTTTACAAGCAATTAAAATAAAGCGCAAAGTTAGAAATAAAAACAAGAGGTTCCTATAGAGTACTATAGATACTTAGGGTGCTAATACCTTCCCTTCGTATAACCAACCCCCGAACCTTGTTCTCTAAAAAAATAGGGTTTTTTCGAACTTTTTCCCTTTCCCTCGGATAAATTAAAGATCGGTGGTGGAATATTAATTTGCGATTCGAAGTTAATTAATAACTCGATATCCAAAAATCACCGCGACAGCAGGGCCTACAGAGTTTTTAATTCAAGAACCAAAGTTATGATGGAATCAATCAACGTGGTAGTGGATGACTCACCATCAGAAAAGGCAAAGGATGTTGAACAAGGTGCTGCAACATTTGGACCATCAGAAGAAGCTGACAGCAGTGATAAAAACTCAAATGAGCAGGCTGATGAATCTATAGGTGGGTCTCAGAATGATCCAACTAACAAGGGACCATTTGTAAGGGATCAGAAAAATCATCCAAAGGAGCTTATCATAGGTAATCCTGATCAGGGAATTTCCACAAGAAGATCGATTGATGTGGTTTCTAATTCATGTTTTGTTTCAAAATTTGAACCTAAGAACATAAAAGAAGCTCTTACTGATGAATTCTGGATATGTGTTATGCAAGATGAGTTGAATCAGTTCAAGCGTAGTGAGGTATGAGATCTTGTGCCTAGACCTAGTGGTTTGAATGTGATTGGTACAAAGTGGGTGTACAAGAATAAATCTGATGAGAATGGAGTTGTGACTAGAGACAAGGCCAGGTTAGTTGCACAAGGATACACTCAAGTGGAAGGTCTTGACTTTGATGAAACCTTTGCTCCTGTGGCTAGGTTAGAATCTATAAGATTGCTCTTAGGAGTAGCTTGCATCCTTAAGTTTAAGCTATTCCAAATGTATGTGAAAAGTGCGTTCCTTAATGGGTACTTACATGAAGAAGTCTATGTTGAACAACCTAAGGGGTTTATTGATCCAACTCATCCCAATCATGTTTACAAGTTGAAGAAAGCTCTATATGGATTAAAGCAAGCTCCAAGGGCGTGGTATGAACGTCTTACTGATTTTCTTATTGGTCAAGGATACAGAAAAGGAGGGAATGACAAAACTCTGTTTGTTAAGGAAGAAAATGGTAAATTGATGATTGCACAAATATATGTGGATGACATTGTTTTTGGTGGAATGTCGGATCAGATGGTTCAACATTTCGTTATGCAGATGCAGTCTGAATTTGAGATGAGTCTTGTAGGTGAACTAACTTACTTTTTGGGTCTTCAAGTGTAGCAAATGGAAGAAACCATCTTCGTCTCTCAAAGCAAGTATGCCAAGAACATTGTGAAGAAATTTGGAATGGCAAATGCTGCACACAAAAGGACACCTGCACCTACACATCTAAAGCTTACTAAGGATGAAAGTGGTACAAGTGTTGATCAAAGTCTCTATAGGAGTATGATTGGCAGCTTGTTGTATCTTACTGCAAGCAGGCCTGACATCACGTTTGCTTTAGGAGTTTGTGCAAGATACCAGGCAGAGCCCAAGATTAGTCATAACACTCAAGTCAAGAGGATTCTGAAATATGTGAATGGGACAAGTGACTATGGTATTATGTTCTCACATGGTAATGATTCTAGATTAATTGGCTATTGTGATGCTGATTGGGCTGGAAGTGCTGATGATAGGAAAAGCACATCAGGTGCTTGTTTCTTTCTTGGAAGTAATTTGATCTCATGGTTCAGTAAAAAGCAAAACAGTGTCTCTCTATCAACTGCTGAAGCTGAATACATAGCAGCTGGAAGTAATTGTTCTCAATTGTTGTGGATGAAGCAGATGTTGAAAGAATACAATGTTGAGCAGGATGTTCTAACATTGTACTGTGACAATTTGAGCGCCATAAATATTTCAAAAAATCCAGTTCAACACAGTCGAACCAAACACATTGATATTCGTCATCACTTCATCAGAGATTTGGTTGAAGATAAAATTGTTACTCTTGAGCATGTGTCTACGGAAGAACAGTTGACTGACATCTTTACTAAGGCATTGGATGCAAATCAATTTGTGAAATTAAGGGGCAAATTAGGTATTTGCCTATTTGAAGAACTGTAGCAATTACAGTTATTGGAGGACGCAGCAGTTATAACCAACTTCCTCCCTTTAGTGATGCACACCATTCTAGGAAAACAATCATATACTTTCCTAAAATTTTCCATGTCCCACTATTTTCTCTCTCTAACCTCCATTCACGGCAATAACCTATCCAACTTCACTCAATCAACTTCTCAAAACTCTTGCACTCTCATTCTCTTCACAAACCGCAAAAACCTCCTCAACTACCAAAATCAAAACTTCTATTCCACCATGTCTACTTCACAAAAATCCTCCCCTGTCAAAGATCAGACAACTGTTTCGCCTACAAAAAGTTCTTCCGATCACTCTAAATCAAAGGTTGAAGCATCTCCTTTGATCGCTCTTGTAGAACCCTTGGCGTCGGTGCATGCAAGTGAAGTAGAGAACCGATCTACTCGAAGCAAATCTGTTGCGAAGAAGAAGAAATCAAAGAAAGTAAGTAATTCTCCAACTTCTGTCTCTAGTAAAATCGGAAGCAAAAAGTAAACTAGATCAAAATCTGTACCGAAACGTGTGTTTACCATGACAGATTTGTACCTAAATCCAAATCCTTTTGCGTCCGATAATGTTGATGTTGTTGTTGATTCTGGAAAATCAAATGTTGAAACATCTAGGATTGTTGATGAGTCTGTTACCCTAGATTCGGAGAAATCCAAAACCCTAGGTTCTAATGATCCCAAATCTGATGACCTATTAGGGAAGACTTGTGAGAACACTGTTACTGCTACTGTTGTTGAGAGTATTTCTGAGAAACCTTAGACTGTGGATGAAGAGACTGTTTGTGTTAATGATTCTGAGTTAGGTTCTCAAAAACCAACTGATGTGGTGAAGGATGTTGGAACATCCAGTGTTCCTGCAACTAACGATGTTGCGCCGGATGTTGAAACATCCTTGGCTCAACCTGAAACAAGTTCTGATTCTCAGGCTGCTACTGAGAAAACTGTGACTGCTGACATAGGAGTATCTGAAGATATTGAGAAGACTGTGGAAGTCAATACTGAAGAAAACAATTCCTCTGAAGATACTGTTAATGACAATCATGTCATTATTGATGTGGATAAGGATAATTCTTTTGATAATCCTCTTGTGAAATCTTTTAAAACCATCAAGTCTAGACTGCGGGGTAGCACCAACAAAGCTGCTTCTGTTACCAAAACTGTGACTACAAAAAAGAAAGGAAAAGATGCATCGAGTAAATCTGTGCTGTATGGACCAGGTCGTGGGTGGAGCAAAGACACCCCTATTAAATCAAGTAAGAACAAGCCCCAGAAGAGACGACTTGCTTATTCTGATGACTCTGAGTACAATGTTGAAGAGGATGTTGAAGACATTCCTCCTCCTGCTAAGAAAAGTAAGCCAAGTGCAAAGAAGGCTTCTCTCACCGTTGAAGATGCTGTTGGAGTAAGCCCTAAAAGCCAATCTATTTGATATCATTTGCTTTTGTATTGTGACATGATTTATATATATTAAATATATATAATAAGGCATTTCTTTATTATGTTTGTTTTCCAAAATAATAAAGTCCCTAGAATAGATTGTTCATGTAATGAAACATTAAGTGAGACTTAATCGTGAGATTACATTAACTTAAGAACACTATTCTTAAAGTATCCGTAGTCAAACTTTAATATGAAATGGGATAACATTAAAGCATAGAGACTATTATGTTGGTAGACTGATGATCACGTCTCACTGATCATAGATAATGAGTTATCAAGTCTTCACATAGATATAAATGTTAAGGATAACTTTATATCGGATTGACCCACCATGAGAATACTGCATAGAATGTTATGAAATGTCATAAGTTATTCTCATAGTGATAAAAGGTGCATTCCATCCTTCGACCTGAAACCACTGTGTACCCTAGATGTAGGAGTGTAATACCTTGTTGCCATTCAAACGTTATCCGTAACTAGATAACTATAAAGTTGGTTGATGGGTATCCCACGAATCATGCTGAGGGACATGAGTGACCTAGATGGGATTTGTCCCTCCTACATAACGGGAGATATGTCTATGGGCCCAATATTGAACTAGACAAGGATGACATACTATGCCTTGTGTTCAATATAGACATGAGGACAAAAGGGTAATTATGCACAAGATGTTTATCACAGAAAGGTTAGTCAGATCACATGACATTCTTATAACTTGGGTAACAGTGATGTGTTGCTAGATACCGCTCACTGTTTATAATATTAAGATAAATATTATTGCCAACGTTATAAGAACCTACAGGGTCACACACATAAGGACAGTTAAAATGGGAAAAATAAGTAAGACTTATTGCGGGGGTGCAATTAGTGAAAAACGAATATTGGGCTTAAGAAGTCCAAATTCGTGTGAACTGAAGCTCACATAAGAAACTCTATAAATAGAGCCTTATGAAGTTCAGTCTCTCACACTTTTTGGAGAAATTTTGAATTTCTCTAAACCCTAATTCGTATTTGAGAAATTGTGAATTTCTCTAAACCCTAATCCGCTCAAGTTCCCTCATTCTTCATCCAAGAACGGCTAGCACCGAAGTTGAAGGTTCCTGTTCGTGTGGACTAAGTGGAGGCGCTGCAATTGCGGTGCTCGTGATCGATTGAAGGTTCTTGTTCGTGATCATACGGTGTTTCTTGTTCGTGATCAAAAGGCAGTTCGTGTTCGTGATCGAAAGCTCCTTGTTCGCGAAAGAAAGCATCAGTTCTTCAAAGGTAACAATGTATTCTTGACCATGATCTTTCACATGGATCCATTGAAGGAAAATAAAATTTTAAAAATCCGCTGCGTTTTATCTTTGATAAACAGTCACGTTTTCCTTCAGTGGTATCAGAGCCACTTGTGAAACCATGGATCGGTTTTGATGTTTGTTACCGTTTATTAATATGATATGATTATGAATCTATATTAATAATAATAAGAACAAGAATTAATAAGATGTGATTGATTAATCTTAATTTATATATGTGATATATAATTCTAATACGACATTGGTATATGTGATATACCGATTATATTGTTCATCAGAATATTTTGTGATTGACGTGAATAATGGGTGATTGTGAGCATGTGCTTCGGAATCCGATACTGGTGAAGCATTCATGAGTCAATCATCTATAATGAACAACAATCTTGAAACGTTTTGATGAATGATTGTTGTATTAGGATTCATAAAAATACAAGTGTTGTATTATTATGGAAACAGAATCGATTAGGGTTTCAAAATTGTGTCAAACGTTGATACAATTAGGGTTTCGTTAATGAACCGTTCATTACGAAACCTTGAATCGGATTGTTTTGTTTAATCACGTTTCTGTTTAAATTGTTTAAACATTGTTTAAAATCGCTATTCTGTTTAAACATTTTAATCGCGTTTCTGTTTAAAGCAAAGGTTGTTTAAATCGCGATTCTGTTTAATTGTTTAATTCGCGATTCTGTTTAATTTGTTTATGTTTAAAATGTTTAAACATATTGGAATCAATTAAATAATAAAGGAATTAAAATTGGCCAAACCATGTTTCTGTTTATGGTTATCGATTGGTTTGATGTTTCGGAACCGTTTCTGGTGAAGCATCAACATATTGATTAGAAACATGTTACTCGATCACATATTTCATAACGATGCAAGTGTTGTGTCATTATGATTAGGGTTTGTAAAACGTATCAAATGTTGATGCAAAATTAGATGGTAATTCAAAGTTTGACAAATATATTTAATTTTGAAATCGTTTCAAAATTTTAGAAATATCTTTTGAAATTGTTTTAAAAGATAATATTACCAATTTTGGAAAAATATTTTATTCAAAAACGTTTTGATTAAATAAATTACAATATTTGGTAATTGGAGAATTGTCAAAGATTTGATTCTACTTTAAAATAATATTATTTATTTTAGCAAATTTTGATTCGAAAGATTTAATTGTGAATTAAAAGGTTTGAATCAAATTTAATTGCTAACTTTGCGTAGTGTGATCAATCGCCGGATTTTAATTTAATTTATTTAATTATGAGACTTTAATTTTAATAATAATGATAAAAGTGTGTTTATTATTATTTTGTTGTGAGTGGTTATGGCTTTAGTCTTATAATTCTATTTATTGGGTTTTTGAAATACGGTCTGCGTGTCGTGCCTCTCTCTCTCAAATTCTATATGTACATTCTCCTCTCATCCACTCCCTCGTATGTAAAACGAGTTTCTCTTATTTGTAATGTAATTAGAATACAAGGAAGTAAGAAGAATCCTGACGCTTGAACAACCCTGGAGGTCTAGCTTGGAGAAGCAAGGTCGTTTCTAGGACTAGTTTAGATTCTCTCATTGGCTTGAGAGAATCACAGCGTTAGGAGCCATAATCATGTCACTTTTATTTTGTTTAATTGTTATGCATGCTTGAATGATTGGAGTGCGAATATATATGATATATAAGCCGTGGTGAGGTGAGATCAAACTAATTAAAAATCCTTCAAATAATATATTAAGTTTTATGCTTTCCAAAGAATAGCACCCTTCAAGATCAATATCGATTAATGTAGGTTTTGCCAACGTAAAGTGCATTGTCTATATTGATAAGTTGCGGTGAGATAACCAGTTTATCCGAGGGCTATTCTTTGGGTTAACTTAACTAAATAAATATAATATGATTATATGATATTAGAAGCAAGCGTTGGGTTATTCCATATGATGGATTAAAAAATAAAATAAGTGTTATTTACCCAACGGAAAGGATATGAGAGTTGTATGAGATACAATTGGAAAGGAGTTTCCTACCTAAATAAACTAAGTTTTGTGTAATCAGTCCAATGCTGACTTAAAACAAAGTGAAATATGGATCTCATTCTCACTAGAAAATCTTCCAACGGGATTTTCCGAATCATATGCTTGAAGGTCATTTGGTTTGAATAAAATAGTGGGAGCATTTTAATAAAAGTCCGTATTAAAATGATTTAATCATAAATACAAAGTTTTACATATCTCTGTAATTAGAATTTTGGAATACAATACAAATTATATTGTCCTTATGAAGGACAAGAATTTCAGAAAAGTGTTTCTGAATTGGTACACAATTGAGAATTGTTCTCAAATGCGAGAAAAACTATGAGTTCTTGAACTATACTCTCTAGCAACCTACTATGACTAGATTCGAGAAGGATGCTTATCAAAAGTATCAAATCAAGTCGAATGTCTAGATATAGAATATTTCATACTTGTAATTTTAAAAAGAAATGATGTGATCATTAAATCTCAAACAAGTTTTTTATTTTCAAAAAGGATTACAAAGTATGAAAAATAATATATCTCTCAATAGACCAAATCAAGTAACGAACTTGAGTTTCATGATCTTGATAATATTGTCTATAAAAGGTTGTAATAAGGACCAAATAAAATTTGGACCTTGTATATACATACGAGATGTATATTAACCACCAAACTTTTTGATATATTTTGTTTATTACTTCATTTACATTATTGATAAATATCAGTAAATGTAGATGTATGTGTATGACACAAATTAGAAATCTTTGAATTTTTCAAAGAGTTCAATAATGAAGTAAAACAAAATAACTTACAAAAGTATTAAAGTCATATGAACAAGTCATAATGGTAAATACTTAGTTAAGGAATATAATAACTATTTTATCGCATCATGTTTGACATGATTTGATTTAAGATAGTTTAATTATATGTCGTTGACTCTTTGTTGTAATTTCTCTACTTATAGTTATTCTTCACCCACAACTAGCTCTGCCTTTTAAAAGTAATCATAAAGACATTATATTTGATATGAAGGTAAAGTACCTAGTTTGCCTTTATGATAGTTTGGATTGAAAATTTATCAGATAAATTTAATTCCAAATTGGATGAATGTGGAAGTATCCTAAAGAAACTAAGGGAAGTATCCTAGTCCTACATCACTCTTCAGGACAAAAGTTGTTTTGTTGCTAGAACTTAAAAGAGTCAGTGGGAGTGATATAGAACTTGAATGATTCAAGTACCACAACATTACTATTTTAAGGGAACACAAACTGGTTCCTCAAGGTTGTTGTAGGATCAACCGTTTGAGTTGCACATGAGGCTAGACAAGTCTAACATATCACAAGGCTGGGAAGTATGATTTTATCATGACTTAACAAGGTGATATGGTTTTCATTGAAGATGAATATTTAACTTGTTTAAAAGGTCATAAATAACCTAAATTCTGAGAAGTGGCTAAACGCCATAGAATCTTATATAGAATCCATGTACACAGACCTTATGTGATAATGGTTATGTCATTAAGATGAGTAAGACTCAGACGATAAAAGTGAGTCTTCTTATAGAAGACTGACATGGATGATATGGAGACTACATTTAAGATGTAATTAATTATTAAAGGTTTCATGCAAAATCAAAATGCAAATTATGATGAAACCATGATCGTAGTCTAGTTACAATTGTTATACTACATGTTCTGGTAGATGGATGACAAAGTTGCATTCCTTAATTGGAATGACCTCATATATATGTGTTAGACATATACATAGGGTTTTCTCAATCCAAAGGATGCTTGAAAGGTATACAAATTGTAGCAATCTAATTTTGATTATATCAAGTTCTCAGAAGTTGAATTATTTGTTCTTATTTATGAAGTTTTATGAAAACGAATTAATAAAGGACAAATATAATTCTTGTGCACACAAGGAGGTTAGTGGGAGTAATTATATTAATCTGGTATCATGCGTGGATGACATATTAATCATCAAAACATTTTCCTTATACATGTAAGACATGATTAAGGAAATATCTCTTGATGAAATACTTAGGCGAGACTTCCTAAAGAGTTAGGAATCATAATCTATAGAGATAGATTGTTGACGCAACAAATGATTTTATTTGTTCTAAGGACAATGTCACGTCTCACTGGATGAGAAAGAGATACATGAAAAGAATCCACATGCTTTAGCAAATGGATCACTCATGTACACCATATAATATGTACAACACCAGATACACCATATGCTTATAGCATAATCAGTAAGTACCAAAATTGAATCTAGTGTTTGACACTAATTGACCTTCAAGAATATCCCTAAGTACCTTAAAGGAACTAAGGACTATCTTTTGAAATAGGTAGGTATGGAAAAGATCATTGTAAATAAGTTATAATGATGATAGTTTCCAATCCGATACATTGTATTGAAATTCAAATTTATGTCAGATATAAACACTGTAAGCTAATAAGCTTCAAAACGTGTCTATTTCTATTACAAAGGTCAAGTATTTGATTTGGATCGTTTAGTTCAGGATTGAGCTAAAACTATGTTTCCATCGTTGCAGATTTCATTAATCACATTAGTGATGATAATGATTTAATCTTGCAAACAAAGGAATAGATCTCACCAACGATTCAAATATATATAGACACCTTTCTATTTCGATAGAGATCGAAAGAGTAACTTTGAAAAGATATGTAAGATACCAACATAGGAAATAATTCCTTATCTACTAATGTAGCATCTTGCTAAGAAGTTGCTTGATGCTCATGCTAACCGATAAATGTTAGATGAACATTTGATTGGCTTTAGTGCTAGTGGGAGATTGTTGGAGTAAGCCCTAAAAGCCAATCTATTTGATATCATTTGCTTTTGTATTGTGACATGATTTATATATATTAAATATATATAATAAGGCATTTCTTTATTATGTTTGTTTTCCAAAATAATAAAGTCCCTAGAATAGATTGTTCATGTAATGAAACATTAAGTGAGACTTAATCGTGAGATTACATTAACTTAAGAACACTATTCTTAAAGTATCCGTAGTCAAGCTTTAATATGAAATGGGATAACATTAAAGCATAGAGACTATTATGTTGGTAGACTGATGATCACGTCTCACTGATCATAGATAATGAGTTATCAAGTCTTCACATAGATATAAATGTTAAGGATAACTTTATATCGGATTGACCCACCATGAGAATACTGCATAGAATGTTATGAAATGTCATAAGTTATTCTCATAGTGATAAAAGGTGCATTCCATCCTTCGACCTGAAACCACTGTGTACCCTAGATGTAGGAGTGTAATACCTTGTTGCCATTCAAACGTTATCCGTAACTAGATAACTATAAAGTTGGTTGATGGGTATCCCACGAATCATGCTGAGGGACATGAGTGACCTAGATGGGATTTGTCCCTCCTACATAACGGGAGATATGTCTATGGGCCCAATATTGAACTAGACAAGGATGACATACTATGCCTTGTGTTCAATATAGACATGAGGACAAAAGGGTAATTATGCACAAGATGTTTATCACAGAAAGGTTAGTCAGATCACATGACATTCTTATAACTTGGGTAACAGTGATGTGTTGCTAGATACCGCTCACTGTTTATAATATTAAGATAAATATTATTGCCAACGTTATAAGAACCTACAGGGTCACACACATAAGGACAGTTAAAATGGGAAAAATAAGTAAGACTTATTGCGGGGGTGCAATTAGTGAAAAACGAATATTGGGCTTAAGAAGTCCAAATTCGTGTGAACTGAAGCTCACATAAGAAACTCTATAAATAGAGCCTTATGAAGTTCAGTCTCTCACACTTTTTGGAGAAATTTTGAATTTCTCTAAACCCTAATTCGTATTTGAGAAATTGTGAATTTCTCTAAACCCTAATCCGCTCAAGTTCCCTCATTCTTCATCCAAGAACGGCTAGCACCGAAGGTTGAAGGTTCCTGTTCGTGTGGACTAAGTGGAGGCGCTGCAATTGCGGTGCTCGTGATCGATTGAAGGTTCTTGTTCGTGATCATACGGTGTTTCTTGTTCGTGATCAAAAGGCAGTTCGTGTTCGTGATCGAAAGCTCCTTGTTCGCGAAAGAAAGCATCAGTTCTTCAAAGGTAACAATGTATTCTTGACCATGATCTTTCACATGGATCCATTGAAGGAAAATAAAATTTTAAAAATCCGCTGCGTTTTATCTTTGATAAACAATTACGTTTTCCTTCAGATGCTCCCATGGATAATGTGTCTTTTCATTCCATTCCTAATGCTCAGAGATGGAATTCTGTTTACCATAGGAGGATGGCCCTGGAGAGAGCTAGGTAAGAAAGCTCTCAAATGTGAAGATGTGATGGAGCTTATTGAAGCTGCTGGTTTAATGAGAACAGTCACTGACTTTGGAGACTGTTTTGAACGCTTGGTCAAGGAATTCCTGGTTAATATTCCTGAAGGTTGCAATGATCCTTTGAGTAAAGACTTCTAGAAGGTGCATGTTAGAGGAAAGGTTGTAATCTTCTCTCCTAAAGTGATCAACAAATATTTGGGCAGAGATGAAGGACCTCAAGCTGAAGTGGAGGTCACTGACAATGCCTTATGCAAGGCTATTACTGGTGGACAGGTCAAGGCGTGGCCTATTAGAGCAAAGGTCCCTGCTGGGAAACTAACTGTGAAATATGCCTTATTGAACAGAGTTGGCTCTGTGAACTGGGTTCCAACCCTTCACACCTCTGATATCTCAACAGGTTTGGCAAAGTTTATCTACATTGTTGCAAATAAAATTCCATATGCTTTTGGACAGTATATTTTTGACCAAACCCTGAGACATGGTAAGTTTGGTGCTGTGAGTTTACCTATTGCTTTTCCCACTCTTTTGTGTGGCATTATTATCAGTCAACATCCAGGTATTGTGTCTTCTGATGATGTGGCTAAGAAGAGGGAATCTCCTCTGATTTTCCACTATAAGCTGTTCAGTAAGCAGCATGTTCCAGATATTGTTGGAACATCCTCCCAACCTGCTCCTATGCAAATGACGAGGAAGGATGTTATAGCTGGGTTGAAGGATGTCTGTAAGGAATTTGATGAGAAG
Organism: Trifolium subterraneum; assembly: GCA_951799995.1. Taxonomy (NCBI): domain Eukaryota; kingdom Viridiplantae; phylum Streptophyta; class Magnoliopsida; order Fabales; family Fabaceae; genus Trifolium; species Trifolium subterraneum. Next base: position 32,956,072 of record OX637468.1, read on the forward strand.
AAAGAGGAGCTTGACAGGATGTTTGATGCTAAGAAGAAGATTTTTGAGGATATGATTGCTGCTCTGGAGCGTGAGGAAGATCTTGTGGCTGTGGATACAAATGCTGATAATATGAAAGGTGTTGTTGCAGTTGATACTGAGGAAGGAACTGGTGTGGGTGATGACAAAGGTGGTGATGATGTTGAGACCAGTGCTGAAACATCTGGTGGTGATACAGATGAGGGAGAAGGAACTGCTAGCAGCTCTGAAGACTGATTCTACTGCTTTGTTCTTAGCTCTTGTGTTTTTTTATGTTGTTCTGTTTCTCTTATGACTGTCTTATCATGGGCGCTGCCCTGAATATTTGAGCACTCATGTGCTATGCTGGTCTGTAATAATCTACTTGTATGTCCTTATGGTACTGTTTGATATTCTGCCTGAAGATAATTTGTCAACTTTTGTGGCTAAAAAGGGGGAGTAATAGTGTTAGTATGTGCATGTTCCCTGATGTGTGATGTGGAATCAGATGTTGAAGCATTCTGCTGATATGTGTAGGAGTAGTTTATAATGCATGTATGAGTAGCTATGTATGTGATGTATGTTTGAGGGGGAGTAGTATGACAACATGTTCAGGGGGAGCAAATTTTTTTTTGAAAAAGATCTTGTTCTTGTTTGCTCTGATTCTGATGTTGAGGGGGAGCAAGTTTGCTGTGATCCATGCATGTGCTTATGTTCTGATAAATGTTGAAACATCCAGTTACTGGGAATTTATTTTTCCTAAGTGGCTGAGTTTGTGTGAGAGATCATTTCTCTCTTTTGGCTTATCCTGTGAGGCTAGTTGTGTTCACCTTTCCGCTGTTGTATGCCTCTGATATTTCCGAGTGATACTGTATTTTCTTATCTGCAATTTTTCTTGAGGAGCTCAAATGACAAATCTGCTTTGAAGAAATGATGTTCTGTTTAATATGTTGTGTGTTCATGTTGATCTGTGGAAATTACATCTCTGTGTATCTCTCTAAAATGGTTGAAGTAATCTCAGATTGTTTTAGCCAAAAATTTGCCAAAGGGGGAGATTGTTGGATATTTGAATTGGCCTCATTTTGCTAAAACAAATATACAAGCAAGATGTTGGACCAAATGTTTCAACATTGGTACAACCAGTGTCCAAATGATTTGCGCGCGTGTTTTAAATAAGGAAAGCGCGTTTTTAAAAGGAATCCACGTTTTATTCTTGTGCGCCAAGGAGTATACTTTTGTAAAGAATCAGCGATGAGATATTTTCCTAAAGATGTTCTGACATTTTAGGAAACTTTATGTATGGTTCTGATTCTTGATTAATGTGTGTTCTAAGCCCATTTTGGAGTTCAGCCCGTTTCTGCTTGGAGTATATATATGAAGAACGAAAAACCCAGTAGGGTTATCAAAGCCGTTATCGAAGAATAGCATTCTAGGGTTTTATGTATTGTTCTATTTTGTGAGCCTTTCTTGTGGATTCTATAACACAAGCTAAGGACTGATTTTGTTGTGTGTGTTAGTTACTCCTAAGCTTCTAAGTACGGAGTTAACTTGTTCTTTTGAAGTGTGTCTTCGCAAACATTATTGTGTTACTGTAATCACTGTGCGTGATAGTTGGAGGTGAGATGGGATCTCATACTTAGGAGTTCCTAAGTAGAAGTTGCACAAGTAGGTGCCTAGGATATAAGTTGTAAACGGGGCGTTTACTGAGGGCTTAGATTTAGCACTACATTAGTGGATTTCCTTCCTAGATTGGTATCCCCCAGAGTAGGTTCGTTTATGCCGAACTGGGTTAACAAATCATTTGTGTCTTTATTGTTTTCTGTCATTTAAATTATATTTCCTGCTGCTTCGTATAAGGTTGGAACATTGGTTACAACACTGTGCTCACAGAAGTGTTGGAACATTGTATTCAACATTAGTTCCTGGGCGTGCCAGATTTCAGACAGGATGGGCAATGTTAGTGTTCAATCCCCCAAGGTAACGAGCTATCGTTTGTTCCTCCTTTTCATGAATATCACATTTCATCATCAACTTATCAAACTCTCTAGTGTATTCTTCCACCGACAAATTCTTTTGGCGAAGATTTTGTAGTTGAATGAAGTTATCTTGGTAGTAATGGACAGGTAAAAACTTACTTGTTAGTTCTCGTCGCATTTTCTCCCAAGTCTTGATCTTTCTTTTCCCTTCACGTGCACGCTTCCTTTTAAGATTTTCCCACCATATGGAGGCGTGCTTCTTTAATTTTATGGCAATGATCTTTACTTTCTTCTCTTCGGGTACCGCCTTGTACTCGAACACTCGTTCAACAGTTTGAAGCCAATCTACAAACTCATCGGGTTGAAGTTTTCCTTCAAAATCAGGGATTTCTACCCTTATGTCGTCACTTTTGGATGATCTTCGAGGCGGTCGTCGACGTCTGGTTGAAGAAGAGTCGCTACTAGATGTGTCGACTTCGGATGCTTGTTGGTATTCATCCAATAAAACTTGTTGAGCATCCACTGCCTCTTGTAACTGTTGAATTTGCCTTTTCAAATCTTCCAATTCTAGATCACGTTGTTGGCGTCTTGGAGGCATTTCGAAAGTTTTTTTTTAATAGGTCAGGGGTAAAATGGTAATTATGGAGAAATTTGGGCGAAAATGAAATTTTCAGAAAAGTCCGGGGCAGATTTGGAATTTCAGAAAATTCCGGGGAGAAAATTGTGATTTTTGGAAGTTCAGGGGTCAAACTGCAAATATAGAGAGTTTGGGGGTGAAATGGTAAATAGCGAAAGTATAGGGGTAAAAGTTTAATTTTGTGGTTTATTGATGACGTGGCAAGGATTGACACGTGGCAGAGTTTGTTTGGGGCGGAAAATGACGTGGCAGATGAGGTGTATGCTGACGTGGGACATGGTGACGTGGCAGGAGGTGGGCACGTGGATGAATCTGACTGGATGACGTGGTGCTGACGTAGCAGGGTGGGTGACGTAGCACGTGACGTGGCTCATCTTCTTCCTCTACAGGCGCGTGGACGGCGCGTGAAAACAGAGCACGGCGCGTGAACTTCCAGAGACGGCGCGTGCGGGCGCGTGGGCTGGAGGTTGGCCGTGAAATTTCGTATTCTGGGGTTTTCGGACCTCCTGAACACGATGGCGGTGTTAGTTTTGGGAAAAAATGGCCGCAAAGTAGAGTTGCGTGGAAGGCTGCTCTTTTGTACTAAAAACACCTCAAAACACTCAAACTTTCCGTTGATTTTTTCACTCAAACTCAACTCCGGATTTGAACCTTGCTCTGATGCCAAGATGGCACAGGAGCCAAGAGAGAATCCACTCTAAATTTCTCTAAAGAGAAAACACAATTTGATTACTAATACCTTTAATGATTCAAGTACACATTGTGAGTTCCTTTGTATAGGAGAAGAGTAGCTACTATGACTTATTACATGGAGACAAGTGTTAGGATCAACATGATGCAACAAAACAAGTGTTAAGATCAACATTACAAGTGTGAGACATGCAAATATGCAACAAAACAAGTGTTAAGATCAAGGTTACAAGTGTGTGACATGCAAAATATGATGAAGGATCATAATAGGAATGTGTTTGGACCAAACTATATGGATTGTGCTCTTTGGGCCTTAATCATTCTCTACCACTCTATGTTTCACAATCTTGTATTTTCCATTTGTAAGAACCTGAAAAATAAAATTTACGATACATTAACGACAAATAGGTCACAAATAAATAAGATAAGAGATTGATCCATACACATTTACTCCTTGTATATATAATTTTGCTTAATAAAAACTTAGAGGGAATAATAACTTGTGGTACATATTATTCTACGCTACTCCCTCAAGTCATTATTATAATTAAAATAGACTTTTTGGATACATTAATTGAAAAACTTATGTATATGGTCCACACTGTGGATTAGATACTTATTTTTTTAATGTACAAAAAAATCAAATTAATTTGCTTACAATAATAAATAATAGATCAAAAGAGAATACTTGCTAAGTACTATCTACGTGAGTAGTAGAGTCATGCTTAATTGTTCAAATAACAATTGGACCATTATTAGATACCAAATTTAGTGTTATTATTTGTGATGATGATGTTGTTGAGTGTTGTCCAGCCTCCCAAGCTTAATTGCTTTAATCAAAGAAAATAGTGTTATAACAACAATGTGATTTAAAAGAGTAAGGAAATAATAAATGCAAACAATTAATGAACACAAATGTGTGGTAACAATTTTTTCCTCGTAATAAAAGAAAATGTGTGGTAACAAAGTTGGACCAATTTTACGAGTAGAAATCCTCTCCATTTCTTAAAAGAAATGGCAAATGCAAGTACCAAAGTTTAAATGTATAAATATTCAAATAATATCAATTATTCTCAAAAAACGTGCATTTATATTCTTGATTTTCATTAAAACTATAGTAATTGTATTTGCCATTTCTTGAAAGAAATGGAGAGGATTCCAACTCCATTACTATATAGTTTTGGAAATATAAATATAAAAGTGTGACATTATGTGGGTCCAAATGTCTTTTATACACCAAAAATATTTAAAAACTTTGGTAATGGAAGAAATTAAATGGAAATGATAGTATAATGTTTACTACATTTTATTTTTTATTTTGCACTTGTAAACACACCACATTAAAGAAAGGAAAATGCTATTTAGTAAGAATTTTTTGATGCAAGAAAGAGAAGAATTTTATGTGGCAACTTTTGATTGTGTAAAATTCTAATCACTCTCTCCCCCATGTATGGCTAGCCAATTTTTGATTGGTCAAATTCCCTAATTTTATGGATTATTCTCTTTCTTGTATAATTTTTTCTTACTAAATAGCAATGCTCATGCAAATGAAAGTTCTAAAAAGAACAAGATACAGTACAATTTTAATTAACACTTTTGTCACATTTCCAACTATAGGAATTCAAATCGCCTGATGTAGATAAATCACGCGGCTTCACGCTGTTGTCAATTTTAGCCGTTGATTTCTAATCGGTCGTCCCAAAATAAATATACAAAAAGAAATACAGAAAAATCACACCCGTCACATCTGAATCAAATGGCTCCAATGCATTACTGTGTAACGTAGTAACAACACCAAATCTGATTCTCAACTATAGTTGCATCAATTTTATTTGTATCTCTTAGCCCACTTTATCTCGGAGCAAGATTTCCTACTGTTAATGCATCATGCAGTAATGGATCTCGGCCGTTCGATCTAAAATCGGTGGATGAAATTGTTTTGATGTATAAAACTGTATGTAAGAATAGAACCGTCCAATCTGAAATGAAAGGTTGTGATCTAATACCGCGTGAAACTGCGTGAAATTTCTACAACATGGAATCCGAAACCCTTTACCTCCCACTCTGACTATTTCATATGTCTCTATAGCATTAATTAATGTTACGTATGTGGTACTTTTGGCCTTTTGGGTGAAAATCTTTCTTTTATGACTACTTTGCTTACCACAACATTAGCATTCGATCTTTTCCTTGTTCCTCACATCATCTTACTGCCAAATATCACAATATGAAAAATTATTACATATGGCTTCAGTTCCGGTGGAGAGTGGACTGATGTTTGAATTATTATTATTATGTTTGAATTTTTTTAACTCAAGAAATATCAATGTTGGTTATATGTTTTCTCTAAGAAGTAAGGTAAAGTAAAGTAATTATCAAAGCTCAGGTTAAGTTATATATGTTCTCTCTTGTCGAGTACGGTTCATAGTTATTGATAAGTCGGTAGGGTCTCTTGATCCACTTGAGACATCTGGATTTGGGCCTGATCCAAACATTTATTGGAGGGATAATCGGGGTGTAGGAGTTTCGCCTTCTATAATACGTTTAAGGAGTAATGTTGTAATTTGAATTGTAGTATACTTAAATTTAAATTGTACATTGAAATTGCTTGCTAATGTTACGGGGAACCACCTTCACAAGTGGTCCACCATAGACAAGTGATCTACCGAACATGAATTTTACAAAATTTATTGTTGGATTAAAAGTTTATATCGTATAGATCATCTATAAATTTTTTTAAATTTTTTGAAAATCATTTGATATGTTATTGAGACCCATCAAAATTTATGTTATTTAACAACCGTTAATCTTGAGGTGTCTCAATAACATATCAAATGATTTTCAATTTTTCTAAATTTTTCTATGGGTGATCTATATGATATAAACGTTCAATCCAAAAGGTGAATTTTATAAAATTCGTATTCGTTATAGTGTTATTTGTGACTGGTCGACCATGGACCACTTGATGAAGTGGTCCATATTAGAATTTACCTGAAATTGCTTTGTAGTTAAAACTATATGTAAAATTGGAGTTGGAATCCTCTCCATTTCTTTCAAGAAATGGCAAATACAATTACTATAGTTTTAATGAAAATCAAGAATACAATTACTATAGTTTTAATCCTCTCCATTTCTTTCATAGTAATGGAAAAAATAGAAAATGGAGAGGATCTTAACTCTATACTAAGATGGAGTAATTAATGATAAAATACCATATTTATGCATTTTCGACAAGTTTAGACAATAACAGTGGCGGAGCTAGGATTATATTGGAGCCTGGGCCAAATTTTAACCAGAAACTAGAAAAAACCAAGATTATATTATAGCAAGTACAACAAGAAAAAACAAAGAGGCTACACAAACCAGAAAAAACTAGCAAAACAAAGAGGCTACATAAAATGGGGAAGCAAATGCCCTCTTTGAGAGCTCTTTGCGGTGAAGGTTCGGATAATATCAACATCACCAAGTGACTTGAATATCTCCCGCTCGGTGTAACATATTGGCAACATTAGGCGGTTCTAGGAACCAAAAACTTCCTCATCTCTGAAATTAAATGATGCAAATTTTTTTATATAATCACTTAAAATTAACAATCAAAACTTATATAATCACATTCGGTTCTTATACCCTATAACTCTACATACTACAATCAAAATTCAAAACTTATATAATCAAAACTTATACATACCCTATAACTCTACAGACTACAACAAAACTTAATAAACAAGCTCATTCTTTTTTTTTTTTAGAAACAGAATTTTTTTATTAAAACCACTTTGAGTACAAAGCAGGAAACAAAAACCAAACCTGCTACAATCAAAACAGAACACAGAACAAAAACAAAACAAAACACCCAACTAAACAGAACACACTCCACAAAAATAAACTCCCTACACTAAAGCAATAACAGAAAACATAACACCCAAACCCAACCCAACAACACAAAAATTCTAGATTGAGAATGAATGATACCTAAAGAGAGATTGAGCGGCGACTGAGAGAGAGAGATTGAGCGGCCGAGAGAGAGAGAGATCGGCGACTGAGAGAGAGGTTGAGCGGCAGAGTTGAGAGGAACAACTTGAGCAGCGGTGAAGGAGGACAAATCGAGGTTCTGAGAGAGAGTGACGATGCGCTTCGTTCGTTTTTTTTTTTGTTTCAGCACTTCTGTTTTATTTTTAAAAAAAAAAAATTAGTTGGGCTAGAGCCTGGGCACGTGCTCAGGCTAGCTGGGCCTTGAAACCGCCACTGGACAATAAAAGAGATAAATATAAAAATTATTACAAATAAGATAAATAACTTACAATATAATTTTGTCTAATAAAACTAAGATGGAGTAACAACTTGTTGTACATATTATTTTCTTTTATTTTTGGTCAAGTTTGTACATATCATTCTACCCTACTTACTAAATAATTGTCTAAATAATTATCTTTGTGTAGAGTCATATTTAATTGTCTAAATAATAATAACAATACCACCATTTTTAGAGACCAAATTTAGTGTTACTGGCACTGCTAAGGCTGAAATAACTTTATTGTGTTATTGTGTAGCATGCATAAGTTACAAACAGACATTCTTAACTTTTAAACCTTTACATGTCTTTTTCTTCTCATTTTGGCAATAATATAAATGGAAACAAAAGAAATACTTTATTCTGCATCTCTATTAGAAGAACTTAGAAGTTAGAAGAACAGGGAGACTTTGGGGTATTAGAACTCGACGAAGAGATAATACAATCATTCAAAGTTTTCCATTCGCTGCAACGAAGAGAGAACGTGCACATCCTATAAGTTATATATGTACTCATAATATTTTATATGAATATTGTTCTATGACAAACTCTAAGTTATAAGACATCATAATCTACAAGAACTAACATTAAAATAAAAATTAATACTCACATATCATATTCAAACTCTAACAAATAAACAATTAATGTTAAATTCTACAACTACATTACTACTATCATTTATCTCTTAATTAAACCAAGACTTAAACAAACACTAGGAAAAATATCAGGAAAAACCAGCCCCCAAAAGTAGAGGGAACAAGCTGCAGAATTTTCAAAACTATTACTATTCATTCAAGCTAGCAGAGTTGGAAGATGAGTTCATGCATTATCACACCAAGAATTGAATTTCCTGCATAAATAGTAAAGAGGAGCATTTAAGTCAACAATACAAATAAGGAATAATCTTAAGCAGCAATAATGCATTACAAAAAGTTGTTGTCAATTGTATAACTTAAGATACAGATCAAAGTTGTTGTCAACTCTTTGTTGCCCTTTCAACAATGTAATCAAGAACAACGTGGATCGCATTAGGTTTGTGGTCATACACCTTCCGGTGTAATAATACTTCGAACAATTCCAGTATCAATTTGGACAATTGAAACGTTAATCCATCCAACGGATTAACGGTGCAGTTGTCCAGATTGATACAGAGATTGTTATCACAAACCTAACATGGTCTACCTATCTTTTAGATTTTGTGGAATTTCGGACATATAAATCAATCAAAAACATAGGAAAAGATCTATCTACGTACAAAGCTACATCAATGAAGATACAAAAAATAAATAAGAAGAAACCAGAAAAAGATGAAAACATAATCAATATATGTTCAACAAAGAAGAGTATGAGTGGTGATTATAAAGGGAATGAGGGAAGTTGTTAGGACAATATGGATTCCTTAAGTGTTGTGTGCATACATGCATGAAATTATGTGTCATCAATGTAAATGTGCCTATGTATTGAGTTGTGTCTACGAATTTGTAGCCTTTAAAAAAGAATTTGTTACCTTTATATATGCTTCTAATTTTATATCCCTACGTCCAAAGAATTTTTATATGATTTGTTGAGTGGGTTTTGCTTTTGAACTTTGCCACCTCTATTCATGATAACATTGATGAAAGTTTAGGGTTCCGTTTTGAAAGTGATATACTTCAAATTTCATTAAAATTTTAAAATATAATGCAAAGTACTGTAAGTATCAAGTAATTTTATTAGTTGTAATAATGAATTTGAACATAGGCAAATATTAATGGATCTTGTTAAAAATATAAAATCAAAGAGGAATAATAACAAAAGAAACCAATAGTTAGTTAGTCTAGCGGTAATTGACGCTAAATTTAGTATGAAGTACAACGGTTCAATCTCCGCAACTAATCTCGAATAAGATTACGCTATACAATGAGCCGTATACGATAGTGAAAACAAAAAGAAAAAACTAAAGAAAAAGCACTAATTAATAAGGAATGTATGTCATGTCACCCATGCATGCTTTTTCTTTCAAATGATGATGACCGGTTCCTAAACAAAGAGTACATAATTTCCTTTTCTTCACATGCATGCTTCATGCTTTCTACGACTCCTACGAATAATTTGGGAGTTGGGTGGCTCAGAACAAGTGCATATTTGTTTTTATGACCTTGCAAATTAAATCATTTCTTCCAACTATAAAATCAGTATATATTTATTTTTGTGAATGACTAATCTCTAATTGGTAATTTTGATGATTGTGACTGAATTTCTTAACTTTTTGTTATGAATAGATTTTGTGAATTTTCATTGGTCATTAGCTCAATGTATTTTCTTATAAATATGACTTACATTGTCAAAAAAATATACGAATAATACAAATTCGATTATTTTTCTCCGTCATCTATATTTGTTTATAGTTCAACTGGTTTGAATTAGAGTTAAAGAAATTGGATATCATAGTTTAGTTAAACCCGGATAAATAAGAAAAATACATTGACCGTTTAAAAAAATAAAAAAGTCTATATTCTTCTTGTCTAACTCTTTTTTTTAATGAAAATTTATAAATTAATTTTATAACATATTATCATCACGAGACTCTACGTCATTCTTATAATTAAAATTGGAGTATTGTTTTGTATTCCTTTCATCTTGGGTCAATTGCATGCATATCAATATTTTATATTTCTATCATTCATCTTATAAGTTTTATTTAAACACATTAATCTTTTAATCTTTTATAGTTCGTAATTAAAAAATTTATTGAAAATTTTGTTTAGCTAACACCATTATCACATTAAGCCTAATAGTAAACTATCAGGTTGGCTCCTATAGTACGATGCAAAGCAAGTTGTGACGGATTACCACGAGTACGCTCACCTACTCAGCCAAATACAGATACACTTCCATGAGTTTTGGCAATGTTATTGATCAATTCCATAATGAGTACAAAAGTCTATCCACAATGAAATTTTGTTTATCAATTATCACATGGATAAGCTGGTGGTGTCATTATAATTTATATTAGGCTTTACGATTTTTGGAATCGAATAATTTCAAACACTATATTTTCTGCCATTTATTTTATCTTTAACTCAAGGTTGACTGATTTTAAAGATAAAAAAACACAATTTTATTGTGAATTAACTTCCATAAATAAATCAATAAAAAAACAAAATGTTTTTGATTGAAAATTGTTAATCCTCGTTAATTAAGTTTTTTATCGGAAATTATTTGACATTTGAAAATAAAAAAAGTTGTTTAAAAATTAAATGCAGAGAGGTTCAATGCAATTCCCCTTTCCTTTAAAACTTTATTTGCAATTTTAGACATGTTTATGTTGAATTATTATCATATAGTCATTGATGGACCCTTGGATTACTTTAGCAACATCTAATTAAAATTCTCTGAGTTGTAAGAGCTGAGTACACTTTGTACTATTTATAATTTTTTTAACTGATATATCAAAAATAAAAATAGTAATATAATATATTCTTGACCATGTAACTGATAAATGCCAAAAAGTTGTTAAATTATATAGGGAATCAAGGCATTTACTAACTTATTTTGTAAGTTATCATTAAGAACATCCCAATTTAGTGTATATATTTGCTTTCATCTAAATCTCAACTATTTTGTAGGCTTTTGACCCTGGAACATGTTTCGAACAAAGAAACAAGTTTTTTTTTTGGTTTTCAAGTCTTGCCAGCTCCCGCCTGGCGAGAGGTAGCGAGAACAAGTCAAAAACAAAAGGTTCATGTGGCGAGAGGTGGCGAAGCATCTCGCTAGGTCCCGCCTGGCGAGAGTCAACGACAACAGCGGTCAATGAGACACGTGTTAAGAAACCTTCAGATGAAGAAAGATCATCTCGCCTGGCGAGAGTTAAAAATCAGAACTGATATAAAATGATTTCAGAAACAGAATTTGAGGATATCACTTGTTTTGACAGCTGAGAAACATGGAGAGAACAGAAAGCTATGTTTTCTAAGAGATTTGGAAGGTAGATTCATTCAACTTGAGACATCAAGTGTTGATGTTCACTCAATTCTTTTCTCTTCATCTTTGTAAGCTCATACTCACCATGTGTAACTAAACCTCTCTTTGTTGGGATTGGATGTAATATGATTTATGATCATGTTTTTATCTTGATCTTGTGATATATGTTTTAGTTATTAATCAATATTGATATATGTTTTGCATAGATTTAGGTTTAGTATTCACTTCGGTATCAAATCTTAATGTTATTGTGTCGATTGGTCATCTGAGACATCGGAGGTTAATAGATAAAATAGATATCTCGGTGTTATCTGGACACGGAAACATCTGACGAGCGATACGTGATAATATTGATTGATAAATAAAATATATATTGCATTGATTATGATAATGCATGTGAGTGAATCGATGAAGTCTAATCCCAGCAATCCTAATCTCCCTGAATTTTAATCACTTTTATTTGCACTTTTTATGTTTGCAAGAAACAAATAATTTCAAAACTTGTACTTAAAATACAAAATACAACCATATTGAAATTAAGTTCATAAGTTCTTCAAATAATAAAGTACAAAAAAAATAAAACTTCAAGTCTATTCCCACTTAAATCGCTCGCCAAAATCATGAAAACCAGAAATCACAAATAGAGTAGCGCTTGAGAATTAATGAGGTGAGAGCAACAAAAATCAGTAAATCAAAATAGAGTAAAGCTTGAGAGTAAATCAAAACAAAAATAATACCTGTGAGCCTAAGGATTAGGTGAGAGAAGCATAAATCGAAACAAAAATCAGAAATCACAAACAGAGTATGAGGTGAGGGCAACGTGGGGTTGTTTGCGGCTGTGAGGAAGAGAGAGTCTGCGAGTTTCTAAGTTAGGGTTTGTAATTTTGTATTGTGATGTTCAGCGAGCAAAAAAAAATTATTTTACAAGTAGTTGGACATATTTTTTAATAGATGTGGACTTCCTAAAAAAATTTATTAACTTAACATGATCTAAAAAAATTTATTAACTTAATATATATATATATATATATATATATATATATATTTGTTTGGTTCGGTTTGTCCATTGGATCTTAAAACTGGAACCGAGAACCGAACCAAACCACATCGATTTTCAATTGGCTTGGATCGGTTTTTGATCCGAACCATAAAAATTGGTTTTTTTCGGTTTGGATTGTCGGTTTAATTGGACTTTTCTGATCCGCTTACACCCCTATAATGGTACGGGTCTGAATATTAGTTCATTGTTAAATTAGTGTTAGGTCACAAGCAGTGGCAGATCCACCGCCCAGCATGCCTGGGCACGTGCCCAGGCTCGGCCCAAAATAATTTTGGTGTTCTTGAGAATTTTTGTTCGAAATTTAAAATTTAAGCATCTATTGAAAAAAATAAGGCTAGATTCATGTCCAGTGCGAAAAATCAAGTGAAATTGTATATTCGTTTTCGCGTTTTGACATCCGGGTAGAACTCCGATGGTGAAACCACCGTGTCAGAGTTGCAGAAAGGTGGTCGGACGAAGGAAGAAGATGAAGATTCATCTTCAACCTTCAGTTTTAAAACGTGACTGTTAGATCTACAACGCAAGATCTAAAGGTACATATCTGTTTTGGATTTTTTCAATCATGGCCATCTGATAGATCAGAAGGCTCCGATCGGAGAGTTGTATCACGCGCCATAGATCAACAGAACTGAGCTTGGACCTGGTTCCTTTTTTTCTTGCTTTTCGGTACACCCAATTTCAATTACGCACCCTCGGTGACTCTTTTTTTAACTTTAATAATTGCTTAACCAATTAAGTGCTTATTTAAATAAGTACTTATTTAAGTTATTTTAATTAATTAAGTGGTTAAGTGATTAAACAAGTGTTTATTAATCAAGTACTTAGTTAATTAAGTACTCACTCAAGCTTATTTAAATAAGTGCTTATTCACATAAGTGATTATTTAATTAAGTGTTTTTCGCATAAGTGTTTTTTTCTTAAGTGATTTTTCTTTTCAAAACTTCATTTCCTTAATTAATGATTAGCTTTTGACTTTGTTTCGTTCATACTTTAATTAATTAATTCACTTAATTAATTATGGTAAATGAAAAAGAATAGTTTACGTATGACTCTCTCTTTCTAATAATAAAGATTTCTAACGTATGACTCGTAATCTAATTGATTTTTACTTCTTTTGTTGACAAAATGACAAACCTCTTTTATTTTGATTTATAACTATTTATATATTGTGTCACATGTGAATTTGCCGCTTACGGTTAAAATTTTGCGCCCAAGCTCTCTAACATATTTCTGGCTCCGCCACCGGTCACAAGATAGAACTAATATAAACAATGCAAATTAATTAAGAGTAAATTATTCTTCTTCAAAAAAATTAAGAGTAAATTATTAATTGATTAGAGAATGCGATATTCTTTTTTTCCAAATGAGCATGGTTTCCTTTTAAAGTTATAGTTAAAGGAAATATAATAATGATCTCGTGTGATTAGAAAAGAAGTATCAATATGTTGTGAATATAAATATGTTGAGATTAATAATTTATCAATCTAGAAAGTATTTTAATTGGTACAGGTACAAGTATGAAGGTGGTACAAGTGGAGAGTAATAAAAAAAAAATTGTGAGTAGATAATTTAACTTGTGGCAAATTTTATAAATTAAAAATTATAAATTCTATGGGAGAAACCATTTTTTTAAAAGGAAGTTCATTTCAATCAAATTTAGTTTCACTATTTCATTGACTTTAAAGATGTGCTTTTAGTTGTCATGATACTACTGTTAAGGAATTTTGACAATATGAATTGATTTCTGCTGGGAAAATTGTTTTGAGATTATACTTTCGTGTTATATGTAGTTATATGTTTTTCGTTCACTGCAACAAAGAGATAATGTATGCAGTCTTAAGTTTTTCGTTTACTACGACGAAGAGATAATGCAATCATTCAAAGTTTTTCATTCTCTGCTACGAAGAGAGAACACGTACATCCTATGAGTTATGTACTCATAATATTCGATATGGATATTATTCGCCACAACGAAGAGATAATATGGTCTAGATGAATGTAGTGGAACAACATAAGCAATATTAGATATGAAGAGCTTATTATTAATAGATCTTTGTGTAGGACTATAATTTTTTTTTATAAGTTTTCAAAGGATGATTTTTTTTCTTCCAATAACTTGTATCAATATCAATAGTAAAGATGTACTATTATGTTCTTGACATTGACGCGTGTAAAAGTAGCTAATTAATCACTATAATTTTTAGTAATTATAATTCTATCTTTTTGCTTTCTTTTATTTACAACATTACTAACAACTTATACATTATGTCATATATAATGAATTTATTATTTTAAATTTATTATAATTTATAAAAATACCAATTTTTTCTTTATTGGTCTTTATAAAAAAAATAAAAATTGAAGCTCTATGACAAACTAATAAGACATCACAATCTACAAGAACTAACATTAAAATAAAAATTAATACTCACATCATATTCAAACTCTAACAAATAAACAATTAATTTAGTAAAAAAAAAACGAAAAAACAATTAGTGTTAAATTCTACTACATTACTACTACTATCACTTGGAACAACTCAAATAAACCAACACCAGGAAAAGTAGCAGTAAAAAATAGCCCCCAAAAGTAGAGGGACCAAGCTGCAAAATTTTCAAAACTATTAGTACTATTCATTCAAGCAGAGTTGGAAGATGAGTTCATTATTGTCACACCATTTCGTGCATAAATAGTAAAGAGGAGCATTTAAGTCACCAAAAATAGGCAGCAATAATGCATTACAAAAAGTTGTTGTCAATTGCATAACTTAAGAAAAAGATCAGAGTTGAGCTGAATGATTTCTCGACAATCTTTGTTGCCCTTTCGAAAATCTAATCAAGAACGACGCAAATCACATTAGGCTTGTGGGCATACACCACCTTCCGGTGTAATAATACCTCGAACAATTCCAGTATCAATCTGCACAATTGACACATTAATCCAACGGATTAACGGTTCAATTGTACAGATTGACACCGGAAGTGTTATCACAAACCTAACATGGTCTACCTATCTTTTAGATTTTGTTGCCCTCAATGATGGGGAGTACTTATAGTAAGAGGCAATTGGTAGAAATGAGAAATACATATAAGAAATGAGAAATACTTTTATTGAGAAGTAAGAGGCAGGAATGAGAAATACTTATAGTAGAAAGATGGAGAGATGCAATTGGTATCAATGTCTACATACAAAGCTACATAAATGAAGATACAAAAAATAAATAAGAATTGAAGAAACTAGAAAAAGACGAAAACATAATAAAATATGTTCTACAAAGAAGAGTATGCAGTGGTGATTATAAAGGGAATGAGGGAAAGCTATTAGGACAATATGGGTCGGGTCTGACCCGGACCTCATGAAACCCAATTTTTTTTTGGGTACAATAAGGCAAAACAAGACAAAAGAAAGAAGAAAAAAAAATAAAAGAAATTATCTAGAGAACCAAGTCCCACTAGCATCAGCTAGCAGTGGAAGGTTGAGTCCAGCAGGAGGGATGACAATGGAGGAATAAATCTCAGAATTGTTTGCCCCATGCTTAGCTAAATAGTCAGCGCGGGCGTTGCCCTCTCGGTAGGTATGAAGGATTGATACCTGCCAGTCTCTATTCAGGATGTCCTTGATGTTATTGAGGATGGCTGCATAATGGTGTCACACATCAAAATTGTGTTTAAAACTAATTTTTATTTACTTCCTCCGGTCCTTTTTATAAGAAATACTTTGAAAAAATCGCACAAATCAAAGGAAAAACATTTTACATAGTTATTTTCATTTAATACTCTTATAAATTTAAATATATTTCATATAAACCCTTATTTAATTACTCATAATTCAACTAACTTATTTCAAATATTCTTTTTCATAATAAATAAGGGCATAAGTGAAACTGAATATTTAAAACATTTGAAAATTGGTCAAAGTTTATTATAAAAATGACCAATTTTTTTCCTCCAAAGTATTCCTTATAATGTTGGTGGAGTTCATAACAAAATGAACGAATGATTTATAAATTTGTGGTGGACTGCTTAGAAAATTTTATGGTGATTATAGTCAAGATTTTTATTTCAATTTTGTTCGTAATAATTTTCAAGGTGTTGACATGTGAAGTTTAGTTTATGTTTTGCGTATTTCTTGTCACCTTTATTTTGATCCTGTCATTTTTTAAATGCATTCTGTGTGTGTAGTTGCTTCTAGTGTGTTGTCTCTAAAGTGTTGTGTAATTTATCTATTAAGTATGTGCTATCAAATGCATGTTAACTATTAATTTATCATACTTTGTTATATTATATTGTGAATATCTTATATTGTAAATGACTCTATAATACTCTATTGAATTCAAAATGACCTATATGTTATGATCAACTCTACTATGTGATTTTATGACTTTGTGGTGCTAATGGATTCCTCAAGTGTTGGGTGCATACATGCATGAAATTATGTGTCATCAATGTAAATGTGCCTATGTATTGAGTTGTGTCTACAAATTTGTAGCCTTTAAAAAAGAATTTGTTATCTTTATATATGCTTCTAATTTTATGTCCCCACGTACAAAGAATTTTTACATGATTTGTTGAGTGGGTTTTGCTTTTGAACTTTGCCACCTCTATTCATGATAACAATGAAAGTTTAGGGTTCCGTTTTGAAAGTGATATACTCCAAATTTCATTAAAATTTTAAAGTATAATGCAAAGTACCGTAAGTATCAAGTAATTTTATTAGTTGTAAAAATGAATTTGAACATAGGCAAATTTTAATGGATCTGTTAAAGAAATATAAAATCAAAGAGGACTAAAAACAAAATAAACTAATCGTTAGTTGATCCGGTAATAATCGACACTGAATTTAATAAAGAGTATCACAGTTTGATGCTTACAACTGATCTCAAATTAGATGACGCTATACAGTAAGCCGTATACCGGTATTGAAAACAAAAACAAAAAAACAAAAGAAAGAGCACTAATTAATAATGAATGTATGTCATGTCACCAATGCATGCTTTTTCTTTCATTGATTGATGATGACTGGTTCCTAAACAAAGAGTACAGAATTTCCCTTTCTTCACATGCATGCTTCATGCTTTGTACGACTCCTACGAATAATTTAGGCAAAATATTAACATGAAATAATGTTGGAATCATTATTCATTTTAAAAACAAAAGTTATAAAAATATGCCTAATTTTTTGTCACCTAGCCTAATATATAACAACTTCCATGATGGAAGGATTCGGCAAAAAAATTACAACAGTAGCAATGGTGAGACAAGAAAAATGGTTGTAATTACAAGGGATCGACGTGAATGGCTTTTTTTTTTTTTTTTTTTTTTTTTTTTTTTTCTGTTTTCATTTTTAGAAGAATAACAGAGTTTGTTGATGGATAATTTGCAAGTATACTAATATCGATAAGTAGTAAAAGAATTATCGTTTCCACAAGGATTGTTTTACCCAACAAGAACAATTAAACTAGTGATAAAGTGACGATACAAAACATAGTAAAAGGGGGGAAATGATTCAATGATTCAATTTGCACATTCGAAAACCAACACTTAAAGTTTGAGCAGTGGCGGAGCCAGGACCCTGGCTCAGGAGGTGCAAGTTTTCTAACTACAGTGTTATTATTTTTTGCTATTTTTTTCCGGTTAGGTAGACTATTGGCTAGATTTCTACATTTTTAAGGTGAATAAGTGGAGTGTTCGAAGTTCAAACTCCGACTTTTATATATATAATGTGATGTTCCTAGCAACAGAGTTTACGAGGACATTTATTCGTTGCTAATATCTGAGAGAAAAAATATGTTCCTGTAAACATAATTCATTTAGTAGGAACATTGCAAATAATATATACGGATAAATGTTTGAACTCTGGTATATCCACTTATTCTTCTTAAAACGTAAAATTCTAGCCATCAGGTTACTAAAAAAATAGGAAAATATAAAATAATAAATAGTTAAGAATGTTATAATAAAATCACAAATAATTATATAAGAAATAATAAATTTATTAATTTTACATACATACTCCGTATGTAAACAAACTTAAATGACAATTAAAATCTCTTAGTCAAAAAAGTTAAAATCTCTCATCAAATAACAATGACATTAAAAATGAAGTGGGTTTCGCCAGTACTTTTGGAGTAATATAATTATAAAATGTAAAAAAAGTATTTTTGGAGTAATACAAATAGTCAAATATAATAAAGTGACTTAATCAAAGAAAGTAAAAGAAACTAGTACTTATAAATACAGTAAAGAAAAAGACAAAATGATAATGAAAGGATAAAATTTTATGCACAATGGACAAACAATTGGTGCAGGGGTGCAATGTCAAAAAGTCAGGGTGTGCAACTTCAATTTTCAATAGGATACTAAGAGTGTTTATCCAAAAGTCAGAGGGTGCATATGCAACCCCTCATTGCTATGTAGCTCCGCCCATGAGTTTGAGAGATTGTAAATGAGAGTTTAGAAGAGGTCAAATCTTCGACAAGTCAATTAATGTGAAAACAGTTGCAATTAATCATAGCGAATAAAAATTCCTCGGATTATATTGTTGGATTAACAATTTGATGAACATCAATGTCTTGATATGCTCATCCTATCCATCAAGCATGGATTCCCAATGTCTTGGTAGAATCCATGTTTAATGGAGGCAATTATGCACGTTAATCATTCAACTACACTAATCAATCCAATGTGTCTAAAAGATCAATTAATGTACAATGAATTCTTGATCCAATTTCAAACATAATTGTCATAAGGAGTAAAATCTAAGATCAAAACTACCGTGATCAAAAGTAGCAAAGCATTAAACATGGAATTCATTGCATATAATCTTGGAAAGGAGTTTGAATACACTATGATCAATTACAAAGAGGTTTTACATTAACATCATCCTAGTCGAGAAATCCAACCTCAATGGGGATTTAGTTCTCCATGTAGAGCGAAGTCAACTCCTTCATGATTCCAAGAGAAGTAGTCTTCATGGAGTCGTAATGCAAGCAACCACTGTCAAAATCCACCTCAAACTACACAATCACATTC
The DNA here is from genome assembly GCA_951799995.1 of Trifolium subterraneum. Taxonomy (NCBI): domain Eukaryota; kingdom Viridiplantae; phylum Streptophyta; class Magnoliopsida; order Fabales; family Fabaceae; genus Trifolium; species Trifolium subterraneum. Next base: position 32,975,717 of record OX637468.1, read on the forward strand.
TTCTTCAATAAGGGTCTCCAAAATTTGCCAAACTTTTTGCATAAAATGAACTTCCCTTATATAGGAATCAGTCTCCGCGCGACGCGCCAGACCTCCTACGCGATGCGCAGAAAGTTACACGCATTTGCGCGACGCGCGCAAAGAACCAAAGCATCTGCGCGACGCGCGTGATGAAGGTGCGCGACACGCCACCATCCGAGGCAAAACTACAGCACATCCATCGATTCTGCTGATAAGTGCCGAAAAGTAGTTAAATTCCATACTCAAATACGGAAATTATCGACTTGTTTTCGAAGAATTTATAATTAAAACCCCCAAGATTTTGTACATACATATTTTAGTCAAAGATAAATGTTATATCTTAATCCTAACTCTTTTGATAAGCTTTCATGATAAAAAGAGGAGCAAAACCAAAGTAACAAAGCTTGCAGCCAGACTCATGGTCGCCAGCAGCGACTTGTGACGAGCAGAAGAAGATCAAAACCAGAATGGTGGTCGCCAACAGTGACCAAGGCTCGCCTCTGGTGACCAAGAGGGAATTTTGTGCAACAAAGTCAAACTTATACACGTGTCAGCAAAACCCCATCATTAAGAAAGGTTGGTAGCTGGGCGACCAGGTGGTAGCTGGGCTACCAGCTGCTTTTTGATTTCTATAAATAGCCTTGTAAAGAGAATAAAAAACATGTTGATTGTTGAAGATTTAGAAAACCAGAGAGAAGGCTTAGGCATATTTTCTTAGAAGATTGAAGTAGTTTCCCGGAAAATTAATATCAAAGTGGTCCGGGCCTTTTAGAATCAAAGAGGTGAAACCCTATGGTGCGATTGTGTTGGAAGACCCAAAACCAATGACACATGGACTGTTAATGGTCAGAGGTTGAAGCTATATCTTGGTGGTGAAGTTGATCGGCTTACCACTAGAATTCCACTTGCCGATCCACGAATAATTCAAAAAGGCGTCGAGCTAATGACGTTAAACAAGCGCTTATTGGGAGGCAACCCAACCTTGTAAATATTTCTCTCTTTTATGTTGCATTTTGCATAAGATTAAGGGAAGAAATGGGTGGAACAAGCTGTGAAACTGAATTTTTCTACTATGGTCGCCTAGCGACCAGTCTCGTCGCCCAGCGACCATGCGACACCTGCACCCTGCAGATTGGCGCCAGCTGGCCCACTCATCATCCAATTGACGAGTCATTACCCTTCCCACTCAGAACAACACGGTTTCATCAAAAGAAACCCTAACAATTCCATTCATTCAAAACTTTTAAAAGCCTCTATCATAACAAATCCCTCCATTCAAAAGTTTGTTTTCAACCTCTTCAAAGTTCTTCAAAGTTTTTGATACCCACTTCATTCCTCTCCATCTTCTTACATTTAATCATTCCAAGAGGTATGTAATCTAGACTATGAAGAGATTAAGGTTGAATTAGAGGTTAAAATTCCCAAATTTTAGCATGGAACTTGTCAAATCTTGAAAACTGTTAAGATTCATTCTCTTCTCTCAACTTTCATTGGGAATTCAATTTCTTTACAATGCATGTGTGTTCTTCTTTTTGATAACTCAGATTTTTGTGTTTTGTTTATTGAAAAATCAATTACCCATGAGTTTTGAAGAACATATTAATTAATTGTGAAAAATCTCAATGCATGAGGTTCTGAATAAGTAATTTCTGTGATTTCTCAGTGTTTAGGAATGAGTTTTTATCAATGGATGAAAGTTTAATTGTAACATAGTCATGGGTATGCTTTGTTCTTTATTTGAAAATTGTTTAGCCCGCGCTCTGGTCGCCGGCACTCGCCCACAGCGACCATGCCAATGGCGCATTCTCAGACTTGGTCGCCAGAGCGACCATAGCTAGCCAGGGGCGACCAAGCCACTGTTTTGTCACCTATTTTGCTCGCCAAAGGTCGCCTGGAGCGACCAAGTTCAATTTTTCTGCTTCATTTAAGGTTTTATAAGCTATTTTCACTCACATTAGAGTGTTTTGTGGTTGCTTTGTGTATTGTGCAGATTATGGCACCCAAAAGGGCAGCAAACAAAGGGAAAAAGAGACAAACTGTGGGAGGGAGTTCTTCCCGTGCAAACTTTTATCCAATATGTTTCCTTGGTTCTCTCCAATATGCCAGGTTCAAGGACTTGGAAAAGAGAACGATTTGGCCAGAGCATATGTTCAGGCTTGCAAGAACTGGTGAATTTGCGCGCTTTTCGGAAATTATTGAAGAGCGGAATTAGGTCGATTTGGCATGCCCGACAGATGATATCAATTTTGATTTGGTTTGAGAGTTTTATGCAAATGCTATGCCACTGGATGCCGAGGACCCCGTCACTTTCAAAACTATGGTGAGAGGTCGGGAAATCAGATTTGATAGAGATGCCATTAATGACTTCCTCGGCCAGCCAAGCAAACTTCCAACCGACACTTATATATTGCGCATTCACTCAGAGCGTGGCCCAAGGGAATTGGGATGTCTCAGCCCTAACCCAGTCCTTGCTACAACCTGGGCATCAACTCGTGTGGAACAATCAAAATACCCGCCCCGTTCGTGCCTTGAAGGATGATTTAACAATTCCCAGTCAACTCTTGTTACTCTTCACTCTACACAATGTTATCCCTCGATCTCACACTTCCGATGGTACAATGAGGGTGCTGCAATTCATGTACTACATGGAAAACAACCTGGAAATTGATGTTGCTCGTGTCATTGCTGGTGAGTTGCGTGAAATGGTTTTAACCAGAATTCGACCTACCAAGATGAAGAGCAATGCGACTTTGGGTTTTCCAGGCCTCATCATGGGTTTAATTTATGAGTAGACCCGCATGACTATTCCCCCAGTGATTGACCTCACTTTGAAAGAATTTGATGATGCAGAGGCTAAGCGAACTTGCAAAAATAAGCGCACCACAATTTTTGTTGACCCAGCTGGGGGTCAATCTTCCGTTCCACCACCCACCAATCCCAACACCTTTCCTCCCACCGGATACCCACCTATGGAACCCTTAACCTTCCATAATATGGTCACCTATAACTGGGATTTACATGATGTCAGTTTCCGAGCAATGCAAGTTGTCCATCAATCCATCTATAACACACAGGTTCTACACCCGGTGATGTCCCCTGATCAGTTCCTATCTTTTGTTCAGTGGCCTGGGGTCATGCCATTTGTTCCAGGAGGGGGTAGCAACTCAGGTGCTGGTGCTGATGTTGGTTCTGGTGCTGATGTTGGAGGCGGAAGCTCAGGTGCCGGTGTTGATGCTGGTAATGATGTTGGAGGTGGAACATATGATGTTGATGATGAAACAACTCTTAGGCAGATGATGAACTCCTTTATCAATAAAGATGACAATGACAATGAAGTTGGAAGTGATGTTGAGATGGCTGGAGATGATGAGGATTGAGAGGAGATCAGACAATGGCTGAAAGCTCGCTAAAAGTGAGTGATATTTTAAAAAGCTTTCAGTCATTTATCTTTTTATTTTCAGTTATTTTCTTTTTAGTCTTTTTTTTGTGTTATATGTATTATACTTTTTGGAACAACTTGTGATGCATGCGTACATGATGAAAAATGTTTTGGATTGAACAAGCATGTATCTTTTTGTGAACCTAAATGATTATGTGAAATAGTTTTGAAGCATGTTCTTTAATTTTTAGTAAGTAGTCCTACTTTGTGCAAAGTATGTTGGAAGCAAGCTCTAAAGCTTTAGTGAATCAAGAGGGTGAGTTGTGGTAAATCAATGATCAAGCTTGATGTTTTGTAGAGTTTATGTTAAGCTTTGATTAATGTTTGAAGTTTGATTAGGAATCCAACATGATTTCGAAATATGTTGTTTGTCCTAAGTTGATTCTCATATTTTTTTTTTGTTGAACATTTTTTATGCTTGTGTTATCCAACCTAGCCGGGTGAGATGTGTGAACTTTCCATTGTTTACAAATATTTGAGAGTCGGTAGTCATGTATGCTCGTTTGATTTTAACTGAATCTTGCTATTACTTGATGTGTTTGAGGTTATGGATATGATCAACGCCATGTTTCTTTTTGAGTGAAAACTACTTAAGCCAAAAATAACCTACATTGTGAGTTGTGTGATCCTTTGCTACCCCCCTTGAGCCAAAAATTTTGAAATTTTGTTTGATTTTTGAACCCTTAAACCAAAATAAAGAAAAACAATGACTTAACCCTTGTCTTAGGATGATTGAGCATTGAGTTTAAGTAGGGTTGAAAACAAGTTGGGGAGAAAGGGGTTATTTGTTTGAAAAAAAGAAAAGAAAGAAGTAGTTGAAAAATATGAGAGGTTGAAGATGGTGATTGAAAAAGAAAAAGAAAAACATTGAAAGTCATTTGACACAATTGAAAATCAAAGAAAATGTATTAATAAAAAAAAAGAGAAGAAATGAATAGAAATTGTGTCAAAAACAAAAGAATCACCAAAAGTAAAGAATGGGAAAAGCGATAGAGGGTGGATAGCTTATGTAAGATACTCAAAGTTTATGCTCTCTTAACCTTAATGCCTTTTGAATTCATAGAAAAACAATGATTTTTTGTAGCCCAGCCCCATTACAAGCTTAATAAAGTCCTTAGTGATCCATGACCAAGAACATGTTTTGTGATATTGCTTGGATGAATGTTTGAATTGAATTGTTGCATGTGTGTTACTCGGATTGAGTTAAACACTTACCCTTGGAGCCATACAGTAATAAATTGTGAGAAATTTATGATAACACTTGAATCTTGATTGTTTGACAAGGAAGTTGAGAATTTTGCTTAGGCTTAGCAACCATTTCATGATCATGCTCTATTCCTTTAAAAATTTTGAGGATTAGTCCTTGGTTGACATTGCTTTACTCAAAAGAAAAATTCTCAAAACTTTGATCAATCACAGAGTTACTCTTGAGATTATGATTTGAGCTTGTTTTTCACTTTTGTTTTAGGACAAACCAAGTCCTAAGTTGGGGAGAGTTGATAAGTGCCGGAAAGTAGTTAAATTCCATACTCAAATACGGCAATTATCGACTTGTTTTCGAAGAATTTATAATTAAAACCCCCAAGATTTTGTACATACATATTTTAGCCAAAGATAAATGTTATATCTTAATCCTAACTCTTTTGATAAGCTTTCATGATAAAAAGAGGAGCAAAACCAAAGTAAGAAAGCTTGCAGCCAGACTCATGGTCGCCAGCAACAACTAGTGACGAGCAGGAGAAGATCAAAACCAGAATGGTGGTCGCCAGCAGCGACCAAGGCTCGCCTATGGCGACCAAGAGGGAATTTTGTGCAACAAAGTCAAACTTATACACGTGTCAGCAAAACCCCATCATTAAGAAAGGTTGGTAGCTGGGCGACCAGGTGGTAGCTGGGCTACCAGCTGCTTTTTGGTTTCAATAAATTGCCTTGTAAAGAGAAGAAAAAGCATGTTGATTGTTGAAGATTTAGAAAACCAGAGAGAAAGCTTAGGCATATTTTCTTAGGAGATTGAAGGTGGATCCATCCAACTTGAGAGATCAAGGGATTGATGTTCATTCTTTGTTCTTCTGTTCATCTTTGTAAGTTAACCACCATGACAATGAGTGGCTAAACCTTTTTATTGTTGGGATTAGATGTAACTTATCATGACTATATGTTGATCTTCATCTTTTGATATATATATATTTTAGTTGATTCATTAATATTTGTGATATCCTTGCTTTTCATGTTATTCATATGATTTAAATGATATAGATATATGTTGTTTGGATCTATAGATCTAGGATAATCACATATTAAAATCCTAAACTCTAGACATGGATTTAGGTTTTAATATTCACTTTTAATATTGAAGCTTAATGCTATTGTGTGGATTGATAAGTCGAGAGATCGAAAAATTAATCGACACAATAGATTTCACGATGTTTTTCGGACACGGAAATCGTTAATGAGAAATATGTGAAGATATTAAGTAATCACTAAAGTATATATCCATTCGATTGAGTCAATATATATGATTGATAAAGTGAAGTCTAATCCCGACAATTTCTTCCCTCTGAAATCTAATCTTTGTTTTATCGCGATCTTTATGAGATTTTCGCAATTGAATTTAAAAACAAACAATTTTCCAAAACCCTAACTTAAAACCAATGGTAATTGCAAAACAACAATTGATATCACACTAGTCCCTGTGGAGACGATAATTTAAATACTTACTTTTGTATAATTTCAACATCTGCGTGACGTGTGATCCAGAGGCTGGATACAAAACACACATGAATATCTTTCAAAGTCCTCTTTTCTTGCTTCCCAAGTATTCTCATGCACCATGCATATTCCTCTTGTTTATTAAATAGAATTGCTGTAAAATATCCTTAAACTCCCATAAATTATGTTACTTTTTGTGTGTAATAACGGAGTTATCATTTGTTATTAGAAGAACAAAGCTTGTTATATTAGAAGAACTTAGAAGAACAGGGAGACTTTGGGGTATTAGAACTCGGAAGAACACAATTGTTCGACTAGCTTCCTAATTTTGATCGGATTTGTTTGAGTGTTAGCATCTCTTGCAAAAATCATCATTCTTGTTCAGATCAGAGGGAAAGCTCGCCAATTTGTTGGACGCGTGAAGTTCAGATTAGTATAGATAGACTTTTAAATCAATTCTTATTCAGTTCAATTAGTTGTATTTGTAGAATGTAGTCTTGTGTAATTGTTAAAATTACTAGTAATATATATCATTCTGATTCTATACATTTTACCCATGCTTGGTACGAGTCTGAATTTCGGTGCTTTATTGAAAATACAAAGTTTTTCGTTTACTATAACAAATAGAAGAGATAATGCAGTTATATGTTTTTCATTCACTGCAACAAAGAGATAATGGTGTCAAAGTTTTCCATTCACCGTAATGAAGAGGTAATGCAGTCTTAAGTTTTTTTTTTATTGCGACGAAGAGATAATGCAATCATTCAAAGTTTTCCATTCGCTGCAACAAAGAGAGAACGCACACATCTATTAGTTATGTACTCATAATATTCGATATGGATATTGTTCGCTACAACGAAGAGATAATATGATCTAGATGAATGTAGTGGGAGAAGATAAGCAATATAGATATGAAGAGCTTTTCATGCTAAATATTTTATCAAATGGTGTTTCCTTTGAAGTTGTAATTTTTTTTTTGTATGAATTTTGAAAGGATGATACTAATAATATGTTTTTTTCCACCAACTTGTATCAATAGTAAAGATGTACTATTATGTTCTTGACATTGACGCGTGTAAAAGTAGCTAATTAATCACTATAATTTTTAGTAATTATAATTTTATCTTTTTGCTTTCTTTTATTTACAACAATACAACATTACTAACAACTTATACATTATGTCATTACATTATCATAAATTTATGGTAATTTAACTTCTTCGAACAAATAGTTGGATACCGGTGAAAAAAGTGTTTAATCTCTAAAAAATCAGACCAAGTTATTTGTCAAAAAAAAGATCTCTAAAAAAAAAAAAAAACTGTTTAAGCCTCAATAATGAAAAGTACTATACGAAGGAACATACGGTCGTTGGCGGCACATTTTGTCAACCATAGTTTTGGATTTTCTTCTTCTTCTCTCACTCACTCTTTTTTAAATTGTTTTTCTCTGTCGTCCAAACTCACCACCACCACCACTTTTTCCCATTCTCTCACATTTTCAGTTTCTTCAACTTCTCTCTTTCCCATTTCGATATTCTTCAACCAAAGTAATACTCACATCATATTCAAACTCTAACAAATAACAATTAATTTAGTCAAAAACAAAAAAAACAAAAAAACAATTAATGTTAAATTCTACTACATATTATATACATTACTACTACTATCACTTGGAACAACTCAAATAAACCAACACCAGGAAGAGTTGCAGTAAAAAATAGCCCCCAAAAGTAAGTGGCAGAGCCAGGACCCCGGACCAGGGGTGCAAGCGTATGAAGGTCAAACAACTGAAATCACGCACATTGATAGGTTTCGGGTTGAACCCATGTGAAAACATCCAGTTTAATAATATCGACATTATTATTATTATTATTATTAAGATCTAATTAATAATGACTCATTTGAATTTCACTTATTTTTGAGCTTATAAAAATAGATTATGCAAATAAATAAATTTTTATGTTAATTCATAAGTTTTTACTAATAAAAATTGTATTTATATAAGTTTTTTTTTTATAAACTATCCTGAAAAACTTATAATAATGATGGAAATAATATTATAATTAGTATCTAGACCAAAAAATATAAATTATAATTAGTATAATAAATATAGTGTGTGGTATCTGTGAATATTATAATGCAATATGAATTTTGGTATTATGCTAAAAAAAAGTAGTTTGAAACGAAATTAAAAATAATAAAATAAAAAATAATCACACTCATGTGTCTAAATTTCAAAATAGTGTAGGGATGGAAATGGGTAGGGTACTATAGTACCCATCCCCATACCCGCAGTTTGAAAAAATATTAATACCCGTCCTCATACCCGCATGGGTAATAAACTTTGCACCCGTACCTAAGTACCCATACTCGTACCCATTATCCGCACTTTTGCGAAGAATTAATCGATCAATTATAAAATATCATATTATTTTAATAAAATTCAAAGATTTTAATGTCGATCTATAAAAATTATAAACAAAATTACTACTAATCTCATGTTAAAGTTCATATCTCTATTGACATATTCAGATTGTGTTTGATTATGTTATAAATAAACACTTTTATTAAAAACATGGATAATAGTTAATAGTGTTGGTATTTTTTAAAACTAATATACATATACTTTTATATAATAATATAAATTAAATTAATAAATATATATATTATATGGATATGGGGCAGGGTGGGTACTAAGGTACCCGTACCCGCACCCATACCCGCTCATTTTTATGGATAATTACCTATACCCGTGCCCGTACCCAAAATGCGGGTTTTTACACTACCCGTTGTGAGTATTTTCTGCGAGTACCCACTGGGTATGAGTCAAATTGCAATCCCTAAAATAGTGTGTCTAGTGACAGATAGAACATATGGCCCAAGCCCATATATAAAATATATTCAACCCTAATAAGTGCTTGTTGTGGCTTAGAGAAGAAAAGCTGCCGCCGTCAGCTGCATTCCTTCATTTCATATTCTTCTTGATGTTTGCTGTATTCCTGCTTGAATCTTTGTTTTTGATTCATCTTTTTTCCTCTTTTCTCGTGACTGTAACTAGGTAGTTGATCATCGGTGCAACACTAATTTTTCAGGGGGTTCAAAATTGAAAAATACAAGATTATATACACAGTTTTTCAAAGTTCAGGGTGTGCAGCTGCACCCTCTCAACTATGAAAGGATCTGCCCCTGCCAAAAGTAGAGGGACCAAGCTGCAAAATTTTCAAAACTATTAGTACTATTCATTCAAGCAGAGTTGGAAGATGAGTTCATGTATTGTCACACCATTTCCTCCATAAATAGTAAAGAGGAGCATTTAAGCCACCAAAAATAGGCAGCAATAATGCATTACAAAAAGTTGTTGTCAATTGCATAACTTAAGAAAAAGATCAGAGCCGGGCTGAATGATTTCTCGACAATCTTTGTTACCCTTTCGACAATCTAATCAAGAACGGCATGGATCACATTAGGTTTGTGGGCATACACCACCTTCCGGTGTAATAATACCTCGAACAATTCCAGTATCAATCTGCACAATTGACACATTAATCCAACGGATTAACTATTCAATTGTACAGATTGATACGGGAAGTGTTATCACAAACCTAACATGGTCTACCTATCTTTTAGATTTTGTTGCCCTCAATGATGGGGAGTGAAGTGTCCCAATTTGACACTTTTTTATTGAGAATTAAGAGGCAGGAATGAGAAATACTCACTACTACAAAAAATGGCTATTATAGCACTTTTTAGCTTTAATAGCACTTTAAAGTGCTATTGAAGCTGGCGCTATAGTAGGTATGCAGCTATTATAGCGCTTTTTAAAGCGCTATTGTAGGATGAATCTTTAATAGCGCTTCGTACAGTAAAAACGCTATAGTAGACCTGATTATGCAACATGATTTAATAGCGCTTTTCAGAAAAGTGCTATTATATGATTCAGTTTCAATAGTACTTGCGTTTAAAAGTGCTATCGTTTGCCTAATGTTTAATAGCACTTTGTAACAAAAGCGCTATTGTATGCAATTGATTTTTTACACAATTTTCTTTTACAAGCTGCAATTGCCCAACGTTTAATACATCTGTTTTTTTACAAGCTGCAGTTTTTTTTTCCAATTGAATTTTTGACCCAAAGCTTAATTTGAAACTTATAATATAGTAGGAAATAATACAAATGACAAAAATTATATTAATAAAGATAAAAAGGCACAAAGTAGGCCAATATAAGTACCATAATATTACATGAGTCTCCCATCCATCACAAAACAAATAAGAAGCAAGACAATTGTGTCCAAGACTAAAACAAACTAATTATCCTAACTTGCTAGATGATGTTCATGACACTAATTATAACAAGACAAACTAATTAACCTAAGCAAATCCTCTGCCAATTGCCAAATCCACTGCATCTCTCATGTCTCCAAGAAGTTTCTGAAAATTAAAAAGAAGAGGATGCAAAAGTTTAGCACCAATTACATTTCATAATTTTGAGCCAAAAGTCCAACTAAATTATCATGAGCAACAACGTTCATATATAGTTCTCATAATGATGTAAAATCGGAATAAACCCAAATCAAAGAAGAGTATACTTACTTTATCCAACTTCCGCCGGGGATAACATTTGTGAACATATATTCCGCCCAGTCGTCCTTCATTGCATCTAACTTGTCCTTAGAGTATGTACCATTGTATTCATCAAAATACTTCAAGTAAAAAAATCACAAAATTTAGTTAGAATTGAATTACATTACATATGCTTATGATTAAAAATTAATAATAACAATAATAATTAAAATCATGTACATTATCGGAGATCTTCTTTGGATATTGCATGACAATCTCTTTCATAAAGCGCGACACAAAATATCCACAGTCGGTAGTGTTAGCTTGTTGGGGACACTGAAAAGAAGACACATTTACATCAATAAATTTCATTGTTATTAGTTTTATTAGGTAAAAATAACACTAATTAGAAAATACCTTTATTCTTATCCATTTGATTCTATTTGATTTTGAACTGGGCACAACTTTAGTTTGATTATAGGCACGGTAAATTAGCAAAGCACTAACAAATTAAAATTAACTTCAATTAGTAATTATTATAAATAATCATACTATACATATGTGTGTGTGGGTGTGTTAAAATTAAAAAGTACATACTCACTTTTCAAATCTATTTTTACAAGTTAGATATCTTGAAGAATCAGTATCCATCGGATATAAAAAGTACATTTAACATATTTTGTTAAAATTAAAAAACACAATTTGGATATAAATCTCACCCAAAATTGAATGGTGCAAGAATCAGTTTATTCTTAACCTTCTTATTTTTTAACAATATTCTTGAAATACACCATCTTCAGCATGAGCAACAACAACTTTAACGAATTCTTTCACCCCATCTTCGAATTCTTTTGACATTTTATTGGCTGACATCCATTTTCGATCCATAGTTCATATGTCTTAAAAGTTAAGACATTGAATATAGATATTTTGAGTTAAAATAATTAGCAATGGTCTTAATAGTTAAATTGGTTCTAGTAACCAAATTGGTCTTAATAGTTAACACATTCAATATACTTTGCAGGTATTTTTTAACAACAATGGATAAACTTATAAGTATTTTTTAGTAACTAAAAACAAATTAACAAAAACAATTACCTTGAATTGAACTCTAAAATCTGCACCTTGTACCTTGGTGGCTGCATATGAAAAATAATTCAATTTAGTCACAATTAAACTATTAATTAAAATAAATTGTATTCAGCTTCTATTTATGCTCAATAATCATTTTTTATATGCTATTCCAAACTAAAGCTTCAGGGGCTATTCCAAATTTGGAATAACAAACAGCTTGTTTATGCAATATGCAGTTTAGTATAAAGTATTATAAAATAGCCATTGTTACACTTCATTATAGCGGAATAACTATCTTCATTTACCCGATGCATGTTAAATATAGTGTATTTATAAGAACTCCATATCATATTTGTTCACTGACTCTATGGTAAAACCATAAATTGAATAACAAAATTAGTCACTAATAACATCACAAAGGGGTATCGCACAAAAATTATAAAAATCACACAGGGGTATTATATCCAAAAATAGCTACGAAGAAATAAGAGTTAGTGTTCTGTTTTTATTAAAACCAGTGCAGTCGGTTACAAAGTAAAATATTTAAGAGAAAGAGTGACGTGAACCAATGAGGGAGCAAGTGTTCAAAGGAGTGTGTTAGAGTCGGATACGTATCAGGACGTATCGGACATGTATCAGTCTCACCATCTCGGATACGTGTCAAAGACCGATACTTTGATAATTTTGGAGTATTGGGGATAACTCAACAAAAACGAAAAGAAAAAAACTAATCATGGTGTCAGATTGAAGGATTTCACCAATAAACCACAATGAGAATATCCAAGACTGAGGAGAAGGAACTTTCATTAGTTAGAAACCCTTTCCAAACGAATGTACTTAGTTTTTGAATAACAACGGAATCAAAAATGACCTCAAAACCAAACAAGAAACTTTCACTATGTTAGAAACCCTTTCCAAACCGCCAAATTCAATATCTAATGAGTTTTATAGTTACAATGCCTAACTTTACGGTTACATCAAAATCAAAGTCCATAATCTTAAATAACATAGTCAAAACAAAACAAAAAACCCAAAACCAAAGAAGAGAATTCACCACTTAAAATCCCTTTTCAAACCCCTTTAACAAAACTAAGAGTGGAAAAAAAAATTCTGTTTATTCCATTGAAAGGCTACCAAATTTTTTTTGAAAAAGCAAAATTTATTAAAAGGAGAAACATGCACAAGATGTGCAAGAGAGCACTACACCAATCCATGATACATAACAGGACTAACACCAGTACGAAAGCTAGAATCTACAAAACAACCAATATCTAATTCAACCAAACTATAATGAGGCAAGGCTGCCAGACAAGCAATACCACCCTAGCATAAGACAATGATGCACTTCACAAGAAACAACAAGCAGACTGAGACTGGTGCATATCAGGACACAAGCAGGAAATGGGATTCTGTCAACATGAGTTAAGGCACTAAAACTGCTGAACAACCAGACTGAGACTGCAGAGAGCAAAAAGACAGCATAACGATCCTAACAATATCGAATCACGGGATCTTGCGTCATGCCACTAGCATCCACTTGAGCTTAGGAAACGGAAATGCTTCCAACCCAAGGTAATCGGACAATGACCTTATGAGATACATCCGTAACAACATATTAAAAAGGAGCGAATGCACACAACAATAACGATTCTTCCAATCTCTAACATGCAGAAGTTCAAAACAGACAACACTAGCAGCTACCAAATATATACACTGATGTATCAAAACCATTCCTACTATTTCTCCTATTATTTCTCATATACATTCATTTCTATCCTAATTTGGCTATAGAATATTTGCATCAAATATGCACTGTGATTAGCTCAGTTGATACAGCTGTGACTTACAAATATGCAGCTGCGTCATTACCCTTAATCATTCATATGAATTATTTACCCTAATTCAGAAATAATTCAAATTCAACCATTCGGAAAACCCCTATTCAAAATAACTTAATTTTAACAAAAATTTTCTCAAAACAAAACAGTTCAAAGAAAATAGACGAAAAATTATGAATAATCAGGATCGAAAAATAGAAAATGCACTCACTGTGGCAATTTCCCAGATCGAAAAATAGCGAATTTAGTAACAACAGAGTATGAATAATCAGGAGCATCACTTTCACACTCAATCTCAAACAAAGTACATGGCAATTTTATCAATACTTTTAATTAAAATAAATTGTATCCAGCTTCTATTTATGCTCAATAATAATTTTTCATATGCTATTCCAAATTAAAGCTCCAGGGGCTAGGGAAATCCTCCTTATAACAAATCAAACATGTGGTTAATAAACAAGATAAAAGAAAACCAAAACACATCAGATATATTCACACTGCAGAAACTAATTGAGAGATTGAAAAAATTGTTCCAAAATCAACAACCAGAGATTGAAAAATTGTTCCAAAATCAACAACATAAAAATAAAGAGAGTGAAAATATTTACCTCCTTCGAGTGAACAATGATGAAGAGTGACCGGAGAGAGGAACTATGCAGGTGGAGAGTTCGTCGGTGGTTTCAGATGACGGTGGGTCGAGTTTGAGAGTGAGAAGACGAAATGGGTCGAGTTTGTCGGTGGTGTGAGAAGACGGTGGGTCGAGTTTGACAGTGAGAAGACGATGGTGGTCGATGGCGGAAGGGCAACGGTTGACGGAGAGGATGGTTGGATCTGTGTGAAAGACGATGGTTGGAGACAGTCAAAAGTCAAAAGTCAAAAGTTAGAGTGTGAAAAGTGAAAATATTGAGCGCAAAATGATTTTTACATCCAGCGCCAAAATGAATTATTTTCAGTCTTTTCTTTTTTTTTCTCACTAAAAAGCCCAATAATAGCACTTATGAGAAGTGCTATCTAAAGGTACCCAAAAGTGCTATCTTAAGTATACCTATTATAGCACTCGCACAAAAGCGCTATTAAACGCCCTTGATAAAAACAATACAATATCTATAATAGCACTTTTGATAGGAAAGTGCTATTATACGTATTTAAGTGAGATATTTAATAGCACTTGTGTAAAAGTGCTATTAAATTAGTGCTATTGTAAGCCAAAATTGTAGTAGTGACTTATAGTAGAAAGATGGAGAGATGCAATTGGTAGCAATGTCTACATACAAAGCTACATAAATGAAGATACAAAAAATAAATAAGAATTGAAGAACTAGAAAAAGATGAAAACATAATCAAAATATGTTCTACAAAGAAGAGTATGCAGTGGTGATTATAAAGGAAATGAGGGAAAGCTATTAGGACAATATGGGTCGGGTCTGACCCGGACCTCATGAGGCCCAATTTATTTGCAAGGTTATTTAATAGCAAAATTGTGTTTAAAACTAATTTTTATTTATTTCCTCCGGTCCTTTTTATAAGAAATACTTTGAAAAAATCGCACAAATCAAGGAAAAACATTTTACATAGTTATTTTCATTTAATACTCTTATAAGTTTAAATATATTTCATGTATACTCTTATTTAATTACTCATAATTCAACTAACTTATTTCAAATATTCTCTCTCATAATAAATAAGGGCATAAGTGAAACTGAATATTTAAAACATTTGAAAATTGGTCAAAGTTTTCTATAAAAATGACCAATTTTTTTCTCCAAAGTATTCCTTATAAAAAGGACTAGAGGGAGTATTTTTTTATGACTATTAGTACATTACAAATATATGACCGATGTTTGAATCTCAAGGTTGTCCTATTTTATAGAGTTTTTTTTCCTATAGATAATTTTATGTAACCGGAAGTTGAAAAAGAGAGTTAAATTTTAAGTTTAATGTTGGTGGAGCTCATAACAAAATGAACGAATGATTTATAAATTTGTAGTGGACTGCTTAGAAACTTTTATGGTGGTCATAGTCAAGATTTTTATTTCAATTTTGTTCGTAATAATTCTCAAAGTGTTGACATGTGAAGTTTAGTTTATGTTTTGCGTATTTCTAGTCACCTTTATTTTGATCGTGTCATTTTTTAAATGCATTTTGTGTGTGTTGCAACTACAGTTCTCTAAAGTGTTGTGTAATTTATCTATTAAGTATGTGCTATCAAATTTATATTAACTTTTAATTTATCATACTTTGTTATATTATCATCAAATTTCTAACTCTTTTTTTTATAACATATTATCATCACGAGACTCTAGTATATCATAACAAGATTCTACCATATATATATATATGAGTCATTCTTATAATTAAAATTTGAGTATTTTTTTGTATTCCTTTCATCTTGGGTCAATCTTTTTTATTGCATGCATATCAATATTTTATATTTCTATCATTCATTTTATAAGCTTTATATAAACACATTAATCTTTTAATCTTTTATAGTTCGTAATTTAAAAATTTATTGAAAATTTTGTTTAGTTAACACCATTATACATTAAGCCTAATAGTAAACTATCAGGTTGGCAATGTTATTGATCAATTCCATAATGAGTACATTTTTCCCTAACCCTAATTCCCCCGAAAAGTCTATCCACAATGAAATTTTGTTTATCAATTATCACATGGATAAGCTGGTGGTGTCATTATAATTTATATTAGGCTTTATGATTTTTGGAATCGAATAATTTCAAACACTATATTTTCTGCCATTTATTTTATCTTTAATTCAAGGTTGACTGATTTTAAAGATAAAAAAACACAATTTTATTGTGAATTAACTTCCATAAATAAATCAATAAAAAAACAAAATGTTTTTGATTGAAACTTGTTAATCCTCGTTAATTAAGCTTTTTATCGGAAATTATTTGACATTTGAAAATAAAAAAAGTTGTTTAAAAATTAAATGCAGAGAGGTTCAATGCAATTCCCCTTTCCTTTAAAACTTTATTTGCAATTTTAGACATGTTTATGTTGAATTATTATCATATAGATTGATGGACCCTTGGATTACTTTCGCAACATCTAATTAAAATTCTCTGAGTTGTAAGAGTTGAGTACACTTTGTACTCTTTATAAATTTTTTAACTTATATATCAAAAATAAAAATAGTAATATAATATATTCTTGACCATGTAACTGATAAATGCCAAAAAGTAGTTAAATTATATAGGGAATCAAGGCATTTATTAACTTATTTTGTAAGTTATCATTAAGAACATCCCAATTTAGTGTATATATTTGCTTTCATCTAAATCTCAACTATTTTATAGGCTTTTGACCCTGGAACATGTTTCGAACAAAGAAACAAGTTTTTTTTTGGTTTTCAAGTCTTGCCAGCTCCCACGTGGCGAGAGGTAGCGAGAACAAGTCAAAAACAAAAGGTTCATGTAGTGAGAGGTGGCGACGGTTGGCGAAGCATCTCGCCAGGTCCCGCCTGGCTTGAGTCAGCGACAACAGCGGTCAATGAGACACGTGTTAAGAAACCTTCAGATGAAGAAAGATCATCTCGCCTGGCGAGACATTTCTAGCCTGACGAGAGTTAAAAATCAGAACTAATATAAAATGATTTCAGAAACAGAATTTTAGGATATCACTTGTTTTGACAGCTGAGAAACATAGAGAGAACAGAAAGCTATGTTTTCTTAGAGATTTGGAAGGTAGATTCATTCAACTTGAGACATCAAGTGTTGATGTTCACTCAATTCTTTTCTCTTCATCTTTGTAAGCTCATACTCACCATGTGTAACTAAACCTCTCTAATTTGTTGGGATTGGATGTAATATGATTTATGATATATATGTTTTTATCTTGATCGTGTGATATATTTTTTAGTTATTAATCAATATTGATATATATATGTTTTGCATAGATTTAGGTTTAGTATTCACTTAGGTATCAAATCTTAATGTTATTGTGTCGATTGATCACCCGATATATCAGAAGTTAATAGATAGAATAGATATATCGGTGTTATCTGGACACGGAAACATCCGACGAGCGATACGTGATAATATTTATTGATAGATAAAATATATATTACATTGATTAAGATAATGCATGTGAGTGAATCGATGAAGTCTAATCCCAGCAATCTTAATCTCCCGGAATTTTAATCACTTTTAATTGCACTTTATATATTCGCAAGTAAACAAATCATTTCAAAACCTGTACTCAAAATACAAAATACAACCATTTAAATTAAGTTCATAAGTTCTTCAGATAATAAAGTACAACAAAAATAAAACTTCAAGTCTATTCCCACTTAAATTGCTCGCCAAAATCATGAAAACCAGAAATCACAAATAGAGTAGCGCTTGAGAATGAGGTGAGAGCAGCAAAAATCAATAAATCGAAATAGAATAAAGCTTCAGAGTAAATCGAAACAAAAATCAATACCTGTGAGCCTGAGGTTTAGGTGAGAGAAGCATAAATCAAAACAAAAATCAGAAATCACAAACAGAGTATGAGGTGAGGGCAACGTGAGGTTGTTTGCGGCTGTGAGGAAGAGAGAGTCTGCGAGTTTCTAAGTCAGGGTTTGTATTGTGATGTTGAGTGAGCAAGACTTTTTATTTTACAAGTAGTTGGACATATTTTTTAATAGATGTGTACTCCCTAAAAAAAATTATTAACTTAACATGATCTAAAAAAAGTTATTAACTTAATATATATATATATATATATATATATATATATATGTTTGGTTCGGTTTGTCCATTGGATCTTAAAACTGGAACCGAGATCCGAACCAAACCACATCGGTTTTCAATTGGCTTGGATATGTTTTTGATCTGAACCATAAAAATCGGTTTTTTTTGTTTGAATTGGTTTGAATTGTTGGTTTAATTGGACTTTTCTAATCTGCTTACACCCCTATAATGGTACGGGTCTGAATATTAGTTCATTGTTAAATTAGTGTTAGGTCACAAGCAGTGGCGGATCCACTGCCCAGCATGCCTGGGCACGTGCCCAGGCTCGCCCCAAAATAATTTTGGTGTTCTTGAGAATTTTTGTTCGAAATTTAAAATTTAAGCATCTATTGAAAAAAATAAGGTTAGATTCGTGTTCAGTGTGAAAAATCAACTGAAATAGTATGCTCGTTTTCGCGTTTTGACATCTGGCTAGAACTCCGATGGTGAAACCACCGTGCCGGAGTTGCAGAAAGGTGGTCGGACGAAGGAAGAAGATGAAGATACATCTTCAACCTTCAGCTTTAAAACGTGACCGTTGGATCTACAACGCAAGATCTAAAGGTATAAATCTGTTTTGGATTTTTTCAATCATGGCCATCTGATAGATCAGAAGGCTCCGATCGGAGAGTTGTATCACGCGCCATAGATCAGCATCACGCTGAATCAGATTTTTTTTGTTTGGTTTTCGGCAGAACTGGGCTTGGGCCTGGTTCCTTTTTTTCTTGCTTTTCGGTACACCCAATTTCAATTATGCACCCTCGGTGACTCTTTTTTCAACTTTAATTATTGCTTAACCAATTAAGTGCTTATTTAAATAAGTACTTATTTAAGTTATTTTTATTAATTAAGTGCTTATTCAATTAAGTGTTTAAACAAGTGTTTATTAATCAAGTACTTAGTTAATTAAGTACTCACTCAAGCTTATTTAAATAAGTGCTTATTCACATAAGTGGTTATTTAATTAAGTGTTTTTCGGATAAGTGTTTTTCGGATAAGTGTTTTTTTCTTAAGTGATTTTTCTTTTCAAAACTTCATTTCCTTAATTAATGATTAGCTTTTGACTTTGTTTCCTTCATACTTTAATTAATTAATTCACTTAATTAATTATGGTAAATGAAAAAGAAGGGTTTATGTAGTGTATATAGCATGTTAAGTAGATTTGCCTTGATGTAAATAATGTTGGAGCTGATGTTGTAGCATAACTATTTGTGTGTGTGTGTGTAGCTTTTTACACAAGCAAGCATCATTACTCTTGTATGTAGCCTATATAAGGCCATGCTGATAAGTGAATAACAAGAGAATACCCTTTGATCCTTACAAGTGGTATCAGGTTCCCTAAGACTCTAAGGACCTGTATGTGGTTGTAACCACCTTGTAACCGTTTTAACCGTTTCTTTTCTCTCTCATTCTCCTCTGAATTCCGATCGTCTTCTCCGATCAGTAATGGTCGATTCTAGTGATTTTCTTCGTCCACAAATTCCCAAATTCGATGGACACTATGAACATTGAGAGATGCTAATGGAAAATCTCATAAGATTACCGTGGGAATTGATTGAGGTGGGTGTCACGGTGGCTCCACCCAACGCCAAGGCAGAACAAGTTCAAGTTGCCGCAACCAGCAAACTCAAAGACTTGAAGTGAAAAACTATCTTTTTCAATCGATCGATAGATCCATTCTTGAAACAATTGTTGACCGAGAAACATCGAGAAACATTTGGGAAGCCATGCAAAGGAAATATCAAGGATCCACAAGGGTGAAACGTGCCCATCTTCAAGCTTTGAGAAGAGAATTCGAGGCTCTTGCAATGAAAGAAGATGAATCAGTGAATGATTATTTTGCAAGAACACTCGCCATTGCGAATAAGATGTCTGCACATGGTGAAACTTTGAATCATGTAACCATTATAGAGAAGATTCTCAGATCCATGACTCCAAAATTCAACTATGTTGTGTGCTCCATTGAGCAATCCAATGATGTGACCACCCTCTCCATTGATGAACTTCAGAGCATTTTGATAGTGCAAGAACAAAGAATGAAGAATCAAAGGGACATTGGTGAAGAGAAAGCATTGCAGATCACAAACCCTGGCAGAGGTGGTGGTAGACGGAGAGGAAGAAACTTCAACAATGGTGCTAGAGTTCGAGGCAGAGGAAGGCACAACAAAGAAAATGTTGAATGCTTCAAATGTCACAAGTTAGGTCACTATCAGAATGAATGTCCTAATTGGGAAGGTAATGATGCTAACTATGTTGAATTCAATCAACATGAAAAAGTCTTGCTAATGGCCAAAACTAAACACGATCCAAATAATAAGCATGAAATTTGGTTCTTAGACTCTGGATGTAGCAATCATATGATAGGACATAAAGATTGGTTGTTTAATTTTGGTGAAACATATAGTGATTTTGTGAAATTGGGTGATGGTTCAAGCATGGCAGTGAGAGGTAAAGGAAATGTCAAATTATGCATCAATGGTGTTGTTCATGTCATTAGTAATGTGTATTTTGTGCCTGGATTGAAAACAAATCTGCTTAGTATTGGTCAATTACAACAGAAACAAATCACTGTTGTATTCAAAAATGATATGTGCATGGTCTATCATGATGATAGAGGTCTTCTATTCACTATTGAAATGACCAATAACAGGATGTACACTGTGACAACACAAGTAATCTCACCCATGTGTCTGATGACTAACAAGCAGGAATCCACCTTGCAATGGAACAATAGATATGCTCATCTTGGGTTCAAAGGTCTGAATACCTTGTCTAAGAAGGAAATGGTGAAAGGTTTACCAGAGTTTGAAGAAATGGATGGAAGCTGTGTAGATTTCTTGTCTGGCAAGCAACACAAAGATCTTATTCCAAAGTAGACAAACTGGAGAGCCAGTGCAAAACTAGAATTAATACACTCAGATATATGTGGTCCTATAAACCCTAAATCAAATGGAGGAAGCAGGTACTTCATTACCTTCACTGATGACTATAGTAGGAAGACATGGACTTATATGTTGAAAGAAAATTCCAGTGCTTTTGAGACTTTTAAAATCTTCAAAGCAATGGTTGAGAAGGAATTTGGTGTTTCTATAATTTGTTTGAGAAGTGATAAGGGAGGAGAGTATACCTCTAATGCATTCAATGAGTTTTGTAGGATGGAAGGAATCAAGAGGCAACTAACTACAACCTACACTCCTTAACAAAATAGAGTGTCAGAAAGAAAAAATAGGACACTTCTCAATATGGTAAGAAGCATGATTGGGGCTAAAAATGTACCTAAAGAATTTTGGCCTGAAGTTGTGCTATGGGCCACACATGTGTTGAATAGAAGCCCAACTCTGAGTATGAAGGATGTGACACCAGAAGAAGCATGGAGTGGATTAAAGTCAGCTGTGCACTACTTCAAAACATTTGGATGCCTAGATCATGTTTATGTCCATGATACACATAGAAAAAAGCTAGATCCAAAGAGCAAAAGTTGTGTTCTCTTAGGAATGAGTGAAGAATCAAAAGAATACAAGTTGTATAACCCTATTGCTAAGAAAATAATAATCAACAAAGATGTAGTGTTTGATGAGACCAAAGGATGGAATTGGAACAATTCCAATCAGAAAAGAAATGATAACAATGACTAGGAGCAAAGTGAATCTGTTGAAGACTTTGTGGTAACTGAAGACAATGCTGACAATATCAACAATGATTCAGACAATGCCATGACAGATGAAGATTTTGTTGTAGATAACACAACCAGTGAGAGTGATAATGAAGTGGTGCAACCAACCTCTCAAACAAGAATAAGAAAACCATCTATGAGATTGACTGGCTATGTGACATGAAGAGAAGCTGAAGAAGAGATTGATGATCTTCAAAATCTTTCCATATTCAAAACAGATGAAGTTCTTTTATTGGTGTGAGTTTATCGTTGAATTCACAACAATTGGCGCCCACCGTGGGGCAAGGATCAATCGTGATAATCAAGTACCATGGGTTCAAAGTTTGATATTGAGAAGTTCACCGGGACTAACGACTTCGGGTTGTGGAAGGTGAAGATAGACAGTCAACATTGACTCTCAGGTATCTAACCGGAGATAGGGAGGAGAGTGGTTGTGTTGAGCCAAAGGGGAACCATGGAGGCCTTGTGGGATATGTTTCAATTGTGGCTGAAAAAGTGCAAGACCTTGAGAAGATCTTCAGGGAGGCAATTGAAAGCAACCTTGATCAAACTGTGGAACTTGTAGGACTGCTAGAGGTAGTCGGGTGCAAAGGGAGTTTGATGTTGCAGCTTGTGGAACTGCGTAAAATTCCAAGGTGGGTTTGGAGCCAAGCAATACTTCGAGAGGACAGAGGGCACTCTAAGGGTCGAAGGGTGGTGAAACTTGATGAGCTATCCAAAAAGGCCGGTGATAACGGGGCTCAAGAGTTTCTTCAGGAGGGTATAGAAGTAATTACTCCGGAGTCTCAAGAGGAGGCGGTGAGTCTTGTGGCTACCAAAAATCCTATGGTAGTGGGAGGCAAGATCTTCATGAGAGCGGAAGGCATTCCGAGGGATGAAGGGAAGGAGGTAATTCTTGCGGGAAGCAAGTGGAGGCTAGTGCCTAGGTCAAGGTTCAAGTGGGACTTGGCCGGTGATCTTGAATAGAAGATTCAAGACGGAGAGAGCAGCACAGTGGTTGAGTGGATCACCATCGATTTGAAGGCAAGGTGGAGAATTGTTGAAAGTGCCTTAAAATCTCGGTAACAAGAAAGTTAGAAAATCCTCGAAGAGTTTTTGGAAAAATATCTTTGGAGATTTTTTATGGAAAAAAAAATATTTTCTTGAAGGACACTCTGACTTGGATTTGTTTTATTTTAAAATAGATTTGTTACTAGTTTTTTGGCATATATTTTTCTATAAATAGGGATTACTTTATTCATAGAAAAATTAAGAGAGAGGTTGTTGTTTCTCCTTGGGTAGACTAGGTCAAGTGAGTCTCTTGGTCACGGGAAGAGATTTGGGATTTGGGTAGAATTAGGGTTGTTAATTCCTTGTACCAAATAGTGGGAATTTCTTGTAAAGTGATACTCATTGATTCTAGTAGAACGGAGGGGCTGCTCTCTCCCCCAGAGTAGGTAATTCCGAATTGGGTAAACAAAGATTGTGTCTTTCTCTCTTGCTTTTGATTTGTCTACTTGATTACAGATTATTTTCATCGTCTCTATATATTCTTTGATTTTGGTTGCTCCACACATCAAGTTCTTTTATTTGTGTGAGTTTATCGTCGAATTCACAACATAGACAAGTACAAGGCAAGACTGGTGGCCAAAGGATATAACAATATGGGATTTATTATAGAGAGGTGTTTGCTCTTATGGCAAGATGGGATACAATCACAACTGTGTTATCCATTGCAGCTAATAACAATTGGTATGTGTACCACTTGGATGTGAAAAGTTCCTTCTTGCATGGAGAATTGTCTGACGATATCTATGTGTCTCAACCATTAGGATATGATAATGGTAACAAGAGCATGGTATACAAGTTGAAAAAGGCCTTATATGGATTAAGGCAAGCTCCTAGAGCTTGGTATAGCAAAATTGAAACATACTTCAGTACTGAGGCATTTGAAAAGTGTCATTATGAGCACACACTGTTTGTGAAATATGGTGCCAAAAATGAAGTGCTAATAGTAAGTCTTTATGTTGATGATCTGATCATGAATGGAAATTGTTGGTGTTTTGTATGTTGGCCTCATTTTGCAAAAACAAGTTCAAGCAAGATGTTGGACCAGATGCTGTAGCATGTGGGTACAACATCTGTCATGCCGGTAATTAATGTTCTATATTGCGCGCCATATCTTTGAAGATTCTCTGAAGCAATATTTTCGCCTTACTGCTTATCAAGACGCACGTTTTAAACAAGGGAATATAAGGCGGCTGCACCAAGAGATACTTTCCAGAAGATGCTACGCCATTTATGGAAACAAGTGATTCTTTCCATTTCATGTGTGCTGGACTTTGCAAAAGGACAGCTAAAGATTAAAGCCCAAGATGAAGACCTAGCCCATGCTAACTCAGGTCATATAAATATGTGAAGACTAAAACCTAAATGACTACTGAAGCCGTATTTTGAGAACATAGTTTTAGGGTTTGAGTCTTGTTGATTGTAAGTCTTTCTTGTGGATTCTATAACACAAGCTTAGGCCTGTTTTTGGTTTGTACTTTGTAAAACATCTCTCAAGCTTTTAAGCACGGAGACTGTTGGTTGTTTGGTTAGTGAAACCGCACTGTTTGTTCAACTGTTATAATCACGAGGTTCGTGATAGAAAGGAAGTGAGACGGGGTCTCAAACTTAGGAGTTCCTAGGTTGAGTTAGCACGGGTAGAGTCTAGGTGTTAAGTCGTAAACTTGTATGTTTGCTGTGGGCTTAGAACTAGATCTATTATAGTAGATTCCTTCCTGGCTTGGTAGCCCCCAGAGTAGGTCGTTGTTTACACCGAACTGGGTTAACAATTCTCTGTGTTATTTACTTCATTGTCTGTTGCTTTTACTTGTTGATTATATTCTACTGTGGACATACGCTAGAGCATTTGTATTAGCATTACAACTAATTACGTACGACAATTGCTATTGCTTCTGTCTTAACATCTGTCCCCAGTAGGTGCCAAAATTTCAATTGGCATCAGAGCAGGCACCCTGTTCTGCGTGGGTGAGGACCAGGGAAGTTACTTTCTAGCATAATGAACAAGGATGGTGGCTATGTCAACAGACCTCCACTTCTGGATGGATCAAACTATGATTACTGGAAAGCCAAAATGGTGGCGTTTATCAAATCACTTGATAGCAAATCTTGGAAGGCTATCCTAACGGCATGGGAACATCTAGTGATACGTGACAAAGATGGTAAAACTACAGGTGAACTAAAACCAGAAGCAGAGTGGACCAAGGAAGAGGATGAGCTTGCACATGGTAACTCCAAGGCGCTAAATGCCCTATTCAATGCTGTGGATAATAACATTTTCAGGATGATCAAACAGTGCTTAGTGGCTAAGGAAGCATGGGATATTCTAATGACTACACATGAAGGCACCGCCAAGGTGAAGAATTCAAGGCTACAGCTTCTGACCGTAAAGTTTGAGAATCTAATGATGGGTGAAGATCAATCTGTTCATGACTTCCACATGACCATTCTAGACTTTGCAAACAACTTTGATGCTCTAGGTGAAAAGCTAAGCAAGGAAAGAATGGTAAGAAAAATGCTTAGATCTCTTCCTAAGATGTTTGATATGAAAGTCACTACCATAGAAGAAGTACATGATATAGGAGTGATGAAACTTGAAAATTTGGTGGGTTCATTACTAACCTATGAGCTGGCTGCTAAAGAGAAAACCGAGAAGAGGAAGAAGAGTATAGCTCTTGTTACCAACACCACTGAAAGTGAGGAAGTAGAAAATGGTTTTGAAACTGATGAAAATTTATCTGAAACTGTGGCACATCTAGGCAGGCAGTTCAACAGAATATTAAAGAAGATGGATGGAAGAGGCAGGACAAATGCTAAAGGCAATTTCTCTGATAGAAAGTTTAATGGTGTAAGAAAATACAGACCTGAGAAAAAGGCCAGTACTGGAAAAGGTGTTCAATGTCATGAATGTGAAGGCCATGGACATATTAGAGCTGAATGTCCAACATTCCTGAAGAAACAGGAGAAGGTTATGGCTGTCACTTGGTCTGATGAAGATGACTCTGAGGATGATGACTACTCTGAGTCTGCAAATCACATTACTGCACTTACTGGAATTGTTGAATCTGAATCTGATGATGAAGAATTGACCTTTGATGAGCTAGCTGCGTCTTATAAAGCACGGAGTCAGAAGAGTGAGAAGGTGTGTCAGCAGCAACAATACACTATAAGTAAATTGCAAGCTGAGAAGCTGAAGCATCAGACTGAAATATCTCAACTCACAAAGCAGCTACAATCTGAGAAGGCAAAGCATCTGTCTGAGGCTTCTGCTCTTAGAGATGAGGTAACCACATTGAACTATCAGCTGACTAGTTTAAATAAACAGCTTAGACTGCTAAATAATGGAACTGAAAGATTAGATATACTGGTTGAGGGTCAAGTTGCTGGAAAACCTAAGGGTATTGGAGTAGAATATAATTATCCTAAAAAGAAAAATGCTACTTTCACTAGTACATTTGTTCCTGCTAAAGACACTTATGATCCTACTGAAACCAGACATATGCCACAGCATGTTCAACAACATCAGCCTGCCAAAATCATTCCTAAACCTAAGGGATGGATCTGTCATTATTGTGGTAGAAGAGGTCACATCAGACCTTTCTGTTTTAGATTATATGGGTTTCCAATATGGTATAATAATCCCAGGTATGAATCTGATTCAAGCAATACAAAGAAAGAATGGAAACCAAAGGCAAATGATGTTGCTCACATAGCTCATACATCTCTGAGAGTTTCATCCAGAAATGATTGGTACTTTGATAGTGGTTGCTCAAGACATATGACTGGTGTTGAAAGTTATCTAACCAATGTTAACGCTTACACTACTAGTTATGTTACTTTTGGTGATGGGGCCAAAGGTCAGATCAAAGGCATTGGAAGTCTCATTGCAAATGGTTTGCCTAAGCTTGAGAATGTTCTTTTGGTGGAAGGATTGACTGCAAATCTCATAAGCATCAGTCAATTGTGTGATCAAGGAATGAAGGTGAACTTCACGAAATCTGAATGCACTGTCTCAACTGAAGATGGTGAATCTGTTATGAAAGGAGTCAGGTCTAAAGATAACTGCTATTTATGGATTTCTGAAGAAAGTGCTCAAATTTCCTCCTGTCTCATCACTAGAGAAGATGAAGTCAAGTTATGGCATCAAAAGATGGGCCATCTTAATCTAAAGAGTATGAAGAAAGTCATAGCTGAAGATGCAGTAAAAGGGGTACCTAAACTGAAGATTGAAGAAGGAAACATATGTGGTGAATGTCAAATTGGGAAGCAGACAAAGATGCCACACCCGAAGTTGCAACATTTGACTACTTCAAAGGTGCTTGAATTACTTCATATGGACTTGATGGGGCCTATGCAGGTTGAAAGTCTAGGAGGAAAGAGATATGCTTTTGTTGTTGTAGATGACTACTCAAGATTCACTTGGATCAACTTTCTCAGAGAAAAGTCAGACACCTTTTGTGCTTTCAAGGACTTGTGTAAACAACTCCAAAGAGAAAAAGATAGTGTCATTGTCAGAATAAGGAGTGACCACGGTAGAGAATTTGAAAACTCAAGGTTCTCTGAGTTTTGCACTGCTGAAGGAATAGGACATGAATTTTCTTCACCTATTACACCTCAACAAAATGGGGTAGTTGAAAGAAAGAACAGAACTATACAAGAATGTGCTCGTGTCATGCTACACTCAAAGAAACTGCCTCAACACTTTTGGGCTGAAGCTATGAATACAGCATGTTACATTCTCAATCGTGTCACTTTAAGAGCTGGAACAACTAACACCTTATATGAATTGTGGAAAGGAAGAAAACCTACCATCAAGTACTTTCATGTATTTGGAAGTAAGTGTTACATTCTGATAGATAGAGAACACAGGAGGAAGATGGATCCAAAGAGTGATGAAGGTATATTCTTGGGCTACTCTACTAACAGCAGAGCCTACAGGGTGTAGAACTCCAGAACTCAAGTGATGATGGAATCAATGAATGTTGTGATAGATGATGTACCATCTGACGCTAAGACAAATGAAAGTCCAGATGCTGAAGCAATTGAATTCCAGCCTGAAGAAACTGCTAGTATAGAAGAGTTTGAGGCAACGCCTGATAGTCCTATCACTGATGATACTATTGCTCCAGTTAGTAAAGGACCATCTATCAGAGTCCAGAAAAATCATCCCAAGGACCTGATCATAGGCAATCCAGATGAAGGTATCACCACAAGAAGAAATCAAGATATAATCTCTAACTCTTGCTTTGTGTCAAAAATAGAACCAAAAAATGTCAAAGAGGCTCTCACGGACAATTATTGGATCACTGCCATGCAAGAAGAGTTGAACCAGTTTGAAAGAAGTGAGGTTTGGGATCTAGTTCCTAGACCAAAAGGGTTTAATGTAATAGGTACTAAATGGGTTTATAAAAATAAATCTGATGAAAATGGAACTATTACAAGGAACAAGGCAAGGCTTGTGGCACATGGATACACTCAGGTGGAAGGTTTAGACTTTGATGAGACCTTCGCCCCAGTTGCTAGAATAGAATCTATACGGCTGTTACTTGGTGTTGCAAGCATTCTGAAATTTAAACTTTTCCAGATGGATGTTAAGAGTGCTTTTCTCAATGGGTACTTAAATGAAGAGGTGTATGTGGAACAACCAAAAGGTTTTGTTAATCCAGATCTTCCTGATCATGTCTACAAGTTGAAGAAAGCTTTATATGGGTTGAAACAAGCTCCTAGAGCTTGGTATGAGAGATTGACTGAATTTCTTGTCAATCATGGATACAGGAAAGGAGGACATGATAAAACTCTGTTTGTAAAAGAAGAACATGGTAAACTAATGATAGCACAAATTTATGTTGATGACATAGTGTTTGGCGGGATGTCAAGTCAGATGGTGGAGCATTTTATCAAACAGATGCAGTCAGAGTTTGAGATGAGTTTAGTTGGGGAATTAACATTTTTCCTTGGACTACAAGTGAAGCAAATGGATGAGACAATATTTATCTCTCAGAGTAAGTATGCAAAAAATATTGTCAAGAAGTTTGGTATGGATACCGCTACTCACAAAAGGACTCCAGCACCTACTCATTTAAAGTTGACAAAAGATGAGAAGGGTGTTAGTGTTGATCAGAGTCTCTACAGAAGTATGATAGGGAGTCTCCTATATCTTACAGCTAGTAGACCTGATATTAGCTTTGCAGTGGGTGTGTGTGCAAGATATCAAGCTGATCCAAAGATGAGTCACTTAACTCAAGTGAAAAGAATCCTCAAGTATGTTAGCGGCACATGTGACTACGGCATGATGTACTCACAAAGTGACAATTCTCAACTCATTGGGTATTGTGATGCAGATTGGCCTGGCAGTGCTGATGACAGAAAAAGCACTTCTGGTGGTTGTTTCTTCTTGGGAGAGAATTTGATATCATGGTTTAGTAAGAAACAGAACTGTGTGTCTCTTTCAACTGCTGAAGCTGAATACATTGCAGCTGGGAGTAGTTGTTCACAACTTGTCTGGATGAGACAGATGCTGAGGGAGTATAATGTTGAGCAAGATGCTATGGCTTTGTATTGTGATAATCTGAGTGCAATCAATATTTCAAAAAATCCTATACAACATAGTAGGACAAAGCACATAGACATTCGTCATCATTTTATCAGAGATTTAGTAGAAGAGAATGTGGTGGTTTTGAAACATGTTGCTACTGAAGAACAGCTTGCTGATATATTCACAAAAGCACTAGATGCTAACCAATTTGATAAGCTAAGGGGCAAATTAGGAATTTGCCTGTATGAGGAGTTGTAGCAGTTAATGGGTGTAAAGCGTGCAGCAGTTATTTTCTCTCTCTCCATATGTGTTGTGCACGCTAATTTAGGAGGGGCTTTATTTGCTTTCCAAAACTGCTTTTCCACACTCAACCAACTACCAACCTTCTATATTCAAAAACTCTATAACTCCTATCCCGCTCCAATACTCTCTGGCGCAAACCTTTCCATACCTAAACCTATCGTCTTCTCCAAAAACACTAAAATCACCAAACCTCTCAAAAATCCATTTCCAATCATGTCTCAATCAACCGAAACTCCTTTGAACAAGAATGTAAGTGACAAAACCTCTACTCCATCAAGGTCTACTCGTTCGAAGGTTAAGGAACAATCGGCAGCGTTAATTGTTCAAGCTACTCCTCTCGATGTTGTGCATGCATCAGAAGTGGAAGCACGATCGACTCGATCAAAAAGTGTTATCAAGAAAGAAAAGGTTTCCAAATCTTCTGCTGCATCAAAGAAGAGTTCAAAATCGAAGCCAAAGAGGAAGCGAGGTGAATCAACTGCAACAATCGGGCTCTCTATGTCAGACCTCTATCACTCTGACAATCCTTTCAAATCGCGTGATGTCGCGACCGAAGATGGCGCTTCTGGCCATGATTCAAAAGGTAATAATGCTATACCCTCTGCTCCTGCTGTTGATAAAACAAATGTTGTTGAAAAAGCTGTTGAATCGGAAGATCTAGGTAAAACTAAACAAACTGAAACCCTAGGTACTTTTGATTTAGAAAAAGAAAAGGATATTGGTATGATTAGTAAGGATGATGCTGGTGTTGTTGAAGAAAATCCTAGTGATAAGACTGATAAGACTAGGACTGATGTTGAAACAACTAGAAATACTGGTGATGTTGAAAATTTAGGGAAAACTACTCCAGTTGACACCCTAGAAACTGCTGATGTGAATACTGTGTTGAATTCGGAAGTTATTCCTGATGCTGACAATTCTGTTGTTGAGAAAAACCCTAGTGTTGTGCTTGATGAAACTAGGAAGCTTGTTGAAGAAGTGGTGACATGTGTTAATGAATCTGACCCTATAGCCCAGTCTGATGTTGTGCCAGAAGCTGAAGCTTCTTTGGACCAACAGGTTCCAAATCCTGATAATACTGCAGAAGCTTGTTCTGACTCTGGTTTTAGTAGTGGTAAGGCTGATGAAACAGGTACTGGTAGTAAGAAAGGTGATCAGGATAGTGAGGTTAACAAAGATGTTCAAACATCTAAGTCTGACAAGAGTGAAGGAACAAGAAGTGGTGAGGATGATGAAGGTGTTGCTGGATCTGGTGATAAAGAGAAGTCTGTTAGTGAACGAAAAGACTCCTCTACTGAGTCCTCAGCAGAAGAGAGTGGTTCCACTGAAGAAGCTGAGTCTGATGTGCATAAGGTGATTGATGTTGATGAAGAGAGGTCTAAGTCTCCTCCTCTGGTGAAAACTTATGGTGCTGGTGTATCTAAAAGGCTAAGGAGCAATTCTGGTAAAGCTATACCATCTGTCTCCAAGTCCCCTGTTGTAGAGTCTGTTAAGAAAACTGTTAAGAAACCAATGTATGGACCTCCTCGACCTAGGAGTAAATTTGAAACACCTGTTGTCCAGAAGAAACAATTAAAACGGAAAGCTGTTGACAATGATTCTGATTATGAAGTTGAAAAGTCTGTTACTAAAGGTGAAGCATCTGGTGGAGCATCAGTTGGCAGGAAAAGTCTGGGTGGCAGAAAGGTACCAGCTAATGTACCTGAGGTCCCTATTGATAACATTTCTTTTCATCTTGCTAGTTGTGTAGGGAAATGGAAGTATGTTGTTCAGAGAAGGGTTGCTTTGGAGAGAGAACTTGGAAAAGAGGCCCTGAAGTGTTCTGATATTGTGAGCTTGATTGAGGAAGCTGGTTTAATGAAGACGGTGTGGGGATTGGGAGATTGTTATGAACAGTTGGTCCGAGAGTTCATTGTGAATGTTCCTGAGGATTGTAATAACCCCCAAAGTCCTGAGTATCATAAGGTTTTTGTTCGTGGTCTGCTAGTTAATTTTTCTCCTTCAATAATTAATGAATTTATGGGAAGGGATGATGCTAGAACTCCTGAAGTGGAGTTGACTGATGGTGAATTGGCCAAGGCCATTACCAATGGTCATGTGAAGCAATGGCCCAAGGGAAAGAAGGTGTCTTCCAGCAAACTGTCTGTGAAGTTTGCGTGTTTGAACAAAATTGGTACTGTGAATTGGGTGCCCACTGTGCACACTTCTGACATTTCTACTGACTTGGCACGTCTGATTTACACCATTGGCTCCAAAGTCAAGTATGATTATGGCACATATATTTTTAATCAAACTTTGAAGCATGCTGACAGTATGGCCATCAAAAAGCCCATTGCTTTTCCAACTTTGTTGTGTGGTATTATTCTGAGTCAGCAACCAGGTATTCTGAGGAGTTCTGATTTTCCAATGAAGAGGAAAGCTCCATTGATTCTGCATAGTAAGCTGTTTGAAGGGACACATGCTCCAGACATTGCTACAGCATCTGCTGCCCTGACTAGGAAGGATATGTTTGCAGAGCTGAAAGCTACCTGCAAAGGGTTAGAGGACCAGAAGTTGAAGCTGGAAGCTGTTATCCAGGCCCTGGAGCTTGAAGAAGCTGGTGCTGGAAATCATGATGTTGATGATGGTGATGAACCTGTGATAGAGGGCTCTGATGAAAGCCTCTCTGAATGATGTCGCTGATCCTGTGTTTTTTTTTTCTGCTCTTATTTTTTTTCTTCTTTTCTGTCTGTACTTTGAGGGTTATGCCCAGGATGATTTGTGCACTTACATGTGCTGTTACTCTGATGGTCTGTAATACTGTACCTCAGTTATGTTGCTACTTCTATTTTCTTCCATCTATGCATGAAGTATTATGTTTGTCAAAATTATGGCTAAAAAGGGGCAGTAGTATCTGTTCTGTTCGTGATAATGCTGTGACATATGATACAACATCTGTCTGTCTATGTGTGTGCTATGATTGAGGGGGAGCAAGTATGATATATCTGTATGTGTATGTTTGTTCTGTTGAGGGGGAGTATTCTCTACTGTGATATATGCATGAACTCAGGGGGAGTAATCTACTTTTGTTGTGATGCATGATGTGTGTGACAGATGCCATTCCAAATGCTAAGGCATCTTGTCTGTTTCAAAGGAATCCAATTTTACTTGATACCTGAGAATTTATTTTTCTCAGTGGTGTAGGAATTTATTTTTCCTATGGTGATTCATATTTGTGGGAATTTATTTTTCCCTGGTTTAACTGTATGGCGCTTATGTGTGAGAGTTTATTTCTCTCCTATCTTGTACCCTATGAGGCTAAGTTGTGTATTTCCGCTGTTGCATGCCTCTGATGCTGCCTATTCATTATTTCTCACGTGAAGATCTCGTTTGAAAATAATGTGACAATGTATTATCTTCTTTCTTAGCTGTGTGTTTGTGTTGACTTGAAGGAAGGTATGTACTGCATCTCTCCAGAACTGGTCTTAGTTTGTTTTAGCCAAAATTTGCCAAAGGGGGAGATTGTTGGTGTTTTGTATGTTGGCCTCATTTTGCAAAAACAAGTTCAAGCAAGATGTTGGACCAGATGCCGTAGCATGTGGGTACAACATCTGTCATGCCGGTAATTAATGTTCTATATTGCGCGCCATATCTTTGAAGATTCTCTGAAGCAATATTTTCGCCTTACTGCTTATCAAGACGCATGTTTTAAACAAGGGAATATAAGGCGGTTGCACCAAGAGATACTTTCCAGAAGATGCTACGCATTTATGGAAACAAGTGATTCTTTCCATTTCATGTGTGCTGGACTTTGCAAAAGGACAGCTGAAGATTAAAGCCCAAGATGAAGACCTAGCCCATGCTAACTCAGGTCATATAAATATGTGAAGACTAAAACCTAAATGACTATTGAAGCCGTATTTTGAGAACATAGTTTTAGGGTTTGAGTCTTGTTGATTGTAAGCCTTTCTTGTGGATTCTATAACACAAGCTTAGGCCTGTTTTTGGTTTGTACTTTGTAAAACATCTCTCAAGCTTTTAAGCACGGAGACTGTTGGTTGTTTGGTTAGTGAAACCGCACTGTTTGTTCAACTGTTATAATCACGAGGTTCGTGATAGAAAAGAAGTGAGACGGGGTCTCAAACTTAGGAGTTCCTAGGTTGAGTTAGCACGGGTAGAGTCTAGGTGATAAGTCGTAAACTTGTATGTTTGCTGTGGGCTTAGAACTAGATCTATTATAGTAGATTCCTTCCTGGCTTGGTAGCCCCCAGAGTAGGTCGTTGTTTACGCCGAACTGGGTTAACAATTCTCTGTGTTATTTACTTCATTGTCTGTTGCTTTTACTTGTTGATTATATTCTACTGTGGACATACGCTAGAGCATTTGTATTAGCATTACAACTGATTACGTACGACAATTGCTATAGCTTCTGTCTTAACATCTGTCCCCAGTAGGTACCAGAATTTCATAAATGACTTGGACATGATTGAAGGATTCAAAAGGTCAATGAAGAAGAAGTTTGATATGACTGACTTCGGCAAAATGAGATACTTCTTAGGAGTGGAGGTTTGTCAAGAGCATAATGGTATTTTCATTCATCAACTGAAGTATGCTAAAGAAATTCTTGCTAGATTTGGTATGGAAAATTGCAACAAAGTCTGCAATCCCATTGTACCAGGCAACAAGCTTATAAAAAATGAAGATGGACAAGCTATTGATGTTACTATGTACAAACAGATGGTTGGTTGTCTGATGTACTTGCTAGCAACTAGACCAGATCTAGCCTTCTTTGTGTGTTTGGTTGCTAGATTCATGGAAAGGCTTACAGACATACATCTTGCTGCAGTAAAAAGAATGATAAGGTGCCTAAAAGGTACATCAAGCCTTGGAGTGTTTTACAAAGCTAGTGATGGTAAGAGATTGTGCTTAAGAGGATGGAGTGACTCAGACTATGCAGGAGACCTAGATGACAGGAAGAGCACCACAGGCTATGTGTTTATGTTGGGATCATCTACAATTTCATGGAGCTCTAAGAAGCAACCCATAGTTACTCTATCAACCACAGAGGCTGAGTATGTGTCAGTATCCTCGTGTGCTTGTCAAGGTCCGTGGATCAGAAATGTGTTAGATTTCTTGCAGTTAAAGCAAACTGACAGTACATGGATTCATTGTGATAATAGCTCCTCAATCAAGCTTTCAAAGAATCCAATTATGCATGGAAGATGCAAACACCTAGATGTTAGGTTCCACTTTCTTAGAGACCTCACTAAGGATGGTATTGTTGAACTTGTGCACTGCAAATCTGAAGATCAACTTGCAGACATTCTTACAAAACCTTTGAAGCTTGATTCCTTCATCAAGTTAAAGGATGGGCTAGGAATATGTGATCTTACCATGTTAAGTAGTGATAATTGAACATTTGTTTGTTGTATGTTCAAATTAAGGGAGGATTTGTAGTGTATATAGCTTGTTAAATAGCTTTGCCTTGATGTAAATAATGTTGCAGCTGATGCTGTAGCAAAACTGTGTGTGTGTGTGTGTGTGTAGCTTGTTACACAAGCAAGCAACATTACTCTTGTATGTAGCCTATATAAGGCCATGCTGATAAGTGAATAACAAGAGAATACCCTTTGATCCTTACAGTTTACGTATGACTCTCTCTTTCTAATCATAAAGATTCCTGACATATGACTCGTAATCTAATTGATCTTCACTTCTTTTCTTGACAAAATGACTGAAGTAGCAAAGTTTTCACAAGAAAGGGGGGGTTTGAATTGTGAACCTTTAAAATATTTCCTATAAAAATTGTCAAACACAATATACTTGAAGAAAATAATTAGATTGTTAGTTAAACCAAATAACCAAAAGTGTTGCAGTCTGGAGAACGTTCTCCCAATCACTCTCTGACAGTATATATATAACTATTAAATTGTGACTTGTGTGATTAGTGATTGCACGAATTAAAATAGAGTAAGGGAAGAGAATGCACACAACAATTTATCATGGTTCACCCAAAATGCTTGGGCTAGTCCAGTCCCCACACTCCTTGTGAGATTGTCCACTATGAGATGCTAATGATCTCAAGTTACACTTCCTTTGATCTAGATCCAAGACCAAATAATCTTCTAAGCCCTACAAGCTTAATCTACCTCAGTCACACTGACTATGAAGGTCTCACTCAATTAGTAGTTACGTACTAACTTGAGCCAATGGTTACAATGATGAAGGATTTTGGAATCAAAGCCTATTCACTCAATATACTATGAGAAGCTTTGAAAATGGATGGATAAACTCTCAAAACACTCACTGGATATTCTGATCCTATATATATGAATTACAAATCTGAGTGAGAGAGAAAAGAAGACCTCGTGATAAAAACTTGTATTACAAAAACAAGTGTTGAAGTTGTAGTGGAGACTCTTGCTCTTCAAAGTTGCCAAGGATCTCAATATATAGATGAGTGATGATCGGGGAGTCTTGGCCACGAAGTATATCCGTTGGAAGCTTGAAAATAACGGCTAGTAGCTCTGCAAAATGACAGCTCATGTAATTTGAAGAAAACAGATCAGTCTGAGATCGATCTCCAAAGTTTCTTCTTCTGACTTTTAAGAGAGGAGCGTATGAATAGATGTTGTTGAGCTGTAATGTTGATGTATGTTGCTTAATAAACAAGTATAGCCGTTGTGCAGCTTTTGGATAACCTTTAAACAGCTGTATGCAAGCTGGTGTCACTCTAAGTGAAGATTTTCTCTTTCCAGCATTGGTCTGAGACCGTTCTCCAAATTCTGGCGTGAATGAATTTCTTCCTTTTGGAGCAAAGATGCTAGAACACGAAAAGGCCAGCTGTTATGGATAAAAGCAGCAGCTGGAGGTTGTACTTGATGTTTCTCAATGTCCTTGTTGCAAGTACAATTGTCATATAGAAAGAGAAACAACATTGGAGAATGTTCTTTCTTTATTCCTTTAAAGTACAAGTCACTTTCCAAGACTAGGTTGTGTTGTCTAATTTTCCATGGTCCATACAAGATCAGTTCCATTAATTGAGTATAAAAATATCCTTGTGTCATATGCTCAATCTTCACATGTTCAAATAGAACTTGGTAAAAGTAGTAAGTTCTCTATTCATGAGAGAAACCTTTGCCTTAAAATGATCCCTTGGATATGTAGATAATTCGTGTGAGAAGCCCAAGATAAAAGTGATCATTTGTCTTGTACATAGTTGACTTATCCATAAGTCCTTTTGCATTGATTGTGTGAAAATGATGTTTGCGCAGGTCTCAGAGATCAATCTGAGAACGTTCTCCAAGCTTTTATTTTTATCAAAGTAAAAACATGATATTTGATCTAAATAGCTCAATTGTTCCTAGCTTAATTAAAACACTCAAGAGCACTTGTTAGATACCAAAAAGATTAGAATTACACTAAAAAATAATTAAGAGGTTTGTTATCCTTAAAAGTAAAGCCCATGCTTCTCCTTCTATAGATGAAATCACGGTTTGCTGCCATTGTGTCATACCAGCCATGAAATGACCACTATTATCGCGAAAATACAATCACACCGAGGTCCTTCCAGAGCAGACACAAAGGCAACATCAACATTGCATTTTACCCAGCCTAGAGCTGACTTTTCCCTCCTTACCAGATCTGCTTCTGTAGTCCCGCTCACACTATTACTCTGTAACTTGTGTACTAGCATGGTTTTCTTTTAAAGTTATAGTTAAAGGAAATATAATAATGATCTCGTGTGATTAGAAAAGAAGTATCAATATGTTGTGAATATAAATATGTTGAGATTAATAATTTATCGATCTAGAAAGTATTTTAATTGGTACAGGGACAAGTATGAAGGTGGTACAAGTGGAGAGTAATAAAAAAAAGTTGTGAGTAGATAATTTACCTTGTGGCAAATTTTATAAATTATAAATTCTATGGGAGAAACCATTTTTTTTAAAGGAAGTTCATTTCAATCAAATTTAGTTTCACTATTTCATTGACTTTAAAGATGTGCTTTTAGTGATACACAAAATAGTAAAAATTAGTGGTTTATGAAAGTTGTCATGATACTACTGTTAAGGAATTTTGACAATATGAATTGATTTCTGCTAGGAAAATTGTTTTGGGATTATACTTTGGTGTTGCATGCAGTTATATGTTTTTCGTTCATGGCAACAAAAAGATAATGTTGTCACAGTTTTCCATTCAACGCAAGGAAGAGATAATGCAGTCTTAAGTTTTTCGTTTACTACGACGAAGAGATAATGCAATCATTCAAAGTTTTCCATTCGCCACAACGAAGAGAACGCGTACATCCTATAAGTTATGTACTCATAATATCCGATATAGATATTGTTCGCCACAACGAAGAGATGAATGTAGTGGGACAAGATAAGCAATATTAAATATGAAGAGCTTATTATTAATTTCAATCGTTCATCCTAAAGATTTTATCAAATAGTGTTTCCTTTGAAGTTGTAATTTCTTTTTTATGAGTTTTCAAAGGATGATTTTTTTTTTTCCAATAACTTGTACCAATAGTAAAGATGTACCACAACGAAGATCACTATAATTTTTAGTAATTATAATAATTCTATCTTTTTGCTTTTTTTATTTACAACAATACAACATTACTAACAACTTATACATTATGTCATATATCATGAATTTATTATTTTAAATTTATGGTAATTTATAAAAATACCAATTTTTTTCTTTTTTGGTCTTTATAAAAAAAAAAAAAAATTGAAGCTCTATGACAAACTCTAAGTTATAAGACATCACAATCTACAAGAACTAACATTAAAATAAAAATTAATACTCACATCATATTCAAACTCTAACAAATAAACAATTAATTTAGTCAAAAAAAAAAACCAAAAAAACAATTAATGTTAAATTCTACTACATTATATACATTACTACTACTATCACTTGGAACAACTCAAATAAACCAACACCAGGAAAAGTAGCAGTAAAAATTAGCCCCCAAAAGTAGAGGGACCAAGCTGCAAAATTTTCAAAACTATTAGTACTATTCATTCAAGCAGAGTTGGAAGATGAGTTCATGTATTGTAACACCATTTCCTGCATAAATAGTAAAGAGGAGCATTTAAGTCACCAAAAATAGACAGCAATAATGCATTACAAAAAGTTGTTGTCAATTGCATAACTTAAGAAAAAGATCAGAGTTGAGCTGAATGGTTTCTAGACAATCTTTGTTGCCCTTTCGACAATCTAATCAAGAACGGCGTGGATCACATTAGGTTTGTGGGCATACACCACCTTCCGGTGTAATAATACCTCGAACAATTCCAGTATCAATCTGCACAATTGACACATTAATCCAACGGATTAACGGTTCAATTGTACAGATTGATACGGGAAGTGTTATCACAAACCTAACATGGTCTACCTATCTTTTAGATTTTGTTGCCTCAATGATGGAGAGTGAAGTGTCCCAATTTGACACTTTTATTGAGAAGTAAGAAGCAGGAATGAGAAATACTTATACTAGAAATATGGAGAGATGCAATTGGTAGCAATGTCTACATACAAAGCTACATAAATGAAGATGCAAAAAATAAATAAGAATTGAAGAAACTAGAAAAACATTTTACATATATAGTTATTTTCAAATGCATTCTCGTCACCTTTATTTTGATCGTGTCATTTTTTAAATGCATTCTGTGTGTCTTGCAACAACAGTTCTCTAATATCTTTCATTTGATTATTGTTAGAGGTAGTTGCTTCTAGTGTTGTCTCTAAAGTGTTGTGTAATTTATCTATCAAGTATGCTATCAAATGCATGTTAACTATTAATTTATCATACTTTGTTATATTATATTGTATTGACTTGGTGTGGTTATGTATTCTATTGTGAATATCTTATCTTATATTGTAAATGACTCTATAAGACTATTGAATTCAAAATGACCTATGTTATGATCAACTCTACTATGTGATTTTATGACTTTCTGGTGCTAATGGATTCCTTAAGTGTTGTGTGCATACATGCATGAAATTATGTGTCATCAATGTAAATGTACCTATGTATTGAGTTGTGTCTACCAATTTGTAACCTTTAAAAAAGAATTTGTTATCTTTATATATGCTTCTAGTTTTATGTCCCTATGTACAAAGAATTTTTACATGATTTGTTGAGTGGGTTTTGCTTTTGAACTTTGCCACCTCTATTCATGATAACATCGATGAAAGTTTAGGGTTCCGTTTTGAAAGTGATATACTCCAAATTTCATTAAAATTTTAAAATATAATGCAAAGTACCGTAAGTATCAAGTAATTTTATTAGTTGTAAAATCGAATTTGAACAAAGGCAAGTATTAATGGATCTGTTAAAGAAATATAAAATCAAAGAGGAACAAAAAAACTCATAGTTTGTTGGTCAAGTGGTGATTGACGTTGGATTTGGAAGAGGGCTCGATCCCCGCAACTACGATCGAAAGGTGACTGAAACTATTTAATGTCAAAACCGATCCCGAATTAGATTAGGCGATACAGTGAGTCGTATATCGATAGTGAAAGAAAAAAAAAAAACAGCACTAATAATGAATGTGGGTCACCCATGCATGCTTTTTCTTTCATTGATGACAAAGAGTACATAATAAATTCCCTTTCTTCACATGCATTGTTCGACTCCTACGAATAATATTGGGAACTGGGAGGCTCATATTAGTTTTTATGACCTTACGAATTAAATCATCTCTTCCAACCATAGTGTTAAAATTCGGACCGGTAATCGACTCGGTCAAGACACTGGGTCACTGGATTACTGGTTGAACCAGTGGGTTTTACTGGTCGAACCGCAAGACTATTGACCCGGTGTATTATTTTATAAAAAATATTCAAATCTTAAATTTTATAACTATAACATTCAATAAGAAAAAATTAATAATTTTTTAGGAAAAAAAAAGTAATAAGTTTAAAAAATAAAATTCACAAGAAAAATAAAATTAATAAGTTTAAAATTACTAAAGGTGGTGGTTAATTAGAAAACAAAAGAAAAGTAGATCTTTTTGTAAAATAAAAAAGAAAAATAGACAATCATGAGATTATTAATTTGATTGTTTCTTAAATCGTATCAAATATATGTAATGTAATAAAGTATGTATTATATTCACAGAAGTTCCCATGACCAAGTGGTAAGTTTAAGAAGTTTTATGTCGATGTCCCTAGTTCGATTCCCATTGAGCAATGTTTGGTAATTTTTTGAAATTTTTCATTTAATTATCAAACTGGTCTGGTTCATTGAGGGCGGGTTAACCGGTTCCACGGTTTGACCACTGAACCAGCTGGGTCACACCGGTTTTCACCAGTTTATTTACATAATCGGTTCTGCAAATTGACCAACTCAGCCATCCTTCCGGTTCCCGGCCGAACTGGTCCGACTACGAAGCAAAAAACGAATGAAAGATGGGAACCATGATGAAAACGGGGGGATCGGGCAGTCAATGCGAGAGGATACAAATGGCAGATCGTATTGTGATACAGTGCTAGGGAGGAAGATAGGTTTAGGAAGGGAGGAAGGAAGTGATGCTGAGGAGATAGAAGGAGAAGAAGTGGACGATGGAGAAGGCATGAAGGTGGAGGAGAGGAAGATATGAGGCTGAATTTGTTTTCTTAAAGTATGAGGAAAAACGGATCTACAAGCCATGGAGAAGGGGGGTGATCGTTAACCTATTGGGGAGAAGAATTTGATACAAAGCATTGGAGACACGATTGAAACAGATGTGGGTAAGGAAGGGTGTGATAAGTATCATCGATCTAGGTAATGACTATTACTTAGTTCTGTTCACACATGAAGATGATAAATATGTTGCGTTAATGGATGGACCTTGGTTCATCTATGATCACTATCTTACGGTGAAAGAATGGAGCCCAAACATTCATCCAGAGGGTGATACTATTAAGGAAGTGGCGGTGTGGGTGAGAATCACTGGTTTGCCAATAGAATTCTATGACTCTAAAACATTGAACTTTATTGATAATAGGGTGGGAAAGACTGTGAAGGTGGATAAGAATACTCTTACACAAGAACGTGGGAAGTATGCGCGGTTGTGTGTTCAAGTTAATTTGACTGAACCTTTGTTAGCTATGTTTACAATAAAAGGGAGGAAATACAACATTGAATATGAAGGGTTACATTTGTTGTGTCTTACATGTGGTAAGTTTGAACATTACAAGGAAGGTTGTCCAGATAAATCGTTGAATGTTGGGCACCAAGAAGAGGGTAGCAGAAGTAATCAAAATGAAGTGTGTACTAATGGATTGGCTGGTTGTGGAGTTGATAGGCCATGGCGTGTCGTCAGAAATAGAAGAGGGGTAGGAAGTCTGGATCAACAAGAAATTATGTAGTGACGGAAGGGAAAGGAAACAATATTCCGACGAAAGTGAATGCAGCTCCGGTGAGCATTAATGACACAGAAAAAAAATTCGGGATCCAGGTTTATTTCCTTAAGTGACCATAATGATGAAATTAATGAGGAAGATTTGGCAAGAGAAGAGAATGATAGGAATGACATGAATATTAATAATGACAGGGAGGTTTTGAATGGAGGTTACCAATTATTGCATGTAAAAATGGGGCAAAATATGCGTAACATATAGAGCTGTCAAAACGGGCGCCCGACAAAATTCGGGCCGGCTCGGTCGGGCTTCGGGCCGGGTTTAAAAAGCCCAGATGAAAAACGGGCCCTGAAAAGTATGGCCCGAGCTCGGCGCTATTTGGGCTCCGGGCTAGCCCGCATTTTTATTTTATTTTTCAATAAAAAATTAAAAATGGCAAAAAAAGTTTAAAAAAAACATACATATATATTATACAAATTGAATTAAATTTATATTGCATTTTCTAAACAACAAATAGGGACCATTTGTTTTGACAAATTAGATTCAAATATTCAAACCTACATTGAATTTCTAGCAAACTAAATCACAACACATCTAATTATCAATCATCCAAAATAATACAAATTAAATTAAGCATCACATATCAAGCAGTAACGACAAAAAAAAGAAGCCAAAGGCCCTTGACTTATAATACAAGAGAATTTTTTTTGTCGCACTACAAGTTTCTCGCGCGACTTATTTTTACTCATCCGCTACCTACAAGTTTCTCGCGCGCCCTATTTTTAGTCACCCGCTACCTACGAGTTTCTCACGCGCCCTATTTTACTCATCCTCTACCTACGAGTTTCTCGCACGCCATATTTTTACTCATCTGCTACTTACGAGTTTCTCGCGCGCCCTATTTTTACTCATCCGCTACCTAAGAGTTTCTCACACGCCCTATTTTTACTCATCCGCTACTTAAGTAGTAAAAATGATAAATTTGAGGAAAAAATACCGCACGCTACATAAGTAGTGGATAATGTTAGAGAAACTCATAGTGCGGTAAAAGAAACTCTCAAAATAAATTACTTATATTTATTTTTTATTTAAAATTATTCGGGCTTGCGGGCGGCCCGCGGCCCATTCGGGCTAGCCCATATATTAAACGGGCTTTATCGGGCCGGACTAAAAAGCCCGGAAACAATTCGGGCTAAGATATTTAAGGCCCGAGCCCGGAAAAAATTCGGCCCATTCGGGCTAGCCCATTTTGACAGCTCTAGTAACATACGTGGGAATGAAAATTGCTTTTCTGACCCCCCCCCCCTCATTTCTTCTTTACCCCCCCTGGTGTGGTTCGGTTTTTAAAAACCGAACATGCCTATAATTTCTCGATTTGTATTAACCGAACTGTCCCTCGGTTTTTACGAACCGAACTGTGCCTGTACGCAGGTAAATTGTATGGGGGGTACAAAAGAGATCAAGGGGGTAAAGAAAGATGTACTGTTAATATATAACTAAATCCATTTTTTTAATAAAAATATTGAAACCGACACTTTTTGTGGTCGAAATTGCACCGACACTTTTTGTGATCGAAATGTAACCGACACTTTTTGTGGATGTAATCAGACAACAAATTATATAAATATATGGATGCGTATTCAGATAAATCACAACTCAGTTTCAATTTATTTACTAGTTTTTTCAATTCTTAACTATGTCATCCTCACGTGGTTCTCGTGGTTCTGCAGTTCGCAATCCGGTAGAAACATATCAGTTTTCTGTCCAGTTTCAGGGTAACAAAGAGTTGTTCACCCTTGCATTGGATACCAATTTAACAACCGTTGAATCAATCAAAAATAGAATTGAAATCATGTATCATTATGCACAAGGCAAACAAATCAAAATTGCGAAACTTGGGTATGCAGAAATGTGGGTCGATCTGGCAGCTGACTGTTCAAGCAATTCATTTGAAGATGCACCAAAGAAATACGGGTGGAAACAATTGAAAGATGATGATGATGTGCGCTCCATGTTTAATCAAATTCTAATTGATCCAAAAGGGGGACGTTTGTATGCTATGTTAAA
Organism: Trifolium subterraneum; assembly: GCA_951799995.1. Lineage (NCBI taxonomy): Eukaryota > Viridiplantae > Streptophyta > Magnoliopsida > Fabales > Fabaceae > Trifolium > Trifolium subterraneum. The sequence continues at coordinate 33,020,051 of OX637468.1, forward strand.
TTAACCTAATTTTTGTCTTTAATTTATGTTATGTCTTTAATTTCATTGTAATGTGTTTAATTTTCAATGTTCCGTGGAAGTTGTTGAACTCTATGTATTTAATTTATGAAATATCCAGTTTATTATGTTTTATTATTTGTATGGATTAATTGAACTTTTTTTATGATTCATACTAATGCAAGATTGTTAGAATAAGTTTAGTTAATAATGCAAGATTGTTCATGTTCATAAGTATCGTTTTCTAGTCTTTCTGGGCGTGACCAAGTTCGGTTTTTAAAAACCGAGGCAAAACTGGTTAGCTCGGTTTTTAGAAACCGAGCCAGAACTGGTAAAAACCAGAAGCATCAGTTTCTGATTCTGTTACCACCTCAATATATTTTGAGGTCCAAACCTGTTTTTTGCACAACATTCATTAAGGTTCATCCAACACAAAATTCATTAAGTTTCATTCAACACAAAATCAACAATTAATTGTAAAACATAAAATCCATAATACATAATATTCCAACATTAAAACGCAAAAGTACATATTACAACGCCAAAATACATAAGTTCCAACATTAAAACATAATTAAAGACACTAAACAAGTAACAAATAACTATCCACGCCGTCCACCTCTTCTCCCCCGACTTATTCGTTTATACGTTAAACACGGGTTAAGCATGTTGAGAATCTTACGTAAAGTACCATGAACTGGAGTTCCTGGCTCAGCCTCACCAGCATCAAGTGCCCTCTCAACCTCATCCCTGACCCTTCGGCATATACCCAATGGATTAGGGTCATGTCTTTGTTGAGACTCCTCGAGCAACACCTCCAACTCAGGTGGTCTTGGTTGATCCTATAGAGCTTCTAATGGACGCATTTTGGGATGCGACACTTTGTAAAACCACAAAACATATCCAGGTTCGCAGTCCCATGCATTAACCACAGGTTGACCCCTCATGTTTTCATCAATCAACCGCATATCCATCTCTTCATCCCACACACGATCAATCTCAAATATATTCATGTTTGGCGTACTTACATCGGGGTCTCTTGGAATGCCCTGAACGTACTTAAATTGTCTCAGCACACGTTCAGGCAAATGCATAGCTTTCAAATTGCCACACCTTAACCATCCAGAAAACCAACATACATCAATCAAAGGGCGGATATGTCGGCGGTTATCATAAGGACTGAACACAACGTCCGACACTTGAATATTATCGATACTCTGCCTATAGCCACGTGAATCCTTATGTCCTTGTCCAGGAGCAAACTTCGCATTTAGTGGCATATTTTCAGTAAAATTGGTCTCTAACTGCCACATGCTAAGTGTCGGAAAGTGTGTAATTATCCATCCCTGAAAGATTCATATACAAGCTTCATTATATGCAAACATACTTATGTAAAATATATCCATGTAAAAAATAAGTTCTACACATATAACATAATATATAATTGAAGGATCGTATATTTTTACCTCGAATAATGACATGTAGCCAGCCAACTGGGACGCTTGAGCTTGAGATGCGAAGTCCAAATAATTTTGTAAATGAACAAGGGCAGCAGAACCCCAATTCCATTCATGGACACTTGACAAGTCCGCGAAGTACTGTATATAAACAACGTCGAGGTAGTACGAAGTTTTGTTGCTGAATATGGTACAACCAACAACAAATAGCAAAAAAGCCCGTACGCATCTCTCCCTATACATCCTAACCTTGTGCATCGGCGCATTATTCGCGAAAGCAGTTTTAGCAGCATCTAAATAATCCATAAAAAGGCCCTGAACGTAGGAATGCGTCAAATATGGCCCTTTTAAGGTGGCGAACATATCAAGGGCATCGCCTTCGTCAATTCCAAGATATGAGCTAAGCATTTGAGCTCCGTCTGGTCTTGAAATCTTCACATGGTTAAGAAATTTCCCCTGGATAGAAATATGCAACAAACATTGGACATCGTCCAATGTGATGCCCATCTCACCTATTGGAAGGTGGAATGTACTTGTTTCCGGATGCCATCGCTCAGAAAAAGCCCATAGAAGCCCATAGTCAAGTACGTTAAAATTGGTCCTTACCAGCGGCTCCAACCCCGATGCTATAATATATTGCCAAAACCAATCTTGTGTAGGTTTCTGGATTTTTATAACCTTATTGGCACTGGCAATGCAACGTAATGACCTGTGTAAAATCTGCAAATTCCAACAACGCAATACATTATTAAAATATGCACATTAACAAAATTACAATATTGAACAAAGTTAAATCATTCATAAAATAATCGACATATTTCTTAGATTTTTACCGGGTCGTTATGTTGTGCATCCCAAATTGGATTTGCCCGATGCTTATGGTAATTCTTTAGCAACGACAAATCACTCGGCCCTCCTGGATAAGAATCTTCTTGTACATTTGGTTCCTCATCCTCATTATTAGGTTGTGGTTGTGGTTGTGGTTCTTCAACAGTTGGTTGTTCATCCTCTTGATAATCAACCGGTTCATTTAAATATTGACCGGCATCAAAGTCCTCATCATCACACACCGGTCGACGTGCGCGTGAACGAGAACCACCCGAACCACCCGCTTTTCGGTGGAGGAGCATTTGCAGCAAGCTCTTTACGAGCAGACGAATGTGCTCTGCTCGCCCTTCCTTGTCTAGTTCGGCCAACATTGTCTTCCATATCTAAACATATAAAAAAAATTCAAAATCAATACAAACTTTTAATCTATGACAAATTCAAACTTATAATTCAACCAAACATTTTATCCATAAACAAATGGAAACATAATTAATATGGAAAAAAGTAATTCATTTCACTCAGACATTTTGTCAAGCACTTGGAGTACAATATAGTAAACTCAACCTCATACTCACATTTAACTTTATATTCAACATGCATTCATTCTAATATCTAATCAAACTAACAATTAACCAATAAGCAACAAATCAAACACCATAATCACGTTTGAAACACAAACTCATAATTTGAAATTTATGGAGAGATGAACAAAAAATGCATAAGATTGATAATAATGAGGATGAACATATAGAATTATCAAAGATGAATGAAACTTACTTGATTAAGTATGATTTGAAGTTGGATGTTGATGTAGGGTTGAAAGTGGCGTTTTGGAGAAGAAGAGAGGAACTTAGTGTTTTTTTAAAAAAAATTCGTAAATGAAAACAGAAGCTGCAGCTTCTGTTTGTATAACAGGATAGCTCGGTTAATATTAACCGAGGAAATCATAGGGGGGTCTCGGTTAATATTAACCGAAGTCACTCTAGGGGGTGTCTCGGTTAATATTAACCGAACTAATTCAAAGGGAAGTCTCGGTTTTTACGAACCGAGAATTTCTGGCAAAATTTTTTGAAGCACCAAGGGCAAAGACGCCAGTTTGGGGGGTAAAGAAGAAATGGGGGGGGGGTCAGAAAAGCAATTTTCCGTGGGAATACTGGCTGTGGAGCTAAAAAAGGAGAAACCAATCATGAAAAAACAAATAAGGAGAATAAAGTGGATGCACGTGGAGTATGGATTTTTAAGGGAAATGCTATGTCAAATGTGAAAAAAGGAGTTGAAAATATCAATGAAGAGATGGGGACCCAATTGTTAGAAAGTTTGAAAGCCCAACATCAACAGCCCATTGGTAACAACAAGGAGCCCACAAATGAAGACGGGGTGCAGATAGAAAAATCAAATGCAACAAGAGATCATAATCCAATTCATAATATTGAATTGATTCATGAAGATATTACAAGTCCAAACATACCAAGACCCCTAAATTTTCTTGGCACACCACAAATTATCCCGTCAAGCTTACCTCTCCAGGATGCAAATATGGGATGGGAGAGTGAGTTTTTTGAGGATGCAAATGATCAAGGATCAGTCGAGATTGCAGAGTCAGACATGGAAATCAATAATGAAACACCATTGACTAGTCAATAGGTAGTTTAAAATTGGTGCTTTGGGAATTTCTATTGCATTATAGTTGTGTGTGATGAATAACACTAGTAAAATTTTTGTGTGGAACTGCAGAGGTGCAACCAACACATCCTTTTTTCGTTATTGCAAACAATATTTAAACATGCATAAACCTGTTATGATTGTTATTGAAGAGACCAGATGTGATCCTTTTAGTTTGGAACGTACTTTCAAACTGTTGGGATATGACGGGCTTGTTGCTACGGATGTACAAGGTTACGCTGGAGGCATTGCAGTGACTTGGCAGAAGGACCAGATACATGTTGAAGCTTGTATTAAAAAATTCCAATTCATTCATCTAAAAGTGAAATATCCAAGTGGTGAACAATGGTATTTTACTCCCATTTATGCTAGTCCAAATGAAGAAAATAGAAGACTGTTGTGGGAGGAATTGTGTGGGATTACTCACAATATGAGGGAGGCGTGGATGCTTGCAGGGGATTTTAATGACATAGCCTCGGTTGAAGAAAAAAAGGGAGGAGCTCCTATCTCGGTGATAAGGTGTAGCAAATTTCGAGAGCGTATTAATGCTTGTAAGCTAATAGATTTGGGCGCTATGGGTCCAAAATTTACTTGGCGGGGGACCTCTTTATCATGGCAGCCAGCGGATTTATGAAAGATTAGATAGAGCTTTGTGTAACGAAAAATGGAGATTAAAGTTTCCGGATGGATATGTGAAAGTGCTGAATATGGTGGAGTTCTCGGACCATCATCCTATAATAATTGCTCCTAAGGATACCCCATACATTAAAGCTCCGCGTCAATTTCGGTTTGAGAGCACTTGGCTTTTGGACAACACCTATAATGACATGTTGAGTGAGAGTTGGAGAGGCGAGCTGCCCATTCTAAAAAATCTTGAAAATGTCCAACAAGGTATTAAGAGATGAAAGCTACATACCTTTGATCAAGTGTTATTGAGGAAGAAGGAAATCATGGCTAGACTCACAGGAATACAAACCTGTATACATAAAGGAAATAACAGCGGTGGTCTGCGGAGGTTGGAGAATAAATTGCAAGGTGAACTGAGTAACATTCTTGCGAAGGAGGAACTAATGTGCTTCCAAAGATCAAGAGCAATTTCGATCGATATCATTGTGTAACACGATCTACAAGATTGTGAGTAAAGTTGTGGTGGAAAGATTGAAGGTTTGTTTTCCAAAGTTAGTTTCACCTTTCCAAACTGGTTTTGTACCGGGGAGAAATATCCATCAAAATATCATAGTTGCAAAAGAAATGGTGCATTCAATGCACGAAATGAAAGGAAGGAAGGGTGCTTTTGCTGTTAAGGTTGATTTATCAAAAGCGTATGATAAGATCAGCTGGGAGTTCATCTGGAGAATTTTGTGCGAGATAAAATTACCGGTTAATATGGTTAATCTTATCATGCATGCTGTAACAAGTATTGAAACGAATGTGAAGTGGAATGGAGCTAGAGCAGAATATTTTCGACCTTAACGGGGCATCCGACAAGGTGATCCAATTTCACCATACCTCTTTGTTTTATGCATGGATAAATTATCCCATCTAATCCTCCATGTTGTCAATCAAGGAGCTTGGCGTGGTATTCAAGCGGGGCGTAATGGACCGATGGTGTCACATTTAATGTTTGCCGATGATCTCCTTCTGTTTGGGGAAGCAACCGAGGCCCAAATGCAGTGTGTTACTACTATCCTCAATACTTTTTGTGGGTTATCTGGACAAGAGGTGAGTCAAAAGAAAACAAGCATTTATTTTTCGAAAAATGTCAGGCGAGAAATGAAAAATAAATTGATCAATATATCGGGTTTTAAAGAAACAAATGAATTGGGTCGTTATCTTGGGGTTCCATTGATTGGGAGAGCTCCAAGGACAGCATACTTTCAGTATTTAGTAGATCAAGTGGAAGCAAAATTGTTCGTTTGGAAGACTAATCAATTGTCTTTCGACGGAAGAGTGACTCTTGCCAAAAGTGTTTTGGAGGCAGTCCCTATATACCCTGTGATATCAAACAAGATACCAAAAACTTGTTTAGAGGAGATACAAAGACTACAGAGAAATTTCATTTGGGATGATACAAATGAAGGTAGGAAGTTTCATGTTGTGAGTTAGGAGAAGATTTGTTCACTAAAATGGATGAGAGGATTGGGTCTGAGGAATCTAGAGGTTATGAACAAAGTTTGTTTAATTAAGTTAGGATGGAAATTTCATTCTAATGCTAATGATTACTGGTGCATTGAATTAAGAGGAAAATATGCTCATAATACTATAAGGCCTTCAGATTCAAGCTTATGGAAAGCACTGGAAGGCTTAAAGCAGCTTGTTTTGAGTAATTGTCAATGGATAGTTGGAGATGGCCAAGATATTGAAGCATGGAACCATGCATGGATAGAGGATGGTCTTTGTTTAATGCAGCAAGTGGACATTCCCTTGTCCCTACATGGTGCTAAATTTAGTGAGTTGGTGAATAGGAATGGGGAGTGGAATTGGAGCTTGTTTCAACACTGGATGCCAATAGAATTGCAAGATAAAATTGCAGCAATATTGCCACCGAACATGAGAACGGCAGGGACATGTTAGCAGGTGCATGCGACAATTGTACATAATTTTCGGTTGCTTATATGTACAACAAACTCTGCGATTTTAACATTGATGAAGCAGACCCGAAATGGAAGAAAATATGGAATTTAAGTGTTCCGGAAAGAGTTCGAAGCTTTATTTGGAGATTAATGTGGAATAGATTGCTCACAAACTCTCTCATGAATCATATGGGTCTTACTAGCTCTATGTGTTGGTACTGTGGTGTGGAGGAAGAGACAAGCTTGCATGCTTTAAGGGATTGTAGATTAAATCTACAATTTTGGAGACAAGTAGTTCCTCATGGAAGAAGAGGTGAATTTTTTATGAGCAACTTTGATGAATGGATGAGATACAATATTAATAATAAAGAGAGAAGCGGATTAAGAGTTTAGTGGTGTGACTTGTTGGTGTATGTGGAATTGGAGGAATAAGGAAGCACATGAAACAAATTTCTCGCGCCCTGTGAATCCAGTACAACATGTTTTGAAGTTGAGTAATAATTATAGAAGAGTAATGCATGCAAACACTACTGTAATGCAAAAAGAAAGAGTGTTGTCATATATAAAATGGAAGCCCCCAAAGGGGAATTTTGTGAAATTAAACACCGATGGAGCTTGTAAGGAGAAAAGAATATCGGGATGTGGAGGTGATATAAGAGGTAACCAAGGAGAATGGCTGCGAGGATTTGCAAAGAATGTAGGAAATTGTAGTGCTTTCGTTGCAGAGTTGTGGGGAGTATTGGAAGGGTTGTGCCTTGCGCAGAGGATGGGATTTTTTAATGTGGAACTTAGCATTGATTCACAAGCTGTTGTGCAGGTGTTGAAGGTTGGGAAAGTTCATTGCATACATGGAATGGCTATATTGAAAAGGATTCGTGGCATGCTAGTTTTGAATTGGGTTGTTGAGATCTCGCATGAATATCGGGAAGCAAACAAGTGTCCAGATGCATTGGCAAACATAGGTTGCCCTTTAGATCGGGAAGTGGTTTTTTATGAGGATTGTCCCTTTGAAATTGGACATATTTTATTAGATGATGAGTTGGGACATAGTTCCCCTAAATTGATTGTTGCTTAGTTTTTTTCTTTTTGTTTGGGCATTAGCCCTCATCAGTATAAAAAAAAAAATCAGTATATATTTATTTTTGTGAATGACTAATCTCTAATTGGTAGTAATTTTGATGATAGATCATGACTGAATTTCTTAACTTTTTGTTATGAATAGATTTTGTGAATTTTCATTGGTCATTAGCTCAATGTATTTTCTTATAAATATGACTTACATTGTCAAAAAAATATACGAATAATACAAATTCGATTATTTTTCTCCGTCATCTATATTTTTTATAGTTCAACTGGTTTGAATTAGAGTTAAAGAAATTGGATATCATAGTGTAATTAAACCCGGGTAAATAAGAAAAATACATTGACCGTTTAAAAAAATAAAAAAGTCTATATTCTTCTTGTCTAACTCTTATTTTTAATGAAAATTTATAAATTAATTTTATAACATATTATCATCACGAGACTCAATTATATATCATAACAAGCTTCTACTATATATGACACATTCTTATAACTAAAATTGGAGTATTTTTTTTATTCCTTTCATCTTGGGTCAATCTTTTTTATTGCATGCATATCAATATTTTATATTTCTATAATTCATCTTAATTATATGTTTTTTTAAACACATTAATCTTTTACAGTTCGTAATTAAAAAATTTATTGAAAATTTTGTTTAGTTAACACCATTATCACATCACATTAAGCCTAATAGTAAAGTAAACTATCAGGTTGGCTCGTATAGTAAGATGCAAAGCAAGTTGTGACGGATTACTACGAGTACGCTCACCTACTCAGTCAAATACGGATACACTTCCATGAGCTTTGGCAATATTATTGATCAATTCTATAATGAGTACAATTTTACTTACCCTAGCTACCCCGAAAAGTCTATCCACAATGAAATTTTGTTTATCAATTATCACATGGATAAGCTAGTGGTGTCATTATAATTTATATTAGGCTTTACGGTTTTTGGAATTGAATAATCTCAAACACTATATTTTCTGCCATTTATTTTATCTTTAATTCAAGGTTGAGTGATTTTAAAGAAAAAAAAAACACAATTTTATTGTGAATTAACTTCCATAAATAAATAAATAAAAACAAGTTATTATGTAACACGCGCTATTTATATATGTGATAATGGTGATAATCAAGTTATTATGTGAAAAATGTGATCAATTGTGTGACCTTGTGAAATTATTGTAATTAGACTTGATTGTGCATTATGTTAGACTTAAAGTGGTAAGTCATCGGTAAGAACTTTAGGTGTTGTAGTTATATACGAGGATTAGGAAGGAAATTTGGTGAGAATAAACTTGGTTTTCTTACTTTTGTGCCTGCGAAGGAAGCGAGACTTTGAAAAATAAAAACACAAGAGGTGTGCATATGCCGGGTAGAATACTTCTTTTTCATGTTAGGGGGTTTTTTTATCAAAGGGTAAATAGTGTTTTACCCCCCCGCAAAGTATGCGAGTTTTGGTTTACCCCTTACAAAATTATTTTTTTGGATTACCCCCTGCAAAACGAAGATTCCTTCAATTACCCCCCTATGTTGATAATTAGGACATCGAATATTCGCTTTTGCTGATGTGGCATGTCTATGTGGCATTTATTTTATTTTTTATTAATTTAAAAAAATTAAAAATTGATATTGCCACATAATAATTGTATTTAAAAAAAAATTAAAAATTGACATTTTATTTTAATAATCAAAAAAAGAAAAAAGAAAGATTTTAATTTTTTTTGTTTCAATTTTCTTATTTTATTTAAAAAAAAATCTGGATTGTACTTAAGTAGAAATTCAATTAAGTAGCGGACATAATTCAATTATTTAAATTATAAAAATGTGAAATTTCACATTTTTATAACGTCCGATGCTTAAGTAGAGAACATAATTCGCTACTTAAGTAGAGAACTGATAAAAAAAACCTAGAATTTCATGTAGAATGTTTTTTTGCTCAAAATTTGTCATTTTTATAATGTTTGTTACTTAACGGAATGGTAAAAATAGAAATTCGTAGGGCGCGTCAGTAACAGGTAAAATGACAAAAATAAATCTCTAACAATAAGGGAGGAAATTTGCTTTTTTCGCCCCCGTGTTGCTCTTAAACCCCCCAAAAATCCCAAAATACCCCCAATTTTGGATCCACGATGCTTCGGCAGCCATGTGCCGAACACGCGTAACTTCGGCAACAACGTGCCGAAGTATTTAAAATTTGGAAAACCAACGATTTCGGCAGTGACGTGCCGAAAACGCTTATATTCGGCAATCACGTGCCGAACTGGGGAAAATTAGAATTAAACCGCGAAGTCAGACTCTGTTCTTCAGTATCTTTTATTTGAAAAAAAATTGGGAAAATTGGGGCGATTTTTAGGGCTTGGGCGATTTGTAAAGCAAAGTAAGCTTGGATTTCGATTATATTAGAAGATTAAATTGCGATTTGAACGGAAGTTGAAGAGTATCTCACAACCACAAGTAAGTTTCATTGTGTAATATCTCATTTTCATCAAAAAATTTTATGATTAATAACAACCTGCGAAAATTTGTTTGTGTTGTATGATGTTGTATGATCATGAGTTTATTTGTTTAGATTTACATGAATTTGGGTTTTGATTGAATTTAGGGTGTAGGGTTTTGACAATATATATGAATGTGCACAAGGTGTTTGTCAAAATGCCTGAATGACTGTTTGTTTTGTATAAAGTGCACATATAATCGATGTTTGATTGTTGAATTTATGATCGGTCACAATCGATGTTTCTGTATAAATTGAAACAACCGTTTAGAAAATATTGCTTGGTCATATGCCTCGTCAATCCAATTGTATGATATCTTTGGTGATGCTGTGGTATTGATATCTTTGTATGATATCTTTGCTGTGCTGTGCTGTTTTGCTTGGTAATTTTATTTATAACTTGGCACCTAGATCAATAGAAGTTATCAACAATCGATCGTATCTTGAATTTCCGTTGCATTTTTGTTGTTTTGTGCATGTTTTAATTTAATGCCTTGTGTTTTGATTAACACTTTTTTTGGTGAAAAAATATATTTATTTTACATAGAGATTTTGAAGTTGAAGTTTTTAACTAATGCCTGAATCATAAGCTTATTTTTTTTGCGTTGGTGTTATTTATTAATTGTTGGCTATTTATTATTTTTTTAGGAATGACGGATGAAGTTGTGCGCCAAAGAGGTGGAAGGGAAAGTAGAGCACACAGCTCTGCACGGAGAGAGGCTACCCTAGGACGTTCTAAGAGGAAAGTAGCCGGTACGTCATCCTTGAGGCCAGAAGTTGAAGAGGGTGGTACATCAACCGTGAGGGCTGAAGTTGAAGAGGCTGAAGCTCAACATCCTGAACCTGTGGCTGAAGAGGATGTTGAAGCTCAAAGGGATGTGGAAGTTGATGAGCAGGAAGAGGAACAATCTGATGAGCAGCAAGAGGAACAAAGAAGTGATGCAGAAGAAGAGGACCAAGTTAATGAGGCTGAACCACCACCACCACCACCACCAGCACCTAAACAAACCAAAAGGAATCGGAGAACAACAACTGCAAGAAACCCGCCAAAAGTAGCAAAACCACAAGTTACAGAATTTGGTGGCGGACCAAGTGATTTGTCGTTGCTGCCGTCTTTTGGTGGTCATGTAGCCGCTGCGTTGTGGAGAGGAGAAGTAAGTTTTTTTAAATTGTTTAGAAAGAATGATTGGATTGTTAAGTTCTTTTTTTATTTGAAGAAGATGCAACATGAGAGAGCAATATCATTAGGAGAAACAATTTGGTTGCCATTGTCTTAATTGGTTTTTTTGTTTTGTTACGTGTTTGGAGTTTTGGATATGATAAAATTGGATAAGAGTGTGATGATTTATAGTAGCTAGGAGTAGGATTGATAGATGATATTGCACACTGTCTCGCTTGCTGCCGCCATATATAATGTATAGTCAAAACCTTCGAGCTCATTGATATTGACTATTGAGTATTGACATACTCTATCTTTGAAAAGTGAAAAACATTTCACAACATTTGGATGAAATAGTAATTGTCTCTTAATTTAATTTTAGATTCATCTATGATAATAATGCAATAATAGTGTTAAATCTTTTGAATAAGAATTTTGTCACTGGTTATAAACCTACACGTTGATAAATTAACCTTTATAGCTGTACATAGATAGAAAATACTATTCATCCATGTATATGTGCAATATTTTCAAATGTACATGTGTTTGCTTTTTATTTTGTATGTATAATTAATATGTGTTTGGTTTCAAATTTTGTAGTGTGGCGAAAGGACACTCAAGTGCATGAATCCTGGGAAGAGAATCAATTCGCTTGATAAACCAGAGAGTGATAAAGCATGGTTTTGGGATAGAGTGGAAGGTAGTGGACTGCGACCGTTGTTGAAGACGAATTACAATCATGTGGGCTCCGGACTATTGACGGCATTTACTGAGCGTTGGCAACCAGAGACCGGTACATTCCATCTTCCTATTGGTGAGATGACCATCACCTTGGATGATGTATCATGTTTGCTCCACATTCCGATAACGGGGAAGATGCTGAACCATGCTGGAACATCATGCACCATGGAGGAAGGGAAAGATATGTGCGAGGAGTTGCTAAACTTTAGCAGGGAAGATGCTCAGGAAGAGTTTGATAAAATGAAAGGGGCGCATGTATCATTTGCAAAGCTTTTGGAAATATATCATGACAACTTGAATTTGGCGTTGGCAGCAGAGGACAATGAAGATGAGGAGGAGGAGACAGTTGAATTTCTAAGGGATTGCACAGTTAGAGCTTTTTTGCTATACCTGATCGGAGGAACCCTATTTACCAACAAAAGTGCTCAATATGTGGATTTGATATTTCTTTCGTATTTGCAAGACATCCCATTAATTAACACTTGGAATTGGGGTGCTTCTGGACTTGCATACATGTATAACTACTTGGATCGTGCGAGCCGGCGTAGATGCGGGAACCATGGTGGATACAACTGCATGTTTCAGGTATAAATGTGTTATTTTATACACTTTTTTTTAACAAATGTATTATTTTTTTCTTAAACGTTATTTACTCTTAATGTTCTAATATATGTTCTAATTTATGTTTTAATTTATGAAAATTCAAAAAATGAAAATTATGCGCTATGTGAGCCTAACCAACTTGTGCTGTGTGTGTTGTGTGATAGGCGCAATGTGCGCCTATGCAGGCCTTGGTGTGTGTGTAAAATCTAGCTTAGTAGCATTGATGTACTTGCCTATATAAGTTCTAGAGGATTACACTTAAATGTATTATATTTTTCTTAAACGTTATTTACTCTTAATGTTCTAATATATATTCTAATTTATGTTTTAATTTATGATTGTGATTGTAGGCATGGGTTTTTGCGCATTTCAAGAGGTACGGACAACGATTTCTTGATGAGAACTACACCAATGAAGAACCAGTTGGAGCCAAATATCATCCGTTGAAGACAGGCAAATGGCCATATGAGACGAGGACTTCATTGGATCGGATGGAGGTTGATGAAGTCACATTCTGCCCTTATGAGGATCATCGCCAGTTCCGTCCCTTTCAAGATATCAGTTGGTACTCTGGTTGGATAATGTGTGGAAGTTCCATGATATGTCCACATTTGCCTGAGCGTGTCCTCAGACAATATGGACATGTGCAGTCTATTCCTAGAGCCCCCGGTGTTTCTGCCAAGGCCGGTATGAATCATTTTTCAATTCAAGATGCATTTGATGAATACTTGAATGAAAATTATGTCACGGAGGAAATGCGAGGCCCAAGAGTTGTACATGGATATGAAACCATGCCGGGGTACATTGCATGGTTTTATCGGGTCTCGCATCCGAAGATTTGGCCACCAGTTGGAGGGGATCCCCCACGGCCTGCAAATGTGGAAGTGATGATTGAGGAGGATAATGCGAATAAAAAGTGTAACGCATTTGAGATTTGCAAGACGGTGCAAGAGGAGGTGAGAGAGAAGTTGGATGGTGAGCTTACTTTGGAAGCGGCAAGACAAGTACTTGAAAAGGTGTACAATGATTTGGACCCTGTGGTCAAATATGGTTTGCACCGAAAGAGGAAGAGAGACTCCGGTGAGGGAAAAAAGAAAAAGAAGAAGAAGAAGAAGAGTAAGACAAGAGGTGAAGAGGCCGGTCCTAGTGGTTCCCGATGATTATGACATTTAGGATTTGCATAGGCTTAGATTTTATTGTTTTGGTTATGTTTAGGACTTGAATATGTATTTTGGATAATTGATGTATTTTGAAAAAAAAAGTGTTGATTATGTTTAGGAATTGGTTTGTAATTTGGATAATATAATTTATTTTGCATGAACGAATGAATGAATGAAATGAATGAATGAATGAATGAATGGATGAAAGAATGAATGAATGGATGAAAGAATGAATGAATGAATGATTGAATGAATGATTGAATGAATGAATGAATGAATGTTTGAATGAATGTTTGAATGAATGAATGAATTTGACTGAATTACAGGTATTCGCAGATGCCCCGGCGTGGATTAAGTTCCATGAGATAAACCAGAAAATCAATGGTATCAGTCTGTGTATCAGAGGATTTCGGCAGTTACGTGCCGAAATTGTTGCGTGAATTACAGGTTCGGCACTCATGTGCCGAAACCACATGTTTCGGCAGTTACGTGCCGAAAGGATGGCGTCAATTATAGGTTCGGCAGTCATGTGCCGAACTGGGAGTTTGAAAAACCAGAAAATCAGAATTATGAACATGAACAATCTTGCATTATTAACTAAACTTATTCTAACAATCTTGCATTAGTATGAAACATAAAAAAAGTTCAATTTTTCCATACAAATAATAAAACATAATAAACTGGATATTTCATTAATTTAAACACATAGAGTTCAACAACTTCCACGAAACATATTTCATAAATTATAAATACACTAATAAAACACGGAACATTGAAAATTAAACACATTACAATGAAAATTAAGACATAACATAAATTAAAGACATAAAATTAGGTTAATTTAACATAGCATACAAACGTCCCCCTTTTGGATCAATTAGAATTTGATTAACCATGGAGCGCACATCATCATCATCTTTCAATTGTTTCCACCCGTATTTCTTTGGTGCATCTTCAAATGAATTGCTTGAACAGTCAGCTGCCAGATCGATCCACATTTCTGCATACCCAAGTTTCGCAATTTTGATTTGTTTGCCCTGTGCATAATGATACATGATTTCAATTCTATTTTTGATTGATTCAACAGTTGTTAAACTGGTGTCCAATGCAAGGGTGAACAACTCTTTGTTACCCTGAAACTGGACAGAAAACTGATATGTTTCTACCGGATTGCGAGAACCACGAGAACCACGTGAGGATGACATAGTTAAGAATTGAAAAAACTAGTAAATAAATTGAAACTGAGTTGTGATTTATCTGAATACGCATCCATATATTTATATACTTTTTTGTCTGATTACATCCACAAAAAGTGTCGGTTACATTTCAACCACAAAAAGTGTCGGTTACATTTCAACCACAAAAAGTGTCGGTTACATTTCAACCACAAAAAAAAAAAACTGTTACAAACACTATCATTCCACATGGATGGGATCATCTTTATTCGTCTCCATGTCCATGTCACCTTTTTCATTCTTCATCAGTTCTTCAAACTCAATCATCCGATCCAAAAAGGTATCCTCCCAAGTCGCAGCCTCTGGCGCCCGATGATTTTTCCATTCCTTGCAAGTTGGAGGCAGTGGACACCCGTCCTTCAATTTGACATACACACAATGATTCGGAACCATACCAATACACATAATGCGTGCAGATGGATCCAATGGTGGACGACCGCGCAATGGGAAAAATGTTTCAGAATGGCCAATCTTATGTGTAGTCAATTCAACAACAACGCGATTGTAGGCAGTTGCAATGATATGCCCCATATCCGGAAAAGTTAACCAATTTTCTACCGGTGCAATGCCACTCTTAGGCATAACTTTCGGAGGATACAAACCGTTCAGAATGTATTGCAGACGTTCCTCAGTTTGGTAAATACTCAAGTAGTCTTTCCTAAACATAGTTAACTCTCTAATAAGTTTATGCCGAACTACTACATGGCTATCTTCACCCTTATTAAGATACTCTGCTACAACGCGAAAACCACAATGACCATCACCCTTGACATCAATAATGTCCTCAATATATGAATGCATGAACAGTGGCATATACTCAATATATTTGATAACACGACGAGGGATAGAATTAGGAGACAAATTACCAATGCGAGCAGTCTTCCTCTTGGGAATAGATGGCTTTGACTGTGATGCTTGCGAGTCAGGAAATTGAGCATCGATGTGCTCCCATAATGATGGCTCTCTAGTGGAAGAATTAGCCGACTTTCCCCTTTTTTTTGAACCCTTTGTTTCGAATTGTTTAACCGGCGGAGTCAACGATGTAATTTCTGGATATGCTATTTGCCGCAGTTGATCCCTAATTTGCAGGTTCATAGCATAATCTGATGAATTTAACCGTTCCTACAACAAAGAAACCAAACATAAAATTAAATTAAAATTTTAAGTGTAAAATAAATTTAATTTAAAGTTCAAAGTGTAAAGTGTTTAATTACCTGAATTGCATTAAACTCTTTCGAGCAGTCAACCCTCTCATCATCGTCTTCACCAATTTGTAACCTCTTCCAATGCGTGTTAATCTCATCTAGTCTAATAGGTAGTTTTTTATCAATCTTCAAAGCAAGTAAACAAGCACACGGCAACCCGTATGTTCTCTTTATCACACAACCACACTTTTTCCTATTCCTACCACATTCACGAGAACGATCTTCTTCACCCCGAATAAAGTGCAAGGCTTGTCTTGAGATGTTATACACCAACTTAGAGTACAAAAAATTGTTTCTAAAATGGTGTTCTACGCCGGTAGTACTCTGTCCAAACGAGGTCTTTATCTTGTTTAACTGGTTTGACAACATTTGATCCGTAGTATCCCAAACCCTTACCAAATTACCCTTACAATCTGTGACATATTGTTTTAATACACCGTGTTGAGACTCAACTCTGTTGGTGGTTGTGTTGCCAATGTGCATAACACGGTTTGTCCATAGACTCACCAAATTTTCCTTCACCGGATCCAAAACTGTTGTTTCAACATAGTTTAGGAAATTTGGATATTTCTCAAACACTTTCCTGAACTCAGCAACTGCACTAATATATGACTCTTCTGAACTCGATTGCACAATTGATTCCCATTGAAATGTGAGTGTGTTAAGTAACTGATCCAGGTTTTTTTCTTTTGCCCCGCAAAAGGCCTTGAACTTAGCTCTTACATTTTTTGCAACATGATACCGACACACTAAAGCGGAAGAATTTGGAAACACTATCGGAACCGCATTCATGAGTGACTTATCCCTATCAGTGACAATAACCTTCGGGAACGTGTCTTTACTCTTCAAAAGACTCTTACACGTCTCAAGGGCCCATATGAAATTGTCTTCTTTTTCATTCGCAATAAAGGCAAAACCAACATTGAACGAGTCTTCTGTTGAAGTTACACCAACTATCTCAAATAAAGGCATTTTATACTTGTTGGTCTTGTACGTTGAATCCATCATCAAAACAGTAGGGAAAGTGTTAAATAATTTCACACTTTCAGGATGTGCCCAAAAAAAATCTTGTATGGTTTTCGACTCACCATCACCAACCGTTCTACACTTGTAAAAATATTTGTGAGTTTCACAACACTTTAACAGTTGTTGCATTTCAGACATTTCACCCCTAAGACTTTTTTTAAACCTTTCGCGCGCATTGTATACTTGCTTCATATTTGTCTTGCTCTCTGGATTTCTCCCTTTCAAAGTCGTCAATATGTTCTTTGGGGGCACCAAATTCCTTGTCAACTCTTGGACACACTCCTTCTCCTCCGGTTTTAAACGTCCCGCAAGAGTATGACCTTCTAGGGTTTTTGCCATCTCATGGTTGTGTTCACCACATACAACACTTAGTTTCCATTCCTCTGATGCCAAAAAGTAACCTCGCAGCCTGAACGGACACTTAAGCGTTTTCGTTGCTGTGTCTTGTTTCTTTAATTTCCTTTTGTTTTCTTTGTAGACACCGCCTCTTGAGAAACTCAATAAAAAATACGGTTTCCTTCCGTTACCACCTTTATCAGATTTCCCAATCACGATAGTAAATCCAGCTTTTGTAGCCTCTTTGCGACACCATTCAATCATTTCATCTCGCACCTTATACTTTTCACAATGAAAAAAATAATTGCCGGTGTTAACCACAACATTAGGTTGCTCGACGTCGGGTTCCACAACATTCGCTTGTTCAATGGCGGGTTCATCAATGTTTGGTTTCAATTCAAGCGGAGGTTCGACCATACTAACACCTACACATATCAACCAACTCAGCAAGTCAGCAAAACTGCCCAGTTCGGCAGTTACGCGCCGAAATCACAAACCATTTCGGCAGACACAGGCCGAAACACACATTGACAGTAAAACTATGAAAATTCAAAAAATAAACGGTTTAAAGCGCAATTTACCTGTTATATGACTTCAAATGTGTGTGGGAACCCTTTATGCGTGAGAAATCGCTGCTTTTACGCCACTGAAACTTCAAAAAATCGCCCTAGATCCAAAATCTCCGGATTGTGTGTAAAAGAGGTAATGAAAGTACAGGTTCTGCAGCCTAGTCTATATAGTCTGACTTCGGCAGTTACGTGCCGAATATAAGCGCTTTCGGCACGTAACTGCCGAAACATTGTCATTTTTAAATTTTGCCTTGTTTCGGCAGTCACGGGCCGAAGGGGAGGAAAATTAACCCCCTTTTGCCCACAACTCCTAGGCACATGGCTATATTAAGAGGGTTCGGCAGGTGAGTGCCGAAGTAATTAAGTTTCGGCCCATAGGTGCCGAACCAAGTTCAAGGGCAAAATTGTCTCGTTGGGGGGTTTAAGAGTAAATGGGGAGGGCGAAAAAAGCAATTTTCATAAGGGAGTGGTCTTCAACCCAAATAAAAGCTGGATTGTACTACAGAGCATTTTGGGCCATCATATGGGCCACCTTATTGCCATTCCTACCTCTATGACTAAAAGTGGGGAGCTTCTTTTGGCACCTCTTATGTTTCTCGTGCGCCTTGTTTTTTCCTCTTCATTTTTACAGGTTCGCTACTTAAGTAACAGATGTTATAAAATGAGGAACTTGAGAAAATAATATCATTAAGTAGTGGACAATGTTGAGAAACATCTAGATTTACACCTAATATCAACATCAGGGCCGGCCCTGTGGGTGTGCAAGGTGAGCCACCGCGCAGGGCCTCAAACATTTAGGGGTCTCTAATTGTTTATATCAGTTTATTAAAAAAATTTATATATATAAAAAAATTAATGACTTTATTACTACTAAAAATATTTTATTACTCAAAAAAAGAAAATTTAACAGACCTCCTCTTAATTTTATAAGTAACTTCCGGTTGATTATAAAAAAAGAAGCAACATTATTAGAAAGTTTTTTCCTTTTCCAAAGGAAATGTAAAGTTGAAAATAATATTATATTAGATTGAAGATGTATTTCGATGATATTGATTAAAATATGTAGTTTTTTTATGTTATTTATTATGATAACTATTTTTTTATATTATTTACAATTTAAAAAAATTGTATTTTTATTGAACATCCATTTTTAATTTTCGAACATGGCCTTCAAATACTCAGGACGGGCCCTGCCCTGCTAAGATTCTTCAATGTGGCAAGCAACTTTGTAGTATCAGAAGGTAATTCCAATAGACAATTACAGTTGTCAATGTTCAACTCGACTAGATTTGGTAGTGTTTATGAGATTTTGATGGAAATGGTTCCAAAAGCTTTCTTTGTATTACACATGTAAATGGATCATTTTTGTATATTCTTCAATTTATATAGGCTAGGGAGCAACAACCTGCAATTTGTTACTATGAGTTTAGTGATTTTGTCTGTAAACTTTGCTAAGGTAATTTTCTTTGAGCATTTTCTCTTTTTTCCCATTACTTTGCCTTGTTGAAGCCATGTAACATATATATAAAAGACATATTTGTATAAATGAACGTTACTGATATAATCGCGCACAGGGATATATTTGTATAAATGAGAATTGAAAATCATCGAGTTCATTACAGATATTGCCATGACAACAAACAAATGCAGTAATATATAGTATTATCCAGTGATGCATAATTTAATTTCAGCCTCCTCTATTTTCAGATTGGGAAGACTAGGCTTGAAATGTTCCCAACATTCAGCAGTTTCTTGGTTACATAGTAAATGCTTTAAATTCTCGAGTTTTGTGACTGACTATGACAATGTGTCTGATGAGAAACCAGTCATGTGAAGCTCTTTTAGATTATGCAAGTTTCCAATTTCTTCTGGTAAGTGTGAAGACTTGGACAACCTGATATATCAAGAAAATATAGCTCAACAAGTTTTTCAATTGATGTTGGTATCTGTTCCAAATCGGCACAGGAAACAAATCGTAATACTTTCAGATTCGTAAATTTTCTTGCGGCAACGCAAGAAAATTTATGCATCTTGTGATACTGAGTTTCTTGAGGGAAGTAATATCACCAAGGCGGCAGGAAGTGATTCTAAATATTTGCAATAATCAACACTTAATTCTTCTAGTTTTGGAAGTAACTCCGAAATTGAAACGGTGTCACTTTGAAAATCAAGTCCCGTTTTGCAATTGTAAAGGGACAATTTTCGCAGATTCTTCAACATGCAAAGAGAAGGAACAGATACCCGTCGCTTTGATTCCAAATCTACATTCCAGGGATAATTGGTTTTTCAATATTATAGGCAACCATGATCTTCACAATCTGATATTTTTCTGGGTAATCATAAACTGCTTAATCTTCAACCTCGCCTAGCATGGAACCTATCTTGAAACCCATGTTCTTTGTCTTAATCCATATCTGCAGTGGGTAACTGAATTCATATATGTTGCTCCCAAGGGTGCAGGAGGAGCCAGCAATTTCTCACAATCCAAGGCCTTCCTACAAAGGTATTTTCACTTTTTCATTTTGACAGTGTTGATATCATTCACTCTTGCTACTAGGGTGTTAGTTAGACTTGTTGGGTGGAAGAATTGATCATACTTGTTGACATGATAACTTATATTTATGCCTATTTCTGTTAATTCATCATACTTTCCTCAACTTTAATTACTTTAAAACACTCAAGAAATTGAAACTAATGCACATAATTCCCCTATAACCCCTTTTAAGTTAAGCATTTTAAAACCATACACATTGCAAGTTCAGGTAAAGCACCATTCTCAAACACAATGTACATGATTTATCTTTGCAATTGGAATTACGATAACAATTTTGTCCATCTAAATTGCTAATGGAAACCTGGTTATATAGTACACTAATGGAAGTTCTTTATATTTTGGAACCGGTAATCTATTCTCCTTTGTAATATACTAATATCATTGCTGGAACTGAAGAAAAAGAGCATGTTTGATTAGCATAGCTTTTCCCTGAAAAGTTGACTGAACATGTGGTTACTCGATGGATAGTTTCTTCTTAATTCTTCAGAATATACTGCATAACGTTTTTTACCAAGAAATAGTTGTTTAGTTTCAGGGTGTCTCAAAATAACATCACAGGCAAAACACCGTGATTTGGTGGTCATGATTTAAATCACATTAAGCTTGACTACTAGATGTGGAGAAGCTATTGGACATAGTAGGCACTAGATAGGGCAACTTAGAGCAACTTGATCATACTCCCATGCTGCTAATGTCTAAACTTGAGAATTAAACTTTTATTAATTTATTATTATCTCATGTTTATCTTTTTCTTTTTCCTACTTTTGATTTAAATCATGACCACCAAATCATGTTATTTTAATTATTGGTTATTGCTCAAGCCACAGTAGAGAAGATCAAAGTGCATTTTTCTATCCTTATCATCATTGTTGTTTACCTTGATAATTTTTTAAAGGAATGACAGGTTATATTTCCTTAAAATGTCAGCTTCTAACTATCATAATTGTGACCTTCATGCTACAGGATTTTATTCAATATTATCATGTATGAGATTATTATGTTATTAGAATAGAATGTGTAGATGACTAGCTCATTGAATTTCAACAATTTGATCAACACTGTCGAGTCTCTGTACTTCACTCAATAGCTAATGGCTAGTATTTATTCACATGAATAGGTTGCATCAATTACTTTTTCTCATTTATCTCATTACCTAAAATTGTTTCTATGGTTTAGATTTATGTTACTATCTCTGATGTTACTGATCTCTCACCAGCTTAATATACTGTTAACAACATGAAATTACATTTGATTCTACCAAAGATATTTATTGCAAGGGATAGTTTTTCCTGTTAAATGGTATTACAAGCTTTGGTGCTTCTAGGAAAGTAATAGTTTTCCACTTCCGGTCCTTTTCCTCACTGTTTTAACTTAAATTCTACTGAACCTATTGTATTTGCTATTAATTCTGATTTTACACATCCGAAAATCCAAGGGGAAAGGTCGAGGCACAATAAGAACCCCAATGTTATGTAGTTATTTGCAATAGAAAAAATCACACTGTTGAAGGTTTCTATTTTAAGCATGCGTTCCCACCAGGATACAAGCCTAAAACTCAGATTAACAAAGAATCTTCTGGTGATGGCAAGAAATTTACTCCATCAAATTCTTCTGTCAGTGAATCAACAACTCTAACACGAGAAGATTATCAGCATCTGATCAACCTTTTGAAATCTTCTAAAGGGGCATCTTCATCCAAAAATAAAGAAGGTCCATTCTGAACTCATATGGTCTCTAGCATTTCTGATACAGGTACCACTAATAATATTCAAAATATTTGGATTTTGGACTCTGGCACATCAGATCATGTGTGTCCTAATATAAAATCTTTTTCCACAATTAAACCAATAAAACCTGTTTCAATTATTTTTCCTAATGGAAGCAACCTGAATGCACATTATTCTGGCGCCATTTCCTTTAGTCCATATTTACATCTTGAAGATGTACTGTTTATCCCTCAATTCAAATTTAGTCTTATTTCTATTTCAAAATTCACTCAAAATCTAAATTGCCAATTGATTTTCTCACACAATCTCTGTGAAATTCAGGATATGGCTACCAAGAAGATGGTTGGGAATGTGGACCTCTGCAACAACCTCTAGGTTCTCAAATTTACATGAAATTGATTCCATGGACCCTATAAGAATTCTGTTTATAGGATTCATTGTACTTTTTTGATCTTTGGCACTATAGGTTAGGCCATCCATCTTATAATGTTTCCATCAATATGTGTAAATACTTCCCTTATATTTCTTTCAATAAAAATCTCATTTGTGATTCTTGTCATATGTGTAAACCTTTTTCTCTGTAAGATCAAAACATAAGGTGTAAATTTAAAACTCAATTTAAATAATCACATGACAACATTCTTAATTTCCCCCGAATCTCACTAGTGGCATTGGTGTGGAGCCTATTGTATCAGCAATGACATGAAATCAATCTTAAAAAGTTCCTAGAATTTCTGACTACATGAACTATATCACTGCAAAGATTGCAGGTGTCTTCTTTACTACTCCTTTCACAAATTACATTGGAACTGTTGTCCAGACTCTTTCCAAGACACAACTTTTCGTTCTTTTATCCTTTACAATCCTACTTTTAAGTCAAGCTGCATTCTTCAATTGTTCTTCAGTTGGACAGCACCCTCTAACAAGCTCTGATCTATCAGATGTGCCAGATATGTTGTCTTGCCCAATTTATGTCGCCGACTCCAGGAAAAGTGTAGTTAATTCGGTGTGCCAAAATGTTTGATCAAGTTTTGCCGGTACATGCATATGCATATGCTTAAACTGTGAGCACAAATCAAAGAAGAAGATGCCTTTGTCCAAAAATTTCATCGCCGCAGGTGATTCCTAAGATTGACTGAACAAGTGAACACTCACAGAAAGCAATGATATTTTGTGGCTATGGTACAGACCAAGATATTTTGTGAGACCAAAGTATTCATGTTTGTTTGGTGGAGGATGTTCGTATTAAGCGGTAAACAGTTGATAATAAAATGTCATCGATTTCTATGAGTGACGGTCGAACTTCAAACCTTATAATTAAGATATAATGTAACTTAACCAACACTTCACACCTTATTTTTCAAGATGATCTGGCTTAAATTATTTAGAGGGGATAAAATGAAATCAAAAGGACAATACTATCATGTTTGATTATTTAGTTTTAACCAATATGAAGTAGAAAATGAGAAAATATATTATATCACACTGCCCTTAATACTATCATGAAAAATGCTCGTCAAAATTAATTAACCAGCTAGAAATCAATATAAATGAACGAAAAAAGTATAAAATAATATCGCTTCTCTTATTTGTTTACCAAAAAGAATCTGTTTACTACTAGCCTTTAACAACTAGCTGTATCTATATCTATGGTGCTGTAATTTGAAGAGAAAGATTCAATAATATAACCTGCTTTTAATCAGGTGTGGATGATATCATGATATTTTAAACAAAGATTTCAACTTATCAAGTCAGCATTACAACTCATTTTGATTATTAGATTAGTATAGAGATATTTCAAACTTTTTTCATTTCATATGAGAAATGAAATTTTTGTATGAGAATAGTCACAACCAATTAATCTCATACCATACCTACTACATCGTTCATTCATTCACATCTACCTAAAATGTGTAACTATAGTATTTTAATGTATTCCCTTATTATTTGTACTGTATACTAAGGAGGAAAGAAGACTAAAGTTTCAATACGTTTTGGTGGATAAGAAATAAAAACTTATATTCAAATGATCGTTCAATGACTTATTAGTTAAGTTCAAAGTACTCTCGACTTGGGTGAGCTCAAAAACATTGCTTCACTATTATTGTTGAAAATTACCAGTCAAATTATTATTTATTTTGACTTAATTACGAGTCAAATTTAGATGCTACTTTCTTTGTGTCTCAGGGACATTTTCTTGTTCATTTTACTTGAACTTGCATTGAATATTTAGTGCTTATATGTTATTTTAAGAATAAGTTTGAGGGCCACTCACTAATACTAGAATGGATTAGTAGTTAGTTGAGTTAACATTTCGAAAGAAACTTATTTCTAAGAATAAGTTTTTTCAATGGGAAAGAGAGCAGAAATCAGGAATGCTAATCAATCTATTACATTGTCCGGTTCCCAGATATTGGTTAAGCTGGCTTGTTATGAAGTGAAATGAAATATAATCAGAATTAAGAATTAATGTTGAAATGAAATGTAGGTGCATCTTTTGGGAAATTAAGCTGCAAATATTTACCAACTCTGATTAATGATTATTGATTTGATCTTCAATAATATATTTCTACTTCTCTAAAATATTATAAAAGGCTAGTTTTGTCAATGTCTAAAATATTACTATTTCTCTCTTCTCACTTTCTACTTAACCAAACAAGAGAGATAGGAGGTTTTTAGTTTGTACCTCTCTTCTATTTCACTCATCTGTCTTAAAATGACAATTGAATTGAACTTTTGGAATTTGAATTGAAAATTGAAGGAAAACTTGAAAAAATTGGTTTTGGTCTGTCATAGGCGCCCAGGGCGCCCAAGCCTGGAAAACTGGAGTCTCTGCCAGCTGCGCGCCGCGCAGCTTTCCTGGAGCGTCGCGCGCCCGCCCGAAGCTGGCGTGCTGGTGGTTCTGCTTGGCGCGTCGCGCGCCCACGCGTATATAAGTGGGTGTTTTGCGTTTTTTTGAGTATCGGGTGTGTTTTTAGGGTTTCTAAGGCCAACAAAAGGCTAGGGTTAATAGAGTAACATCTTGGGAAGACTCTAGGGTTGGAGAAACATTCTATCACCTTGGGAAACACTTCTTGATTGAATTTCTTGGTCACGGGAAGAAATTCGGGACTTGGGTAGAATTAGGGAATTTCTAATTCTTGTAACTCTTGTGGTGAATTTCATTGTAATCAAGGTTTCTATTGACTAGTGGAACGGAGAGGGTTTCCCTCCCCCCAGAGTAGGTTCATTAACACCGAACTGGGTAAACAATATCTCGTGTTCTTTACGTTTTCGCGGTTATTCGTGTTGATTATTATTATTATCATTCTCAATTGTTGATTACTTTAATCGTATTGCTCCACACATCAAAAGGTATTGGTGTGAGTTAATCGAATTCACAACAATTGGCGCCCACCGTGGGGCAAGGATCAAAAGATTAAGGTATCATGGGTTCTAAGTGGGAGATTGAGAAGTTCAACGGGAGTAACGACTTCGGGTTGTGGAAGGTTAAGGTTAGGGGAATACTAACTCAACAGAAGTGCGATGAGGCGTTGAAAGGAGAGGCGGGTATGCCGGCAAATCTCTCTAATGAGGAGAAAACTGAGATGGATAAGAAAGCACATAGTATTATTATTTTGTGCCTCAGTGATAAGGTTTTGAGAGAGGTTGCCAAGGAGAAGACTGCTGTGGAGATGTGGACCAAACTTGATTCATTGTATATGACCAAGTCCTTGGCACATAAGCAGTTATTGAAGCAACAACTGTACTTCTTTTGTATGGTTGAGAACAAGTCTGTGGTGGAACAACTAACGAAATTCAATAAGATTATTGATGATCTGACGAACATTGATGTGAAGATAGAAGATGAGGACCAAGCTTTTCATTTGTTGTGTGCTTTACCCAAATCACTAGAAAACCTTAAAGATGCATTGCTATATGGCAAGGAAGGCACCATCACTCTGGATGAGGTTCAATCGGCTTTGAGAACTAAGGAGTTGACAAAGTTGAGAGACTTGAGAGTTGATGATAGTGGAGAAGGTTTGAGTGTGGCGAGGGGTGGAAGCGAGAACGGCGGAAGATGGAAGGGGAAGAAGAATTGGTCCAAGTCTAGGGCAACAGGTGAGGGTGGTGGCAAGTTCAAATGTCACTATTGCCAAGAACCTGGTCACTTCAAGAGGGACTGTCCTCGGAGAGGGGGCGGTGGTAATTCGTCAGCTCAGATTGTCGTTGGTGATGAAGCTTATGAGGAAGGCTATGAGAGTGCGGGAGCACTCATAGTCACAAGCTGGGAACCATAGATGATTGTTAGGCCTGGAGAGGCGGTGGAATAATACTCAACATCAGCCTGGAGAGGCAGTGATAAGAATACTCAGGCTCGGCCTGGAGAGGCGGTGGAATAATACTCAGGTTACTACTGGAACAACAACGGTATTATGAGGTGTGAAGATACTAGTGGAAGTTGGGAATCGGTGGAGCTTTGAGTCGTGGACTTTGGATGCTCTTGTCACATGTGTTTGAAGAATGATATTTTAAAGCCCTAGAGCTAGTTGAAGGTGGAGTCATTCATCTTGAAGATGGGAAAGCTTGTAAGGTTCAAGGTATGAGGTTCTTTTACATTATGTGAGGTATATTCCTAACCTTAATGTGGTCATGCATTTTGTTACTAGTGGAAATTCTCATGATATGGCAAAGTTGTAGAACTTCGGGTGAAACTTGTGGGTGACATGAGTTGAAGTATGTTTCAAAGTAGTGGAAAAATCTTGCGTTACAAGGTGAGAGTCATAGTGGAAATACCGGTTTGAGTCTTTGGTGGAGGAATCTCGGTTTGAGGTGGAGTTTGTTACTAGTGGGACTAGAGGAAGACAAACAATCAGCAATAGCTCTTGACTATCTAGAAGATAGGGAGGAGGGTGATATTGTTGGACCAAAGAAGTGTATAGCTATGGAGACCTTGTGGGTGGCTTGTGGAACTTACCTAAAATTCCAAGGTTAAGTTGAGAGGCAAGCAAATTCTTCGAGAGTATGGGAGACATTTCGGGGTTCGAAGAGGGTGGTGGAGCTTGTTGGACTATCTAAAATCCGATGATAGTTGGGAGCAAGCGTTTCTTCAGGAGGACGGACTTAGCTACTCCGGGGGCTGAAGATGGTACGGTGTAACTTGTGGATTGTCCTAAAAATCCGAGGGCAATGGGAGGCAAGCTTTTTCGGAAGTACGGAGAGGTAGACTCCGGGGGCCGAAGAAGTGTGGTGTTAATCATGTGGAAGCAGCATGGTGATTGGTGGGAAGTTGGCACCAACATCAATTTTAAGGCAAGGTGGAGATTGTTGGATTTTGCCTTGAAAATTGAATTGAAGGAAAACTTGGAAAAACTGGTTTTGGTCTGTCATAGGCGCCCACGCGTATATAAGTGGGTGTTTTGCGTTTTTTTGAGTACCGGGTGTGTTTTTAGGGTTTCTAAGGCCAACAAAAGGTTAGGGTTAATAGAGTAACATCTTGGGAAGACTCTAGGGTTTGAGAAACATTCTATCACCTTGGGAAACACTTCTTGATTGAATTTCTTGGTCACGGGAAGAAATTCGGGACTTGGGTAGAATTAGGGAATTTCTAATTCTTGTAACTCTTGTGGTGAATTTCATTGTAATCAAGGTTTCTATTGACTAGTGGAACGGAGAGGGTTGCCCTCCCCCAGAGTAGGTTCATTAACACCGAACTGGGTAAACAATATCTCGTGTTCTTTACGTTTTCGCGGTTATTCGTGTTGATTATTATTATTGTCATTCTCAATTGTTGATTACTTTAATCGTATTGCTCCACACATCAAAAGGTATTGGTGTGAGTTAATCGAATTCACAACACAAACCCCTAATTAATTTAAGACATATATGGGAATAGAAACTCTCATACCATCCCCAAAGAGAAGGGAACTACATCCTAATGGAGGAACCTGCAAAGTGTGCAGTCCTATTGCATAAGAATGGGCTAAGTCGATGTTGTTTTCATTCTACAATTCCTCGGTAAATCCATGTTGCATCAGATCATGTGTGTCCTAATATAAAATCTTTTTCCATAATAAAACCTGTTTCAATGCTTTTTCCTAATGGAAGCAACCTGTATGCACATTATTCTGGCGCCATTTCCTTTATTCCATATTTACATCTTGAAGATGTACTGTTTATCCCTCAATTCAAATTTAGTCTTATTTCTGTGAAATCCAGGTATGGCTACCAAGAAGATGGTTGGGAATGTGGACCTCTGCAATAACCTCTAGGTTCTCAAATTTACATGAAATTGATTCCATAGGACCCTATAAGAGTTCTGTTCATAGTATTCATTGTACTTCTTTTGATCTTTAGCACTATAGGTAGGCCATCCATCTTATAATGTTTCCATCAATATGTGTAAATACTTCCCTTATATTTCTTTCAATAAAAATCTCATTTGTGATTCTTGTCATATGGTTAAGCAAAACTCTCTTTCCCTAATAGTAAAACCATATCTTTACATGCTTTTCATCTTGTTCATATGGATATTTGGGGCCCTGTTAATACCATTTCCTTGGAGTCTTGGACGGATAGTCATATTTTTTAACCGTTGTTGATGACTTTACTCGTTACACTTGGATTTTCTTAATGAGGACAAAATCTGAAACTCGTACTCACATTCAAAATTTCATTGCCTACGTTTCCAATCAATTTTCTACACAAATCAAAACTATAAGAAGTGATAATTCCAGAGCAAAATTCTGTTGTTGAAAGTAAATATAGACATATATTGAATGTCACTAGAGCTCTTATTTTCCATGCTCATTTGCCTAAATGTTTCTGGTCACATGGTTTGAATTATGCTGTTTATCTCATCAATTAGATGTCCACTTCTGATAATTCATTATTTACCAAACGACTGCATAAATCCTTCACTGCAATTTTAATTTACGTTGTTGATGTTATTATTACAGGTAATGATCCACAAGAGAGTACTTTAATTAATAATTTTTTTCATACAACATTCAAAATCAAGGATCTAGGAGATTTGAAATACTTCCTTGGACTTGAAGTAGCATGATCTAACTAAGGAATCCACATATGCCAAAGAAAATACACATCAGACTTGCTGTATGATACTGGTCTATGAGAAACAAAACCAGCCATTACTCCAATGTTAAAAGGAATCAAACTCAGAAAAGACCACGGCACACCACTCCAAGACGGCAAGACCCCTCCATTTATAGAAGACTCGTTGGGAAGCTCATTTACTTGACCAACACGCAACGTCCAGATATAGTTTTTCTGTTCAACAACTCAGCCAACATATGAATTCACCACCCAACATCCATTATAATGCTGCTATAAGGGTGCTTAGATATCTCAAATCCTCTCCAGCCCTTGGCATTTTTCTACCTTCTTCATCAACTCGGCATATCAAAGCTTTCTCAGATTCTCACTGGGCCACATGCCCGGATACTCATCGATCAGCAAGAGTTTTTTGTATCTTCCTTGGAGAATCTTTAATTTCATGGAAATCTAAGAAGCAAGCAACCGTTTTTAGAAGCTCTTCAGAAGCCGAATACAGGGCCGTGGCTACTACTGTCAGTGAAATACAATGGCTGACTTTTCTTTTGCATGATCTGAAAGTTGATTTCACTACTCCAGCACTATTATATTGTGATGGCCAATCTTTTGTTAGACCACTCTTAGTCTACAGTATCTATTAGGACTTAGAATACTATTAGGACTTATAGTTAGTCAAGGTTTGACCCATTCTTTTGTTAGACCATTCTGCTACATTCTTTTCCTTAATGAATTGTCTCTCATTTGAGTATGATGACTTGTTATTTTTTGTCAAGCCTCTCATTTTCTTTTGTTTTTATCATGTTATTTTTAAGGATTCATCCATTTTTACATAATGAATAGCTTCCAATTTAAGGAAAAGAAAATGTAATTTCCAGTGTTTGATCTTAAAAAATGTAATTTACATAAAGAGATCACTATGCAGTCTGAAATTTTCAATAATCCAGAGTAATTGTCATCACATTCAAGTTGAAGTCAATTGCATTAAAATAGAACATAATCCAAAAAAACACAGAAATTAAATTCATATTACTAAAAACAAGTCAAACTAGTTATAAACTATAAAATTTAAATCCATATTACAACAAGTAAAAAGAAAAGAAAGCTCAAATCAGCATTGCCAGAAGCATCCGAGCTCACTGGTGTAGGATGTGGAAGCTCTACGGGCATCAACACCTTGCTGATGGCGTAGATAGCAATTTGTTGGCGATCGTATAATGTATGAGTCACAAGAGCTTGGACATTGGTGGTGCTGACAGCCACAGAGCCGTTAGCCATGGAGCTTATATTTATCTTATATTTGTTCTGCCCCATGATAGCTGTCGCCAATGTATCTTCCAAATGCCAACCCCTGGCAGTATCGTTAAGGACAGCAGGAGACAAGTATTTGCTCACCACGTGACAATTGAGAACGAAATACTTGTCATCGTCGCTGAGGGAATTATATCTGACAGAAGCATTTGTGAATGCTTTGTCATCAGGAATCAGTACGTTGGATTACGAGTATCAATCTCACGGTCGATGAGGTGAGATTGAAACTCTGAAGCAGCTCTAAAGAAGTGAGAGGAGCGCAGAATTTCGGTTAAGTTGAGAAATGATGATGGTGGTGATGGTGTTGTTGATGTTACTGGGGATGACAAATTGAGGGATGATGTTGATGATGATAAGATGAAGATGATGATAATTTGGAGTATTAGTTTCATCATGTTTACTGAAGTTGGTTAGGTTCAGTTTGAAACAAACCAACTGAAGTTATTTATATTGCATCCATATAGCTTTAAAAAGTTCTGCAGGGAATAATAAGTTTAAGTCAGGTTCCTCAATCAAAAAGTAAAAGTGAGATTCCTTGAATCAATTAACAATTAATACTCCATTCATAAATAGATCAATGAATCAATGACCAATGCACATGCATGTCTTTTTTTACTTGTGCAAAAAGCTAATAGTAATTTCTTTCATTAATCAGTTACTTGTTCAGTTGTTCCCCACCAAACTAATTTCCACATTCAAGGATTATAGTTGGAAATGTGACAAAAAAGTGTCACAAAATTGTATCATGTTCTTTTTTATAGCTTTTATTAAAGTGAAGCTAAGATAAATTGATCAATGACTTGGACTGCAAGAAACAGATGGAAGTAACTGTTTCATAACAGAATTAGTTAGTTGTGTAGTATGAGTTCATTGAGCTTTAATTTTCTTTTCTGCTATTTTTGTCATGTGGGGCTATTCATTTTCAAGAACAAATCAAAAAATGATGGAGAAAGTAATAATTTCATGAATTAATTTTATATGTGGAAGTAATAATCAATCCCTTCAATCTAAACCAGTATGTTAGGTTTGCAACCAATATCATGCCAAAGTGTTCAATATCTTTTATATATATGGAAAATTATGATTACTTCTACGCATAATTAATGACTTATCATCCGTTATACCACTTTACTTATTAGTAGGCAGTAAACCTTTTTCTCTGTTTACTTATTAGTAGTATAAGCTGACTTATCATTCATTACCACTTTACTTTAATTTTCTGTTATTTCAAAAACATGTGTCCTTCCTTCTCAACTTAAAACATAACACCACTGAACAATTAAACCTCCTTTACATCTTGTTTCTACAAACATAGTATATAGTATAACTTTATTAAAATATTTGCCCCTAACTCAGTGTCATGAACCACCATTGTATGCATCATCACACCTCCACCCAACACAAGATCCAAACAGGATTAAAAGGATTACATGTACAAAAAAGAATTTATTAACTTTATAGCCTTTAAAAAAGAATTTGTTAGTTACCATTACCTATATACATGCTTCTAATTTTATATCCCTACGTACAAAGAATTTTTACATGATTTGTTGAGTGGGTTTTGCTTTTGAACTTTGCCACCTCTATTCATGATGTTATGTACCTAACATTGAAAGTTTAGGGTTTCTGAAAGTGATATATGTTTTGAATAGAACTAAATTAGATGAACTCGGCGGTGAGGTTACGATATATTAATAATCCGACACTATGTAATTGAGGCGGGCCGGTGAAAGTAAAAAGTGAATGAATCATACATTGGCATGAAAACCTTTGCACTTATACAGGAAAGATTCGGGGCAAATCTACATATAGTTAATGGTGTGCAACTGCAAACCACGAACTTTTGAAATTTGCACATCTAATCTTGTATTTGTGAACTTTTAAAATAAATTGTGGCATGGTGACGGCCACCTTGAAGAAGGGAAAACTCGGTCCCCTAAAAAGGTTACTTGCCGCAATTGTAACACCCCGCGATAGTATTTATATGTGATAATGATGAATATTCGAGTTATTATGTGAAATGTGATCAATTGTGTGACCTAGTGAAATTATTGTAATTACACTTGATTGTGCATTATGTTAGACTTAAAGTGGTAAGTTATCGGTAAGAACTTTAGGTGTTGTCGTTATAAGATTTAGGAAGATTAGGAAGGAAGTTTGGCCGAGAAAAACTTGATTTTCTTAATTCTTTACTTTCGTGCATGCAAACGAAGCAGAACTTTGAAAAATAAAAGGGTGATTCTATGGTGAGGTTGCAATTTTGGTTGCATCGGAAAAGTCACCCCAATTGACCAATCGGAGCAAAACTTTAATGGTCTAATATACCCTAGCCACGTCGGCATAATATGGTATAGGAGTGTGTACAATTCTCATTGTTTTTTTATTAAAGAAAAAAAAATACTCATTTTTTAATTTTTAATCTAAGTCATTCAATTAAGAAAAACAGAAATTAGAAAAAATACTGATTATAAAACTTTAAATCTGGACCATAAAAAATGTTAAGTTACACGTGTCATGCATCAATTAAAGGGACAGGGTAACTGAACAGATTGGTAAAGATTGGTAAATGGAGCTTATCCGCACTCCTTTGAAGGTACACAGAGGGTGCACCGTAAATGGTATGCACCATATAATCCTACATGGCAAAGGAAAAATTCAACCCTTTGTCAAACTGACTTTACCAATGTAGTCAATTTGCCAACTTCACCAAGACCATCGCACAGACCGGTGCTTTAAGCGCAGATGCGGGTTTATATATAGGGGTTTTTGCGCGTTTCATCTTCATTCTATGTCGGTATTATGTTCAATATCTAGAAAGTTAAGGATTTGTAAAGTTGGAGACTTATTTAGTGGTTTACTTAGATTATCCTATTTAGTGGTTTACTTTAATATGGTATTTTCATAAAAAGATAAATTAATATAAATCCAAGTAATAAATCCCAATTATGTATTACCCAAGGAATAAATACAAGTAAGTTTTCTGTGTTTAGTTTTTAATTGATAAAATTCATTGAAAACTTCTACACACTTAACCTACAATAAATAAATATTAAAGTGTTACTAGGATAAGATACTATACTATCAAACATTTGACAAATAAGTTCTGGGTCAAAAGATTTGTAACTAGGCCAGAAACCAGTGGTCGAAACTGTAACTGTCAAGTCAATTCCAGGGTCTACATTAGGAATTATTGGTTAAATATTCCTCAAAACATGTTTGATTCTCCTTTCCTTTCCCAGTGTCAAATCTGTATAACCACCTAGTAGAACCCACATATATACAATGAAATTTTGTTTTATTATTCTACAAAATAGTTGAATATAGAATACTATCATCTTAACACAAAAGACATGAAATGATTATTCCTTCCATCTTTGAGTTGGAACTTCAGTTGTCTGCTTTCTAGGTTTAGCTATCTGCCTTGGTCTCTTCTTTGAAACTTTAGTTGTATGTTTTTGAGCTTCAGCTATCTTCTTCTTCTCAAGCTCGATTTCAGCGGTAACCTTTTCCAACTGAGCAAGCATGTACTGTACCTTATAGTGGACTATATCCTGCGGGTTTAGAGATTAATTAATAATATTAAAGAGCTAAAACATGGACAAAGACACTAAAAATGTTTGAAGCAAAAGCATTGCTAAAAGCCCAACACAAACTTTGTTAACATTTCGAGAAAAACTTACAATCTGTTCAGGATCAGCATCAGATTCCTGCATCTGCTTCAGCTTATTCTTCAGGTGTTCAGTAAAATGAGTGTCTAATTCCAGCTGATGTTCCAGATAGGCAAGCTACAAGATTAGAGATTTTGGAGATTAATATTAAATAAGTAAAATATGGAGAAATAAACTAAAACATTTTGAATCAAGAGCATTGCTAACACATTTACAAGAAAAAACTTGCCATTGATTTATTCCAAGGATCATCGTCAAACTGTCCAGGTCTAGTCATGGGACGGGCTTCAGTCATCAGGTTAGGAGGAAAAAAGCGGTAAGCTCGGCTGTTAGCCATAGTATTTGTCAAGCTATCAACAATCTCCAATGCTGTCAAATTAGATCAAAGAAAAATATTGTTAAAAGCAGGAAACAAATGGATAGACAAATTTAATAATAATAAAACACTCGAGTTTCAGTAACACACATTTTGGTCATTGATGTCATGCAATCAAATTTAATTCTGTGTTTGAAAAAAAAAAAAAAAAAAAACAATCAATCTTTATTTTATCTTTTGCTATAAAAATAGCTTAGGATAAGCGCTTTTGCAATAAGCTGTTTATGGAAAC
Organism: Trifolium subterraneum; assembly: GCA_951799995.1. Classification (NCBI taxonomy): domain Eukaryota; kingdom Viridiplantae; phylum Streptophyta; class Magnoliopsida; order Fabales; family Fabaceae; genus Trifolium; species Trifolium subterraneum. Next base: position 33,055,103 of record OX637468.1, read on the forward strand.
AGGCCAATAGTCAGTGAATTGGAAAATTAAGGTTAGCAAAGAAGGACAGAAAATTAGTTTGATTTCATGCAGAACAGAAAATCCCCAATTCAAAAAAAAAAAAGTAACAATAATCATAATCATAATCATAATAATAATCTTGAATTAAAAATGAAAGAAGAAGAAGAAGAAGAAATTATGAAAGCCGTGAACCCTAAACAAGAAAATAAAAACCCTAACTCCCCAAATTGGAGAATGTATGGAGCAATGAATGACAGAAAAGATTGAAAGGGAAAAGATAGAATATGAATGAATCAAGTCGAACTAGAATTATTGAAAACAAAAGAACAAGAATGAAAATGCATACATACATACATACCTTGAGCGAGCAAGAAAGAGAGTTATGAATGAAAATCGGAAACCCTAGAATCTAGATTAGGAAGAGATTTGGGCTGAAAGAAATTTTAAAGAATTTTCTTTCTCCCTTTTTAAAAAGATTCATTTCAAATTTCTAAAGGCATTAAAATTTTTTTTTTACCAATATATATATATCTCTAATTATACTGCATTTTTTTCTATAAGGTTCAGTAGGGATGAGTTTACCTACATATTCAGCAGGAATTATTCACTTTTCGATATTTAGTGATATAGTTAAAACGAAAAAAGTGGATGTGTCAGACAATTTTATTTTGTTTTGTAATAAAAATGAACCATTGTATCTATTTTCAAATTTTAATATATGATACTTACATAAATTTTGAAATCAACTTTTAATTATATTTTTTAATATTTTGTTTTTATATAAATCTATAGTGAAATTGATCCATCTTTTTTAAAATTTATATTATATATATATTAGATTTTTTTAAAAGTTTCATAGTGGTTAATTTAAAAAAAATCTGTTCACAAAAATAAAAACAATACACTAAATCATGATTAATTTGTTTAGCAAAAATTTGTAATGATCCATCTCTAAAAATTATTAACAATTAGTTTTAGTTTTTTTTTTTAATTTTTGATTTTAGAATTGTTTGTTTCTTTTATTATTATTTTTTAAAAAAAAGTGGTTATCCATTGGATTTAAAATTAATAATAATCAATGATCCGTTGGATTTTAGAATTAAGGTGGATCGATCGGACCATCCATTTAATCCAACCCATTAACTAATTTTTTTACTTCTGGATGGATTGGATGGATCTATTAGTGAATGGATTGGATGAATAATGGATAATTTTGACACCCCAAAAACTATTTGTATATCATATGCTCATATGTGATTGTGATTATAAGTTTACATTTGCATACCAATTCATTTACTTTGGACTAAAAATATACATATAATTTCTTTACATTTGATTGAATCTTTTATCCTGTTAATACAACCTTTATACCAACCGCTACTTTAATTGTTAGGTTTTACTCATGTTTCATTTAGAGGAGTATATCTTAAAATTCAACTTAAAATCACTCAAACTAACATTGTATATTAGATGCACTACAGGAAATTTGACACTTAGCGACGGTTCTGCAAGCGTTTAGCGGTGGTTTTCAAACATTCACTTCATTTTGATATACAAATACCAAACATCGAAAGGTTGATTGAAGGTTGAGCGAAAATTGAAATTTCAAAAGCCTAATTACTAAATTTCAAAATCATACTGGAATTTCAAAAACCTAAAAATTTAACAATAAACAAATGAGAAACTGAACCTGAAATTTGAAGATTGAAGCTGAAAGTTGAACGAATTTGAGGATAAGGTTGAATGAAGGTGAAATCAGAGAACGGATCTGAAGCATGAAGGTTGAAGACGAAGAACAAATCTGAAGCTTGAAGGTGAAATCAGAGAACGGATATAAAGTGAAGAACGAACGAAGGTGAAATCAAAACGAAGATGAATCAAAAGGAACGATGGTGCAAACGAAACCTGAATCGGAGGTTGAATACTGAATCTGAAGCTTCGTTACACATCTGAACCTGTGACTGAGATGAAAACTTGTGAAAAAAATAGCGGGTTCTGGAAAAAAGAGAGGCAATGCGAGTGAATAAAGCCACGACGGTTTGAAGGTAACGGCCGTAATCCTCAAAAATGAATATATTAGCGACAACAGTTGATAGGAACCGCTGCTAACCATCTGTCACAAATTAAAGTTTTTTTGTAGTGATGCTTATGTGTGATTGTGATGATAACTTCACATTTACTTACCAAATCATTTTTTGTAGGCTCAAAATGACAGAACAACACAAAAGTTTGGTAACTCTGATCGTTCTCAAGTTGTATCTATATCTCAACTTACATTTGCAATATATTATTATACATGAATTGTTATTCTCAATTATGATAACTCTAATCATAGGCTCAAATAGAAACTCCGGCAACTTTCAAAAAAGTTTGGCATTCTAAGCTTAAAAAACAGGATCATGGATGGATTCTACATCCAAATGGCCAAAAAAAATTTGGTTCACTTGAATTATTCATAAATCTGTCTTACATGTCATTAGAAATGTGTTGAAGTACAAAAGTAAGTATTTTTGTTATCGTCTCCATAGGGACTAGTGCGATATTGATGTCGTTCAACAATTAATATGATTTTAAGTTAAGTGATTCAAAGATGTTTGTTTGTGAAAGAAAATATAATAACAATAAGAGATAAGTAAATCAACAGAGAGACGAGATTGCTAGGATTAGACACAATTGACTCATTCGTACATATTTCCTCGATCAGTTATATAGATTCTAGCTATTTACCAATATTATCACGTATTGCTCGTCGTGCGTTTCCGTCCCCAGAGAACGACGAGAGATCTATTGTACCTATCAACCCCCGATCCCTCGGGTGATTAATCGATACAATAGCATTAAGATCCAATACTTTTAGTGAATATTAAACCTAAATCTATTCCTAGAGTTTAGCATTGAATAGATATTATCCTAATTCTAAATTCAAAAAGTATATTCCTATATCATTTCAAATCAAAGATTAAAACATTGGAAACAAAGATAATATCAATATTGACGAATAACAAAAGTCATATATAACACCATGATCAAAAGAAATACATATTAATAGAGTTAACTACATCTAAACCCAACAATAGTATCTTTAGCTACTCATTACCATGGTAGCTTTACACAAATGAAAAGAAAAGAGATGAAATACAACACCGTTGATTCCTCAAACAGTTGGTGTGCATCTCATCTTTTACTTGCTATGTTCCTTAAGCTCTCTTTCTCTCCTTCTCTGTTCTTCGTTTCAGCTCTTCCCTATTTCTAGTATTGTGCGTGTATTGAAGAGTAAATGGAATATCCCAAAGGAATGTAGGATACATGCTCTTTATAGGCTTGGAAACTTCACTTGGAGGGTTTAAGAACACCTCCTCAGAATTATCCACTTGATTTAAACATGCACCGCCTTTGCCACTTGACTACCTCAGTTCCTCCAATTCTTTTTCTAACTTTTGAAATATAAAATTAATAATATATATATATATATATAACTAATGAATAATAATATATATAGTATCTATTATAAATTAGGAGATATAACAACTATAAAATTGAGTTAATAAGTGTCCTTAATTTAAATCATTTATAAGTAAAATTGACATTTATCATTAATCTCATAAAATACTACAAAAGTCAAGTGAAATAGATGAAAATAGCTAAAATACTAATTTGCTAGTAAAAACTAATATTTACAAATAATTGGGGTTTTTACTTCAAAAACTTTATAAAACAAGTCAATAAGTGCTTAAAGTGTATAAATAAAATCACTACTTTTTGGCACTTATCAGAATGACAATTTCCAAGGAATTGAACTTCCAAGAACCAACAAAAGTGTCTATGGAATATGCCAATTGTGATAACTGTTTTAAAATTAAAATTCTTGAAAACAACATAAATGAAATGGTGATCCCAAACGAATCTGTTGCGATCATACAAATTCAACAAAGGAGCCAACCTTTAATATTGAACTCACTCCTTCGGAATTACGTTCTTTCCAAAGAGTCGATTTTAGTTTTGATGTTGTTTACACTTGGACTAAGAAGGTGACGAATGCATTTGGCCCCGGAAAAAATGTTCAAGCTCTTGTAACATATTTCAATACAGTTTTCTTTTAACTACTTCAATTACCATAAACGTAAATTATCGTCTTGTCTATAACTATTTGCAGAATATTCCAAGAGATATTTGTCACACCTTAAGTTTTGCCCTTTTATTATCATATATTGGTTTTCGTCGCATTCCTTGTTGAATATGTGGCTTAGCCTAGTTGTACTGGAAGGGTGTTCAAGGAGTCGAGACTCGTGAGTGTAAGGTTGTGTGTTCAAATCATGTCTTTTTAATCTTTTTGCATTTTTTTTTCTTTTATTTCTTTCTAATTTTAATTTTATTTGTATTTTATTCAAAAATCACAAAAACTATATATTTTTATCATTCATTATTACTCCCTCCGATCCTATATATAAGAAAAATTAGGATTAATATATCATGTATTTTTTATTTTAGTTGCTACATCTTTCAGACTTATGTTAGTTAAACAATCAATGTTAATTAATAATTTCGTTTCACCTATTAACTTTAATATATGTTTATTTTTAATGATTATAATTATAATTATTTGAATATATTGGATAATTCGTAACAAAAGAAAACAACTTTTTACTTTATGAAGTGTAAGATATGTATATTTTGGGACGGATAGAGCATGTAGGAAATTTTAATTTGATCGATGTATCAATGACTCAATGATTGATTACTAAAGATAAGAAGATAAAATATTAGAAAACAAATTTTTTTTGTATACAATAATCAATTTAAATGAATAATTAGAAAACAAATCATGTTTTTGTAACCTTAGTTTTGGATTTGATGGATTATAAAATACAACATACTAATTAGAAAGTATACAACCATAACTTTGTGCAAATCTCATTTGTGTATAATTGTAGGCCCATTTCGTGGCCCACCAAGGTCTTACTTCTTTAAATTCACTTTTGGTACCGTTCATCTTCTTCTTCAACAATATCATCTGAAACCATGGCTTCATCAACTGCAAGGTTCTGTTTTCATTTATAATTTATCTTCATCACAGTTTTCTATACTTCGATTTTTTTTACTTTCTATAAGTATGTTTTCAATTTACATGCAAACATCATTGTTAACTTTCTCATTCTTAAGTGCTAAATATTCACCATTACAAACATATTTTAAAAAATCAACTTATTATTTAAAACAAAATACATTAAGTTCAATATAAACTATACCCAACTAAGTTTATGAACATCTAGGTTTTTTATAATAATTTAATGGCCAACATTGTCATCAACTTAAGGAATGATGAACATCGATTTCATATTGTCGGGAAAAAATGTTGTGTAATGAGAAGGTTGAGAGGATAATTGTGAAGGAGAAGAAAGGTAGAAAAATTTATAATTAGGGACTAATAATATAGCAACAAGGGATTGAGTTTCAAATCAAGTCCTACTCTAAAGAAGTAAGAAGTGATGGGTGCTTTTTGGATTGTTTGTGAACTTAGTTGATTGGTACTTTGTTGAAGAAAAAATGGAGAGTTAGTGAAAAGTGAAAAGTTGAAGAAAAGAGGGGAAAGAGTTAGTGAAATTGTGACGAGAATGAGGAGAAAGATAGATATATTTATAATCAGAATTACTCTCACTTTGTATCCTATTTTCAACTACCTTTGTTCCTCATTATCAATTCACCCCCTTAATATACACATCTACCTTCAATGTGTTTTTAATGCAATCAATTCACTGTTTTTCTGCAACCACCTCTACTGTTAGTGTTAGTTGCCTCATCTTTGTGTACTATACCTACATTGAAATCAATTCATATCAATATCTTCTTCTATAAAACAATGAAATAATATGTTAAATGACCATCATGCCCGTTACATTTTCACAAGCACTCCAAAGTTACACGTGGCACTTGTCATTAATGCTACCAACTTTTCTCTCTTCTTTCCAAAGTTTTCTATTTAACTTCTTTCAAATATACAAATCATATCACCTTTTATACATTTCACAATATCATAGATAGCAATTTCTTGAGGTAAGTTCTCTAATTTGTTCTTCATATTTTTACATTTTCAGTATTTCTCTTCATAGTACCAACTTCTCAAAATTATACATACTTTGTTCAAAATTGTATATTCTTTGTTCATTTCGTTTATGTTAATAATCTTTTTGTTCATGTTGTTTTTGACCATGTCGAGTTTCATGTTGTTGTTGATGTTGTTGTTGTCATTAGATGTTGTGTTTTTCACATTTGTTGTTGATTATTTTTCTGTCAAAATCTTCAAATGTTTGAAGTTGATGTTGTTGTGTTGTTTTTCGCAAGAATTTCTCTTAAAATTGTATACTCAAGTAAATATGAACTTTTCCTTCGATGTTGTGAATTTAACATGTTTTATGTATACTATTATTATATAATCTTAAGTTTTAATAGTATAATACTTACTTTATTACTTTATATGTATTTGAAGTATCTTCCAAGAGATGTCGTTCGACACTCACTTAAAGATAAACAATTTATTGTTGTTCAATGTGCACATTGTGAGGTTTCAATGAAGTGCAAGATTGTTACTAGAAATAATGACAAAACTGAAAAATACCTTACCAAAGGTTGGGACGACTTTGTTATGAAAAGCAACCACAAGATGGGGAGAAAATGCTCTTCAAACTGAATTATGTTGGAATTGTTTTACATTTCACAATTGTTAGAAGTGACACAATTAACTAATGACTACTACCTATGATGTTTTCGTATTGACGGAATTTGTTTTAATTCTACTATGTAATAAGATTACAAACTTATGTTGTTTCCGTTTGAGTTTTGTAATATTTTGCAATCTATCATCTATGAACATCTTCAATCAATGTTTTGTATTACTTAAGTTTGCAACATCATCAACAATGTTTATGGAGTCAATTACCAACATAGATAATGTTTATAACATTGTAGTTTCAATTTACATAGATAAGTTTATTTCATGTTTATATGTCGTTAATCAATATTTCAAAGGTAAAATGTAATGTCAAGTCGTGCGAAGCACGGGTTCATAACTAGTATTTAGCAAAAAATTCAAAAAAAAAATGAATAAAAATAATGATTCCAGCAATTCCGTCAAACAAATAATAAGATTACATGTGATACCAATATTATCACTCGTACGGAGAGTCGAGTAACCTCCTTTGTCAAGAATAGTATAATATCTCCGGATTTAGTTATTATGTCAAAAGAAGTAGTTGTTGAATTATTGCATCATAGCTAATCTCATCAAGGTTGTTGTGTTTGTTATCAACGATTTTACAAATGTTTTGCAGAAGTAATCCACAATGTTCAATTATGCATTTTTCGAACCGGTAACAACTTGTGAGTCAATAATATTTCGTTCATTAGATTTCACGGCAACGAGTAGGGCTCGTTTTGTTGCTATGTTGTCAGAAAAAATATTGCGTAATAAGAAGGTTGAGAGGATGATTGTGAAAGAGAAGATTGTGAAGGGGAAGGAGGAGAAAGATAGACAATTTTGACATGGAGAATTACTACAAAAAAATAATTTTGAGGAGCAGGATTGTTAACGTTGTCTTTAAGTGTTTGGTGCCTGGAATTTGCTCAAATTAAAATCAAATCCTACGCGTTTTATTGTTTGTACCTGATATACTAGGGAGCATTTATATATGGAAGGCTATGGAATTTTGGCCTGTTTGTTATAGATATTAAGAAAATGGATTTTTCTGTGTATTTCTAAAAATAGATTTTTTAGAAATTTTCTCAAAAATAGTAGAAGTTATTTCAAACTCATTTGACATAAGTTCAAAATTTATTTCTTAAAAGTTATAGCGAAAATATATTACACTATAAGAATCTATTTAAAAAAAAAAATATAACAAATGAGCTCTTAACTATTAGGTACTCTTTGGTCTAACTTTTTTTTGTTATAAAAGTTATTTTAGACTTAAAGTTAAAATTAAGAATTTAAAAATTAAATTAAATTCGTTTGGTAATTACCATTTTTTTTTTCTTTAGACGGTATTTCTTAACAAAAAAATGTCTGACGATATATTCTTACAAAATGTTTGATTTTGTTAACAATTTCCATAAATGAATAATATTAATTAAATTCTACAAAAATAAATAAATGAATAAGGAATATGACATTTTTTTTAATAAGTGATGATAAATAAAAGATCAGTTTAGTAGACATGTTGTCATTAAAAAAAAAGTTTAATAAACATGCCCTGTCAATCTAAAATTAGTTTTCACTTACATTAAATAGAAATCACATATAAATTATTTATCATTAAGTTTATATTAAATTTTTTTGTTAAAATGGTAATACTATATATAGCATAATTCATAAGTTAAAAAAAAATGACATTCATCATTATAATATATTTTGATAACTCCCCATATGATACACGATAATATTAGCATTATTTATAAGTTTAAAAAAATGATAACGTTGGTTATGCTGCCAGTATTTAGCAAACAAATAAATGAATAAAAATGATGTTCCCAGCAATTCCGTCAAAAACAAATAATAATATATCAATATATAAAAATATTAAAATAATAGATACATGTGAAATGTAAATTATCACTTGTAAGGATAGTTGGGTAACCTTCTTTGTCAATAAATTCATGTCCAGAATAGTAGAAAAGTAGAACATCTCCGGAATTAGTCATTTCTTCAAAAGAATTAAGTTGTTGAATTATTGCATCATAGCTGACCTCATCAAGGTTGTTGTGTTTGTTATCAACGATTTTACAAATGTTTTGCGGAAAAAATCCACAATGTTCAATTATGCATTTTTCGAACTTGTGTCAACTAATATGCGAGTTAATCATGTTTGGTTCATGAGATTTCACGGCCACGGGTATGGCTCGTTTTGTTGTCATATTGTCGGGAAAAAAATGTTGTGTAATGAGAAGGTTGAGAGTATGATTATGAAGGAGAAGAAACGTAGACAAATTTATAATTAGGGACTATTATTATAGTAACAAGGGACTGAGTTTCAAATCAAGTCTTACTCTAAAGAAGTAAGAAGTGATAGGTGGGTTTTGGATTGTTTGGGAACTTGGTTGATTGGTACCTTGTTGAAGAAAAAATGAAGAGTTAGTGAAAAGTTGAAGAAAAGAGGGGAAAAAGTTAGTGAAATTGTGACGAGAATGAGGAGAAAAATAGATATATTTATAATCAGAATTACCCTCACTTTGTACCCTATTTTCACATACCTTTGTTCCTCATTATCACTTGTCATTAATGCTACCAACTTTTCCCTCTTCTTTCCAAAGTTTTCAATTTAACTTCTTTCAAAGATACAAATCATATCACCTTTTACACATTTCACAATATCACAGCTAGAAATTTCTTGAGGTAAGTTCTCTAATTTGTTCTTCGTCCTTTTACATTTTCGGTCTTTGAACTTCTCAAAACTATACATACTCTGTTCAAAATTGTATATTCTTTGTTCATCTCGTTTATGTTAATAATCTTTTTGTTCATTTTGTTTTTGACCATGTCGAGTTTCATGTTGTTGTTGTTGTTGTCGTTAGATGTTGTGTTTTTCACATTTGTTGTTGATTATTTTTCTGTCAAAATCTTCAAATGTTTGAAGTTGATGTTGTTGTGTTGTTTTTCGCCGGAATTTCTCTTAAAACTGTATCCTCTAGAAAATATTAACTTTTCCTTCGATGTTGTGACTTTAACATGTTTTATGTATATACTATTATTATATAATCAACAAAATCTTAAGTTTCTAATATTATAATACTTACTTTTTTACTTTATATGTATTTGAAGTATCTTCCAAGAGATGTCGTTCGACACTCACCTAAAGAAAAACAATTTATTGTTGTTCAATGTACATACTGTGAGGGTTTAATGAAGTGCAAGATTGTTACTAGAAATGATGACAAAACTGAAAAATACCTTACCAAAGGTTGGGACGACTTTGTTATGAAAAACAACCACAAGATGGGGAGAAAATGCTCTTCAAACTGAATTGTGTTGGAACTGTTCTACATGTCACAATTGTTAGAAGTGACACAATTAACTAATGAGTACTACCTATGATGTTTTTTGTATTGACGGACTTTGTTTTAATTCTACTATGTAATAAGATTACAAACTTATGTTGTTTCCGTTTGAGTTTTGTAATATTTTGCAACCAATCATCTATGAACATCTTCAATCAATGTTTTGTATTACATAAGTTCGCAACATCATCAACAATGTTTATGGAGTCAATTACCAACATAGATAATGTTTATAACATTGTAGTTTCAATTTACATAGATAAGTTTATTTCATGTTTATATGTCGTTAATCAATTTTTCAAAGGTAACACGCAATGTCAAAAAAATCAAAAAATTGTCACGTAATGTTTATATCATGTTTATATGATTTTTGTCAAGTAATGTTTATATCTAGTATTTAGCAAAAAAATCAAAAAAAAAATACATGAATAAAAATAATGTTCCCAGCAATTCCGTCAAAAATAAATTAAAATATTACATGTGATACCAATATTATCACTCGTACGGAGAGTTGGGTAACCTCCTTTGTCAAGACCAGAATAGTATAATATCTCCGGATTTATTTATTATGTCAAAAGAAGTAGTTGTTGAATTATTGCACGATAACTAATCTCATCACGGTTGTTGTGTTTGTTATCAACGATTTTACAAATGTTTTGCGGAAGTCATCCACAATGTTCAATTATGCATTTTTCGAACCGGTGACAACTAATTTGTGAGTCAATAATATTTCGTTCATTAGATTTCACGACAACAAGTAGGGCTCGTTTCGTTGTCATGTTGTCAAAAAAATATTGCATAATAAGAAGGTTGAGAGGATGATTATGAAAGAGAAGATAGAAAATTTTGAGATGGAGAATTACTACAAAGCAATAATTTTGAGGAGCATGATTGTTAATGTTGTCCTTTAGTGTTTGGTGCCTGAAATTTGCTCAAATCAAGTCCTACTCGTTTTACTGTTTGTACCTGATATACTATGGAGCATTTATAGATTATTTACATAATACAGTTAGTACACTTTTCATTCATCTAACTAAAAAATGTGTTGTGCCTAATTTGGATTATTACTATTAATACCCCATTTCATAGTTTGTCCTTCCACAATTCCCTAATTTTTTTTTTTTTGCGATTGTTAGCCTGAACAAGCTTTTGTTTTTTGATTAGAGGTCCCAAAAGCTTGATTTTTGTTGAATGACAAATCAAAAGCAGTTTATACTATTAATAATATAGATAGTGGAATTAAAAGTAAAACAATCAAATGTAAGAAGGCAACCTGTAATAACATTATGTAACACAGTTGACTCAAAACCAGCCAGCAGGATCAATTGAAATCTCATGGATAGTTATCATACTTAATCCTTCCATATGATATTTTGTCTATTTTTCTTAAACATGTAGTAATTATATTTTCTGGAAATAAAAAAAAAATCAACTACTAAAACAAATAAAATTATGACACTTTTCTTTTGTAGATTATTTACATAATACAGTTAGGACACTTTTCATCTAACTAAAAAATGTGTTGTGTCTAATTTGGATTATTACTATCAATACCCCATTTCTTAGTTTGTCCTTCCGCACTTCCCTCATTTCTTTTTTGTCATTGTTAGCCTGAACAAACTTTTATTTTCTGATCAAAGGACCCAAAAGCTTATTTTTGTTGAATGGCAGACCAAAAGCAGTTTATACTATTAATAATATAGATCGTAGAATTAAAAGTAAAAACAATCAAATGTAAGGCAACCTGGAATAACATTCTATAACACAATTGACTCAAAACCAGCTAGCATGATTAATTGAAACCTCATTGATATGTATCATACTTAATCCTTCCATATGATATTTTGTCTATTTTTTTTTAATGTTGTTTGAATTAAACGGGTAGTAATTATATTTTTTGGAAATAAAAAAATCAACTACTAAAAAAAATACAATTAGGACACTTTTCTTTTATACATTATTTACATAATATAGTTAGGACACTTTTGATTTAACTAAAAAATGTGTTGTGCCTAATTTGGATTATTACTATTAATACCCCATTTCTTAGTTTGTCCTTCCACACTTCCCTCATTTCTTTTTTGCCATTGTTAGCCTGAACAAGCTTTTGTTTTCTGATCAGAGAACCCAAAAGCTTGATTTTTGTTGAATGACAGACCAAATGCAGGTTATACTAGTAATAATATAGATAGTGGAATAAAAAGTAAAAACAATCAAATCTAAGGCAACCTAGAATAACAATCTTAATGACTCAAAACCAGTTAGCAGGATTAATTGAAACCTCATGGATATGTATCATACTTAATCCTTCCATATGATATTTTGTCTATTTTTTTTTTATGTTGTTTGAATTAAACATGTAGTAATTATATTTTTTGGAAATAAAAAAATCAACTACTAAAAAAAATACAATTAGGACATTTTTCTTTTGTAGATTATTTACATAATGCAGTTAGGACATTTTTCATCTAACTAAAAAATGTGTTGTGCCACTACTAGAAATCTCATGTTTAGAGACCGATTTAGTGACCGAATTTTTTTGGTCACTTTAGAGACCGAAATTTTGAGTGTGAAAGTCAAAAATTATTTGGTCTCTAAATCGGTCACTGTCTAATTATAGAGACCGAATTGGCGACCGAAAATTAGTGACCGATATTTCGGTCTCTATAGAGACCGATTTAGAGACCAATATTTTGAGCTCAAAAGCAAAAAATAATCGGTTGCTAAATCGGTCACTATAGAGACTGAATTGGAGACTGATTATTAGCGTCCAGCAAATCAGCCGCAAATGATATTATTTTTTCACAAATCACTAAAAAAAATTAATCAAATAAAAATAAAATTAATTTTATTAATGTTTTATTTTCCTATTTTTATATTCCCAAGTCAATTTGTTCTGCTTTACTACTTCTTATTGAACCCTAAACACCGTCACATTCATTCTCTTCAATTAACATCCCCAATTGATGATATCTCCAATTCATTCACTCTTCCATCGAACTTCAGATCTGTAATGCTCAAAACATCTCTAATCGATAGACCTTGCTTCAAATACATGATGACCTTGCAATCGATCGCAACCTCTTCAAAACTTTCAGAATTCGCTTCTCTCACGAACGTCATCGACCCCTTCCAGTCGTCCGCTTCTTCTCCAAGAATTCCTTCGAGACTCACAACCCCTTCTCTACCCCCTTGAAACCCTAAATTTCCAAAAAAACACCGACACTTTTATACTCCTCAAAACGACAGCAACAATATGTTTTCTGAAGGCGACGACAATGACGTTTGCTGCGATTGACGAGGGTACCGGTGATTCACAAGGTATATCGTTTTCTTGCATTTGAAAAAGAAAGGAAAAACTAAAGTATCTCCGTCCCTGGGAGAAGAAGAGTAACAACTTGTTACTTGATACAAGGTGAGTAGAATTACCCAGTTTAATCATCTTAGATAGTTCCACATGGCATGCTCTAAGCTTTAACGAAATGTTCAAATAATCACATACAAGGTACATGAGAATTGATCTTACTAATATTTCCTCTCTAGTGTTTAGATTGTAAAGTTATGCTACAAGGTTTTGGTACTGTTAATACCATGCTAAATAACAAAAGGGAAGTTTATAGAGTTTCCTAGAAGTGATATATGGATCAACTTGGGTTATACAATTTAACGGTAGTTGGGTTTGGGAAAGTATTAGGTGGACATGAGGGATTAGTCACACCTTTTGAACACACACACTTATTTGATAAAAGGTAGAAACAGAAAATAATTAAGTACGGTGTATTTTTTTTAAATGATTAAATGATATGTATTTTTATGTGAATGTGATCAAATATTGTACCTAAATGCTTATGATCATCTAAATAACTCTTTTACTTTCTTTGAATCATAATAGTTGTACATGTAATATAAGAGTGATGACATTGATGTGGTACAGTGGTGGTAGTAATTTCTCTACAACACAAAATTGGCACTATCTAAATTGCATTTTTATGTGAATCATTATGGTTCCATTAGATAACATTAGCCTGAGCTTTTGAATATATGAAGCTTATGATGATGATATTAGTAATTAATTAATAGAGCAATTTATTTGATACTGAAATGGAACTTGGTTGATTGATACTGGTGAGTCCCTACATGTATACCAATAGATAAATATATGTTAATTAAGTTAGTTGTCGTGGATATCAAGTCTATTAATATGATATTTCTTTTCGTATGAGAATGTAGCACTACTATGATGCTTACTTAAAAACTATTTGATTGAAATCCTTACTGCTTTGATTACTAATTACTATTGGAGTACACTATTGATTGGATATGACCAACTCAAATTGTCTGTAAGGACAAGGCCAACTCAAATTGTTCGTAAGGATAGAATCAACTCGAATTATCTGTAAGGATAGGGCCGATTTTAATTGTCCGTCCACTAAACATTTTGGAGTAGAATAATAACAAGTGATGAAGAAGTATCATTGCACTTTCTGTGATTTTTTCATTGTGATTAGCATGCATTATTAAATTTTAATATGATATTGCTGAAGGCCTTTGACATATTGTTATCAGCTATATTATGTTATTACACGACTTTAGTACGTCCTTCTCACTTAAATTTTATTGTGATGGTATTGAACTGCAGGTGACGCCTAATATCCTTGGAGTGGTTGAAGACGTTTTATTTGAAGGCTTATATTATCTATTTCATCATTTTATGTTGACGTCATTGTCAAACGCTCTTTTTATTTTGGGAATTTTCGCTCTGATAGTGACATTGGGTTGGGATTATTATTTCTTATATATATTACCAAGTCTAGTTGTGTTATGTCTTCTTTAAAGTTTTGCATTAACTTATATTTTGGTATTGAACTATCAAGATTGATGGATTTTATTAACGATTCTTGGGTCGTGTTAATTGATTGTGTGATACACCTTACCCAGCGAATGATTTTGTTTTATTATAACGTACAATTTATTCTCGAGGTATTTCATTATTAAAGGATTTTATTTATAAATTATGATTTTGGGTTTTAGGGTGTCACATATCTGATTTATGATTTCAAGAAAGTTGATTAAAACTACTATATATGGTTCATCAGGTATGCTATACTATTCTATGATATATGAAACTACGAACAATATGTGACATGGAGTTGGTTCTGATGCAATAGGGATTTTGTATGTGCAGTAGGGATTTTGCTTGCAGTGTATGTTAGTCTTAAATATGAAACTTTAAGATGCATTTTATAGATTGAGTACTTACTAGTTTAGTTGTATCATATGAAATGATGGATGGCAAATGTCTCAAATATCATAACTTAGCATACTCTGTTGTTGTGTCTCTATGGAAGGGAGTGGCATTTATTCTTTGAAATAGCAAAATTTTATCAACACAAAACACTCCAATACATATGAGGCCTCATGTATCTTTTTTATGGTGTTTTCTCTGGTATTTTGTGGTCTGTTATTGTTGTGAGTCTTTCAGTGGCAGGGCCTGTTTTCATCTTTTTTGTGTATTACTACTTATTAAATATATTACTTGTAGTTTTGCAGATAATAATGATGACATTAATGAAGAATTTCAAGATTTTGAAGATCAAGATAGTTGTTGGCTTTGTAAGTTCCGTGATTGATTACTTGTATAGTGGGAGGCCTGTTGTTGTTCTAGTGGAAATTTTCCTTGTACTTGACTAGATTTGAGTAGTGATTTAGCATATCTTGTGCTAATTCACTCTTTTAATAATATTTTTGCTTTTCCAAAAAAAGTATTATATTTATTCAGAAGCGAAAATTATCACGATAATATCACCATGCTTTTTACTAATACACTCTCCTCAGCCTTTTTCATTTGTATCACCCACTAGCGGAGAGTTTTTCTGTTTTTTATTGCAATGAGCAGAGAATTAAAGAAAATTATAATAATGTTGTTTATATGATGATTTGTAGGTGTTGATTTCAAGATCAAAACGCTCACCGTAGGTAGAAAAGGCTAAAACTTAGTATTTGGGAAACAGGTATGTATATACTAGATCTTTCGGTCAAGAAGAAAAATCAAGCCGAACCATTATAGCAGTTTGGTAAAAGTGAATCGATTTCTTAACGGTTATCCCAAACCGAACTGGTGTAAAGGTTCGATGCATCGATTTTGTGGTTCCAAACCAAAACTACCTTTATAGAAAACCGAATTGTATTTTTTTCAAATTGAACTACTTTTTGAACTGCATTAAACTGAACCACAAAAAAAAATTGAATTGCGACGGGTAGTTCACAAACTTAACCAAACAGAATTGTTTCAGTTCGCTTCAATTTGTGAACCGTCAATCACAATTTAGTTTATATGTTTTTATAATAGCACTGGCCTACTAGGTAACAAACAAAATACTTGGTTAATATTCAAAGAACTATGTTACTTTGATGAATGTTATATATGAGAAATGCATACTAGTTGCTACAAATATCAGTCACAAACCTTCAATTTACATGTATGATGGATGGTTCATGAATGTTGGTAGAATAAAAAATTCTTACTTCTACAGATAAATCATGCATGTGTCAATTCGTTCTTAGTTTGTGTTATGTGTATATCAATCACATGATAATCACATGTACATGATATATTGTGTTCTGTTTATATCAATCATATCTTTAAAAGTAATCAATCAATGAACATTTTAATCTTAGAATGGAAAAAATACAACAGTAATGTGTAGATTTAGTTGCTGGTTACAAAAGCATTGGCATTAGTCATCTTTAGAATTTGGAAGATCTAGATTTTCATTTAACAATCCCAATCAGGCAGCATTGACGTAATTTTCAGGGGAATGAGCTGGTAGTCCAGAATTATCAATCCAACTATCCTG
Organism: Trifolium subterraneum; assembly: GCA_951799995.1. Taxonomy (NCBI): domain Eukaryota; kingdom Viridiplantae; phylum Streptophyta; class Magnoliopsida; order Fabales; family Fabaceae; genus Trifolium; species Trifolium subterraneum. Next base: position 33,072,004 of record OX637468.1, read on the forward strand.
AACACTATCATGAACAAATTGTTTATACTCTCTACCTAGAACTAAAGGTAGAAGGAAGCCTCTAATCACCTCCCAAACTGCATTTAAGATCTTGGGTATCACCCAGAACACAGAAAAATAATTCTTGTTTGGCTCCTCATCTAGAATCTGCATTTCAATACAAAAAATCATTCAATCAAACTATAATTATAAACAAAACACATAAAAGAACATATTCAGTATTCACATTTCATACATGCCCTTTGTAAAGACTTGACATAAAAGCAAGGACTGTTCCGTTTTAATAAGCTATATGAACCAAACCTTGTTTAGCAGTAGTAGCTCACTAGTTTTAAGCACAATCAAAATCAAATGATAGTGAAGTAAGTTTGAATAATTAGCAAGGAAGTTCTAGTGGTTTTCTAGTGGCAATGGTGCAAAATCGTTGGCGTTAGGAAGTATTCCGAAACTTAGATTTAATATCACCAATCTTCTTTGGATTTAAAATTTTCTCCAGATTTTTGCTTGCAGGTTTCTCCTTTGTGGTTGATAAGTTATTGAAAATTCTATTTGTTGTTTGTTTCAGATGCAGTCCTTGCGGGATGTAATGTGTATGAAAATGCGGGAAACTTTTAGCTGATAAGATTTCAAGAATTGTGGCGTGACTTACTTTTTGTAGTTTTTTTTTATTTAGGATATTGACTTTTTGTATGCAAGAAAAGGGATTTATTCCCCGTTTTGTATGTGTCTGATGATGGTGAAGATTAATACACTTATGATACACTTGCAAGTGTATGTAATAGTGATAACTTAGTCTTAGTTATGTTTTAGATTGATATTGTAATTTTGATAAGTATTTGGTAATACTTCAATATATTATGTTCATATTGTTGTGTGCATGTTTAATTCTTTGGTGTGTATAATGTTTTAGAGATATAAATTTAGACCTAAAAAAAAACCGATTAGAGCTAAAAAATTGCTGAATGTAAATTTAATTTTTTTTATAAAAAAAACCTCCTTAGAGACTGAAATGGCGACCAACTTTAATATATAGCGTCGTGAAATCGGTCGCAATAAATCAAACATCAATTCTAAACTGGTCTCAAAATCAGTCTCCACACATGGTGACTAACTCAGTCGCTATAGCGTTGGCAAAAGCGTCAGCGAAAGCGTCGCAAACACTAGTCACTATTTCGGTCCTAGATCGGTCGCTACTAGCTGTCGCTAGATCAGTCGCTATATAAATCGGTCGCTGCACTGGTCGCTACCAATCAGCGACCAGGGGTTTTGCCACCTTACAAAATCCGTCGCTATTTCGGTCTCTACATGATTTAGAGATCGATTTTTATGTTTTTTGGTCGCTAAATCGGTCTCTAAACCCGAGATTTCTAGTAGTGTGCCTAATTTGAATTATTAATATCCCATTTCTTAGTTTGTCCTTCCACAATTCCATCATTTCTTTTTTGCCATTGTTAACCTGAACAAGCTTTTGTTTTCTGATCAGAGGACCCAAAAGCTTGATTTTTGTTAAATGGTAGACCAAAAATAGTTTATACTATTAATAATATAGATAGTGGAATTAAAAGTAAAAACAATCAAATGTAAGGCAACCTGGAATAACATTTTGCAACACAATTGACTCAAAACCAGCTAGCAGGATTAATTGAAACCTCATGGATATGTATCATCCTTTGATATGATATTTTGTCTATTTTTTTTAATGTTGCTTGAATTAAACATGTAGTGTTTATAAATTTAATTTGTATAAATTGTTGTGTATAATGTTTTTAAACACGCATTCAATTAAATCAGACTACAGAGATAATTTTTTTAAACACACATTTGGGGTTAAAAGTTAACTGAAGGAATTATTATGACTTACGGTGATAGTTAAGGGACCTAAAACTAAAAGGAACACAAATGATTTAGGATGCAAAAACAAAACTAACAATTTAGTTAAGAGAGCAAAAGAGTAATTTAGCCTAATTTAAATTTCGACTAACTATGGTATGAGAAAACTAATTCAATTGAAGTAGTCAAATGACAGTCAGGTGATTGCAACTAAAGAATTCAAATTTTCTCAATAAGGCCATTAAATATCACTTAATTGTACTAACAATCAATTAAGAAACAAAGTTTCAACAATCTAAAAGTTCGACCTAAACTGATTTGGCTAATTGTAGCTCAACTAATTTTATGAAATGTGACCAAGCAATTCAAATTTTCGCAATGAGATTGTCTAATGTCGCATAACTAACAATGACGTTGATATTAGAATATTGAAATTCAAATTTCCGCAATTCAAATTTTCGCAATGAGATTGTTGATTGTCAAATACTTCAATTCCGTGGTAACATGGATATTGAACCTCTTTACTATTTTTGAATTGAACTTCCTCACTGGACAATTCATATGTTATATTTCCATTTCCATATTATTTCCAACATCAATAAAATGAATGAAATTAATATCTTTGAGTGATTGGTTGAAGAACTCATGCGAAGACGCCAACAATTTATTCATGTCTTGGGAACAACCCTGAATAGTAGTCACCTGGAAAAATAAAATAAAATCTTTATAAGATAATAAAATTTGCATGCTAACATAAAACTGCAAATCAAAAGTGCTGCTTCCTCAATTCGCAGATTTTGACTTACACCCAGCTTAATAGAAGTTTTTACATCATATTGAGAATAAGCCGAGAAAAATGAGAGAAAATCTAAAGTATGAGTGGTAGAAATTGGGTGAACATTTAGATTTTCAATACTTGTGAAATGTTCATGAGTGACTGATTGTGCACAATGAACCGAATATAAGTTCGCTTAACTAATTCTTATGGTTATGTAAGATACATGACTAACATTAAAATTACTTTATCTGCATATGACAAACAATGAGCGAAGTTAGCGAACACAACATTGCAACATATTGGAATACACAGTAGAACTAGAAACTATTCTAACACATAAGGGGTCCAGAGGCCAAGGGGAAGTGACTTTCATGGTAGGGAACTAAGGATAGCAAACCATGCAAGGAGATTGCGGTACAATAGCTACATTATACCATTCCACCAACACCAATTTAGTAGCCCCAAATACTTCTTAACATACTAAGAGTTATACCCTTCATGGCAACAACACTGAGATTCATCATTCTTCATTTTATATACAACATATGAAGCACGGACACAGACACAGACACCGGACATGACACGGACACTGATAATAATTTGAAAATATGATAATTAAGTGTAATCATAAGTGCCAGTAAGTTGTTAATATTCAATTGGATCATGCTTTTACTTAGTTCATAACTTTCTTTCTCAGTTACAGTATTTCAAATACAATCTATTTGGAAAACCCTAATTTTGTTTTCTTTTTTCTAAATTTGAATTTTAATGGGATGGTCATGGTGTTGTGTTCCTAAGTTTTTTTACTAATAACTTCCCTTATACATTTTCCTTGCTGTTTGTATGAGACATTAAGGCTCTTTTAATTGTGGGGGTTGATTTTGGATTAAGGGGCAAGTTGGATTTGGCTTATTTTTTGAGCTTATGAAAATAGTTTTTGCAAATAAATTAACTTTTATGTTAATTCATAAGTTTTCGCCAACAAAAATCTGTATGTGTATAAGCTGTTTTCTCATAAACTACCTTCAAAAATTACAAAAAAGTTTATTTATTTGAATAAGTTGTTTCCCATTAGCTGAAAAATAAGTCAATTCAAATGGGCTTATGAAAATAGCTTTTGCAAATAAATTAACTTTTATGTTAATTCATAAGTTTTCGCCAACAAAAATCTGTATGTGTATAAGCTGTTTTCTCATAAACTACCTTCAAAAAATACAAAAAAGTTTATTTATTTGAATAAGTTGTTTCCCATTAACTGAAAAATAAGTCAATTCAAATGGGCCATAAATATAGACAATACAATTTTCTTGTATTACTTTTGTTGGAACTTTCATACACAGTTAGCTATTCAGCTAGCAATAATTAGTTACTATCATACACAACTTGTAACTTTTAACAAACACAACTATTAACACTAAATCTGAATTAACAACAACACTTTTATTTGTCATAATATGATTTCTAACCTATTTTTGCAGGCAGAGGCGGAGCTAGGGGTGGTCCGGCTGGGCCGCAGCCCATCCCGAAAATTTGGAAATTACATATATACCCCTATATGCATATAAAATGTGTATATCATAAATATATTAATAGATCCGATAAAATATCAAGTCAATGTTATTACCCTAGTGGTTTGTGAGCATACATGTAGCTAAAGTACTCGTGTTCATGTTCTGCGTTTTTTATCTTCTTGGGTGTGTTTTTTTATCTTCACCTACAAAATATACTATTAGCACCACAAGCATCATTGAATTGTGTTAAATAAATTTTATTTTATTTTTGTTTTCTTTACAAAAATCAATTTCATTGTGTAAAGTGAATTTCAAATCCACGTCTATAGACAATTTTTTGTTTGAATAAATCATATTTTTTTACCAATTAAAAATAATATTCTCTTTTTAGTATAAATGTATTAATATGACAAAAAAAATTGATGACCAAATTTTTTACACGAGTAAATATATGATATTTTATCTCAATCGATCAACTTTGTACTTATTAAAACTTGAATTGTTATATAAAATATATTTAGATAACTCTTTTCTCTTGTCACATGACTATACTCGTCTAGGTGGCAAATTCCCAAAAGGTGTTTTACTTTGTGGCCGGCCTAGCACTAACAAAACAATGTTGGCAAGAGCTATTGCTGGAGAGGCTGGAGTTCCTTTTTTCCAAACCAGTGGAAGTGAATTTAACAATGTTGACATGTTCGCTACGCTTCTTTTTCAGTGTCATTTTAGAATATATATATTAGAATATTTTTCACATCATTATAAAAAAAAAATCACAACTTTATCAATATATTATAAGCATGTAAAATATAACATTTGTCTTGTGTATAAAAAAATGAATAGAAAAAACAAAGCAAAGAGTATACGAGATTGAGAGTGAGAGAGAGGGGAGAGAGAAAGAAATTATTAATTTGCATCTTAATTGTTATTCGGTCGGTTTCGATTATCAAAAGATAGAATTTTGGAGACCCACAACAGTTGTATGCAACCGTTCATGTCTTTTTTTCACAATTGTTGACCCAAGACCCGACCGCAAGCTTCAATGTGTTGTTTGGTCATATTATTTTTCAATTTTTTGGAAATGATTAGTTTGATTTTGATTGAGAGGAAAATAACAAAATTTAGTATGTTATGCGAATTTAGAAGAAAAAATGAAACTTAAGAGGTAGGTGTATGTATGTATACAATATTTGTTAATTGGGTTGGATTGCTCATTGTTTTGGTTGTATTGTTTTATTCGGTTATTTTGATCTTCAAAATGTTCCAATATTGTAATATAGGATTTTGTTTTTTTGGGCGTTAACTCTCTATTTCTCAGGGGAAATAGTTTACGATTTTTTTTTAGAATGAAAGGGATTTCAGCCCAGCTTACAAATTAATTAAACAATGTATACTCTACACTCGTATTAATTAAACAATGTATAGGGAATTGGAGTATTGTAGATTTGTGAAAGGAACCTGAATGTGTGTTCATCTCTCTCTCCCTAAGCTCTCTATATTATGTTATAATCCGCTGCATATATCTGTTTTTTTAGTTATCAAACTGAAAAAGTTTTAAATTTTAAAAATACAATTCAAACATTTTTGCATGTGTTTTTCACACCTTCAAACTATGCACCTGCTAAGGTATTTACTCAAATAAACAATATGATACTCTTGTGTCACAAGCCAAGGATGCCAAACCATCCACTACATTATTGGCTTCATGGTATACATGCTTGTTCACTACCCACCAATCATGTTACATAATGTTATGAATTCGTCGAACCATGGCAAATATATTGTGATTGTGTCTATCGTTAGTTAACCAAACAATTAACCACAACTTAAAAATCAAGTTGCACCTCAACCTGTATGTAGCCTTGTCTTCTACAAGGTTTTAACTCTCCAAAGACTCCCCATAATTTAGCATTGAAAGCATTAGACTCACAAATAAAACGCGAAAAACCACAAATCCATCCCATGGTGGTCACATAACGCACCACCACTTCCAGCTACTCTACCATCATTTTTTGCGGCCCCATCAGTGTTAACACACATACAACCTTCTGTTGGACGTTGCTAACGAACCATTATGCATTGCCTATCTCTATTGTCTTCCAGATTCCGTTGGTTGAAAGTCATCTCGTACACTAAGACAACATGTGTAATAACATTTGGAGTATTTATAGTGCGCATGTAATCCGAGTCATGAACCTCACGATTTCGCCACATCCACAAATAATAACATGTTGTAGCCCATGTCTTAGGCCAATCCTGTTTGTTATTCCATAATTGCATAAAATTAAAATTAAGGTCGCTGCTTGACAGTCTCATAGCACGACCTTTACATGTTGTAGCCCATGTTTTCTTTGATCCCGGTTAGGTTATTTCAAATCCCTCCCACATTTCTACTGGGTAATATGGTGTTATTGTAATCCTTTTTATTATCACGACAAATTAATTCATAAATAGTAAAATATATTTTCACATACCAAAATCACCTTATTCAATTAAAGACACACTCGCTACTAATGGGGTCCATCGTGTCACAATGAGAACAAATATTTAAAGAAAATTTACGACTTGCATCATGCCACAATAAAAAAATTCTAAAGCATCTTCCCACGATGGAGTTGATCATGGCACGATGAGGCTACTTGTTGTGTGCAAAATTCATTCAAAATAGAGGTAATTATCACTTACAGACTCAATTATTCTTATGATTGCTACCAATATGAGTAACTATTTTAATTTTTTAAGGAAATTAGTCCTTATCTCAATTTGGTATCATTTTTTGCTTGTGTCAAACTCATCAATGATGTGGCATTTCACATTTGGCCAAAAGATTATGATGTGGAAATTAATCTCGTCTTGGTGTGCTCCAATAGGCCATCACAGATCAATATAGACATTGTGTATATAAATTATACTACAAATACTAAAAAGTTTGGTTCCAAGTCATGAGTTGGATGTGTTCCCCCGCTATTATTTTTAAGGATTCTCCTTCACTACAAAATGAAATAGCTTGCAATTAAGAAAAAATCAAAGATACAATAAGGGGCGGACACACTATAAGACTGTGTGGCTTTAGCAACATCAGATTTTTTTTAATATAAACAGTGAGAAAAAAATTGCAAACAGAACATATGAACAAAGAACACACGCAGTACGCATTCACCATCGTCCTCCTCACCATATCCACCACCATCATCGGAGTTCCGCCCAAAGAAGAAGGTGCAGCGGTAGCTGCCGAATCTTCAACTGGGACATGGACAACTGTGTGGACAGAGTGACTACCAATTGATTGTCTCTACTACATGGTAGTGGTCTAGGGAGCGCAATTGCTAGAGCACGGGAGAATGAAGAGTAATGATTTCAACAAGAGCAAGATTGATTGTCTCTACTGCTGTTAATGTTTTGTTACCTCATTTCACCCTATGTATTTGTAAGAAGAGGCTAAGATGGAACTTTGCTATTTCTTTTAAATTTTGCCTCATGTTTATGTTAAATTTGTGAACACAAGAAATGTGTAAAGCCAACTTTTGTTGAATTTACATTGGTATGGCAGTAAAACTTTTGACAAATGATCCATATGTTTTACGGTGCCTTAATGAAAGTGGTTGGAATAGTGCTATTTCACTCCTATAAATAGCAAGCTCTTTGTACCATTTCATTCATCCCAAAATCATAGAAACACAACAACAAGTGTATGTTCTTGTTGAGAGTGAGAGGAAAAATATAGAGAGAAAATATAGTTTCTCCTGTGAGGTTTCTCCTAGTGTTTGTATTCTCCTATATTCAAGAGAGGGTGTAATTGTACTCTCCTTGTATAAAGAGAGAGGTCTTGTAATTTCTCCCACTTAGTGAAAGTTCTCTACTTTGCCCCGTGGTTTTCTCCCCTTATTTGTTGAGGGGTTTCCACGTAAATACTGTGTGTTCAATTTCTCTTTTCTCGTCTCTTATTTTAGCTGTGTGATAATTATTTTGCTACTCTGGTACCCAACAGTGGTATCAGAGCCACTGGTTTTTGGTCGTTGTTCCGCTGCGGCAAACTGGTTAGGTACCGGTGATAAGAAAATTCTCGTATGCTCTGTGGTTGCGGCTTAGGCTGATCTTCCACATCAAAAGAGAATTATTCTTATAACTAGGAAGTGTGGTAGTGTAAAAGTGACGTCTAGGAAAGTTCCGGCTAGGAAAGACTTGGTACTTAAGAGTGTCCATTAGTGACCCACCTCTCTTTCCTGGGAACATACCTGCGTATCTTTTACGGACTCCAGTCACTGTTCTAGTACACGATACGTCCGATTGGTGAAAAAAAAAAATTTTAAATATGACAGCGAAATTTGAGATAGAGAAGTTTAATGGGAAAAGTTTTTCCTTGTGGAAATTGAAGATAAGGGCAATTTTGAGAAAAGATAATTGCCTAGACGCAATATGGCAGACATGCAGATATCACTGACGAAAAGTGGAAAGAAATGGATGATAGTGCCGTTGCCAATTTGCACCTAGCAATGGCGGACTCGGTATTGTCAAGTATTGCTGAAAAGAAGACTGCAAAGGAAATCTGGGATACTCTAATAAAATTGTACGAGGTCAAATCTCTTCACAATAGAATATTCTTAAAGAGAAGGCTCTACACTCTTCGAATGAGTGAATAGACGTCAATGACGGATCACATCAACACCATTAATACGCTATTTTCTCAGCTAACAGCTTCAGATTTCATAATAGCGGAAAATGAGCGTGCCGAGCTTCTACTTCAGAGTTTATCAGATTCGTATGATCAACTCATCATCAACATTACAAATAATAATATAACTGATACTCTTCACTTTGATGATGTCGCCGGTGCAGTCCTTGAAGAAGAATCCAGGCGCAAGAACAAGGAAGAAAGGTCAGGGAGTTCAAAGCAAGCAGAGGCTTTGACGATGACGAAAGGCAGATCAACGGAACGCGGCCCCAGTGGGAGTCAAAATCATGGTAGGTCAAAATCTCGAAGATGGAAGAACCTCAAATGCTACAATTGTGGTATGAGAGGACACCTAAAGAAGGAGTGTCGGAATAATAAGAAGAATGGAGAGAAGGGTTATGAAGCTTCAACATCTCAAGGATGTGTCGCAAGTAATTCAGATGATGGTGACATCCTGTATAGCGAAGCAGCAATTAGCTCTAAAGGCGGTAGAAGTCTCAACGATGTCTGGATAATGGATTCGGGTGCAACATGGCACATGACTCCACACCGAGATTGGTTTTACTCTTATGAGCCTATCTCGGAAGGATCTGTGTACATGGGAAATGACCATGCCTTAGAAATTGCTGGAATCGGTACTATCAGATTAAAGATGCATGATGGTACTGTTCGGAAAATACAAGGGGTACGCCATGTGAACGGGTTGAAGAAGAATTTATTGTCCATTGGGCAATTGGATGACCTCGGTGTCGCGGTGATTTTTGGATATCGAGCTATTAATTAGCATCGACTCACAATTTAATATTCCACCACCGATCTTTAATTTATCCGAGGGAAAGGGAAAAAGTTCGAAAAAAACCCTATTTTTAGAGAACAAGGTTCGGGGGTTGGTTATACGAAGGGAAGGTACTAGCACCCTAAGTATCTATAGTACTCTATAGGAACCTCTTGTTTTTATTCTAACTTTGCGCTTTATTTTAAATTGCTTGTAAAAATGTATAAGTGGGAATTAAGGTGATGATAAAAAAGAAGTTTAAAGTGATGGAAAAGGAAAAAATATTTTTGTTGATTTTATTGATTGGAGAGACAAGTCTCATGCCTACGTACTCGAGGGATCAAACCACCGTAGTTCGGGGTAAAAAGACGAGTAAATTTGTTTGTTTGATTTTAAGGTTTTGAAAATGGTTTTAAAATACCAAAAGCCAAAAATGGCGAAATGTGAGTTTGATTGATGTTAATTTGTGAAGAAAGTCTGTATGGTTAAATTGATTGAAGTTTGATTATGAAAATAAGACGCGGACACTTGGTTTAAAATCCAAGGTTTATTGAGAAAAGGTTTTGAGTGATAAAAGACACTTGGTTTAAAATCCAAGGTTTTTGCATGATTAAAAATGTATGAATGAAAAAAATGCTCTTGGTTTAAAATCCAAGATTTTAGCGAGAAAAAGGAACACTTGGGTTAAAGTCCAAGATTTTAGTGATAAAAGAAGCCATTGGTTTAAAGTCCAAGGCACTTGGTTTAAAATCCAAGTTTGAGATAAAAAGAACTCTTGGGTTAAAATCCAAGGTTTTCACGATAAAAGGGGGCCATTGGTTTAAAGTCCAAGGCACTTGGTTTAAAATCCAAATTTGCGATAAAAGAGAACTCTTGGGTTAAAATCCAAGGTTTTACGACAAAAGACGCCGTTGGTTTAAAATCCAAGGCACTTGGTTTAAAATCCAAGTTTGTGGTAAAAAAGACTCTTGGGTTAAAATCCAAGGTTTTCACGATAAAAGACGCCGTTGGTTTAAATTCCAAGGCACTTGGTTTAAAATCCAAGTTTTCGGTAAAAAGAAACGTTTGGTTTAAAGTCCAAAGTTTTGAAAAGTGTATGATGACAAAATATTTTTTATGCTTGATGATATTGAAAAGAAATTGTGTCAACTTTATTTTTGAGAATAAAAAGACTAATTATTTTGATTGGAATAATGGGTTAAAATTAAAAGGTAGCGCACGAAAAATGATACAAACGTCGCAATAGGCAAATAAGCGCGAAGACGATCCTTAATGATATTTTGATCAAAAAGGTGTCTTTTCCCTCGGAATTTAAAATTACGCATATGGACGGAATGCGATAAAAAATAAATATGCATGAGATGCAATTTTTCATTTATGAGTACATTGGCCTAATCACACTCTAAAATCTTTGCAAGAAAATAAATATGAAATGATGCAAGAGAGGGGGTATGCTATGCACTTTTATTTAGAGTTTACATTTGGCCTATTTACATCCTAAGTTCAAGAGCAAAAGTAAATGGTGATTAATAAAAGCAATAAACACTCAATATTGTGATGATAATAATATTACAAAAATAAAGGTAAAAATGGTAAATAAATGGATGTAATGAAGTAATATGATATGCATGGACAAATAACATAAATAAATAAATACGAAATTAAAAGATGAAAATAAGCCTCGACATCATGCTTTACAAGGCTGAAAAAAAAATAGCTAAAATAGCTTATGCCAAAAGCACTTATCTCATAAGCTCAAAATAAAATTAATTAACAAAATAAAACATGAAATAATATTACCAATATCTAAATATCAAATAAATAAATAAGCCTCGACATCATGCTTGATTGGCTAGAATAAAAGCTAAAATAGCTTATGCCAAAAGCACTTATCTCATAAGCTAAAAAAAAATAAAATAAAATTAAAACAGGGGGGGTGTGAACATTAAAACGAAATAAACAGGGGGTGTGAATAGCAGGAAAATAGTAAAACCCAGCCCAACAAGGGCCCAACTGTGTAAAAAACAAACAAAAAACCAGGATCCAATCTGGCCGTCTGATCCATCAGACGGCCCTGATCTAAATTTGAAAAGGAAAGATATGAGCCATTTGATTAAGATCAGTGGCTGATAAGAGAGGGTGCACGGTGTGCTGCGATAGACACGCGCACACCGGATTGGGTTGGAGTATAAATACCCCAAACCCTAAAAAAATCACATTTTTCTCTCTTCTTTCTCTCTCTCAACCGAAATTCTCTCTTCCTCTCCCTTCTTTTCTCTCTGCTAGGGTTCATCACTAGGATGAACAAGGGATGAATCTTCATCCCTTCCGGCGAGACGCCGCCACGCCGGAGCGATTCCGGCGGCGGCTCCGCCGGCCCAAACCTTTTTTTTTTTAAAAATCAAATTTTTTTTTCACCCAAAACCTTCTATTCTTTATTCTAAGCCTAGATCTAAACCCAAAAATCCCAAAATCCTAACCAAGTGTTCTAGATCGAAAAAAAAAAAGAATGGAAAAAAAGTTCCAACCTTTTTTGGTTCCTGTTGTGATTTCCTTCTTCTCTGTGTTAGGGTCTCTGGTTCGAAAAAAAAAGAATGGAAAAAGGTTTGTTTATTGCGTTTTTTTTGTTTCTGTTCTTTTTCGAAAAAAAGGTTGTTTGATTCGTTTCTGGATAAAAAAGAGTTGTTGTTTTTTTTATTCTGGATTTTTGAAAAAAAAACAGAGTTGTTGTTTTTTTTTGGATTGATGATATTGGTTCTGGTTTGATGATGTTGGTTCGTGATTTTTCTTTGTGGTTATGAATGATGGTGGTTTGGATCTGTTTGTTGGTTTTTGCTGAGCAAATCTTGTGTGTTCTGTTTACTGAAATCAATCTGCTCATATACCCAAAATTGGGTTTGATTATTCATTGGATTATGCAAATATCTGGACAAATTTTGAATTGAAGGACAAAAGGAAAAAGAAAATGTACTAATATGCAGAAACTGTTCCCTGTTAACGTGTTGGAAGAAAAGTTGACCTTATTATTTTCTAATTTTTCTAATTAAAAAAAGAAGAGAAAAAAAACAGAAATAAATAATTAAATAATTATTAATAATAATAATAAAACAAAAATTAAAATTAAAAAAAAAGGGAAAGGGGAGATGCAGACGTCTCCTTCTTTTTATATTTTTGTTTTTTTTATTTTAATAAAAATAAATAAAAAAAGATAATAATAATAATAATAAAGATAAATACAAAAGAACAATGAGGTATTTTAAAATACCTCTCTGCCGGAATTTTTCTCGAATCTCGAAGCATATTTTTTTTTGAAACACATATGTCGAAATTTCTTGAAAAAGTGACGATTATTCAGGACTAAAAATGTGACTCGATAAAAATGCAAAAAATAATATGGTCAAAATAATCGGGTATGACAACAATAATAATAAAGGAAAGAAAATAATAATAGTAATAAAAAGATTTGACTCCTAATTTATCGTTTTTTTTTTTTATAGATTTTTTTATCAAAATATAAAACAAAGATATCTTGAAAAATAAAATAGATTCTTAACATATTTTTTGGACTTTTAACAAAGATACTAACAAAAAACAAAATTAAATAAACTGACATATTTTTTTGTATTTTTGTCATTGATGCATAAAATGCAAGGAAGAAAATATGAAGTGGAATCTTAGGTTAAAAAATGGGGTATGACACTCGGGTTTAAGATCCACATTGAAAGTGGCATCTTGAAAGTAGTGAAAGGTAATCTTGTGGTGATGAAAGCAGAAAAGATCACAAGTAATTTATACATGCTTCTGGGAGATACATTGCAAGAGGCAGATGCATCAGTTGCAGCTGTAAGCCAAGAAGAAACAACGATGATGTGGCATCGTAGACTGGGCCATATGTCGGAACGTGGCTTGAAAGTCCTTGCGGAACGCAATCTCCTTCACGGGCTCAAGACAGTAAATTTACCATTTTGTGAGCACTGTGTGATAAGCAAGCAGCAAAGGTTGAAGTTTACTCGAGTAACTACTAGAAGCAAACACATACTAGACTTGATCCATTCTGATGTGTGGGAGTCACCGGAAATATCTCTGGGAAGAGCAAAATATTTTGTCTCATTCATTGATGACTATTCCAGAAGATTATGGGTGTACCCAATCAAGAAGAAGTCTGATGTGTTTCCAGTATTCAAGGAATTCAAAGCACAAGTAGAGCTTGAAACTGGGAAGAAGATTAAGTGCTTGAGGACAAACAATGGAGGAGAATATGTAGATGGCAATTTTCTGGCATTTTGCAAACAAGAGGGTATTGTAAGGCAATTCACAGTTGCACATACACCTCAGCAGAATGGTGTAGCAGAGCGGATGAATAGAACTCTCCTAGATAGAACAAGAGCGATGCTGAAAACAGCGGGAGTGGCTAAATCTTTCTGGGCAGAAGCAGTTAAAACCGCTTGTTATGTAATAAATCGATCACCATCAACGGTGATTGATTTGAAGACACCGATGGAGGTGTGGAAAGGAAAGCCAGTTGATTATTCTTTTTTGCATGTGTTTGGTTGTCCTGTGTACGTAATGTACAACTCCCAAGAAAGATCGAAGTTAGACTCAAAGTCCAGGAAATGTATCTTCTTGGGTTATGCTGATAATGTTAAGGGGTATCGCCTGTGGGATCCCACTGCCCGCAAGGTTGTTGTCAGCAGGGATGTAGTCTTTGTAGAAAATGAACTACAAAGTGAGCAGAAAAATGATAGCACTTCCAAAGAAACTGCTATAGTGCAAATGGAAGAAAAATCCAAAGAAAGTGATTCTTCTGAAGCAGAATCAGTGCACGAAGAACAAGATGAGGTCAATGATGGAGATGTTCGTCGATCATCACGTCAGACGAAGAAACCAACTTGGCACTCAGATTATGTTATGGCAAGCCATGATGCATATTGTCTTCTAAATGAAGAAGGGGAACAGTCAACCTTTCTAGAGGCTTTGAACAGTTCAGATGCTTCTCAATGGATGACAGCAATGCAAGAAGAAATGGAAGCCTTACATAGAAACAAGACATGGGATCTTGTTGAACTTCCAAAGGGTCGGAAAGCCATTGGAAATAAATGGGTATACAAGATAAAACGTGATGGCAATGATCAAGTGGAACGGTATCGTGCAAGATTGGTGGTCAAAGGATATGCTCAGAAAGAATGTATTGACTTCAATGAGATTTTTTCGCCAGTTGTTAGACTTACTACTATCAGAGTAGTGTTGGCGATGTGTGCTGCATTTGATTTACATCTTGAGCAGCTAGATGTAAAGACTGCTTTTCTTCATGGAGAACTTGAAGAAGAAATTTATATGCTCCAACCGGAAGGATTCAAAGAACAAGGAAAAGAAAACTTGGTTTGCAGGTTGACCAAATCTCTGTACGGTCTAAAGCAGGCGCCCAGATGTTGGTACAAGAGATTTGATTCTTTCATAATTAGCCTCGATTACAACAGACTGAGTTCAGACCATTGTACGTACTACAAAAGGTTTGGTGATAATGATTTCATTATTTTGCTGTTGTATGTGGATGACATGTTGGTGGTAGGCCCCAACAAAGGTTGGGTCCAAGAATTGAAGGCACAATTGGCGAGGGAGTTCGATATGAAAGACTTGGGACCAGCAAACAAGATTTTAGGGATGCAAATTCACCGAGACAGAAAAGACAGGAAGATTTGGCTTTCTCAAAAGAATTATCTAAGGAAAGTCTTGCGGCGCTTCAACATGCAAGATTGTAAGCCAATCTCTACCCCGCTTCCTGTCAACTTTAAATTATCCTCAAGTATGAGTCCTAGCAATGAAGCGGAGAGGATGGAAATGTCTCGAGTACCGTATGCATCAGCGGTGGGAAGTCTTATGTATGCCATGATATGTACAAGACCAGACATTGCACAAGCAGTGGGAGTGGTTAGTCGGTTTATGGCGGATCCGGGAAAAGAGCATTGGAATGCTGTTAAAAGAATCCTGAGATACATTAAAGGAACCTCGGGTGTTGCAATATGTTTCGGAGGATCAGAATTAACTGTCAGGGGTTATGTTGATTCAGATTTTGCAGGGGATCATGATAAGAGAAAATCTACTACTGGTTATGTGTTCACACTTGCAGGAGGAGCAGTAAGTTGGTTATCCAAGTTACAAACTGTTGTAGCTCTGTCCACGACAGAAGCTGAGTACATGGCAGCTACCCAGACATGCAAGGAAGCTATTTGGATACAAAGGTTAATGGAGGAAATCGGGCACAAGCAGAATAAAATTATTGTGTATTGTGACAGTCAAAGTGCCTTGCACATTGCAAGAAATCCATCCTTTCATTCCAGGACGAAGCACATAGGCGTTCAATATCATTTTGTTCGAGAGGTAATAGAGGAAGGAAATGTGGATATGCAGAAGATTCACACCAATGATAACCTAGCAGATGCGATGACAAAGCAAATTAATGCTGACAAGTTTATATGGTGTAGATCCTTGTGTGGCCTATCGGAAACGTAGCAACAGGGAGATGGCAAGGTAGAGAAATTTTGAAAGCACACAAAAGTGGCTTTAAGTGGGAGATTGTGAACACAAGAAATGTGTAAAGCCAACTTTTGTTGAATTTACATTGGTATGGCAGTAAAACTTTTAACAAATGATCCATATGTTTTACGGTGCCTTAATGAAAGTGGTTGGAATAGTGCTATTTCACTCCTATAAATAGCAAGCTCTTTGTACCATTTCATTCATCCCAAAATCATAGAAACACAACAAGTATATGTTCTTGTTGAGAGTGAGAGGAAAAATATAGAGAGAAAATATAGTTTCTAATTGTACTCTCCTTGTATAAAGAGAGAGGTGTAATTTCTCCCACTTAGTGAAAGTTTTCTACTTTGCCCCACGTAAATACTGTGTGTTCAATTTCTCTTTTCTCGTCTCTTATTTTAGCTGTGTGATAATTATTTTGCTACTCTGGTACCCAACAAAATTCTAAATTTAAGCGTGTAACATAATAATGACAGAACCTTCCTCCGGAATTTTTTCAATCTTACTTAGTTTGGATTGAGTCTCTTTTATGTTGGCTAGGCATGTCGTGTCTTGTTTGAGTATGTTCTGTAGAATTGCTGCTGTTTCTGCCCGGTAAGTCTTGTTTTGGTGTTTTTTCATTTCTGTCCATTTTCTATTTTGATTAATAAAGCTCATTTTTTTGTTACATTTTATTTAATATTTTAGCAGCACCAAATTTTTATGTCTGAATCCACCCATGGATACAATACTCAAAATTTTCATTAAAATAGCATATATAATCCAAAACAAATACAGAAATCATAAGCTAAAGCATTCTTCCAAATTGGTATTTCAAGCATTCTAGGCAAATTATAAGTTCAAATTCTATTTTGGCCTTAAAACTTTCTATGAATACATCACTTTGTGAATAGACGAATCTTTACAAAGGCCATTTAACATTAGCTTTGTATTATAAATTTGATATTAAAAACTGTCATCAAATCCATATCTTGGTTCTAGTTGATATTGTTTCACAAGTTGAGCAATGAGTGATAATCATTGTACTTAAAAACTTAAAAATTAGAAGACATTGTCAATAATTATAAATTTTAAGTAAAAACCACATAAATTCAACAAAGGTGTTGAATAAAAGTATTGAAAATGCCCCAAATCAAGCTGGTTAATTTACATCAAAGAAATTTACATCAAACATAACATACTCCAATGCAACCAAACATATACCTCCACAATCAGTTGAATCACGTTTGAAGCTTTCAAAACATCAATGGAAAAAGAGAAATCACATTTGAGGATGCAAAACAACAATGTGAATGTTTTGTTTGTTACGTGCCGCTTATCCAGCAATCAATGTGTACGGAGATAACAACATAATCTTTTAAGAGAAGCAGCAGATAACAAACAATCCATCAACATTGTTAGTAAACACCCTATCAACCACCAATCCATTCCCCAATACTACATAGATAATATTCCAATAATTTCAACAATTAAAAAACAAGCAAAGAATTTGAAGCCTCAGTACCACAGCCAAGAAATTTACATCAAAGAATAAATCTATTCAGACGGTAATTCCAGTTCAAGTTCTATCATCATCAGCTTCACTAAAACAATAAGATAACAATAAAAAATTTGAAATGTAATCACACAAATTCGGCTCTGCAAAATCATAGTATATAAGATGAGCAGATTCCTATCAAAATGCGAAATAAATGAAAAATCACTATTAATTTTGGTCCAATCATAGCATCTTTGATCATAGCATACAGCTATCAGAGACGTGGCATCAGACCTAAACAGTAAACACAAGAATAAAAAACAAATACAAAAAAAAACCCTCAGGGGACCCGTTTCAAATCTCACACACAGTTCCGCAAAGAATGATCTCGGCCGATAACAACAATATGTTAATCAACGGATGAGATCATTCTTTAAAACGGAACTGCTTTTTAGTGTGTCATACGGCACTTCCTATCTATTTATGGGAGATCCTCATCATTGAGATTTTTAACTTACAAAAAAAGATAAAATTAAAAGAATAATATATGTAGATGCAGTAATCCGGTAAATCTCGACACAGTAAAAAAGTGCAGAGAGATTTTGATGGAAAAACAACATAATTAGTTTTGCAAACGAAGAAATTGCCTCAAAACATTAGTGTTAAACACGGTTAAGGGACAGAGTGCGTTTGCTTAAAAATAATTAATTAAATAAAAAAAATGTTACAGTACTAAAGGGTCTGAAATATCATGAAAAAATCAAATTCAGACGAGTGAGCCTGTAAATTAAATTGATATTCGCAAGTATGTAAACATAGTTGATTAAACAGTGGAATTAACAACATTTAATCAAGAAGCTGACTTGCGTTTTCAAACAATATTTTGTAGAATTTCAGATATATGTGAAATACAGAAATCAATCAAACACATAAGAGAAGAACTATGCACATAAAAACTACATAAACAAAGTAAATAAGTATAAAGCAGAAAAAGAGGAACGCAGAGATGAGTTTGTGATTAAAAAATCTGAGTATGTGGTGATTATAAAGGGGATGAGGGAAGCTGCTAGGGTTTTGTTTACACAATCCGTAAAATATGGGCCGGGTTTGACCTGGCCTCATGAGGCCCATTTTATTTGCAACTAATTAATAGCAAAATTGTGTTTAAAACTAATTTTTATTTGTTTTTTCTTATGAATACTTATATAACCGGTGTTTGAATTCCATGGGTTTTTTTTTTTTTTTCAGTTCTTTCCTATAATTTTTTTTTATGTAATTGGAAGTTGAATAAGAGAGTTAAACTTAAATCTTAAGTTTAATGTTAATGATGCTCGTAACAACAAGATGAATGAATAGTTTCACGGCTTGTGGCAAATTGTTTAGAAATTTTTATGGTGGTTGTAGTTCAAATTTTATTTTTTATCACCTTTGTTTTGATCGTGTCATTTTTTTAAAACGGATTTTGCATGCAACTGCAATCCTCAATCATTCTACCACCATTTCTTATCTTAAACTTTTTTAAGAAGACGTTCTTAATTTACTTCATCTTCTGGATTGATTTGCTAATAGTTAGCATTGTTTAAGAGAAAACAATTGATGGTTAAATTATTACCAAAAAAGAGAGATTGGTGCTCCTTTTCCCCCAATTTTATTAATTGATTTCTTTAAAAAAGAGGAAACTCTAAGAATTTTGTCTAATGCTAATAACAAAAATGGATATGAGAAGTTCAAGTTCATTCCCCGCTAGTTTTGAGTCATCATCTTTTCATGCTAATGGTTAAAATTTTATTTTAAAAAGTGAATAAATAGAAAGTTCATAATCAGAACTTCGATTAGGGATAAATTTTTATTAGACAAGATTATATAAACAAAGGATTTCCACGGAATAATTTGTACCAATGTCATTTTTTTTTATAAGTGTATCAATGTCAATTTTTTGTTTTGGTCCGGTATCAATGTCAATTTACTTTCTTCGATAATAAACTCTAATTTTGAGTCTTTTTTTATTTGATAGATAGATAAAATGACAGAACTATTATAAATTCACATATATAAGTGGAGGAAATGGAATTCGGACGTCGATCATAACATTTTTATTATTTTTGGTAGATATTGACGTGTTATTGTAATATTGCTGCCAGAGATATGTAGTGCATAGTGGAGACTTGTTCCTTCACTAAGTTTTGATGATTTTTTTTTGTCAAGTATATCACACTTAAAATAAATAAGTAAAGTGTTAAAAATTCGAACTTCGATCATTACAGTATATATAATGCATTGTCGCTATCCATTGAGTTAAGTTAATGGGGACATATGAAAAAAAATAGTGCTATAAGTAATATGTGACGCATTGACATTTTGACCAATATGGTCAACTCTCATCACACTATAAACTTTACAAGTTGCTTACCCAACATAAACAATAACCAATGTCTATTTCCCCTTACAAGTGCGTACTGTCAGAAAGTGCAAGTGTAAAGTACGATGAAACTAGAAAAAAAATATATGATTTCAAACAAAGCGCCTCTTATTACAACAAACAATGTGGAAAAAAAAAACCTTTTGTTTTATAAAAAATAAAATCAATTTTATAAAGATTTCAAGCAATTTCTACATAGAATCCTTCACTTGAGACAAAGGATGATATCATCAAGGTCAATGTCTCTACAAGTGGTTGTTCCACAATGTGTAGTGCAAACCGATAACAACATTTAAACATTCCGATAAAATTGGAACAGTACAAAGAAAGATTAGCATGACCCCTGCGTTGGTTAGTTAAGTTAAATGAAGGATCTGAACTAGCATGAATGATTCCTTCTGGTTAGTTAAGATTCCTTCTGAACTTTTTAAAATTGTCAACCAAAAAGCTACTCTTACCTACAAAAAATGCTGCAAATGCCCGTGGACATAGTTGATTCTGAGTTTGCATCCAAGTATGGCTAGACAAGATTTTATATTTAGTTTGAAAGTTTAACCTCTGACATAGTTGATTCTTTACTATTCTTAGTTCTGTTAACAGATTCATCACAATCTCAAAGCATCATTTACATGACTATTTCCAGAGATGCAGAAAGTGATGTTGGGCTATAGAAGTTGCTACTAAAACAATTAAAGAACTGTTAGGGATTGAGAAACTAAGTTTACATCCGAGGAGTTTATAGTTATACCACATTGTGTGCGATTCATCAGTCCCATTGCATTTTATTTGAATACACTTTTGCATCATCTTTTGCCTCAGGTGAAGGATTCCAAGCAGAAACTGCTTGAGAAGCCGAATACATCATTTTGCAATGCATATATTAAGAATTTGCTGTCACTAATTCGTCATGTAGCTCAAAAACATAAAATAACTTTCTGTCTCTGCAGATTAATTCAATTAAAGTTCCCAAGAATCAAGTTGTGGCTGGCACCCCATATCCAATCAAGTCAAATAGAGCCACAGCAGCATCGTCGGCCATTCCTTCTTTACAAAGAAACCAATAATTCATTCGAGGTAGCATAATGAGGTACAAACCCCCTACTTAGCATTAGTCCTAATAATTTCTTCGATTTCCTCGACTCACATTTTTGCGTTAAGGAATTTAGGACAATCCTATAACTACCTTTGTTCAAATAGATACCCTGGTGTGGGGGTTTCTCAATCATATCCAATGCCTCATCAAATCTACCTTCTCCGTACAAACCTCCAAGTATCACATTGAGCCTAACAGTATCAGCCTCACATTCATTTCCCTTCATTTCTTTAAGCAACTCAATAGCCTCATCAATTTGTCCATTCCTACAAAAGAAATTGACCAAAGAAGTGTAGGTAACTGTATCCGGTTTCAAACCAGAACTCTTCATCTCAGCCAAAACCCCTTTTGCATCTTGCGGTTCCCCCTCTTTACATAATCCATCCACTAGAGCAGAGTAATTGAATACATTAGGACAACAACCATTATTTTTCATAAATTCAATTACATTCCAATAGGGAACCGAATGTCTTAATTATAGTGGGTTAGAAAGGAAAAAGAAGTCATTCATAATTTACCTACCTTATTCACCAATCACCAAACCCATAAAAATTAGGGTTAAATATGTTTTTGGTCCCTATAGTTTTCTAGAATTTCGTTTTTAGTCCCTGAAGATTTTTTTCATATTTTTTAGTCCCTGAAGTTTCTCCCGTCAGTGTTTTTAGTCCCTACTTTTAATCAAACATTTGTATACTTTCACATTTTTGAATGATTTTTTTGTATTCATCTGTATAATATTATAAGAACATCTCCGATAAAAATTTAGAATTTTTTAACATAAGATGAATTATTTATGAATTTTTATGTGCAAAAAACTAAAAAAATCATATTTAATTCATCTCTTGTTAAAAAAAATTAATTTTTTGTACGAGAGATTCATATAATGTACTAAACATGACCGCGAAAAAAATTTTAAAATTTTGAATGATATGCACGAGTTGAATGAAAAGTAGGGACTAAAAACACTGACTAGGGAAACTTCAGGGACTAAAAAGTGTGAAAAAAATCTTTATGGACTAAAAACGAAATTCTGCGAAACTATAGGGACCAAAAACATATTTAACCCTAAAAAATTAACATCATTCTTTTCACCCACCCTTCTTCCATCTCAGATTCAATTTCTAAACAGAAATGGAACAAACAAGTGAACAACTATTTATGAAAAAGTTATTACGCAGGTTCAATACACAGTCAAGGTGGATGAAAGACTCCGGCAGTCAGGACTCCAAAGTTTCACAATGAAGGACACATTGAGTAACCTTTTCTCAAAAAGAAATCATTGAATATAACAATCTTATACAATGATGCGACGGGAAAACTTTAATGGTTGAGATGTTTCCAGCTTGAAACATCACACATAAGTTATCAAGAAAGAATGTCTTCTAGGACACAAAGTGTAACAAGACCTGCATTGAGGATCCTTTGACAGCCAGAGTGACCAAATTGATGATATCCACTAAGTAATGCAATATACAACGCAGCTCTACTTATCATTGTAGTGTGCATTGCTAAGCTAGAATCACAAAATTATGGAAGGCTTAGACAAACTGATGCCAAAGATCGGCTATACGCACATCGTAAAAAATCAAGTCGGTCCTGTATATAACATTTACCACCTTACGAAATTAATGCAAGCCTCTATTATTCTCTCTTTTTCCATATTCGCATAAAAATAAAAATAAAAAAAAAAAATCATTTGCTACATATTATCATTAGATCATTCTAAGGCATATAGTGACTATAATTTTTCTTCATATACTATCTTCAGCCATATAGAGATAACTATCTCTTAGGCTATTTGTGGTATAATGATGGGTGAATTTGAAAGAACTAAAATAACTTATCATGGTATTGTTTGGCAACTTTATGATGGAAATGAGAACAACTCTATTCCATTTTATGAAAAGTGAATGGAATGATAAGCAGATCAATACACAAAAACTGATTTCACCTAATAGCTCTAAATTTGGGTAAAAGAAAAAAAAAAGTTTTGGATAGAATAAATTACGTTTCTTTCCATTACTAAACAATGACAACTAATGTCATTTTTATCAACACCCCACATGGCCTGAGAAAGGATAAACTTCTTAAAAGAATGCCATTTCACAATCAACTAATTGCTAGTTCCAAATTTTCTTATAGGAGTCTTTTATTAGAAGGAACTATGAAACTGAAAAAAGTAAGGCATAGATTATGTAATTAATAGCAATTCGTCACACAAATCAGCAGGAGGTGTTGAATTAAAATGTCAGTATCAGCCACAAATCATTTCAAAAAACTTCTCCACACAGGTAGCATAGCATACAATGGTATGTTCTACAATAGTCAATTTATTTACCTCCTTGTAAGGTATTTAATAAACAATAGTTTAAGCACTAAAACTTTCCTATCACTTCAATGTTTGTCAAGAACTCAGAAATAATGCAGAAGAATCAAAATATACATCCATAAAAAAATGCTCCCAGTCCAGCGAGTACCTGATGTGGCATACAGCAAGTCTTCAGATATCCAAGTTGATCAAATCTGAAATTGCTCGTGACAAGTGGTGCCAGCAGAAAGCACTTCGGTAAATAAGATAGTTGCAGTACCAACAAAGTGAAGCACTTTTCTACAACCAAACATTTTACAAACGTGATTTGTCATGATTCTCCTATGCTACTTTCCTTCTGATCTCCCACCTTCATCATAGTGCGATATAAATTCAATAGATGAGCAGTTTCCTCCCCTTTAAAACAGAACACAAACCTTTCCAAAAATACTTTCTCAGACAGATAAAATGGAGAAAGCAAGCTAGCACTCTCACTTCTCAAACCCTTAGTTTGAAGACAAAAGACAACCATAGATCTTGGAACGATCCTTTTCTCCAAATGGTATAAAAAAATCCCTGGTCCCTTAGCAAGATAAGAAGAATCCCAACCTAAATCATTAACCCAAAACTGCATCAGCCTATTGATTTTATCGGTCGAAACTAACATACATTTCGGCTGCTTCCTAATAGCTTCCAATATAGTTTCCTCGGACCAACCCCATTTCTTAAAAGTATCAATTTTCTCATCCCATTTGGATTTACTTAAACCTAACTTAGCAAGCAATGCATCACCAAAATATGATTTAGAAGGATCAAATCCCATGTTTTTCAATTCCTCCACCATCTCCTCTAAAACCCTAGTCTTACAAAAGATAATATTCGGTCTAGTAGTAAGAATTCTAAAAATACTCGAATCGCAAACACCCTTATCAACCATTAAATTAACATTAGGAATCACATAATCACTACAAAGCAAAAAAGGAAATGAAATTACAGAAGCAATAGCTCTTTGTTCCGATTTAAGAAACCGAGATACCAATTTATAAAGAGGGATAACATGATTATTCAAACTGGATTTCATGAATCTAGGGTTACCTACAACGATACGAACAGTGTCAGATTTAGTGGCGCCTTTCGATAGTAAAAATTGAAACTTTGGGAGAATTCTTTTTTGGGTATCACAGGAAAGAAGCCAAGGTTCTCTTTTGATGATGCTGTGAATATCTGAATCGGTGAAACCGGAGTTGTGAAGAAATTGAGAAGTGAATCGGGTTTTTTTGAGGTTTTGAAATGAAGAATTTTTGAAGCTTTGAAAGCGAACTCTGATGAGAAACCGAATTTGTCGATGAGATAAGATACAATGAATGGGTGTGAGGGTGAAGTGGTGATGAATTTGAGAGAAAATTGGAAGCGTGAATGGTGAAGTGTTGTTGTTGATAGGCGAAAAGCATTGTGATAGAGAAATGGTATGAACATGGTTGAAAATGGAATCGATTTTGTGTTGAAATTTAGGGTTTTTGAGTGAAATTTAGGGTTTTTGAGAAATGGTTTGCAGATGATTCAACTTTGTGAACAGAGAAATGTTTTGTGAGAGTCTGAGAGACATAACTGAAGGGATTTTTTTTTTTTTGTAATGTTAACTGAAGGTATCTGTCCGATAAAA
The DNA here is from genome assembly GCA_951799995.1 of Trifolium subterraneum. Lineage (NCBI taxonomy): Eukaryota > Viridiplantae > Streptophyta > Magnoliopsida > Fabales > Fabaceae > Trifolium > Trifolium subterraneum. The sequence continues at coordinate 33,097,067 of OX637468.1, forward strand.
TTGTCTTGCTTATAAAAAAAAAGAAATTGTCTTTATTGAAAAGTTTTTTAAAAAAAAACAAATTGTGTTAATTTTCTAAAAGTGTTAAATGATCCATATAGTTTGTCATAGTTTCCTTTTTAGTACTAAAGGTTTTTTCCTACTTTTTGGTTCTGAGAAATTTTTGGCACATTTTTAGAGGTTAAAAACGAAATTCTGAAAAACAACAGAGATTAAAAAACAGTGACGGAAAATTTTTCATGTACCAAAAACAATGACGATCTTTTTTGTTACTGATATTGGTATGAAGTTTCCACCACCGTCAGCGATGACTAATCTCTATCGAGGAACATGTGGGGCACAAAAGGTGGGTTCTTCCCTCCCAACCGAATTCTCTCCATACCAATGTTGTCAAAACCGGACCGGACCGGTCGGACCGGGAACCGGTGGTCAAAGCGGTCCGGTTGAGTCTTAAAAACGGTCAGAATAGGAACCGGTGAAAAACCGATTGAACCGGCGCGGAACCGGTAAAAACCGGTGAACTGGCCGGTTCAAGCGGTTCGGCGGATCTGAAGATGAAGAGAAAAGAAAAAAGATGAAGGAACAATAGCAGTGACTAGAGAAGAAAGAGATCTAAGCTTTTGCAAGTGACGGCTGCTCTTTTAGCATTTAGGAAATTGCAACAATGATATTAGGGTTATAAAATAAGTGGGCTTGGACCTCCTTGTAAGAGCAAAACCAAAACAACTAATAAACTCACATGTTAAATTTTGGTACTAACCACTAATAAATGTTAATTCATATATAATTATTTATAATGTTTTAATTTTTTTTTTATAATATATATGTAATGTTTTAATTTTATATGTTGGTTTATAACATTTTAATATTGTGAAATTATGAATATTGTATAACTTTTTATTTATTATTGATTTATATATAATTTAAAAATATAAAAAATTATATTTAATTAAAAACGGTCCGACCCGGTTGAACCCCGGTCCGACCAGTTGAACCTTGAACCAGTAAGTTCACCGGTTCGATGACCGGTCCGGTTCTGACAACCTTGCTCCATACGCATGAGTCAGGAATCGAAGTCATGACCACATGTTTAGTGGGACCAAAACTCTTACCACTTGAACCAATTCATTCTTCGGGGACTAAAAGATGCGAAAAAAATATTTAGAGGCTAAAATCGAAATTCTGATAAACTATATAGATCATTTACTTATTTAACCCTTCCTAAAATTGTCTTCTTCTTTTCTCGACAAAAAATAAAAAGTGATAAAATATTTTTAAAGAAAATGATTGGTTGCACTATTTTTTTAAAGGAGTTTAGTGATTATAAATTTCATCATAGTAGGTGGTAATAAATAAAATGTAAGGTGGTAATTAAGTGAAGTGTTCAAGGTTTTGTTTTTGAACATCAAATATTATTACTAATAATCAGGTCTCTGCACAAGACGAATAGAGATTCGTAAAAGAGAGATTACAAAAACAAAGGCGCTGTATATAGGCGGAACGCCAATAAAAATATCAAAACAGACACAACTTAATAGGAGGTCGACTTATAATCTAATTCTTAGAAAGACACTCATCAACTTCCAGACCACCAAATAAGACAACAACCCGAGCCATAGAGATATCACTAGACACTAGCTCCCGATCTCGAATCAAAAGTGATCGACCCATCAGAATCCAAAAGTTGATGGGAAATCGGTAGAATGAGAACCTAGAGGCATGAAGTGTTTAAGGTTTAATGCAATGTATTTACCAACTTAATTAAGTTGACGGCAACTGTTTACATTTTTTTTACTTCTTCTAATTAATATTTTATATTCTTTCAATTAGGGTTCACATTTCACAATAGTTCATTTTATGAGTTTTTTTTATCATGTTAGGTTAAGATGAACGCAAATATTTAAAAATGAAAAAAAAAAGAAGAGTAAATTACACTCCACTCACTTGAAAGAATATTGAATTACACTTCTATCTCCTCTTATGTTATGTCAAAATTTTGCTCATTAGAGACTAAAAATAAAAGAATTTTTTTGTAGGTATGAAAACAAGTGGTTTTATTTTATTTTTGTTACCATGATATTGGTATGGAGCTTCTATTGCCGTTAGCGATAACTAATCTCCATCGGGAAACCTGCGGGACACATAAAGTGAGTTCTCCCCTTCCAACCAAATTTTGCCCACACGCATGAGTCAGGAATCGAACCCCTGACAATATGTTTAAGGGGACCAAGACCCTTACCACTTGGACCAATTCATTGTTGGTACAAGTGATCTTATTTTACATGGACGAAAATCAAAACTCGCTATAAAAGTATGGACTGAAAATGTATTTTATCCTAAATTTAATATATAATAGTTTTTTAATAGAGTTTAGTAATTTATCTGAGATTTTTTTTATAGTTTCATAATTTATAAAAATATTTCACATTATATGCTAATGATGTGCGTAAACAACAATAATAAAAATATTTGCATTAGAAGTTTCATTATATCAAAATAAAGTTTTATAAAAGAGGGAAATGTATGTTTTTTTTTTTTTTTGACAATTGGGAAATGTATGTTTTAATATTAGGGAGGAGGGAAATGAAATTCAAGCTTCTTTCGAGAGAAGAGAGCGTTATTTTCTCTAATATATTCTGTATAAGAAGGGAGAGAAGTGTATATTTTTACGTAAGAGAAGAGGGTAGCGTAATTTAAGCATCTCTCAAGGAAGGAGAGCGTAATTTACTAAAAATAAATAAATTGCAAGATGATAATAAAAATTTCAATGTTTTGATTTTTTGGATAGCGAATTGCTTAGAAACTTTTTTATTTCAATTTCGGTCATAATATTTTTTTGGGTGTTTTCATGTGGAGTTTATGTTTTGCGCATATCTTATCACTTTCATTTAGCTCGTGTCATTTTTTAACAAAATCTAAATCGATCGTTCTACCACTATTTCTCATCTAAAACCTCTACTAAAAGAAGTTCTTACTTCACTTTCCAAAATGATTTGCCAATATTTAGTATTGTTTCACAAAAACCAATTCGTGTGTAAGTTATTAACAAAAAAATTAAAAAATTGGTGCTCCTTTCTCCCCAATTTTAGCTAATCCTAACGGTAATTTTCAAATGCACTTACTGTATTGGATTGTAAGGGTAATTATATTCTTTGTTTAGTTCATTAATTTATCTCTTAAAAAAAGTTAACTCTAAAAATAAATGGTTAAGTCTAAGAATATTGTCTAATGCTAAAAAAAAAATGGATATGGAAGTCCAAGTTCATTCCCCCGCAAGTTTTGGGGCACCAATACTCTCATCCTAATTTTATGGGTAATTTAATGCTTAAATTTTACTTTCAAAGTAAATAAGCACCGACGGAACTAGGTAACAATGAAAAGGGACAGCCGCCACCCCTCATATATATATATATATATAGTTCTACTATATTATCCCTATGTTACATATGTACTGCCACCCCTGCCATTAATTTTTTTTTGTTAGTCTGCCACCCTGTTTTTGGTCCACTCAATCTTTTACAAATTTACATTAGTGATAGTATAGTAGAACTATTCCTATTCCAAATTTAAAGAACCAATTTGTTCACCAAGCTCATTCTTATTCCAATTAGTCTAGTTTCTTTTAGAAAAACACAGTAATTAATTTAAGGCTTAATAGTATATTTGGTTACTTATATTTATTTTAGATTTCAATTTTATCTCTTACATTTAAAAAGTTTTAAGTTGGTTCTTTTAGTAAATTTTTTGTTAAAATCGTCCACGTGGCTAATCGATTTGCGTACGCGGACAACTTAAGATGATATTGTGTGAAAGTTTTAGAAGAAATTAAATCTAAATTTAACAAAAAGATATAAAAAATTAACTCAAAATTAACAAAAAGGACAAACTTATGTTGACATCAATAACATAAGGGACCAACTTGAAACTTTTTAAACAAAAGAGACCAAATTAAAACCTAAAATAAACATAAGGACTAAATATGCAATTAAGCCTTAATTTAATAAAAACACTCCTCAATATTTAGGAGTAATAATAGAGAAAACCTAATTTCTCTTGACAAAAGAAAAATAGTGAAAATCGAGTCCCCAAGTTCAAGCACAATTTCAAAGTAATATTTCCAATTTCTCAAGCATTTGTGTTGCAGCACCATTTGATTAAAACTTGGTTATTGACTCATGTAGCATTTGTGTTGCGGCACCATATTCTTTCTTAACTACAAATTAGTTTTTTCTTTTCCTTTGTCACTCAATATACTGATTTTTTTCTTTCTTGTTCACAATGCTATACTTTAATCTATTATAATATTTTACTAATTAATTTATTATGTGCAATGTTTGTAAATTTTGCTTTTTTAGAATATATGTTTTTTTTTTTTATATTTTAATTGCATACTTATGCAATTATTAATAGAAGAAGTTAGTTATGGTTGATGTTATTTATCAAGTGTAATATTTTCGCCACCCTCAATGATTTTTTCTGATTACGTCCCTGTAAATAAGTAGAAAGTTCAGAATTTAAACTTCAACTTCTACATATGGTAATATCTTGAATTATTCTTAAGAAAAATGTTAAACAGTGTCCCTGGATACTGATTAAACATATTAAAATAGAAATTTTGTCTTAAAATGCATGCATTCAATACCTCAAAAGTATAAAAGGTTGTTTTTTCAATATTAATTTTATATTTTATTTCCTTTTTTTGCATGTTTAACAAGTGTCCGAGAATACTGTTTAGCATGACACTATTGTTAATGTGACCAATTTTTATTAGGAAAACAAAATATAAATAAGTGTATCAATGTCAGAAAAAACATTGGTCCAGTATCATTGTCAATTTACTCCCGTTTGCAAAATGTATCTCATCTCATATTTTATATGATACTCAGGGAGGCTCGGATGCATGTGCAATATGTGCGATGGTATAAGGCCTCTTAAAAATGAGGGCCTCAAAAAAAAAAAATACATGAGATGGTAGTATTAATAAATTAGAGGTGTAAAATTTAATAAATTGCAACAAAATGTAAGACTCAACGGCCAGACCTAGTTTCTCTGAAAAAAAGCATAAGAATCATAGTTGTGTGAAGAGAGATCAAGAAAAAAGAAGTAGTATAAAACCGAAACATCGACGTGATTCGTTTGAGTAACTAAAAAGTATTTTATTGTTATTGATTAGTATATGAATATTTTTTATGTTAATTACAATGATGGTTTTTTTTTTATTATTTGCAATTTTTGAGGAAGTTTTTTTAATTGAAGGGTCACATTTAAAATTTGCATATGGCCTCCAAAAACTCGGGGACGCCTTTATGATGAAGTTGCTTACCACAAAGCAACTTAACTTAATCATCCGTCACAGAATAGCCATTAATCCCCAATCACATAAAAACTAACATCATTCTTTTCATTCACCCTTCTTCCATCTCCAGCTTCAATTTCTTAACAGAAATGGAACAAACAACTATTTATGAAAAAGTTATTACAAAGGCTCAATACACAATCAAGGTGGATGAAAGAATCCAGCAGAAATCAGGACTCCCAAGTTTCACAGTGAAGGGTTGAGTAACCTTTTCTCAGGAAAAGAATCATTGAATATAACAACAATTTTATAAAATGATGTTATGTGAATGGTTGAAATAAAGGTTGTTAGAATCTAATTTTTACATTAACTCGTTTTAGTTAAGCGAAATCGAAACGTAAATTCAACTTATAAAATCGTAGAGTTTACCTCGTATTAAAATAGACATGTGTATAATACATATTTGAAGTTATTTAAATTTTGAATGCAATCTTAAATTAATAATTTTATTTTTAATTAAAAAATTTAAGTGTTATAAATTAAAGAAAATATGACAAAATTAATATATTATTAATTTGAAATAAAAATAAATTTTAAATATTAGATAATTCACACTTAATTGATTTTCTCTCATTCTCATTGATTAAATATGACTCTCGTCATGCATTCAATAACAAATAACACATCAATATAATTTGTAAAGAAATAATATTTCTCTTTCATTTGTTCACGTATTAAATATGACTATTTGTTGAATCATTAATATACGTGAGATTGAATATTATAAATGATTTAAATACAAATTGATTGTATATTTTAACTCCTATTGTTTTATTTTATTTTTAAGAAACCTCTATTATGTTATGCATCTTTTTTAATAATATTTATGTATATATTATTTATCAAATAAATTATTATGTTAAAATGTCACAAATTTATTTAAATATCCACAATTCTTAGTTCAATTGGTTGAAATGTCATGTCGAGGTCCTCAAAGAGTGCTAACAACACATCTTCTAACACACTCTTCCCAACACACTTTATCTAATTGGTTGAAATTCAAATGGATCCCACAAAATCATATAGGCCCCACATAAATTTGATGGAGCTCATTTGAAATTCAACCAATTAAAAAGAGTGTGTTGAAAAAGTGTGTTAAATGGTGTGTTGCTAGCATAATTCATGTCAAAATTGTTAGATCATACGTTATTTCGTCTATCTACAAAAAAAATATTGATCGCATAAAACTTTGCATTATTATATTATTTTATCAAAATATAATAATTACTTCTTTGTTTTGTTTGTCACTTGTTTTCATCTATTCTTTTTGTATTTTTTTTTGTACACGTGCTGACGTGCATAATAATATGAGATATTGTTGAAAACACACGAGTACTAAAAATTATTATTTGTCTAACTCGATATACTCCCTCTATTCCTCCGTCCTCTTTTATAAGCCAATATATTCTCTTTTTAGAATAATTGAATAATTGATATACTCTGTGTATAATATAGACCAAATATCAATTATTCAAACATAAACTTTTGCTAATTAAAAAAAAACAGAGAAGTCACTAGGTTTGGTTCGATCATGTGCTTCATTGTAAAAAAAGTAGAGAGTATATTGTTATAAAAAAAAACATAAGGGTAAATAATTGTTACTTCAATAATTATTAATATAAACTATTATAAAAAATTAAGTGTCTCTCTATGTATGATACTGTAATCATATAATCATATAATGTACTAAACATGACCGCAAAAAAAAATTAAAATTTCAAATGATATGCACGAATTGAATGAAAAGTAGGGACCAAAAATCATAATAGGAAATACCTCAGGACCAAAAAGTGTGAAAAAATATTTAGCGAATAAAAACAAAATTCTGAAAAACTATATGGATTATTTACTTATTTAACAAAAAATAATAATTTAATATACGCGCTTTGATTCAAATGAAAATAAACGCATTTCTATTTTAGATAATACCACTTTCTTCCGGCTAACTAACTCAACGGAATAACCAATTTATGTTTCAACTATCACTTCAAATTGCTGGTATTACAATGAACGAAACTAGACGCATAGAGATTGAAAGAATAATAGAGGATTCGTTCGATTACTGGGAACCGTTTCACAATTGGAATCAAAGACTCGACGATGCGGTTGTCAAGAATAAGATGGTGATGACTTAATCTTTGAGGAAGATTTTCTATTAAACAATGATGACGAGCACCGTGTTTTAGAGGATGAAGATAGTCTAAAATTGATTACTCTGGTTATTTAAAATCAATAAGAAATTGATTATTATGGTAATCTTTCAAGAAAATTGCTTTTATTCTTTAATGAATTCACGTGTTATTTATTCAATTTCATGGTTTTGGATTATACTGGGTAGCTTTAACATTGACACTTTAATTCCCATATTGGAGTCATGTAAGTTTACAACGGACTCTTTCATGCCACTAAATCAAAATAAAACAAAATGATATTAATTAGTTTAACTTTTTTAAAAGGAAAATCCTAACTAGGACACTAGTTAAGACTTTACCATATTTGTTTTCTTAACTATTGCTCCGAGATACTACCGGTTAGCACTTTTTTTTTTTTTTTTTATATTATAAAATGAGTGACAATCTTCAACCTATGACAACCTACAAAATTATAAAGATTGGATGGATCTTATTTTGATTGGAGTATAAAATATTTGGAGATGAAAGTTGTGTTTATTATTTTTTTGTTATTGATCTAACCTGTTGATCAGAAAGGAGTGATGGCCAAAGGTCCGTCGTTGACAGCGTCAAGCAGCAATTCCACCACCGGAGGGGGGGTTGTACCTGCAGGTGCTCCGATGCCTAAGTCAGAGAAAGAGCAAGCACAGAGAATAGAGAGAGTGAGAGTAGAGAATGTGAAATTGTGTACCTTGCTCTCCTGTCAAGGAGAGCTTATATAGTTGCCCCCAGCGCTGGGCCAAAGGTCTTCCTAATGGGCCGTGATGAGCAGCTCGATAGGATAGACTGACAGGATAACTCCTTGAATAAAGGGGAAGCTGTTGACAGCAGTTATCCTGCTTGAGCGGTTCCACGATCCTAGGAGGAGTGGATGAGCTCAACGGATTCATGTCGAGGAGCACGTGGAGTGCTTGTGATGTGCTAGTCTGTCGGGCAGGAGCGAGTCCTTATTGGGTCTGCCCCGCATCCGAGCAGGAGTGGATTTGGGCCAGCTCCTTGGCCCAGTCCAGAACAGGAGCCCCCCAAGCCATTGCTCTTAGTCATAGGAGTGGTGGCTTTAGGTTCAAGCTCGTGTGTCGAGGACAAAGTATTTTGCTTCTCCTCCACTTTTTTGCGAGGAGGTGCTCGCAGGGAGCTTCATGGCATAGTGGTTACGAGGAGAAGTTGTTGTAAATTCGTGCTCGTGATTGTTGCTGGTTTGGCGTGCAGGGAAGCTGGTGTCGGGGACGCTTCGCGGAGAGGTGCTTCCTCCTTATGTCGAGGAGACTTTAGAATTCTTTTGTTACGAGCACGTGCTCGTAAAGAGGCTTGATTCATTTGGGGAATGATTTCCTGCCCGTCTGTCGAGCAGAAAAATTCAAGGAGGCCGCGTGTTCGTGACGCGTGGTCTGTTTGATGAGACTTGAAGAGACATTCGTTTCTCCTGCTTATGCCACGTGTCCTAGCTATGAAGAGACGTCATAATGACCTATGAATAGGGGTCATTATTGCCTCGTTCTACGAGGAGGATTCTAGGCCGTTGGATTAGCGCGTCTTTTCCTTTCTTCTGGGATTTGATCTGACGCGTTGGATGTACTTTGATCATAACCGTTGGATGCAATCAACGGTGATGAAAGGAAGAGGCGCGTGGCTTCGTCATGCACACGCAGGCTCATGAGGTGGCTATAAATAGGGGGAAAAATGAGTCTTTCCATTTTCTGGCTTCTATCTCTTCACTCCCTTTTCGTTGCTGCCTCCTTTCTTCTTATTTTCCCAAGTGTTTTCTCCAGATTTGCATCCAGATTCAAGTTTCTACTCCATTAAAAGGTAATGTAGTCTCTGCTTCTTTTCACATTCACCTTTGTTTGCCATCTTCTGTTTTAGCTTTGGGTTTATTTTCTGTTTTTGGGGTAGTTTTCACCACTATGTTGGTGGTTTGCGGTGGCTTGCTATTTAGCAAGGTTCACTGCTTTTTGCCTTTTTTGAGTATCTTTGGTGTTTGGTAGCGGTTTTGCCGTTGCCAAACGCCTCCTTTAGGCATACGTTTTACGCTGTTGAATTGAAAGAGATTTTTCTGGAAAGGTAGTGACGAACACTGATGAACATGAAGAAGATGAACAGTAGTGAGTTGAATTTCTGGGAAATCTGAATTTCGCGTCGAGGAGAGTCTCGTAGCTTCTCCTCGTCAGCGTCGGGGACGGGAAACCGGCGTTTCCCAGCTAACTTTCGTCCCCGGCGTACGAGCATAGCGAATGTACATTTGTTGTAAAAACGCGTCGGGGACGATATTTGTTCTTTCGTATGTGCTCGAATGGCGAGCACATGTGTTTTTATTGTTCGATGGGAACTTTGTCGGGGACCTTCTCCCCTTTGTAAACTTTTACGAAGTTGTATTCGATAGAGAGAATATCGGGGACCTTCTCCACGTTTGTTGTCCTCGAAATCCCGTGGCTCCCCGTTATTTAACTTGAGTTAGTTTAGTTTTGACTTGCCATTTGATGAGGGCATTGGTCGGGGACAACGTCCTCGCCATGTTTAACGCCCTTTCACTTGAATTGCGGTGGAAGGGTGGATTTGATCGAATTGTCGAATTCACTTTCTTTCGCTGCTTTTCAGGTACGTCATGGCTAATATCGAGGAGCCGATCGAGGAGAACCGGCTGGTCGACACAATAATAGATCCGGCGTTGTCTTGGGTCGCGCCCGAGCCACGGGGAATGGCCTCGTCGATATTCGAGGGGGATTCGAGCGCATATACAATCGTCGAGGACCTTGTGGAAGGTGCTCCAGAAAACTGGGAGGCTCATGTGCCCGAAGAAGGGAAGAGGATATGCTCGGAGTTCTCTGAGGGCGGGTTCGCTATGTACGAATTCGCCTTCAAAGACTTGAAGTTCAGACAGCCGTTTAGCGACTTCGCGGTGGGTGTTTTTGATCGGCTGCACTTGGCTCCCTCACAACTACATCCGAACTCGCTGGCCTTTATTAGGGCCTTCGAGCTTCTGTGCGAGTATCTCGCTGTCGAGCCCACTGTGCCTCTGTTCTTCAGGATTTTCAAGATCCAGAGGCAGACGTCGAGGGGAAGGCAAGGCTGGGTATCATTGAAGCACCAACAGGGCAAGATTTTTCGGATGTTCGTGGACTCTGTCCGGGGTTTCAAGGAGAGGTATTACGTCGTGAGGCCTGTGTCCCTGGCAGCTCGACAATCAATTTATAAGACTGTCGCTGTGTTGGGCGAGCGGGGAGTGCCGGTTCCTCGGGAAGTTCCTCGGTTTCCCCTGAGTTGGTTGGACAAACACTTCGCGTTGCCAACCGACGCTTACTTGATTAGGGACGAAGCCCTCTCCCCGGCAGATCGTGTAGGGTTTGAGACGATTAGGAATTACGTCGCTGGTTTTAAGCCCGCGAGATTCATGACAAAGGCAGGTGTCCCCGCGAAAGACGAGTTTGGGAACCCGAGGGTAGAGCCCCGGTTTGTGAATACAAAGTCTCTGCTCGTGGGACGCTAGGAAAAATTTGTTAGGTATTCGCTGTGCCCTTCCTGCTCGGTTTTTGACTTTGTTTTATTGTTATGTTGTGTATGTTTGTTTGCTTTCCTCCGTTATTGACTCTGCTCGTTTGTTTCTCCTCGCAGATAATATGGCTGATTTCGCTGACGAGCTTGTCAAGATCGCCGTCGATAAGAAGAGGTTGACGAAGAAGAAACATGTCCGCTCCTCCATGTCCAACGTCATACTGTCCAGCTCGACAACTCCAGCCAGCTCCTCATCGCCAGTCGGGGCCAAAGGGAGTCCCTCCGTGGTGAAGCCCCCTGCTGCTAAGAGGCAAAGGGAGGACTTTGTGGTCGACCTGGATGCCATCGAGGAGGCGAAGGGGTTCATGTTTCCTCCCCTCTTCGGAATGCCCGGATACCTTACTCAGCACCCGGCGACGATCCTGCGGTCAGAGAAGGAGGCCATCGTGAAATTTAGCTCCGAGCAGCTGGGGGCCCAGCTCGCGAAAGATTTCGCAGCCACTCTTCGGCTGAAGGAGACGGCGATGGTTTTGAATGAGAGGGGGCCGAGCAAGGACGTCGAGAGGCTGACGAAGAGGAACGTTGAGCTTGAAGCCGAGGTGCTGCAGCTGGGGAACACGGTGACGGACTTGAAGGGCAAACAAGAAAATTACGCCAACCTGGCTGCTGACTTGCGCCAGTCCGAAAAGGAGGTGGCCGAGTTGAAGATTACCTGTGTAACGGAGAGGAAGGGGAAAGAGAAGGCCGAGGACGAGCTACAATCCCTCCAACAGATGATGGCTCCCTCCGAGGACGAGCCCGAGCATGTTCGAGGTTTGGCTACTCGAGCAGAGCTGGTTGGCGAAATCCGGGCACAAATGGGGTAGGTTTTTGACAGTGCAACCTACAGTTTCAACAACGCCCTTGCTCAGCTGAAGATTGTCAACCCCGGATTGATTACCGAAGGGACTGGGTTGCTGAGGAAGGTGGAAAACGGGCAAATAGTTATCCCCGAGAAGTACCGACAGATGGAGAAGGATGACGAGGAGGAGGAAGAGGATGCCGAGGAGGGGAATGACGCCGAGCCTATAGCTGACGAGGAGGAAGGTCATGGTGAAAGCGACCATTAGCTGTCCTCGGAGTATTTGGGCCTGCGTGCCATTTGTTTTGTTTTAGTCTTTATTAGACTTATTTTCGGGGGCCTGCGCGCCATATTTTTTGTAATATTTGAACAACAGGGCTTTGTCCCTTTATTTTTATGACAATGTCGACCTTGGTGGTCTTTTATCAGTTATGCTCGTGTTTGCTAAGTTTTTGCCCGTTTGCGTGGATGTTTATTTATGTGCTCGTTTAATTATACGAATTTGTGCTTGGAATTTAACTTGGAAAAAATCCTTAAAATTTGTGAATCGCTAATTGTTGTACGAGCACGTTCTGTCGAGGACGTATGTCCTCGGAAATAACTTAAATAGTTTAGGGAACTACTTAAGCGCCTAGAGTCGTTTTTCTAGACCAACGCAGATCCGAGCGCGTGGATGTGCTCGGTCCAAGACCTGAACATCCCATCGCGAGCTGGGTGTTAGGTTGCGGCACGACGACGATGGAGCTCGTTTCCTGAGTTGTCCTTGTCGGGCAGAGGCTCTGCTCGTGTTCTGAGCTCAGAGTTTACCTTAAATATTTTTAGATAAGCGCGGGTGCCTGCGCGACATCCGTTGTCGAGGAGCTTTGCTCGTTTTTTTAAGAGCTGATGTTGCCTTTGCGTAGATGCATGGTTGGCAAATAACTTAGCTATAATATTGTTTTAACTTTTGGGTATTCCACGTTCGAGGGATTTCCTTCCCCTGGAGGGTTTCGAGGTGGTATGCGCCGTTGTCCGTTTTGCCTCGGACACGATATGGTCCCTCCCAGTTGGCTGCGAGCTTGCCCTCGTGGGAGTCCTTTGCGTTTCGTCTCAAGACGAGGCTGCCGACTTCGAAGTCTCTCCTTATGACTTTGGTGTCATGTCGAGCACCCACTAGTTGTTTTAGTGAGGCTTCTTTGAGGGAAGCTGTTGTCAGGATCTCTTCGACGAGATCCAGCTCCTCTCTCATCGCCTCGTCGTTCATCTCTTCGTCGAGGGGGGCTTCGGTACGACGAGATGGTTCTCCAATTTCCACGGGGATGACTGCTTCGGTCCCGTATGCTAGACGAAAAGGCGTCTCCCCGGTAGTGGAGTGAGGAGTGGTTCGGAATGCCCATAGTACGTGGGACAGCTCCTCGACCCATTGCTTCTTTGCGTTGCCCAGCCGTCGTCGCAGTCCGCGCAGGATAACTCTGTTCGCGGCTTCTGCTTGCCCGTTGGTTTGTGGGTGCTCGACGGATGTGAAGTAATGTTTTGTGTTAATTTTGGCAAGGAATCCCCTAAATGTCTTGTCAGTGAACTGTCTGCCGTTGTCTGTGACCACAGCTTGGGGTATCCCAAAACAACATAGAATATCTCTTTTGAAGAAACGTAGGATCCTAAACGAAGTTATTTCGGGGAGTGGTTCTGCCTCTACCCATTTGGTGAAGTAGTCTACTCCAACGATAAGGTATTTACATTGGAGGTTTCCTCTGGTGAAGGGACCGAGGATGTTCATGCCCCACCATGCAAATGGCCACGGGGACGATAATGACTTGAGCTCGTGGGGGGGAGCAAGGTGCATGTCCCCGTGCTGTTGGCATTTGTCGCACTTTTTCACGTGCTCTTTAGCGTCTTGCTGCATAGTTGGCCAGTAATATCCTGCTCGCAATGCCTTTCTGGCCAGAGAGCGACCCCCGAGGTGCTGTTAGTTAATTCCCTCGTGTATCTCGCGGAGGATGTAGTCGGCAGTAGCCTCGTCAGCGCACTTCAGGAGGGGGATGGGGAAGCCCCTTCTGTAAAGTTTATCGTCGAGGAGGGTATATGAGCACGCTCTTCGTTTGACCGTTGCTGTCTCCTTCTCTTCGTTAGGTAGTGTTCCGTGCGCGAGATAATTGTATACTGGGGTCATCCAACAGTTGGCGTCCCCGATGGCGTTTATGTCGAGGACCATCGTTGGTTTTTGTATGCTCGGATGGGAGAGGATTTCCTAGATTACGGATTTGTTTCCGTTCTTTCGTTTGGTGCTCGCCAATTTGGACAGGATGTCTGCCCATTTGTTGTGCTCGCGGGGAACATGCTGTATTTCGACGGAGTCAAACTTTGTGATTCTTTCCTTCACTAAGGCCAAGTACTCAGATAAGTTGTCATTTTTAGCTTGGTATTCCCCTAGGACCTGCGATGCGACGAGCTGCGAATCAGTATAGATTTTTATTTCCTTCGCGCCCACGTCTTCGGCGAGGTGCAATCCTGCGAGGAAGGCCTCGTATTCTGCCTGGTTGTTTGAGGTCGGAAAGGACAGTGCTAGCGAAACTTCGATCAGGATGCCCTCCTCGTTTTCGAGGATGATCCCTGCACCCGCCTCGGTTGCATTGGACGCTCTGTCGACGAAAATAGTCCACTTGTTCGCCCCGTCCGTCGAGGAGGGAGAGCAAGCCATTTCGGCCACGAAGTCGGCCAATACTTGAGCTTTGAGTGCTTTCCTGCTTTCGTAGCGGATGTCGAATTCGGAGAGCTCCAACGACCATTTCAGCATCCTGCCCGCCATGTCTGGTCGGACAAGAAGTGACTTGATGGGCTGGTCTGTTCGGACGACGACCATGTGCGCGAGGAAGTAGTATCGCAGTCTCCTCGCCGCGGTGACGAGGGCCAGTGCGACTTTTTCGATTCGCTGGTATCTGAGCTTGGGGCCTTGCAAGGCTTTGCTCGCGAAGTATACTGGTTTCTGTCCTTCTAGAGTCTCTCGTATAAGAGTTGCACTGACAGCCTCGGAGGCGACGGCGAGGTAGAGGTACAACACTTCCCCGACGTCCGGGCGTGACAGAACTGGGGGCTCGGACAGTGCCTTCTTCAAGTGCTGAAGGGCCTGCTCGCAGTCCTCAGTCCACTCGAATGCAGATTCTTTTCTAAGTAATTTGAAAAGGGGAAGTGCGTGTTGAGCTGATTTTGCTACGAAGCGGGATAATGCGGTCAGCATTCCATTCAGTGTTTGTATGGACTTTTTGTTGTTGGGAGTTGGGAACTCGGTGAATGCTCGACATTTGTCGGGGTTAGCCTCGATTCCGCGCTCGGTGAGGTAGAAACCGAGGAACTTCCCTGCTCGGATGCCGAATGTGCATTTCTCAGGGTTGAACCTCATATTGACCTTCCTGGCCTGCTCGAAGACCTTTCGAAGGTGGATGGTGTGATCCACCTCCTCGTGGGATTTGACGATCATGTCGTCCATGTACACTTCGAGCATGTCCCCGATCTCTCCTCGGAAAACTTTGTTCATCATCCGCTGATAAGTAGCGCCGGCATTTTTCAAGCCGAAGTGAATCACGTTGTAGTAATAGTTGCCCGACTCGGTCATGAAGGCCGTTTTTGTCCTGTCGGCCACAGCCATTGTGATTTGATTGTACCCTGAATATGCATCTAAAAAAGACAGTAAGTTAAAACCAGAAGAATTATCAACTAATCTATCAATGCAAGGTAAAGGGTAAGCATCTTTAGGGCATGCCCTATTGAGATCGGTATAGTCAACACACATTCTCCATTTTCCATTAGATTTTTTCACGAGTACAACGTTTGACAACCAAGTTGTATACTTGGCTTCAGAAATAAAATTTGCCTCTAAGAGGTCTTTTACAGCTTTTTCTGCAGCCTCCATTTTTTCAGGGGACTGCCTACGCCTACGTTGCACTACAGCACTAGCAGCTTCGTCGACGGTTAACTGGTGATAAGCAATGTTGGGGTCCAAGCCTGGCATCTCGGAAGCACTCCAGGCGAACAGGTCTGCATTGTCTTTCAGGCAGGCCACCAGCTGTTTCCTTGCCAAGTCGGGGACGTCCTTCCCAATCTTTAAGTTCCTGCTCGGATCTTCTCCAAGGGGGATCAGCTCGAAATCTCCGTCGGGGATGGAACGCAGATTCTCCCTGCTCACCGCGTCGGCCTCTTTGTTGTCCTTGCGCAGCTTTTTCTCCTCTTTATGTTCCTGCTTGGAATGACGGCTGTCGAGATCCACCAAGCTCACATTCTGGGGAGGTTGTGGAGGAGGAGGCTTTGTGCTCGTCTCTGGCTGCTCGGAAGAAGTCTTACTCTTCTTCGCTTCAGGGACAAGGCCAACATAGCTCTGCCCTTTATAGGCTGCATTGAAGCACCTCATCGCAACCTCAATGTCTCCATGGAGAGTAGCTACCTGCCCTTTGTCAGTGTAATACTTCATCTTCAAATGGGCAGTGGAGGCTACGGCGGGCAGGTCTGCGATCGCAGTTCTGCCGATGATGCACTGGTAGAGAGATGGACAATCTACCACCAGGAACTTGACTTTGATCGATTTGGCCGTTTCATTGTGGCCGAAGGTGACGATCAGGTCGACGTAACCCTAGGGCTTTGTGGTTGCCCCGTTGAATCCTTGGAGATCCGAGCCCAAATATGGTGTGAGATGGGACTCGTCCAGTTGCAGCGTCCTGAATAAATGTGCGTACATGATGTCGCACGAGCTGCCAGAGTCGACCAGGATTCGTCGAACGTCGAAGTTCGCCATGTCGGCTCTGACGAGGAGAGGAATCTGTGAGTTGGCAAATACTCCGGGGAGCTCCTCGAGATAGAAGGAGAGAGGCTGTGACGATGTCTTCGGTTTACCGAGGGTGACAGCCATGCCCGAGGAGGCAGTGATGAGCTCCTCGAACTTTCTTTTTACCGAGCCGACGGTGTGTTTGTCGAAGACACCACCGGATATGACCATGGTCTCAGCAAAATTTTCCCATTCGTTGAGGATGAGATGCTCGTAGGCGTCTTTGAAGTTTTTGGGGACGTAAAAGTCCTCTGGTCGCCAGACAGCCAAGGCGGCGTTCTTCTCCCCGGAAGCTCTGGGCTCATCCTCGGGGGTGTCCTCGCGCTTCTTCTCCTGGCGAGGGTTCTCCTTCCTCTTGACATAGTCTTTCAACTTGCCATTACGGATCAAAATTTCGATAGCATCCTTCAGTTGGATGCAGTCTTCGGTCAGGTGCCCGTAGCTTTTGTGATAGGCGCAGTATCTGCTCCTATCCTGCCCGGGCTTGAAAGGGGTAGACTTTGGGAATCTAATCCCTGCGTTCTTAAAATCCGAGGCGGCGCACTCGGCGAGGACGATCTCTCGTGGTACGAGTAGGGAAGTGTAATTGGTGAACTGGCTGGGAGGTCCTCGGGGTTCCCGTGACTTGTCACGCCCGCGCCTGTCCCCGTTGCGCTTGTCCCCGTTTTTATTGCCTTGCTCGCGGGGAGGGCGATTGTCCTCTGCTCGGGGGTATCTCATGGCGTCGGCCATGGTTTCCTCCTCGAACTGCATGTAGGCCTTGTGCAGGATCTCATCCCAGGTAGCAGGTTTCTCGATGGCAACCATCTCCTTGAACTTGGTTCCATCGCGGAGGTTTTTCCTCATCAGGTATTTTTTCATGTCATCAGTGACATCAACCTGCACAGCTTCTTTGTTGAATCTCTCGATGTATGATCTGAGAGTTTCGTTGGGTCCCTGGCGGACAGCCTCCAAGTTTGCTTCCGTCTTCGGATGTTTCCGGGAAGCAGTGAAGTGACTAGTAAATTGCTTGCACAGGTCTTTCCAGGACATAATGGATCCCTGGGGCAAGCTCCTATACTACGCCATGGCACCTTCGACCAGTGTGGTCGGAAAAATCCTGCACTTGATACCTCCCCTTACTGCTTGGTAATTAAGGATAACATCAATGTTCTGTATGTATATGTCGGGGTCAGTGAGCCCGTCATACTTCCCCAGCTGGGGTGGCTTCTGCAGCGCACTAGGAAGTTCCAGGTCCATGATCTGCCTGGACAATGGTCCCTTGTAAACTTCATCGTCACTCCAGCCCGGTGAGTGGGTTGGAGTTTCTTCTCGACGAGGAGAGTTCTCTCGTCGGTTCTGATAGTCGTCTCCCCGACTACCTTGAGTCGTGCCTCCGAGCAGGATCTCTTTCCTCCGTGGAGGAGATCTGGGTCTCTGCTCGAAGAGAGCAGCCGCTTTACCCCTCTTGTTCGTTCGGGCAACAGAGTCCTCGCGGGGAGGAGTTCGGTTTCTCTTCTAGACCTGTGGCTGGATGCGCTCGAGGACGGGTCTTCTTTGGCTCGCCCCTGCTCGGCGAGCAGGTGGAGATTCCGAGCGTTCAGCTCTCCGCGGGGGAGAATGGGGTTTGATATACCCCAGAATTTGTCGCTGGCCGTCTTCCAGCGCCCGGATACGATTGTTCTGCTCGTTAACAGTCCGGATAGTCTCGCGCAAGGCGTCGAGCAGAGCAGCGTTTTCCGTAACTCGCGGGGAGTTCGGTTGAGGATTTGTTGCCGATTTTCCCGGCGCGATTTGCGATTGCTTCCCCTTTTTTCGCTCTGAGAGGAACTGCACCGCATCTTCCTCATCAGATTCGGGAGAGGTTTCTCGTCCGTCTCTGTGATCAGTTTCAGGAATGGGCTGATCGTTGCCGTCGACCGGCATGAGGACAGGACCGCCGGCGTTCAAGGTGAACGGAGGAGCAACGTCGACGTTGTTGTTGTTGTTGACATCGTCGTTGTTGGTGTTTGAAGCACTGGCCATGATGATTGTGGTTGGAAAATTAGTTTTGATCTTTCGTTCTTGAAGGAAAGAAGAGAAGATGGGGAGAACTTCTAAGTTCCCACAGACGGCGCCACTGATCTAACCTGTTGATCAGAAAGGAGTGATGGCCAGAGGTCCGTCGTTGACAGCGTCAAGCAGCAATTCCACCACCGGAGGGAGGGGGGGTTGTACCTGCAGGTGCTCCGATGCCTAAGTCAGAGAAAGAGCAAGCACAGAGAATAGAGAGAGTGAGAGTAGAGAATGTGAAATTGTGTACCTTGCTCTCCTGTCAAGGAGAGCTTATATAATTGCCCCCAGCGCTGGGCCAAAGGTCTTCCTAATGGGCCGTGATGAGCAGCCCGATAGGATAGACTGACATGATAACTCCTTGAATAAAGGGGAAGCTGTTGACAGCAGTTATCCTGCTTGAGCGGTTCCACGATCCTAGGAGGAGTGGATGAGCTCAACGGATTCATGTCGAGGAGCACGTGGAGTGCTTGTGACGTGCTAGTCTGTCGGGCAGGAGCGAGTCCTTATTGGGCCTGCCCCGCATCCGAGCAAGAGTGGATTTGGGCCAACTCCTTGGCCCAGTCCAGAACAGTTATCAATCTATGTCGATGAAAAAGTAATGAAAGCATGATATCAATTAAATATTAATAGGAGGTTAGGAGCCATTCAAAAACAAAAGAAAAATCGTGGAACTTCAAAATTGGTGAATAAAGTATTGCATCGTAGTAATGAAATTCATGAATTATCTCATAATTTTTCAGTACTTTGCCATTACATCACTAAAAAAATGAAAAGATAAAACATCTGAATAAATAAAGGGCTAGAATCGTACAAGTGTGAATTTTGTCATACATAATTTTTTTTTTTGTTGATAAATTTAGTCAAACACAAGTTGAAACAGAGAGGGCAAGAATGAATGCTTAGGCACAAAAAGAATAAAGTTGGGGAGTGCATTAGCAACAGTCAAGAACACATGCGCAGATTAAATTAACAAACATAGCCATTGGATTAATTATAATCCACGGATGGAATTTAGTGTCAAAGTTTAATTTGACATTTGGTGTCGACCGATCGTAATATATATATATATACTTTTTCCATTCCAATATCAACAAAAAGTGGATCCTTTAACAGCCAAAGAGATAACTGAATAATAGAAATTCTCAATTTTGTGTTTACTACTCGATCATAAAAAACAAAAAATTGTGAACAAATTGATGGAACGCCCTAAGTAATGCTATCATTGCAGTGTGCATTGCTAAGCTGGAATCACAAAATTATGGAAGGCTTAAACAAACTGATGCCAAACATCTGCTTTATGCACACTGGAAAGAGGGTTTTGTTTATATTTGAGATCGAAGGGATTTACTGCCTTACGAAAATAATGCAACCATCTATTATTCTCTCTTAATTTTTTCATATAACCATAGAAAAAAATACATTTGCTACATATATTATCATTGGATCATTTTAAGGGATAGTGACCTAATTTTTCTTATCTTCAGCCATAGAGATAACTATCTCTTAGGATATTTGTGGATATAATGATGGGTACTAATTTTGAAAGAAACAAAAAGAAATGGAATTAACTTATCATGGTATTGTTTGATAAGCAGATCAACAAACTAAAATTGATTTCATCTAATAGCTCTAAATTTGGGTAAAAGAAAAAATAAAAGTTTTAGATAGAATAAATTATGCTGAGTGAAATGATAAATACCCCTGAAATTTCAAAATTCGTCAAATACTTCTCTGAAATTTGAAAATAGGCAGATACCCCACTGAAATTGTAAAATGTCAATCAAATATTCTCTTGCTCCGTTTACTCCGTCTATTTTAATGAGGAAAAGATAGATGAGACAAAAATTGATAAAGAGTATGATGTTGATGATAAGTGTTTCTTGTCTGGTTCTAAATCTGATGACTCAGATTGGTCTATTGGGTGATTAGAACCTCTTGGTTATGATTTTGAAAGCAATGATAATGATGATGGGATGATTTTGGTGATGATAATTTTATTGTTTTGGTTCTTTATTGTTCACTTGGTTGCAAGAAGATTGAAGGCTCAAACAATGTGCTTTTGAAGGCTAAAAATAGGAATTTAGGTTTACTTCATTTCCTATTCCTCCATTTGTTTTCCATTTAGAGAGAGACAGACACAAATAAAATTAGTGGGACCTATTAAAAGTGGGTCCCACTAATTAGTAGGTTCCACTAAATTTTATTTGTGTCTATCTCTCTCTAAATAGAAGACAAATGGAGGAATAATAAATGGATGGAACCCAAACCCTAAAAATGGATGGAGTAAACAGAGCATGAGACAATTTGATTGAAGTTTTACAATTTCAGGAGGGTATTTGCCTATTTTTAAATTTCAGGAAGGTATTTAATGAATTTTGAAATTTTAGAGGGTATATGACATTTTACTCAAATTATGTTCCTTTCCATTACCAAACAATGACAACTAATGTCATTTTTATCAACTCCCCACATAGCCTAAGCATCGATTATGTAATACAAGAGCTTACATATTAATGCTTAGTAAGCTATTTACGTTTGGATATGTTCATTAAAATGTACTTATATAAATTGAAGTGTTTGGATGTCTCATGACATAAACAATTAAAAAAGATAAGTGTGAAAAAGAATAAAAAAAATAGCCATAAAAAAACAAGATAAGTTTAGATCAACTTAAAATGGAGCAGGCGGAATTTGTAGCGGGATCTTTTTTCATAAGCTTCATGTTAAGTCCAACAATAAGAATATTATGAAAGCTTATTAAAATGACACAAGTAGCTTATGAGATTGTGGTAAGCACTTTTTATTAATTTATTCAAATACTAATATAACGACTTACAAACACTAATATAACACTTACTATATCAGTAGTCAACCCAAAGGTGCCTTATTGCAATTGCAGTCATCAATCGTTTTACCACTATGGGCCTGTTTGTTTTGGATTTTTTTGAAAATAGATTTTGTAGTGTTGGAAAATTTTGTATAAAAAAAAATTTAGAAAGAAATTTTTTATAAAAGCTTCAAATGAAAATTTTGTTTGAATAGTTATTCTTAAAATGTTATTTTAGGTATTTTATCATTTTATTGGAAAAAAAATTGGATATCAAAATTTCAAAAAAATCACTTTTTTTGAAGCTATTTCAAATAGATTTTTATAAAAATCATTTTTGAAATACAACTTTTTATAAAAATTGAGATTTTGACTATTTTTTGTTCTTCAATAATGTACGTCTATGTTATATGATGTCAAAATTAGAATTTGAATTTAGAAAAAACAAATATAAAAAAAGTTGTAATATTTTAAAAAAACGGTTTTATAAAATTCATTTTCAAAAATACAAAGAAAAAATCTATTTTTTTAAAGCTGAAACAAACGGACCCTATATTTCTTATCTCAAACCTCTCTATTAAAAGAAGTTCTTATAATTTACTTCACCTTCCGAATTGCTTTGCCAATATTTAGCATTGTTTCACAAAATCTAACTCGTGTAATTTTTGTCAAAAAAAAACTGACGTGTAACTTACTAACAAAAATAAATAAAAAATTGGTGCTCCTTTCTCCCCAAATGCACTTATTTTATAGATATGAGATTGAGAAGTCCAAGTTCATCTGTTACAGAGTAGCCATTAATCCCCAATCACATAAAAACTAACATCATTCTTTTTATTCACCCTTCTTCCATCTCCAGCTTCAATTTCTTAACAGAAATGGAACAAACAACTATTTATGAAAAAGTTATTACAAAGGCTCAATACACAATAAAGGTGGATGAAAGAATCCAACAATCAGCACTTCCAAGTTTCTCAGTGAAGGACAAGTTGAGTAACCTTTTCTCAGGAAAAGGTCATTGAATATAACAGCAATCTTATAAAATGATGCTATGGGAAAACTTTAATAGTTGAGATGTTTCCAGCTTGAAACATCGCACAGAACTTATAAAAAAGAACGTCTTCTAGGACACATGGTGTAAAAAGAAAGACCTGCATTGAGTTTCATCAAACATTTTTTAGAGACGACAAACACAAGCTTCACAACTAAGTCCTTTGCAATGATCCTTTTTCGATTACAATATCAACAAAAAGTGGATCCTTTGACAGCCTAAGAGTTCAAACATAACTAAATAATAGAAATTCTCTCTACTGCATGTACTACTCGATCATAACAAACAAAAAATTGTGAACAAATTGATGGTATGCAATAAGTAATGCAATATACAATGCAGCTAAACTTATCATTGCAGTGTGCATAGCTAAGCTAGCATCACAAAATTATGCAAGGCTTAGAGAAACAGATGCCAAACATCTATGCACACCGTTAAAAATTAAATTAGTTCTGTTTATACACTTTAAAACATTTATCGCCTTACAAAAATAATGCAAACATCTATTATTCTTTCTTTTTTCATATACTCATAAAAATAACCATTTGCTACATATTATCATTAGATCACTTTAAGGCATAGAGTGACCATTGTGGATATAATGATGGGTAAATTTGAAAGACACAAAAAGAAATGAAATTAACTTATCATGGTACTGTTTGGCAACTTTATGATGGAAATGAGAACATCTCTATTCTATTTGTATGAAAAGTGAATGAAATGATAAACAAATCAATAAACTAAAATTGATTTCACCTAATAGCTCTAATTGCCAGTTCAAAATTTTCTCGAGGAAGTCTTTTATGTATGCCATCGATTATGTACACAGAAATGTTCCCAGTCGACTAGTCCAGGGAGTACCTGATATGGTAAACAGCAACTCTTCATATATCCAAGTTGATCAAATCTGAAATTACTTGGTGCCAGCAGAAAGCACTCCGATAAATAAGTTAGTGCCAGTACCAACAAAGTGAAGCACTTTTCTACAATCAAACGTTTCACAAACATGATTTGTCATGATTCTCCTATGCTACTTACCTTCTTATCTCCCACCTTCATCATAGTGCGATATAAATTCAATAGATGAGCAGTTTCCTCCTCTTTAAAGCGTAACACAAACCTTTCCAAAAACAATTTCTCAGACACAAAATATGGAGAAAGCAAGCTGGCACTCTCGCTCCTCAAACCCTTAGAATGAAGACAAAAGACAACCATAGCTCTTGGAACGATCCTTTTCTCCAAACCATAAGAAAACATCCCTGGTCCCTTGGCAAGATAAGAAGAATCCCAACCTAAATCATTAACCCAAAACTGCATCACCCTATTGATTTTATCTGTCGAAACTAACATACATTTGGGCTGCTTCCTAATAGCTTCCAAAATAGTTTCGTCAGACCAACCCCATTTCTTAAAAGTATCAATTTTCTCATCCCATTTGGATTTACTTAAACCTAACTTAGCAAGCAATGCATCACCAAAATATATTTTAGAAGGATCAAATCCCATGTTTTTCAACTCCTCCACCATATCCTCTAAAACCCTAGGCTTACAAAAGATAATATTACTACTAAAAATTTTAGAAATACTCGAATCGCAAACACCCTTATCAACCATTAAATTAACATTAGGAATCACATAATCACTACAAAGCAAATAAGGAAGTGAAATTACAGTAGCAATAGCCCTTTGTTCCGATTTAAGAAACCGAGTTACCAATTTATAAACAGGGATAACACGATTATTCAAACTGGGTTTCAAGAATCTAGGGTTACCTACAACCATACGAACAATGTCAGAATTAGAAGCGCCTTTGGAGAGTAAAAATTGAAACTTTGGGAGAATTCTTTTTTGGGTATCACAGGAAAGAAGCCAAGGTTCTCTTTTGATGATGCTGTGAATATCTGAATCGGTGAAACCGTGAGTTGTGAAGAAATTGAGAACTGAATCGGGTTTTTTTGAGGTTTTGAAATGAACGATTTTTGAAGATTTGAAAGCGAATTCTGATGAGAAACCGAATTTATCAATGAGATAAGATGCAGCGAATGAGTGTGAGGGTGAAGTGGTGAGGAATTTGAGAGAAAATTGGAAGGGTGAGTGGTGCAATGTTGTTGTTGAAAATGATTTGAACATGGTTGAAAATTTAGGGTTTTTGAGTGAAATTTAGGGTTTTAAAGAAAACGATTTTGCATCTTGGTGCATAAGTGGAGAAACTTTGAGCGTGTGTGTATATATATAGAAGTTAGTGCGGATAATTTGAACCGAATAAAATGTCAAATACTCCATAAATTTAAAAATTGAGGAGGTAGAATTGAATAAAATTAACTGAAATTAGAGCAATTAGCAAAATCACGGAGCTAATTGACGCTCCGTTTTTTCCGAAGCTTCAACCACCACTAAGACAAAACTTTAATTTTATCGATCAACGACCCGATGAATACTATTTTATTATTCATAAATACACAATTATTACGCGTTTTCTTAATGGACCAACAACAATCAATCCAAACAAGATTAAACACAAAACTAACATTCCTCCCAAGTAAATGAGGGCCACTATGAACAATTCATTTATTCACCTTTAGGGTCTGTTTGGTTCAATTGATGGGAGGGGAGGGGAGAAACTTTTATAGAGGGGAGGGGAAAGGAGGTGAGGGGAAGGAATAAATTTTAATTAGATTTGTGTTTGGTTCAAAAGAGGGGAGGAGAGGAGAGGGGAGGGGATTTTAATTACAAATATGTTTGGTTCACGGGAGGAGGAGAGAGAATATATAAACTCATTTACATTTTTATCCTTATAATTTTTGTTACATATCAAATTCTTTGGTAGTAATTTTTTTATCTTGATGAACCATAAAACCCAATATATATATATATATAATGACATGTACGCATACAGTTTTCGTCAAAAAAAAATGTATGTATACAGTTAAAATAAAGAAAAAAAAGGCAACAGTATAGCATAACAACTTTAACAATTTTCTCCAAAGATGTGTAGAGGTGTCGTTTGCAATAAGAGCAGGGAGAGAATAATTGTTGGAGTTGTTATTATTACTATTATTGGTTCAATGTGTTGCTTTTGTTTGAGATTGAGCATTGTTTTACAATTTGCAGTAAGTAATTCCTAGCAGAAGTTTTTAACATATGGACGACGACGAGAGACAAATAGAATTGAACAAAGCTTCTCAAAAAAAGTAGCAGCAACATAACGAATGATGCAGCGATAACCTAATTTTTAATAAGGATAATTTTGGAATTTTAAAATACAATTGGGGATAATTTAGGAATTGTAATAAAATTGTAAACATCAAATCTTTCCTCCCCTCCCCTCCCCTCCAAATCCCCCCAATTTGGGGAAGCAAAAATTGGTCTTTGGAGGGATTTTGCTCCCCTCCCCTCCTCTCCCCCTTTTAAAAATTAAACCAAACACAATTTTTTTAAAATATTTCCTCACCTCTCCTCCAAATTAAATCAATTTTTTTTTAAGGTAAATGAGTTTAGCTCAGTTGGTAGGAGTCTGGATTCGAACCCGGGACACTCCACTTATTCACCTTTAAGATAAATCTTTTAGCCACTAGTGTACTTGACAAAAAGAAAATAAGCACCACTAAACTGAGTTGCATATGAAAAACACTGATAGGAAGAACCCAAGAAATTCCAAACTAGGGGTCCAAAATGATAATGTTTTATATAACCTAGAATTCATAAGCCTCATCTATGTTCTCAAATGACATACCAACCTTTGATTTTAAGGACTGATTTTGTGAATGAGTGAAAATAAGGGATTCAAATTTATTTATTTTTGGTATATAAGGGATTCAAATTAAAATTAAGCCGATAATATTTTAAAATCAATGATTGTGTAATTGAAATTATTCTATTCAATTCCTTATTTATTAAAGGGTTAAATATGTTTTTGGTCCCTATAGTTTCGTAGAATTTCGTTTTTAGTCCCTAAAGATTTTTTTCACACTTTTTAGTCCCTACTTTTCAATCAACTCGTGCATATCATTCGAAATTTTAATTTTTTTTTTCTGCAGTCATATTTAATACATTATATGAATCTCTCTTACAAAAGTTTAAATTTTTTTAACAAGAGATTAATTAAATATGAATTTTTTAGTTTTTTGCACATAAAAATTCATAAATAATTCATCTTATGTTAAAAAATTCTAAATTTTTATCGGAGATGTTCTTATAATATTATAACATGAATACAAAGAATCGTTAAAAAATGTGAAAGTATAGAAGAGTTTCAATAAAAGTATGGACTAAAAACACTGACTGACAAAACTTCAGGGACTAAAAAGTGTGAAAAAAATCTTTAGGGACTAAAAACGAAATTCTGCGAAATTATAGGGACCAAAAACATATTAAATCCTTTATTAAATACATTCAGCTCTCAAAGTAAGTAGAGAATCATCTGTCAAAACTCTGCAACACATTTAACAAACACTCTTCTCATTCTCAATAGCTAATTCCCAAAGTATCTTCTTTGCCATAACAAAACACTCACATTTTTTCTCTAAAACCTTTGACTAAATCTCCAAACCATGTTCAGGAAATGGTTTCTCTCCCAGAATCTTCTTTTAGGTATCAACAGAACCCCAAAGTTCCACCCTTTTATCCAACAATTTTTGTTCCCAAAGTTCCACCCCAGATTCTGCAACACCACAACAACAACTACATCAGAATCTGAATCAGAATCAGACACACACCCATTTGCTGTATCATACCTCATCAACAATTTTGGTTTCTCAACTCAATCTGCTCTCAAAGCTTTCAATCAAAATCAGGTTCGTTTCAAATCTCCGGATAAGCCTAATTCAGTTTTTACCTTTTTTAAAGACCATCATTTTTCAGAATCCAACATACTCATCATCATTAGAAAATCACCGTGGTTACTTGCAGCAGAACCCCATAAAAACTTATTGCCAAAGTTTCAATTTTTTCTCTCCAAAGGTGTTTCTTCCTCCGACATTGTCCCATTGTTGACAGCAAACCCTAGAATTTTACAAAGTAGCTTGGAGAAACGAATAATCCCTCTTTTTGAATTATTAACTAGGTTCTTGAAATCCAACAAGGATGTCATTGTATGCTTAATTCGACATTGGATGTCATTTGCTCTTTATCCCTATCAACGAACTGTGGCTAATATCAATTTGATGACTGATTTTGGAGTATGTGATTCTACCATCGCTAGATTGCTTCAAACAAGGTCAAGGTCATCTATATTTGGTTCAACTGATTTAATTAAGTCATTGGAGGAAGTTAAAGGTTTAGGGTTTTGTCCTTCAACGACTAATTTTGGGATTGCTTTGATAGGCAAGAAAGGTTTGGGTGAAAGACTTTGGAATGAGAAAGTTAATGCCTTTAAGAAATGGGGTTGGTCTGATGAAGATGTTCTAAAAGCATTTAGAAAGAAGCCTTATTGTATGTCAACATCCATTGATAAAATTAATTTAGTGATGAGCTTTTGGGTCAATCAGTTGGGTTGGGATGCTATGGCCATTGCTAAATCACCGTATGTTTTGTCGTTAAGTTTGGAAAAAACGATCATTCCGAGAGCCGCAGTTGTGCAATATCTTCTTAGTAAAGGTTTGAGGAATAAGAATGCAAGCTTAACTTGTCCATTTGTAATACGGGAGAAGTTGTTTCTTGATATGCTTAAAAAACGTTTTAAGGATGAGTATTCTTATCTTTTAAAGTTGTATGAAGAAAAACTCAATCTTGCGAATACCAGGGACAAGACACGATGATTAGAGTTTCAGGTCTTTTAGACTAACTATGTTATTCTTGCTCGATATTCTCTTGGAAATTTGTTTGCTATAGACTGTGATTGGGGCTAGTTTAGCTTTGCTTACTTTGGTTGTTGTTTTTGTTTTGATAGATATTAGATATTTCTTCAAAATCCTATCGTTTATCAGTCTTAATAACTTCAAATAGTTTGTCAGTACCTGTAAAAGTTCTCCTTACATGTTTGTTTAGTCCAATAGTCTATTGCATGCATTCAGCTATACCAGAATATGTTGTTGGATTTAAAATGGTTTCAAGTCGTAGTATAATCATGTACATACACAGCCATAAATTTAGCTGGACATTTATGAAGACCTCTAAATCTAATACATTAATATTGAAGTTGCACTTATGGTTTTGGATTTGTGCATCACAATTATATAAAATACTTAGCAGTTAGACTATGCAACAGTCAGTGTAGGTCTTACATAGCACTTAAGTTTTTTTACACATTGTCTTCTTGCTTTTTGTTTTCCCTGTTGGCTATTGATATGAAAATAGTCGAGTCAGGTTTAAATATCAGAGGTTTTTCTTTATAAACCGTCGTTGGCATTCTACCCATGTTTAGTATTTTATGTGAGTACATTGTGTTAAAACAGTGCATACGCTTGAACGGCTTGTTTTTAGGTACATTTTGAGAGATATACTACTTAATTGCTTTTGGATATTATAACCTTGTAGAGTAAGTTTGGGATGCATGTAATGGGAATTTAACCATTAGTATGGACTTTTTTACCAAAATTTGGCCTTTATCTTCTTAGTAAAGGTTTGAGAAATAATAATGCAAGCTTAACTTGTCCATTTGTAGTGCAGGAGAAGTTGTTTCTTGATAAGTTTATGAAATGTGTCAAGGACAAGTCCTCTTATATATTAAGGCTGTATGAAGAAAAATAACTCAATCATGCATACACCAGAGACAAAACATGCATGCCATGATTTTATTTTTAAGTATTTTATTAGACTTAATATGTTATTCTTGTTCCATATTCACTTTAAAATTTATTTGGTACAGATTGTGATTGGAGCTAGTTTAGCTTTGCTTACTTTGGTTTTGTTTTGATTGGAATTTTGTCAGATTCCTGTTGCTTATCAGTCTTAACAGAATCAAATAGTTTGCCTCTATTATATGTAGAAGTTTATTTCTTGCATTTATGGGTATGTAATACTTCTTTTTAGTGTCATCCCCCTTTCATATTTGTTTTGTCCAATAATCTATTGCATAAAGTGGCTTTAAGTTGTAGTTGTATTTGTTAATCTATCTATGTAATAATCATTTTTCAGATGTTTCAATTTGAGATATGTGGAGTGCTTTTGATTGAAAAGGATACAGATAAAAGATAATAAGAATATGTTTAGTTTCATTTAAGGAAAACAAAATTTAAATTTCTTTCAATTATCTCGATGAGTTATTGAATTTATCTTTGTTATGTCTTATTATCAGTTTAAGTCATTGTACGTTACACAATTTCCTGCGAAAGACTTACCCTTTATATCTTTTACTCAATTTCTACACATTGTTGTTTATAGGGAAGACAAGATATTTAGTGTAGTTTCTGTGATTTTCATTTTTCTTTCTCAACACATTTTTATTTTCTGTGAGCATTTATGTTTTTGTTTTACTCGTTTCTGCACTGTTACATTGTGTTTCAAATTAAGCAATTAAGCAACCAACTACTAGAAAATTCAATTTTATTGACTGATTTAGCCACCAAAATATTTTGATCACTTTAGGGACTGAATTAAAGACCAATATGATAAGCTTGCAGTGGTGCCCTGCTTGCTTTTACACGACAAGGATATAAGACCTTCAACATTGGAAAAGACTTTGGTGCCCATAAATAATGACAAACCCGAGCATTCAGTAAAACTCGATGAGATATGTTTATTCATTGATCCAAATGATGTAGTGCAAGTTGAAAATGAGTTGAATCGAATTTGTCAACTCGATAAGAATTAGTTCAGCTCGAAATTCGAATTACTTTTTTTTTTCCGGTTAAGTTCACAAACAATTCAGTTTGATTCATTTCAGTTCATTTGCTCAAATCACATAACTCTTTGCGTAAAAAAAAAAGAGTCACATAACTTTTGAGTTGAAAATAAGCCAAGTCAAATCAAACTTGACTTACCTTGATAAGAATTAGTTCAACTCAAAAGAATGATTTGAAACGAACATGTTTGTTTCCTCTATTATGATTGTAGATTTCGATGAAGCTCTATGAATACTCTCTGCAATTCAATGGATCCATGAGTTAAAAAATTCTAAATTTTTATCGGAGATGTTCTTATAATATTATAAACATGAATACAAAAAATCATTCAAAAATTCGAAAGTATACTAGAGTTTCATTAAAAGCAGGGACTAAAACCACTGACTGGGAAAACTTCAGGGACTAAAAAGTGTGAAAAAAATCTTCAGGGACTAAAAACGAAATTCTGCGAAACTATAGGGACCAAAAACATATATAACCCTATAAACTATATAAGATAAAATCTCATAAACTAATTGAAACAGCGTATAAAAAAAATTCATAAGCTAATACTCCCTCCGGTCCTATATATAAGAAAAATTTCACTTTTTAGATTCATTGTAGAATTGATGTATCTAGACAATAATATAGTCCAAATACATACATTTTACAATGAATCTAAAAAGTGAAATGTTTCTTATATATAGGACCAGAAGGAGTAAAATAAAGGGTTAAATATGTTTTTGGTCCCTATAGTTTCGTCAAATTTTGTTTTTAGTCCCTGAAGATTTTTTTCACACTTCTTAGTCCCTAAAGTTTTTCTTGTCAGTGTTTTTAGTTCCTACTTTTCATTCAATCAGCTCAAATCGTGCATATCATTCGAAATTTTAATTTTTTTTTTGCAGTCATGTTTAGTAAATTATATGAATCTCTCTTACAAAAGTTTAAATTTTTTTAACAAGAGATGAATTAAATATGAATTTTTTAGTTTTTTGTATATAAAAATTCATAAATAATTCATGTTATGTTAAAAAATTCTAAATTTTTATCGGAGATGTTCTTATAATATTATAAACATGAATACAAAAAATCATTCAAAAATGTAAAAACATACAAGATATACACGAGTTTGATTAAAAGTAGTGACTAAAAACACTGACAGAAAAAATTTCAGGGACTAAAAAGTGTGAAAAAATCTTCAGAGACTAAAAAAGAAATTCTCCGAAACTATAGGACCAAAAACATATTTAACCATAAAATAAATTAAAAATTTATGATGAAAAATTTGTTGCCAAACACAGCCCAATGAATGGCACGCTATGTTGTCCGGGTGCGGGTACGGTACCGGTATCCGGTACCAGTACTAGTACGGGGTACGTCATTTTTAGAAAAACTAAGGTACGGGTACGTCCCTATAATTTTTTTAAAATATAATTATATAAATAAAAAAATAGAATTATATTGTTAAAATATATAATTAAACATAAAAAATATCACACCACAATTTAAAAGTAATTCAAATTGTTCAAAAACATCAAAATATGAAATTAAAAAGCAATTAGCTCAAAAAGAGTCAATTGTTTCCACCTCTATCATCACAAAAAAGAGCGGCCTCTAGTTTATGTTTATCGTGAGAATGACTAGCAATTTCAAAAATATCAATTATATATTAAATAAATCTCATTCATCTCTACGAATATTTCACATTTTTGTTGTTTTTTCATTATAAGTATTACTATTTCACTTTCTCGAGAGAATACGAAGATTTGTATAAATAAAAAAATTAGATCTTCAATTCTCTTTTAATTTAGTCCATTCATTTTTAATGAATGAGTGAATAATTCTAATGACTGCTTTTTTATTGTTTTTTAGCATTAGGTGCTACTTTTATATTATACAAAAATAAAAAATCTAAATATTTATATAAAAAAACAAATTAAAGAAAAAAAAGAAGAAAAAAAATAGTGTTTTTTTGGATTGGTGTACCACGCGTGTACCTCAGATGTACCACTCGTGTACCTATTACAAAAACAAAAAAAAATCTAAATACGCCGTCGGTGCGTACCGGGAGAGTACCATACGAGTACCGGTACCCGATACGTACCCGGTACCAGTACTTTATAAAAAATGGAGTACCCATGCATCATAGCACGTGAACACAATGGTTAAATATAATTTAATAAAATGAAGTAAATACCTTTGAAACAGAAAACGTAAACAGAGATCAGAGAAGGGAAGATTGACTATATACATAAAAGAAATTTTTGAAACTTTTGATTAAATTCCCAAACAATGTTGAAATGGATTCTATGCAGAAATAATGTTGTTTTAGGGTTCATCACAACAAACCCTAAATTGGATCACTTTTCATTCCCAATTTCACTCAGATCATTCAGATACTGCACAACCACTGCATCACAATCAGATACACACCCATTTGCTGTATCATACCTCATCAACAATTTCGGTTTCTCACCTCAATCAGCTCTCACAGCTTTCAACAACAAACAGGTTCGTTTCGAATCACCAGAAAATCCTAATTTAGTTATCAACTTCTTCAAAAACCATCATTTTTCACACTCCAACATATGCATCATCATTACAAAAGCACCATGGTTACTTTCATCACAACCCAACAAAAGGTTATTGCCAAAGTTTCAATTTTTTCTATCCAAAGGTGTTTCTTCCTCTGATATTGTTTCATTGTTAACTGCATACCCTGCAATTTTACAATTTAGCTTGGAGAAACGAATAATCCCTCTTTTTGAATTATTAAGTAGGTTCTTGAAAACCAACAAGGATGTCATTGTTTGCTTAATTCGACATTCATTTGCTCGTACTCCATACGACCTTATTGTGGCTAATGTCAATTTGATGACTGATTTTGGAGTTTGTGATTCTGCCATTGCTACATTGCTTCAAAGAGGGCCATCTATACTTGGTTCAAATGATTTGATTAAGACATTGGAGGAAGTTAAGGGTTTAGGGTTTGATCCTTCAACAACTACTTTTGGGACTGCTTTGAGGGCCAAGAAAGGTATGAGTAAAAAACTTTGGAATCAGAAAGTTGATGTCTTTAAGAAATGGGATTGGTCTAATGAAGCTGTTTTTCAAGCATTTAGGTCATATCCTGGTTTAATGTTGGTTTCAATTGATAAGGTTAATTTGGTGATGAGTTTTTGGGTCAATCAATTGGGTTGGAATTCCTTGGCACTTACTAAAATGCCAAAAATGTTTGGTTATAGTTTACATAAAAGGACCATTCCAAGGGCCTCGGTTTTGCAATTTCTTTTGATGAAAGGCTTGCGAGAAAATAACGCAAGCTTAGTCAAACCATTTACTTATACTGAGAAATTGTTCTTGAGCAAGTTTGTTTTCAGCTTTAAGGAGGAGTCTGATTATCTATTAAAGCTATATGAGGACAAAATGGAACTTGCATACACAAAAGAAAACAATGACATGCCTAGCTGAATATACAAACTAGTAGTATATCCATCAAGAGTCCATAGTAGTATATACAAACTATGTAGACAGTTCTACTGAATTTATTGATTGAAACTTTAAGCTTGAAATTATTAAGTTATTTGCCTAGCTGTTTTTCCTTTGGTTTTCTACACATTATCCTTTTTATTGCACTTAAAGGCGAGGAATAGACTACGCTACACCTTGAAAAATTGTGGGTAAATTACCAAACAATTTACCTTTTTTCTATCCAAAGGTGTTTATTCCTCTGATATTGTTCCATTTTTAACTGCTAACCCTAGAATTTTACAAAGTAGCTTGAAGAAATGATTAATCCCTCTTTTTGAATTATTAGTTAAGTTTTTGAAAACCAACAAGGATGTCATTGTTTGCTTAATTCGACATTCGTATTCATTTGCTGGTAATCCCTATCATCTTATTGTGGCTAATATTATTTTGATGACTGACTTTGGAGTTTTCATTCTACCATTGATAGATTGCTTCAAACAAGTTCAAGGTCATCTATATTTGGTTAAACTGATTTGATTAAGTGATTGGAGGAAGTTAAAGGTTTAGGGTTTCGTCCTTCAACGACTAATTTTGGGATTGCTTTGACAGCCAAGAAAAGTTTTAGCGAAAGATTTCGGGATGAGAAAGTTAATGCCTTTAAGAAGTGGGGTTGGTCTGATGAAGATGTTCTAGAAGCATTTAGAAAGAAGCCTTATTGTATGTCACATTGCCAAATCACCGTATGTTTTGTTCTATTAGACACTGTCAATATCCACTGATAAAATTAATATAGTGATGAGCTTTTGGGTCAATCAGTTGGGTTGGGATGCTATGGCCATTTCCAAACACCGTATGTTTTGTCGTTAAGTTTGGAAAAAACGATCATTCCGAGAGCCGCAGTTGTGCAATATATCTTGGTAAAGGTTTGAGGAATAAGAGTGCAAGCTTAACTT
Source organism: Trifolium subterraneum (assembly GCA_951799995.1). NCBI lineage: Eukaryota > Viridiplantae > Streptophyta > Magnoliopsida > Fabales > Fabaceae > Trifolium > Trifolium subterraneum. The sequence continues at coordinate 33,131,812 of OX637468.1, forward strand.
GTCCATTTGTAGTGCAGGAGAAGTTGTTTCTTGATAAGTTTATAAAACGTTTCAAGGACAAGTCCTCTTATATATTAAGGCTGTATGAGGAAAAAAAAAACTCAATCATGCATACACCAGAGACAAATTTGGATCTAGTTTAGCTTTGCATACTTTGACATATGTTGGTTTTGTTTTGATTGGAATTTTGTCAGATTCCTGTTGCTTATCACTTATCAGTCTTAACAGCATCAAATAATTTGCCTCTATTTATATGTAAAAGTTTATTTTTCTTACATTTATAGGCATGTAATGCTCCTATTTTAGTGTCATTCCTCTTTCAAGTTTGTTTAGTCCAATAATCTATTGCAAAAATATAAATTCAGCTATACCAAAATATGTTTTTGGACTTAAAGTGGCTTTAAGTTGTAGTTCTTGTATTTATGGTTTCTTTTCAAATACCAAAAGTCCAAATAATCATGAAGACCTCTCAACTCTCATACATAAATATTGAAGCTGCTCTTGTGGTTTTGGAATTTTGGATCACAATTGTTTCCTTAAACTACTTCTGAATATTGTCTTGTGACCTTGTCATGTATAAATATATGAGTAGAGTCAAATTATAAAAAGTAGGCACGTGTATAAATATATGAGTAGAAATATAAGTCCCCATAAAAATATTGCTACACGCAGAGATTGTAAAAAAATTGACATGTGTATTATCATATGATTAGAAATATAGATCCAAGTTAGAATTATAGAAAAAATAGACACGCATATTAATATATGAGTATATAGGTTCCCGTTGAACTTATAGAAAATAGACACTTATATTAATTAAATAACATATGAGTAGAAATATAAGTTCTCATAGAAATTAATTACTATTTCCGTCTCTAAATATAGAAGATCCTCTTGAGATTTCTTTCAGTCTCCTTTTTATAAGACTTCTTTCAAAGAACAACCAAAGACTGATTTAGGCTCGCGTAAATATTATAAAAAGTAAACCCTTTTATTAATTAATATATGAGTATAAATATATGTCCCAATCGAAATTTCACCGCACGTGAATATAAGTCCCTACTGAGGTTGGTATATATGTTGTGACTTCAGTGTGATGCAGGGTTTGTTTTCCTTTGAGAGTTGAGACTCAAATATTCATCTCAAAGTCTTCGGTGACTCAACAATATTTCTGCATACTTCTTGACTTATCCTTAATTTCTTGCGATCAAAGAAACAAACATGGCCTCCCTTGCCAATGTAACAATAACCTCAACTTTAATAGAGTGCATGTTAAAAAGTTATACACACAAACATAACCACAATTACCATTATTTTTTTTATATATTTGCTCAACTAATTTAAATTGTCATCATTCTAGTCTCATCTCTACAACAATTTTAGGATCTCGATCTAAATAATTTAAATACTTGAAGCAATTTCATGTTTGAGACATTCTATAAATTTTTAACATTAAAAACTAAATTATCTTTCACCAATACGGAAGGTATGATAAACAAAAAAAAGGGGGTTGAATTATGATTTGTATGTTTAAAAACTATTCTTAAAAGAGAGGATTGCAGCGGAATAATAAAGAAATAAACACAATCAAGATGAGAAGAGTTAGAGAGGATAACACAAGAGATTTATTTTATACTGGTTCCTCTCACAAACGAGAGTAGTCAAGTCCCCTTACACTTCTAAGGGATTTCACTATAATCACACAAGATTACACAAATGCTCAAGCACACAAGCAAAATACTTTAACAATGTTCAAGTAAACAAGCAAGAGACTTCAACAATGCTCAAATTACAACTAACAAGAAACTTCACAAGTTGCTCAAGCACACAAGCAAGAGACTTTGAATCTTACACAAGATAATATAAGTTGAAACAAATTTGCACCTAAGACCAGAACTTCTCAGATTGAAACAAAGACAAAGTATTTAGAACTTCTCAAGAATGAAGCTTTCAGAGTCTAAATCTTGTGCTAGTGTTTTTCGTTGATAGCTTGAATGTTCAGCAAAAATTGTTTGAATCAATTGTAGTTCACTTGTTATCCCAGTCAAAGAGGTCTTGTATTTATAGGCAAATAAAATGTAGACGTTTGAGGATGACCGTTGTAGAAGATAATGTTGTCAGCTCTGGAATTTTAACTTATACCAAAAGAAGCAAAGCACTCCTACTTCCTTGTTCTTGAAGAGAGACTGTTTACTCAAACTGAGTAAAGTTGTACTTTTGTCTAGACGCTCCTTCTAAAGAATTAGGAGAGACATATAATCTTGTCTCTTTGTCATATGTGGAATTTGAACGTTGAGGAGTATTTCTTTAAACATAGATACATCCGAGTAATTAAATATGACATTCTTGTACAACATCTGAGACCGTACTATAGATGCATCTGATGAACTTCTTCTGGCCTCAGAGAATTTTCATGCCTCCGATAGACTTATCAACTTCTTGGACCTCTCAAAACCTATCATTTTTTTTTTACGAAATATCCTATCTTCTTAATTTCTGCATATTTATAAGTAGATTATTAGTGATTCCAATTGTGCATTTAATACTTTGTTATCATCAAAACTTTATGAACCATTTGGGATATGTTGTTATGAACCAATTTTGTTCCAACAAATACTACTACTAACAATAATAATAACTACATTACATATGATAAAACATCATATTATAGATAAAACATAAATTTAGTTGGATATAACAAAAATATTTATCATTTCAAAGTCAATCAATCTTAGACAACAAAAAACTTTTGCAGAGACTAAAATGGCTATCAGTCTTCCTAACTAAAAAGATAAAAAGATTAGAGAACGTTTGTTTTATAATTAAAAAAAAAATGAAGTAGAGACAACAGAAAACATAAGCATAAGCATAGATCAGACGAACTAACTATAAATGTGCGTTTGATTTGTAAAACGGTAGGTATTGGAGAGTATAGAACAGTACAATACATGATAGAATAAGATAATACGTTATATGATAAAATTGCATTGAAGAGAGATAATATTTTTTATATTAAAAAATAAAATGGGCATTTTCGTATTTTTTATAGTTGTACCGTTTAGTGGAGGACAAAAATTCTTGTTTTTTTGTCATGTCCCTTACTACTTATTTGTCCAGTCTCGTAAAATTCTGAATCAAACAAGGTACAAAAAAATTGTCCAATCCAGTTCCATGTCTTTTAGCCCGCACCCTTAAATAAAGGGTTTTTTAAACCTTTGATTAAATTTCCAAACAATAAAATTGCTTTTCTGACCCCCCCCCCCCCCAATTTCTTCTTTACCCCCCAAACTGACGTTTTTGCCCATGGTGCTTCAAAAAATTTTGCCAGGAATTCTCGGTTCGTAAAAACCGAGACCCCCCTTTGAATCACTTCGGTTAATATTAACCGAGACACCCCCTAGAGTGACTTCGGTTAATATTAACCGAGACCCCCCTTTGATTTCCTCGGTTAATATTAACCGAGCTATCCTTTTATACCGGGCGTTGTAACATTGCTTTGATGACATCGTGTTCTCGGGATCTCTTTCTTTCAATGTCGATAGGATATTTCTTGGTGGAACCAAATTCTTGGTCATTTCATTCACCAATAGCGTCTCTTCCGGCTTCAACCGACCCGCCACAAGATGCCCCTCAAGCTCCGTGTCCAACTCGTGGTTGTGTATGCCATTCACCACTGTCATATGCCATAACTTTGTTTCTTTTGCATAATAACCACGAAGTCGGAATGGACATCCGCACTTCCTAGTTCCCGTAGAATCGGCTTTCAACTTCTTTTTAGGTGGCACGTACTTGCCGCTTCGTTCGCACTCCAACACAAAAAACGGCTTCCTACTCTTATCCCCGCCGTTGTCCGATCTCCTAACTATAATGGTAAACTTCAATTTCTGTGCAACTTTTTTAGCCCATGTGATCAAATCATCTTTGGAATTCTCTTTAGCCGCAATCACAAAATGATGTCCGATGTCAATTGATATTGGTGGCGGTTGAACCGGAACCGGAACAATGTCAAGTGGTTGTGACGGTTGATCTTCCATGACTACAAACCAAGCAAATGCAAATAATTTAATTAGCAACCTTTAATTGTTACAATCCTAATAGAATACTAAGTACACACCTACAATACTAATAAACAATTTGTACTACAATTTATAAGTCATTAGTAACCAATTATATCAAAAAAAATTACAAGTCAGAAGCTGCCAGATTTTTTAAAAAACGCAGCCTAGCTCGGTTCGTAAAAACCGAACCATGTTTTGGTTAATAGAAACCGAGCGATTCCTGTCAGATACCCTACGTAACTAGACCTATGACAGCCACATTTAAACAAAATTTAAATCGGTGATTACCTTAATTTCACGCTTTAATGAGTGTTGGATGTTGTAGAGGAACCTTTGATGTTGAATCCAAGCCTTGAATGAGCACCAATTAGGATTTGATTTGGGCAGAGGAATTTTAAAAGTTTTGCTGAAAATAAGAATTGACTGCTGGTTGTTCTATATATAGGTGTAGGTGTAGCTCGGTTTTTAAAAACCGAGAGGTCAGTTCGGTTTCTACGAACCGAGAGAACTTGACAAAAATTTTGGTACCCCAAGAGCAAAAACGTCAGTTTGGGGATAAAGAAGAAAGGGGGGGGGGGGGGGGGGGTCAGAAAACCAATTTTCTCCAAACAATCTTTGATGTTGAATCCAAACCTTGAATGAGCACCAATTAGGATTTGATTTGGGCAGATGAATTTTAAAAGTTTTGCAGAAAATAAGAATTGACTGCTGGTTGTTCTATATATAGGTGTAGCTCGGTTTTTAAAAACCGAGAGGTCAGTTCGGTTTCTACTAACCGAGAGAACTTGACAAAAATTTTGGTACCCCAAGAGCAAAAAGGTCAGTTTGGAGATAAAGAAGAAATGGGGGGGGGGGGGGGGGGTCCTCTTTCTCAACACCTTTCATTTCCAATTTTACTCAGACCATTCAGATACTGCACAACCACAGCATCAGAATCAGAATCAGACACACACCCATTTCCAGTATCATATCTCATCAACAATTTCGGTTTCTCAACTCAATCAGCTGTCAAAGCTTTCAACCAAAGACAGGTTCGTTTCAATACAATAGAAAAGCCTAATTCAGTTATCACCTTCTTCAAAAACAACGGTTTTTCACACTCCGACATACGCATCATCATCACAAAAGAGCCACGGTTACTTTCATCACAACCCCATAAAACCGTATTGCCAAAGTTTCAATTTTTTCTATCCAAAGGTGTTTCTTCCTCTGATATTGTTTCATTGTTATCTGCAAACCCTGCAATTTTACGAAGTAGCTTGGAGAAAAGAATAATCCCTCTTTTTGTATTATTAACTAGGTTCTTGAAATCCAACAAGGATGTCATTGTTTGCTTAATTCGACAATCGACGTCATTATCTCGTACTCCATATGACGTTATTGTGGCTAATATCAATATGATGATTGATTTTGGATTTCGTGATTCTACCGTCGCTAGATTGCTTCAAATAAGGTCATCTATATTTTGTTCAACTGATTTGTTTAAGTCATTGGAGGAAGTTAAGGCTTATGGGTTTGATCCTTCAACGACTACTTTTGAGGCTGCTTTGATGGCCAAGAAATGTATGACTAAAAAACTTTGGAATCGGAAAGTTGATGTCTTTAAGAAATGGGGTTGGTCCGATGAAGCTGTTTTTCAAGCATTTAGGTCATATCCTGGTTTAATGTTGGTTTCAATTGATAAGGTTAATTTGGTGATGAGTTTTTGGGTCAACCAATTGCATTGGAATTCCTTCGCACTTACTAAATTGCCAAATATGTTTACTTATAGTTTACATAAAAGGATCATTCCAAGGGCCTCAGTTTTGCAATATCTTTTGATGAATGGTCTGCGAAAAAAGAATGCAAGCTTAGTTCACCCATTTAGGTATTCTGAGAATTTGTTTTTGAAAAAGTTTGTTTTCAGCTTTAAGGGAGAGTCTGATTATCTATCAAAGCTATATGAGGAAAAAATGAAACTTGCATACTCAGAGGAAAACAATGGCATGCCACTCACTAAATAGGTGACTTCATAATATTCTTTTGTTATGTAACCTTAGCTTGTTAGTTCTTAAAATTTAAGTGATTATTCTTTCTATGCCAAGATAGGGGATGCTAACTGACTTGTTTTATTTGCAAATTAGGATCAGATTGCCAGAGTTGGTCCTAATAATAACCTTGTGATTTTTCTTACACATTATATTTATTTCTACCTATCTAGTAGATATAGAAAAGCTGAAATGGTCATGCATTTATATGGTCAGGGAATGTTCATGAAATGGTGTTAGTTCTCCTTCCATGTTTATTCATTCCATCAAGAGTCCATAGTAGTATATACAAACTATGTAGACAGGTCTACTGAATTTATCGATTGAAATTTTAAGCTTGAAATTATTAAGTTATTTCCCTAGCTGTTTTTCTATACATTATCCTTTTTATTGAAACTACTGCATAAACTCAGCTATACCAAACAATGTTTTTGGACTTTTTTGGACAAGAATATGTTTTTGGACTTAAAGTGGCTTTTAAGTTGTAGTTGTATTTGTGATTTCTTTGCAAATAGCAAAAGTTGTCAGTCACTCAGTTGTAGTTGTATATGTTTTTCTACCCTTTTATCCAACACTTTTCGTTCCCATTTTCAGCCTCCAGATTCTGCACCACAACAACTACATTAGAATCAGACACACACCCATTTGCCGTATCCTAACTCATCAACAATTTCCGGTTCAGGAGCATGTTAAATATTTCTTGTGACATACAAACATTTTAAAATTCCATTTTGCAATAAAAATCAGAGCATGCTGAATTTTTAGTTTTCCTAGATCTAGTGGTACTTTCAGATCTGATCTTTATGTGGTAGTGTAGAAATTTGAGAAATGAGAAATATAGCTAGAAGTTGTTGGTCTGTCAAACTTGGAGATATAGCTTAGTATGCAAGAACAAGGAATGGTACATTTTATAAATTTGGCTGTAATATATGTTTTGTACTTCAATATCCCTTTAGTGATTCTAATTGGGATTCCTTACCCTTGTTGGTCAACAATATTTCTGCATACTTCTTGACTCATCCTTAATTTCTTGCGATCAAAGAAACAAAAATGGCCTCCCTCTCGATCTTCTTCCAAAGTGGAATATTGTGCTCTAGCCTCAACAACATGCAAGCTTCAGTCATTCAGTGACTTAAATATCTTCTCCTAGACCTACAAATATCATTCACCATGCCAACGCCTTTATACTGTGATAGCCAATCTGCACGTCATATATAGAACCTTATATGAGAATGAGAAAAAAATGAGAGGAAAAGTTTAAATTTATAGAATTTTTGCTTGAATTCCAAGTTGCAGCCTACTACAACGCGGGAAACCAAATCTTTTTAGGATCCACGTTGATGTTACACTCGATGATCTGAAACACCAATCGACCCAACTCAACCGCCATTTCCACTTTCGCGATCAAAGAAGGGTGACTGACGTCGAGTATCACCGTCTGTCGATTTGCTCAAACAGAACAGTGTTGTTCATCAACATGAAGCTTCAGAATGACGACGATGCGAGAACAATGTTCTCTATTTTTTCTCGGTACATCACAAAGGGACCGATCGAGATAGACGCTAAGTTGGTTTGATATGTCGAAGCTATATTTTCAAACTTGAACTGTCCGAGGACCTTCGATGAGATCGCGACTTGCATGGCTGTACACGAATGCCATGATTTGATTTTTAAGTATTTTATTAGACTATATGTTATTCTTGTTCCATATTCACTTTGAAATTTATTTGGTACAAACTGTGATTGGATCTAGTTTAGCTTTGCATACTTTGAATATTGTCTTGTGACTTGGTCATGTATAACCTGACAGAGTAATTTCTAGATGCATGTAATTGGAATTTAACCTCTGGACCTCTTGCAAATAAATCAACAACTTGCCTCCTATTTTGTTTATGTTATTAGATTTTGTTCACTCTGAAAGGAAAGATTTTTCTCATGAATCTCACCTGTAATGGATGAAGAAGTTTATGTTTGATTGAAGCATTGTGAAGAAATATTGATCTACCTATGTAACAAAATCATTTTTCAGATGTTTCAATTGAGATGTGTGGAGTGATTTTAATGTCACTTCCCTATCCGCGCCGGAAAATTGTTATTGGAAATTGAACGAATTCCACGCCAAAAACGTTGGAATGGTCATTGCTCAAACTATCCTCACTCAATAAATACCGACGAAGAGGATGAAGTTGGTGGTGTTGATGAATAGCGATGGGAGGTGATGAAGAAAAGATAGGTGGTGATGAAGAAAAGTGCAGGGATCAAAACCAAAAGATGGTACAATTGCAGGGACTGAGTACATATTTAAACCTTCATTAATTGAAATGATGTAGTGTAGGTTGAAAATGAGTTGACTCGAACCTGTCTATGCTTGACTCAATAAAAATTAATTCTGTTTGGCTTGTTTTAGTTTGTTTGCTCAGATCACATAACTCTTGGCTTAAAAATGAGTTCAGCTCAATAGGAATTAATTCAACACAAAACTATATTTGAGTTCAATACAAATTTGTTTTCTAACTCGAAGTCAACTCTTCGCAAACAATTTGGTTCAACTTTTAGCTCAAACCACATAATTCAAAAGTCAAAATTTTAAATTTGTGAGAAACTGGATAAGAATATTGTGCATAATAACTAATACTTGGATACAACCTCCATCGCATGTTGCTCTTATTATAAATAATCTTAATCTCCATTTTTCATATACATCTTAATCTCCATTTTTCATGTACATTTGAATGTGAAAGAATTTATTTTTGAAATCCGTAAAAACTACAAAATTGTGCATGACATTGTCTATCAATTTTAATGTGCCTAATTTTTGTCCTATTATTGTTAAGTTTTGTCATATTTGTGCCATTCTTAACTGCTGACCCTAGGAATTCTACAAAGTCACTTGAAGAAATGAATAATCCCTCTTTTTGAGTTATTAAGTAAGTTTATGAAAACCAATAAGGATGTCATTGTTTGCTTAATTCAACATTCATATTCACTAGCATAATACCCGTGTATACGCAGGGGGAATTTTTTTTCAAAATACCCCTGTACACACAAAAATATACCAAAATACCCTACTTTGAAAAAAAAATCCCAAAATACCATACTTTTTGATTGTGAGTGGAACGCTCCATTGGAGAGTGGACGTTCATACACAGAACGCGCCATCCCCAAGTTGGCGTTCATGTGCAGAACGCGCCATCCCCATGATGGCGTTCAGTTCTGGGTTTTTTTTTTTTTTTTTTTCGTTTTTTAGTTTCTGCAACAGTTTTTAACGGTTGCCTTAGAACCAAAAACGTTGTCTTTAAATGCTAACGCAACAGTTCCTCAAAACAGTATCTGCATAACACGCAACAGTTTTAAAGCGTTCTCTAAAGTGTTCTATGCATGTTTAATAATGGAAGAATTTCTAAGCACTGTAGAAAACGCTTTAAAACCGTTGCGTGTTAAGCATATAGATACTGTTTTGAGGAAGTGTTGCATTAGCTCTTAACGACAACACTTTTTTGTTCTAAGGCGACGGTTAACATCCGTTGCCGAAACTAAAAACGAAAAAAAAAACCAGAACTGAACGCCATCATGGTGATGGCGCGTTCTTCACATGAACGCCAACTTGGGGATGGCGCGTTCTGTGTATGAACGCCCACTCTCCAATGGAGCGTTCCCCTCACAATAAAAAAGTAGGGTATTTTGGGATTGTTTTTTCAAAGTAGGGTGTTTTGGTATTTTTTTATGTGTACAGGGGTATTTTGGAAAAAAATTCTACGCAGGGGTCGCGGCGTTGCCGCGATATTTTTTATCGCATGGCGAATATTGTATTGTATGAAATTAGTTCCTTTATTAAATTATCATTGTAAAGATTGTTGTCCGATTTAAGGTAAAATTACTTGTGATAATATGATCGAAAACTATTTTTCTATCGTTTTGAAATAGATGGAATAGTAATATGGTTGACTTGCAATTACTTTAGATATTGTTTTTTTTACACATATTTTAGATATCTACTACTACTATAACAAAAGTAATTACAATCACTTTCCCTAATTTGTCCTCCTAAATTTTGCTCAACTCCCAAATCTTATACCCTTTTGTGCCATTTTACTCTTAATTTTCCTCATAATTATTTTATCTACTACTATAATAAAAGTAATTACAATCACCTTCCCTAATTTGTCCTCCTAAATTTTGCTCAACTCCTAAATCTTATATTATACCCTTTTGTGTCATTTTACTCTTAATTTTTCTCATAATTATTTTATTTTATTGATTCTAAGCATAATAATTATCCTTTTTTTTTCTTTGGTACATTGTTTACAAAGTTAAAAACTGACATTTATAAAAAGGTTACTTAATGCCAGTTTGTTGGAATTCAAAGTATCTTTCACTTCTTCCCCTTTCATTGCATCATACAACTCACATTACAATCACAACAAGTAACCATTTTAAAATTGAGTTCTTTACTGACATGAAAAAAAAATGCTTAAGTGACTAATGTTTGGTCTATACTTATGAAAATATGTTAACCATTAACATTCTACATTTTAGACCTTGATGTGATTTTAAACATGAAACATCATTAACATAATAGATAGTAAGATACTCAATAGATCTTCGATTTTACGAATATTTTTAAAAACACTGTGTAAATATTTCTCATTAAGACACATTGAAAAACATTAATTTGGTTCAAATATGTCATTCTTACAATTATTTTTTTTGTAACCAAGAATTATATATAATTTTTTTTATACTTTTAAATGTTATTTATTCAATTATATTATGTCACCCATATTTCATAAGGTCAACAAGGGTGATAAAAATATTTATACACATTGATATAAGCATACAAAGTTTGTAATGGACACGACACAATTATATGTCATTGATACCTAAATAAGTATGAGGGTCATTGATGGATAAAAAAAAAGAAAGAAGAAGGCAAGTTTCTATCACTCATAAATATATATGAGACATAACAAACCGTATGCGAATATATAAACATATAAAATCTACAACGGGTGTGGTACAAATATTTTAACGGATTTTTGCATTTAAAATAAACAAATATTTTATAAAAATTTCACATTAATATTGATATTCCAAAACTACTTATAAATTTTCAAAATTTTATTATATCAAATTTTTTATCTATTAATAATTAACGGAGCCGTGCGAATGCACGGGTATTTTGCTAGTTGTTGATAAATATATATCTTGTATTTTCTATTGCGAGTTTATTTGAATCATAAATATTACTCCCTCCGGTCTCATATATAAGCAAAAAAAAAAAAAATTGGAAGTCTCAAATATAAGCAAAAACTACTATAATCATTGTATTTATTATCAATATTCCAATTTTACCCTTAGTTTCACTTTTACCCATGATAAATAGTAATTTAATTTAAAACAAAAAGTAAAGGTAAAATTGGAAGTGACATACTTTATCTAATAATTTACTCCACTTTCTTAAAGGATGTGCCTTTTTTTTGTTGTTGTTGGTTATATTCAAGACTAGAGGAGTACTCCCTCTAGTCTTAATTAAAATTGGATGTATCTAGTCTATATTATTATCTAGATACATCAAACCTTGAATGTATTTAAAAAGTAAAACATTTCTTATAATTAAGACCGGAGGGAATACTAAATATTAAAATTGACAAATTTATTGAAAAAAAATTGTTTATAATTAGAAAATGGATATATTAGTTACTTAAAATTTTCATTAGGAACAACTTATTTTCCATGTATAATAGGTATTTAAATTTTTTATAAGCAAAACTTTGTTCCCCGTATTTAGTAGTTATTTAATTTTTTTCATTAGCAGCAACTTGTTTTCCTGCGTACAATAGTTAATCTAAATTTTATCAACAACATTTTATCCTATGTATTTTAAAAAAAGTTATTCATGACAACTTGTCAAGTATATATAATAGTTAGTTTAAAAAATTATGAGCGATATTTTGTCTCGTGTATATTAGTTATTCATTAAAATTCATATTTAATTCATCCCTTAATAAAAAAACTAATCTTTTGCAAGAGAGATTTAATATGTTAAAGATGACCGCAGAAAAATTCAAATTTAATTTATCCCTTTTTAAAATAAGTATCTTTTATGTATCAATGTCAAACATTTATCTTATTCATGAGATAAAAAGTAGGCACGCATATTAATATATGAGTAAAAATAAAGATCCGAGCAGAAATTATTGGACAAAAAAAATAAAAATAAATTAAACCAATTGCTTACTAATATTGTTATTACAATGACATCAGCTGCCTTTTTTTTGACACAAAAACAACAATATTCATTCATTCAAATACATATGAAAACATCAATCGAAATCATTACATACTCAATTTTGCTAAAAACTAATAAGGATGAATCTGCAAACAAGCGCAAAGCATCCGAGTTAATAGCATAAAACGGCCTAATGTCTATGACAAAGCCTACGATTGATATGGCAAACTTCAAATGTCCGGAGTAATCATGTATCCGGATCTGCAGCGTTGATGATGCTAAAGTCATTGAATCTGCACTGAATTTGGATCGAAATAAACCTGCAAATCTGAACAAAAGAACAAACACCGTACGAAGACGGGACAAACACCGTACCAGACGGGAAATCAAAACAAATACTCCGCACTAAGACGGAATTAAAACAACACTAGATGAAAAAACACAAGAAAGAAAACTCAAATAAACCCTAAAAAATATGTGGATATCACTTATTTAAATAAAAGGAAAAGAAAACAATCAAGAGGGGTGATTTCGGATCAAAATTGATCCGAAATCACCCCTCTCTAATCGATAAACTAAGAGAAGCAAAGAAAAAAATTTGCCGGCAGCCGAAAGAGAGAAAGAATTAGGGTGAGAGGCTTATAATATTATGTCATCAGCTGCCTTTTTAATGGTTTTCATTCTTTGACTAACCTAATGTGCAAAAGAAACAAGAGAAAACGGAATATGCACTGACGGTGTAAAATAATTTTACACTGTCAATCAATACCAACCATATTTTCCACCACGTATCCCACTTTCTTGATATGACCTGACAAAATAATAATTGTTTATTGAATATCGTGTAAAATTATTTTATACCGTTGGTGCATCTCCATTAAACTCAAGAAACAATCTACTTTTAAACTAACAATCCCCTTATTAGGGGAGAAAGGTGATGTGAACTTTAATATTTGTTTTACAAGAACTTTAATATTATTTTAAAACTATATTTTATCAACTAATAATATGGCAAGCATGGTTTGGGCAAGTGTCACTTTTCTTTCCCACAAGTGTGTATACATCCCGACATTGGTGTTGTTTGGAATTGTAACATTTAGATTGAAGTTGTCACATCATCATAAATTGATTCGTTGGGCACCAAATCATTTTTCGTAATTGTGCTCACATACAATTGGTGAATGGCGGTCATGTTAGGGAAAAACCCTAGCAGAGCGGTCAATAACACCAATTTTATGAATTAATTAAAATAAATTATTAAAACAAAAAAAAACTAAAGTTTTCAATTAATTATTTAAAATAGAGGATGTTATGGCTGAAGTTAATATGCATAAGGATGTTTTTATGCTCAGTGCATAAGTTGTTTCTAGCCATTCGATCATGATCATATTGATGACACATGTTATGATCTGAAGGGCTCACACTGTGTGCGGTCACAATCTCAAGCTCTCTGAATCGCGAATCGCCGTCGGAGCCGTCTATATCGTATCACCGTCCTCTTCTCTCTCTCAAGCTCTCTGTGAATCGCGACCTTCTCGCCGTCGTCTTCAGCCGTCGATATCGCTGTCATCTTCTTGTGTCGTTCGTGAATCTCCACCTTCGCACACCTTCTTCTTTGGTTTGAACTTTCTCCACTCTATACTTTGATTTTTATTTTGATTTTTTATTTTGATTTTGATTCTGATATGCATGGATTCTGATATTATACTAGCTTGTAGATTTTGATTTTTTATTAGTGGTCATCAATTTTCAATCCATGTATGAATGTTGTTTTTGCCTGAAACCATTAGGCAAGTATTTTGGTTTCACATTAGTCAAGTATTTTGATTTTGATTCTGATATTCTATTTTGAAATGAAGATGGTAAGGTTTATTAGTTCTGAGGACAAGGATTCAATGATCCTATATTTCATAAATTTGTCCGAATTCTGATTAAGTACTGTATCATCTTGCCTTGGAGGTTCATCCATTTGATTCTCATCTGTATGTATAAGCTCTACTGTTTTACAGTTATAGCTGTTTTCCATCCATGTTAAGTTTAGTGGGTTTGCATAAATCCTAGTATCTTGCCTCCCCACCCTCACACTGCCCCCAATATTTATGTTAAAATTTGACTCATGTTTGCTTATTGATTACAGATTGAAAAACCGGAGTGATGCTAGTGACGTGAATCACATTATCACATTATTTCTTCAACTGACAACGCAGTTGGAAGCAAGTTCTAAGAATGTGCACGGCGGAGACGTCCTACTGAAGTCATTGGACAATGACTTGCCACCAATGTTAAGCTCTACTTCCTCAAAGTATAAGAAAAGTAGATTAGTGAATGAAAGGAAGTACAGGAGTAATGGAAAACATAATGTTTTGGATACCTCTGATAGAGAAATTAGGAGGCGCTTAACAAAGTTGAATAAGAAATCCATGGGCTCAGAGAGTGAAACATCTGATGATCTTGATAGGTCTTTTGAAGATGAAAAGAGTGACAGTGATACTACGACTAAGTCTGAAAGTGACCATGAAGTACGTTCACAAATTATGGTTAGGAAGCCAAGAGGGGATGGATGCTTCTCGCCTGAGGAAGAGTTGGATTTTATAACTGATGACCGAGAGTAGGGTGCTCGCATGACGAAAGCAAGCCTGGTTCCTCTAGTTACCAGGAAATATGAAGTCATTGATCATTATTGCATTGTAGCTGATGAGGATGAGGTGCAGAGGAAGATGCGGGTTTCATTACCAGATGATTATGCAGAGAAGATGAGTGCGCAAAAGAATGGCACAGAGGAGTCAGATATGGAACTTCCCGAAGTCAAAAGTTTCAAACCTAGGAAGCAGCTTGGGAACGAGGTTATTGAGCAAGAAGTTTATGGAATTGATCCTTACACACACAACCTTTTGCTTGATTCTATGCCAGAGGAGCTAGATTGGTCTCTGCAGGAGAAGCATTTGTTTACAGAAGACATGCTCCTTCGGACGTTGAATACGCATGTTAGGAGCTCTACTGGAACTGGAAATACTCCAATGAGCTAATTCTGGATTATTTGATGTGGAAATTCTGGAATAAAGTTTCTGGACTAATTGCAGGTTTATGGAATAAAGTCATATGTATACATTCTGTGTTCTCTAACTTGATTAAACTAGTTATGATCCATTCTTTCCAAAATCTAAACATTTGTGTTTTACATATGCTGCATAATGTCAAATACCTGGGCAATAATCTATCTACTAGAGAGAATAAAAAACTGTGAACACATCTAATTGGCTAATTGCTGTGGTACACTTTGTCGTGAATATTTTTTTTTTTGAATGGCTCATGAATAAAATAAGTATGATCTATTCTCTACAATTCTTGACATTTCTATGCTTTACATGTAAAACATATTAAGTAGGCATTAGATCATTTGTTTTTCTTGTTTGCCTCAGGGATTTGGACAAATTTTTGCTTTGCCAGCTAAGATTTTGTATTGAATGTTTCCGGTTTCATTCACAATGTGTTCATATAGGTGTCTTTTCATGAATAGATGTACTGTTATGGTGTAACAAAACTGAAACCATTTAACAAGACTAATGGTTTCAGTGTATAACATATTAAAACCATTTAACAAGACCAATGGTTTCAGTGTCTAACTTTAGTCAATATTAATGGGTTAACAATCCCTTATACACTGAAACCAAATATTGCATTTGTAAATTGTATGTCTATTTGAGCTTTAAAATCAAACTTGTAAAGGATGTGAGACATGGTTGTGTATTTTTGGATACAACCAAACATGGTTTATTAATAATTCATTATATTTGATAGAACAAAAGACATTATATTAGCTACATATGATTGGATGGAACAAATATACACATGACTAGCTACATATGATAGAAAGAAATACAAATTAAAACTGAAACCATTTAACAAGAGTAATGGTTTCAGTGTATAACTTACTGAAACCATTAGTCTTGATAAATGGTTTCAGTGTACAAATCCATCATAGGCTAATAATATTCAAAATCAAGGTTATAATATTGAAAATCATAAGTATGAAAATCAATCAAGAGTTATTTCCTTTCACCAAGAGTGGCTAGAGGCACACAAAAGAAAAATTAAATTTCGAAAGTGGCGAGAGGTTTTTTCAAAATGGGTCTGCTTAATAGTTAATGTCGTTCAAATGCATTTATAATTAAGTTGAGAAAGATTAAAATGTGTTGGATTCGGAGAGAGGAGAAGTGTCTTCGAATCAACCAATGAACCTAAATTTCGGGAGAGGTGATGTGTTGGATTCAAATGCACGTCCTTCAAATGGGTTGATTCGAAGACCATCCTTATCTTTCTTATGTTGGCAGATCATCCTTAAGTATGTTTCAACTAATGGAAGTTCCTAAACCTTTTATCAAAAGTGTATATGTAACTGAAACCATTTAACAAGACTAATGGTTTCAGTGTATAACTTACTGAAGCCATTAGTCTTGATAAATGGTTTCAGTGTATAACTTGCTGAAACCATAAAACCATACTTATGGTTTCAGTGTACAAATCCATCATCGGCTAATAATATTCAAAATCAAGGTTATAATATTGAAAATCATAAGTATCAAAACCAAAATCAAGAGTTATTTCCTTTCACCAAGAGTGGCTAGAGGCACACAAAAGAAAAATTAAATTTCGAAAGTGGCGAGAGGTTTTTTCAAAATTGAGATTATTTTCAAATGGGTCTTCTTAATAGTTAATGTCGTTCAAATGCATTTATAATTAAATTGAGAAAGATTAAAATGTGTTGGATTCGAAGAGAGGAGAATTGTCTTCGAATCAACCCATAAACCTAAACCTCGGAAGAGAGGTGATGTGTTGGATTCAAATGCACGTCCTTCAAATAGGTTGATTCGAAGACCATCCTTATCTTTCTCATGTTGGGAGACCATCCTTAAGTAGGTTTCAACTAATGGAAGTTCCCGAACCTTTTATCAAAAGTGTATATGTAACTGAAACCATCATCTCAAGAAATTCAAAAATTCAGAAATCCATCATAAACTAACATAACAAGAAATTAAATTTTTTTATCTATATACGAATCCAAAAACTAACTAAGACATCATCTAGAACCTAGACATCATGTTGCACGTGCTAGCTTTTGAGCCATGTCTTCATAGTAAGAAGCTGCTTTGTTTTCCACATAGCTTCCTGTCAGAAATGGGCTTCTCTTCCCCATTTTATCCAAGTAGTTAATCTGCAGAATAAAAACAAAACATACATAATCAGTTGTTTTAAAAAAAATACAACCTGAAACCATAAAATCATACTTATGGTTTCAATGTACAACTTACTGAAACCATTTAACAAGACTAATGGTTTCAGTAAGTTATACACTGAAACCATTTGTCAATACTAATGGTTTCAGGTCCAAATCCTCTTCACAACTAGCTAGCTATGTATGGTAGGGGGATATACAATACACATAACACATTCACTATACAAAACACCTATAAAAAGAGAAATATAACATTGAAACCATACGAATGGTTTTATGGTTTTAGCAAGTTATACACTGAAACCATTTATCAAGAGTAATGGTTTCAGTGTATAAACTATTGAAATCATTTTCAAAATCAAATTAGAATCAATACAAGCTAAATTCATTTTCCCCCTCAAAATCAAAATCAAAACAAGAACAGATGTAATACTTGCCTAATGGTTTTAAATGAATTTTAAAAGGATGAAATGATCGTTTCAATAACACAGATGTACCAAACTTGCAGAACAAATGAAAATATACCATCTAGGAGTTAAACTGTCACAATTTATTAAAAAGAAGAAAACAAAACAAGAGAAACTGACACACTTAATCCAATTTAGTGGTAATGGTTAATACAAAACATGAAGTTGCCGAGAACATAGCATGCTAATTTCGTTAGAAAACTAATTACTAACATGTATGGAAAATACTCTAACATATGCAGCATTCATTCTTATTCTCAAGAGCACTAACATCAAAACTACAATGTTTCAAATCAATCGCAATGCTCCCAAACAATGCACCTTAATTCTAATCCAGTCTTAACTTTCCAATCAAACCAAACACTTAATTCTAATTCAGTCTTAACTTTCCAATCAAAAACCATTCAATTTCACAAAAACAATAACGTAGTTTCAACAAAGCATTACTGTTATGGTAGGAGGATATAAAAAACACAGAAAGAAAGTAGTACTTGAAAATGTGACATATATGTTAGTAATAGGAAACACATTATTCAATTTCTTACAAAAACACTGTCTTGCTTACTAGATACCCCATTACATTTCAATACCAGTCATATACATTAATAGATACTCCATTATAGATGAACTCATAATCATGAAAAAACATGTTCATCACATCACAGTATAACATCTGCAAACTTGGTTTAACACTCAATGGAATAACAGGCAATCACAAATTCTCTTAAACGATAATCAACGATAAGCATTGCAGCATTGCACCAGATATAACATAAGTGAAACACAAACAAAATCACAAAAAACACACAAATAAGCAATTATTAAAAAGAATAATGAATCTATAATGTAAGAACAAATATAATGATCCAATGCAATAGAATTACCAGTGCCAGCAGCAGTAATAGCTTGTCTATACTTCTTATCCTGAACATCCCCAGCAGCAAAAACTCCCTCAACACTATGGATGCTTCTCGCCTGAGGAAGAGTTGGATTTTATAACTGATGACCGAGAGTAGGGTGCTCGCATGACGAAAGCAAGCCTGGTTCCTCTAGTTACCAGGAAATATGAAGTCATTGATCATTATTGCATTGTAGCTGATGAGGAGGAGGTGCAGAGGAAGATGCGGGTTTCATTACCAGATGATTATGCAGAGAAGATGAGTGCGCAAAAGAATGGCACAGAGGAGTCAGATATGGAACTTCCCGAAGTCAAAAGTTTCAAACCTAGGAAGCAGCTTGGGAACGAGGTTATTGAGCAAGAAGTTTATGGAATTGATCCTTACACACACAACCTTTTGCTTGATTCTATGCCAGAGGAGCTAGATTGGTCTCTGCAGGAGAAGCATTTGTTTACAGAAGACATGCTCCTTCGGACGTTGAATACGCATGTTAGGAGCTCTACTGGAACTGGAAATACTCCAATGAGCTAATTCTGGATTATTTGATGTGGAAATTCTGGAATAAAGTTTCTGGACTAATTGCAGGTTTATGGAATAAAGTCATATGTATACATTCTGTGTTCTCTAACTTGATTAAACTAGTTATGATCCATTCTTTCCAAAATCTAAACATTTGTGTTTTACATATGCTGCATAATGTCAAATACCTGGGCAATAATCTATCTACTAGAGAGAATAAAAAACTGTGAACACATCTAATTGGCTAATTGCTGTGGTACACTTTGTCGTGACTATTTTTTTTTTGAATGGCTCATGAATAAAATAAGTATGATCTATTCTCTACAATTCTTGACATTTCTATGCTTTACATGTAAAACATATTAAGTAGGCATTAGATCATTTGTTTTTCTTGTTTGCCTCAGGGATTTGGACAAATTTTTGCTTTGCCAGCTAAGATTTTGTATTGAATGTTTCCTGTTTCATTCACAATGTGTTCATATAGGTGTCTTTTCATGAATAGATGTACTGTTATGGTGTAACAAAACTGAAACCATTTAACAAGACTAATGGTTTCAGTGTATAACATATTAAAACCATTTAACAAGACCAATGGTTTCAGTGTATAACTTTAGTCAATATTAATGGGTTAACAATCCCTTATACACTGAAACCAAATATTGCATTTGTAAATTGTATGTCTATTTGAGCTTTAAAATCAAACTTGTAAAGGATGTGAGACATGGTTGTGTATTTTTGGATACAACCAAACATGGTTTATTAATAATTCATTATATTTGATAGAACAAAAGACATTATATTAGCTACATATGATTGGATGGAACAAATATACACATGACTAGCTACATATGATAGAAAGAAATACAAATTAAAACTGAAACCATTTAACAAGAGTAATGGTTTCAGTGTATAACTTACTGAAACCATTAGTCTTGATAAATGGTTTCAGTGTATAACTTGCTGAAACCATAAAACCATACTTATGGTTTCAGTGTACAAATCCATCATAGGCTAATAATATTCAAAATCAAGGTTATAATATTGAAAATCATAAGTATGAAAATCAATCAAGAGTTATTTCCTTTCACCAAGAGTGGCTAGAGGCACACAAAAGAAAAATTAAATTTCAAAAGTGGCGAGAGGTTTTTTCAAAATGGGTCTGCTTAATAGTTAATGTCGTTCAAATGCATTTATAATTAAGTTGAGAAAGATTAAAATGTGTTGGATTCGGAGAGAGGAGAAGTGTCTTCGAATCAACCAATGAACCTAAATTTCGGGAGAGGTGATGTGTTGGATTCAAATGCACGTCCTTCAAATGGGTTGATTCGAAGACCATCCTTATCTTTCTTATGTTGGCAGATCATCCTTAAGTATGTTTCAACTAATGGAAGTTCCTAAACCTTTTATCAAAAGTGTATATGTAACTGAAACCATTTAACAAGACTAATGGTTTCAGTGTATAACTTACTGAAGCCATTAGTCTTGATAAATGGTTTCAGTGTATAACTTGCTGAAACCATAAAACCATACTTATGGTTTCAGTGTACAAATCCATCATCGGCTAATAATATTCAAAATCAAGGTTATAATATTGAAAATCATAAGTATCAAAACCAAAATCAAGAGTTATTTCCTTTCACCAAGAGTGGCTAGAGGCACACAAAAGAAAAATTAAATTTCGAAAGTGGCGAGAGGTTTTTTCAAAATTGAGATTATTTTCAAATGGGTCTTCTTAATAGTTAATGTCGTTCAAATGCATTTATAATTAAATTGAGAAAGATTAAAATGTGTTGGATTCGAAGAGAGGAGAATTGTCTTCGAATCAACCCATAAACCTAAACCTCGGAAGAGAGGTGATGTGTTGGATTCAAATGCACGTCCTTCAAATAGGTTGATTCGAAGACCATCCTTATCTTTCTCATGTTGGGAGACCATCCTTAAGTAGGTTTCAACTAATGGAAGTTCCCGAACCTTTTATCAAAAGTGTATATGTAACTGAAACCATCATCTCAAGAAATTCAAAAATTCAGAAATCCATCATAAACTAACATAACAAGAAATTAAAATTTTTATCTATATACGAATCCAAAAACTAACTAAGACATCATCTAGAACCTAGACATCATGTTGCACGTGCTAGCTTTTGAGCCATGTCTTCATAGTAAGAAGCTGCTTTGTTTTCCACATAGCTTCCTGTCAGAAATGGGCTTCTCTTCCCCATTTTATCCAAGTAGTTAATCTGCAGAATAAAAACAAAACATACATAATCAGTTGTTTTAAAAAAAATACAACCTGAAACCATAAAATCATACTTATGGTTTCAATGTACAACTTACTGAAACCATTTAACAAGACTAATGGTTTCAGTAAGTTATACACTGAAACCATTTGTCAATACTAATGGTTTCAGGTCCAAATCCTCTTCACAACTAGCTAGCTATGTATGGTAGGGGGATATACAATACACATAACACATTCACTATACAAAACACCTATAAAAAGAGAAATATAACATTGAAACCATACGAATGGTTTTATGGTTTTAGCAAGTTATACACTGAAACCATTTATCAAGAGTAATGGTTTCAGTGTATAAACTATTGAAATCATTTTCAAAATCAAATTAGAATCAATACAAGCTAAATTCATTTTCCCCCTCAAAATCAAAATCAAAACAAGAACAGATGTAATACTTGCCTAATGGTTTTAAATGAATTTTAAAAGGATGAAATGATCGTTTCAATAACACAGATGTACCAAACTTGCAGAACAAATGAAAATATACCATCTAGGAGTTAAACTGTCACAATTTATTAAAAAGAAGAAAACAAAACAAGAGAAACTGACACACTTAATCCAATTTAGTGGTAATGGTTAATACAAAACATGAAGTTGCCGAGAACATAGCATGTTAATTTCGTTAGAAAACTAATTACTAACATGTATGGAAAATACTCTAACATATGCAACATTCATTCTTATTCTCAAGAGCACTAACATCAAAACTACAATGTTTCAAATCAATCGCAATGCTCCCAAACAATGCACCTTAATTCTAATCCAGTCTTAACTTTCCAATCAAACCAAACACTTAATTCTAATTCAGTCTTAACTTTCCAATCAAAAACCATTCAATTTCACAAAAACAATAACGTAGTTTCAACAAAGCATTACTGTTATGGTAGGAGGATATAAAAAACACAGAAAGAAAGTAGTACTTGAAAATGTGACATATATGTTAGTAATAGGAAACACATTATTCAATTTCTTACAAAAACACTGTCTTGCTTACTAGATACCCCATTACATTTCAATACCAGTCATATACATTAATAGATACTCCATTATAGATGAACTCATAATCATGAAAAAACATGTTCATCACATCACAGTATAACATCTGCAAACTTGGTTTAACACTCAATGGAATAACAGGCAATCACAAATTCTCTTAAACGATAATCAACGATAAGCATTGCAGCATTGCACCAGATATAACATAAGTGAAACACAAACAAAATCACAAAAAACACACAAATAAGCAATTATTAAAAAGAATAATGAATCTATAATGTAAGAACAAATATAATGATCCAATGCAATAGAATTACCAGTGCCAGCAGCAGTAATAGCTTGTCTATACTTCTTATCCTGAACATCCCCAGCAGCAAAAACTCCCTCAACACTAGTCTTCGTCGTCCCAGGCTTCGCCACAACATATCCATCCGAATCAAGTTCTAATTGACCATCCAAAAACTTAGTAGCAGGTTCATGACCAATTGCAAAAAACAATCCAGAAACCTTCAAATCAGAAACCTCTTCAGTCACCACATTCTTCACCTTCAAACCACCAAGCTTCTTATTCTCTCCATCTCCATAAGCCTCAACCACCGCCGAATTCCATATCACCTTAATCTTACTATTACTCAAAGCTTTACTCTGCATAATCTTTGAAGCCCTAAACGTATCCCTACGGTGAATTATATAAACTTCTGAACCATATTCTGTTAAGAACGTTGCTTCCTCCATAGCCGAGTCACCACCTCCGATCACCGCTAACGGCTGTTTCTAAAGATCGGAGCAGCACCGTCGCAAACAGCACAAGCTGAGATCCCTCGGTTCCAGAAACCATCAGGACCATCACCAGAGCCAGTAAACGGTAACCGTTTCGCAACAACACCGATAGCGACAATAACGGAATCAACCTCAACGGTTCTTGAATCAGTAAAAACCCTAAAAGGACGAGATGAGAAATCGACCTTAGAATTGGTACGAACGCAGACGGCGGAGTTGGAAGCGACGGCGGAGTTAGAGTGGAGATATTTTGTCTGAAAGATTTTGTCTGTTAGGTTAGGGTGAGGGTGAGGTGTACGAAGTGGGGGTGTATGAAGCAAGGACATGGGGTGTATGAACGAAGTGGGGGTGTATTCAGCAGTTTACTGTAGCTTATGCACCATAACCGGACCCAGGATGTTATATATACATGTATCTAGACAATTAATATTACCACTATATGAAGAACTTCTTCTTGTAATTTTTTAATTCTACCGATCTTAAACAAAATCAATGAATAATAATCTTATTAATTAATCTAATAATTAAAAAAATTACTATTTGTGACACCATTAATCTAATAATTTTTTTTTTGGTAGGTAAAGAGGGCTAACGCCCAAAAAACGAAAAAAAACTATAAAGATACACGAATATACCTAGGCATGCAAGTCCCGGAAATGTCATCAAAGAGGAGACTCGAGATCTCCCTATGAGGAGTCTCCATAACATATGTGTTAAAAGAATCCAAAGAAAAGCTAAAATTAGCTAGCCAATCGGCACTTCTATTTCCCTCCCGCCAGGTATGATTGAAAAACACCTGCCAGTTCAACTTTAAAAGCTCTTGTATACGAACCACCAAAGTTGGAGGATTGCCATTGATTTTGACTTTCCCTGTGATCATGTCAACCAAAGTTTTTGAGTCACTTTCCACTTGAAGTAGGTGGAAACCTTGTCTCCAAGCAAGCTGCATTCCCAAGTACATTCCCCACATTTCAGCAGAGAGAGCATCACAAGTTCCAATTTTCCGTGCGTATCCTTTGATCCACCTACCGTCCGAGTTCCGAAAGAGTCCACCACATCCAGCTAACCCCAAAGAATCTTTGTAAGCTCCATCACAGTTAAGTTTGATCCAGCCCTCCCGAGGTTTATTCTAGCCAATGAAAACAGTGTTGAATTGATGAATATTTAGAGGATGTTGAGTGTATTTGTTGATGTCTTCAACCATCTTGAGAATCTTGAAAATTGAATCATTCGGACGCTGAAACTGATCTTCAAAAATAGTTTTATTCCTCCACATCCACATGTGCCAACACGCCAGCATAAAAATCGTGCTCCATTTCTTATTATGAGTGCCAAGCAGCTGATTGTTAATGTTGTTAAAGTCTCTAATAATCTTTTTAATTCTACCGATCTTATTAATTAATCTAATGATTAAAAAAATCAATGGACCTAGTCATTTTTTTAGGAACATGAACCTAATCATATTCGATACAATGTGATCAATTAGTCTAAAAATTAGAAATGTTTCATATTCTATTTATACAATTAATAAAACAGTGTGTGTACGTCGAAATAATTAATCTAAATTTTACAACATGAGCTTAATCTTATTTGATACAATGTGTCAAAAAAAAAACTAATACAATGCATTTGATTTTAGTTTAGAAAAGATTATTTTGAGTTAGTCAATATATTTTTAAAACTTAAAATCTAATATTTTACTATAATGAAAAACAAATTCATTCAAAAATCAATTGATTCGACTAATATTATACCTCACAAATTCAAAGCACTTATTAAATATCTAGTATATATAAAGAAAATAAAGAATACGCTTAATAGCTTCTCATCTACTATGGCTGGGACCTTTTATGGCAGATATTGGTGCACAAACCCCTTTTTTCTATATTTTTAGAGAAAGAGAATTAATATATGATCTATTTGAAGCTGCGACAGGTATGAGAATGATGCATAATTATTTTCGGACTCATCATATCCAACAAAAAAACAAACAAATCCCATTAGATTGAACAAAATTACCAAGTCTCATGGAATCTATGATTATTTCAGACCAATTGTTGTCAACATTTTGGTGTCTCATACTCATGTTTCTTGTTACTACACTCTTCATCAAATATCATTGTTGTACCCAAAAATCTGAAAAACCCAAACTCCCTCCTGGTCCCACACCTTGGCCTATAGTAGGCGGCAACCTCCCTGAAATGCTTGCAAATAGACCAACATTTAGATGGATACAAAAATTGATGAATGACGTGAACACACAAATTTTGTGTATCCATTTAGGTAACGTTCACGTCATTACGGCGAGTGATCCTGAAATTGCGCGTGAAATATGTATAAAACAAGATGCAAATTTTGCTTCAAGACCAAGTAGTTGGTCCAATGAATTTGTCACTACTGGATATCTGACCACGACACTCACTCCCTCCAGAGAACAATGGAAGAAAATTAAGAAATTAATTAGCAATGAATTAGTTTCTCCTCTTAGACATCAATGGCTTCATGATAAGAGAGTGGAAGAAGCTGATAACATTGTACGTTATGTCTACACCCAATGTACTAAAATTGGTGGTGATGGAATTGTGAATGTGAGCGTTGCTGCACAACATTATACAGGGAATGTTATTAGGAGGTTGCTTTTGAATACAAGGTATTTTGGAAATGGTAGTGAAGATTTTGGACCGGGCTTTGAGGAAGTAGAATATGTTGAAGCGGTTTTTACTGTTTTGCAATACCTTTTTGCTTTCTCTATTTCTGATTTCATGCCATGTTTGAGGGGTCTAGACTTGGATGGCCATGAGACAATTCTTAAGAAGGCTTGTAAGATCATGAAGAAATATCATGACCTATAATTGAGGATAGAATTCAGGAATGGAAGAACGGAAAAAAGACATATAAAGAAGATTTGCTTTATGTTCTCATTTCACTCAAAGATGCTCACAACAACGACCTTTTAACAGAGCAGGAGATTAAGTCTAATGTTTTGGTATATATCTTACCTTCTTCTTTTGATACCCTTTAGCTAGTTAGGCATTTATTTATTTGATTAAATCTATTATTATTAATTTATTATTATTATTATTATTATTACACCATTCGAGTAATAAGGAACATGTTTTTCCTGAATTTATAATTTTATATAATTTTGGTATAACAAAATATTGTAATAGTATTTTAAATAAGTGTACGTTTACAAATATTTGTATTATTGTCTTGAAAATGATTGTGGAGATAAATTTTGCAGGAATTGACACTAGCAGCTGTTGATAATCCATCAAATGCAGTTGAATGGGGACTTGCTGAAATGATAAATCAGCCTGAGCTACTTAAAAAAGCTGTCGAAGAATTAGACAGTGTGGTTGGAAAAGAAAGATTGGTGCAAGAATATGATTTTCCCAAACTCAACTTTGTGAAAGCTTGTGCAAGAGAAGCTTTTCGTCGTCATCCAATTTGTGATTTCAACCTTCCCCACGTCGCGATGAAAGACACAGTTGTTGCTAATTACTTTATCCCAAAAGGTAGCCATGTCTATTTAAGGAGACAAGGGCTTGGCCTAAATCCTAAAGTATGGAAATAACCACTCGAATTCAAACCAGAACGACATCTTAAGATAGATGGGTCTAATTTGAGTTTGGCAGAACCGAGTTTGGACTTGGTAACATTTGGCACCGGAAGGCGTGGGTGTTCAGGTATCATGCTTGGATCTTCAATGACTATTATGTTATTTGCAAGGTTGCTCCATGGATTCACTTGGAGTGTGCCGCCCAACCAATCTAGCATTGATCTCTCTGAATCTCATGGAGGTACCACAAAAGCTAAACCACTTGTAGCAATGGCAAAGCCAAGATTACCAATAGAGGCTTATCGATTATACTAAGTTAAGTTAGTGACCTCAAAAGGTCATGCATGTTTAAAGGGATGCACTAAGTTTAGTAGTTTTCTTTCAATAGGACAATTTTGGACAATAATGAAATAATAATAATAATATTTACTCATAATAATATGTTTGGTGATAAATAATATTTATTGGATGGTCCTAAAATAATATTTACAACTTCTCCTTCTAATTATGAAAATAAATGTTTTGTGTGTACTTTTGGTCAAAGTTGTTACATTAATTAATCTCTTTGGTTTCAAAATAATTATCACTTTAAATTTTAGTTAGGATATCTAGAGATGAGAATGAGTAGGATCGGATAGGATAGGATACCAGGGTACTCTTCTCCCTCATTTTTGTATGTAGTAGGTCCTTTGTTTTCTCTCTTTATGTTCCCTAATGCGTCTCTCGTAGACAAGATTGTAATGACAACCAATGACGTTTATGCAAAACTGAAAAATGCAACAACAACAAACTCAGAGACATGATTAAAAAGACAAAAACGAAACCATATATGTTTTGGATCTACTAATTTTTCTGACAAAGAAAATGATTTTATTGTATACCCCCTCCGTCCCATATTATAAGGGAAAAATGTACCTTTTTTTTATCCCAAATTATAAGAGAAAAAACAACTTTCAAGAATGTTTTTTACTTATTCTTATAAAATTAAATGCAAATTGTATTTAATTTTTTCTCTCTCTCATTTTCTCAATAAACAACAACCAATCAAATTTGTTTTTACGTCTTCCCATGCAACTTATTTCAAGAAAAATCCACAAAACAATATTTCAAATTCTCAAGTTTTGGTTTTCTTAATAAGTGTGTTTTTTTTTCCTTATAATATGGGACGGAGGGAGTATTTATTAGAGTAAATTTGTTGCATTTTTTTTTTTTGGATTGAGAAATTCATTTGTAAATAAAAAGAGGGTTTTTTTTATAAAAATGACTAAATAAAATATTAAGTTTAGAAAGAAAAAAATGGCATAATCATGTTGGTTAGAATTCCTAAAATCTAGGAAGCCAGTTTGATCAAGGTTGATTAGAATTCCTAAAATCTAGGACACGTGAGCCAAAGTATTGTATGGGTGTGTTTTGGTTGGAGCTAGAGTTGGAAATAGGATAGGTCGAGTTAGGTTTTGCCAAGCCTGAGTCTGGCCTGTCAAAAAATTAAAGGCCTAAGCCTGACCTGTTGTTTACGCTGATTTTTGGTAAACAAACGCTAGTTTAAATTAATTACTTGAAGGATCAACTAGTAAATCCTGGGACTATAATTCTATGCGTTGATTATTAAAGAAGTAAACATTTCTACAGTTTTCATATATTTTCACAATTACATACAATTTGAAATAGAATTTGATGTTTACGAAAGATTCATAAACAAACAAATTTCATGAAAATCAGTAAAGTGCATAAACTTTAAAGGAAAAAGATTTAAAGAGAAGTAAATTTGCATAAACTTGTTAAATAATTTACAATAAAATGTTCACAGAATCATACTTTTTCCTGTTTTCACTCAACTTTCTCGATAACATGAGCATTGTGAGTTTTTAGAGGATTTCGTATGTGAATTTGTGACCATGAATTCGACTTCCAAACTAGTATTTATAGCCTAAAGAAAACCTTAACTGCTAAATGACGGTTACAAACACGTAGATTGACACGTGGCCACGTTCTCTGATGACTTGTCTTCAGTTTGAAACGATGCAACCGTTGGCAAAATCGAAGTCGAAGTGTGAATCGAAATGAAAGGAATTCTATGTCCTAAAGTGCTTTCTTCTTTCGATTCTGAATAGCCCTTTCGATTTTATTATAACAAAAAATCGAAATAAGAGACATTAATTGACTTTTAAAATACTTTAATGCCATTTTAAAAGTGTCTTTTCAAACATGACATATTTCCTTAAATGTCAGACCTAAAAGATGGAATAAATACGAGATTCTCTCTTACCCTTAGAAATAGTCATCATGTTCTATTTTTCCTTTAAATAGACCTAAGGATTTTATTGGCTGCTTCGACCTGACCATTTGCTTGTGCATAGTATGGTGTCGAAGTTAGCAAACGAAAATCAGTTTGCTTTGCAAATTCTTGCATTTTTCGACCAGTAAAAACTGAACCTTGATCAGTCGTGATAGTTTCAGGAATTCCAAATCTGTAGATAATATGTTTTTGATAAAACTGATCACTGCTTCTTGATCTACATTTTGCATGGGTATTGCTTCAATCCATTTTGTAAAGTAATCTACTCCAACTATGATATATCTTTGATTTTTTGATGAAGCAGGTTTTATTTCGCCAATTAAATCTAAAGCCCATCCTCTGAATGGCCATGGTTTAATAATGGAATGTAATTCACTTGCAGGCACATGTTGTATTCCTGCATGTTTTTGACAATCTTGGCAACCCTTAGCAAATTCTATGCAATCTTTTAACATAGAAGACCAGTACAAACCTTGTCGAAAAAGTAACCACTTAATTTTATGACCTGCTTGATGAGACGCACAAGCTCCACTATGTGTTTCAGAGATGGCTACATAAGCTTCTGATTCATTTAAACATTTAAGTAAGACTCCTTCAAAAGTCTTTTTAAACAAATTATCCCCAATAATAACATAGCTTAAAGCTCTATACTTGATCTTTCGAGCAGTATCACTTGTTGGATTTTGTAGGTAATCTACAATTGGTTTTCTCCAATCAGTGTCTATTAAATTGTCAATTGCCAAAATTTGGAATTTCTTTTCCTCTACGCATTCATTATCAATAATTTCTTGTGGTATATCTGCCCCCACAAGTTTTGGCATTGACAAGTTTGGCAATAATAAATCATTAGATACCAATTTTTCTTTTATTTCAATTAATTCATATAATTGTTCCTTTGATACCTTGTATCCTGAAGCAATTTGAGCTAAGTCATTTGCTTCTTGATTTAGTAATCTAGGAACATGTTCGAAATCCACAGTATCGAAGCAAAGTAAAAGTTGACTTGCAGTTTCGAAATACTTAACAAGATGTTCTTTCACACACTTATATTCTTGTGTTAATTGTTTCAATACTAACTCTGAATCTCCTTTTATTTTTATATTCTTTGCCCCCAAGTCTATTAAAATTTCTAGACCTGCTATTAAAGCTTCATATTCCGCTTCGTTATTCGAGCAAAGGCCTTTGATTTTATATTTGAACTTAGTTGGAATTTTTAATGGAGAAATTATTAGCAATCCAATTCCAGTTCCAAGTTTATGTTTGGAACCATCGAAATATAAAATCCAAGGCTGAGTTTCCACATACTGCTGTGGTATTTCGATCACAGAATGATCAACTATAAAATCAGCCACAATTTGACCTTTGACTGCTTTCAAAGGTTTGTAAGTTAATGCATATTCAGTAAGAGCCAGAGCCCATTTTCCAATTCGGCTGTGTAGAATTGGCTTTGATAACATGTGTTTAATAACATCAAAACGAGAATAAACACAAACTTCAATAGGCTTTATATAATGCTTCAGTTTCATACATGAAAAATATAAACAAAGACAAAGTTTTTTTATACTAGTATATCTAGTTTCAACATCATTAAGTACTCTACTTAAATAATAAATGGCTTTTTCATCTCCATTTTCATCCTCCTGTGCAAGCATACTACCAAGAGTTGATTCTGATGCTGAAATATACAACTTCATAAACTTGTTCCTTATTGGAGGCATCAGAGTTGGTGGATTCGACAGATAGTCTTTTATTTCGTCAAATGCCTTTTGTTGATCTTGCCCCCAAGTGAAGATCTCCTCTTTCTTGAGTCGAAGCAGTGGTGATAAAGGTTGGGCTTTACCACTTAGATTTGAAATAAATCTTCTCAAGAAATTAATCTTTCCAAGTAATGATTGAAGTTGATTTTTGTTTGATGGAGATTTAGTCTCCATTATTGCCTTCGTCTTGTTTTGGTTTATTTCGATGCCTTTCTTATGCACCACAAAACCAAGGAAATCTCCTGCATTAACACAGAAAGCACATTTTAATGGATTCATTTTCAATCCATATTTTCTCATTCTTTCGAATGATTTTCTTAGATAATCTAAGTGATTATCTTGAGATGAAGATTTTACAATTATGTCATCAATATATACTTGCATAAAATCATCTATAAAGTCATGAAAGATGGAATTCATGGCTCTTTGATACGTTGCCCCAACGTTTTTTAAACCAAAAGGCATCACAACCCATTCATACGTACTTAGAGCACCAGGGCATCTAAAAGCAGTTTTAGGCACATCATTTTCAGAAATAAAAATTTGATTATAGCCAGAATATCCATCTAACATGCTTAAATATTCGAAACCCGCTGCTGAATCAATTAACATTTCTGCTACAGGCATTGGATATTCGTCCTTAGGAGTAGCATTATTTAAATCCCTAAAATCTATACATATTCTTAAAGAACCATTTTTCTTAATAACAGGGACTATATTAGCTAACCATTCAACATACCTGGTTGTTCTGATGAATTTACTCCTCAGCAACCTTTCGATTTCTTCCTTGATTTTAGACATGATTTCTGGCGCAAATCTTCTAGGCAATTGTTTAACTGGCCTTTTGTCTGGTCGAATTGGCAATCTATGTTCCACCAATTTTCTACTTAAACCTGGCATTTCGTTGTAATCCCAAGCAAAGCAATCCTTAAATTCTTTAAGGAGTTCGACCAATTTTTGTTTCGACTCACCTGATAAATTAGCACTTATATATGTTGGCCTTTTTATTTGGCCATCTCCAATATCAATTTATTGTAATGGATCTTGTGCTTGCATTTTTGGACTCGAACTCAAAGGATCCTTTTCAAATCCTAAAGGTTCATCATCATAGATGCAGTCTAACTTCTGTGTTTCTGGTGATGTTTCACCATGATTTGGATCATTGGCTTCGACAACCATATTTTCTTGAAATGCGATGGCTTCCAAAGCCATGTTTATCCTATTTTCGGCCATATAAGTCGAAATCTTAGCCCATGCTTGGGACTCAAACATTGTAACTCTCATCAATATTCCACCCAGTTGGGTAGATTTTGCCATCTTCCTCATAGGGATAGTCATCTATCTCTTCTCATTCCCAAATGAACCCATGTGTTGGATCCAACTTGACAGAATGATAGACATTGTTGGCAGGAGCAAATGCAAAGTCTCGCTCAGTGCATGGCGAAATGTTCGCCAGTTTTTTCTCGAAGGTGTACCTGGATATATGGTGAGAATCAGATCTGTAATAGCTTTGATCTGCCTCTATATTTTCCACAATTCCGTCATCTCTCCAGATACTCACTCTCTGATGTAGGGTCGAAGGAACGGCACCAACGCCATGTATCCATTCTCTACCCAACAGCAAATTGTAATTTGCCTTGGAAGCAATTACAATGAATAGGGTTAATCTCACTGTGCTTCCTACATCCACCTCTAACTGAATTGCTCCTAACGAGTATCCAGTCTCACCCTCATAATTAGATAATATGATGTTATGAGTGTGAAGATCTGTTGTGCGCTTACCAATCTTGTGTAGCAAGAATTCTGGCATAAGGTTCACAGCAGCACCTCCATCAATTAGAACTTTGTTTACCCCAACATCATTTATTTTAGCCTGGATAAAAAGTGGTTTCAAATGAATTTTCATCCCTCCGTCTGGCCTTTCGAAAAAAGCCATTTGCTCTTCTAAGCAACCATTGTTCATTACATAATAACACATTGGCTTGTGCAAAGCCAATTCAGAACTGTCGAACTCGTCTTCTCCGCTTTGGATTTCTGATAGAACATCATACTCTGCTGGGAGAATCGAAACCACACCAACTAGAACATCGAAATCATTTTCTGATCCTAGGAGATCATCATCCTCCATTTGGTCAGTTTCAGCAACTGCTTCGATTTTCTCAGTCGAGATTGGAAAACTGACTCTATCTTTCAATGGCCTTTTAGCCATTTCAACTATCTGTTTTCCTTTGTTGTTATCAACATTAGGAACACTTTGGACTGCCAACCTTTTTTGGCGTTGGTGTCTTCTCCATTGTGTTCTAGTCATGGGATTCTTTCCCATGCAATTGTTTTTGTAGGCATATTTCTTGGCCTCACCGGAAACCTTGGGCCTTGAAACGCTTGTGTTTCCCTTCTCCACAAAACCTCTAATAGGCGTCATTGATTTTCCATGAACCCATTGATTAACTGGGGTTTTGTTAGGAGGAATAAATGTCCTTTGGTTACCCAGCCTTTGATGAATTGGCTTTCGGACACCCACATTTTGTCTTACCACTGGCCTTGGTTTAGGCCAATTTCTCTTTTCAATGAAAGGAACAAACTTGTTCAGGCCATCAGTAGCCTTTTTGTC
Organism: Trifolium subterraneum; assembly: GCA_951799995.1. Lineage (NCBI taxonomy): Eukaryota > Viridiplantae > Streptophyta > Magnoliopsida > Fabales > Fabaceae > Trifolium > Trifolium subterraneum. Next base: position 33,165,544 of record OX637468.1, read on the forward strand.
GAACACTGCACTGCATCGAGGATAAAGCATCACTTCAGTATTGCTTATCTTACACCTTTGTAGAAAATCAACAAGTTCCTCTTCAGCCTGAGGGTAAACCATTTTGACTTTCTCAACATACTCTTCTTCAGGGATTGCCACTAACTGATCCCCTCCAGCAAGATCCATAGCATCCACCATCAATAATTGAACAGGCTCAGTGTATAAAGCCTCAGAAATTTGAAGTGGATCTTCATCTACTTGCATACTTGGCATTTTGGCTTTCTCACCAAATTTTAGTCTTCCATCGGTCAAAGCCTTTTGAACCAAGTCCCTGAAAAGAACACATTGTGAGGTTTTATGTCCAAGGAAATTATGAAATTTACAAAAACCTCTTTTCTTTCTTTGTTCCAAAGGTGGTATTTTTACACCTTTTGGTACAATTATTTGGCCATCAGCAACCAATAAATCGAAAATTTCATCACATTTTGTGATATCGAAAGTATAAGTTTTAGATACGAACTTATCATTTTTTGGTTCGACTGGATTTTTTCCATTTGATGGTTTTAATAATTTACAAGTGTAAGGAGGTCCTGGTTTTAATTCAGCGATATTAACCTCATTGTTTTCTATATAATCATCACCATCATCAAAATCATCATCACTTTCATAAGTTTCAATATAAGCAACTTTTTCTTTTTTATGAAACTTAGAAGATCTTGCCTTTTCTAATTTAAGGCGTTCGACTTGTCGAACTCTATCAGGAAGTTGTGCCATATCTCTCAGATATTGAGTATCTAATTTCTTTCGAATTGAATAGTCAAGGCCACCGACCGCGATTTCGACTAATTCATGTTCAGGCACTTGAGTAAAGCATCTTGCTTTTAGCAATCGAAACCTATTCAAATAATCGTCAATAGATTCAGGGATTTTACGCTTAACACTAGCCAATTCTTTAAGGCTAATTTTAGATTGTCCCATATAGAATTGTTCATGGAATAACCTTTCTAGTTGCGTCCAAGAACATATTGAGTGAGGAGGAAGAGTAGTGAACCAAGTAAAAGCATTTTTGGTTAGAGAATTAGGGAAATATTTCATCCTCAACTCCTCATTATTGGCAATGTTCCCTGCCTCTGCCATATATCTGGCAATGTGTTCGACTGTTGATTCATTAGTGTCCCCCGCAAATTTGGTAAATTTTGGGACTTTCCAATTTCTTGGCAACTCAGATTGTAACACATATTCAGACAATGCAGAAACAAAATAAGGCATGTGTAATCCCATGTTCAGGCCATTTTGGGCCAAAATTGTTTCGACTAGATGGGCTAAGTTATTTTCTCCCTCTAATATATTCTGTTGAACATTTCGAATCATTTGATCCGCATTTTAGTTTCGATTAACCAAAATGACATTCTCATTTGGTTCAACGTTTGGTATAGGCGTCTCTAATTGAACACCTTGTGGGATTTGAACTGGGTTATCTTGAACCTCTTGTTCATTTGGTCTGTGATTCCTCTGAACAAGTATTTGGGTTGGTATTGGTCGAATTTGTTGTTGTTGTGTGGGTGGTGCCCCAAAGAAATCAGCAATTCGACTCATTTGGTTTGTTAACATTTGGTAACTGTAATTCGAATCTTGAATCAAAGGATTTATGACAGTTCCCAATTGTTGTGTCAACAAGTTAATAATTTATGATTACTCTCATCCATTTGTTGTCGAAGAGACATAACAGACGTATTAGTTAAACTTTGAGGAATCATTCTATTTTGGTTTTCCACATTGGATGTGCTAGAATGCAAACCTTGCATTAGGGTTGTAGGCATACCAATTTCAGGATCCCTATTCCAAGGAAAAGACCTACCACGATTCCTTTGGTCAGGATTTATTTGTATTGGAATTTCTCCAATCACTTGTGGTGAAGGAGACAAAGTCGAACTAGACAAAGACATATTTGTCATAGCAGACGTTCCTCCAATCTCTGGAGTTACAATCGAAGGACCAGTTGATCCTATTGAACCGCTATTCTGGGCAGGAATAGTGGAATTGTTGTTAACCGCTGATGACGGTTGTCCTTCAGGGATTGAAGGAATGTTGTTGTTTGCATTATTACTAGGGGGTGGTCTAACCATTTTTGACACATAATTTATGCTAGTTAAATCTGGCAAAGATCTACCACTTCTTAAAAACATGCACAGGTAACAAACAACTTTTACAACACAATGAAACTTATGAAAAACTGTTTTCTTCTAAAAAGAAAATAAACACACAGAATTGAGTCCCACTGGGCGTGCCAATTTGTTTACGCTGATTTTTGGTAAACAAACGCTAGTTTAAATTAATTACTTGAAGGATCAACTAGTAAATCCTGGGACTATAATTCTATGCATTGATTATTAAAGAAGTAAACATTTTTACAGTTTTCATATATTTTCACAATTACATACAATTTGAAATAGAATTTGATGTTTACGAAAGATTCATAAACAAACAAATTTCATGAAAATCAGTAAAGTGCATAAACTTTAAAGGAAAAAGATTTAAAGAGAAGTAAATTTGCATAAACTTGTTAAATAATTTACAATAAAATGTTCACAGAATCATACTTTTTCCTGTTTTCACTCAACTTTCTCGATAACATGAGCATTGTGAGTTTTTAGAGGATTTCGTATGTGAATTTGTGACCATGAATTCGACTTCCAAACTAGTATTTATAGCCTAAAGAAAACCTTAACTGCTAAATGACGGTTACAAACACGTAGATTGACACGTGGCCACGTTCTCTGATGACTTGTCTTCAGTTTGAAACGATGCAACTGTTGGCAAAATCGAAGTCGAAGTGTGAATCGAAATGAAAGGAATTCTATGTCCCAAAGTGCTTTCTTCTTTCGATTCTGAATAGCCCTTTCGATTTTATTATAACAAAAAATCGAAATAAGAGACATTTTGACTTTTAAAAGACTTTAATACCATTTTAAAAGTGTCTTTTCAAACATGACATATTTCCTTAAATGTCAGACCTAAAAGATGGAATAAATACGAGATTCTCTCGTACCCTTAGAAATAGTCATCATATTCTATTTTTGCTTTAAAGATTTTAAACGTTCCCAATAAGCATTTATTGCATATTTTGATTTTACCAAAATATGGGATAACACCTGTGGTCTATCATAGGCTTATTTTTTAGGCCTGAGTCTGGCCTTTTGAAAGCCTGACATAGCCTATTAGCCTGTTTAAAAGCCTATTTCACATAAACATATTTAAATAAATAATTATATTTAATTTTAAATATACTAATGAACAAATAAATCAATGAGATTAAACTTCCTTTTGATATTTAACATGATATTTTGGAGAATTTGACTATATATGACACTATATTTCGATTTTAGTTTATAATAATACATTTATATATGTGAAAAATTAATGTGGATTAATAAACTTGAATTACTGAAAAAATTAATAGATTTATAATTTAACCAACGTACAAATTTTAATATATAATAATAATAAATGTAAAAATATTATTCATATTTACTTAAATAGGGTGGCCTAGTAGACTTGATAGGCTTTTTTATTGGCCTGAAGCCTGACCTTTTTAGCTAAATAGGCCAATAAAAAAACCTTGGTCTAATCTATTTAAAGAAATAGGCTGACCTGGTCTGAGCCTATGTAGACTAGGCCGTAGGCTTATGTAGGCCGGCTTGACCTCTTTCCATCCCTAGGTTGAGCTCATAAATATATGATTGAAGATCAAATCAATAAATAATCATTAATGAGAGTTAGTAAATATTAGTAAATACTTCCTCCGTCCCATATTATAAGGGAAAAATGACCCTTTTTTTGTCCCAAATTATAAGGGAAAAAACAACTTTCAAGAATGTTTTTTACTTATATTTAATTTTCTCTCTCTCTCATTTTCTCAATAAACAACAACCAATCAAATTTGTTTTTACATCTTCCCATGCAACTTATTTCAAGAAAAACCCACAAAACCATATTTCAAATTCTCAAGTTTTGGTTTTCTTAATAAATGTATTTTTTTTCCTTTATAATATGGGACGGAGGGAGTATTTGCAGCTTAATTTCACAAACCATGCACTTACATTTCAATTCCACAATAAGTCATGAATTCTTGTTGTATTTAATTTCACTTCAATTTTTAAATTTTCTTAATTACATCACCAGTGACGTAAGTGTAATCAATGTATACTCAACACCTAGAGATCATCAAACTTATCACATTATTCCAATCATGCATATCCATATAGGGTCACCTCAATGTCAATTGTAAACAAATTATCATTTAGATATTTTATAGATATTGTTTCCATGTCGGTACATTTAGGTGTTGCATATAAATAGAAGGGGTGATTTAGAAAGATGGTATCTCGGAATTTTTATTGGGGTCATTTTGGCATTAAGAGGTGTAGACCATCGAAGCTATGCGATATCATTCTTGTAATCAAAGGAATTTTTCCTACTTTTTTCATCTATATCAGTTGATCTCTATCAGAGTGTAGAAAAAACACTTACACATTAATTGTTTGTCGTCTTCGAGATTATCAGTTGCAGATGCTATAAAAGAGATGCTAATGGAGAAAATAGATTAGGGATTTGGAAACTAGGATGAAGAAGATGAACTATAGAATTTGGCGATTTAATTTTGTCTAAACTTTCATTTTTGTCCTTTGACACATCACTTACTCACTTGTCACACAAATACGCTTTCTCGGCAAGCCGCGCGTCTCAAAAATTGTCACGTCAGTATTTTTGAAAAGTTAACGCTAGTTTTTAATGTTGAAAACTAAAATGATTAATGGATTATAGAGTCATGAACTATTTGTGTTTTTTATTGATTCAGGGACCAGGGTCGATCCCTATGGGGAGCAAAGTGAGCGACGACATAGGGCCTCAAAATTGTAGGGGTCTCAACTCAAAATTTTGAGGTCCTATAATAATAGTTAGGGTTAAATAAGTCCCTACATTTTGTGAAATTGTTAAGAATGATCCCTATATTTTAAAAATGGTAAAAAAAAACCTATAAAATTTTCCGCTATCAAGATTAGTCATGCGATTATCCTTTAGGGACCATTCTTGACAATTTCGCATAATGTAGGGACTAAAAACATTAATAGGTATGGACTATTCTTGACAATTTTCCAAAATGTAGGGACTAAAAATATTAAAAGGTAGGGACTATTCTTGACAATTTTGCAAAATGTAGGGACTATTATGTACGGATTGGACTAATCTTGATAGTGGAAAATTTTATAGGTTTTTTTTTACCATTTTTAAAATGTAGCGATCATTCTTAACAATTTCGCAAAATGTAGAGACTAAAAACATATTTAACCCTAATAGTTATGCTTAATTGCAGTTTTGGTCCGTCTATTTTCATTATTTTGCAGAATTGGCCCCCCTATTTTAAAACTTGTCTTGTTGGAACAAAATGAATTTTTCTTGTATTTTTCACACTTTCACCTCTAACACATATTTTGTTTAAAATATGGCGATACAATATGTTTTAAATTAACTTTATGAAGAATTTTTGTTACAAATTCATCAATGATGATATTTTCTCGTCATCGGATCATAAACCACGCCGTTTACATTGTTAATTTATAGTTAAAAATTATAATAGGGGACCAAAACTGTCAAATTTTAAAATAGGGGACCAATTTTGCAAAATGGGGGATCAAAATAAGAGGAATAAGACACTTACGACTTTGACCAATTCATTGTTTGTTTTTTCTATGTTACTTATAATTTAAATAGATGATTATTCTTTTTATTTTTTTAAAATTTTTAATTAAGGGTTTATTTTCAAAATTTAAACCAAACGTCCAAATAGTCGGAACCGACCTTTGGGGACCGGAGTGACAACGAATTACCCATGGAGAGACCAAAATGGCTGTTTTCCTAACTAAAAAGATTAAAAAAAATGAAGTAGTGACAACAGAAAACACGTGAGCATAGATTAGAGTTACTCAAGAGGACCTACTATAAATAAATGGTTTTTTAAACCTTTGATTAAATTTCCAAACAATATGTTGAAATTGTTTCTATGCAGACAGAATGTTGTTTTAGGGTTTATCACAACAAACCCTAAATTGGATCACTTTTCATTCCCAATTTCACTCAGATTCTTAACCACAACCGCAGCATCACAATCAGACACACACCCATTTCCAGTTTCCTACCTCATCAAAAATTTCGGTTTCTCAACTCAATCAGCTCTCACAGCTTTCAACGGCAGTCAGGTTCGTTTCAAAAATCCAGATAAGCCTAATTCTGTTATCAACTTCTTCAAAAATCATCATTTTTCACACTCCAACATATGCATCATCATCAGAAAAGCACCATGGTTACTTTCATCACAACCCAACAAAAGAGTATTGCCAAAGTTTCAATTCTTTCTATCAAAAGGTGCTTCTTCCTCTGATATTGTTTCATTGTTAACTGAAAACCCTATAATTTTGCGAAGTAGCTTGGAGAAACGAATAATCCCTCTTTTTGAATTATTAAGTAGGTTCTTTAAAACCAACAAGGATATTATTGTTTACTTAATTCGACATTCGAAGTTATTTGCTCTTTATCCCTATCAACGAACTGTGGCTAATATCAATTTGATGACTGATTTTGGAGTATGTGATTCTACCATCGCTAGATTGCTTCAAACAAGGTCAAGGTCATCTATATTTGGTTCAACTGATTTGATTAAGTCATTGGAGGAAGTTAAAGGTTTAGGGTTTCGTCCTTCAACGACTACTTTTGGGATTGCTTTGATAGGCAAGAAAGGTTTGGGTGAAAGACTTTGGAATGAGAAAGTTAATGCCTTTAAGAAATGGGGTTGGTCTGATGAAGATGTTGTAGAAGCATTTAGAAAGAAGCCTTATTGTATGTCAACATCCATTGATAAAATTAATTTAGTGATGAGCTTTTGGGTCAATCAATTGCATTGGAATTCCTTGGCACTTACTAAATTGCCAAATATGTTTGGTTATAGTTTACATAAAAGGATCATTCCAAGGGCCTCAGTTTTGCAATATCTTTTGATGAAAGGTTTGCGAAAAAAGAATGCGAGCTTAGTTACGCCATTTTGTTATAATGAGAAATTGTTCTTGAGCAAGTTTGTTTTCAGCTTTAAGGGAGAGTCTGATTATCTATTAAAGCTATATGAGGAAAAAATGAAACTTGCATATACAGAGGAAAACAATGGCATGCCACTCACTAAATAGGTGACTTCATAATCTTCTTTTGTTATGTAACCTTAGCTTGTTAGTTCTTAAAATTTAAGTTATTATTCTTTCTATGCCAAGATAGAGCTTGCTCTAGCTGACTTGTTTTATTTGCTGATTAGGACCAGATTGCCAGAGTTGTTCCTAATAATAACCTTGTGATTTTTCTTACACATTATATTTATATCTATCTAGTTGATATAAGGCTGAAATGATCTTGCATTTATATGGTCAAGGAATGTTCAAGAAATGGTGTTAGTTCTGCTTCCATGTTTATTCATTCCATCATGAGTCCATAGTAGTATATACAAACTATGTAGACAGGTCTACTGAATTTAATGATTGAAACTTTAAGCTTGAAATTATAAGTTATTTGCCTAGAGGTTTATCCAACACTTTTCACTCCCATTTTCAGCCTGCAGATTCTGCACCACAACAACAACTACATCAGAATCAGACACACACCCATTTGTTGTATCATACCTCATCAACAGTTTCGGGTTCTCGCCTCAATTGGCTCTCAAAAAGCTTTCTTCGTCGGACATGTTTGTTTCAAATCTCCAGATAACCCTAATACAGTTCTTACCTTGTTTAAAAACCATGATTTTTCAGACTACAACATACGCATCATGATTAGAAAATCACCGTGGTTACTTTCATTAAAACCCCATAAAAATTATTGCCGGAGTTTAGGTGTTTCTTCCTCTGACATTGTTCCATTGTTAACTGCTAACCCTATAATTTTAGAAAGTAGCTTGGAGAAACAAATAATCCCTCTTTTTGAATTATTAAGTAAGTTCTTGAAAACCAACAAGGATATCATTATTTGCTTAATCTGAAATTCGATGGCGGATTTTAATTTTGTTTTTTCATATATTTGTTGCCTCTAGATTGAATGTTTCAGGAGCATGGCAAATGCCTTTGGAGCATGTTCAATATTTCTTGTGACATACAAACATTTTAAAATTCCATTTTGCAATAAAAATCAGAGCATGCTGAATTTTTAGTTTTCCTAGATCTAATGGTACTTTCAGATCTGATCTTTATGTGATAGTGTAGAAATTTGAGAAATATAGCTAGAAGTATGCAGAAATATATCTTATTATGCAAGAAAAGGAATGAATAAATTTGGCCGTAATATATGTTTTGTAGCACTCTTTCTCTATTATGTACTTTAATATTCCTTTAGCCTTACACATTCATGTAATTCTAGTTTCCTGTTTTTTTCTATGCAAATCTGTCCATTTTATCTATTAATGCTCTCACAAAGTATCTATGACCCATCCCACTCTTTTCCTTTATTCGTCTAGTCCAAAGGTAGCAAAGTAAATAAATAGTTTCTGATATTTGCATATATGTCTGTGGTTCCTTTATCATGTTAAGTGATGGTTGGTATATATCTTGTGACTTCAGTGAGATGCAGGGTTTGTTTTCCTTTGAGACTCAAATATTCATCTCAAAGTCTTCAGTGATTCTAATTGGGATTCCTTACCCAACGTCTTGACTCATCCTTAGTTTCTTGCGATCAAAGAAACAAACATGGCCTCCCTCTCGATCTTCTTCCAATGTTGAATATTGTGCTCTAGCCTCAACAACATGTGAGCTTCTGTGACTTAAATATCTTCTCCAGACCTACAAATATCATTAACCATGCCAACGCCTTTATACTGTGATAGCCAATCTGCACGTCATATATAGAACCTTAAATCGAAGTCATTGAAGTTGTACCGGAGTACGTCCATATTATCAAGGTTCTCAGGTTTGTTAGATATAATGATGTGTGTATGTTTTGGGTACACTCATCTTATGAGCCAATTTTTCAGAGTGAGATTCTAACTCATTTAACAAAAACTTCCATGAAAGAACAAAACATCTAGATTTCGTATTGTTCTACAACAACTTCAAGTTGGCCAATTCCCTATTCTTCCAGCCATCTTTTTTTATATAAATAAATTTCACTCTAAGAAGGGATTTTTTTTTACTGGAACTAAGATGGGATGGTTATACAATCATTCTCTAGCCTGAGAAGGAATATTAATTATAGATAGTATTTTTGCTTTTTGTATCGGTTAGTTACTTTAGGGTGCTTGTTGGAAACACTTTCTGTAGTCCTTAACTTTACCTCCTTTAAACATGGAGATTACAACTCTACTCTAGTTCATCTGTTCTTTATTCATGAATTATAATTGCCTTCCAAAATTAAGAATAATTAAACAGTCCAGTTTTCAAATAGTTCAACTTCATTAGAATGACATTTTTGCTAAAGAGAAGCACATTAACCAATTCTGGAAATATGTGTGCTTGCAATGCTAGTAAATATTCAAGTTGAATCATATGGATGACTTTGAGAATAAAAACCTCAACACTTGTTAAAGTGACCGACCGTAATTTACGAGATGAAATAGACACCGGAACCGTGGAACACGAGTCAGATGAATAACCATTAATCGGAGTTAGTAAATATTTGTAGCTTATTTTGACAAACCATGCACTTACAATTCAATTTCTACAGTAAGTCCTGAATTTTTATCATATTTCATTTCACTTCATTTTTAAAATTTTCTTGATTACATCACCAGTGAATATAATTGTTTAATACACTTCTAATAATTCATGGTTTGAAAAAAACTTGCATACTTTACTAAAAGTGATTCACTATTTGATTCATATATTTATTTGAATTGAAAGAAAGAAAAAACTCATCTATATTGGAATGTTCTACAAATAAGCTTTGCTTTCTAGGGAAGTACATCAGATTCTAATCCGGTTTATAATGAAGAAAATTTTATTTCGTCAAGAATGACATGATCCAAAATTGTATGATCAAAGCTTATTAGTACTTAGTTAAAACTCCATCACTACAAAAGCAATTTGCATGAGGAAATGAAACTGAATGCATAGATATATTTTATTTATTATTTTAACAATACTAGTTGAAAAAACATAAAAAAGCTATAAGCTATAATCTCAATTTCAAGCATGGTAAATTTAAGGAACTCAGATTAATGTAACTAATTAGTTCTCCGTTTGACAGGTTGAATTTTCTTTTATCGGATATCAACTGTAAGGACCAAATCACAAACGTCTTGATTTTTTAGGAACGTAAACAACGACGAAAACATATTTGCATATAAGCCAAATAAAAATGATACATATGATTCACCAACAAAAAATAACATTTCATACGTAAGCTTTAATTGAATTATTTTTTAATTTGGACAACCATAATCTAATAATTAAACCACAGAAATTAAAATTCTGGTTTGCTAAAAAATCTGATACAATACTAGCAATTTTGAAAACCAGGTACTTGAAACATATTGAGTTTCGCCTTGAGGTTACTCGTATGTTTATGATTCATAAGCAGCATCGGCAGAAGTGGTGTCCATCTGATGCAGACCTAATTCTTCCTCTTGCTCCCATGTCCTCTCATATTCCTCATCTGGAGATACCATACGAAAAAATTGTAACAACGGAAAACCATAAAACATGATTATAACGGCATTATTTCATCAGTAATAAAACAACGAAGACAACTTATTTCATCAGTAATATCATCTAGGAATGACATGATCCATAGTTATAAGGCTATAAAACCAAAGGCATTATTAGTAGGCGTTTTATTATTAGCAGGCAGTTTTTGTAGAAAATGACTGTCATATATAAGGTGTTGCATATAAATAGAAGGGGCCATTTTGGCATTGGGGAGGGCAGACGGTCGAAGTTCTGCGATATCATACTGTAATGAAAGGGATTTCCCCTACTTTCTTCATCTATATCAGTTGATTTTTTCAGTGTAGAAGAAAAACTTACACATTAACTGTTTGTCATCTTCGATATTATCAGTTGCAGGTGCTATAAATGAGCATGCTAATGCATCATCAAGAATTAAAGTCCAAGGTGTTTCCAAGCTAAGAATCTGCACAAAATGAAAAGAGGCAGATAAAAGATATGGTGTCAGAGACCATACAGCTTAGGTTTAAACAAGGGCGAAGCCAAAATTTTAACGTGAGGGGCTAAGATCACATATATACAACATAAGCCAATTAACTATAATTATGTTGTACAGTCATGTGGTACCTTGTTTAGCCTGTCCTCAAAGTCCAACCACTTGCTTCTACTATGTTCCTCAAGACTATCTCCGAAAGTAAACCCATGGATCCTCTCAAGGCCTATACATGTGTAGATTTAATCAAAGATATATAATTTATATTAAATTAATTGCACAACATGAGAAAAAATCATAAACATCTGGAAGAAAGGAGAACAGCATAGTTTGCAAAAACAGTTGTGAATCTTGCATTTTAGAAGGTTGTTCCAACATATTTAATGGAGACAATTTGGATTGGAAGATATAATGATGTTCAGGTGGATGATACTTAAAAATTAAGAGAAAGATTACTCTATTCTTGTGCAGCACAAAAAGTTTATGGATATTGGATACTACTATTCTCTATCCTATGTGAAAATCTCTATTTTAGAAGTAGCACTAATATGAATCTAGGTTCAATTTTGTCCATTCTTGTACCAAATCGTAAATACTGTGTCATTTTATTCTATTAAGGGTTTCAAGTTTTTATTCCACAAAAGGTTAGTACTTCATATTAAACTGTCTGTAGGATAAAATGATAAATTACTTTGATATTAATGTGTGTGTGTGTGCGAAGAGATAGAGAGAGCATACTTACTTTCACTAATTTTTGTAATTAAACCTTCAACAGTTGTAACAACTCCTCCAATAGTGCGACTGCAACTTGCCAGCTCGAAGTCGAGTTCAGGAATTTTTACACTTGCGGTATCAGACTAGTGAAACCAAAAAAAACTACTCAGTCGATGCTTTGAAAAAAATAATATTAGAAGTATATAGAAAGATATAAAACAAACTTTATAGGTGTTGAACCACATATAAATAATGTTTAAAGGGTAAGGCGAACAATTTTTTTACAACATATACCGATATCAGGGTAGAATTATTTGGCGCAATTTCTGTTAAAAACAACAATTTCTGGCTTCTAAGAACCGCAAAACGTAATGCAAACTAATTTAAACAACAGAGTCAGATGACAATATTATAATTTGAGTAATACGTTGGAAGAGTCCACGGTTGTGATGCTTAGTCCAAAACTTGCAATAGTGTCAATCCCTTCTTTTAACAACTAGCAAGCCTTGTCTTAGTTGTAACAGAATCCGATACTTAACCATTCAATATATATAAAATTAATTAATTAATGGACTGCATGTGTTGAGATTCAAAATCATGGTAGAGATAACAAACCTTTATTACATCACGGCTTAGGTCTTTAACGTTTTGCACAGAAAGAGTAATGCTTTTTCCTTTTTTTGAAACTTCTCCACCAGCTTTCAACTGCATGATGAAGAACAATAATTATCACAGTCTTGAAAGAAAGAGTTAGAGTTACACTCATGAAATCACCATATACCTCAGAGCTGCGGTAACCACAAGCATCGCAAGTGGATGCCATAACAATTGCTTCTTGGAAGTACGGAATATCTATACATCATTAAGCAAACAAACTTGTATAGATGAACTCATAAGACACATTTCTCATGCCGATTCTCTTAAAATAATAATAATAATAATAATAGCATTGAAAAGTTGCAAAATATAGAAGAGTCGGGCTTTGTTGACAAGGCACATAAATGAATATTATCTACATTCTTTGTCTAATCATGAGTAGCTTCAATCTATAGTGATGTTTGCTAAATTATAAAACAAAATTTGTTTCAGGATTTTTTTTATCGGACACACTGCTATAAGGAAAATATTCTCTAAATACCAAAGGGGTGACTAAAGTTTCAAATTTCAACTGAAAGATGGAAGCAAAGCGATAAAGTAAACAAGTTTTTTTTAAAAGACCAAAAGAGTAAACAGGTTAATTTCTATAACAGTTCTTATGATTTCAGTTTTCCCATACAAGGTTGTGTACTCTCTTGCATATACAAAATATGAACCCTTCAAGCCAATCATTTTAAACTATGATTTCCATTAATGCTAAAAAGAAGGATAAACCTTCTAAACAAATGTAAATCACTGCTAAGCATAAACCAAAAAGGCAATATGGGAGATGGTTAAAGGATACCAATTGGAAACATTCGAGTTTCACATCCACTACCACAACCACAAGTTACCGGGAAAGCATACACCTGCCAAGAAAATAATAAGTACCAGTACGACACTGAATGTTAAAAAATACCCCGCAGTATACAGTTCAGAATAACAATACATACCTCTTCTGGTGCAGTATATCGAAATAAGGCTTCTGCAATTTCTGCACTGTTACTCTGTGCAATGGCTCTGTGACCTGCTTCTGCCCCTACTGACCCGTGTGGTTCTCCCCTCACTTGATATCCCAATAATGCTTGTTTCTCAGGAGTTCGATCGTAAAACTTGATTGTTAGTGATGGATCAGATGATGGTGCAAACCTATTCACATATTTATACACTACATTTAGATAAACTGATAGCAGATAATGACTGTGTTCAATGTGTTCCTCTCAATTCAACACCAACATAAATTTATTTTTGAACAGCCAAGCTGACTGATAATTAAGGAGTTGAGGCTTTTCATATTTTTGGTGAATATTAACTTCAATCAAAGAGTTTGGCTCAAGTTTCCTTATTTCAGTTTAAGAAGTTTTAGAAGAACTAAGGAGGGAAAGGCCCTTTGGTGGTGTAGTAAGAGTTTCTTTTTCTTAAGCTCTTTTGTGGTTGTCAACTGATGAGTGATGACAACTTCAAAGAAGTGTCTTCCATGGAGGTACAAAGAATTTGGCGAGGGAAATCTTGTTTGTTGTTTACTTTTAAGAGAATATCCTACAGTCCTACTACCCTATTCTTTAGTAATCTGCTCTTCTCAAACTAGTTACTTTCACCCACGGAACAAAAAAAAAAATCACAAGAAATAACTCTTACGGGTTTTCAATGAAGCTATTTCCAGCAGGATCATCAAGAATAAATGTAAATGATGATTCTCCTGTTGCACATGCTCGCAATTTTACCAAAAATTGATCGATTGCTTCAGCTGTCTCTGGAGCTACTTTCTAGAATGTAAAAAACACAACACAATTGTTAAAATAGGAATTTATACCAAACAATAATATAGGTTAGAAACAAATATTAGTCAAGAAAAAATAATATAGGTTAGAAAATATAGTACTTTGCGCTCCTCTTGAAGGGCTTGAAGGTCATCAGCAGCTCGCATCAGTATCCCTTCTACCTACATTTACACCAGAAGCAATACAGTCAAATCATATAAAAATTTGTTCAAATAACCATAACTTTAACCTGATTATTCATCAAATACTAAGTTAGAGCTCTAACACCCACACTTTACATGTCTATTATAATATACTGACATTATTCTTGCTACAAAATAATTAGTAACAAAAGGAAGCAACCTAAGTTCTCAAATCTATAGCTTCAGAAACCTACTCAAGATTCTTGCCTCTGATTGATACTAACAAAAAATTATAGATAGAGGGATAATACGTGTATGCTTTTCTTTTCCTGAGCTATTGTTGACCAAATAAAAAGAAACATTAACATATTTGTATAAAAAGCTTTTCTTTTCCTGTCCTAATCAGATCTATTGAAGGTTGATTATTCACACAATGATTTTTTACAAGCAAACTTAAGCCAAAATCAACTACTCGATTGTTGAATATGTATAACAAAAGAAGATAAGTGTGGAGGTATTCATTGACAAATGAAATGACTAACAAGCAAGAAAAATCTGGACACTGTCCATGGTAGGCGGTAAAAATAACAATTAAAATATATGTATTAGAGAGAAGTACCGTTGATAGACTACCACACCGAGCCTCTGATTGAATCTCAAAATCCAATTCTGGTATCTGCAGAATCATGCCCACAATTAATGTTCCGAGGATATAAACAACTCAGATAAATTAAGTTAGAGAAATTCGGCCATATAAATGAGTAACTCAACCATTGTTAACCTCTTTACTTCTATACTTAAAGTTAAAACTAATGCACAGTACAAAGCATAGAACACGAGTACGAGAAAGATAGGCCCATCCCATAAAGGATCGGTTAAATAGACCTATAGCAATCAGTATCTTGTTAATGACAGCTAATAACTGAAAATGCGGTGCACTTGGCAAACCAGATGATTTTCAATAACTTGTAGAAAGGGTAATTGCAAATAAGTTCAACCAAAAGTATAGACAAATAAACAAGACCAATTTGTGTACCTTAATGGTAGCATGTTCTGATTTCACCACTTGCCTATTGAGCATCTGCATTCATTAAAAAGTATCGATCATCAATAAAACACTCTTACAAACAAATTGGTACAATACACAGCTAAAAGAACTCTTGCGAAACAAAATAGGAAACATAGAATCTAATGTCAGCGTGACAATATAAATCATTAAAACAATAGGGGGAAGTGGAACACTTGAAAGCATAATAAAGTAGACAACTAGACTCTATACAACCTCTGAATTTCCGGATGGGATCTTCAGCGTGTAACAGCAACAGTGCGGTGGAATATCGCCAACAAACATTACTTCATTGTTCCTAATAGATAAACAAAGACAACAAAGGAAATATTAGGTCTCTAAGGAACATCAAATGGCAGCAATTACAATGAAAATACACAATTTCTGGCTCATTTGTTATACACAAAAAAAAGATTAAGAAAAAGAAACTGTAACAACTAACAAACATGCTCTTAATATATTAGGCACAACTTACTTGTCACCACAGTGAGGACAATCAAAAGCAGACAACCAAATCTGCATAAAAGGCACAACCAATTAATGGATATATAGAAATATGAAAAGAGACAGCAACAATATCTGATTTGATAATGCTAATTCATTGAATTAAAGTATTGAACATCAAAATAATGAGATGAAGATTAAAATAAACAATGAAATTTTAAATATTTAGGAATTATCATAAGAGATATACCTTTTTGAAGTGAGGAATGAGAGTGATGAAGGAATTTGTAGTGCCCTGAAAGAACAGGAGAATTTTTCAGCGATATAACAATTAATCATAACTAACAATAAGGAGTAAACCATTAAATACATCCATAGGACACTCTCAAATGAGTTTTACTTACCTCGTGGCCGAACTACATATTACTAGGGTCCTTTTCCTAGAAACCAGAGGGTTAACACTCAACGCCTAGTGAAGCACTGACACAAACACGGACACCAGACACGACACTGATAATAATTTAAGAAAATAACATAATTCAAAGTATCATAAGTGTCGTGTTAGTGTCGGACACAGGGATGTCCGGCACCAAAATACGCCTAATCCGAGGAGTGTCTGTGCTTCGCATTAGATGAATTTGGTAGTATAATCATGAAAAAGGATTGTAATATTTTTGGAATCAATGAAAATAGAAAGAGAAAAGAGAGAGTGAGAATACGTTTTGACCACAATGCATGCATAGGCTTTCAAAGCTTTCAATGTTGTAAAGAGGAGCGTCACCGCCAGCACCAACATCCGCAGAAACTGCTTCAACCACTGATCCAAGCTCCATTGTGTGTTGTTGGTAGCAAAGATAATTGTTAGAGAGAAAGCAAAAAACGTGAAGAACAATCAACCGTTAAGGTAACCCTAGTAAAACAAAAACCTTCTCCCATATTTATAGCTGATGAATCTTTCAGATACGAATAAATAGAAGACGAATAAAAGATTTCGATTTTTTTTTGGAGAAAAGATTTCGATTTTTTTTTTGTTAAAGAAAAAGAAGATTCTAAATATATATATATATATATAGAGAAAAATGTATACCCCACTATACCTATTATTATGACATGGAGAAATATTTGATTTTTATTGGATGTCAGTGTAAATTAATTATTTACACCGAAAGATTGGATCGACCTTGTATATTAACTTAAAATAATTTTTTTTAAAAGATCTACACTATGTTGCACGGGTGCGGGTACGGTACCGGTATCCGGTACCGGTATCCGGTACCGGTACTGGTACGGGGTACGGCATTTTTAGAAAACCTAAGGTACGGGTACGTCCCTATAATTTTTTTAAATATAATTATATAAATCAAATAATAGAATTATATTGTTAAAATAAATAATTAAACATAAAAAATATCACACCACAATTTAAAAGTAATTCAAATTGTTCAAAAACATCAAAATATGAAATTAAAAAGCAATTAACTCAAAAAGAGTCAATTGTTTCCACCTCCACCATCACTAAAAAGAGCAGCCTCTAGTTTAGGTTTATCGTGAGAAAGACTAGCAATTTCAAAAATATCAATTATATATTAAATAAATCTCATTCATCTCTACGAATATTCCACATTTTTGTTGTTTTTTCATTATAAGTATTACTATTTCACTTTCTCGAGAGAATACGAAGATTTGTAATCATGGGGTAGTGGTCTTAATGGATTATTGAGATTTATTCTTCTCTTTCTTGTTTTTACCCATTCTTGCAAATCAGCATTTCCCAAAAAACAAATCATAATATCCCAAAAAAAAAGAAGTTATCAATCGTGTGTCAGAGTGTCGATGATTCTCTTTATACCCCCTTAATATACTCTAGAAGGGGTTTAGAGCATATTGAGGGGTCTAAAGAAAATCTATCCGGAGTGTCAAAAACAATGATTTTTTTTTTTTTGGTAAAGCCAAAAACAATGATTTACTTGGTGTTTTAAAAATTAGTTTGGCACGTCAAAAAATAAATTGGTGTGGTCACTGACTCGACGTGTATTGAGTTATTGATTGAATCCTTGGTTATTTGTTCAACCGCATAAGTAGGTTATATTAAATTGACAAGTCATTAGGTTTGGTCTAATGATAAATGATTTGGGTAGCATGCTAGAAGTCTTGGGTTCGATCCTCAACTCCAATGTGTATATATATATATATATATATATATATATATATTAAACTGCCTTATTTGGTCAAATAACATGGCCTATAAATATAGTTAAAATGCATCTATAACTCAATCTTTGAAAAATTATAAAGATACTCAACACCTATAAAATGTTATACCGTAAAAATCAATTATTAGGTAGGAATATTGTATGTAATATCCATGAACCGAGTTTCAAACACTGATGCACCGGCTTATTCACCATCAAAAGTGAATTTTTAACTACTAGATTATCTGACAATTTTTCTTCTTCTAAGAGTATATATAAGGTGTTAATAAAAGGCACTTAAATTTAAAATTCATATCATACGATTTTTTTTTGTTGGTATTAACCTTGTGTTCCCAGAATTTCGCCGTGAGGTAAGAAAAATTTGATCAAGAATTGTTCCCATAAAAAATTGAACTCGAATTCTCATGAATAATTCGTCTTAAAGGGAGCTCAATTACGTGCCTAGGTGCAGGTATGGTACCGGTACCAATATGGGTACCGGTACGAGGTACAACATTTTTAGAAAAATTATTGTATGGGTATGGACATAAATTAAAGTACGAGTACGTGCCCAATACTGGACCCAATCCGGGTGGACAAAGTGGTTATTGTAACAGGTGGTTATTTTATTGAGCCCAATCCGAACTCCGGAGTACCCTATGTGGGTTCGAGTATTGATTTTGACCAAATTCAATCCAATCTAACCCACAAACACCCCTAGTAAGGACGGATATACCTTGCTTCAAATGGGGCCAGCTGATCCCACACCTTAAACAATTTTTTAATTAATAATTAGATGTTTTAAGGTTATACCCCCACATGTAATAGTGCAGTGTCCCCATACAAACCTACTACTATTCAACACTTCAACAAACTAATAGTACAATTGTTAAAATATTTGTAATACTATGTGAATTTAGAAAAGGGAAGACCTTGAATCATGAACTAAAATGTCTCATAAAATTGAAGAGAAGCCATTTATTTCTTAAGAAAAAAAAGCAAGAAATGGGTTAATAATTGGAAGAGGTTTACAATGGAAAATGCTATTTAGCAATAATTTTTTTATGTAAGAAAGAGAAGAATTTTATATGGCATCATCTCACCCTTCCAAATGATTACCACCCACTACCCCATGTATGGTAAACCAAAATCTAATTGGTCAAATTCCCTAATTTTGTGGATTCTTCTCTTTCTTGTTTAAATTATTCTTACTAAATAGCATTGCTCAAATGAAATAATATAAATTGTTTTTATGAGTTTAACTTAGTTGATAGGGACATTGTATATATTATGCAAGAGTCGGGATTCAAACCTCAAACACTCCACTTTTTGAACCAAACAAACTTATTGCATTTCATTAATTATTAATGTTCAATACATAGAGGAATAATCTCAAATCTATGGAAACTAGCCCAAGAATTGACCTCCCTAACAAGAGTATGAGCAACCGAATTCGCTTGTCTCCTAATAAACTTAACCTCAAAGTTTACATAAGATGACATACAAAGAGTAATGTCGTTAACAATTGTTCTGGACTGGGCCTAAATGCCCAACACGTTGGGGACCTCCTCTATTGGGCTGTCGAGCAAGGCCCAAGGTGCAAGCCCAACAACGCCCAACCGTTGAGCAGCGTACGTCTCCCCTGAGATTCGTAACGCCCAACATCGGAATGATGAGCATTTAATGCTCATCACGGCTCCTCAGCCGTTTTCCGACAGCCATTGATGGGCATTAACTGCCCATCAACGGCCTTGGCCAAGCGCTGGGGCTATATATAGACCTTTTCACAACTTCACAAAGGTACGTAACATTCTATATTGAAAACCTACTCCTTCCTCAACTGACTTGAGCGTCGGAGTGCCTGCAGGTACACAACCCCCCTCCGGGTATATTTGGACTGCTCGACATCTCGAACAGCCGTGCACCAGCATCTGGTCGACTCTGATCAAGGTAAAGATCAGTGGCGCCGTCTGTGGGGACTTAAAGTTTCCCCCGTCTTTTCCCAGAATTAGACCAAAACTTACAACAAAAAACCCATTTCTTGACCAAATGGCTGGTGCAAACCATGCAAACCATGAATTTGTAGGAGAAAACAACCCAAATCCTCCAAATCACCAAAACCAAAACCAATTCGATGGAATGGAAGCCTCTGTCACACCAGAAGGCAGCGCTGCGCATGCACAAGCAACTCCGCTTAATGTAACGCCACCGCAACCTCCACAACCAGAAGATCCATTGGTGGTTCCACAAGTTCCACAAGGAGCACCCATGGAAGTAGTGATGGCTGCATTGGTCAACACAATCAACAGACAGGGGCAGATACTTCGCGAGCAGGCAGACAACATGCGTGGGCAAAACGAGCTGATCCGCGAGCAGAATCGACGACTCCGGGCAGTGGAAGAATCACGCGCTGCTTCAAAGATGTCGCGAAGTACTCGTCGACAAAGGTCCTCGACGCCAGAGAACCATCGCTCACGATCGAGGTCTAGGTCCCCGAGGCCTGCACCTCGACGAAATGGGAAGGGACCAATAAGTCCTCCCAGAGACATTCCTCGGAGGCAGAATCACTCTCCTCCCCAGAGAAACAACCGCATTTCCCCACCAAGGAACAGACGTTCCCCTCCTCGGAGAAATAACCGATCACCACCGAGGAGCGTTGGAGCAGCTGCTCGTGGAGGCAATGCCCGACACTCCCCAAGAGGGGAATCTCCGAGCAGTGAAGACGAGAGGCACCGAGGACCCCTCTCAAGGAGAATTATGGACATTCCACTCCCACGAGGATTGAAAAAACCCCCAACACTGGACAAGTATGATGGGACAACTGACCCCGACGAGCATGTCCAGAGCGTGGAAACTGCCCTCGATTACAGGAATCTCCGAGGATCAATTAAGTGCAAGTTATTCCCACTGTCTCTAACTCGAGGAGCATCAACCTGGTGGAGGAACTTACCTCCTGGCTCGATCGACTCTTGGGAAGAACTATGTCGAATGTTCACAGCACACTTCACGACTTCTCGGCGGCATCCAAAAAC
Organism: Trifolium subterraneum; assembly: GCA_951799995.1. Lineage (NCBI taxonomy): Eukaryota > Viridiplantae > Streptophyta > Magnoliopsida > Fabales > Fabaceae > Trifolium > Trifolium subterraneum. Next base: position 33,186,694 of record OX637468.1, read on the forward strand.
GGTGGCCAGCTTAAAAGCAATCGTCCAAGGTCCCGAGGAATCTCTTCGGAATTACATCGAGAGATTCAACAAAGTATCTGTCGAGGTCGAAGCGACCGACAAGATGAAGCTGTATCTCCTCGAAGAAGGATTGCGCGAGGGAACCAAGTTCCAGGAAGCAGTTGGGATCGTTGAAGTAGAAACCCTCGATGCATTCTTTGAGTTGGCTCAACGATATATCAAGTACGAGGATAAACAAAAGGCCTCCGAGGTCAGGAGACCTAAAAACTTCGAGGTCGGTGGACCCTCCTCGAAGAGAGAAGAGCGTCGAGGAGACGAAAAGAAAAGAGAAGGTGGAAAAGTCCGAGAGGCTAAACCACCAAAAAGTCAGTTCACCTACCACACTCCCCTGAACGCTCCTCGAGACAGGATCTTGTCCGAAATATCGAATGCTGAATTCAAAAGCGCGGGGATCAGGTTCCCAAAACAACTGCCCGCCAAACCGAACGTGGACAAGAAGAAATTTTGTCGTTTCCACAAAAGTTACGGGCATGTTACTGATGACTGTGTGCATCTGAAGGACGCCATTGAAATCCTTATTCAAAAGGGATATGCACGACAGTATGTGGATGGGCAGCCAAGGGCTGCCAATAATAATGCTCCTCGACAAAATCAGTTGGCAGTCGATCCAGCAAGCCCGGAACAACATGTCGAGGACGAAAATAGAGTGATTGGAGGGGTGGCCCTCGCCATTTCAAGACCTGAAGATTTCTTTCCTCTGCAAACTGACGAGGAAAAAGGAGCCCTCGATTACCTTGCTGCGCATCTGGACGGGAGTTGGGAAAATTTCCCCGGAGCACTAGTCATCTCCGGAGGAGGGTTTAACCCCATAACCATCGGATCCATCAAAAGAAAATTCGATGAGTTAGAAAAGGCATCCCCTGTCGAGGAAATAAAAATAACGGAGGTAAAAGAAAGCTCTGTTCCTTTGGCATTTTACAGGGAAGAGGTCCCCGGAGGATCACCGAACTTTCAAATTCCATTGCTCGTCAGAGCAAAAATGGCTAACTTCGACGTGAGAAGAATCCTCGTCGATCAAGGAAGCTCCTGTGACATTATGTACTCAGGACTCTTCAAAGTGCTGCAGCTTACCGAGGAAAATTTGGTCCCTTACGTTGGATCTGACCTTCAAGGGTTCAATGGATCAACGACAAAACCTTGGGGATACGTGGACCTGATCGTCACCTTTGGCGAAAGCAAAGCCATGAAATCCGTGAAGGTTAAATTCCTGGTCGTCGACTGCCCGTCTCTATACAACTGCATCATTGGACGACCAACTTTAGCTGAACTGTTTGCAGTGTCCTCGACCATCCATCTGAAGCTGAAGTATTACACCAGAGATGGCCAGGTCGCCACAATCAACGGGGACATAGAAGCTGCTCGGCGATGCTTTGAAGCTGCGTCCAAAAACCTCAACTCTGTAGTTACGCCGAAGAAAAAGAAAGCAGAAGCAAAGCTCCCCGGCGTAAACTCAATCAGTGTCGAGGATGAAGTTGAATTGGATGCTCGAACTTCCAAGAAGGAGCGCAAGCAAGAAAAGAAGATAGGCAAAGACGACCTCTTGATCAAAGAAAGCTATCGTCCCATCCCTGATGGAGAGTTCGAGCTAGTTCCCCTTGGCGAGGATCCAACCAAAGGTGTGAAGATTGGAGCTGATCTCCCCGACTTGGTAAAAAGGCAGTTGAAAGCTTGCTTAAGAGAGAATGCTGAACTGTTCGCCTAGAGTGCAGCTGAAATGCCCGGAATAGACCCCGAGGTCGCTTGTCATCAATTGACCATAGATCCTAGGGCTAGTGCTGTAGTTCAGCGTCGTAGGAAGCAGTCTCCCGAAAAAGCGGAGGCTGCTCGAAAAGCTGTAAAAGACCTCCTAGAGGCCAATTTCATTGCTGAAGCCCAGTACACAACCTGGCTTTCTAATGTTGTACTTGTTAAAAAATCTAATGGAAAGTGGCGTATGTGTGTTGATTATACCGATCTTAATAGGGCTTGCCCTAAAGATGCTTACCCTTTGCCAAACATAGATAAATTAGTAGATAATTCCTCAGGATTTAAATTACTATCGTTTATGGACGCATATTCCGGTTATAATCAAATAAAAATGGCTGAAATCGATAAAAAGAAAACAGCTTTCATGACCGAAACAGGTAATTATTATTATAATGTAATGCCTTTCGGGCTCAAAAATGCAGGTGCCACCTACCAAAGGATGATGAACAAAGTATTTCACAATGAAATTGGGGATATGCTCGAAGTTTACATGGACGACATGATCGTTAAATCCGAGGAGGAAACCGATCATACCGTCCACTTAAAAAGGGTGTTCGACCAAGCAAGAAAGTTTAACATGAGGTTCAACCCAGAAAAATGCACGTTTGGGGTAAAGGCTGGAAAGTTCCTCGGTTTTTATTTAACTGAACGAGGAATAGAAGCCAACCCCGACAAATGCAGAGCTTTCTTCGATTATCCAACTCCAAAATCGAAGAAGTCCATACAAACGTTGAATGGCATGTTAACCTCGATGGCCAGATTCGTCGCCAAATCTGCTCAACATGCTCTGCCACTCTTTAAACTCCTCAGAAAAGAAACAACTTTCGAGTGGACCGAAGAGTGCGAAGGAGCATTACAACACTTAAAACGAGCATTGTCCGAACCTCCAGTGTTAACACGACCAATCGAGGGTGAGAAACTCTATCTTTATCTCGCAGTAGCATCAGAGGCCATAAGCGCCGTTCTCATAAGAGAAACCGAGCAAGGGCAAAAGCCTGTCTATTTTGTAAGCAGAGCACTACAAGGACCCGAACTCCGATACTTGCAAATAGAAAAAATTGCTCTAGCAGTAATAATGGCTGCGAGGAAACTTCGATACTATTTCCTCGCCCATTCCATCATCATCCGAACAGATCAACCCGTAAAGCAATTGCTGGCACGACCAGATATGGTCGGACGAATGTTGAAATGGTCGTTGGAACTCGCAGAATTCGACATAAGCTTCGAAAGTAGAAAGGCTTTGAAAGCCCAAGTACTTGCTGATTTCATCGCCGAAATGACAACGTCGACCACTTCCGAAAAGAATAAATGGACCATCTTCGTTGACGGATCCTCGAATTCACAGGGAAGTGGGGCGGGCATCATTCTCGAAAATGAGGACGGGGTCCTAATAGAAGTATCCCTCGGACTTTCTTTTCCAACGACGAATAACCAAGCCGAATACGAAGCTTTCCTAGCAGGGTTAAGATTAGCCGAGGATATGGGAGCCGAGGAAATCAGAATATTCACAGATTCGCAGCTAGTAGCATCCCAAGTATCAGGAGAATACCAGACAAAAGAGGAACGACTCCTCGAATACCTGAACCTTATCAGGGCAAAACTCGCAAAGTTTAAGGAAACGGAGGTGAAACATGTTCCTCGAGAACATAATGCGCGAGCAGATGTCCTTTCAAAACTTGCAAGCACAAGGCGCAAAAAAGCGGGCAATCAATCCCTCATTCAGGAAACATTAACGAAACCGAGCATCGAAAAAGCGGCAGAAGTCATGCACATTTGTGCTGTCGACGTACAAAGCTGGATGTCCCCGGTATACAATTTCCTGAAGTCGAACACACTGCCTGTAGACGCCAAAGAAGCAACGAAAATCCGAAAGAGAGCATGCTCGTATGTCCTGCTCGACGATAAGTTGTATCGAAGAGGATTCTCAATCCCATTGCTCAAATGTGTGGAGGAAGCGCGCGTAGAGTTCATATTGCAAGAAATCCACGAAGGAATCAATGGGCAACATATTGGTGGACGATCTTTGGCAAGAAAGGCACTAAGGGCAGGGTACTATTGGCCGACAATGCAAGACGACGCCAAAGACCACGTCCTTAAATGTGACAAGTGCCAAAGACACGGGGACATGCACCTCGCACCAGCTAACGAGCTAAAGACGCTAGTCTCCCCGTGGCCGTTTGCCTGGTGGGGAATGGACATCCTCGGGCCCTTTCCAACAGCTGCGAGGCAAGTCAAATACCTCATAGTGGCCGTGGATTATTTCACCAAGTGGATTGAAGCGGAACCCCTCGCAAAAATCAGCGCATCCAACATACTACGTTTCTTCAAAAGAGACGTCCTCGCAAGATTCGGAATCCCTCAAGTGGTAGTGACGGACAACGGAACGCAGTTCACAAACAAAAAGTTCCAAGAATTCCTCGCCTCAATAGGCACCACTCAACACTTCACGTCAGTCGAGCATCCTCAAACCAACGGGCAAGCTGAAGCAGCCAACCGCGTGTTATTACGAGGACTAAGACGAAGGATGGGCGCATCTAAAGGAAACTGGACCGAGGAACTGCACAGCGTCCTATGGTCTTACAGAACCACTCCTCATTCCACAACCGGGGAAACACCCTTCCGATTAACATACGGAACAGAGGCAGTAATTCCCGTGGAAATAGGAGAACCATCCTCGAGGATCGAATATCCTCTCCAGGAGGATATAAACGACGAGTTATTAAGAGAAGAGCTAGATCTTGTCGAGGAACTAAGAACAGGGGCTTCTCTTCGAGAAGCTACCCTCAAACAGAAAATAGCTGTTCGGCACGATAAAAGGGTCATCAAAAGAGAGTTCGAGGTAGGTAGCTTGGTACTAAGGAGAAACCAAAAGGATGCACGAGAAGGGAAGCTCGCAGCTAATTGGGAAGGACCATATCGAGTCCGAGCAAAAACAGAAAATGGAGCATACCACCTCGAAGATCTCTATGGCAAAGAAATTCCTCGCACATGGAACGCCGAGAAGCTAAAACAATACTACAGTTGAAAATAGCGTAATTCGACATGCTCTTCAACGAAGGCTGCAAATCCCACCGAGGAGATGCGCCTATACAACGGAGGAATGCCTAGGTACGGGCAGGAATCTTAAAATCTTTAAAGCTCGACGGAAGTCTTAAGTGCTAACGTCCATGCTCGACGGGGGAATACTCCATGCGAGCCCCACCGTCGCTCAGTACAAGCCCGGCAGAGCACCCAGCTCGCGATGGGATGCTCAAGGCCGCGAGGAAAAACTTCGTACGAAGAAGATTTCCTCGACTCTAGTTTGGGAGCCAGCCAAACACTCGTGCAGTTCCACAAACTGCTCGGGAACGATGCTTATGATCCGCGACATCAAGAAGCAATCGTAATTACTAGACGAGTACTAGCGTAAAGGGTGATCAGCCTAACGAATAGAACGTCTAAAATACTAAGTTAAAACCCTAAGTAGAAACGAGCACCATTTTAGAAAGTATCCTCGCATACCCTAAATGGTCGAATTCGCAGGGAAATAATCATAAAATTGACAAAGTTAAAATAAACACTCCACAAACAAGCAATATACAAAGAACAAATTGCAAAGAAGTCATGAATTACGAACGACCAGAAGGCCAAGATGTCTGAAGGTTACAAAAAAAATAAAAAAAGGCGAGCAAAGCGCCGAAATAAATCAAAAAGCCAGGCGAGCATAACGCCGGCGTATAGTTACAAATAAAAATTATTACAAGTCAAAACTAAGCTTCTTCGTCGTCGAGAGGAGGAGAGGCAATCTGGCCATCCCTAACTTCCTTCATCTCGTCCAGGCCCTCGGTGACCAACTGGACATCTGGATTGAGGATCTGGAGTTGGGCGAGCGCGTTCCTAAAGCTCGAAGAGGCGACCTCTAACTGCAAGTCCCCAACTTCGAAGATCTTGGAGATCAGGCCTGCCCGGCTGAAACTAGCATAGGTCCCCGCCGGGTCCACCTTCTTCTCCTCCTCGTCGGGAGTGGGGGTCAGAGTCATAGAAGACAACTTCTCCTCAAGCTCGGACAACCTTTCCTTCAACCTCCCCTCTTCACCCTTGGCATCCCGCAGGTCTTCCTCTAGCTGGGCAACCTTCGCCCGGGATTCCTCGAGAGCCTTGGTCTCCGAAGATAGCTCCTTCTCGACGACAGACAGTCTCTCCCCGAAGTCTTTGGCGTTTGCTCGGGCCTCGTCCCTCTCCCGCAGGTACTTACACTCGCGGCCGTTCAAGAAGGTGGCCACCTCCAGCAACTTGAACACGGCCACCGAAGACTCGGCGACCACGTTCCTTATAGAGTCTGGCCCCATAGATGCCAGGATGGACTGGTCAGCATCAGATATCCTCATGCTCGTCCTCCCGTCGACCACGCAATCATGCCCCATCGCCGGAGGTATGACAAACTCGGCAGCCGCTCTCCCGGGGACCAACTTGTGGGGACCAGATACCACACCTCCTTCGATCCGAGCACTCTTGGGCGGTCGCGACCCACCGGTAACCTCCTCAGAAACCCTCTTCTCCCCTACCACTTCGATGGACGGAGATGGAGACGATTGCCCGGAGGCATTTGGAGTCGAGGATGACGCGCCGAGCTGGCGTTTCTTTTTCTCAGCCTGGAGTTTGCGGAGAGTCTGCTGTGTACTCTTCATTTCGCCTGAAATAAAACTAGTTAGTAAACTCATGAGAAAACAAACACACGAAGAAATAAAATTCGAAGAAGAAATAAAAGCACGAGGAATTAAAATCATACGCAGCAGGTCCTCAGCCTCGACCCTAGTCGAGCATCTCAACAGGGCCTTAGTATTAATGAATCTCTTGGAGGAGAGCTGGTAACCTTCCTCGTCACAAATAGGGTTACCCTCCCTATCTTCCCATAAGCTCGGAGAAAACTCCTCCACAAAATCATCCAGAGCTTTCAGATCTGCGAGCTCCTCCTTTGATAAAGCTCCCTTCTTGAATGTGAAGCTCTTCGCTTCCCGAGCGTAGTGCCTCTTCGTCCAGCAAAAGGGAAACCGCTCGCAATCCACTTCTATTGGCTCCCCGTCATCCCTATGCTGGACCCTCCCTTCGTCGTCCACTTTGGGCCCCCTAACAAGTATTGTCTTCCAGCCAGCAGAAGTAATGGGGCGGACAACATACCATTTGTCCTTGAAACCCCGAAGAGACTCCTCGAAGATCTCGAAGTATTTCTTGTGCTGCTTCAAGGAGACCCAGCCGCACTTATCGGTCACATTCCCCCTTGGCCGGGAGCGCTGTATGTCGAAGATATGGAAGAAAAGGGGGACGGTGGGCGCCATTTGTAGGTAAGCAGCCACAATCTCAAAAGCACGAATAAAGGCCAAGGAGTTGGGGTGCAATTGAGACGGGCATACTTCTAAGTGATTGAAGATCGCCATTTCTAGATCTGTGAAAGGCAGGCGAAGACCCATATGCTCGAAAGCAATCTGGTACATGGGGAATCCGCCATTTTTGAATGTGGTACAAATTCGTTGTTTAGCTCCGGGGATCCGCACCTCCCAGTCAGCATGGCCGGGAATCTCTATATCAGTCCATAGGTCCTCGGGAAAAGTCTCCTCGAATTCAAATTTGCTGGGCGTCGTCCTTGGATCGTCGGCAACCCAGTTAATATTATTTTCCACGGGGATCTTCCGTTGAACTCCCTCGTCGGCCATAATACCTGAAAGGCAGAGGAAACGAATGAATTCGATATTCCCAAAAAACATCAAATCCACCCCTTCCACCGCCAATTCAAGTGAAGGGGCGAGGACAATGATCGACGTAACGCAAATCCTAAGTGGGAAAATCCTATGTATACGAGGAAGCCAAATCCCCGGAGCATCCCATAGATACTCAGATCAGATACAAAAATACTTGGGAAATTCTAGCAAAAACCCTAAAAACGCCGAGGATTCTAAAGCATGAATGCCCGGAAGCATACTATGAATGCTCGGTATTCTCATGAACTGAAAATCCGGAAAATGGAGGCTATCCCCTACGCTAAACACTGGTTTTCGCGAAAAACCACTATTTCGTGGGAGGGAAAGGGTGCTAGCCACCGTCTACAACCCTCAACCACCAGATCCAAACGAAAATAAAGCAAAACAGTACAAAAGCAGAATAAACAGAGAACGAAAGTTCCAAAATTATCAAGCAAACTACACGAAATAAAGAAGAAGAGATCAAAGAACACTTACTTGTTTTGGAGAAAGGAATTGAATCTGAAGAGGAGAAGCTTGGAATCTAGAGTGGATCGTTGGAAAGAGACGTATGAGTCACTGGAAGTTCAGAGAATAGCCAAAGGATCTGGAAGTTAGATAGCCAAAATGAGAAGAATTTTGAAAAATCCCTCCACTTCCCTATATATAGGGAAATTCTCGGTGGTCGCACCTGCTCGAAGTTTTGGGCGCCATCTAAATCTGGACCGTTGCCTCAATCCAAAGGGTGCGATGAAAGACAATCCAACGGTCCAGATACGACCATCATGAAAACCAAAGGGCGCGAGAATCCAACGGTCAGGATACATCCTCGTGATTCAAACCCAACAAATAGGCACTTGATCACTATTAGAGTAGCCTTTACACGTGGCAGGGAAAGACGAAGCGACTTGTCCCTTCAAGTCACGTCCGCGCAGACTTCGTCGGAACCCTAGGGGATCACGCCGAAAACCTTGGACGGATTGACGTTGCGCGAAATTAATGGCAAGATTCGCGGACTCGTGATAAATGCTCGGATATAATCTCCTCGACACATCATTTTGCTCGAGATTTAAAATCCAGTTAATGTCCAATGAAGTATAATCTCCTCGACATAACATTGTGTTCGACACCAAAGGGGAATTTAGGCCTTCAACACCATTAGCCCAAGTATCAGAATTACGACCACTAAAGTCGCCATCCTCTTGCCCGAGCATGGTGACTTGGGGGGCTCCTGTTCTGGACTGGGCCTAAATGCCCAACACGTTGGGGACCTCCTCTATTGGGCTGTCGAGCAAGGCCCAAGGTGCAAGCCCAACAACGCCCAACCGTTGAGCAGCGTACGTCTCCCCTGAGATTCGTAACGCCCAACATCGGAATGATGAGCATTTAATGCTCATCACGGCTCCTCAGCCGTTTTCCGACAGCCATTGATGGGCATTAACTGCCCATCAACGGCCTTGGCCAAGCGCTGGGGCTATATATAGACCTTTTCACAACTTCACAAAGGTACGTAACATTCTATATTGAAAACCTACTCCTTCCTCAACTGACTTGAGCGTCGGAGTGCCTGCAGGTACACAACCCCCCTCCGGGTATATTTGGACTGCTCGACATCTCGAACAGCCGTGCACCAGCATCTGGTCGACTCTGATCAAGGTAAAGATCAACAATTAAATTAAATTTTAAATTACCCGGTCTTCTCGAATGGATAGCGTCAACCAACAACTTTGAGTCACTTTCAAATTGAACTCGCTCAAATCCACGATGTATAGCCTCTTTCATAGCATTTAATAGTGCCCATGCTTCGCCCTCCACTATGGAATAAACAGTTCGCTGCCATTGAGTCAAGCCAGCCACAAATTGCCCATTAGTGTCGCGAAAACAAAGACCCATAGAAGTAATACTGGACCCAGATACAAACGCAACATCAACATTACATTTTATCCATCTCACACCTGGTTTCTCCCACCGAACCGGCCTAGGATCCTCAACAGGAACAATATTCTGACGTCGCAGCTGATGGACTGTAAACCACTCATTCCAGACAGCGAAGGCCATTCTTCCAACTTGGCTTGGTAACTGAATATTGTCATTCCAGATCTTGTCGTTTCGGTTATGCCAAATGCACCAAAATAATGATGCTACCCTCCCTATCATTGCATTGTCCTCGTGAAAATATATATATCTCTCTCTAGCCACTAGTTTAGTAGACAAAAAAAAATATATAAATCAATTTTAGAATATTTATATTTTTTGTAAACATCATGTCCCCACTAGTGAAAATTCTGGATACATCCCTAAACTTATGCACCTCACACACACATCATGGTAACAAAAGAAACACACCAATTATTCACCCAAAATAAACACACCCTTAAAATTTTAGAAAAAGACCTAATTAACTCATGTGTGCTATAGTGCTTGTCTTATAAGATTTCAAATGTAAAAAAGTAAATTAGCTTTTAACATTTATACATAGCCAAAAAATTGGTTTTTTCACTATTTTTTTTATACACTACAAACCATGCTTTGGTTCTTAATAGGCATATTCAATAGGCATCATAACACCAATAAACTCTTCCAACAATCTCTTTACAAAGATAGTAGTGGTAAAACAAAGTGTATTGCTACACTTTCTTGAATAAATTGCTCTTTCAAAGTGAAGAGATACAAAAAATGAGTGTCTAAGTAAGTTCTTTTACAGGTCAAAAAGTAATATAAGGTATGGAATTCAGATTGCATAAATCACCAAGAAATTAAATAAAAGGAGCAAACAGACTCCTTGTTCCTCTAATGTATAAAACTTCAATGGTTGAAATATTTCCAATTTAGGCTTCACTGTTCATAACACAGATCTTCTCAATGAAGAATAGGACACAACATCGTAATTAGGCTTCACTGTTTGTTTATCAAATCTTTTCTAGCAAAGAAACTCACAACCAACAGCTGATGAATGTGGCAGTCTCTTTGACAAAAAGAACAAAGAATTCCAACATAACAGATTGACTCAAATCACTGAATTAATTTCTAATTAACTGTTAAGAAAAAGATTGTTCTTTCTAGATGAAAAACCGGCAGAGTTTTTACTGAGGTACTTGCATGTCCAAGTCAACAAACTTGACCAAACATTTGATGAGTCAGGCCCAAATAAGTCATGAATAGCTCAACTCACTTACTACCTGTGTGAATACCTTGCTCATCATGCGTTTCTATGTGGCACCAATGTTTTTGAGGACAAATTGAATGACATTATTTTGTAGCAGTGTTTTCACATTTTTGGTCATACACCCTTGCATTTCGTTCATCAGGATGCATTGATGTCTGATTATAACCTGACTTCGAGTATGCATCCAAAATGATAATAGTTGAAAATCAGATGAATTATCGACTAATGTTTTTTATTGATATTGAAAAAAAAGATAGACGTTCTTAGAACGAACCTTGTTGTGTCCGGTGTAGTCAATACTTATCCTCCATTTTCCATTCAATTTTTTGACAAGTACAACATTTGAGAGTCAAACGGTATAATAAACCTCTTTTGCAGATAGTGCTAAAAGTAAACCATAAACTAGAATCTTAGTGGCCTAATCTTTCTCAACAGATTGCTTCCTGCTTATCATAGGAGCCCAACAAGCAGAAGGGTCGAGAGATACGTTGTAATGACGGCATCAAGGCATTCCTCTAACAAACAACATGAGTTTGTCGTGTCCCTTGGTCCCCAATTTGTCCCGTACCAAGAACAATTTTAAAATCAAACTCAGTACAACTGAAATTCCTTATTCTCCTATCCAATTCCTTTTTTTTTTAGGGGATCAAACACACCCTAAATTATTACTTTTGTCCATGTATTAATAAAGTATATCACTTTTTGAAGAAAGTCTAACCTAGGCACAATTAGTATTTTGACCAATGTAGTAAAAAAACCCACTCTCTAAAAATGCCAAACCTACTTCTTTTAGTATTTTTACCAATGTAGTAAAAACACTCCAAAAAAATAAATAAAACAAAGGCTTCATTAGATTAACCAAATAGAAGCATTACAAGACTTGCTAGCCCTGTTAACAGCAGTGACATAAATGTTTTGCTTTTGGTTTAAAAGAGAAATACAATCTTGGATAATAGGATCAATGCTGGCCAAACAAGCTTTTCCATTTATGCAATCCACCACCACCTCTGCATCAGACTCAATAATGACATTTTTTAGTTGCAACTCAGTGATCACTGTCAAGCACCATCTAATTCTCATAGCTTCAGTCACAGAGGGGTGGAGATCAGCCCAGTCCCTTTTGCAACCGGCATTGACATTAACCTTGGTCCACCATTCTTGGGGAGGGCTCCATTTGGGTTGAACAGAGGTTGCTTTGTGACTTTCAACGCTCTTGTTTGCCTCATTAAACTCATGAACAAAATTAACAGCAGTGGCAGCAATATCAACAGGATGATGCAGTTGTTTTCATATTCAAGCCAGCCACAAATCAGCAAACATTTCCTTTGTCATAGGTATGAGGAAAAAAAAAATTCTTTCTAGAAGTTATACAGAGCCTCCAAAGAACCACATTAACAATAGTAAAGACATGATGGTTGCTCCAAACAAACAAATTATCAGAAGATATCTTTCGATAGTGTGTTTTCTAGTGTGAACAATTCACAAGGTGAAAAGCAACCATTTAAAGGCATAGATGAGAATCACTTTCAAGCCAGCCACCCTTTGTTGAAGTATATTCAATAGGCATCATAACACCAATAAACTCTTCAACAATCTCTTTACAAAGATAGCAGTGGTAAAAAAAAGTGTATTGCTTACACTTTCTTGAATAAAATTCACTCTTTCAAAGTGGAGAGATACAAATAATGAGTGTCTAAGTAAGTTTGATTAGGGAGATTGGTGAGTTTGGAAGTACAAAAAGTTTTTTTACAGGTCAAAAAGTAATATAAGGTATGGAATTCAGATTGCACAAATCACCAAGAAATTAAATAAAAGGAGCAAACAAACTCCTTGTTATTTTGAAGCTTCTTCTATTGTTCCCCTAATGAAAAACTTCAATGGTTAAAATATTTTCAGTTTAAAACATCACACAGATCTTTTCAATGAAAAATAGGACACAACATTGTAATTAGGCTTGCACTGTTTGTTTATCAAATCTTTTCTAGCAAAGAAACTCACGACCAACGGCTGATGATTGATGCCTTTGCAATGATCCTTTGACAAAAAGAACACAGAATTCCAACATAACAGATTAGCTGAAATCATTGCATTAATTTTTAATTAACCGTTAAAAAAAGGTTGTTCTTTCTAAATGAAAAACCGACCGAGTTTTACTGAGTTACTTGCATGTCCAAGTCAACAAACTTGACCAAACATTTGACGAGTCAAACCCAAATAAGTCATGAATAGGTCAACTCATTTAATACCTGTGTGAATACCTTGCTCATCACGCGTTTCTTTGTGGAATCAACATTTTTAGGATGAATCGAATGATATTATTGTGTAGAAGTATTTTCACATTTTTGGTCACAAACACCCTTGCTTTTCGTTCATCAGGATGCATTGATGTCTGATTATAACCCGACTTCGAGTATGCATCCAAAATGATAATAGCCGAAAATCAGATGAATTATCTACTAATTTATTGATATTGAAAAAAAAGATAGACGTCCTTAGAACGAACCTTGTTGTGTCCGGTGTAGTCAATACTTATCCTCCATTTTCTATTCAATTTTTGCAGATAGTGCTAAAAGTAAACCATAAACTAGAATCTTAGTGGCCTTATCTTTCTCAACAGATTGCTTCCTGCTTATCATAGGAGCCCAACAAGCAGAAGGGTCGAGAGATACGTTGTAATGGCGGCATCAAGGCATTTCTCTTGAAACTTTGTGTGTGGATGCTTTGTGCTTATTTTCATCAATAAACTAAAGAAATAAGCAACAGATAATGAAACAAAACATAGAATCATAGTGGGTAAAAAATTAAATAAGGCCACAAATCTGTTTAATCTAGTAACTCCCTTAAAGAGTAGTAGAAATTATATTATTAATTGATAAAGAGTAACTAATACAGAAGATTAACTGTGTAATCCTAGAGTTATGCTCTTCGTAAAAGAGACAATTCTCTCTCTGCCCAAACCATTTGGTTTCTAACTGAAAGTTACTGAATACCCTATCTCTTGATATCCCTATCCTTTATATAACACCCATTCCACTCTAACAAACTAACCACCTAAGCAGCTTGTAATCCATTAGCAGTGCATCACACGGAAAGTTAGAAGCCTCCTGCATCTAGCCACATAATTGCCCAAGAACTATCCTTACGCAATAGTATTTGAAGATCAAGTTGATGCCCCCAGGATCCCATTGTTGGGAACTTGATGTACCAATTTCAAAGAAAAATGCTAAATATAGCGAACATAATTTCGTGAAAGCATCGTGAATGACATGGAATTCTATACTTAACCAACAAATTTCTCTTTCCTCCTCTTATTTATCCGTTTCACTTCAATTTTCATCTCAACTCTAGACGCCAGTCTCTATTTCACTGATAACAACACCAATCGCTCCATTGCCTTTGTTGCTGATACGCCGCACAACCGAGTCTCAACTGTAGTATTGTCAGTGGAATTAATTCCTCCGAAAATGAACACTCATCACTTACAAACACAAAATCCAATACTAAAATGAAGGGGACACTCGCTTCTTTAATTTGTGATTTTCAGTTTGAAATCAGAACTGAATATCAAATTAATTTGAAACCAACATCTGCAATATTGAGACTATCTCTTCTGATTTGTTGGTTTATCAGTAGAATTAAGTTTTGTATTATGCAGCAGGATTTTAAATTTTTACAGTATCCATCAGCAGAGGTTAGGATGTGTATAATTTCAACATGCTTCTGTCACTATGTGTTTGTGGAGGTAGCCTCTAGGCTCTAGGTTTAGTGGGAACACAGGTGGCGGTGGCAAGCGGTTACTAATTTCCCATTACTTTATTTTTTCCAGTGCATTCCAATATATATTATTCCAACAAAAAAAAAAATAGTCATTTAACCAATTCATGATATTTGCGATGTATAGCATCGCTCAATTTCAAATGATTGAATCTGCTGCACAACTTCACTTTCACTGCTTTTAAGTGACAACTTGCAGTTGCTCACTTTCAAATTCACTGAGGATCCGACATGATCAGTTGCTTTCTTTTAAAACATGCTTAATCATGAAATGTGCGAACCTACATATATAATTTGTATATCCTATGGATTCTTGGGTTAAATAAACAAGGAATAAGAACTAACAGCACGAGAAAAGCATTCCCTAACCAAATGCAAGACCATTTGAACTTTTACATTAATAACTAGATTCTAGATAATAAGAAATTGTACTATTTGCAAGACCTGTGCATCAAAATTATATCTAAAATTGATGATAGATAACAAGTATTAATAGTAGTTCAAGTTATCAAATGAATCAAGTCAACGATACTAACCCTCCTAGACAAAATAAATACTTGAAATCAAAGAACAAGATTGGTGGATGGCATGCCATTTTTCTCCTTTGTCTTTGCAAGTTTCATTTTTTCGTCATATAGCTTTAATAGATAATCAGACTCCTCCTTAAAGCTAAAAACAAACTTGCTCAAGAACAACTTCTCAGAATAAGTAAATGGTGTAACTAAGCTTGCATTCTTTTTTCTCAAACCTTTCATCAGAAGAAATTGCAGAACTGAGGCCCTTGGGATGATCCTTTTCTCCAAACTATAAGTAAACATAAGTGGACATTTAGTAAGTGTCAAGGAATTCCAACCCAATTGATTGACCCAAAAACTCATCACCAAATTATCCTTATCAATTGAAACCAACATCAAACTAGGGCGCGACCTAAATGCTTGAAAAACAGCTTCATCAGACCAACCCCATTTCTTAAAGGTATCAACTTTCTCATCCCAAAGTTTTTTACTTAAACATTTCTTGGCCATCAAAGCAACCCCAAAAGTATTCATTGAAGGATCAAACCCTAAACCCTTAACTTCCTCCAATGACTTAATCAAATCAGTTGAACCAAATATAGATGGCCTTGTTTTAAGCAATTTAGCAATGTTAGAATCACAAACTCCAAAATCAGTCATCAAATTGATGTTAGCTACCATAAGGTGATAGGGAATAAAATTAAATGTCTTTGAATATCGAATTATTATGCAAACAATGACATCCTTGTTGGTTGTTTTCAAGTACCTACTTAACAATTCAAAAAGAGGGATTATTCGTTTCTCCAAGCTAATTTGTAAAATTGCAGGGTTTGCAGTTAACAATGAAACAATATCAGAGGAAGAAACACCTTTTGATAGAAAAAATTGAAACTTATTCTCAAGATTCTTCAAGCTTAATTGCAAGAACCTATAACCAGAAACAGCTATACAAACAATGTCAGAGTTAGAAGCACCTTTGGAGAGTAAAAATTGAAACTTTGGCAATAACGTTTTATTGGGGTTGCATGAAAGAAGCCATGGTTCTTTTTGGATGATGTATTGTATATCTGAGTCCATAAAACCGTGGTTTCTGAAGAAGTTGATAACTGATTCTGACTTGTTAGAGGTCTTGAAAACGACATGATTGGAAGCTTTGATTGAAGATTCTAGTGAGAATGAGTTTGAGGGTGAAGTGGTGAGGCATTTTACAGAAAATTGGGAGGGTGGATAGTGGTAGAGTGTTGTTGAGGTTGTTGTTGGTAAGCCAAATGCATTGCAGCATAGAAAGGGTTTCAACATGGAGACCAGATAGGGTTTTGTGGCTCAAGGAAGGAAGAAGATTATTGATGATTCAATTCAATTGTTATTGATGTGCTTTTAGATAATAGCACACTCATAATGTGTTGGAGAACACATCATTTAATGAATATGACACATCATGTGTTTTTAAACACAATACGTTGGTATATTATTAGACGCATGCGTAAAATAACTTTACACTGACAGTGTATATAAATTAAATTCAAAATTTTAATGTTATTTTATTATAAAAGTATTATTAACTAGTGTTCGGGATACTAATTAGCATTTTTTTGTTTTTATTATCCTTTGATTTTTAGGAAATGGAATCCTGGAAATCAAGAATTGAGTAGATAAATAAAATTTGGTGAATGAGATATAGATGTATTTGGAAACATTAATTAGTGCAATATGTCTGGTGAAATTTGTTTATGTAATGGAGGGAGAAAAATATATTTAAACTAAAAAATAATACTAATAAATAACTAAATAAACAAATTCAAATAATTAATTAATTTCTCTAAAGATAATTGAAATAATTTCCAACCAAACTTCTTATAACTAAGTGTCCGTATAGATTGACTTATTTTTGAACTTATATTAAATAACTTATGCAAATAAATAAATTTTTATTATGTATTATTATAAGTTTTTCAAAGTAATTTATGCTAAAACAACCTATAAAGAAACAATTTTTATCAGTGAAAACTTATGAATGGACACAAAAATTTATTTATTTGCATAAATTATTTTCATAAACTCAAAAATAAGTCAGATCCAAACACATCCTAAGTCCTTTTCCCCGTAGGAACATGAGAGTTAACAAAATAAATGTCTTTTTATGATTGCTGTAAGAATATTTGAAATTATGTTTTTCAGGGGACAAATGTCTTATATGTTGTCTGAGACAATTGTGCATTTTTTATAATGTTTTAGACAACGTATACGACAATTGTGATGCAGAATATAAATAATGAAAGCAGATAAAGGACACAAGTAATTGTTAACCCAGTTCGGTGTAACTACACCTACTCTGGGGATACCAACAGATGAAAGTAAGATTATTACTTTGAATTAATACTTAGTCTTATAAAGCACACAAAAACCTATATGATGTGTATGAGTTTTCTTAATCCTAGTGTCTCTTTTACTTAGAGGTTCACTCCCCCTAAATATGATAACCTACCCACTCCCCTACGATCACCCAGCCTGAGCAATCGTATCCTTTTATCACCTTTGTGATGTTGAACTATCTTGTTTAACTTGTACTCTACCTAACTCTCTATTCCTTAACACCTAAGTTATAGAGAGAGTGAGTTTGATCTTGCACACTGGGCACAAGATCTTTGACTTGCAAATTCTAGCTTTGTCTAGAGTTCTTCAATATTTGCTCGTACTAAATATGTTGGCTTGAGTCTTCTATTTATAGATGTAGTTCCTTTGATTTGCTTGAGTTTGAGTTGCATCATGATAGAAGTTTAGTTTTAAAACAAACTTAGTTTTAAAACTAACTTTATAAGATAAAGATTTAAATAAATCTTTTGTTAATCCTTTTAAGTTTTCCAACCAAATCCAACACATAGGTTTGTTAACAAACTTCTTGTAACAACTTTTTATCCACAAGCAATCTTTAATTCGCGCTCTGTAACGTACTTGAAGAGATTCACGCGCGCCTTCATAAGATAAGGTTGTCTTCTGTCTATGCATGATGTCCTACTCAAGCAGGGACATCGTGTTCAACATGTTGCACTGCAACATTTGTCTTCAACAAGTTGCTGATGTTGGGCAAGATGTCCTACTCATGATGAAACATCTTGTCCAACATGTGAGCACTTACACATTAAGTTATTTTAGCATATAATGCATACAATAAGAACTACGATATTTGTCAATGAATTCATTTAGTAAAGTTCTCTTTGAAATTGAAATACTACTTTTGTCCATGTAATTATAAGTACATCACTTTTTTATACAAATCTACTTCTTTTAGTATTTTGACCAATGTAGTAAACACTCTCCATTTGTACCAAAAAAAAATTGTTACTCTTGCGTCAAAAAACAATGTTACTCTTTAGAAAGGGATGGGTGAGGGGATTTGGATTGAAAGGAAAGAAAAAAATCCGTAGATAAAATCACAGATATGAATATATGTATTCACATATAAATGTAGATATAATGGTATATGTAGATATTCATTCTTTTTTTTTTTACAAGTGAAAGGCTTAATAGAAGCATTACAAGAGTTTTGACACAATTGTTATGGGACAGTCCCACCCAATTTCTTGAACCACATAATTTAGAAACAGAAACAAGTAAATGGGCAGCAGAATTGCTAGCCCTATTAACAGCAGTGACATAAATGTCTTGCTTTTGGTTTAAAAGAGAAATACAATCTTGGATAATAGGATCAATGCTGGCCAAACAAGCTTTTCCATTTATGAGTCTGATGCAAAGGTAGTGGTGGCACTACCTTTGCATCAGACCCAATAATGACATTTTTAAGTTGCAACTAAGTGATCACTGTCAAGCACCATCTAATTCCCATAACTTCAGCCAGAGGGGTAGAGATCAGCCCGGCCTCTTTTGCAAGCTGCCAAATTCACAGTCCCCACATGGTCTCTGATAATTAGACCCCAGCCCGTGTACCCATTCAACAAGCAACCGGCATCCACATTAACCTTGGTCCACCCTTCTTGGGGAGGGCTCCATTCGGACTGAACAAAGGTTGCTTCGTGACCTTCAACGCTCTTGTTTGCCTCATTAAACTCATGAATAAAATTAACAGCAGTGGCAGCAAATTCATGATGTATATCAGTCTGAATATAATACCAATTTTATTTCCAGTAATACATGTAATATGGTTGGCAGTGCATGAATATGTGGTCAGAGCTTTCTACTTGACTGTCGCAAAGAGGACAATTAAGATCCAGAGCAATAATACCTTTCCTTCCAAGATTTTCTCTTGTTGGTAGAATGTTTTTTACAAGCCTCCAAAGGAAATTCTTGATCTTGTTACGGATAGGAGCTTTCCAAATACCTTTATAGAGCTTACAATCAACCATGGAGGATGAGCTGGGATTGTGATAGAAGCCATCTGATATATAATAAGGAAATAGGGAAAATCCCCTTTGATTACAGAATTATAACGCAGAACTTCGAGGGTCTGCACCTCCCTAATGCCAAAATGGCCCCGTTCCACTTAAATTCCCCGATACCCTCTTTCTCAATCACCCCTTCTATTTATAGACAACACTTTTATGAAAGTTATTTTCTATAAAAACTGTCTATTCTTATCTAACTGCAGTTCCATATTACAGTTATTATCTATGAAAACTGCCAACTATAATAAAAAACTACTTATAATAATAACTAACAGATTGTTTCTGCAGTTATCTTCTGTAAGGACCAGGTAGGCAGACTTAACACTGTAATTACCATCACGAGTCCAATGCCAAATCAACTTATCTTTAGGGGATGGGATAACTGAATTTTGATGATTTGATCAGCTTCAAATTGGCTAAAGGACAATCTCACTAGTTCTCTATTCCACTTTGCTGTAATTGTATTGATAAGATAAGAGTGCTGACCCGAGCCTCCTCACCAAGAGTGCAAATAGGGCTTCAAATCCAAAAATTAGCCTGCTCAGGCAACCAGTTATCCTTCCAAATTCTGATGTTATTACCATTGCCAATAAAATAATCTATAAGATACTAATTCTCACATGAAATAATCTATAACCTAATTTACTATTTTTTGCGTATTGTTTTATTAGTAAATTTTTTTTGTGAAAGTGCAATGCATTAATATTTATATGCCTTAATACTATTTTGTAATGTAAAAAGAATGAGGAATAATTTCCCCTACAGTGACATTGTGTAGAGAACAAAAGGAAAAGTAGTTAAAAGAAGCACTTACACGTTACAAGACTAAAGCTGAAAGCTTTAATCATGAAATGTGTGAACCTGCATATATAATTTGTATATGCTATGGATTCTTGGGTTAAATAAACAAGGAATAAGAACTAACAGCATGAGAAAAGCATTCCCTGACCAAATGCAAGACCATTTGAACTTTTACATTAACTAGATTCTAGATAGTAAGAAATTGTAACTAAATTCTACTAGATAAAAGACCTGTGCATCAAAATTATATCTAAAATTGATGATAGATAACAAATATTAACAGTAGTTCCAGTTGGCAAATGAATCAAGCCAACGATACGAACCCTCCTAGACACAATAAATACTTCAAATCAAAGAAGGAACAACCTAACATTAAATTACAAAAGAACAAGATTAAAAAATTACAGGTTTAGTGGATGGCTTGCCCTTTTTCTCCTTTTTGTTTGCAAGTTTAATTTTTTCCGTGTACAGCTTTAATAGATAATCAGATTCCTCTTTAAAGGAGAAAACAAACTTGTTCAAAAACAAATCCTCGGCATAAGTAAAGGGTATAACTAAGCTGGCATTCTTTTTTCTCAAACCTTTCATCAGAAGATATTGCAGAACAAATGCCCTTGGAATTATCCTCTTCTGCACACTAAAACATAAAATATGTGGCTTTTTAGTAATTGCCAAGGAATTCCAACCCAATTGATTGACCCAAAAAGTCATCATTAAATCAACCTTATCAATTGAAACCAACATCAAACTAGGATATGACCTAAATGCTCGAAAAACAGCTTCATCAGACCAACCCCATTTCTTAAAGGTATCAACTTTCTGATTCCAAAGTGTTTTACTCATACATTTCTTGGCCATGAAAGCAGCTATAAAAGTAGTCATTGAAGGATTAAACCCTAAACCCTTAACTTCCTCCAATGACTTAATCAAATCAGTTGAACCAAGTATAGATGGCCTTTGTTGAATAAATCTAGTTATGGTGTAATTGAGTAATCCAAAATCAGTCAACAAATTCATATTAGCCACAATACGATGATAGGGATGAAGAGCAAATGCAGACGAATTTCGAATTATGCAAGCAATGACATCCCTGTCAGTTGTAAAGTACCTACTTAATAATTCAAAAACAGGGATTATTCGTTTCTTCAAGCTACTTCGTAAAATTCTAGGGTTTGCTGTCAACAATGAAACCATATCAGATGAAGAAACACCTTTTGATAGAAAAAATTGAAACTTTGGCAATAAATTTTTGTGGGGAAGTGATGAAAGTAACCACGGTGATTTTCTGATGATGATGTGTATATCCGAATATGAAAATCCATTGTTTCTAAAGAATTTGATAACTGACTTAGGCTTTTCTACGGTATTGAAACGAACATGATTGTTGTTGAAAGATTTGAGAGCTGATTGAGGTTTCAAATCGAAATTTTTGATGAGGTACCATACAGCGAATGGATATCTTTCAGATTCAGATTTTGATTTTGATGCTGCTGTAGTTGTTGTGGTGGTGGTGGTGGTGGCGGTGGCGGTGGCAGTGCAGTATCTGAATGATGTTACTGAAATTGGGAATGAAGAGTGTTTTTGAGAAAGAGGATCGAATTTAGGGTTTGTTGTAATGAACCCTAAAACAACATTCGATGGGCATAGAAACGATTTCGACATTGCTTTGAACAATGAGAGTGTTTGACTGTTTGAGACTTAAGAGAGTGTTTCTTTGTATTGCAGAATGTAGTAGAAGATAAGAGTTCAAAGACTTCAAAATTTTCCCTTCTTTTTTTTATTAGAAATAATTTAAACGGATTTATTTTTTAAAAGTTGGATTTATTTTTATTTATTTAAATTCATTTGTGACCTTTTTTTATTGACCCCATAGAAGGGAGTCCGCCGATGTTATAGTGTACGGGTGAATAGCTGGAAAGCAACATGTGTGAATTTGACTCGTTTTTCTATTTATGAGATTGACGATTAGAGATTTTATTATTGGGCATGCGATTTTTAAAGCTGCTTCAAGTAAAATGGCTAAACATGAGAGACAGTATTCTAACAATCAACATGCGTCTTTATAACTTTCGTATTTGACATTTTTTGTTTCTTGACACCAGAGGCTGTAGATATTTTAAAAAGGGTTTAAAGAGTCATACATAGTAATGTGGTGTTTCTTAAGTCTCAAATGTAGTGTTTCATGATTGATTTTGACATCCAAAAAGGGTTAACGACGGGCTTTTTGCCCGTTTGTGTGGTGTTTCTTACTTATATATATATTAAAAAATATAAATATTGTTTATATAATAATTTATTTAGAATGAGAAAAAAAAATTGATTTAAAAAACAAAACTAGTTTCGAGACGGATCTATTAATTTATTCCATATTTAAGTTCGTTAGTATATTAAGGTAGAAAATTTATTTAGAATATATTAAAAAAATTATTTAAAATAAAATATTTAAAAATTTGTTATAAAATATTGCTAAGATATAAGTGACATTATTGTGCTATTACGTCTAAAATATTTTAACCATAATCAATGATAAATATCTATTCAATTTTTTTATGTATCAGTGACAAATATTTGTCCCGTGTATGTTTTTAAAATAAATTATAAGAAAATAAATTAGAAATTTGATTAGGAATATTTAGTATAATTTAATAAATTTGATAGTAATTAATTTTATTATATTTTTTTGTAAGGATTAATTTTGTTATATTATTATTAGTTGTTGATTCTTATTAAAGTAAAATTACAAATAACGGTAGAAAATTTAAAATATTATTAAAACTAATGAAGACAAATTAGCAAACTTAGTAGTAGAATTGTTTATGTTTCTACATTCCTATTTTTATATGTAATCATCTTACTCTTTCTATATTCATTTTATAATATTTTTTTATTGAGTAAATTTTATATAATCTTTTTGTTTCAGAGTAAGATAAAGGTCACGACTCAGGACATCTGAAAGTTGTGCTATATCCCAGCTTGGGTTAAGTTTCACTAATATTGTTGAAATTTGTTCTCACACTCATGATTATGAGTTTTGGGTTGGTAAGTATAATTGTGTATGTGGTGGATTTTGTATATTGTATTTGAGTTTTGAAAAATTTAATTCATCAATTGATTTTTTCGTTGCTCAGTCAAAGGTAAAATTTAGATTTAATGGAAATATAAATAAATAAAAAATTTAGATTTAAGGGTGCTTTCAATGATTTATTTAACACAAGGTATTGCTCCTTTTTCCCCTTTAATATTTCATCTTTCTTAAAAATCATTATTAAATAAAAGTTATTTAAATTGCAGAAGATTTTAGATGAATACAAAGGCAGAGTTGAATCTACAAAAGAGGGATTTGGATCCTCTCTAATCTTTTCCCATGTTTTCTCTCATTTTCCTTAATCTAAGGGTTGA
The DNA here is from genome assembly GCA_951799995.1 of Trifolium subterraneum. NCBI lineage: Eukaryota > Viridiplantae > Streptophyta > Magnoliopsida > Fabales > Fabaceae > Trifolium > Trifolium subterraneum. The sequence goes on from OX637468.1 coordinate 33,210,269, forward strand.
AAAATTACAAAGAATAAAAAAGAGAGAAAATCAACCATTGGATTAAAAAAAATTAGACAAAACATGAGGGAAAATTGGAGATGATCCAATCCTACAAAAGAGCTATTGTATTTAAATTGCATTTCTTCACTTGACTTGAGATCTAACATCCTTATAAACACATATTTTGGGTTTTTCTCTCATATCAAAATTCATGAAATAATAATTGCTTCTTTCTTTGTTAGTGTTTAAACTGGTGAGATTTTAGCTTTTGTTCGTTGATCATACTTTTATTACGATATGTTCTCATTATTAATTATATATATATATATATATATATATATATGGGGTTTGCTAACTTAGACCCACCTAAAAACATGAAGGTCTAAGTTAGCAAGGTGCACCTTTTCACTTTGGACAAAAAAACTATTCATATTTATTATTCAAAACTATTCAAAAAGGATAGTTTAGTAAGTTTCATTAAATTATTTAACACCCACTTGCTAACTTAGACCCACTTAATGATAAATATTTGCAACATAAATAAACAACATAGGAAATCAAAAAAGGACAAAATCCAAACACAATTCCTTAAAATTAACAAACTTTAACATCAAACTGTAAGATATAATCAATCACATTAATTCTACCAATCACATATAATCAATCAACAAAATTAACCTGAAGGAAAAACATTGTTTTCTCTTTTTTTTAAACCAATTTCATCATTTTTTTTAAAACCAATATTGTCACACTTGTTTTCTTATTTATAGTCAAGCCTTACGTGAATTTAAAAAAATCTGGAACATGTATAAAAAAGAAAATTGGAATATGAAAAAATAAAACTGTAGTTCACATGAATCAATGATTTTAATTATGCCATGAATTTGAATATATATTCTAGTTTTCTTTTTGGTACATGAGTTTTCATGTTTATAACCACAAATAGCATAGGCTTAAATAAATTAGAAAATATATTGTTTTCTTAAATAAAATTAGAAGATATTCCATAAAAAATTAGAAAATAAATTGTTTGTCCTTTTTTAATTTCCTACGTTGTTTATTTAGGTTGTATATATTTATAATTAAGTGGGTCTAAGTTAGCAAATGAGTGCACAATATTTAATAAAATTTACCTAACTAACCTTCAATTTTCTAGTGTAAAATAACTAAATATCAAGGTTTTTTTTGTCCAAAGTGAAAAGGTGCACCTTGCTAACTTAGACCTTCATGTTTTTAGGTGGGTCTAAGTTAGCAAACCCCTATATATATATATATATATATATATATATATAAGATAATTACTACACATGAACAAAAGGTAGACGGACAACAAGCTGCACCGCTAGACCTTTCTGTATAGCAAAACCTAATTACACTGTTGGAACAAAATATGTGTTAATACACACCCTTAGGTTTTGATGATAACAAAGTATTAAATGGACAATTGATGGTACTAATGTTTAAATTAAGTGCAGGAGAATTCAACGTTATATCGAGAGCACACTTAATTTAGACTCTGATGAAACCTATGGAAGTCTGAATATTTACACTCTGAAGGAGTTCAGAAGCTACAACGTACGTGGTCAGGAGCTAAACAAAGTTCAGAAGCTCAAAGAGGATCAGAATGTCTGAAGGAGTTCAGAAGCTCAGAGAAGTTCAGAAGCTCAAGGATGTTCAGATGCCTACAAGAGTTCAGAAGTTATCTGCTAGTCATGAGTCATTCAGAGGATGAAGACGTTCAGAAGCTGAATTACGAAGGACTATCAGAAGCCAACCATTCAAGACCAATCAGACTCCAATTTATCAAAGGTTCATCAGAAGCAATGGAATTCCCCAAATCATCAGAAGGGCTACATCAACTACACTTATCAAGCCTGATGATTTGTTCTAAGGTCAACTAATTACAACGGTCACAAAGGATGTGATCCCTCTCTTTCTAGGAGCTAGTTGTACCTTATTACTGTACTATTGGACAAACAGTAAAGGTGAAGCCTCTCTGCAAAAGAAGACGTGGCTTTACTCAACGGATCTTCAAAGACTACAGCTGTCCATTTTACAACGGGAATTTCTCCAACGTCTCAATGTCTTTCTCAACTCATATAAATATGCCAAAGAAAGAATTGATGACTAGCGATCTTCATTAGAAAACATCTCTCAGAAGAAAGTGAGAATTTGAATTGTAATAGAAAATATCTCTCAAATGAAGTGAGCATAGAAACTAGCTTAAGCCTCTGAAGTTATTATGTTTGTAATAAGTTTAAGCTTATAAGTTAGTAGTAAGTCTTCTGCTTAGTGTAAAAGCACGTAAGTCTTCTGCTTAGTGTAGAAGCAAGAAAGTCTTCTGCTTAGTGTAGAAGCACATAAGTCTCAATCTTAGTGATTAGAGCAAAGAAGTCTTCTGCTGAGTGTAGGAGCAAGGAAGTCTCTCTGTCTTGTGTGACTTAGAGCAGGAAATCTTGAGCCTGTGTGCTTGAGAAAGGAAGTCTCTGATCTTGTGTGATCAGAGCAAGAAAGTCTCTCTGTCTTGTGTGACTTAGAGCAGGAAGTCTTAAGTCTTGTGTGACTTGAGCAAGGAAGTCTTGAGCTTGTGTGCTTGAGCATCTAATTGTAATCTTAGTGATTATAGTGAACTCTCTTGGAAACAAGGGGACTGGAGTACTCTCAATTTGTGAGGGGAACCAGTATAAATTGTTGTGTGTTCTTCTCTCTCTCACTCTCTCATTTACTCCTTCATCATTCACTTAGCCATAAGTTAATTGTGTGAATAATTCCGCTGTGCTTAAAGACTCTGATAGATTTAAATATCTTGAAAAGTTTTTAAATATCCAAAACACAATTCAACCCCCCCTTCTTGTGTTTTCTCCACGCACCTTCAATTGGTATCAGAGCTCCGGTTCTGTTGGTAAATCACTTAACCGTGAGACAGTCAAGATCCAAAGGAGAAAACCACCATGGCTCAAAACATGGATGATTGGAAGCAGAAGTTATATCAACAAGTTGCTGATCTTGTCAAAGAAATTGAAGATGGACTGAACTTAAATGAAGATCTGAGCAACAATCAAAATCCTTCCACATCAGGGGTCAAGCAAACTTCTAGTATTGTATCTACAACTACTACTCTTTGCCTCATTAGTGATGATAATGAAAACATTCAGAGGGCAATAGTAAATGGTTTGTTAGATCAATATGAGGAGTTTAGAACGGAGGAAAATGAGAGTATTGAAGAAATGAACTTAAGGTTTCAAGCCATCACAAGCAAGCTTGAAGACTTCAACAACAAACTCAGCAACAAAGAGCTTGTAAGCAAGTTGCTGAGAAGTTTGCCTCTGAATTGGAATATAATTTCAAATACTATAGAGGAAACTGAAAACATCAACTCAATGAGTCCTGAATCATTGATTGATTTACTCAGAGTCCATGAATTGACTCTGAAGGATATGCAAGAGCTGAAAGATGAAGAAGCAGAAGCTGCAAGGAAAGGAAAGCAAGCATTGGAACATGAAGATCTTGTTGAAGAACCTGATGAAGAGTATCTTGAAAGGTTTTCAAGAAAAATTCAAAGATGGTACAACTTCAAGAAGAATGGAGGAAGACTGGCTAAAGGAATGACAACATGGGATGTACTAGACAACTTCTCTGAAGATGAATCTGAAAGAGCACCAGGAGCTTAAGGATCAAGTTCTGAAGATGGTTCAGGCTCTGAAGATTCAAGTTCTGATGAAAAGTCAGAACCTGAGAGCATAGACAGTATCCAGAGAACAGTGAATCAGGTATATTCTTGTCTTCCCAAAGCAAAATTGATCAAGCATCTTAAGAAGACTTTACTTAAACTCTCTAATAGTCAGTAGAAGTATAAAAAGCTTAAAGCAGACTATGAGAATTTAAGTAAGCAAGCAAATCACTCTGAAGATCTTGTACAAAACGATTTTATCAAAACAAAAGATCTTAAGAATGACTATGCTATGTGTTACAAACCCTTTGAGCACTCATTTGATCTCAAAGAGTATTGCAACACCAATGCTGATCAAAATAAAATTATTTCCATGCTTTGCAACCTTAAGACCAACAATACTAATGGGATTGGATACTCTAGTAATAAAACACTAGAGGAACCAAGCTCATCAGTTATTGATGGAAGCTTCTCACTCCCTAATCTTTACACTACATTTGTATCTGATAGCACTCAGATGAAACAAATGATGGATGAAGATTGGGCAACTAACAGTCTAGGACCCTCAAGCAAGTGTGTCATACCCCATTTTTTGACCAATCGCTTTTATGCGTCTTTTTACGACGATTTTTTTTCTTTGTTCATTTCTGAAGAAATTTCGGCAGAGAGGTATTTTAAAATACCTCATTTGGTTACATTTTATTTTCCCTTTATTATTTTCTGATTTTTATTTTATTTTTATTATTCATTTTCGTTTTTTATTATTATTGATATATTAATATTTTTTATGTTAATTGTTATTTGTGTATTTTTCCATTTTTTGGTGTTTTTTTAAAGAGGTCCAGATCAGGTTTTTTTTGTCCAGGCCCAAAGGGGCAATTTTGTCCAAATGGGGAAATCTTCATCTGCCAAACCCTAATCCTGACACAGTATTTATACTGTGTATTGTGCACAGTTTCCAAGAGAGGAAAAAAATGGAGTGAGCCGCAGATCAAACAATCACAAAAAATCAAAACAAAACAAAAAAATCAAAATAGAATCCAACAACCCTCCATCACCATTGCTCATCATAAACCCAGAAACTATCAAACAATTTTCACCATCCTCTTCCTCAACACAAAAATCGTAAATCATTTCCAGAATAAAAAACCCAAATCATCATCACTGTTTCTTCAAGAACAGAACACAGAAAATCCATAATCAAAATCATCATCGCCATTATCATCATCAAAACCCGCAAAAATCCAGGATCAAACCGCAAAACCCGATACAATTCATCACACCAAAAACGAACCCAGAAACCGCAAATCAAAACCAGAAAGAAAACGAACCCAAAAGATCAAATCGAACCAAACCTCCATCCGTTTCCCAGATCGAAAACGAACGCGAAAAACGAGAAGAAGAAGAAGGCATAACTGAATCGAATTTTTGTAATTTTTTCTTTCCTCTTTCTGTTCGATCCGTTTTTATTGTTTGTAGATTTGATCATTTCGGATTGGGATGTGGGTTTAGGATTCATCATTGTTTATTTTTGGTTTTAAAATGTTTTGAGAGAGCAGAGAGGTTTGAGAAAGAAAGAGAGCCGCCGTGAGAGAGAGAGGAGAGATCGGCGGCGAGAGGGTGAAGAAGAAGAGAGGAAAAACGTTTTCTGAGTTTGGGTTGTGTTTTAGGTTTTTTTTTCCTTTTATACCCCTCTCATAATCCTGTGTGCGCAGGTGCACAGAGTTACGGTGCACCTGCGCGCCTTGTCCTTCTGATCATGATCATACGCGCCTGATTCCTTTTGCCTGTGATCAGATCAGAGCTGTCTGATCAATCAGACGGCTCTGATCTGATTTTCGTTAATTTCTTCATACACCCCTCTCTGGGCCACGCCCCCCAGCTGGGCTTGGGCCCAGAGTTGCTTTTTGCACCCCTTTTCAGTTTTAATTGTTATTTGCACCCCCTCTGTTTTTTTTAATTTTATTTTTGCATAATTAATTATTTATTTATTGCATTGTAAAGACATTAGATTGTATTTCTTAGGACTTGATGTAAATTTAAATTAAATTGCGTAGCATCCCTTGCATTCATCTCATATTTATTTTTTCCTAGCAAATACTCTAGAATGTAATTAGGAACAAATGTACACTATAAATGAAAAAACCGCATCTCATGCATATTTATTTATCGCTTTCCGCAAAATCGTTAGCATATTTAATTCCGAGGGAAAAGACACCGTTTTGATCAAAATATCATTACGGATCGTCTTCGCGCTTAATTTGCCTATTGCGACGTTATGATTCTTTTAGCGCTACCTTTTTTATTTTGGAACCCAACATTCCATTTTAAATAAATAGTCACTTTATTCCCAAAAAACGAGGTCAACACCTCTTCAAAAAAATAGTTAATCACTTTATTCTAAAAAATGAGGTCAAAACCTCTTTCAAAAAATATCACAATTTCTCTTCAACATCATCAAGCATAAAAAATATTTTGTCATTATACAATTTTCAAACTTTGGACTTTAAACCAAACGTTTCTTTTTATCGTGAAAACTTGGATTTTAAACCAAGTGCCTTGGACTTTAAACCAACGGCGTCTTTTACGTGAAAACCTTGGATTCTAACCCAAGAGTCTTTTTTATCGCGAACTTGGAATTTAAACCAAGTGTCTTGGACTTTAAACCAACGGCTCCTTTTATCGCTAAAACCTTGGACTTTAACCCAAGTGTCCCTTTTTCTCGCCTAAAAACTTTGGATTTTAAACCAAGTGCATTTTCTCATTCATACATCATTAATCATGCATAAACCTTGGATTTTAAACCAAGTGTCTTTTATCACTTCAAACATTTTCTCAACAAACCTTGGATTTTAAACCAAGTGTCCGCGTCTTATTTTCATAATCAAATTTCAATCAATCTAATCATACAGACTTTTTTCGCAAATTAACATCAATCAAACTCACATTTTGTCACTTTTGGCTTTTGGTATTTTAAAACCATTTTCAAAACCTTAAAAACAAACAAACAAATTTACTCGTCTTTTTATCCCGAACTACGGTGGTTTGATCCCTCGGGTACGTAGGCATGAGACTTGTCTCTCCAATCAATAAAATCAACAAAAACATTTTTTCTTTTCCATCATTTTTATCATCATTTTTAATTCTCATACTTATACATTTTTACCAGCAATTAAAATAAAGCGCATAGATAGAATAAAAACAAGAGGTTCCTATAGAGTACTATAGATACTTAGGGTGCTAATACCTTCCCTTCGTATAACCAACCCCCGAACCTTGTTCTCTTAAAAATAGGGTTTTTTCGAACTTTTTCCCTTTCCCTCGGATAAATTAAAGATCGGTGGTGGAACATTAAATTGCGATTCGAAGTTAATTAATAACTCGATATCCAAAAATCACCGCGACAGAAATGGCGACTTCACTGGGGACAACCAAGCGGGTTGAACCTAACTTGTTTAATTACTATTTTCGCGCTTTTATTCTTTTAATTGTAAATATTTGTATATATATATATATTGGGGAATGCTTTGAGTGGTGAGATAAGTCCCCCACCCGGACTTGAGGGAACTATAAGATAGGATAGTGGTATAATCATAATGTCTATCCGAGAGTAAGTTTCGGCCGTGGCATATGTGGTAACCACACTCAATTGAGGAACTTTGGAGGTAATAGTGCCAACATGAGTAGTCGTGTTTGACATTCTATCTTCAAGGAACCGACGATGTTGAGGACCTTTAGTTATACCTAACCCATCTTGGCCTCTTTAGGACGTAGTGCGGTGGCTAATCGAGAGTAAGTCTCGGATTGGTTGATACGCGATACTACACTCAAATGAGACTTTTCTACGGATTTTGTTGGATCGGAAGTAGTTCCGTAACCCGATGATTTTCGGAGGAGGTCGAGGACTTTGAGAACTTTGTAGAACCCGTCATGCAGGTACAAATAAACCCTAGTACATACCATATGGGAGGGTCTCACCTTTGACTCCAACATTATACTTTAACTCCACCATGTTTTCCGCATCATGCATGCATGCACTCATTCATAAATTCTTTTTTCCTCATCCGATGTCGAAGGACTTAAGACAAATTCTTTGTAAACATTATAGAGAACATTCATTTCAAATGACACATAATAAATTTTTCTCTTTTTTCCTCCTTACAAAATCCATGTCTAAATGTTTACAACTAATTTGGGATAAGTCCTTCGATAACAAAAAAAAACATTGCATATTTTAGCATAAACACATCATGCATCATACTACATTCATAAGTTTCCAAACTCAAGTCTCATATCTTCCTGTTCTCTCTACCTCAGTCAAACAAAGTGGCCCGGCGTATTCGGTACAAAGCAACTCGTGTCTACAATACTCGGTTCAGGTTGAGAAACAAGATGGACAGTTTTGAGGAAGAAAATCATATGCTCCGTGTACAGGTGACAACCATGCAAACAGAAATTGAGAAGTTGACTAGCATGGTTGCATCTTTGATGGCTACCCAGAATCAGGTGTCAGCACCAGCACCACAGTCTAGTAATGCTCTTGTACCTCCTCCTGTTTCATCTGCACCTCTTGGCGCTCCTCAGTTTGTCATGCCTGAAGGTTACCCATGGGGCATGCCAGTCGGCTTTCTTGGGGCAGAATCACGTCCTGTAATATCGGAGATTCCCCATGTCCAATCGACAGTGCCTATTCCTCAGCTCGGCAATACACTTCCTCAGGTTACAGCCCTTGTGTCTGCACCTTTGGTTCATACTACCCAGCAAACTCAGATGCCCATCTTTCATGCTGAAAGTGTAGGAGGTTATGATAGGATGGATGACTTACAGATCAAATATGATGAGATGCAAAAAGAGATGAGGGCTCTTAGAGGAAAGGATTTGTTCGGACAAGACGCGCATGAACTATGCTTGGTCCCTGATGTTGTGGTCCCTCACAAGTTTAAGGTCCCAGATTTTGAGAAATATAAAGGGAGTACTTGTCCCAAGGCTCACTTGATAATGTATGCTAGAAAGATGTCTACTCAGACCAGTAATGACAAGTTGTTGATACATTATTTTCAAGACAGTCTGACCGGTGCAGCTCTGAGGTGGTACATGGACCTTGATAGGGCTAACGTCAGTTCTTTTAATGATTTGGCTAGTGCTTTCATCAGGCAGTACAATTACAATTCATATCTAGCCCCTGATAGGGATGAGTTACGAGCATTGGCACAAAAAGAGAGCGAATCTTTTGAGGAATATGCTCAAAGGTGGAGGGAGCTTGCTGCTCAGATTCGTCCTCCAGTCGAAGAAAAAGAATTGTGTAAGTTATTTTTGCATACTCTGAGCCCATTCTTCTATGAGAAAATGGTTGGTGTTGTATCAAGAAGCTTCACCGAAATGGTAGAAATGGGAATGTGCCTAGAAGAAGGAGTCCGTCAGGGACGGTTAACAAGAGAGAAAGCCCTGACCAATACTGCCAAGAGATATGGCAACAACTTTTCAGAGAAGCAAGAATTTGAAGTTGGCATGGTGGCTCAGGGAGAACCTTATTTGAAAAACCCAGCTTATCCACATATTGCAGCCATGGCACTACCAACACAATACCCACAATCTCATCACCTACCATCTCCCCAACAATCATTCAATCATAACCGTGCTCAGAAAAATCAACCATTTGACCCCATACCTGTGAAATATGCCGACCTGCTCCCTGCCCTACTTGCTAAAAATTTTGTCCAGACAAGGCCACCTCCCCCTGTGCCAGCAGTACTACCTCCCTGGTACCGCAGTGATCTAACCTGTGCCTTCCATCAAGGAGCCCCTGACCATGATGTAGAACGTTGTTACCCTCTCAAGAAAGCCGTTCAGGATTTAATCCACAACAATGTGCTATCTTTCAAGGATGAGAACTCTAATGTACAAGGTTCATCCTCAGCCTAATCATGGGTCCTTCGTCATTTTCAAGATTATCAAGAAGTGCGTCCCTAGGATCACTAGGCCTTTTATGTTCAATTACAATTTCTTTCTTGCCAAGCATTTATTTGCATTTTAAGTTGTATCTTTTAATTAAATATTTTTAAACAATGAGCATGCATATTTTGGAATCCATCCATTCGTATTCACTCTTTTCTTGTGCCATCACAAATGACAATGTTTTTCTAATTCACTTTTCATGTTAACAAACTTGAGGGGAGAATGATGTAAATTAAATGTTTAAAATTGCTGATATGTGCCGATATATGCTTTCATTAGTAAGACCCGGTTGATGATGTAAGGCATTGTTTCACTTCCCAAACACCGGAGAAATAAGGAGATAATCCGTAGTCAACCCCTTTGAGCCAGAAGTTGGTGTTCTTTCTATGCAAAAAAAAACCCCTTAATCTTAACCCGGGGCAGGGTAGTCTTTCAATAATTCAATGACACATCCCAACACAAGAGGATAAATCTGTTGAGATAGAGGAAGTCATGAGTAGACAAAACTCACAATAGCATGTGACAGTCACAAACATCCTACAAAAAAAATACACAAACAAAAACAACAACAAAAAAGCCCGCTAGGTAAAAATACTTAGGCAAAATTTAGGGCATCCCGATGGTCCATAAAATCAAAAAAAAATGGTCCATGCAAAAATAAGGGATTGAGAGCACAAATGTTGAAAATAAGCTTGTGAATGAAAAGTGACTGCCACTTCAAGAATCTCATCAAAGCTTCGACCAAGGCGTCAACCTTAAACATTATTGTCAAATAAATCATCTCGTCAACCAAAGCATGTCTGATGAATTAGTTGAGTGTAGGAATGAAGGACATCAAAGAAGAGTGGGTTGGTTAAAACAGAATTTTGAGCCTAATAATCTTTTCTTTTCAAAACCATGAACCAGGCCACGTTATAACCCTCAAAAGACCTAATTGAAGCTAGGTTTATTTTGAAAGTATAATCGGCAAAATTATTGTTAAAACTGACTCCACCTGTTTGTTGAGTAACTACATTTTACGCACACCACATATGTTTTATATAAAGTTTTGCGATTCCAAAATTTGCATGTACATTACATCAGAAACATTTTTCAAAAGAAACAATTTTGTTTACAAATTTATATTTGGCATCAAAGAAATTCAATCAAATGGTCTAATCAAGGACGAATCAATTCAAAACGCTCCTAACTTGGGGCAAATTACAGCAGGAACCTGCCAATCAGGGGCAAGTCTTTATATCCATGGGCATACAATTCAAAGATTCAAAGTCAAGGTTTCACTCACTTGGGGCACCTGAAGTGGTTTTCAGGGGTAATCCAGATCTGCCAAGATAGTTGTTATGTTTCTTTCTCCTTGAGCCAATAATCATCGAGTTAATATTTTGGGTTCTTATGGACATGTGTGTTACTATAATATGCTGAGCATGTGATCAAATATTCCTCAATTGGATACTGAACTTTACTGTTCTCCGGTAATCTCCAGCAAATGGTTAATAAGCTTGTATGATTTTCTTTTCCCCAGTGAAAGAAAAAGCCGAGACCCGTTTGGAAGGCTCATTCATCAGCAAATGGCATCTCTTGGAGAAGTTTGCACATCAGCATATCAGTCTTGTTTCTTTATGTCAAAGAAAAAAAAAAAGGAGCAAAAGAAAAAAAAGAGAAAAAGAACAGCTCGCTAAGTCGAAAACCCGAGAGGGCGGCTTAGGCAAAAATGAGCGTCCCGGTGGATTGAAAACCCGAAAGGGCAGTCCAGGCAAAAATTAGGGACAAAACAAAAAAAGAAATATATTCCCGGTGGATTGAAAACCCGAAAGGGCGGTCCAGGCAAAAGTTAGGGATTTCAAAAAAAAAGGGACAAAAAAACATGACTGTTGAAACAAGACCATGAGAAAATATTCAGTTTCAGTGTACAAAATGGCGACTTCTGCCCGATGGGCTTTACCCCAAGAAGCAATTATTCTTACCATGGATCAACATACTATGCCGGGTTTTACCCCGAGGATCTGATTTATTTCACCTATAAGGATGCTGTCCCCAGCAGAGAAACTACCGAGTGGTTGTACGGATACGTCGGCCCAATGCTCATCTTACTTGATCAAATCCTTTGTCTCATCCAGTCATGTACAAAGATCATTCAATCATACAAATACAAGCTTCATAACATACATTCATACTTACATATAATCATATATACATTCATATATACATACAATCATTCACATATTCATACATACAATCATACATACATAACAATTATTCACATATGTGTACATACATTCACATGCAACATGCAAACAAAATCAATCACACATACTGCATTGACTATCATGTGTCTTGCATCATAAATCATAAAAAGAGTCATCCCCAGTGTATCTGGTCCAGAGATGTCTCCATCAATCATACATTACAAAAAAGTCATCGCCAGTGAGTCTGGTCCAGAGATGTCTCCATCAAACATATTTCGAGTAGCAGGTTTTGCAAACAATCAACTGCAAACTTACAGTTAATTTCCCCAAAAAAGGTCATCTCCAGTGCGTCTGGTCCAGACAAATACATATTCTTGTCATGTCTCGCTCTCCCACAATGTCAGCAGACAATTTATTTCCTCGATGTGTCCTTACCATCCCACAATGTTGGTAGACACTGCCTTTATTTGTCCTTACCATCCCACAATGTTGGTGGACACTGTCTTTACTTCTGTCCGTACACAGGACTTTATCTGCTTATGTCCGCACACAGGACTTTACTGCTTTCTGTCTTTACTTCTGTCCGTACACAGGACTTTACCGCTTATGTCCGCACACAGGACTTTACTGCTTTCTGTCTTTACTTCTGTCCGTACACAGGACTTTACTGCTTATGTCCGTACACAGGACTTTATCGCTTTCTGTCTTCGTTACCCCTGTCAAATAATCTTCATTACATTCAAACACTTTGTGAATATAGCACTCATAAACACGACCCTCATAAGCATAACACGCATAACATAACACTCATAAGCATAACATTCATAACATCGTATCATAGCATTTTATAGTTTATTTCGGTCAAAAAATGGTGTACTCTGTATTTAAGTCCCTTCCACCGTCGAACCAAAACAAAAACATCATAAAAAAATCATCTTTTTCTTTTTATCTCCGATGGAAGAAACTTAAATAGGGGCATCTGTCATACCCCATTTTTTGACCAATCGCTTTTATGCGTCTTTTTACGACGATTTTTTTTCTTTGCTCATTTCTGAAGAAATTTCGGCAGAGAGGTATTTTAAAATACCTCATTTGGTTACATTTTATTTTCCCTTTATTATTTTCTGATTTTTATTTTATTTTTATTATTCATTTTCGTTTTTTATTATTATTGATATATTAATATTTTTTATGTTAATTGTTATTTGTGTATTTTTCCATTTTTTGGTGTTTTTTTAAAGAGGTCCAGATCAGGTTTTTTTGTCCAGGCCCAAAGGGGCAATTTTGTCCAAATGGGGAAATCTTCATCTGCCAAACCCTAATCCTGACACAGTATTTATACTGTGTACTGTGCACAGTTTCCAAGAGAGGAAAAAAATGGAGTGAGCCGCAGATCAAACAATCACAAAAAATCAAAACAAAACAAAAAAATCAAAATAGAATCCAACAACCCTCCATCACCATTGCTCATCATAAACCCAGAAACTATCAAACAATTTTCACCATCCTCTTCCTCAACACAAAAATCGTAAATCATTTCCAGAATAAAAAACCCAAATCATCATCACTGTTTCTTCAAGAACAGAACACAGAAAATCCATAATCAAAATCATCATCGCCATTATCATCATCAAAACCCGCAAAAATCCAGGATCAAACCGCAAAACCCGATACAATTCATCACACCAAAAACGAACCCAGAAACCGCAAATCAAAACCAGAAAGAAAACGAACCCAAAAGATCAAATCGAACCAAACCTCCATCCGTTTCCCAGATCGAAAACGAACGCGAAAAACGAGAAGAAGAAGAAGGCATAACTGAATCGAATTTTTGTAATTTTTTCTTTCCTCTTTCTGTTCGATCCGTTTTTATTGTTTGTAGATTTGATCATTTCGGATTGGGATGTGGGTTTAGGATTCATCATTGTTTATTTTTGGTTTTAAAATGTTTTGAGAGAGCAGAGAGGTTTGAGAAAGAAAGAGAGCCGCCGTGAGAGAGAGAGGAGAGATCGGCGGCGAGAGGGTGAAGAAGAAGAGAGGAAAAACGTTTTCTGAGTTTGGGTTGTGTTTTAGGTTTTTTTTTCCTTTTATACCCCTCTCATAATCCTGTGTGCGCAGGTGCACAGAGTTACGGTGCACCTGCGCGCCTTGTCCTTCTGATCATGATCATACGCGCCTGATTCCTTTTGCCTGTGATCAGATCAGAGCTGTCTGATCAATCAGACGGCTCTGATCTGATTTTCGTTAATTTCTTCATACACCCCTCTCTGGGCCACGCCCCCCAGCTGGGCTTGGGCCCAGAGTTGCTTTTTGCACCCCTTTTCAGTTTTAATTGTTATTTGCACCCCCTCTGTTTTTTTTAATTTTATTTTTGCATAATTAATTATTTATTTATTGCATTGTAAAGACATTAGATTGTATTTCTTAGGACTTGATGTAAATTTAAATTAAATTGCGTAGCATCCCTTGCATTCATCTCATATTTATTTTTTCCTAGCAAATACTCTAGAATGTAATTAGGAACAAATGTACACTATAAATGAAAAAACCGCATCTCATGCATATTTATTTATCGCTTTCCGCAAAATCGTTAGCATATTTAATTCCGAGGGAAAAGACACCGTTTTGATCAAAATATCATTACGGATCGTCTTCGCGCTTAATTTGCCTATTGCGACGTTATGATTCTTTTAGCGCTACCTTTTTTATTTTGGAACCCAACATTCCATTTTAAATAAATAGTCACTTTATTCCCAAAAAACGAGGTCAACACCTCTTCAAAAAAATAGTTAATCACTTTATTCTAAAAAATGAGGTCAAAACCTCTTTCAAAAAATATCACAATTTCTCTTCAACATCATCAAGCATAAAAAATATTTTGTCATTATACAATTTTCAAACTTTGGACTTTAAACCAAACGTTTCTTTTTATCGTGAAAACTTGGATTTTAAACCAAGTGCCTTGGACTTTAAACCAACGGCGTCTTTTACGTGAAAACCTTGGATTCTAACCCAAGAGTCTTTTTTATCGCGAACTTGGAATTTAAACCAAGTGTCTTGGACTTTAAACCAACGGCTCCTTTTATCGCTAAAACCTTGGACTTTAACCCAAGTGTCCCTTTTTCTCGCCTAAAAACTTTGGATTTTAAACCAAGTGCATTTTCTCATTCATACATCATTAATCATGCATAAACCTTGGATTTTAAACCAAGTGTCTTTTATCACTTCAAACATTTTCTCAACAAACCTTGGATTTTAAACCAAGTGTCCGCGTCTTATTTTCATAATCAAATTTCAATCAATCTAATCATACAGACTTTTTTCGCAAATTAACATCAATCAAACTCACATTTTGTCACTTTTGGCTTTTGGTATTTTAAAACCATTTTCAAAACCTTAAAAACAAACAAACAAATTTACTCGTCTTTTTATCCCGAACTACGGTGGTTTGATCCCTCGGGTACGTAGGCATGAGACTTGTCTCTCCAATCAATAAAATCAACAAAAACATTTTTTCTTTTCCATCATTTTTATCATCATTTTTAATTCTCATACTTATACATTTTTACCAGCAATTAAAATAAAGCGCATAGATAGAATAAAAACAAGAGGTTCCTATAGAGTACTATAGATACTTAGGGTGCTAATACCTTCCCTTCGTATAACCAACCCCCGAACCTTGTTCTCTTAAAAATAGGGTTTTTTCGAACTTTTTCCCTTTCCCTCGGATAAATTAAAGATCGGTGGTGGAACATTAAATTGCGATTCGAAGTTAATTAATAACTCGATATCCAAAAATCACCGCGACAAAGTGGGTACCAAGAGACAAAATAATTTACTTGATTTCAGGTGAAACTAAGACTCTGAACCTTCCAATCACATGGATGCATGTGAATGTGAATGGAAGAAGAGCAATTGTGCATAGAAGGCACATCTTTGAAGAGTCAAATGGAGAAGAAGATGAAATGGAATACATAAGGAGCAGGAGGGAACATGAAGAATTTGAAGCATGTGTTGAAGATGATAACAACTCAGTGTGGTGGAGTGATTGTTCAGGCTATGACACTGACTACACCTAAAACCAAGAGCTTCAAAATCAGGTAAGTAACTTTCATCTCCTGAATGACATTTCAGAGGAATAACATTCAAAGGTTGAAAATGTCTTCTTAGGACACAAAATGTTCAGAACTAAAAACCTTGAAAAATCATGTCTGGACACATTTTTCTTTAAAGGTCCTGAAAGACACTTTTTCAGACTCTGAAGTATTTTGGATCTCAGCATCTGAAGTAGTCCAGACTCTGAGAAACTTTTCAACCTCTGAAGGACAAGCCTCTGAATAGAAAATGAATTGGAAACGTTTAAGTATTTTTTACTAAAACGTTTTGGCGCTAAATAGACAACACGTACACGCGCTCTGATTGGGTTGAAACAGTTAATGATGGTTTGTTTTATTTTTAAATTTAAATATATTGTGTGCTTTAAATTGTTTTACTGTTTTAATCAAAATCACTAAAACACTTGCACTCTTTACACATTCACAACCTACACTCTCGTTTTCTAGAACATAGAAAAACCTTCTTTCTCTCTGAAATTAGAAAATCCAAAACCCTAACTTCAGTAATGGCAACCTCTACCTCGTCAGTATCTTCTACAGAGTTCTCTTTACCAAAAGACCTACCTATCAACATCGTCAATTGCTCAGAACTGTTTAGCAAAAAAAAATCGTTAGAAATGAAGGGAAAATCATTCAACTTGGTTATGGAACAACCGGTTGATTTTGAAAGTCTTAGATTGAACCAGCACGACATTGAAAGATTCTTCACTGATCAAGATGAAGGATTTAGATACATGAGAGTATTAAATGGTCCAATCTATCCTACATTGGTCAAGGATTTTTGGTTTCGGAGCAAGGTTATTACCGTTGAAGACTACGTCAAAGAATTGACTAATTTGAGGAATTCAAAACCTGAAAACAAGAACAAAACTCCTGCTGAATTAGGGTTGAGAGAAGTTAAGGAGGATGAAGTCAGATCAGTTGTGTGTGGATTTGAAGTAGTGCTAACTCAATCAAATTTGGCAAGTATGTTATACATTCCAAATGAAGGAAAATTTCATGCCTACAACGCTACTGAGGCTAAAAGCATTGGTTGTCTAGAAGATATGACAAGAAGATGTTATGAGGAAGGGAAGAGTTGTGAAAATAACAGGAGTGGTGATCTAAAACCAACTCAGAAGCTTCTAGCCAGGATTTTATTAGGATCAATCTTCCCAAGGAGTGGAAGCTCTGATCAACTCTCTTAGGATCATAGATACTTTATCTATTTTCTCACTAGAGGCTATCAACTTAACTGGGCTAGGTACATTTTCTGTCATATGTGCAAGGCTGTAAACGGCATTCAAGGACAGACCAAGCCAAATGTTCACATCATTTATCCAAGAATTCCCAGTGAGATTTTCTACCAGTGTGGTGTAATTGATGTGATCAAGGCTGCTGGTCAAGATCATCTGCTGAGAGAACTAAGAGCCTCTGCTATATCAGTGAGTACTTTGTCCAACATGTTCTTTCTGCCAGGATAAACACTGTTACATTCAAAGCCTCTAGAGCAGCTATCTAACTTAGGACCTTCATGGGTAACTACATTCAACATTAACATACCTCCTGTTGCAAAAGGTATTGTTAATCAGTATATACAGTTATTGGAGAGTCAAGGTGAACCCTTTGAAATTGAACCAGAGGAGATGAAAGGGAAAAGAAAGAGATTGGTAAGATCTAAGGTTGAGTCTGACAAGGGTGAAAGCAAAGGCAAGGCAAAGACAAAGGTTGTGAAGACAAATGTGGCTATTTCAGAAGATGAAGAAGATGATAATGAGCCTCTGAGAATCAAGAAAAGCAAGATTTCTAAGGAGTTGAAGAAAAAGAAGAAGAATGTTGAGAGCTCTACCATTGTTGATTCAGGTACTGCTTCTAATCTTGAAGATCCTGTTGTATTGACTCAAGGAATTCAGAACCCCCCAACCTCAAACAAACCATCAGAATCACCTTTAAATTTCCTTGAACAACACTTAGCAGGTGAACTCCCTCCACAAACTAAACCACTACCATCTGATAATGTTCAGAACACTGACACTATTTCAGACTCTGAACAAAATCAAAAATTAACTTCAAACCTAGACCAAATCAATCCTGAAACCAACCAATCAAATCAAATTATCTCAACCTGAACATCTGAGATAATTCAACCTGAACATGCTCAACCACAACCTGAACCATATATCTCACCTGAACATGTTCATTCACATCTTACACCTCAAACACCCCCTGAACAACAACCAGAACCTGACCTTCAAACACATCCAGAACTTCAAGTTGAAGTTGAACCAAATCAGACCTCAAACTTATCAACCAGAGATCAGGTTGATGAAATGATCAAAGAATTGACCAATGCGCAGTTAAATTCATCTAGTCAACCTGATCATGATCAACAACAACAACAACCACAATCATCACCCTCAAACTCTGAACCTCCTCAAATCAATTCCATAATTCCTGATGTCTTGGGTGAATGCAACAGCCTGATTAGACAGATACATGGCCTTCCTGAATTGAGTCATTCTGACATATCTTCATCTGAACATATTGCACAATGGGTGAGCTTAACTGAGGAATTAGTAAAGAAGCTGCATAGTCTTCAAGAGGCTGATATTGAAGAACAGAGGAGGAGTAACAAGGAAAAGAATGCAATGGTTGAAGAGGTCATTCAGATTCATAAGGACACAGAGAGGAATCAACCTGAATCCTCTTCTGTAAGAACAAGTGATGAGCAAAATCTAATGGAGAAGATAGCATCACTTGAGAAAAGTCTGAATGAGCCTATTATGGACAATCTGGAAGCAAATCAAGTGCATCTTATAAATCCACTTTATGAGGCTGAAATTGAAGACCTTAGAGCAGAAATGAAAAGGTATGGAGGGCTGATGGAGGTAGTTAATGTCAAACAGAAGGAAATCATGAGAACTCTAGCCTCTCTTTGTAGCCAACCCCAATCAACACCCTAGGATCTCCCTGTTTGCTTAAAATGAATATCTTGATTAAAATTTTGTTAGGCACATTGATAGAATTAAGTTCATAACCCTGTATGTTTCTTTGATTTCTTTGTGCTAATCTGAAATATTTATTCATGATATGATAATCCAAGTGTTTTTATCTTAAGCTGCTGATAACTGTTTGTCTAAAACCTTCAATTGGCGTTCATTTTTTTCTACAAGCAGTTCATTTTTTTAACATTGATTTTTATATGCACAATAATTGGTTAATCTTGAGGATTGGACTTGAATAGCAAGAGAGTAAACATAATAAGAACATCAATTTAAAACAAGCCAAAGAAATTAAAACTTTATTGAAAACTTGAGTAAATGTTACAAATATTTCAAAGATAATCAACTGGTATCCTTAGATGGTGGAGTTGGGTGACCCAGCTTGGATGGCACCTCTCTTGGGGAATCTGACTCATCTGGATCAGATCTCTCTCTTCCTCAGGAGAAGACTCTTGATATTTATTTAACATTATTTGTCTTAATATTTTAATATTTTCTCTAAATTATTGTGTTATCAATAAAATAATTATTACATTTTATGGAAATACAGATGCAGCCGAAATTTAGCAAAACATGAGTTTTATGGGACTAGAAGTCAAAACAATAGCCAAAACACAAGTGCATGGCGCCTGCTATGGCACTTGTGCCCAACGCCTCACACACCACACATGGCGCCAGCCATGGTTCATGTGGCACCGGTCATAACTTTTCAATCACGTGGGTGGAAATAAATATCAAAGGAAGACGTGGCCCCCACAGCTCAAACAACTTTCCTATGAATGAGGCAAGGCGTCGGGCACGTGTATTTTCACTCTGTAACTGCTCCGCATTATCCTCTGTACACGATCTATCACGTAGGCAACAAAAATTCCTATTATGAAGAAAAATAAAAGGCTCAACTGTTACTTCACAGAGCCTATATATATAGGAGCCTTCACTGTTATTTTTCTCTCCTTCTTTTTACGCATTATTTGAGATTTTAAGCTATTGTTATTTTGGTGTTTTTGCTTTCATTCCAGTTGCTATCTGTAAGTTACTCTATTTAATATATTAAATTAAGTTCAATATTTTAAATTCCGATCAGTTTATTTATTGCCATTGATACAGTACATCTGAATTATTAATTTTAATTTTAAATTTTGTACCATATACTGTCTCGTACAGTACATGGTACTTTGTTTGTTTACTTTATTTTTCTTTTTAAGTTATTGAACGTAACTGTTTTGCTATTACTCTACTTGTTTTATTAATTGGTTCCAGTATTAATTATACAGTCCTGTTTTAGATTCAGTTTTTATTTATTTATTTATTTATTTATTATCTGATATGTTCTTAATTAAATTAATTGCTATTTATTTAATCATGATGTTTTCAATTATAATTATGTCGAACTAATTTAATATAACTGGAATGTGAATAAGAAGCTGATTTGAGTTTAGTAATTAAGTTGCAAACTTTATTTTCAAACAAACTAGTTTTCTGTTTCAGTTTTTAATTAAACGATAGACTATAATTTTGCACGAAAGTGAAAATTAACTAAAGTGTAAGTCAACAGCGCGAGAGTGTGAGTTTTATACTAGATAGTAAAAACTGGACATTAATTTTAAACACCGCGACAGCTCTTTAAAATTAATTAAATTGTATTAGTTTCCAAAAAATATTTTATATACTAAATATGAGAGCGAAAGTGAAGTATTTATTTATATTTTATGATTTAGTTCAATAGCGCGAAAGTGTGAGACCTCCGTCTTTAAACTAATATTGTTTTGTGCAAACTAGATCTTTTTAATTAAATTGAATTGATTTTCAAAAAGTATTTTTATAAGTAATTGTGAGAGCGAGAGTGAAGCATTTATTTTATAACTTTACGATATTAACCAACAGCGCGAAAGTGTGAGGAGCGTATTTTTAAATCAATATCAGTTTGTTAAAAAGTAACATTATTTCTAAATGCAATTTAATCACCGAACCCATTGAAGCGACTTAAAGTAACATTCCAGTTTAGTTAAATCTAATTGTTTAAATTAAATTAATTATTTTATAATCCCTTTTCAATTAATATTTAGCCTTAACCTTACATTATATTAAAAACATAAGCGAAGTTTTGGAAAAATAGTCCCTGAAGGAACGATAATCTTTTATAACTACACGATAAGTCTGTGCACTTGCAGAAATATCGCATCAAGTTTTTGGCGCCGTTGCCGGGGACTAGTTTAGTCCAAATATTCGCTATTTAGTTTTTAATTCGTAACGATTAAGGCACTCCCTTTTAGTTCTTCCTCCGCCTAGGTTGTATGCCCAGCACTCGTTCATCCGAGGAAGAATTAGTTGAACCTAACCCTGAAAGAGAGCGTTTTATTCGTTTACAACGCCGAATTCGTGAATTTCAAAAGCTATTTGAAATCCCAACCATGGCCAACAACAATCGTCCTCTTAAGGACCACGCCGTCCCTTCTGAAGAGGTACCTCATTCGAGCATCGTCTCCCCAACCGTTGAAGCTAGGAATTTCGAATTTAAACCTGCTCTGTTGCAAATAGTGCAACAAAATCAATTCTCTGGTTCCCCAATGGAGGATCCGAACCTCCACTTATCAGTGTTTGTGCAGTACGCAGACACACTAAAAGCCGATGGTGTAGGAGCCGAAGCAATACGACTCCGACTTTTCCCGTTCTCTTTAAGAGACAGAGCTAGAGCTTGGCTCCAAGCTTTACCTTCGAACTCCATCACTACATGGAACGAATTGAAGAAGCAATTCTTAGCCCGATATTTCCCGCCAAGCAAAACAGCTATGTTGAGATCCCAAATCAACGGATTTAGGCAAAAAGATGGAGAATCACTCTTCTAGGCATGGGAACGATACAAGGATATGATGAGACTCTGTCCACATCACGGTTTAGAACAATGGCTCATAATCCATACCTTCTATAATGGGTTGCTCTATAACACTAGACTCACTATAGACGCTGCTGCTGGTGGAGCTCTAATGGATAAACCTTATCAAGAAGCCACACAACTTATAGAAAACATGGCCCAGAACCATTACCAGTGGGGAAGCGAACGCGCTGCCATAGAAAAATCCCAGCAAAAGGGCGGTATGTATGAAGTAAGCGGCATAGATCATGTCAGTGCGAAAGTAGACGCTCTTTCTCAAAAGTAAGATAGCCTAACTCTACCTCCCGCAGCTACCGTAGCCGCGATACAACCAAACTGCGAACTATGTGGAGTTCCTGGACACACAACCTCTGAATGTCAATTATTGGCCGGACTCGACCAAGTTAACTATGCCTAATCTCTCTTACAAGAGCAATAATGCATTATTCCCTCCAAATCAGACACCTCCAGGTTTTCAAAAGTCAGTAGGACAACAAGCTGCAACTTATCCACCTAAAAAGTCTAACCTTGATCTCATGATGGAAAAGTTCTTAAACCAAAGTATTCATACAACCGAGTTGGTAAAACAATTGTCAACCAAAGTGGATGCTCTAGCCACGCATAACAAAATGTTAGAAACTCAAATATCTCAAGTGGCGCAACATCAAGCAGCTCTCGCCGCTCCAGCTGGCACTTTTCCAGGACAACCCGAACCAAATCCTAAAGGGCACGCAAATGTCCTACATGCTATAACCACTAGAAGTGGGAAAGAGCTACAAGACCCAGTTGATCCTAGAACCAAAAACCCGAAAAACATTGAGGAAACCGAAGAGATGAATGAGAAAGGTGAACCCTCGAAAGACCCTGCAAGAGAGTCTTAAAACGCAAAACAAAAGGACAAAGAGGAAACAAAGGATCCACCTCCTGTCTACAAACCCACTATCCTATTTCCGCAAAGACTCGCAAAGCCAAAAACGGATAGTCAATTTAGAAAATTTGTGGAAATTCTGAGACAACTCAACATAACTATTCCTTTCTCAGAAGCCATAGCACAAATGCCAACCTATTCTAAGTTTCTAAAAGAAATCTTGTCAAATAAGAGGAAACTAGACGAAGATAGAACAGTAGCACTTACTGAAGAGTGCAGTGCCATATTCCAAAACAAGATGCCACCTAAGCTAAAAGATCCGGGGAGTTCTTCAATTCCTTGTGTAATAGGCAACTTCGTAATAGACAAGGCACTATATGATTTAGGAGCTAGTGTTAGTCTTATGCCCCTATCAATTAACAAAAAGCTGAACTTAAGTGATTTAAAACCTACTAGGATGTCTCTACAACTAGCAGATCGTTCAGTCAAATATCCAGTAGGTATCTTAGAAAATGTTCCCGTAAGAATCGGTCAACTATATATCCCTACAGATTTTGCAGTAATGGACATCAAGGAAGATGCGTGCATCCCAATTCTTTTAGGAAGACCTTTCCTAGCCACTGCAGGAGCAATAATAGATGTGAAGAGAGGGAAACTAATTCTAGAAGTGGGAGAAGAGAAAATTGAGTTTATTCTTTCTAAGTTCATGAAAACACCCGCAGTAGAAGACACGTGTTATGCCCTAGACATAATAGATGAGTGTGTCAAAGAATTAGAGAAAGAACTACCTCAAGAGATGGAAATTCTAAAACCGGCTATGAACGAAGACCAAGCTTCACTTCAACTTTGTATAGAAGATAGCTTAAGAGAACATCCATCTCTCTCACCTGATCCTACACTTGGACCTAAACAACCTTCGCTAGAACTCAAACCGCTACCCAAAAATCTTAGATATGAATATCTAGACGATGATCTGAATCGTCCAGTCATAGTGAACGCTGACCTAAATCCCCTAGAGACAGAAAAATTACTAGATGTCTTAAGAAAATATCATTCAGCCCTAGGGTATAGCATTTCTGACCTGAAAGGAATATGTCCCTCAGTGTGTATGCATCGAATCTTACTAGAAGAAGACGCAAAGACCTCGAGAGAACATCAAAGGAGAATAAACCCTATCTTAAGCGAAGTAGTTAGAAAGGAAGTGTTGAAACTCCTAGACGCAGGTATCATATATCAAATATCTGATAGCAAATGGGTCAGCCCTGTTCATGTTGTGCCTAAGAAAGGAGGACTTACAGTGGTTAAAAATGAGAAAGGAGAGACCGTGTCTAAACGCGTCGAATCGGGATGGCGAATGTGCATTGATTATAGGAAATTAAATAAAGCCACTCGAAAAGATCACTTTCCCCTACCCTTTATCGATCAAATGCTCGAGCGTCTAGCTAAACACTCATATTTCTGTTATTTAGACGGATATTCGGGATTTTTCCAAATCCCAATTCATCCCGATGACCAAGAGAAGACTACTTTCACATGTCCAGTTGGTACATTTGCCTATAGACGAATGCCTTTTGGATTGTGTAACGCCCCTGCAACCTTCCAACGATGTATGATGGCAATATTCGCTGATTTTATAAACAACATCATGGAAGTATTTATGGACGATTTTTCTGTGTATGGGGAGAGTTTTGAAGAGTGTCTTGCTAATCTAGAATTGGTATTACAAAGGTGCGTCAAAGTTAACCTCGTGCTCAATTGGGAAAAATGCCATTTCATGGTTCGTGACGGATTAGTATTAGGGCACATTGTATCTAATAGAGGCATATAGGTTGATAAAGCTAAGATTGAGGTAATAGAAAATCTTCAACCTCCTAAAACCATTAGAGAAATACGAAGCTTTTTAGGACATGCTGGTTTTTATCGGCGATTCATAAAAGATTTCTCTAAAATAACCAAGCCTTTAACCGGTCTTTTAATGAAAGACGCTGAATTCATCTTTGATGACAAATGCATGGAAGCATTCCAACTCCTCAAGAAAGCCTTGATTTCCGCACCTATAATGCAACCTCCTGATTGGAGTGAACCGTTCGAAATTATGTGTGATGCCAGAAACTATGCTGTAGGAGCCGTTCTAGGTCAAAGAAAGGATAAAAAGCTACATGCTATCTACTATGCAAGTAGAACTTTAGACGCGGCACAACTAAATTACGCCACCACAGAAAAAGAACTCTTGGTTGTCGTATTTGCAATTGACAAATTCCACTCCTATTTGGTGGGAGCTAAAATCATTGTCTACACCGATCACGCAGCACTTCGATACCTCCTTAGTAAAAAGGATGCGAAACCAAGACTTCTAAGATGGATACTACTACTACAAGAGTTCGACCTAGAAATCAAAGATAAGAAAGGAATAGAAAACACAGTAGCAGATCACCTATCCAGGCTTGATGATGTCAAAGAAGACCGGATTCCTATTAATGATGATTTCCCATGTGATAGACTAATCGCCCAACTAGATCTTTCTCTTGACAAAGAAGAAGTCAGCAATGAATATATCGAAACCGCATTAGCACAAACCACGGTTCCGTGGTATGCTGATTTCGCCAATTACCTAGCTGCCGGGATATTACCAACCGAACTCACCTATCAACAGAAAAAGAAATTATTCCATGACATTAAACAATACTTTTGGGATGAGCCCCTCTTATTTAAAAGAGGCGCGAATGGTATCTTTCGACGATGCATCCCTGGAGAAGAAATAGAGAGTGTTCTTACTCACTGCCACACCTCGCCTTATGGCGGACATGCTAGCACATCCAAGACTGCCTATAAAATCCTCCAAGCAGGACTCTACTGGCCCAACCTTTTCAAAGATGTTCACTCTTTTATTGCAAAATGTGACCAATGCCAGCGAACTGGAAATATTTCCAAAAGAAATGAAATGCCCCTTAATAACATTTTAGAGGTCGAAATCTTCGACGTTTGGGGAGTAGATTTTATGGGACCTTTTCCTTCCTCTATGGGAAACAAATTCATACTCGTAGCAGTAGATTATGTGTCAAAATGGATAGAAGCCATAGCTTCACCGACAAATGATACACGAGTAGTCGTTAAGTTGTTCAAAAAAATCATTTTCCCTAGATTTGGAGTCCCCAGGTTAGTCATAAGTGATGGTGGATCCCATTTCATATCAAAACAATTAGAAAATCTGTTGAAGAAATGCGAAGTGAGGCATCGAGTCGCAACACCTTACCATCCACAAACAAGCGGCCAAGTAGAAGTCTCTAATAGAGAGATCAAATCAATCCTTGAAAAGACTGTTTCCACTAATAGAAAGGATTGGGCTGCACAGCTTGACGACGCTTTATGGGCTTATAGAACAGCCTACAGAACACCCATAGGAACAACCCCGTTTAGACTTGTCTATGGAAAGTCATTCCACTTAACGGTGGAATTAGAACACAAAGTCTATTCGGCAGTTAAAGCTCTTAACATGGATTACCAATCTGTCGGAAGAAAAAGGATCCTAGAGTTACATGAATTAGAAGAATTAAGATTAGATCCTTATGAAAATGCCAAAATATATAAAGAACGAACTAAAAAATGGCACGATAAGCGCATATTCAAGAGAGAATTCAGAGAGGGAGAGCTAGTACTCCTTTTTAATTCTAGGTTGAGATTGTTTCCCGGAAAACTCCGATCGTGATGGTCGGGACCTTTCGAAGTCTCAAGAGTTTTTCAAA
This sequence comes from Trifolium subterraneum, assembly GCA_951799995.1. Taxonomy (NCBI): domain Eukaryota; kingdom Viridiplantae; phylum Streptophyta; class Magnoliopsida; order Fabales; family Fabaceae; genus Trifolium; species Trifolium subterraneum. The sequence goes on from OX637468.1 coordinate 33,236,641, forward strand.
GTGGCGCGGTAGAAATAAAGACTAAATCAGATCAAACATTTATAGTTAATGGGCAGCGTCTGAAACATTACTATGTCCCGAGCGATGGAAACTACTATTCTAGCTTTAAGATAGATGATCTTCCTCCAATTACTTAGGATTTCAACCCTTGTCTTGTCGAGCTACCGACATTAAACGAAGCGCTGCATGGGAGGCAACTCATGATTTAGTTAGTTTGTTTGATTACTTTTATTTTATTTTATTTTATTTTTCTTCTTTTTTCTTTTATATACTTATTTTATTTTATATTTTATTTCCTCGTATTTAAATGATATATTACATTATTGTTTTGATCAGCACTAACCTGTGTGATTTACTTTCTAACAGAGCTTGAATTAGACTAACTTTAAGAAAGAAAGACGTAATGGCGGACCGTATGATTGTTAACTTTAGAAGCAGCACCCAGAAGCAGCGCTACGAAGACCTTGCCCATAGAGTAACATCATTCCATGCTTATCCTGACAGCCATGGCATGGTAGCTTTAGGTATTTCTGAAAGCGTCAGATTCTTAGTAAACCAGCTAGGTTGGGACCGCTTCATCTTCTCAAACCCACCCACCTACCGCAACCTTACCCTTGAGTTTCTGAGTGCATTTAGATACGAGCGTAATCGTGGAAACCCCTCCCATGGAGGCCTTGTTAGTTTTAGGTTGCTCGGAAAAACCTACCGTCTCACCACCCGCGAAATAGCTGACTATTTAGGAGTACCTTGTGGCCCTAATGCTTTCACCGAGGTCCAAGATGACGCTTTCATGGAAAGTGAGCTACAAAGGTATTGGGGCAGCATTTCAGGCAACCCTAACTCTTCCCCTGACGACAGATTCAGTACGGAAATTCATAATCCGGCAATAAGATACCTCCATATGATTATTGCTTACACCTTTTTTGGGAAACCTGTGAACGATCAATCTGTCACTAGGGAGGAACTTTTCATCATGTTTTGTGGCTCCCAAAATCGACCAATTAATGCCGCAGCTTTCTTCCTAGACAATTTAGCTAACTTCACTCAAGATCCCACTCGTCAAATAGGTATTGGTGGCTTTGTCACCATCCTAGCTAGGGCCTTAGATCTCCACACCCCGCTATCACAAATAGTTCTATCTGTTAGTGTGGAATCCATGGGAATCCATTTCTGTTTCAACAATCACATGATAGGAAACCTTGGCCCTGATGTTTTCCAGCTGTTAATTGACTTTCAGCCGATTCATGAATTCTTTTTACCAAATAATGAGAGGACTAGTGTGCATGATAAGAAGAATTGGCTATATGACTTAGAGGGCAACGCTGAAACTGACCCTGAAACACCACCTCATTACTACATTCTCACTGACCCTAAACCTCCCGCTCCACTTTTCTATTACACCTCTGCACCTCCTTCGCCCGCCCATACAGCTGCGTCTACTACTATCCCACCGCCTAAGAGCGATCACACTGCTGCTATCGCTGTGATACAAGACGAACTCACTACACTTCGTGCTGATTTTATCGGTCTAAAAGACGAGTTAACTACGCTTCGTACTGATTTCCATGGATTTATGGACCTAGCTATCGCACAGTTTGATCGTTGCTCAAATAAGATTCGCCGTATCCAGCCTGCTCCCGCTGAGACCCCGCCACGTGGCTGATCACAATTTATTGTTGCACTTTCTTCTTTCGCTAAAACATTACTTTAAATAAATTTACAGCGAAAGAAGACTTTTATTTCCTGTTTTCTAGTTTAGTTTCATTTTGTTCATTGCAAAGAACTATTTAAGTACCGTTTGCATGTTTTTACATTCAGAATAATTATTTCCCTTTGTTAAGTAGTATTATTTTTAGTATGATTATCCATTTTATTTTTATCCGTATCATTTTTTTATATATGTATATAATTCTACTGCCAATTATTAAATATATATATCTATATATATATATGCATGACTACAATTAATTTGTTTCAATATTTTAATGATAAGTTACTATCTTCTCAAAATTGATTAATTCTGCATGCAATCTAGTTTAACTTAATACTAGTCAATGGTCAAAAAGGCTCTCTTACATGGCACTGTATGAAATAGAATTCACATACACCTATACACTAAGAAACGCCAGCCACACAAATCAAAGCCATACCCATTTTTAGGCATGGCTGGCGCCATACACTGCATGGCCAGCGCCATACACACAAACAAATGCTTCACTTGTTTTTGTTCTTTCACGTGATGTGCTATATGACAACATACTTTACTTGTTTCTTGTTTTTTTTTGTTGCTGACATATGTGTAAGTCCTCATGCAAAAGTGTAGTCAAAGAAGCATGCATACTTTTAAATCAACAACACATGAACTGCACCTATTAATGTCTAGAGGCATGCATTGGTCCTTTGGTCTCCCAAGATTCCACTTCTTTTTGACCCCAATTTTTACATTGCCTATTTATGACACATGATCAGCAACACTTTCAAACACATAAAATTAAATCCTACCTTAGTAACACCACACGACCAACAACCATAAAAATCCCCTTCACATAAAAATTATTTTTCTCCCTATACATTAAAGCAATTCTCTAATGGAGCAACCTTACCAAATAATTTTTAGAGAAGGTAGTGCAGGGGTTAGACAACGTGAACTCTATGAAGATCTCCAATCTAGAGAAATTTTTCCCACAAGGTACATTGATCTTCAATGTGTAAGGCGCTTGGGAATTTATGACAGCGTAAATTATATGTTAAATAGGCTCAATCTTATCTTTTTATCAACAAGAGCAGAGGCTGCATACGTCCCTCTCACGCTAGAATTTCTTAGTTCACTAGCACTTTCCTCCAACCCCGAGTCAGGTAATCCTAATGGCACTGCTCGCTTTCGAATTTTTAATACAGAATACGAAATGACTTTTGATCAAATTGCACAACTTTTTCGTATTCCTACGGGTAGTAATGTAGTATATTCACTTCCTGAAAACGAGCAATGGCTTAGGACTGCTAGTTCTTTTTGGCATTCTTTAACTAGTAAACACACTGAGAACTATGAAGGGAACTCAACCACTTCTATTCAAAATCCGGCAATTAGATATTTTCGCCAATATTTGGCGTACACAATTTTCGACCGGGTTAATGCGAATAAAGTAAATGCCAAAGAGCTCTTCTTTCTTTATGCAATTTTTAATAACATTAGAATTAATGCTATCCCGTTTATGCTTTACCACATGCGCTCTTTCATTGCCAAAAGAGGGGACATTGTCTTTGGTGGTTTAATAACAACTTTGGCTAAAGTATTAGGTCACGAAGATAAATTAGCTGCTCTTGACCCTTTACCTCATTTAACCATTGATCTTGACACGGTCAAGAGCATGAAATTAGTTAGGGAACGCCGTGACCATACTTTCAATTTACTCATTAATAACTGCGTTCTTCCTAACTTTACTCTCCCTAACCCAGATCGCACTAATGTTTGTCTGGTCCAAAACCATTTGTATACCACTATTGACGAACCCATGAATGATCAAGCCCCCACGCACATTCCTGATAATGTAGCTGCTGGTGGGGGCCAAGTTGATGTTCCACCTGCACACACAACACATTTTACTAACACTTTTGCAGGTAGTTCTTCCTCCTCTCGACAGAGCACCATTGACGACGTGCTGCATGAGATACGCGCCCGAAATGCTTCCGATGATGAACGCGACAGTCTTTTATATGCCATGCACCAACGACAGGAGGAAATGATGGAACAAATTCATTCCGTGCAAGCCCAGCAATCACAACAACAACAGCAACTCGACCGCGCCATTTATGGCATCAGCGAATTGAGACCGCAGTTTGATAACTTCCAACGATACCAGCAGCCTCCCCCTTGATTTCTCCAGGTTTCACGTTCCACTCCTTCATTTAAGTCCAAACATTGAGGACAATGTTAGATTTAAGTTTAGGGGAGGAACTTTTATTTACTTTTCAGTTTAAATTTACTTTTCTAGCTTAATTTCCCTTTCTGCAAATAAATTTTTTCGGTGTATTTTTAATTTTTCCAAAATTTTGAGCCATAACAAAAATTTTGAGAAACAAATAATTTTTGAGATTCCAAAGTCACAAACGTAATTAAGACTGAACTTTCAAATTAAGTATATTTTTCGTACCAGCTATATCATTTTAACACCTTAAATTTCCTAATTATGTAGACCAATTTGGATACTTGCTACAAACTGAACTTAAATTTCTTGACACTTTACTAGTCCTTGAGTAAGCCCATAAGTAGTCGGCACCATCTACGATCACTATCTAAGTAGTTGAGTCGACGAATATAAGTTAATGACTTTGAATGAGAAATGAAAATCAAGGATGTATAAATCTGAAAAGGGACTACGGACTCTAAGTCAGATGACCCTCACCCGGTCATTTAGCCCAAATGCGAAAGACCTCAAAGATATAAAATATCCTATGACATAAAGTGAGAGAAAAGAAAAAATAAATAATATGAAAAAGAATCGGGTCATAATCACTAACAGGTTCACAACCATGTGTGTGTGAATAGATAATGGGCTTAATGTGATTACCGCGGGATAAAAAAGGATAACGAAAGAAGAAATGAAATTTAAGTTCAGGTATAGTAAAATGATTCGGAACGGTCTATGTAAGGAAGAAATTCATGTTCATTTGTGATTTGTGTTTCCATGATATTTTTGGTACGATAAATAAATTAGTTTCTCTGATTTAGTCGAGATTAAAAATGTTACTCTTGAAAAATCTTTTTGTTTTGTTTTCTCTATCACTAAATGATATATCTTTTTGCTTGAGGACAAGCAATGGTTCAAGTTTAGGGGAGTTTGATAACACCGAAAATGCACTATTTATTTAACATTATTTGTCTTAATATTTTAATATTTTCTCTAAATTATTGGAAATACAGATGTAGCCGAAATTTAGCAAAACATGAGTTTTATGGGACTAGAAGTCAAAACAATAGCCAAAACACAAGTGCATGGTGCCTGCCATGGCACTTGTGCCCAACGCCTCACACACCACACATGGCGCCAGCCATGGTTCATGTGGCACCGGTCATAACTTTTCAATCACGTGGGTGGAAATAAATATCAAAGGAAGACGTGGCCTCCACAGCTCAAACAACTTTCCTATGAATGAGGCAAGGCGCCGGGCACGTGGCTTGTGGCTACCAGCCACAAGCTATTTTCACTCTGTAACTGCTCCGCATTATCCTCTGTACACGATCTATCACGTAGGCAACAAAAATTCCTATTATGAAGAAAAATAAAAGGCTCAACTGTTACTTCACAGAGCCTATATATATAGGAGCCTTCACTGTTATTTTTCTCTCCTTCTTTTTACGCATTATTTGAGATTTTAAGCTATTGTTATTCTGATGTTTTTGCTTTCATTCCAGTTGCTATCTGTAAGTTACTCTATTTAATATATTAAATTCAGTTCAATTCCCGTTGTAAAATGGACAACTGTAGTCTTTGAAGATCCGTTGAGTAAAGCCACGTCTTCTTTTGCAGAGAGGCTTCACCTTTACTGTTTGTCCAATAGTACAGTAATAAGGTACAACTAGCTCTTAGAAAGAGAGGATCACATTCTTTGTGACCGTTGTAATTAGTTGACCTTAGAACAAATCATCAGGCTTGATAAGTGTAGTTGATGAGCTTGTGTGCTTGAGCATCTAATTGTAATCTTAGTGATTATAGTGAACTCTCTTGGAAACAAGGGGACTGACGTACTCCCAATTTGTGAGGAGAACCAGTATAAATTGTTGTGTGTTCTTCTCTCTCTCACTCTCTCATTTACTCCTTCATCATTCACCTAGCCATAAGTTAATTGTGTGAATAATTCCGTTGTGCTTAAAGACTCTGATAGATTTAAATATCTTGAAAAGTTTTTAAATATCCAAAACACAATTCAACCCCCCCTTCTTGTGTTTTCTCCACGCACCTTCATACACTTGTGGGACTAGGAGTCGCGGATTTTACTGTGGGAGGGAAACCCTCAAAGCTGCTTCAAGCAGAATGGTAAAACATGAGAAATCATGCTTTTACAATCAACACGTTTTTATACCGCTTGTATTTGACACTTTTGGTTTTCTAGCACCAAAGGCTGTAAACATTTTGAAAAGAGTTCAGAGAGAGTCATGCAGAGTAATGTTGCGTCGCCTAGGTCTATGAATGTAATTTTTCGTTCTCATTATCTTTTGTTATTTGTTTTAGATCAAAGTTATTTTTAAGGGAATAAGACGTACCTTTTCCATCTGGGCTCTAGCTTTCTCTTCATTGTGAATTTGATCCTAATATTTTGTCCATGAATTTGGGGATTGCATGCATGTCGCATGTGGTCTTTAGTATGGATATTATGAGGAGCAGCTGCCAGCTTGCTACATGATGATTTTTATTGCAAGAACAAGATTGGTCTTTTTCTTCATTCACTTTTTTGCGACTTATATTTATTTATTTTTTGTGTTTTCTCTCATTGTTTTTATGTTCTTATCTTGTCTTGCTCTTCTTTAAAGAAATTGCTTGAGCGGCTTTCAAAGAAAATCTAATCGCAACAGCCGGAGTCTTTCTTAGTGCAATACATTCAACAACCCTTAAAGCGTGCGGGCGGCCCTAGCTTACATAAAAGAAAGAAGTAGTCTTATTCGAAAACTAAATTTCACTCCTAGTTTCACGGGCTTACTTAGTACTTATGCTAAGGAGTTCAGGGCTAAGGGCTGGTGCGTAGGATGCATTGGCTATCAGAATCCCCGGAGGGAACTAACTCCTTTCTTGCAAAGCTGCTTCACGAGAAAAAAGTTGTCTTTGTATTGGATCAACTCTTATGTTAGCATAAACATGAATTAAATTATATTCGTCTTATTTATTCTTAAGAGAACCCCCCACCCGAACCATTCTTAAGACCACCAAGCTCTCTCGAATGAGTTCTATTTTTTCTGCTTTCGAGATACACTGTGTTTCCATAATATCATCCTCTCGAACTCCAAGGGTATTCCCAAAAAAGTGAATTGCGAGACGATCCTTGAGTTCTTGGCACCTCTGCCCATCCCCAAGTAAGGGGTTATATTTTGTCGCAGGCACTGGCGCTATGGGTTCACCAGGGTTGGGAGAGTTCAATTGGTTGACACTGGCTTCGGAACTCTCTGTGTAATCGCTTCCAAAGAGGTCATAATTACATTTGGAGTCTTTATCAAATTTTGATCTCTATAATATGTGTACCTCAAAATACATGAAGATTGTTCATTTTCGACTTTTGCTACTTTATATGATGACTCGTGACCCATTATCTTTTGTAAGAAACTACTATATATGTTTGTTTGGTTGGATTATATTTAATAGTGGATGGTACATGTATATCTTCTTTAAAAGAGTAAAATTTTGATTGGAGGGGAACTTGACTATAACTGTTATTTGTTGTGTTGTGGAGGAATCAGAGAATCTATGATCCAAATTTTGGGAGTTCAATTAAATCATGGTGTCGGATGGTTCAATTAGTTCAATCTTATGCTATGGTGGTGAGGGGAATGTCATTCAAACGGGTGTGGAGAAAAAAAGGAGGGATGCCGTTGTTGCAAATTTCACTTTGATGTTTTAAAGATTACAAACATTGTTAAGAAATTATACATCGGTTGTGAGGAAACTTGAATGTGTATTTATAAGTAAGAGACAATCATCACCTTACAAGTCAATTTTGTAAGAATGAATTAAACTCAATACTCTCAATTTTTAGATGGTATCAAAGCTTCTCCACGATATGTTGGGCCACCTGTTATCAGATTTCTGCTATCGGGTCACTCACTGTTTATATCCACGCACCAAGCCTAATAGTGTTGGGCATGAGAGAGTGTGTTAAGAAGTCCACATCGATTGCGAGATAACCTGAATGTATGTTTATAAGAAAGTGACAACCTTCACCTTACAAGCCGATTTTATAAGGATGAGTTAGACTCAATATTCTCAATTCTAAGAAACATCTTTAATTACATTTTAAATGACTCTGATCATTTTTATTATCTAACAAGTGTTTTTCAGTAATGTAAGGTAAAACGGATGCAAATCAATAACAAAGTATTAAAATTAATTTTCTACACAAAAAGTCAAGTGAGAACATTCTCAAGACCAAACATGTTTTGAGAATAAGTGTTTTCCTTTTTAAATCGATCGAAAACAAGCGAGAGGAATACTTTATAAAGGAATAAGTACACCAAATCTCTACAGGACTTGTGGACTAGTGTAACACCCAAACCCATATATTTAAATATTCTAACTTATAGAAATTTCTTTTTCAAATTATGCAGCGGATAGTAAAACTTTATTACTCGAAATCAAGCTAAAATAGAAACTATTACATACTTCAAGAACATTGCTAATTAGCATAAATCTCGCTTAAAAGAATTGTTTTCTAAAATAATACAATTACAATAAAATAATAAGAATACAGTACAAGACTCTATAAACCCTTCCTCGTGTCACAATCAAAACGGAGCTTCACCGACAACTCAAACATATACACAACCTGAGAAACCTGAGCCCCCAAAGGCCCAACACATATACAAAACAGAGGGTTAGATAATATAATTATAATGTCTGAATATAATGAATAATAGACACTAAATAAAATAAATGCAGTTGAATAAATTCAACTCGGACATCCACAACATATTCAGACATGTATCAGACATACTCAGACATGTATTAGACATACTCAAATAACAATATTATTCGGATACATAAACCATAATCAATCACCAATAATTATTCACCACGTCAAGTAAGGATAGTCTCAATAATGCCAAATAATTATTCACCACTTAGAGATAACACATAATTCCTAATGCATTCTAATGTCACATAATTATGTCATGTCACCTAGACACATCTAATGCATGATGGTACCATCTACACCAATATTTTTCATGGATAACTTAATCCACTCTACACCAATTTCTACACCAAATGTTTTATAGATAAATCCAATGGATATTAAAACCCAATTCCACATCAATAGACTAGACACATGAATGTGTGTCATACATATCAAACATATGACATTATTTTTCTACACCACTAATCAACACCAATATCACCACCAATAATCATGGATAACTTAATAGAATCATCACCAATAATTATCATCAACAAGATTCATACACAATTAGAATTCATAACTCAACCTCATAAGAATTCACTATCCAACATCAAAAGAATTCAATAATAATTAATAAGAACACAATTACATCATGTTATAACTACCATTCATCAATTAAAATATTCATGAACATCAACCAATTTACTCAATCAAGTATAAATATTTTACTACCAAAAATCACCAATCCGAAAATTAAATAAAGTAATTTAACTAATCATATTTCTACTCAAATACACACCTCAACCTTTCCCATCACCTTAGTTACTTACTACTAAGTCTACTTTAATTTCCAAAATTCTTTTCTCTTAACTACTCCTCAAGTTTATTGTGAAAAGAATTATTTTGACTTATTAAAGTTTACAAATTGTATAAAATAATTGCCGAAAACGAAAGTTACGCGCATAAAAAATTTAGAAAAATTGAAAATCATTTGATATGTTATTGAAACCCATCAAGGTTAATGGTTTATGAGTTTTTATTAAATCAATCTAACAATGTTAAAATTACAAACTCCAAAATCACTCATCAAATTGATATTAGCCACAATACGGTTATAGGGATAATTAGCTAAATCCGAATGTATAATTAAGTAAGCAATGGCATCCTTGTTGGTTTTCAAGAACTTACTTAATATAATTCAAAAAGAGGGATTATTTGTTTCTCCAAGCTGCTTTGTAAAATTCTAGGGTTTGCAGTTAACTAACAATATCAGATGAAGAAACACCTTTGGATAGAAAAAATTGAAACTTCGGCAAAAAGTTTTCATGGGGTCTTGACGAAAGTAACCATGGTGATTTTCTGATGATGATGCGTATGTCGAAGTGTGAAAATCCATTGTTTATAAAGAATTTGATAACTAAATTAGATTTTTCAAGGGTTTTGAAACTAACCTTTCCGTTGTTGAAATATTTGAGAGCTGATTGAGGTGAGAAATCGAAATTGTTGATGCGGTATGATACCGCGAATGGGTATATGTCTGATTTTGATTCTGATGTTGTTGCTGATGTTGTTGCTGTGGTGGTGGTAGTGGTGATTTTCATTTTTCCCTCATATAGCTTTAATAGATAATCAGACTCCTCCTTAAAGGAAAAAACAAACTTTTTCAAAAACAAATTCTCAGAATACCTAAATGGGTGAACTAAGCTTGCATTCTTTTTTCGCAGACCATTCATCAAAAGATATTGCAAAACTGAGGCTCTTGGAATGATCCTTTTATGTAAACTATAACTAAACATATTTGGCAATTTAGTAAGTTCCAAGGAATTCCAACCCAATTGATTGACCCAAAAACTCATCACCAAATTAACCTTATCAATTGAAACCAACATCAAACGAGGATGTGACCCAAATGCATGAAAAACAGCTTCATCAGACCAACCCCATTTCTTAAAGACATTAACTTTCTCATCCCAAATTTTACTACTCAAGCCTTTCTTGGCTACCAAATCAATCCCAAAAGTAGTCTTTGAAGGATCAAACCCTAAACCCTTAACTTCCTCCAATGACTTAATCAAATCAGTTGAACCAAATATAGACGGCCTTGTTTGAAGCAATCTAGTGGTGGTGGTAGTGGTGATTTTCATTTTTTCCTCATATAGCTTTAATAGATAATCAGACTCCTCCTTAAAGGAAAAAACAAACTTTTTCAAAAACAAATTCTCAGAATACCTATATGGTGTAACTAAGCTTGCATTCTTTTCTCGCAAACCTTTCATCAGAAGAAATTGCAAAACTGAGGCTCTTGGAATGATCCTTTTATGTAAACTATAACAAAACATATGTGGACATTTAGTAAGTTCCAAGGAATTCCAACCCAATTGATTGACCCAAAAACTCATCACCAAATTAACCTTATCAATTGAAGCCAACATCAACTTTGGACATGACCTAAATGTTTGAAAAACATCTTCATCGGACCAACCCCATTTCTTAAATGCATCAACTTTCTGATTCCAATGTCTTTTACAAATACATTTCTTGGCCATCAAAGCAATCCCAAAAGTAGTCTTTGAAGGATCAAACCCTAAACCCTTAATTTCCTCTAATGATTTAATCAAATCATTTGAACCAAATATAGATGACCTTGTTTTAAGCAACGTAACAATGTGAGAATTACAAACTCCAAAATCAGTCATCGAATTGATATTACCCACAATAAGGTCAGATGGAACAGAAAATAAACGTGAACATCGAATGAAGCAAGCAATGGCATCTTTATTGGTTTCAAAGAACCTACTTAATAATTCAAAAAGAGGGATTATACGTTTCTCCAAGTTAAATTTTAAAATTTTAGGGTTTGCAGTTAGCAACGAAACAATATCAGAGGAAGAAACACCTTTTGATAGAAAAAATTGAAACTTTGGCAATAACCATTTGTGGGGTTGTGATGAAAGTAACCATGGTGCTTTTCTGATGATGGTGCTTATGTCGGAGTGTGAAAATCCATTGTTTATAAAGAAGTTGATAACCGAATTAGGGTTTTCTATGGTATTGAAACGAACCTGTCTGTCGTTGAATGCTTTGTAAGCAGATTGAGTTGAGAAACCAAAATTGTTGATGAGGTATGATACAGCGAATGGGTGTGTCTCTGATTTTGATTCTGATATTGATTCCGATGCTGTTGTTGATGTTGTGGTTGTGGTGCAGTATCTGAATCTGAGTGAAATTGGGAACGAAGAGTGTTTTTGAGAAAGAGGGTCGAATTTAGGGTCTGTTGTGATGAACCCTAAATCAACATTCGGCGGACACAGAAACAATTTGGACATTGATTGGAACAATGAAAGTTTGAGAGTGTTTCTTCGTGTTGCAGAATGACGAGGAGGATTGTGTTGAAGTCTGACCTGAAGAGGATAAGAGTTCAAAACTTCAAAATTCCATTCTTTTTTTTTTATTAGAAATAATTTTTTTTTATGTATTTATTTTTAAAAGGATTTATTTTTGTTATAAAAAAAAAGGATTAATTTTTTTATTTTAAGATATCTATATCTATATTATCTCTATTATATACGTAGCGAGCTTCCCACGGAGCTCTATCATGCATTCTCATAGAAATTGATTAGATGTCATTTAATTAGAGATATTGTTTATGTGGCATTCAATTGAATCTTATCGAAACTATTATTTAAAAAAAAAAACTTCTCAAAAAAAGATTTAGAAAAAAAAGGAGTAAAAAAATATCTTCTCAAAAAAATATTTAAAAAAAAAATAAAAAATCTTAGTATCCAAAAAGAGGATCATTGTATCTCACTTATATTAGTTATGATCTTAAAGTTATGATCTATTATATATAACTCATTCACTCTGAATTCATTCATTGTAATTGTGCTTTAAAAATTCATTTTTCTCATTTTTCTATAATTTATGGTGTCATGCTTCTGTTTATTTGTTCTTTTCAATTTTGATAGGATGAATATCTTTTGGACATGACACATTTTACTTTATTTTTCACAGATAAGATATTACTTGTATTCATGTTTATAATATTATAAGAACATCTCCGATACAAATTTAGAATTTTTTGACATAAGATGAATTATTTATGAATTTTTATGTGCAAAAAACTAAAAAATTCATATTTAATTCATCTCTTGTTAAAAAAATTTAAACTAATGTAAGAGAGGTTCATATAATGTACTAAACATGACCACAGAAAAAAAAATTAAAATTTCGAATGATATGCACAAGTTGATTGAAAAGTAGGGATTAAAAACACTGACTGAAAAAACCTCATGGACTAAAAAGTGTGAAAAAAATCTTCAGGGACTAAAAACAAAATTCTGCGAAACTATAGGGACCAAAAACATATTTAACCCTTTTTATTTTGACAAACACAAACTTAAATCATTTCATTAATTAATCAAAATAATTTCAATACAAATAGGTATCATCTCAAGATAATAGCGACTAGCCCAAGAAATGGCCGCTCTAGCAAGCTTATGGGCAACCATGTTCGCTTGTCGCTTGGTAAACTTCACCTTAAAGTTAGAATTAAAAGACATAGAACTTTGAATATTACATATGATGGAATTAAATTCGGAAAAAACCCCTATGCAGTTTTTTTATTGCATCCACTACTCTTTTCGAATCGGTCTCAAATATGACATGAGTGATGCCTATTATCGTTACCTCCTTCATTGCTTCCATCAATGCTATAGCTTCTCCTTCTATAATAGAGCACCTACCTTGAATCCATGATGTTCCGGCCATGATGAATTGACCCGTATGATCACGAACACACCAACCAGCACTAGTTTTCATTTCCTCCTTGTGGAATGTCGCGTCAACATTGCATTTATGATTTATACCATCCGAAGGGAGGTTTTTGCCATTGTAATGAACTTTGTACTTGCTGCGGTTGATTAGCATTGTTACTGCTGGTGCATATCAGCTGAAATTCATGCCACTCATTCCATAACATCGATGCCTTAATCCCGACACTTCGTCCCGCTTCTTTCTCACCATTCCAAAGACAATTGTTTCTATTATTCCATACCACCCAAAATACCATAGCAAACAGCCCCACTACTCTTTCATTCTCATTTTTACACACATGCATAATGACATCTTTTACATTATGGTAGCTTTGAGTGCAAATTGCATGCTATTGTGCAACCTAATATGAATAATGTTGCAGACATTCACATCTAATCTAGTGAGAGCGCAGAAAATAGATTCACTTGAGTGTGTCAGCGTGTCTGTTTAGATTCTAGCTCATGACTGTTTGTTTATTAACTCGAGATTGGCAAGATGGAATCTTGGAGAACCTTATTGTTTGTATTGCGGAACAACTCTTCATATCTTGCAAGACTGTCCATTAGATTTGATTGTTTGGAGACATTTGATACCACCTGACACGATTTAGATCCTGAGCAGCGGCAACCTCTGCTGCTGCGGTGCCTGCTACTGGATTCAAATCGCACCTGACAAGCATTGTAATTTCTTTTTTGGCAATCTAGAAGATTGAATTGACGTACATATGACCCAGAAGCTCGGTTAAAGAGGAAGTTGAACTATATAAGTTATTGGTTGTGGAGGTTGACATTGTAAAATTATTTTGCATAGTTAGTGCATATTCTTTTTTCTCTATTAACAATAGAAATAATAGAAAGAAATATTTAAATGTAATGTCAATATCACAAGTATCTTATTATAATTTTAAAAGACTTATTTATAAACAACATTTGAAATTACATTAGATATTATAAGCAATTGTAGCTAAAATGTACTGATGGAAGACATGTGCATCAAAAGTGTAACTCAAATTGATGATAAATAACAAAAATCAACTGTAGTTCAAGTTAGTAAATGATTTTGAACTACAGTTGACTTCCAAAATTGTTTCATTGGATGGATCAACTCCCCCTCTTAAAGGTATCAATTTTCTTATTCCACTTAGATTTGCTTATACATCTCATAGCAAGCGATGTATCACCCAAGTATGATTTACAACGATCAAATTCGATGTCTTTCGATGTCCCAACCAAGTGATTTTTTTGTACGGTAATTGATTATATAATTTAATTAATAATTAATTAAAAAGGGTGGTGGAGAGTCTGGTGGTCAATGTGGCGGTCAACGCCGGACCATTTGCGGACGGTGCAGTAGAGCTCCGATCGAGACGACATTGAACGGTGGTTTTCACCCGAAAATTGTCAAACTTTTTTTCGAAAAATTCCAGAATTGTTTTTATCTGAAATCGAAATTTTCCCCAAAAAAATCGAGAATGTTTTTTCCAGGAAAAAAAATTGAAATTTTTTTTCCGAAAAATTGCGAAAACTTTCTTTCCAGAAAAAATTGGGATCTTGTTTTTCAAAAAAAGATCAGAAACTTTTTTCCAAATTTTTTTTCGAAACTTTTTCCTGAAATTCTTTTATTTGACAACCACCAACGACTTGACGTTGTTTGCGTGGCGCGCCCTATGAGACGATTTGACGTCTTTCCTCATTTTATTAGTGAGTCAAGTAATTTTTTTTTTTTACTAAAGCATATCAAAGATTTATTAATTATTATCCAAAATTTAGTAAAGATATGAAACGGCAACAACAACTTTTTTATGCTTAAAAAAAAAAATTTGATTCTAAAAGATAATATAATAATCCTGTCAAAAAAAAAAAAATATAATAATCAAAGAAAAAACAAAAAGATATTATTAATTTCTTGGCTAACAAGAAACGAAGCTTAACCAATCTATTTCTTTGCTAACGAGAAACGATGCTTAACCAATCTATAAATATGTCCACAACACAACACAATATCCCAAAACAAACTCAACACACTCTCTCAGATCTAAACATTCATTCACAAACCAAACACTCAACCAAACCACCGTCTTCTTCCTCCGCTATGGCGAATCAACCTGAATCCTCCTCTGCCAAGGGAAATAAGAGAGATTTTAGTACTGCGATTCTCGAACACAAAAAGGCACCGAATCGATTACTTGTTGATGAAGCCGTTAACGATGATAACTCCTCTATTGCTCTTCATCCGGAAACTATGGAGAAACTTCAACTCTTCAGTGGTGACACTATCTTGATCAAAGGAAAGAAAAGGAAAGATACTATTTGTATTGCATTTGCTGATGATACATGTGAGGAACCAAAAATAAGAATGAACAAAGTTGTGAGAAACAATCTTAGGGTTAGGCTTGGAGATGTTGTTTCTGTGCATCAATGTGCTGATGTTAAATATGGAAATAGGGTTCATATTCTTCCTGTGGATGATACTATTGAAGGAGTCACAGGGAATCTCTTTGACGCATACTTTAACCTTATTTCATGGAGGCATATAGACCAGTGAGGAAAGGTGACTTGTTCCTTGTGAGAGGAGGAATGAGAAGTGTAGAATTCAAGGTTATTGAAACTGATCCACATGAGTACTGTGTTGTGGCACCAGACACAGAGATCTTCTGTGAAGGAGAGCCAATTAAGAGGGAAGATGAGAATCGATTAGATGAGGTTGGTTACGATGATGTTGGTGGTGTAAGAAAGCAGATGGCACAGATTAGGGAACTGGTGGAACTGCCCTTGAGGCATCCACAGTTGTTTAAGTCTATTGGTGTCAAGCCACCAAAAGGGATTCTGTTGTATGGACCTCCTGGAACTGGAAAGACTTTAATTGCGAGAGCAGTTGCGAA
The DNA here is from genome assembly GCA_951799995.1 of Trifolium subterraneum. NCBI lineage: Eukaryota > Viridiplantae > Streptophyta > Magnoliopsida > Fabales > Fabaceae > Trifolium > Trifolium subterraneum. The sequence goes on from OX637468.1 coordinate 33,252,935, forward strand.
TGAAACAGGTGCCTTCTTTTTCTGCATTAATGGCCCTGAGATAATGTCAAAACTCGCTGGTGAGAGTGAAAGCAATCTAAGGAAAGCATTTGAGGAAGCAGAGAAGAATGCACCGTCCATCATCTTTATTGACGAGATAGATTCCATAGCTCCTAAGCGAGAGAAAACTCATGGTGAAGTTGAGAGGAGGATTGTTTCCCAGCTCTTGACCCTCATGGACGGTCTTAAATCACGTGCACATGTAATTGTTATGGGAGCCACAAATAGGCCTAATAGCATTGACCCTGCACTTAGGAGGTTCGGAAGGTTTGATCGGGAGATTGATATTGGTGTTCCAGATGAAGTCGGGCGTCTTGAAGTTCTTCGAATTCATACAAAGAATATGAAACTAGCTGAAGATGTTGATTTAGAAAATATTTCTAAGGGGACACATGGTTATGTTGGTGCTGATCTAGCTGCTTTGTGTACTGAAGCAGCGCTTCAATGTATCAGAGAAAAAATGGATGTGATTGACTTGGAAGATGAGATAATTGATGCTGAAATATTGAACTCCATGGCAGTGACAAATGAGCATTTTGCTACTGCTCTTGGATCAAGCAATCCTTCTGCTCTCCGTGAAACAGTTGTTGAAGTGCCAAATTGCAGCTGGGATGATATTGGTGGTCTTGAAAATGTTAAGAGGGAACTCCAAGAGACTGTTCAATATCCAGTGGAACATCCTGAAAAGTTTGAGAAGTTTGGAATGTCGCCTTCAAAGGGAGTTCTTTTCTATGGTCCTCCTGGCTGTGGTAAAACACTTTTGGCCAAAGCTATTGCCAATGAATGCCAGGCAAACTTCATCAGTATCAAAGGTCCCGAGCTACTCACGATGTGGTTTGGAGAAAGTGAGGCAAATGTCAGGGAAATTTTCGACAAGGCTCGTGGTTCTGCTCCGTGTGTCCTGTTCTTTGATGAACTTGACTCCATTGCAACTCAGAGAGGTAGTAGTGTAGGAGATGCTGGGGGTGCTGCTGACAGGGTTTTGAACCAGCTGCTAACAGAAATGGATGGGATGTCGGCAAAGAAAACAGTTTTCATCATTAGCGCCACCAATCGACCAGACATTATAGACCCAGCGCTTCTGCGTCCAGGTCGTCTAGACCAGTTGATTTATATCCCCCTCTCAGATGAAGATTCCCGCCATCAGATATTTAAAGCTTGCTTGAGAAAATCCCCAATCTCAAAAGATGTTGATATTAGAGCTCTTGCAAAGTACACCCAAGGATTTAGTGGTGCTGATATTACTGAGATTTGCCAGCGTGCATGCAAATATGCCATAAGAGAGAACATTGAAAAGGACATTGAAAGAAAGAGAAAGAGAAGTGAGAACCCTGAGGCCATGGAAGAGGATGTTGACGATGAAGTAGCTGAAATCAAGGCAGCTCATTTTGAGGAATCGATGAAGTACGCAAGAAGGAGCGTAAGTGATGCTGACATTCGCAAGTACCAAGCATTTTCTCAAACACTGCAGCAGTCCAGAGGGTTTGGAACTGAGTTTAGGTTTGCAGATTCCGGAACCAGTGGTGCTGCCACTATAGGTGCATCCGACCCATTTACATCTGCTGGTGGAGCTAATGATGACGATCTATATAGTTAGGTCAAACTTGTATTTTCGTTGTTTATTTAAGAATGCCGATGGTGTCTTATTTTCTCGTGGTGTTAGTTCAATCAAGAATCAATAGTAATATAAACAAACTGTGTAGGCAGGTCCACTCAATTTAATCATTGAAACTTTAAGTTTGAAATTATTAAGTAGTTTCCCTAGCTGTTTGTCCTTTGGTTCTGTACACGTTAACTTTTTAAGCAAACTTTTAATTTTTGAAGATTTTTCTATTACTCATGCAATGGATTAGAATCCTTTCAAGCAGAAAAAACATGTGAAAATAATGTAGGAATCTAGACCATTGGAAAGAAGAAAAGTTTGTTAATGGTTAAAATGTGAAAATTGAGAAAACATTAGAGAGAAAAATGGAGAGATCAATTTCCAGTATGAGATGGAATGGATTTCATCATGTTCCATGACACTTCATTCCTTTTTTTTCTTCAAATTCATCCAATAGAATATAACTCTACAAGCAATACACTAAAAGGGTTTTTTAGTCAAATATATGTCAAAGAGAAAATTGTAGACATATAATAAGGATCTGTAACTGAAAAACAGGTTTGTAATGCAGAATAAAACGATCTATCTTATTTTTTTCTTTTGCATAAAGAAAAACACTAAAATAACAACTACACAAGAAAGGAGCTGGAAAAAGCGCAATATGTTCATCCAAAGTGCGCAAATGAAGCGACACTTCAGAGCTTTTGATGGTATCATTAAGCACTACTGCCAAGACTGTAGATTGCCTTGAATGATTCCTGTGAATTTGTCTTTAAGAATGGAATAAGAATAGGTAACATAACATATGAGTAAATAAAGAAGTATAATGAGTGAAATTCTCTTATGTTTTCGTAATAGTATCAAACCCTCCTTTGGAGGGAAGTTAGGACTTCATTTATTGAAGGGGATTGGAATCCTTTTTGTATCTTTTCCTTGTAATCAATATACAGATTCATGACAGCACTAAAAACTAGTTTTATGCACTTTTTGCCTTTTGTTAATTGATTTATTTTGTTGAGAATCAAATTACCTACCTAGTCACAATAAATTAATTCAAGCAGCTCATGAATCAAATTACAAATAAGTGCTTTTCTTTGAATCATCCATAGTCTGAATCAACTCGCAACCTCTTTTTGTTTAACTTTTTCTGTCTTTCTTGTGTTCTAAGGCACCCTTGAGGATCTCTGTTTAAGTTATGATTATGATCTTGAAGTCATAAGATATGAGATGATAAAGGGATTTTAGCTTGATTTGGTGATTGGAGTATTGAAGGGATAAGGACGTTTGGTGTTCTATCCCCACCCTGCCACCAACAGCAATAACACTAACATACTAAGATTTAAACTGTGCTTAACTTGCCTGTTAAAAAAAAAACTGTGCTTAACCATGCTATTAGATGCATTATTTGAAGTGCTAATAAGACAAGTACTCATCAAGTGCCCATTTGGATTGACTTATTTTTTAGTCTGAAAAATAGTTTATGCAAGCAAATAAATATTTTTTTTATGGTCATTCAAAAGTTTTCATTAACGAAAATTGTATCTTCATAAAATGTTTTTTCAAAAACTACTTTAAGAAGCTTATGAACAATACACAAAAATTTATTTATTTGCATAACCTATTATACATGAGCTCAAAAATAAATGAGTTCAAACATGTCATAAGTGCATCACAAATAAGTGAGTTCAAACATGTCACCACTTGGAGATCAAAACATTTCCTTAAACCACTTAACCAAACACATTTTTTCATAAAAAGTTGATTTTTATGGATATATATCACTACAAAAAAAAGACAATTTTTTTTTTAAGTTTTTAAAAAACATAACTATTTTCAATTAAATACAATAATTCTCTTTTAAATAATAAAATATATAATTTTTTTATGATTAACTTTGTACAAGTATTAATTTAAAGTAAATCATTGATAATTTCGACTTATTCGGAACACGTAGAATATTATTTAGAATATGAAATTTATTTATTTTTATGATCAAATTTGTATTTATTCCGACTTAAACTTTTGTATGAAATATAATTTTTATATTTAATTTATATATTATAATTTTTTATAAGAAACAGAAAAACAAAAATTTCTAAGACCGATGAAAAACAATGTAAATAGTTATCTTCATTTAATACTCCTATAAATTTAAAGTTATTCTACGAATACCCCTATTTAACCATTCTTAAAACTCACTTGGGTTGGTCTGGTGGTATTGGTTTAAGACCTAGGAGTGTGCTCTTTCTTTAAGGTCTCATGTTCGATTCTCTCTGGTGTCAATTTGGGTGAGCTAATTTAACTTATTCAAAAAAAACTATTCTTAATTCTACTATTTTACTTACTTTTAATATTCTCTCTTATACTCCCTTCGTCCCTAATTATAAGTCTCATTTCAAAGACAATGTTTGTCTCTAAATATAAGTTCATTTTCAAATTCCTAGACACATTTATTAATATTTTTTCAAACATAACCCTACTTTACATTGAAATCCGAAAAATCGACTACAAATACTATCTTCGTCCCTAAATATAAGACCCTTTTGAGATTTTTCTTTGTCCCTTTCTATAAGACCTCTTTCGAATTTCCAAGGCATTAATTATTTTTTCCCAAATATACCCCTAGTTATAATGCATCTTTTTCTACAATCCATAATAAATACACATTAACTCATTCTCAATCTTAAAGGATAAAATTGTAAAAACAATAACAATTGTAAACAAATTTAATACTACAATCCACTTTCTTAATCTCCGCAATTTTCTCAAAGGGATCTTATATTTAGGGACAGAGGTGGTACATCTTTTCATTAAGAATAATTTAGTAATTGTAACACAAAAAAAGTACATATTAATTACCCTATCAACTTTTCTTAATATACGTAAAAAATATCAATGGAGACTTTTAAATTTTTCAAAATATCAAAATTACATTTGAACTAATTAACTAAATTTAATTTTTTACATTATTTTTAAGTAAATACTTCAAACCGAAGTATAACTTTGAATCAAAGACTATTGTTAATAGTGTTTGAGTTGAACCGGAGTATAACCTTAAGCCAAACATTAAAGTTAATTATGCTTTAGTTGAACCTAAGTATAATTTTTAGTTGAATCGGAGTATAATGTTAAATTTGACATTTAGGGCCTGTTTGTCTCAGCTTTAAAAAAATAGATTTTTTCTTTGTATTTTTGAAAATAGATTTTATAAAACCGTTTTTCAAAATATTACAAGTTTTTTTATATTCGTTTTTTCTAAATTCAAACACTAATTTTGACATCACATAACATAGACGTACATTATTGAATAACAAAAAATAGTCAAAATCAAAATTTTTATAAAAAGTTGTATTTCAAAAATGATTTTTATGAAAATCTATTTGAAATAGCTTCAAAAAAAATGATTTTTTTAAAATTTTGGTATCCAATTTTTTTTCAATAAAATGATGAAATACCTAAAATAACATTTTAAGAATAATTATTCAAACAAAATTTTCATTTGAAGCTTTTATAAAAAAATTCTTTGTAAATTTTTTTTATACAAAATTTTCTAACACTACAAAATCTATTTTCAAAAAAATTCAAAACAAACAGGCCTAATTCAAAATAATCAAATTGCATAAAATGTAATCAATTAATTTTAATCCATATAACAAATACACTACAAGAAACTTGACATATAGCTACGGCGAAATGTTGTTGCTAAAGTTCCAAAATCCGTGGGTACAGGCCACAAAACCTATACCCACGGGCGTTTTGTTCCGTCTACTTTATCTCGATGTGCCCATGGCAATTTGCCGTTGCTATAGCCTATAGCAACAACATTTTTTGGCGTTGGACTAGCCTAGGAGCTATACCCACGGACATTACAAACTATTGTAAATCGATTTACCCACGAATTTGGCCGTTGGTATAGGTTTGAATTTATTTTTTTTGCATTTTTTTTAAATAATAATAATAATAATTTGCCAATATGCATATTTTCTACACACCAAGTCAACTATAATTATAAAAGAGAATTTCCATTTTATTGATTAAAAAAATAATAAGTCTTACAAACTAACGGAGTACATTAAAACACCAAAACAATGGCACCTAGCTAAATCTTCCAAAATTGAAATTGCACCAAATAACTTAAGAGTGTGTTTGGATGGGGAATTCTAGAATTTCAAGGGATTTTAAATACTAGCAATTCCCTTGATTTTCAAATTTCATTGTTTGGATAAAGTGATAAAATTCCATCAATTGTAAAATTCTTTGTTTGGGTAATATAATTGAATTTCCTTCGTTTAATTTTATTTATCTTAATAAAATCGACCCTAAACCCAAAAAATCGACAGAAAACCTAAAATCGATCAAAAATCCTAAAATCGACTATAACCCCAAAAATCAGTCGAAAACCCAAAAAATCGGCAGAAAACCCAAAAATCGGCCGAAAACCCAAAAATCGACTATAACCCCAAAAATTGGTAGAAAACACAAAAATCGACTTTAAACCATAAAATCGGCCGAAAACCCTAAAAATGACTATAAACCCTAAAATCAGCCGAAAACAAAAAATCAGTCGAAAAAACCTAAAATCGGCCGAAAACCCAAAAATTCAGCCGGAAAACCTAAAATCGGCCCAAAACCCTAAAATCGACTATTAACCATAAAATCGGTCGAGAAACCTAAAATCAGGCAAAAACCATAAAGTCGGCCCTAAACCCAAAAAATCAGCCGAAAAACCTAAAATCGGGCGATTTAGGTTTTTCGGCCGATTTTTTGGGTTTTTGGCCAATTTTAGGTTTTTCAGCAATTTTTGGGTCCTGGTCGGGTTTTCAGTCGATTTTAGGGTTTTTGGCCGATTTTAGGTTTTTCTACTGATTTTTGCGTTCTGATCGGGTTTATGGTCGGATTTTGGGTTTTCGACTGATTTTAGGATTTTTGGTCGATTTTAGGATTTTCGGTCGATTTTTGGTTTTTCAGCGATTTTTTGGGTCCTGGTCGATTTTAGGGTTTTTAGGCGATTTTAGTATTTTTAGTCGATTTTAAGTTTTTTTGGCCGATTTTAGGGTTTTCGGGCGATTTTAGGTATTTTGACGGTTTTCAGTTGATTTTTGGTTTTATAGCCGATTTTAGGTTTTTCGAGCGATTTTTGGGTTTTGATGAGATTTACGGTCGTTTCTTGGGTTTTCGGCCAATTTTAGGGTTTTTAGCCGATTTTATGTTTTTCGGCCGATTTTAGGTTTTTCGGACGATTTTAGGGTTTATAGCCGATTTTACATATTTTAACGGTTTTCGGTTGATTTTGGGGTTTATAGCATATTTTTGGTTTTTCGGCCGATTTTGGGTTCTGGTCAGGTTTAATGTCGTTTTTTGAGTTTTCAGTTGATTTTAGAGTTTATAGCAGATTTTAGAGTTTATAGCAGATTTTAGGTTTTTCGGCCGATTTTTGGGTTGTGATCAGGTTTAGGGTCGATTTTTGGGTTTTCGGTCGATTTCAGAGTTTTTAGCTGATTTTAGGTTTTTCGGCCGATTTTTGGATTCTTGTCGGGTTTAGGGTCGATTTTTTGGTTTTAAGTCAATTTTAGTTTTTTCGGCCGATTTTATGGTTTATTGCCGATTTTAGGTATTTTAACCCATTTTGGGGTTTAGGTCGTGTTTAAGGTCGATTTTAGATTTTTCGGTTGATTTTAGGTTTTTCAATCAATTTGTACTTTTTTAAAGTTTATAGAGAAAAGGAATTTGAAATTCCTTGCTTTTAGGTGTCATTTGAAATTCCATAAATTTGGCTTGAACAAAATACTTCATAAAATTCCATCAATTTGGAAATTCTTCAAATTATCATCCAAACAATGGAATTTACCTCAAATCATTTGAATTCCCTCAAAACATTACATTACCTCAAAACATTCCCCCATCCAAACACATTCTAAGAGAACTACTAGTTACTTCTAGTCAAATCCATCCCAAAATTACAACTCTAAAAACATACATATGTATGACATCCCTACCAAACAATAAACTCCAACGGCTTACAACCCACAACATAGTACATGACATTCCTACCAAGCAATAAACAACAATAGTTTACATTGATTACTTCTAATCCCTCTCTTCAATCTTCGTCAGTGCATGGACTTTGAGAATCTGTTTGGTTGGGGGCACTAGAAGCATATGTAACCTATAGAAAATAAAAGAGATCAAACACAAACTCAAGTTAATTGATGTTTTCATAATATTCGAAATATGAACACGAAGAGTAAAATAAAATATACCTGTCTTGCAGCTCGTAAAATGTCATTCAGATCTTCTCCAACAAATCATTAATGACAACACATTTGCCAACACCGCATTTGTACTATCTTGATTTTCCATTTGTTTAAGTTTATCGCGCAAGTCTTTATTTTCAAAGAGAAAGAAGCTTTCAATTTTTTTGGTTTGGGAATCTTGCCAATACATCGTGCAACTTTTGTTTAGCAACTATGATAATGTTTTTTGACGGTCAATGATGCATCAAAATACTATCAATAATTTATATAATAAATAATATTAATTGATTTCTTCCTGGTCATTGATGCATCCAATAATTCATCTCTTATATTATGAAAGAATCAAATTCAATTCATATCAATATCACATCGAAGTCATCAAGCAACTTTTACATTATGAGTAGAGTTCATAATGTTTTTTTACAGTCAATGGGGCATTGAAATACTATCAACAATTTATATAACAAATAATATTCATTGATTCCTTCCGGGTCATGGAGGCATCGAATAATTCATCGCTTATATTATGAACGAATCAAATTCAATTCATATCAATATCACATCGAAGACATCAAGCAACTTTTACATTATGAGTAAAGTGTTCATAATGTTTTTTTTTACGGTCAATGAAACATCCAAATACTAGCAACAATTTATATAACAAATAATATTATTTGATTCCTTTCGGGTCATCGAGGCATCTAATAATCTATCCCCATATATTATGAATGAATAAAATTCAATTCATATCGATATTGCATCGAAGGCATCAAGAAACTTTTACATTATGAGTAAAGAGTTCATAATGTTTTTTACGGTCAACGAGACTTCCAAATACTAGCATCGAAGGCATCGAACAACAAAAGTACACACATGACAGAGAAAAACCCCAACAAAATTGAAGAAGAAAAGTGTGGAATAGAAACCTTACCCAAAATCAAACGTAGAGCTTAGAAAGGGGAGTGTTGATCTTATCCTCTAAAACACCTTTCACTGAGAAATCAAAACCTAATCAAAATAAAAACCATTAGCCGTGGATAGAAATCGAAAGAAGAGAATTAAAGAAAGGGATTCATGCGAGAGTTCGAGAGAGAAATTGAGAGATTGATGAGTCGCATGTTATATCCTGCTCTTTTTTTGGTTACGTATCCTGCTTTGAGTGTTCCTTTCTCTCTCTCTTTATTTTATTTTTTATATAAAGTATTTTTTGTTTTGTATAAAGTGAGTGTTGTTTTCTTTCTCCATAAGTTCCTTAATTTTTGGTTATATATATATATATATATATTGAAAATTAAAAATTAAAAAAGGATAAGTTTATACTTTTATAGTTTATGCGATTCATATTTTTTTTAATTGTAGGTATAGATTTGTTCCTACTTTTATGTATAGATTCAATTTTTTTTTCTTCTATTTTTATGTATAGATTCATTATATTCTTTCTATATTTTATTTGTTTTTTATCTTATATTTTTTTCAATATTTTTTATTAATAAATTCGGTGGTGTATATATATATATATATATATATTTCTTAATATAATACTCTACTTCTTAAAAGAAATATATAATACTATACAATACAAGTAATAAGATTGATTTACCACAAAAGCCATTAGATTTGATATAGTAGTGACGGATATTTATGAGGTCTTAGGTTAAATCCTCATTGGCAACATTGTAAACAAAAAAAAATGATTACCACCGAACTTATTAATAAAAAAATATAAGATAAAAAACAAAAAAAAAATATAGAAAGAATATAATGAATCTATACATGAAAATAGAAGAAAAAAAAATTGAATCTATACATAAAAGTAGGAACAAATCTATATCCACAATTAAAAAAAAATATGAATCGCATAAACTACAAAAGTATAAACTTATCCTTTTCTAGTTTTTAATTTTCAATTTATTTAATGAAACATATCTATACCCACATTTAATAATTTTTTTCCGTAGGTATATGGCTGCTATACCTACGGCATATGCGGCTGTCACTAGAAACCTCCGTTGGTAAATGACAATTTTCTTGTAGTGAATTGATTAAAATGACAATTATTAAGTGACAAGCGAACATGATTGTTCACACCCTTGCTAGGGCGGCCGTTTCATGGCCTCATCGCTATATCTTTGATTTACTACCTCCTTGTATTACACCTTTATTGTTAAATGAAATGAATTAAGTTCTTGTTTCTCAAAAAAATGACAATTATTACAACCTAATAAACCAAAATATATCATTAACTAGTATAAGTTATCCGTGGCGATGCACGGGTTGTTGAGGCAAAATCCCTAATTGATGTTTTAAAGATAACAAATCTCTTAATTATTTTTAAGTGTAATTCTAATCTTTTTGGTATCTAACAAGTGCTCTTGAGTGTTTTTATTAAGCTAGGAACAATTGAGCTATTTAGATCAAATATCATGTTTTTATTGTGATAAAAACAAAAGCTTGGAGAACGGTCTCTGATTGATCTCTGAGACCTGCGCAAACATCATTTTCACACAATCAATGCAAAAGGACTTATGGATAAGTCAACCATGTACAAGACAAATGATCACTTTTCTCTTGGGCCTCTCTCACGAATTATCTACACATCCAAGAGATCATTTAAGGCAAAGGTTTCTCTCATGAATAGAGAACTTACTACTTTTACCAAGTTCTATGATTTAACCATGTGAAGATTGAGCATATGACATAAGGATATTTTTATACTCAATTAATGGAACTGAGCTTGTATGAACCATGGAGAATTAGACAGCACAACCTGGTCTTGGAAATTGACTTGTACTTTAAAGAATAAAGTAGGAACATTCTCCAATGTTGTTTCTCTTTCTATATGACAATTGTACTTGCAACAAGGACACTATGGAACATCAAGTACAACATCCAGCTACTGTTTTTATCCATAACAGCTGGACTTTTCGTGCTCTAGCTTCTTTGCTCCAAAAAGAAGAAAGTCATTCACGCCAGAATTGGGAGATCGATCTCAAACCAATGCTGGAAAGAAAAAATCATCACTTGGAGTGACACCAGCTTGCTACAGCTGTTTAAAGGTTATCCAAAAGCTGCACAATGGCTATACTTGTTTGTTAAGCAACATACAGCAACATTATAGCTCAACAACAGCTAGTCATACGCTCCTCTCTTAAAAGTCAGAAGAAGAAACTTTGGAGATCGATCTCAGACTGATCTGTTTTCTTCAAAATACATGAGCTGTCAATTTGCAGAGCTACTAGCCGTTATTTTCAAGTCTCCAACGGATATACTTCGTGGCCAAGACTCCCTGATCATCACTCATCTATATATAGAGGTCTTTGGCAACTTTGAAGAGCAAGAGTCTCCACTACAACTTCAACACTTGTTTTTGTGATACAAGTTTTTATCAAGAGCTCTTCTTTACTCTCTCACTCAGATTTGTAATTCATATATATCTAGGATTAGAATATCCAGTGAGTGGTTTGAGAGTTTATCCATCCATTTTCAAAGCTTCTCATAAGTGTATTGAGTGAATAGGCTTTGATTCCAAAATCCTTCATCATTGTAACCATTGGCTCAAGTTAGTACGTAACTACTAATTGAGTGACACCTTCATAGTCAGTGTGACTGAGGTAGATTAAGCTTGTAGGGCTTAGAAGATTATTTGATCTTGGATCTAGATCAAAGGAAGTGTAACTTGAGATCATTAGCATCTCTTAGTGGACAATCTCACAAGGAGTGTGCGGACTGGACTAGCCCAAGCATTTTGGGTGAACCGGGATAAATTATTGTGTGCATTCTCTTTCCTTACTCTGATTTAATTTGTGCAATCTCTAATCACACACATCACAATTTAATAGTTATATATATACTGTCAGAGAGTGATTGGGAGAACGATCTCCAGACTGCAACACTTTTGGTTATTTGGTTTAACTAACAATCTAATCACTTTCTTCAAGTATATTGTGTTTGATAATTTTTATAGGGAATATTTTAAAGGTTCACAATTCAAACCCCCCCCCCCCTTTCTTGTGAAAAACTTTGCTACTTCAATTGGCATCAGAGCATTGGCTCTAAGGAAGTATCTAACAAGTGCTAGAGGAAAAGATTCAGGAAGGAAGTAATGGCTAAGAATGCAAAGTTTATATCTAAAGGAGGATCATTAAACAGACCACCTCTATTTGATGGTGATAACTACTACTACTGGAAGGACAAAATGGAGCTCTTTCTTAGATCACAAGATAACAACATGTGGCATGTACTTGAAGTTGGAGAATATGTTCCATTAGCTAAAGATTCAACAAATCCTAAACCTCAAGCTGAATGGACAACAATAGAAGCTGACAGAGTACTCCTTAATACTAAAGCTAAGTTGTTTATTAAAAGTGCTTTGTGCAGGGAAGAATATGATAGAATAATGGAGTGCAAAACAGTAAAAGCAATATGGGAAACTCTGCAAACTCATCATGAAGGAACCAACAGTGTCAAAGAAACAAGAATAGACATTGGTGTGAGAAAATTTGAACTGTTTGAAATGAAGGAAGAAGAAACCATAGATCAGATGTATGGTAGATTCACAAGCATCATAAATGAACTCAACTCTTTGGGAAAATCATATACTACACATGAAAGAATAAGAAAAATTCTTAGATGTTTACCAAAGACTTGGAGACCAATAGTCACAGCCATCACAGTGGCAAAAGATCTCACTAAAGTTTCACTGGAAGATCTGATTGGATCATTAAAAGCTCATGAATCTGTTCTTCAAGAAGATAAACCAAAAAGGAAGATGATTGCTCTTGAAACTCAATCTGGAGAATGCTCTCAGAAAGATGAAACACTTTGTGAAGATGAAGAATCACTTCAAGAAGATGATGAAGAAGAATTAGCATTCCTGTCAAGAAGAATTCAGAGACTGATGACAAGAAGAAATCAACTCAAGAAGAATTTTCAACCCAAAAGGAATGGAGCTAAACCAGAAGTGGATCTAAGCAAAATACAATGTTATGGATGCAATCAATTTGGTCATTACAAGAATGATTGTCCAAAGAACAAACAGAAGAAGCCCTTCTTCAAAAAGAAATCCATGATGGCTACTTGGGATGATCTGGAAGAAGCTCAATCAGAAGATGAAGAACAAGAAGCAAATGTATGTCTCATGACACACTCAAATGCAGAAGAGGAATGTCTTCTAGCAGTCAAGAAAAGGCCTTGGTACTTGGACAGTGGATGCTCAAGACATATGACAGGAGATAGGAACAACTTTCTGTCATTTGAAACAAGAGAAGGTGGATCAGTCACTTTTGGAAACAATGAGAAAGCAAGCATCAAAGGTATAGGTACAATTGGTAAGTTTGAAAATGTTCATTATGTGGATGGCTTAAAACATAACTTAATAAGCATAAGTCAATTGTGTGACAATGGCTTTGAAGTTGGTTTTAAATCGAACTCATGTGAAATAAAACAATCTTCATCTAACAAAGTCCTTTTTAATGGATCAAGGATAAAGAATATTTATGTATTATACTTAGATGAACTACCTCCTGAGTCATGTTTTGTCTCACTTGAAAAAGACAAATGGATTTGGCACAAGAGGGCAGGTCACGTAAGCATGAAGACTATGTCAAAACTTTCCAAACTTGATCTAGTTAGAGGTTTGCCTAAGATTAGTTTTGATCTAGATAAAGTATGTGAATCTTGCACAAGAGGGAAACAAGTTAAAAGTAGTTTTAAACCAAAAGAATTTATTTCCACAAAAAGACCTCTTGAGTTACTTCACATAGACTTATTTGGACCTGTCAAAACTACAAGTCTTGGTGGCAAAAATTATGGCTTTGTCATAGTAGATGATTTTTCAAGATTCACTTGGGTGTTATTTTTAAAACATAAAGATGACTCTTTAGAAGCTTTTAAAACTTTTTGCTTGAGAGTTCAAAATGAGAAAGGTATCAATATTATCTCTATAAGAAGTGATCATGGTGGAGAATTTGAAAACTCTCTCTTTGAATCATTCCTTGATAATAATGGAATCTCTCATAATTTTTCTTGTCCAAGAACTCCTCAACAAAATGGAGTTGTTGAAAGGAAAAATAGAACTTTGCAAGAAATGGCAAGAACAATGATTCATGAATCAAATGTGGAAAAGTATTTTTGGGCTGAGGCCATTAACACCTCTTGCTATATTCTGAACAGAGTCACCATTAGAAAAGTTTTAAACAAAACACCTTATGAACTTTGGAAAGGCAGAAAACCTAGTATTTCTTATTTTCATATATTTGGTTGCTTTTGTTACATTTTGAATATCAAAGACAACTTAGGTAAGTTTGATTCAAAGTCAGACAAGGGAATATTCTTAGGATACTCTCTGACCTCAAAAGCTTATAGAGTCTAATATTTGAGAACTCAAACTTTAGAAGAAAGCATGCATGTGAAATTTGATGAATTTGAAGATCAACCAACTGTGCACACTGCTGATGAAGAAGAAGAAGAACCTGTCATTGTACAAAATCATGATTCAGATGAAAACCCTACACCTCAAGGACCACCAAAGACCTGGAGAATTGTTGGCTATCATCCTCCTAATCAAATTATAGGTAATACAAAAGATGGTGTTAGAACCAGAAAAGCCTTGCAAGATGTAGAGACCAATCTGGGATTGATCTCCCAAATTGAACCAAGATCCATAAATGAAGCAATTATTGATGAATCCTGGATTGAGGCAATGAAAGAAGAACTACATCAATTTAGAAGAATGAAGTTTGGAATTTGGTACCATCTCCAGAAGATAATTCAATCATTGGAACAAGATGGGTCTTTAGAAACAAACTTGATGAAAATGGTAAGGTTATAATCAACAAGAAGGAATTGATTATGATTAAACTTTTGCTCCTGTAGCCAGGTTAGAAGCTATTAGAATACTGCTTGCATATGCATCACATAAATGTATCAAACTTTTTCAAATGGATGTAAAAAGTGCATTTTTAAATGGATTTTTAAATGAGGAAGTTTATGTGCATCAACCTCCTGGTTTTGTTGATAAGCATAAACCAAATCATGTTTATAAACTTACCAAAGCTCTTTATGGACTTAAACAAGCTCCAAGAGCCTGGTATGACAGATTAAGCACCTTTTTACTTGAAAATGGTTTTTCTAGAGGAAAAATTGATACTACACTTTTTACAAAAAATAAAAAGCATAATTTACTTATTGTACAAGTGTATGTTGATGATATTATCTTTGGTGCTACTAATGAAAAAATGTGTGAAGATTTTTCTAACCTTATGCAAAGTGAATTTGAGATGAGCATGATGGGAGAACTTGGTTACTTTCTTGGCTTGCAAATCAAGCAACAAGAAGATGGAATTTTTATCAGTCAAGAAAAATATGTGAATGATCTTCTCAAGAAATACAAGATGAATGAAGTCAAGATCATGTCAACTCCAATGCATCCTTCTACAAGTTTGGACAAAGATGAAAAAGGAAAAGATGTTTCTGAAAAAGAGTATAGGGGAATGATTGGATCTCTCCTCTATTTAACAGCTAGCAGACCTGACATAGTGTTTGCAGTTGGTCTCTGTGCTAGATTTCAAACATCTCCTAAAGAATCTCACTTGATTACTGTCAAAAGAATTTTTAGATACTTAGTAGGAACACCTGATGTAGGATTATGGTACAAAAAGGTATCACACTTTGATTTACAAGCATATTGTGATGCTGACTATGCTGGGGATAAAATTGAGAGAAAAAGCACAAGTGGAGCATGTCAATTCCTTAGAGAAGCACTGGTGAGCTGGTGTTGCAGAAAACAAAACACAATTGCTCTCTCAACCACTGAAGCAGAATATGTTGCTGCATCAAATTGTTGCTCTCAAGTCATTTGGATCAAAAATCAACTTGAGGATTTCTCACTAAGGTACACATGTATTAAAATTTTCTGTGATAACACTAGTGCTATTAATTTGTCTAAAAACCCTATTCAGCATTCAAGATCAAAACATATTGAAATCAAACATCATTTTATTAGAGATCATGTTAACAAAAAGGATGTGGAATTAGTTTTTGTTGATACTGAAAATCAGCTTGCTGACATTTTTACTAAACCATTAGTTGAGGATCGTTTTAATTTTATTAAAGGAAAATTGAAAATCATCAAAAATCCCAATCCTACTTGATGTTTGTTTATCTGTGTGTCTGAGAGACCGTTCAAAGATCGATCTCTGAATCCTGTGCTGAAGCATGACCAAACAAATAACGGTCACTTTATTTAAATGGGCTCATGAACATGGCTTTAAATGGCAAAATTGATTTGGGCTTCCCTCTCTCCTCACTCATTGGGTAACGGTTTTTCCTTTCTTTCTCTTTCCCACGTTTTTGTCAAAACCTAAAGTACAAACCTACTATTCATCTTTCTCATCAAAGTACACCTAGCCTATATTCTTCCTCTTCCCAAATTTCTGAGTTTTTCTTTTTATAATCTCTCAAACTCTTTCAACTTCCATTAAACACATTCAAGCTCAAATCTTCATCAATGGCTAGAACTAAAAACGCTGGTGGTAGAAAAGTCCCACGAACCAAAAACCCTTCAACTTCATCTTCACCACCAAGATCTCCTTCTCCTCCAAAACCACCTACTCCAAAATCATCATCATCATCATCATCCTATGAAACTGCATCTGAGTCTTACAAATCCATCCAGGAACGTGAAACCACTCCTGAAATCCAATCAACTCCTGTCACCAATAACATGCCAACTACTGTTGAAAATCCCCCAAATTCTCAAAATTCTCCAAACACTGTTTTCCAACCCTCATCATCTAAATCTCCAGAAAACTCACCCATCAATCTAACTCAAAATCAACCATCACCACCTGTTGATTCACCCAAACACTCACCAAATCCAGAAATTGAAGAAGATGTTTCTCCATCTCCTACTACTACAATACCAAGTCCAAAGGACTCTCCACCTGTTCTTGTTAAAATGAAGAAATCCAAGTCTTTTGATTCCTCCAAAATTAGAAGATCATCAAGGATAATGTCTGGTGCTGGAAAGAAACCTGTGGTGGACACCACAGTGCATGTGTTAGATAAATCTGACTCTGAGATTGATCTTTTGGAAAAGGAGATTGATGAGTTTGAACTTGAGCCAGTTACATCTACTAAGTCTGAACCTGTCAAGACCAAGAAATCACCAACTCCAAAGAAGAAGGAAGTTAAGACTGCTGTCAAGGTACCAAAAACAAAGAAGAAGATTGCTGTGAAAAAATCTAAAGAGAAATTGTTACCTGCTCCTCTTATTCAACCTGAAGATGAAGAGATTTTTCAAAAATATTGGATGACCAAACCTGTAGCTGTGTCAAGATTATATAATTTTGCTGAGCTATCAAGTGGAGGTGTTGATCTAGAAAAATTTGTGGAACCATTTGAGTGGCAAAGTTTCTTTCACATCAAAGAAACTGTTTATCCTTTATTGGTACAAGCATTCTACTACAATGCTCAAGTCTTCCCAGATAAAGATATGATTACTTCAAACATCAAGGATGTTGAATTAGTGGTAGATCCCTATGTGATTGGAAGCTTAATTGGAATCAAGAGTGAAGGGCTGGAGGTTTATGGAAATGATTGGTATGACCAAGTCAAGATCAGCAAAGAAGAATTGAAGAGAAAAATGTTTACTGAAGAAGGAGCTAAGAAGAACTCTCCTCCATCCTCCATGCTGAAAACTGAGTACAAACTCCTCCACAACATGTGTCAACAATCATTTTTCCCTCGTACAGGGAGCAAGGATAAGGTAACTGATCTTGATCTTCTCATGATGTATCACATGGCCAAAGGAGTTAAATTGAATCTTCCATACATTATCCTACACCATGTGATTCATGTTGCCACATCTGGTTATAAGAAAATTGCACTACCATATGCCATGCTTTTGACTAGGGTGTTTAGGCTTTACTATGCTGATATGAATAATACAATATCTGAAAACAATTATTACACCTTTAGTTTGAAAAATGTGCATCATATGAAGAAAGATGTTGAAACCCCTGTTGTTGATGTTGGAAGTAAAAGAAAGAGATGATTTTGAGAAAACCAATTTGAATGTTCTTGCTGATGTCTCTGGAGACCAATTGGAGAATGATCTCCAGACTGGTGAACAAACTCAAATCAGTGGTGATGTTGATCCCACCACTGAGAGTGATAAACTTGTAACAACTGCTGCTACTACTCTTCAAGGTTTTAAACCTGTGTCTGCCCCACAAAATACCACCATGTTTTCACCATTAATGACATCAAGCCAAGGAAGTTTGTCTTCCTTTTGCACTTCTGAATTCATAAGAAACATTTTGACATCTGACACCCCTGAAATTTCCACCATTCCTATTCCAAAACCTACTGATAGTACTTTGCCATCCATACCATCTTCATTTGCTACTTTTGATTCATTTTGCTCACCTGTTAATGCTACAAATGCTGGAACTCAACAATTAGTGTTTGAGGGAAATATCAACTTTGACTTTCCTGGCCCTTCAAGGCCCACCAAACGCTTTAGGCTTGAAACTGATATGGAACAAATGAGAAAAGACCTGGATAATGTGATTAAAGGCATGTCTGTTCAGCACTCTATGATGAATCATCTCATTTTGGAATCCAAAACATTGAGGGATTGGTTTACCACTGTTGTGTGTCCTCAACTCCACATTCCTCCACCTCCTGAAATTGAAACTCCACAGTTTGACTCATTTCCTGCTTCAAATGACAAATCTGATGAGGATGATTGTCCTACCACTTCACCTGCTCCTGATGGAGCCACTGAATGACTGATAAACTTTGCTTGTGTTTGCTCCTGGTTACCCTTTTCAATGATGACAAAGGGGGAGAATGATTTGATAGATCAAGGGGGAGCTCAATGATGTTTTTGAAATACAAGCCTGTTTATTTGCTGCTCTGGATATTTGACATTTATGCTATGTTTTAATTATGTGTTTTTTAAATCATCCTGTTTAGTGATAGATATTTTGGGAAGTTTTATTTTGTGACATTAAACTTCTCCTACTATGTACTAATGGTCTAAACTAGGATTTGATGCTCTTATTTTACTTTTGATGGATGTTTGAATCATTTTGATTAATCATGTACTATACACTGTGTTTCGATGCTCACATATGTGAGATTGATGATTAATGGTTTATGCTTGATTCAAATTTTATTTTTGTTACTCAATTCTTTTAAAGTCATAAGCATGATCATTTTGGAAATTGAATGCTTGAATTGAGGGGGAGCTTACAAATTAAAAACACTAGACATTTTATTTCAAGCACTTTGAATTTTGATTAAAATTAGAATTCCATCTCAAAACATAATTCAAGAAGTTTGTCATCATCAAAAAGGGGGAGATTGTTGAGGCAAAATCCCTAATTGATGTTTTAAAGATAACAAACCTCTTAATTATTTTTAAGTGTAATTCTAATCTTTTTGGTATCTAACAAGTGCTCTTGAGTGTTTTTATTAAGCTAGGAACAATTGAGCTATTTAGATCAAATATCATGTTTTTATTGTGATAAAAACAAAAGCTTGGAGAACGGTCTCTGATTGATCTCTGAGACCTGCGCAAACATCATTTTCACACAATCAATGCAAAAGGACTTATGGATAAGTCAACCATGTACAAGACAAATGATCACTTTTCTCTTGGGCCTCTCTCACGAATTATCTACACATCCAAGAGATCATTTAAGGCAAAGGTTTCTCTCATGAATAGAGAACTTACTACTTTTACCAAGTTCTATGATTTAACCATGTGAAGATTGAGCATATGACATAAGGATATTTTTATACTCAATTAATGGAACTGAGCTTGTATGAACCATGGAGAATTAGACAGCACAACCTGGTCTTGGAAATTGACTTGTACTTTAAAGAATAAAGTAGGAACATTCTCCAATGTTGTTTCTCTTTCTATATGACAATTGTACTTGCAACAAGGACACTATGGAACATCAAGTACAACATCCAGCTGCTGTTTTTATCCATAACAGCTGGACTTTTCGTGCTCTAGCTTCTTTGCTCCAAAAAGAAGAAAGTCATTCACGCCAGAATTGGGAGATCGATCTCAGACCAATGCTGGAAAGAAAAAATCATCACTTGGAGTGACACCAGCTTGCTACAGCTGTTTAAAGGTTATCCAAAAGCTGCACAACGGCTATACTTGTTTGTTAAGCAACATACAGCAACATTACAGCTCAACAACAGCTAGTCATACGCTCCTCTCTTAAAAGTCAGAAGAAGAAACTTTGGAGATCGATCTCAGACTGATCTGTTTTCTTCAAAATACATGAGCTGTCAATTTGCAGAGCTACTACCCGTTATTTTCAAGTCTCCAACGGATATACTTCGTGGCCAAGACTCCCTGATCATCATCACTCATCTATATATAGAGGTCTTTGGCAACTTTGAAGAGCAAGAGTCTCCACTACAACTTCAACACTTGTTTTTGTGATACAAGTTTTTATCAAGAGCTCTTCTTTTCTCTCTCACTCAGATTTGTAATTCATATATATCTAGGATCAGAATATCCAGTGAGTGGTTTGAGAGTTTATCCATCCATTTTCAAAGCTTCTCATAAGTGTATTGAGTGAATAGGCTTTGATTCCAAAATCCTTCATCATTGTAACCATTGGCTCAAGTTAGTACGTAACTACTAATTGAGTGACACCTTCATAGTCAGTGTGACTGAGGTAGATTAAGCTTGTTGGGCTTAGAAGATTATTTGATCTTGGATCTAGATCAAAGGAAGTGTAACTTGAGATCATTAGCATCTCTTAGTGGACAATCTAACAAGGAGTGTGGGGACTGGACTAGCCCAAGCATTTTGGGTGAACCAGGATAAATTATTATGTGCATTCTCTTTCCTTACTCTGATTTAATTTGTGCAATCACTAATAACACACATCACAATTTAATAGTTATATATATACTGTCAGAGAGTGATTGGGAGAACGATCTCCAGACTGCAACACTTTTGGTTATTTGGTTTAACTAACAATCTAATCACTTTCTTCAAGTATATTGTGTTTGATAATTTTTATAGGGAATATTTTAAAGGTTCACAATTCAAACCCCCCCTTTCTTGTGAAAAACTTTGCTACTTCACGGGTTAGTTTTTACTTATAAAAATATAAATTATTTTATATTATGATATCAATTTGTTTATAGTATATTAATAATAAATTAGAATAAAATGTAAAAAAAATTAATAATAAATTTAGATGTACATATGGTTACCCTATTTTTGAAGATGTATATAAGTTTTTTGTTAATATTACAGTTCCTATGAGAAATAATTGTTCCACCAAAAAATTGAAAGTGATATTAATTTCTATACACCCTAGCCAAGGATCAAATGACGAAATCTTGAAATTCTATTTTTGAAGATGTATATAATATAAAGTTTTGAAATTTTACAACTTACGTGTAGTTTATATTAAACATTCATTCATATACTCGTAAAATTTCCATCCCCGTGGTCTAAGAATGTAGTTTAGTTGAAAAATTTTGACATTATTAAGGGACCAAAATTCAAAACTTAGATTTTCCATTTCTCTATACATTGAGTCTAGCCACTAATATAATCTATAGAACTTCCACCCATGTATAAAAATTTGGATGCTCCATTCATTGTAAATATATCACAAATAATTATATATTATTACAAATCCAATATTTTTACAGCTACAATATTGTTCACTTCATACAGAGCCTCGAAAGTCAAACCTGTGAAGAATAAACAATCAAATTCATTCATAAATTTTAGGGTAAATAGGGTTTTACCCCCCTGCAAAGTTGCCTAATTTTGGATTACCCCCCTGCAATATATAGATTCTGTCAATTAGCCCCCTGACTGCACAAGTGGACATGTGACGTGGACAGAATCATGACGTGGCGTGACACGTGGAAATTATTTTTTATTTTTATTTTTTTTAATGCCACCTGTAAAAAAAATTGTTTTTTAATTTTTATGTTATTTCGGTGGCATGACACCTCACCTAAATATTTTTGTGATGTTTTTTTTTAAAAAAATAAACATAATAAAAAAGAAAATCATAAAACATAATAGAAATAGAAATTATCAAAACAAATGAAAAAAGAAGAAATTTAAATCAGAGAAGTGTAAACGTTTTGCCCTAAATCATAAATCAAAGAAGAAATTTAAATCAGAAATAGAAATTGAAGTAATCAAACATAATAAAACGTTTTGCCCTTCTTCTTCGTCGCTGTGTTCATCGTCGTCTCCTTCATTGTGTTTGATTACTTCAATTTCTATTTCTGATTTAAATTTCTTCTTTGATTTATGATTTAGGGCAAAACGTTTACACTTCTCTGATTTAAATTTCTTCTTTTTTCTTTTGTTTTGATAATTTCTATTTCTATTATGTTTTATAATTTTCTTTTTTATTATGTTTATTTTTTTTAAAAAAAACATCACAAAAATATTTAGGTGAGGTGTCATGCCACCGAAATAACATAAAAATTAAAAAACAATTTTTTTTACAGGTGGCATTAAAAAAAATAAAAATAAAAAATAATTTCCACGTGTCACGCCACGTCATGATTCTGTCCACGTCACATGTCCACTTGTGCAGTCAGGGGGCTAATTGACAGAATCTATATATTGCAGGGGGGTAATCCTAAAAAAAAAATTTGCTGGGGGGTAATCCAAAATTCCGCAACTTTGTAGGGGGGTAAAACCCTATTTACCCAATGTAGATATAAAATTCATCAAACTCAACGAACAATAAACTTAATCAAGGCACAACAAAGAAGGATATTGCACAAAAGAAAAGAGAGAAAGATTAATGATGGGTGGCTGATGTACAATGTTTGGTTGGCTAATGCCTTTTTATAGATATATAAATTAGGGTTTTGTTGAATATTGTGTGCAACACAATTCTTACGTGTTTTTTTTTTTCCTTCCCATTTTTGTGTGTGAGAGATAGTACAATTAAAATTGTGTGATTAGTCAAATAAAAAAATCGTGTGACTTTATTATAAAAAATAACACTTAATTTGATTTCCATTATAAAAATAACATTTAATGTATTTTATTTGATTTCCCCCCAAATCTTGTACCTAATAAATAAGTTTATTTGGTGAATCATAGAATGTTTGACTATTTGATAGTACATGTACTATTTTCAACAAGGTAATCAAAACCGGACCGGACGTCAAACCGGTAAAGGCACCGGTTCAAGGTTCGGCCGGTTCGATCCGGTTTTGACAACCTTGATTTTCAAGTACATTTAACAAAAATTACCTATGATTATTTATTAACATAGTGTAATACAAAAATAATAAAAATATAGTAATTTGTCTAAATTATTTTAAAAAAAGTGGTATGAAAAAAATCCAATTTTTTTCGAAATTAGTATATTATTTGCGAAATCTATATTATTTTTACGTCAAAAAGTCTCTGTGTATTTGTTTTATTATAGTTTATAAATTCTAATTTTTTTTTTATAATAAAATTCTAAACTTTTCAGTCAATAAAAACAAAATAATACTTTTAATGTATAAAATAATCTATATCAATAAAAAATATTATTATTTTCTTCTTCCTTTTTTTTTATGTTGTTTTTTTATACAATATAATAATAATTTTAAAATATTAAAATTTATAATTTATAAATTAACATAGATTTTTAATTCATGTTATAATGAGTTCATCTATGAGAGCGACACGTGGCCTCTATTAATAATAGTCATTAATATATGAAGACAAAATTTCCATAAAAGATATTCATAGAGATTCGTAAATATAAATATATATAGATAGTCATTAAGGGATGGAAGCAAATTTCATAGGTTCTGGATTTGACACTAGTTTTTTCCCTTATCGTTTTTTTCATTTTTATTTCCATGGTTGTTTAAAAATGTTGTAAAATGGTCTTATTAGCTTAGACTCAATTGGTTGGACATTGCATGATATATGTAGGGGGTCGGGGTTCGAACTCCGATCATCCCACTTATCCACTTTAAAGGTGAATTTCTAGCCGCTAATATTTTAATATTTTAAAATTATTATTATATTGTATAAAAAAACAACATAAAAAACAATGGACAGACTACGATAAAGTACTGTCTATCTACTAGACTACGTGGTAGCAATGGAAGAGCGCACCAACCACTGCGACGCGTGAAAAACTTCAGCCGAGTCACTCTGACCCGGTTTCAGATCTACGATAACAAAAAAACTAACTTTAACCATTTTCAAGGTTTACTTTTTACTTATTCTCATAAAATTAAACACATAATCAATAACCAATAAATTTTTTTTTTACATCGAAAATTTATTTCAAGAAAAACAAAAAAAGTCATACTTTAAATTATCGCATTTTACTTTTATTAAGTGTGAAATATATATATATATATATATTTTTTTTCTTATATTATACCGTAAGACGGAGGAAATAGTATAATTTTATGTGACACCGACTAAATCGACACTACTTTTTCATTGGCCAAATTAGGTGACAAGTAAACCTCATCATAGAATTTTCCAATTAATACTACTAACATGTTACAGAGAATTTTGAACTCTTATCCTCTTGCAATAGAGAGAGAATTTTGAACTCTTAAATGTTCCAAGCAATGTCGAAATTGTTTCTATGCCCACGGAATGTTGTTTTAGGGTTAATCACAACAAACCCTAAATTTGATCCTCTTTCTCAAAAACACTCTTCATTCCCAAATTCATTCAGATTCAGATACTGCACCACCACCACCACCACCACAACAACAACATCAATAACAGCATCAGAATCAATATCAGAGACACAACCATTCGCTGTATCATACCTCATCAACAATTTCGATTTCTCACCTCAATCAGCTCTCAAAGCTTTCAAACACAGAAAAGTTAGTTTCAATACCATAGAAAAACCTAATTTAGTTATCAAATCATTATATATATAAAAGTTGTTAAGTCTCCAAGTAACCCTAATTTAACCCTACTAAAACAATAATTTAATTATTAAAAAATGTCCTCAATAGGAGTTGAACTTATGACCTTTTTGTAAAGGCTTCATATATTAGCCACTATGACATATCAATCAATTTGAAATACTTTTGCATCCAACATGTATTGAATATGCAATCCAATCAATTTTTTCTGTAATATATGTTCAATTTTTTTTCTAATTCTTCAATTGTTTTATACACCTACCTCTGTAGAAATTGAACCATGATGTGTCACAACAATATATAATTTAATATTTTTCGTTGCTATGCAAATATTTAATTTGTTTAAATAGAAATCAATTTTTATTTTATAAAGATATGTTATGAATATTTATCGTATATGCTTTGTTTTTTCTCTATATAGATCTCAAGTTTAGCTATCGCAAATTTGTGTTTCTATTATGACTGATCAAAATATTGAATTTCAACTTGCGCTTTTATATTTTATATACTCTAACTATTCATTCTCGCCGCATTTTATATTTACTACTTTCTTTCTCTTTTACACATAACACCATTGAATTCATATCTAATAACTGACTTTTTTTTACACATAACATTATTGAATCCATATCCAATAAATGATAATTAGAGAAGTAAGTCAATCATTGTCGGATCAAATATCGAACTTATTATGTTCAGTTTCACCATGGTAATGTAAGTATACCTTTTATTTCAACTGACTGTATTGATTGTATTTGAGCATTTCACATTGGTAGAGATTTAACATTGTTATTATTTTTATTTTATGGCGCGGTCATGTTACAAAAAATGTTTGCATCTGATTTTGGCGATAACAACGTACATCGTTATGCTACACTTAGCCTTTGTTTGGTAGGAGAGAAAATGAGAAGAGAGAAATAGAAACACGGAAACCAATGTATCCTAGGAGAGAAAATGACAAGAGAGAAAATGAAACACGGAAACCAATGCATGTATTTGGATGCATTGATTTTTCTATTTCTCTCTTCTCATTTTCTCTCCTACCAAAAAATTAATGGCAACATATATTTTAAACATGGATGGTCTGCGTGATTTTTATAATATTCAATATGGTGCTTGAGTGATTTTATTATACACTGAAATGAGTTAGTTTGAACTGATTTTAAAAGACAAATTTGATTGTTTCATTTATTTTAAAAAATTTATTATAGTTCTTTTTATATATATTATGAAAATCTACAAAACCCGTGCGACCGTCGGTGTCTAGTTCTTTATAAACAATCACCATGGTTACTTTCATCACATCCCCACAACACTTTATTGCCAAAGTTTCAATTTTTTCTCTCAAAAGGTGTTTCTTCATCTGATATTGTTCCATTGTTAATTGCAAACCCTACAATTTTACAAAGTAGCTTGGAGAAACGAATAATCCCTCTTTTTGAATTATTAAGTAGGTTCTTTAAAACCAATAGGGATGTCATTGTGTACTTAATTCAAAATTTTAATCGCACTCCATATGGAGATGCGTCTGGATTTGCTCTTCATCCCTATCATCGTATTGTGGCTAATATCAATTTGATGTCTGAATTTGGAGTATGTGATTCTGCCATCGTTAGATTGTTTCAAACAAGGCCATGTATATTTGGTTCAAATGAGTTGATTAAGTCATTGGAGGAAGTTAAGGGTTTAGGGTTTGATCCTTCGACAACTACTTTTTTGACTGCTTTGATAGCCAAGAAATGTAAACTTTGGAATGAGAAAGTTGATGTCTTTAAGAAATGGGGTTGGTCTGATGAAGCTGTTTTTCAAACATTTAGGTCATATCCTAATTTGATGTTGTTTTCAATTGATAAGGTTAATTTGGTGATGAGTTTTTGGGTCAATCAATTGGGTTGGAATTCCTTGGAACTTACTAAATTTCCAAATATGTTTGGTTATAGTTTACATAAAAGGATTATTCCAAGGGCCTCAGTTTTGCAATATTTTTTGATGAAAGGTTTGCGAAAAAAGAATGCGAGCTTAGTTACGCCATTTTGTTATAATGAGAAATTGTTCTTGAGCAAGTTTGTTTTCAGCTTTAAGGGAGAGTCTGATTATCTATTAAAGCTATATGAGGAAAAAATGAAACTTGCATACTCAGAGGAAAACAATGGCATGCCACTGACTAAATAGGTGACTTCATGATCTTATGTAACCTTAGCTTGTTAGTTCTTAAAATTCAAGTGTTTATTCTTTCTATGCTAAGATAGAGGATGGTCTAGCTGACTTGTTTTATTTGCTAATTTGGACCGGAGCACCAAAGTTGGGTAGATATAGAAAAGTTCTAATGGTCAGGGTATGATTTCTTATGGTGTTAGTACTCTTTCCATGTTTGTTCAATCAGGAACCCATAGTAGTATAAACAAACTATGTAGGCAGGTTTACCCAATTTAATGATTGAAACTTTAAGGTTGAAAGTTATTTGCCTAGCTGTTTTTCCTTTACGTCTCTACACATTATCCTTTTAAGCAAACTTTTAATTTGATGACTGATTTTGGATTTTTTTGATATTACCATTGCTAGATTGCTTCAAACAAGGGAATCTATATTTAAGTGCTTGTTAGTTCTTAAAATTTAAGTGCATATTCATTCTAGGTCAAGATAGAGGTTGGTCTAGCTGACTTGTTTTATTTGCTAACTTGGACCAGAATGCTAGAGTTGGTCATACTAATTAATACCTTATGATTTATCTTATGCCTTATATCTATCTAGTAGATATAGAAATACTCAAATGGTCTTGCATTTATTTGGCCTTGGAATGTTTTCTCATGGTGTTAGTTCAATCAAGAATCCATAGTAATATAAACAAACCGTGTAGGCAGGTCCACTCAATTTAGTGATTGAAACTTTCCGTTCCTTTTTTTTTTCTTTCAAATTCAACCAATAGAATGTAAATCTATTGGTCTTCATTTTTATTTTATTCCATCATGTTCGATCAACCCAATGCAATACACTAGAAGTGTTTTTTAATCAAATATATGTCAGAGAGAAAATAGTAGACACAAATGTTTTTTGTGTTATTAAAAATGTTGAGTACATATAATAAGGATTTGAAACTGAAAACATTATGTATTATAGGAGGATACATGCATGTTTGTTGAGATCATGAGATGAGAAGGAGGGTGCAAGAACTTCCATGTTTGCAATGCAGAATAAAACGACCTGTCTTATGTTTTTCTTTTGCATAAAGAAAAACAGTGAAATAACAACTACACGAGAAAGGAGGGAAGCATATACGACCTGAAAAAGCGCAACATGTTCATCCAAAGTGCGCAAATGAAGCGACACTTCAGAGCTTTTGATGGTATCATTAAGCACTACTGCCAAGACTGTAGATTGCTCTTAAATGAAAATGTTTCTTTCCTGTTATTGATTCCTGTGAATTTGTTTTTAAGAATGGAATAGGAATAGGTAACATAACATATGAGTGAATAAAGAAGTATAATAAGTGAAATTCTCTTATGTTTTCTAAATAGTATCAAACCCCTTCCTTGGGAAGTTAGGAATTTATTTATTTAAGTTTGTCTAAACTAGATAATGCTATAGTGGTTATTGGAATCCTTTTCGTTGAGAATTGAATCTCATTTTGCAGATAAGTGGTTTTCTTTGAATCACTCATTCGCAGTCTGAAACTCTGAATCAACTCACAAAACCTCTTTTTTGTTTAATATTTTCTGTCTTTCTTGTGTTCTAAGGCACTATTGGCGATCTCTATGTTTATATAGGTGCTGGATAGTTTCATCTAAGGGCTTAGGCTAGAGCTATTTAAGTTATGATTATGATCTTGAAGTCATAAGATATGAGATGATAAAGGGATTTTAGCTTGATTTGGTGATTGGAGTATTGAAGGGATAAGGACATTTGGTGTTCTATCCCCACCCTGCCTCCAGCAACAATAACACTAACATACTAAGATTTTTAAAAAGAAAAGAAAAATGGTTAAATATATTTTTAGTCCCTATTTTTTGCGAAATTGTCAAGAATGGTCCCTACTTTTTCAAAATGGTCAAAAAAAACTCCAGAAAATATTCCGTTATCCAAAATAGTCCTTGCTGTCTATTTTATCCTAGTCAGCAAACGGATTGATGACGTGGCATATGGTGGGACCCACTATATTATTTGAGTTGTCACCTACATGGCAATTGTTATAAAAAGTAGGGACTATTCTTGACAATTTCGTAAAAAGTAGGGACTATGCTTGACAATTTCGTAAAAAGTGACATCTACTTGGATTAAGATGAACCCGTACCGGAACGAATTGCGAACCAGGTGACTAGGCCCTACACCAGCCATACAAAGGTGACATCTATTATGCTCCAGAGAACTTGTAGCAAAGCCATGCTATCTCAATTTATTATGCTCAGCTTAGGTGTAAAAAGTTCAGGTATAATCGATGAAGCTGAAGAAAAAAAAAAGTGTGTTCAATTTAGTTTTGCAAAACTAATACATAGAAAAGATTTGATAAAAGATTTCAAGGCTAAATTTGACATGTTATCTGTAATAGGATTTATTTTCTTGCACGATCTTTTTGAAAGTCTTTAATTGCTCAAACTTGCTTAAAGACTTTGAACTAGGGCGCCTTCTAGCATGGGAAAGGTCCCTAGGTCTCCCACCATGAGAAATGACCTTTTAACCTGCTTTTGCAGGTGAAACAAGTTATAATATTATAATATTAAGTTATGTTATTTACAAAATTACCACATAAGATATATTTATAAAAAGTGCCCATAACAATCAGAAATTTTAATTTAAACACAAAATGAAAATATAAACTTAAGGAGTTTTTTTTTTTGTTTTGCAATTTCTTCCTTGTTTTGCAAATTTATTTTTTTTGCTTTAATTTTGCAAAATTTTTGTAGGGATGAAAATATGTGATTTTTTTATTGGGACGAAAAAAATTGCTAATTTTATAGAGAACAAAAATATATTTAACCCTTAACTTAAAAATAAAAAGTCTAAATTATACTAAAAAAAGTCTAAATTAGAAGACGAGTTAACCTAAATATCTTAACGAGATTCAATCCAATATCATAAGTCTTAATTAGTAGAATAATTGACCTTAAAATTCTTAGCTGGGTTAAATCCGATATAATAAATCTAAATTACTCAAATGATTTATCTAAAAACTTGTATCGTTGTTCAATTCGCTATCGTAAATCTTAATTAGTAGAATAATTGATTTGAAATTTTTTGACTATGCTCAACGCAGTATAAAATATCTAAATTAGTAGACAAATAAAAAGTCTTAATGTGGTAAGAAGTCTTATTTAGTTTAATAATTGACCTAAAAATGTGTAACTAAGTTCAACACGGCATAAAAAATATAAATTAATATAGGAATCGACCTAACAATTTTTAATGAGGTTATATCCGGTATATTAAGTCTTAATTAGTTCAATAATTCACCTAAAAACCTGAATGTGGTTCAATCTAGTGTCATATTTCTTAATTAGTAGAATAATTGACTTAAAAAGAATGAACTAGGTTAAATCCGGTATACCAAGTCTTCATTATTCCAATGATTTACCTAAAATGTCTCAACATTCATGGTTCAATCTGGTTTAATAAGTCTTAATAAGTCCAATAATTTACGTAAAAAGTCTTAATGACGTTTAATCCGGTATCACGAGTCTTATTTAGGTTCAACGTAGTATAAAAAGTCTAAATTAGTAGACAAATAAAAAGTCTAACGTGATTCAATCTGGTATAAGAAGTCTTGATTAGTCGAATAATAGATTTAAAAATTCTTAACAATGTTCAGCGCGGTATAAAAAGTCTTAAAAAACAAAAAACGAATAAACAAAACTATGTGGATAATCACTTGTTTAATTGAAAAAAAAGGAAAAACAAATTGAGAGAGGTGATTTTGGCCTAAAACCACCCCTCCTTGATGGATGCACAAAAAAATAAACTAGGGTTTAGGGGAGGGGGGTGCTCGCGGTTCGGTTTGGATCGGTTTTGAGGCAAAAACTCATCCGATCCAAAATTAATTTTATTTGCGGTTTGGTTCGGTTTTGGATGACAAATAAAAAAAATCCGATCCGATCCAATCCAATTTTATGCGGTTTAATTTGGATCGGTTTTTGGATATCCAAATTATAAATTGTAATTTTTTTATTAAATATTAATATTATAAAAAACACCATAAAACAACAATTTGAATTTTTTGACGAAATAAATATTAAGTTTGATGTAAAATATAACATATAATACATTAAAAATTAATATTTTGGAATGACAATTATAAATTATATTTAAAACATATAAAAAAAGTAAGAAATAGATTAAATTAACTAACAAATAGTAATATCAAAAGTTAAAATGAACAAAAGAATAGTTTAATTCAACTTATATTCATACTAATAATAATATAAATAAGTATTAAAATATATGTATGCGGTTGGTTCGGTTTTAGATCGGTTTTGAGAAATCAATCCGAAATCCGATCCGATCCAGCGGTTTTCTTAAAAGAACATCCAAACACATCCAAAAATATTCGGTTTTTTGCGGTTTTCGATTTTTTTGGATCGGTTTGCGGTTTTTATTTGGATTGTATTGGATTTGAGCACCCCTAGTAGGGGGCGACTTTGTTGTTTCCTAATAATAATAAACCTAATGATAAACATATTGTGAGA
This sequence comes from Trifolium subterraneum, assembly GCA_951799995.1. Taxonomy (NCBI): domain Eukaryota; kingdom Viridiplantae; phylum Streptophyta; class Magnoliopsida; order Fabales; family Fabaceae; genus Trifolium; species Trifolium subterraneum. Next base: position 33,284,437 of record OX637468.1, read on the forward strand.
GCTTATTAAAATTAAAATATGGCACCGCGGGAGCTTAACTCAGTTGGTAGAGACATCGCACTATATGTGCAGGAGTCCGGGTTCGAACCCGGGACACTCCACTCATTCATCTTTAAGGTGGATTTTCTAGCCACTAGGCTACTTGACCAAAAATAAAAAAAATATGGCACAAATAGCTAATGATATTGCAATAAACACTTTTTGTTAATTAACCCAAACACTAATATAATGATTTATATCATTAGATAAGCTCACATAAACTTTCGTCAAAAAAAAAAAAAGCTCACATAAACTTGAAATAAGTCAATCTAAATGGCGTGAAAGTCTTTTTATTTTTTATTTATTTTCCATATGGCAATATTGTTTTATAAATGATTTAAAAAAAATAAATTAACAAATTAAAAGATATATAGAAAATAAAATAGAATGAACACTGTATCTGAAACTTCAACCCCAATTTCTCTAACAACACCATAACCTCTTCATCAATTTCCAATTCCTCAAAACTCCCAACAACTTCATCAACAACAACAACTTTCTTCTTTCCCTCAAATTTCTTCACCATCTCATAAACCTTTGTACTACAAGTACAACTTCATTTCAGATCCCTTCATCATTCTAAGAAACCTCTGCATCTGGACTTTGATTCTTAAATCCTCTAAGTTGGATAAAATTCTGGACTTTAATTTCTGCCACCCCAACACTAAACTAAAGCAACAACAATGGTTCTCAGATTCGAAGAAAGTTGGTGCGTTGATGGACTCGAAATTGAGAGATACAAGAAGGAAGAAGAGAAGTGGAAACTCGCTGCAAAAGAAGAACATGTTTTTGATTTTGGTTTTTTTACATAATAGTACTAATTTCTGGATTTTTGAAACTTAAAAGGATGATGATACAAGATGTGGATATATGTTTTTTTGTTTTATTTTAATTTTAAAAGTATTGGGATGAAAATTGAATAATAGAAAATACAAGGGTTATATTGGTCATGGCCAATTTTTAATTACTCAAAAACAAGTGGGCATTACTATAAAAGAAATATTGGTCATGGCCAATTTTTAATTACTCAAAAACAAGTGGGCATTACTATAAAAGAAAAGTAACATGAAGAACATTGCACCCTCAGGTTACCAGTAATTCATCCTGTCCATAAATTATTTTATTAATATAGCTGATGGTTACCAGTAATTCACCCTCTAATTAATGCACTAACATTGAAATGAATTATTTGATTATTTAATAACGGTACAAATGAAATAGTGTATTTAATAAAAAAATAATTTTAAAGAGTGTTTTTTTATAAAACGGACAATTTTTTTTTCAAAGTGTTCGTAATAAAAAGGACTGGAGTAGATGTTCAACCTATAAAAAACAGTAAACTGCCCAATTCTCTTTTCTCCATGAGAAATTATATTAATCCTTCCCTAGAAAAAGGTTTCGAGACTATAAAAATAATTCCAGGGCGTGTCTTTACTTGTTGCTAATCTTGAGTAATTAACATATACTCCATTCGGTTCTTTTTTTTATAAGAAACAAAAAAACAAAATTCACTAAGATCAATTAAACATATTATAAATAACCAAGTCATTGAGCTCAGGTGGTTAATGAGCTTCACCAAAGGACGAATCGTTCGGGAGAACCCGAGTTTGATTTCTGGGTGGAACAATTTCTTGGCCAGATTTTACTTATCTCGCGGCCGAACTCTGGATTACTAGAGCCCCCTTCCCCTAGGAACCAGAGGGTTATAAACAAAAAAAAAAAGAAAATTGTAAATAGTTATCTTCGTTTAATACTCCTATAAATTTAAAGTTATTCTATGAATACCCCAATTTAACAATTCTTAATTCCACTAATTTACTTACGGTACTTTTAATATTCTCTCTTACACTCCCTCCATCCATAATTATAAGTTCCATTTCAAAGATAAAGTTTGTCCCTAAATACAAGTTTATTTTTTCAAACAGAACCCTAATTTACATTGAAATCCAAAAAGTCAACTACAAATACATATTTTACCAAAGATAATTTAGTAATTGTAATACCCAAAATTGCATATTAATTACACTATCATCTTTTTGTAAAAAATACCAATCGAGACTTATAATAAGGGACAAAAAGAGTAATAAATAAGAGCACAAATAAAAGTTGTTTTTTTATGTCATGTAATCTAGTGGCTAGAAATTCCACTCTTAGATGGATAAATGGGGTGTCCGGGATTCGAACTTTGGCCCCTACATATAAAATGCTACGTCCCTTACCAATTGAGCTAAACTCATGGAGACGCACAAATAAAATTTTATGTAGAAAAAAGCATAAATTAAATCAAACATCTAATATATATATTTTTTTATTTTATTAAACATCTAATATATGATTATATTCTATAGGTTAATCCATGAAACAAAAAGGTGCAGCTCGGATACGTGACACGATAGCGATACAGGAAAATTTTCAAAATTTCCGATACGATATGACCACAATATATTATTCAAAAATTAAATTTAAAATTAAATATACAAATGCACAATACATAAACATAACAAAGATCGACAATGATAATAAATTAACATTCAAATTACTCAAACTGAGCAAACAAGTGACAATTACATATAAGTTAAGTAAGCATTACCCAAAAAGGACATAACTAGTACTATAAAAAAAAAGATCATCGGTACCACCCAAAAAAGACATAGTTGACAATCCATAAAGAACGTCATACTCTAACATTCACTATTTAAAAGGAAACCTATATTGTATCGGTCTCATCTCTTCCATTTCTATCATAAAAAAACATTAATTGTCCAATATACGCGTATCGGAGAAGTATCAAACACATATCGATAAATATTTTTTTAAAATAATATCAATTGTTCGATACTTCTCCGATATTAATATCGAGACGCATCAAACGAGTATTAGTACATGTACGTATCGAACACGATACTACATATTTTTTAAGGATTCGGGGCTTCACATCACCTGATCACCCTAAGCTACCTAAACAAAACCGCTAATAAAGTACTCCATCCGTCCCAAAATATAAGCAAAAATGAGTCAAAGAGATTTAATGTATTTAGTTAAAAATTTGGACCAAATACATTCACTTTTGTTGACTAATTTTTGCTTATATTTTGCGACATAGAGGTTAGAGAACAAAAAGGGATTTTTGAACTCGTCTGCTATCCTCTGCAACACTCAAGCATCGCATTATTCCCAGTCAGTCGCACAACACAAACAAACAAATTAATTGGCAATTGTTTCATACAAAACCCTAAATTTAAACTCTTAAAACATTTGTGAGTAAACAATGTTGAAATGGTTTCTCCACAAGAATGTTGTTTTAGATCTCATCACAACAAAATCAACAACCCCAAAATTCAATCTTCTTCTTCTTCCCTTGTTTTCATTCAGATATTACAGCACAAAAACAACCACATCACAATCAGAGACACACCCATTCGCTGTATCATACCTCATCAACAATTTTGGTTTCTCAACTGAATCAGCTCTCAAAGCTTTCAACAAAAAACAGGTTCGTTTCAATACTCTAGAAAAGCCTAATTCAGTTGTCACCTTTTTCAAAAGCCATGGTTTTTCACACTCCAACATAGGTATCATCATTAGAAAAGAGCCATGGTTACTTTCATCAGAACCCCACAAAAGGTTATTGCCAAAGTTTCAATTTTTTCTCTCAAAAGGTGTTTCTTCCTCTGATATTGTTTCATTGCTAACTGCAAACCCTATAATTTTACAAAGTAGCTTGGAGAAACGAATAATCCCTCTTTTTGAATTATTAAGTAAGTTCTCGAAAACCAACAAGGATGTCATTGTTTGCTTAATTCGAAATTCGTGTTCATTTAATCGTACTCCATATGACCGTATTGTGGCTAATATCAATTTGATGAGTGATTTTGGATTTTTTGATATTACCATCGCTAGATTGTTTCAAACAAGGGCATCTATATTTCGTTCAACTGATTTGATTAAGTCATTGGAGGAAGTTAAGGGTTTAGGGTTTAATCCTTCAATGACTACTTTTGGGGTTGCTTTGATGGCCAAGAAATGTATGAGTAAAAAACTTTGGAATCAGAAAGTTGATGCCTTTAAGAAATGGGGTTGGTCTGATGAAGCTGTTTTTCAAACATTTAGGTCATATCCTAATTTGATGTTGTTTTCAATTGATAAGGTTAATTTGGTGATGAGTTTTTGGGTCAATCAATTGGGTTGGAATTCCTTGGCACTTACTAAACGTCCACATATGTTTGGTTATAGTTTACATAAAAGGATTATTCCAAGAGCCTCAGTTTTGCAATTTATTTTGATGAAAGGTCTGCGAGAAAAGAATGCAAGCTTAGTTACACCATTTATTTATTCTGAGAAGTTGTTCTTGAGCAAGTTTGTTTTTAGATTTAAGGAGGAGTCTGATTATCTATTAAAGCTATATGAGGACAAAATGAAACTTGCATACACAAAGGAGAAGAACAATGGCACGCCATTCACTAAATAGGTAATTTCATAATATTCTTTTGTAATGTAACCTTAGCTGGTTAGTTCTTCAAATTTAAGTGCTTATTCATTCTAGGTCAAGATAGAGGATGGCCTAGCTGGCTTGTTTTATTTGTTAACTTATGCCTTATATCTATCTAGTAGATATAGAAATGCTCAAATGGGCTTGCATGTATTTGGTTTTAGGCAGTTCCACTCAATTTAATTGTTGAAACTTTTAAGTACTTTACCTAGCAGTTTTTCCTTTGAGAGTAAGTTTGAAATTATAAGTACTTTTCCTAGCTGTTTTCCCTTTGGTTCTCTACACATTACTCCCTTCGTTCCTTTTTAAATGTCGTTTGAAAATCGTGTGCACTATTTCATATAACCTACTTTGACTGTATTTTTTTTATTGATATAAAAAACAGCATATAAAATGTTGTTCAATTTGTCTCAACGAACATGTCCACAATATAACTTTTTTATAGTACATAATTAAAGATATTAGTGGTCAAAGATATGCATTGACATATATGTGCAGCGGTCAATTGTGACACTTAAAAAGGAACGGAAGGAGTAGCTTTTTAAGCAAACTTTTAAATTTTGAAGATTTTTCTATTACTCATACAATGTTACTGTACAATTTTGGGGCCTTTTTGAATTTTGACCAGTTGTTAAAAGTTCCACATAAGATAAGAGATGTCCTGATCATGTCTATATAAATGAGCGCAAACATCATCATGGACATGGAAGGGTCTTGCATAATTTGCTTCATCCTCAAAATGTCAAAGACAACCAAGAAAACATAATCAAATTACTGAAAGATAGAATACCTTCTCTTATATGCTCACCTGCTGTGTTCTGTGTGGTTTGTTGTATCAATGTATGTATGGTACTATGGTTGGAAAAACTATACAACTGGAAAAAGTGCAACTTGTTCATCCAAAGTCCGCAAATGAAGCGACATTTCAGAGCTTTTGATGGTATCATTAAGCACTACTTCCAACACTGTAGATTGCTCTTGAATGAATGTTTCTTTTCTGTTATTGATTCCTGTGAATTTGTCTTTAAGAATGGAATAGATAACATATGAGTGAATAGAAGGCTATAGTTGAAGGGGATTGAAATCCTTTGTGTATCTTTTCCTTGTAATCAATAGCACTCAAGTGTGCACAATTTCATGACACCACTAAAACTAGTTTTATGCACCTTTTACCTTATGTCAATTGATTTATTTTGTTGAGAATTGAATCATCTTGTCACAGTGAATTAACTCAAGAAGCCCATGAATCAAATTTACAAATAAGCGGCTTTCATTGAATCATTCACGGTCTGAATCAACTCAAGCTCTTTTTTGTTGAAAGTTTTCTGTGTTTCTTGTGTTCTAAGGCACTATTGAGGAACTCTATGTTATATAGGTGCTGGATAGTTTCATCTAAGGGCTTAGTCTAGAACTATTTAACTTATAATTATATGATCTTGAAGTCTTAAAGATATTAGATGACAAAGGAATTTTAGCTTGGTTTGGTGATTGGAATGGAGGAGTTAAAAAGTGGAGTGATAACAATTGTAATTGCTCTTTATATTTTGTGTTTTGAGTGATGTCGTTTTGAGAAAGTAAAAACTTTGTTTTAAACTCTTGAATTGTTTGAATAGGATTAATTTGAGTTTAGGCTCAATGGGTTCCATTTAAGCAATTATTTTTCAGTTTTGGTGATTCGAATCATGAAACTAGTCTCTGGTTTATTATTTGAATCATGCAGTTTGTTTGTGAAAAATCTGTTTTTGTGTGAGATGATTGGAGAGTGTTTCTTGTGTTGCGTACGAGAAGAATTAAGAAATCTCGTTTAGTTCTCTCAATAAAATTGATTTCAATCGATGTCAACACGTGTCTTAAGGACGAGTCTATAAACAAAAATTTGTCTTGAAAACATCAACTGCATTAGTAGTATTTTCTATACGAAAAGTTATCATTTTAATTCTTTAAATAATCTCTACAATTGTCAATTTTTCCTTAGTAAGCAGAGTTTGACTGTACATGTTTGAATACGTTTAGTAGTAAAAATTTAAATGAGATCAACAATAATTCCATAGTAGCTTTCAAAAGAAAATAATTTCAGTTGTAAAAATCACTTTAAACTTGTTTTACATTTTCAATCCAGTAGTCAAATGGAAAATTTATGTATCTCATTCTATAATTTATTTATTTTTATGTATCTCAATGTTTGAATTGTACATTTAAAATTATCCGTACTTGAAAAGTTAATTATTAATCATATAAAAATATTTTATTTGTATTTAAAAATTAAAAGTATATTAGTTGAATTTTATATATAAAAATTTACCAAATAGACATTTTTCTTTTCTTCCTAAAGACAGTTTCTAAAGGTTAGATAAGAGGAAATTTTTTTTTCTACCCCTACAATTATATCTCTACCCCTACAAAATAATTATTTTTTCAATTTTACCTTTTGTTTTTTTTTGTTACAATAATTTTACTCTTTCTTATTTGAGAATAGAATAAATTTGACTTATAGTGACAGACAAACTGTCACTAAAAGTCACAAATATGTAAAAAGAGCTCACTTTCAATGTTACCGGTGCTCTTTTTCAAAGTATACCGGTACAATATTGTTTATCGTAACACCTCATTTAAGAATACCGGTATATTAATTTGAATACAAGAAATTTTACTTATAGTGACAGACAAAACTGTCACTAAACGTCACAAATCTGTAAAACCGGTGCAAATGAGATCCATCCACATGTTAATGGTCGAGGATCCATCTTTATTGGGTGATGCCAGCTAATAAACAGAATACCTTGATCCACCATGGTCAATAACACTAGTTAATGGTTGAGGATCCATCTTTATTGGGTGATGCTAGCCATTGAAGCTATCAGTCACTTCCACAACATCGCCCTCGCACCAGAACTCAATAAGAACCTGGAAATATAAGAAACACACTGCTATGCAGATTTGTGACTTTTAGTGACCGTTTTGTCTGTCACTATAAGTCAAATTTCTTGTATTTAAATTAGTATACTGGTATTCTTAAAGAAGGTGTTCCGGTAAACAATATTGTACCGGTATAATTTGAAAAAAGAGCACTGGCAATGTTGAAAGTGAGCTCTTTTTACAGATTTGTGACCTTTAGTGACAGTTTTGTCTGTCACTATATCAAATTTCTTTTAATCTCAAATAAGAAAGAGTAAAATTATTGTAAAAAAACATAGGGTAAAATTGGAAAAAAAAAATATTTTGTAGGGGTAGATGTATAATTGTAGGGGTAGCAAAAAAAATTTTCTAGATAAGATTACCAAATAAGTTTGCTTAAAATTGTTTTCGAAAATTAGATTCCCAAACAGTTTTTTGCTTAAAAGTTGTTGCTTCTCTATATGCTTCTCTTCTCTATGCATCTCCTACATTGCTCGTAAGTCTACTCTTGGCTTCTTGCTAAACTTTGTTTTGTAATGTGACTCAAATTTCTAGGTCCTAGATTTTCAAGATACGTAGTTCTCGAACGTAAGGGAGAAGGAAATATTTTCAATTCTTACTTGTTGGGTCGGAGCGTAGACAAGCGAGCAGAGTCCAAGATACAGGGAATCCCGCACTGAATGGGAGCCGGAGAGACGAAGGTCAACCTGAGATCGGCTAAGATCGAAAAGCACTTGGTTTACAACGAAGCAACATGGATTGTTTCACCCTAGGCAGCATACTATGTTAATAGTTATTTTTTAGTTTCTTAGTCATCTTCTATAGCCTTAATGAAGTTACAAGTTAGAAAACATTTACAAAAACACTATCTTCTAGCCTTAATGAAGTTTAATCAAATTATAAAGTTAACATATTCATATTTGTGTGTTCAACTCAAATGGAGCAGTTGTTGCAAAACAGTGTCAATGTCATATTCAAATGTATTATTGCTGTCTCAGGTAAAGCTCCAATTTTTGGATTAAAGAATAAACAATTTTACTGTGTGTAATAACAGGGCAACCACTGCAATGAAATATGAACGCTGCTGATTGCAGAATCATAAATCATTGTCGCACGACGCTAGTGCTCAGTTGGGTTTTCATCACAATCCCCTTATCTATCATCACAGAATCTTGTATCCAACACCAGTGCAAGGTAGAAACTTCGCGCAAAAGTTGGATTGTGAATGCCTGGTTTTTAATATTTGGAAGAAATGAGTTGGAATGTTCGATACATCCAACAGTATTGATCCAACTGCAGCGACTGCATACAAAATCAGTAATTTTATTTTGTATGCTGAGTAGTAAATAAAATTTTAAAGACAAGACAACTTGGGAAAATATGAAAAGGAGTGGGAAACGTGAGAAGTAAACGACTCAAAAATATCAATCATTATGTTTCACGATCAAAGGCATTCATTCAACTTGCAAAAGGAGATTCAAGATCATCTAAAAGTTTTGTGTATGCAGTCTTCCCAATCAATTTTAATGAACCAAACTTCAAACCTCCATCATCAAATGTTGGTATTGGAAATGTACTCTCTTGAGAGCAGCAATGCTATCATGTATACTCTCACCTATATGGAGCATTGACTTTGGGGTCTCCCAATCAATCTTACTTCATATGTGTTCAGTTTAAGTTGCGTCAGGTTGGGTCAAATTTAATTACCTCAATTGCTGACAAGAGATTACTACCTCATTACCCTTCAATCAAACATCAGACAAACGCATGCTAACACAGTAAAACCTGAAAAAACCTTCCAACAAATATATCCCTTTCATTTCTCAAAGCACAGTACCAGAATTATGATTTTATGAAGCCGGTAATCAACTAATAATGGTTGGGGGATGAAAGTAGATGATGACAATATTATTTCTTGCACAAAATCAATCAAACAACCACCTTGGTAAGGGAGAAGATCTGTTTTAGCAAATATCTAAACGGTAAATACATATTCTCCAAAATATTAAACACAAACAACACAGTGAACCATGGCGGGTCAAAATCTATTGCTTAAAAGGACAACGTGTAGAGAAGCAAAGGAAAAACAGCTAGTCAAATAACTTAATAATTTCAAGCTTAAAGTTTCAATCATTAAATTCACTAGACCTGTCTACATAGTTTGTATATACTACTACGGATTCTTGATGGAATAAACATGGAAGGAGAACTAACACCATTTCTTGAACATTCCCCAAGCATTTCAGCTTTTCTATAACTACTAGATAGATATAATGTATAAGAAAAATCATAAGGTTATTGTTCCAAATTAGCAAATAAAACAAATCAGCTAGACAATCCTCTATCTTAGCATAGAAAGAACAAACACTTAAATTTGAACTAACAAGCTAAGGTTACATAAGATCGGGAAGTCACCTATTTAATCAGTGGCATGCCATTGTTTTCCTCTGAGTATGCAAGTTTCATTTTTTCCTCATATAGCTTTAATAGATAATCAGACTCTGCCTTAAAGCTGAAAACAAACTTGCTCAAGAACAATTTCTCAGAATAAATAAACGGTGCAACTAAGCTTGCATTCTTTTCTCGCAAACCTTTCATCAAAAGAAATTGCAAAACTGAAGCCCTTGGAATGACCCTTTTATGTAAACTATAAGTAAACATAACTGGACATTTAGCAAGTGCCAAGGAATTCCAACCCAATTGATTGACCCAAAAAGTCATCAATAAATTAACCTTATCAATTGAAACCAACATTAAACCAGGATATGACCTAAATGCTTGAAAAACAGCTTCATTAGACCAATCCCATTTCTTAAAGACATCAACTTTCTGATTCCAAAGTTTTTTACTCATACCTTTCTTGGCCCTCAAAGCAGTCCCAAAAGTAGTTGTTGAAGGATCAAACCCTAAACCCTTAACTTCCTCCAATGACTTGATCAAATCAGTTGAACCAAATATACATGACCGTGTTTGAAGCAATCTCGCAATGGTAGAATCACACAATCCAAAATATTTCATCAAATTGATATTAGCCGCAATACGGTCATACGGATAATTAGCTGATAAATCCGAATGTATAATTAAGTAAGCAACGACATCCTTGATGGTTTTGAAGAACCTACTTAATAATTCAAAAATAGGGATTATTCGTTTCTCCAAGCTACTTCGTAAAATTGCAGGGTTTGCAGTTAACAATGAAACAATATCAGAGGAAGAAGCACCATTGGATAGAAAAAATTGAAACTTTGGCAATAACCTTGTGTTGGGTTGTGATGAAAGTAACCATGGTGCTTTTCTGATTATGATGCCTATGTTTGAGTGTGAAAAATGATGATTTTTGAAGAAGTTGATAACAGAATTAGGCTTATCTGGATTTTTGAAACGAACCTGATTGCTGTTGAAAGCTGTGAGAGCAGATTGAGTTGAGAAACCGAAATTGTTGATGAGATATGATACTGGAAATGGGTGTGTGTCTGATTCTGATGCTATGCTTGTGTTGAAGAATCTGAGTGAAATTGGGAACGAAAAAGGGTCGAATTTAGGGATTGTTGTGATAAGACCTCGAACAACATTCTGGTTTGGAATAATGAGAGTGAGACGTCTCATAGAGTGAGGAATTTAGCTAGAAAAATTTGAAACAAATAGTTTTTTTCTTCCACCAGCAGTATACAAGCCCACTTGATTGTGTAATCTGGTTGTATCAAGTAGTTATAGCCCTCACTTGATCCCAGTTGAGGGGATCAAACCGTAATTCTCCCGGCTAAGTCTAACGTCAATCATCATTTAATCAACTAACGATTAATTTAAATAGTTTAGCTATAATAAAAATAAGAGTGAAAATGCATTTTGGTCCTCACAAAAACTACATAATCCAAATTAATGGGGTGGGATGGCTAGCTCAACTGGTTAAGCTAGTTGAGCAGGGTTAAAGAGCTGGAGGTCCGGGGTTCGAGTGCTAGCAAGGAGAATATTAACATAACATTTGTAATACTAACAAGTAACAACTAACATTGCTTATAAAAAAAAAACCCCCCCAAATTAGTCCCCGACAAAAAAACAAGATCGTATTTAATCCCTAACAAAATTAAATTCTGTCATGTTAGTCCTTCGTTATTATTTCTCTTAATCCGATCTTTTTTTTCTACTTTTAAACCGTGATTGGACTATTAGAAACAGTAATTTCATGCGCACTATAAAACCCACGGAATCCAAAAGATAATTGTACCAACAATATAATTTACTTCAAAATCAAAATATTACAATACCATCAAATTCCAAATTTTGAGATTTTGGTTCCTGAATGAGCATATGTTAGTGTTTACACTGATTTTTGGTAAACAACTGCAACAACCGCTAGTTTATTTACTGGTAAGATCAACTAGTAAATCTTGAGACATGTTTGTGCATTTTAGGATGAGAAAACAATTAATGTTCATGATTTAGAAATTCTATTAAAGAAACTTAAATTTAAAGACATGTACATGTAAATAAAGAACGAAATAAAATATTTCAAATAAAAAGGCTCGAAGAAAAGTAAACTTTGCAGAAAACTAAAAAAAATGAATTTAAAAGATACATGCAAAATTCATTCGAATGAATGAATTATGTAAAATAATGTTAAAGGAAAGATTATTAAAAGATGAATTGCATTCAAATGTAAATGTTTACAAGGAATAAGAATGGTACACAGAATCATACATTTCCTTTGTTACGCTCATTTCGCTCGAACGCTTGGGTACTCCGAGTTTTTATAAGGATTTAGTATGTGAATTTGTGACCCTGATTTTGACTACAAAATACATATATATATAGACTTCCTATCTCAACTGCTATGTAACGGTTGCTATTTGACCAGTTGACGCGTGTCTTTGTCTTATGCGCTGTCTTCAGCTTTTTGAAACGTTGCATCCGTTGCTAGTAGTTGAAATCGAAGTAAAGATGAACCTTTTGGAAACACTTGAAAATACTAAGTTTTTCTCGTGAAATCGAAATCTCTTTCGATATACCAGATGATTTCGATTTATATTAAAATCGAATCGAAAGAAAAACTTTTGACAAGATTTTATCAATTTCTAAATACATTGTCAATATATATTTAAACCATTAATTCATCTTTATTTCATATTTTGTTTCTGAAATTCTGGCACCTACTGGGGACAGATGTTATGACAGAAGCTATAACACTTGACTATGTAACCAGTCGTAATACCAAGACAGATGCTATAGCGTATGTCCACAGTAGCGATAAATGAACAATTAAAAATAACAGACAGTAAACGTAAATAACACTAAATATTGTTGACCCAGTTCGGCGTAAACAACGACCTACTCTGGGGGCTACCAAGCCAGAGTAGACATTCAGTTAAGGCCAACGCCCATTTTCCAATTCTACTATGTAAAACTGGCTTTAATAACATATGCTTAATAACATCAAAATGAGAATAGACATAAACTTCAATAGGCTTTATATAATGCTTAAGTTTCATACAAGAAAAATATAAACACAAACATAATTTTTCTATAGCATTATATCTAGTTTCAGCATCATTAAGAACCCTACTTAAGCAATATATGGCTCTTTCATCTCCATTTTCATCTTCTTGAGCAAGCATGCTACCAATGGTCAAATCAGATGCTGAAATATACAACTTCATAAATTTATTTCGAATGGGAGACATTAATATTGGAGGTTTCGAAAGGTACAACTTGATATCTTCAAAAGCCTTTTGGTGATCTGCTTCCCATTTGAAAATATCATCTTTCTTTAATCTGAGTAGTGGTGAAAAAGGTTGAGATTTACCACTTAGCGAAATGAATCTTCTTAAGAAATTGATTTTTCCAAGCAGAGATTGAAGTTGCTTTTTTGTAGTTAGAGGTTGTGTCTCCATTATTGCCTTTGTCTTATTCTGATTTATTTCAATGCCCTTTTTATGTACAACAAAGCCAAGGAAATCTCCTGCATGCACACAGAAAGCACATTTTAGTGGATTCATTTTTAATCCACATTGTCTCATTCTTTCGAATGATTTTTTAAGATGTTCCAGATGGCCATCATCAGATCAAAACTTGATAACAATATCATCTATATATACTTGCATAAAATTATCAATTATCAATAAAATCATGAAAAATCAAATTCATTGCTCTTTGATATGTAGCCCCAACATTTTTTAAACCAAAGTGCATTACTACCCATTCATAGGTTCCTAATGCTCCTGGGCATCGAAAAGAAGTTTTATGAATATCCGATTCAGCAATAAAAATTTGATCATAACCTGAATAACCATCTAACATACTTAAATATTCGAAACCTGCTGCTGAATCAATAAGCATTTCTGCTACAGGCATAGGGTATTCATCTTTTGGTGTAGCATTATTTAAATCTTGAAAATCTATACATACCCTAAGAGTTCCATTCTTTTTAATTACAGGTACTATATTTTCTAACCATTGGACGTACCTGGCAGTTCGAATGAACTTGCTTCTCAGCAACCTTTCAATTTCACCCTTTATTTTGGACATTATTTCTGGCGCGAATCTCCTTGGTAATTGTTTGACTGGTTTCTTTTCTGGTTTTAAAGGTAACCTGTGTTCTACCAACTCTTTGCTTAGACCAGGCATTTCGTTGTATTCCCAGGCGAAACTATCTTTGTATTCCTGAAGGAGTTCGACCAATTTTATCTTGAAATCAGAATTGATATTAGCACTGATGTAAGTTGGTCTTTTTGTCAGACCATCTCCAATGTCTATTTCTTGCAATGTGTCTTGGGCTTGCATTTTATGATTTATATTTAAAGGATCTTTTTCGAAACCCAAAGGTTCGTCATCATAAATGCAATCCAAGTTTTGCAAGTTTGGCGTATTACTGCCACTTTCAAGATCATTGGCTTTATTGGCCACTTTTTGAGAAACATTGGCTTCGAAAGCCATATTTTCTTTTATTGCTACAATTTCTAGTGCCGTATTTAATCTGTTTCCGGCCATGTAAGCCGAAATTCTTGCCCATGGGGTGGGCTCATTCATGAGGATAGTAGAATTCACAATCCCACCCAGATGGTGAAATTACTCCATCTTCAGAGGAATCATGGTCTATTTCCTCTCTTCTCCAACAAAATCCATGAGTTGGGTGGAGTTTTACAGAGTGGTAAACATTCTCAGAAACCACTTTATCAAAAGCAGCATCTTTATCGCCGCATGGTGCAATCGAAGCAAGGTTCTTATCGAAAGTCTGCTTTGTTATGTGACATTGTTCAGAAAGATAGTAGCTTTGATCTGCTTCTACATATTCTACAATGCCATCATCTCTCCATATAGCCAAGTTTTGATGCAGAGTCGAAGACACTGCCCCCACTCCGTGAATCCATTCTCCTCCTAGAAGAAGATTGAAATTTGCTTTGGATTCGACAACCAAAAATAAAGTTGGCCTTACTGTACTCCCAATGGCAACTTCGACTTGGAGAGCACCCCAAGAGTGACCACTTTTCCCTTCATAGTTCGAAAGGACTATATTGTGAGAAATAAGATCAGTGTCATACTTCCCAATTTTCTCCATTAATGAAGAAGGCATCAGATTCACAGCTGCTCCTCCATCAATCAGAACCTTATTTACGCCAACATTGTTGACTTTTGCTCTGACAAACAAAGGTTTAAGGTGATTTTTCATCCCCTCATCAGGCTTTGCAAAGTTGGCGCATTGTTCTTCGATGCATCCATTATTCATCACATAATAACAAACTGGTTTAAAATCAACCAGTGGTGGTTCGTAACAATCCTCCTCTCGATCAGAGAAAGACCACACATCAAATTCACGTGGTAGAACAGATACCACATTACAAACCACGTCGAAATCATTTTCTGACCCAAAGTCATCATCCTCACCATCAAAACACTCCTCTTCATTTATTTTTTCATCACTTTTTTCTGGAATGTTTGGTTGTGAGATTCTTTCGATTACAGGCCTCTTGCCCTTTTCTTCAATTTTGATTCCTTTAAAATTGTTTTCTTCTGGAACATGTTGAACCTCTTGTTTCTTCTGGCGTTGGAACCTACGCCATTGTGTTCTTGTCATTGGATTTTTACCCTTATAATGATTTTTATAAGAATATTTATTGGCATCTCTTGCCATGTTGGAATGACCATCAGTTTGCCAAACCTTACTAGAACTTCCTTGATGCTTGACTCTCTTGTCGAAAGCTGCATATCTACCATGTCCCCATTGACCTATGGGTATTTTTGTTGATGGCAAGAAAGTCTGTTTTCGACCAATCCTTTCATGAATCGAAGGATTTGTCATTATAGCCTCTCCTTTATTAGGCTGTTGGTTTGGTCCACTATTGAAGTTCAGTCTTCTGTTTGGACCATTAAACTTTGGTTTTACATAAGGCAGATAATTCTCGAGGCCTGCAGTAGCCTCTTTATCGCATACAGCACTACACCTGGGGCATAGCATGACTTGATGATTTTTTGCTTTGCATTTCATAAGAAAATCAAGCAAATCCTCTTCAGCCTTAGGGTAAACCACTTTAATCTTCTCGATATACTCCTCTTCTGGGATTGATTCGAGTGTAGTGACTTCCATGGCTTCGACCATCATATATTCATATGGTTCAACAAAAGAAGTCTCAGCAACTTGGAGAGGGTCAGTATCCACCTTCATTGGAGGCTTCAATTTTTCATCAAACTTCAATCTCCCCTCGTTCAGTGCTTTTTGAACAAGATTCCTGAAAAGAACACATTGAGATGTTTTATGACCCACAAAATTATGAAATTTGCAATAACCTCTCTTTTTTCTTTGTTCTAAAGGAGGAACCTTTAAACCTTTTTGAACAATTATTTGGCCATCATTAACCAATAGATCAAAGATTTCATCACACTTAGTAATATCAAATGTGTAGGTTTTTGCAACATATTTATCATTTTTGGGTTCACTAGGATTCTTTCCATTAGATGGCTTTAGTAATTTACACATATAAGGAGGGCCTGGTTTTAACTCAGCCACATCTATTTCATTATTTTCAATATCCCCATAATCGAAAATAGTTTCATTATCACTATCATAAGTTTCTATATAAGCAACTTTCTCTTTTTTGTGAAACTTAGATGTTCTGGCCTTTTCGATTTTGAGCCTTTCGACTTGTCGAACTCTATCAGCCAATTGTGACATATCCCTTAGATATTGGGTATCTAACTTCTTTCTAATTGAATAATCGAGACCACCAGCGGCTATTTCGACTAATTCATGTTCAGGGATTTGTGTAAAACATCTTGCCTTAAGAATCCTAAATCTATTAAGATATTCATCAATAGACTCTGGTAACTTACGCTTAACACTAGCCAATTCTTTAAGGCTAATTTTAGTTTGACCCATGTAAAATTGTTCATGAAACAACCTTTCTAATTGGGTCCAATGATGAATCGAATGAGGGGGAAGAGTTGTAAACCAAGTGAAAGCATTTTTGGTCAAAGAATTTGGAAAAAATTTCATTCTCAAATTCTCATTGTTTGCTAAATCTCCATATTCTACTAAGTATCGAGCAATATGCTCGACAGTAGATTCATTAGTGTCCCCAGAAAACTTTGTTAACTTAGGAGTTTTCCAATTTCTGGGCAATTCAGTTTGGAGCACAAATTCAGACAAAGCAGATACAAAATTAGGCCTATGTAATCCAATATTTAGGCCATTTTGTGCAAGAATATTTTCGACCAAATGGGCCAAATTATTCTGCCCAGCAAAATTGTTTTGTTGGACATTTCTAACTACTTCGTCGGCGTTCTGGTTTCGATTTACCAATACTACCCCTTGGTTTTGATCTAAGGCATTTTGATTTGGTGGCTGTTGGGCCACTAGGATTGGATCTTGCCTAGGATTAACATTCATTATAATATTTGGCAATGGGTCTCGCCTTTGGTTAACATTTTCGACTACATTGGGTAATGGTCCATTTTGACCATTAGGCACTACATTATTTGGAACATTTGGTGCCCCAAAGAAATCTGCCATTCTTCCCATTTGATTGACTAATAATTGATAACTATTGTTTGTAGTTTGTATCAATGGGTTAAACACTGTCCCAATTTGTTGTGTTAACATATTAACCATTTCATGATTACTTTCATCCATTTGTTGTCTAAGAGACAACATAGATGTATTAGTCAAGTTTTGGGGTATAACTCTACCCTGATTTCCCACTGCCGAAGTTGAAGGGGAAAACATATTTGGTACTTCATTATTAGAATTGTGAAGACCAAACATTAAAGATGAAGGCATGCCATATGGAGGGTCATTATTTGGCAATCGAAATGGACGTAAAGGACTCCTATGGTCACCATTCATTGGTTGTGAGGGGTTTCCTCTACCTAAATGTACAGATGGTGACGAAATCGAAGGAGCAGTTATCATATTCGTCATTTGAGCAGTTGCTCCTATTTGTTCCAATATTACAGAAGGACCACTTGAACCTATAGTGTTCAAATTTTGGTTAAGGGTTGTAGACCCATTTCCAGAACTTATATTGGCATTGCTACCAGAAGGTTGTGATGGTTGTCCCTCTGGATTTGGATTTATGTTTAGACTAGTTGATGGTCTAACCATTTTCTTACGAGTTTTATAATTTTCGAAATCTGGTAAAGATTTACCACTTCTCAAATGCATACAAAACAAAGATATTTATTGATTTTTTGTAATTTTTCTAAAGACAGAAAAAGAAAAACTGAAAATAAATGAACAAAATTTTAAAGAAAAAATGCACAAAACCAGTCCCACTGGGCGTGCCAATTTGTTTACACTGATTTTTGGTAAACAACCGCTAGTTTATTTACTGGTAAGATCAACTAGTAAATCTTGGGACATGTTTGTGCATTTTAGGATGAGAAAACAATTAATGTTCATGATTTAGAAATTCTATTAAAGAAACTTGAATTTAAAGACATATACATGTAAATAAAGAACGAAATAAATTATTTCAAATAAAAAGGCTTGAAGAAAAGTAAACTTTGCAGAAAACTAAAAAAAATGAATTTAAAAGATACATGCAAAATTCATTCGAATGAATGAATTATGTAAAATAATGTTAAAGTAAAGATTATTAAAAGATGAATTGCATTCAAATGTAAATGTTTACAAGGAATAAGAATGGTACACAGAATCATACATTTCCTTTGTTTCGCTCATTTCACTCGAACGCTTGGGGAGTTTTTATAAGGATTTAGTATGTGAATTTGTGACCCTGATTTTGACTACAAAATACATATATATAGACTTCCTATCTCAACTGCTATGTAACGGTTGCTATTTGACCAGTTGACGCGTGTCTTTGTCTTATGCGCTGTCTTCAGCTATTTGATCAGTTGACGCGTGTCTTTGTCTTATGCGCTGTCTTCAGCTTTTTGAAACGTTGCATCCGTTGCTAGTAGTTGAAATCGAAGTAAAGATGAACCTTTTGGAAACACTTGAAAATACTAAGTTTTTCCCGTGAAATCGAAATCTCTTTCGATATACCAGATGATTTCGATTTATATTAAAATCGAATCGAAAGAAAAACTTTTGACAAGATTTTATCAATTTCTAAATATATTGTCAATATATATTTAAACCATTAATTCATCTTTATTTCATATTTTGTTTCAAACAAAAATATGGAATAACAGTTAGTTCGAATCAATAAAAAATACAAAATAGTCTTTGATTCTACAATCCGTTAGGCATTATAATTCCTGTGTTAGAGGCTCATTTTGCATTTTTTGGGATACATGGTTTGTTGAGGAGAGGTATTTGTGTGACAAGTAGGTAAGTGATGTGGTCAGGAATGAAAATGAAAGTTCAGACAAAATTAAATCCCTAAATCACACAATCCTTAAATTATATTGTTCATTTTCTTCTTCATCCTGGTTTTCAAATCCCTAATCTATATTGTACATTCTTCGATTCGTCTTTGCCCCCATTAGCACATATTGATTTCATACTACAACATGATGAATGCTCATTTAGGGACCAAAATGGTTATTGAGGAAACTCCCTTTTTCTCTCATTTCTTTTCCCTCATTTGTTCTATGGACTAATTTGTTTGTGTTGATTTTCATAAATTCTTTTTCCTCACTGCTGGAAACTGAATTTATATCAAAACATCAATAAAGTCTCAATTAGGGATCAGTTTGACAACACGTGCGACAGATTCAGGGACCAAAATAGTTGTCTACTCTTTAAATTTTAGGGATGTTTGATTTGTAAAAAATAAGTATGAGACAAAAACAAATATTTAATGTATTGAATAACTTTGTCTTATAAGATATTTTGGTGATAAAATGTTTTTTTGTTATTTCATATAACTCTCCGAATATTAAGAATGACTCCTAATAAAAAAAATACAAAGATTTTTGAAAGAGTCGTTCTCTATTTAAATTCTAAATAATATAAAAAAAATACATAAAAATGGTCATCATAGACTAGTAAATAACATTCAAAAGAGACATATTCTAATCAATAACATCAAAATACAACTTAAAACTATAACAAAAAAAAATACAACTTAAAACTTGTATTTTCCTTAAAAAAATAACTTCAAGCTAGTATCATTATCAACTTTCTAGATACTTAAAAAGAGGGAAAATGAATTCAAAGGTCATTTAAGTTTCACCTTTATAACATTTAAGTCTTTAAGTTTTTTAAGTAACAAATAGGTCTTTTAAGTTTCTAATTTGTTACACTGTTACCCTTCCAGTTAATCTCCTCCAAAATATGTTCCTTTTTCATCAAAATTTTTACGATGGTGGAAGTCAACGTTAACTGCCACAGTGCAACAAGATAACTAGAAGAGTAACGGTGCAACAAATTTTTGTAACGGAGGATAACTCAGTGCAACAAGTAAAAAACTTAAAGGACTTAATTAGTGCTCAATTGAGTTTCCATCACAATCCCTTTATCCATCACCACATAATCTTGGATCGTGAATGCCTGGTTTTTAATTTTTAGGAGAAATGAGTTGGAATGTTCAATACATTCAACAGTAGGTATTGATCCAACTGCAGCGACTGCATACAAAATCAGTAATTTTGTATGCTGAGTAGTAAATAAAATTTTAAAGACAAGACAACTTGGGAAAATATGAAAAGGAGTTGGAAACATGAGAAGTAAACAACTCAAAAATATCAATCATTCTGTTTCATGATCAAAGGCATTCATTCAACTTGCAAAAGGAGATTCAAGATCATCTAAAAGTTTTGTGTATGCAGTCTTCCCAATCAATTTTAATGAACAAAACTTCAAACTTCCATCATCAAATGTTGGTATTGGAAATGTACTCTCTTGACAGAAGCAATTCTCTCATGTATACTCTCACCTATATGGAGCATTGACTTTGGAGTCTCCCAATCATATGTTGCCTAATTTTAAACCTAGAGTCTTAAAATCCTACTTCGTCTGTGCCGGTCATGATTGTTGACGACACCGCTTTTCAAACTCTACCTGTTCCAAGAACCCAATTATACTATGTCTATAGCTTCTTACCCCTTTTTGTGACTCATAAAACATGTTTCTACATTACAGCTATGTAGTCAACTTATAATGTTTACCATCCACCGTATATCGTTCCATCTCATACTCTAGGAGTGTTCGGGTTAAGTTTAAGTTGGATTTGACCAAATCTATTATCAAACTAATCAAAATTATTTGGTTTAAGTTGCATCAGGTTGGGTCGAGTTTACCTCAACTGCTGCTGACAAAGACATTACTAACTCATTACCCTTCGATCAAACATCAGACAAAGGCATCATAAACCTGAAAAAGCCTTCCAAGATATATATCCCTTTCATTCTCACAACACATTACCAGAACTATGATTGTATGAAGCCGTAATCAACTAATAATGGTTGGGGGACAAAAGTAGATGATGACAAGGATCAGGCTTGTGTGACTTTAAAGCGGGAAAGTCAGCCTGACTTTGAGCCAATATCACCCATCCAATTAATCATATGAACTAAGATTTGCCACATGTCCTGCACTTTATTTATTTTTTAAATAAACATAAAATTAATCTGAATTAAAGAGAAAGATGAGCAAAACGGCAGAACCTCTTCCACCACTTCATATTTCCTCCCACCGCCTCCACTTACCCTTCCACCTCCCACTGTCGTCGCACCTCCTTCAATTCACTCTCCACTGAAACCGATCTCTGATTTGTCGACACCAATCTTCGCCGTCGCCGGTGTTTAGAACACAGCCATTGACATTCAAAAAATAAGCATTCGATGAGACTGATTTACAAACTTGATTTATTGTTTCATTGGATTGGAATTTGAATTAAGAAACAAATTTTCCATTATGATATTAAAGATGAAAACAATAACATCAAATTTAAAAGACAATAAGCATGATTTGATTTCTGTTTGTGAAATAAGCTGTTCATTCCTGCAAAAAACATAGATCTGCAACATGGGGAGAGATGGCCGTGAAAGGAATACTGGGGGCGCCAGCGACGGCAAGAAGGACGACGGCGGAAGTGTGGTCACCGTCACCACGAATAGGTCGAACAAGAAGCAAAAGGAATGGATCACTGCTCTCGAATTGTTTTTCTGATTTTTTAAACAAAATTAAATGAAATGACACGTGGCACAGTATAGAGCGTGAGATTGATCTAATGGATATGATGAAGCCAAAGGCAGGCTGCCTTTCCCTCCCTAAAGTCATGTAATCCTTGTCCATGATGACAATACTATTCCTTTCCTACATAAAAGGGAGAAGATCATAGAGAGAAGATCCATTTTAGCAACTATCTAAAGGGTAACTACATATTCTCCAAAATATAAAACACAAACAACACTGAACCATGACTGGTCAAAATTAAAAAGGCCACAAAACTGTTTAATGACATTGTATGAGTAATAGAAAAATATTCAAAAATTAAAAGTTTGCTTAAAAGGATAATGTGTAGAGACGTAAGGGAAAAACAGCTAGGCAAATAACATTCAACCTTAAAGTTTCAATCATTAAATTGGGTAAACCTGCCTACATAGTTTGTTTATACTACTATGGGTTCCTGATTGAACAAACATGGAAAGAGTACTAACACCATAAGAAATCATACCCTGACCATTAGAACTTTTCTATATCTACCCAACTTTGGTGCTCCGGTCCAAATTAGCAAATAAAACAAGTCAGCTAGACCATCCTCTATCTTAGCATAGAAAGAATAAACACTTGAATTTTAAGAACTAACAAGCTAAGGTTACATAAGATCATGAAGTCACCTATTTAGTCAGTGGCATGCCATTGTTTTCCTCTGAGAATGCAAGTTTCATTTTTTCCTCATATAGCTTTAATAGATAATCAGAATCCTCCTTAAAGCTGAAAACAAACTTGTTCAAGAACAATTTCTCATTATACCTAAATGGTGTAACTAAGCTTGCATTCTTTTCTCGCAAACCTTTCATCAAAAGAAATTGCAAAACTGAGGCCCTTGGAATGATCCTTTTATGTAAACTAAAACCAAACATATGTGGACATTTAGTAAGTGCCAAGGAATTCCAACGCAATTGGTTGACCCAAAAACTCATCACCAAATTAACCTTATCAATTGAAGCCAACATCAAATTAGGATACGACCTAAATGCTTGAAAAACAGCTTCATCAGACCATCCCCATTTTTTAAAGGTATCAACTTTCTCATCCCATAGTTTTTTACTCATACCTTTCTTGGCCATCAAAGCAATCCCAAAATTAGTCTTTGAAGGATTAAACCCTAAACCCTTAACTTCCTCCAATGACTTAATCATATCATTTGAACCAAATATAGATGGCCTATTTTGACACAATGTAGCAATGGCAGAATCACAAACTCCAAAATCAGTCATCAAAATGATATTAGCCACAATACGGTCATATGGATACTTATCTAATAAATCTGAATGTATAATTAAGGAAACAATGACATCCTTGTTGGTTTTCAAGAACCTACTTAATAATTCAAAAAGAGGGATTATTCGTTTCTTCAAGCTACTTTGTAAAATTGCAGGGTTTGCAGTTAAGAATGAAACAATATCAGAGGCAGAAAGACCTTTGGATAGAAAAAATTGAAACTTTGACAAAATTGCATTGTGGGGTTCCGATGAAAGTAACCAAGGTTCTTTTCTGATGATGGTGCGTATGTTGGAGTCTGAAAAACCATGGTTTTTAAAGAATTTGATAACTGAATTAGGCTTTTCTACGGTATTGAAACGAACCTGTTTATTGTTGAAAGCTTTGAGAGCTGATTCAGTTGAGAAACCAAAATTGTTGATTAGGTATGATACAGCAAATGGTTGTGACTCTGAATTTGATTCTGATGCTGTTGTTGCTGTGATGGTGCAGTATCTGAATCTGAGTGAAATTGGGAACGAAGAGTGTTTTTGAGAAAGAGGATCGAATTTAGGGTTTGTTGTGATTAACCCTAAAACAACATTCGGTGGGCATAGAAACAATTTCGACATTGCTTGGAACATTAAGAGTTCAAAATTTTCTCTCCATTGCAAGAGGATAAGAGTTCAAAATTCTCTGTTTTTTTTATACTGTATTAATCAGAGATAATTTAATCTATAATAATATTGTCACATCTCATTCTCATATGTCACCTGCTCTCTAATCATTTTTGTAATCAATGTAATAATTTTTGTAATCAATGTTATTTTTGTAATCAATGTAACAATTCAAACACCATTTTTCGGTTGTGTTGACCACTATTACTTCATGAATTTAATTATTGTGTAATGTCGGTGTAATATTTTTTTACACATACATCCAATAATACATCAACATATCATGCATTGTGTTTAAAAACAAATGATACGTCACGTTCATTAAATGATGTGGCAACACATCATTGGATGCATGTGTAAAAATCTTTTACACTGACGGTGCACAACAATTAAACTCTGATGATTAGGCACAACCAGTGACATGATTACAAATCATTAATATATTAAAAAAGTATAAATAATTAATAGAGTATAAATAATTAATAGAGAAGTAATTAACAAAATCTATATAAATAAGGAAATATAAAAAAAAAATAGGACAAAACTTACATGCATTTCCATACATGCATTTCTTACTTTTCCTCTCACAAAGAGGTATTTTTTTTTATTAAAAATAATTTTCTTTTATTTTTTCAAATGAAAAAACACAAATAACCACCTCTTTGTGAGTAGAAAAGTAAGAAATGCATGTATGAAAATGGATGTAAATTTTGTCCAAAAAAAATATAAAAAATGTGAGTTATGGATAAAAGAAACAAAACAGGTGTTGTACACTTTATTAGTAGTATTATTTTTTTTCAATTGTTCCTATTTATAGAATAAAATAAAACCATTTTTTTTGGGACATTAGAATAAAATTTTAAAAAATATGTTACTTTCTTTCCCATTGCTTGTGTTAGAATAAAATAAAATCATTCTTTTTTATCAATTTCAATTTTTATGTGAACAGTTCGATAAATAGTACATTGACCTATTTGTTTTTTTTTGTATATTAACATATATTGTCAGAGGTTTATTTTTATTAGTAATGTCTACGCGATATATTTTTTAATCATATATTAACATATGACATATTTTATAATTCTTATGAGAAACTATATTTTCTACTCATAAATTTTTACGGAGACTAATATTTCTGTTCATTTATTAGTGCGAAGAATTATATTTCTATTCAAATTAAAGAACCTAATGATGAGTCCGACTAACAGAGACGCGATTAGATCCGGCAGAAACTTGGAATCCCAATTGATGGGTACATAAAATCATTTTGAGAAACTCTTTGATATTACGTTGTCCACAAAGGCCGTAATTTTTTATATATTTTTAATTTTCAATATATCTTCATTATTTTTTTATCATAAGTGTCATTTTTAATTATTAAAACATATAAGATTCTAAATATCTATGTTGCACGGGTGCGGGTACGGTACCGGTATCCGGTACCGGTACTGGTACGGGGTACGCCATTTTTAGAAAAACTAAGGTACGGGTACGTCCCTATAATTTTTTTTAAATATAATTATATAAATCAAATAATAGAATTATATTGTTAAAATAAATAATTAAACATAAAAAATATCACACCACAATTTAAAAGTAATTCAAATTGTTCAAAAACATCAAAATATGAAATTAAAAAGCAATTAACTCAAAAATAGTCAATTGTTTCCACCTCCATCATCACTAAAAAGAGCGGCCTCTAGTTTAGGTTTATCGTGAGAAAGACTAGCAATTTCAAAAATATCAATTATATATTAAATAAATCTCATTTATCTCTACGAATATTCCACATTTTTGTTGTTTTTTCATTATAAGTATTATTATTTCACTTTCTCGAGAGAATACGAAGATTTGTATGAATAAAAAAACTAGATCTTCAATTCTCTTTGAATTTAGTCCATTCATTTTTAATGAATGAGTGAATAATTCTAATGGCTGCTTTTTTATTGTTTTTTAGCATTAGGTGCTACTTTTATATTATACAAAAATAAAAAACCTAAATATTTATATAAAAAAATAAATTAAAGAAAAAAAAGAAGAAAAAAAATAGTGTTTTTTTGGATTGGTGTACCACGCGCGTACCACAGATGTACCACTCGTGTACCCATTACAAAAAACAAAAAAAAATCTAGACGGCGTCGGTGCGTACCGGGGGAGTACCATACGCGTACCGGTACCCGGTACGTACCCGGTACCGGTACTTTATCAAAAATGGAGTACACATGCATCATAGCTAAATATTTATGTTATTGTAATTAATTATCCCATCATCAATTAAAATTTTAATTTTTCAGTTTAAAGTAAAATATAGTATTTATAAGTCAATAAATCTAGAAACACATTTTTACTCGTGCTTGGCACGGGTCTGGATAATAGTTATTATGATTTTGGTATATAAAATAAATTCATCTAAAGCTATTTTTAATAAATTATAGTATGTTTAATTATTATGTTTTAATTATTCAAATTTTTATTATAATATATATCAAGTTATTATAAAAACAAAAAAGAATATATTGAAAAGTTGATAAATTTATTCATGAGGACGAAAGTTGATAAATTTAACTTATTGATATATGCTAAGAATTTAATTTATATACACTGGTAGTAATTTTACACATACATTCTCAATAATATATTGATACATTTTGTATTGTATTTATAAAGAGTTTAATTGTTGTGCACTATCAGCATAAATTTTTTTTACGAATGCATTCAATGATGTGTTGCCACATCATTTGATGAATGTAATACATCATGTGTTTCTTAACACAATACATGCTGTGTTAGTATATTAT
Source organism: Trifolium subterraneum (assembly GCA_951799995.1). NCBI lineage: Eukaryota > Viridiplantae > Streptophyta > Magnoliopsida > Fabales > Fabaceae > Trifolium > Trifolium subterraneum. Next base: position 33,311,161 of record OX637468.1, read on the forward strand.
TGGACGCATGTGTAAAATAAGTTTACACTGATAGTGTATATAAATTAATTTCATTTATAAACACATTGAAGTAGCAAAACAAGAAAGGGGGATTTGAATTGTGAACCTTTTAAAATACGCCTATAAAAATTATCACAAACAATATACCCAAAGAGTATTCTTAGGTTGTTAGTTTAAATCAAGGATTCAAAATATAGCAGAATGGAGAACGTTCTCCCAATCACTCTCTGACAGTATATATTAATAATAACTTGTGATTTGTGTGATGTGTGTTTGCATAAATTAAATAAGAGTAAAGGGAAGAGAATGCACACAAACAATTTATCCTAGTTCACCCAAAACCTGAAGGTGCGTGGAGAAAACACAAGAAGGGGGGGGGGGGGGGGGGTTGAATTGTGTTTTAGATATTTAAAAACTTTTCAAGATATTTAAATCTATCAGAGTCCTTAAGCACAGCGGAATAGTTAACACAATCAACTTGAATCTAAGTGAATGATGAAGGAGTAAATGAGAGAGAGAGAAAGAGAGAAAGAGACACAAGAAATTATACTGGTTCCCCTCACAAATTGAGAGTACTCCAGTCCCCTTGCACTTCCAAGGGATTTCACTATAATCACTAAGATTACAATTCAGATGCTCAAGCACACAAGCATGAGACTTCCTTGCTCAAGTCACACAAGACAAGAGACTTCCTTGCTCAAATCACACAAGATAAGAGACTTCCTTGCTCAAGCACACAAGCATGAGACTTCCTTGCTCAAGTCACACAAGACAAGTGACTTCCTTTGCTCAGAGTCACACAAGACTAAGAGACTTCTTTTGCTCTAATCACTAAGATTGAGACTTTTCCAATTACTCACGCAGGAGTAATACTAACTTCTAAGCTTAAACTTATTACAAGATAATAACTTCAGAGGCTTGAGCTAGTTTCAATTCTCACTTAATTTGAGAGATATTTGCTATTACAATTCTTTATTCTCACTTGATTCTGAGAGATGTATTCAATGAAAGTTCGTTAGTTATCAATTCTTTCTTTTGCATATTTATATGAGTTGAGAAAGACATTGAGACGTTGGAGAAATTCCGGTTGCAAAGTGGACAGCTGTAGCCTTTGAATATCCTTTGAATAAAGCCATGTCTTCTTCGCAGTTAAGCTTCACCTTTACTGTTTGTCCAAAATACAATAATAATGTACAACTAGCTCCTAGAGAGAGGTCACATCCTTTGTGACCGTTGCAATTAGTTGTCCTTAAACAAATCATCAGGCTTGATAAGAGTAGTTGATGACTAGGGGAATTTCCTTTGCTTCTGATGAACCTTTGATGTCTTTGAAGTCTGATTGGTCTTGAATAAATGGCCTCTGATAGTCCTTCGTATTTCAGCTTCTGAACGTCTTCATATTCTGAATAACTCTTGACTAGCAGATAGCTTCTGAACTCTTATAGACATCTTGATCCTATTTGAGCTTCTGAATAAATGTAGCTTCTGACCACGTTTTAGCTTCTGAACTCTTTCAGAGTGTAAAGATTCAGACTTCCATTAGGTTCAATCAGAGCATAAACTAAGTGTGCTCTTGATATAACTTTGGATTCTCCTGCACACTTAATTTAAACATTAGTAACATCAATTGTCCATTTAATACTTTTTTATCATCAAAACTCAAGGGTGTGTACTAAGACACATTTTGTTCCAACAAAACCTTGAGCTAGTCTAGTCCCCACGCTCCTGTGAGATTGTCCACTAAGAGATGCTAATGATCTCAAGTTACACTTCTTCTTGATCTAGATCCAAGACCAGAAATTCTTCTAAGCCCTACAAGCTTGATCTACCTAAGTCACACTGACTCTGAAGGTGTCACTCAATTAGCAGTTACGTACTAACTTGAGCCAATATTACAATGATGGAAGATTGGTTCTCAAAGCCTAATCACTCAAGACAATATTGAGAAGCTTTGAAAATGGATGAAAACTCTCAGTTCACTCAATGGATATTCTAATCCTAGATATTTAAATTACACATCTGAGTGAGAGAGATAAAGAAGAGCTCTTGATAAAAACTTGTATCACAAAGACAAGTAGTGTTGAAATGTTGTAGTGAAACTCTTGCTCTTCAATGTTGCCAAAGACTTCTATTTATAGGTGAGACTTGTTCTGGGAGTCTTGGTCACGAAGTATATCCGTTATAAGCTTGAAAATAACGGCTAGTAGCTTTGCATTTGACAGCTCATGTTCTTTGGTGAAGAAACTGATCGTTCTAAGAATGCTCTCCAAAGTTTCTTCTTCTGACTTTTGAAAGAGGAGTCTTGGTCACGAAGTATATCCGTTAGAAGCTTGAAAATAACGGCTAGTAGCTTTGCATTTGACAGCTCATGTTCTTTGGTGAAGAAACTGATCGTTCTAAGAATGCTCTCCAAAGTTTCTTCTTCTGACTTTTGAAAGAGGAGCGTATGGTGAGCTGGTGTTGAGCTGTATAATTGATGTATGTTGCTTCTTCAACAAGAAAAACCGTTGTGCAACTTTTAGGCACATTTTAAACAGCTGTATGTGAACTAGTATCTTTCCAAATAAGTACATTCTCTTTCCAGCATCGCTCTGAGAGCGTTCTCCAAAATCTGGGAGTGTATGAGTTTGTTCATTTTGGAGAAGAAAGGCTAAAGCACGTAAAGGCCAGCTGTAGTAGATAAGAATAGCAGTTGTAGACTGTACTTGATGTCTCATAAAGTAGTGTTGCAAGTACAAGCTTCATTGGAGAAGGTGAGATTACTTTGGAGAATGTTCTTTCTTTATTCATTCCAAGTACAAGTCAACTCAAGGAAGATGTAGTGCTGTCTAAATCTCAATGGTTCATAAATAATCAGTCCAACCAATATGTGACAATGTTCTTTTGGATATTTGTTCATTTGCATGTGCTTGATCCTTGAACTTGGCAAATGTGGTAACTTCACTAGTCATCCAAATATTCTTTGCCTTAAATGAACTCATGGACTATAGAGATCTTGTGAGTTAAGCCCAAGATAAAAGTGTTCCTTTGTCTTGTACATGGTTGACTTATGAATAAGTGATTTTGCATTGAATGGTCATATATTGGATTGTAGCGCAAGGTTCAGAGAGCGATCTGAGACTGATCCTGAAGCTTTTATTTTTACCAAAATAAAAGAGTGATATTTGATCTAAAAGCTCAATTGTTCCTATCTTAATTAAAAACACTCAAGAGCACTTGTTAGATATCAAAGAGACCAGAATTACACTTAAAATATAATTAAGAGGTTTGTTATCTTTAAAACATCAAATTGGTATTTTGCCTCAACAACATGACGTGTCACATTCATTAAATGATATGTCAACACATATTATAAAAATAATCATATGTCAACACATCATTGGAAATGCATGTGTAAAATAATTTTATAGTGACAATGAAAATAAATTAAACTCTTTTCTTTCTATTTTTATGCGTATTCATTTTTTTCCTATGTTCTCTCTATAATTTTTTTTAGGGTTAAAAATGTTTTTGGTCCCTACAAAATGGTAACCTTCTAAGTTTATTCCTTACTTAATTTTTATTATATTTTTAGTCCTTGAAAACTTATTAAGCATTTTGTTTTGATCCTTACGTTTAAGTTAACTTGTATTTTTGAATGATTTCTTCACATGTATGTTTAGAACATCATAAAAAATTCATCTTGAAAAATGAGTTAAAAATTTGATTTCTAAGCATGATTTTTGTTATGTTTATCTTGAACTTTTGCGGTTTAAAAAATACACAGTTAATTCATATCATATTAAAAAAATTCTAAATTTTAGTAAATAAATTTTATATGATATTTTAAATATGCAGATAAAAAATCATTAAAAATTTTACCTTGAATACATTCTACCTCAAATTGAAGACTTGTTCATAGAAAATGAAGTTTTTTATCATGTGAAAAGTTAGCTGGTAGCTTATAGGTAAAAAAACTAGCTTATAGCTGGTAGTTTATAACTGAAACGTGTTTGACAAATTTAGCTGTTGTAAGTACAAAATGACATAAAAGTACATGATTATTGGGTTGTTATTATAATTTTAAAAAATAAAAAATGAAAATAATATGGAATAAAATGTAAAATGCTATAAACTCATACGCTACGTGTTACCAAACACGTCCATTTTTTTCGAACAAGCTTATAAGCTAGTCCAATAGGCCATAAGCTAGCTTATTGGACTTACCAAACACACCTTAAATATCCTGTCTTTCCTATATAAAACAATGTGTAGAGGAAAAAAAACACCAAAATCATTTGGAAGAGTTAATTTTAAATATAAAAGATAAATCTTTCTTAAGAAATGGTGTGAATGTATGATGACTCATGAGTTCAAACTGACGGTTGGAATAGTAAGGCACATAAGAAAGTCTCAATTGAAACATCTGATAAATGATTTTGTTGCATAGATGGAACAAAATTTCTTCACAATGCTTCAATCAAACAAAAATTTCATCCATTATAGGCGAGATTCATGAGAAAAATCTTTCCTTTCAGAGTGAACAAAATGTAATAGCAGAAACAAAATACAAGGTAAGTTGTTGATTTACTTCTTAATAGTAATAATGGCCAAAATTTTGCAAGAGGTCCATGTTAAGATGTGATAATTCATAGTTAGTTGTAAGTGGTTAGGAAGTTAGTTACAACTTGGTTGTTGAGTTAGTTACTAAGTGTGTAGTTTACTTGGCTCACAAGCAAGTGTAGGTAACCACTATACATAAACCTTTGTAATGTGATTTCAATTATAAACATATTACTACTAACTCTTCTCTCTTCAATTCAGTTTTAGAAAAAAAATTCATTTTTCATATTTCCCTATTGCTCATCTTGTTCCCTTGTTCATTGTACGCACGCCTAAGCACAAGAGACTTTGCTGCGCCAATAGTCCAGAGGTTAAATTCCAATTACATGCTCCAGAAATTACTCTGCCAGGTTATACATGACAAGGTCACAAGACAATATTCGGAAGTAGTTAAGGAAACAATTGTGGTCCAAAATGAAGGTGTGAAAAACACAAGAAGGGGGGTTGAATTGTGTTTTTTAAAAATTCTTCTAGATTCAAGAATCTATCAGAGTCTATTTTGCAGCGGAGGAGTCAAAACAACAATCAGTAAATCAGAGAGAGTAAGGAAGAGATGAACACAAAATTTATACTGGTTCCCCTCACAAAACGAGAATACTCCAGTCCCCTTGTACTTACAAGAGAGTTCACTATAATCACACAAGATTACACAATTGCTCAAGCACACAAGCAAGAGACTTCCAAATGCTCCAGATCACACAGCAAGAGACTTCCAATGCTGAAGCACACAAGCAAGAGACTTCCAATTTGCTCAAGTACACAAGCAAGAGACTTCCAATTTGCTCAAGCACGCAGACAAGAGATTTCCAATTTGCTCAAGCAATAAAGCAAGAGGCTAGCTTAATTTAAACCTAATGACTAAACTCTATTACAAATGTAATCAAAACTTCAAAATCTTGATTTTGGAATTCAAGCAATTCAGAGATGTAGTCTTGTGCAAATATCTTCTTTTAAGCTCTTGGTGAGAACACTTCTTTGTGCAGTTGATATGAGCTTTTGTGTTTAACGAAATCTTCTATCTTTTTTCGTTTATGCACTGGTTCGTTCTTTACAACGACACTTTGTCGATTCAAAGAGGTCTTCAATTTATAGACGGTTTGAATAGAGACGTTTGAAATGTGACCGTTGAAAGTATAGCAGTTTGCCAGGAAAGTTATTCTTGTCTTTTTCCCAAAATAGGCAAACAACATTTGCTCCTTTCTTCCTCGAAAGTAGATGCTTGCACAGAAGAGGTAATATTGTACTGTTGTCTTTAACTCCCTTTTTGACTGATTTAGACGACATGAATTTGCCTTTGCATTTGTCATCTCGTCATGTCTTTAAGCGTAACGGGAATATCTTGAGACGTGGCCTTATCAGAATTGTTGATGTTAAGATCGTCGTAGCTTCTGAGTGCATACAGTATGGCTTCTGATAGACTCTGTCACATCCCGTTTTTATTTAATTATTTATTTAATTTGATTTATTTATTTAATTTCATATTGTGTGATTTATTTAAATATGTGGCTTTTAGTGTAGTGGTGTGATTAGAATAGTAGTGTTTTTAAGAGGTGTAAATAGAGAATTAGAATGGGCTTATGAGGAAGGGCAATTTAGTAAATTCAGGAGGAATTAACCTAGGTATAAGTTTGGAAACTTAGTGAGAGAAAGTCATTTGTCACATTTTTGTGAAGAATTAGAGAGAGAAAGTCTAGAGAAGAAGGAGAGGAGAAGAACATAGAAGAGGAGCTAAGATAGAGATTTGGAGGAGCTAATTCTTGAAGAATTAGAGGTAAGAGAGTAGTTTCATATAATTTGTGGGTGATAAAGAGGGAGGAGAAATCATGTTCTCTTTGCCCAAACCCTCTCACCCTTTGCTATGCTTAAAGTTAGCATTTGTATGTTTTTATATGAATCAAAATGCTTCCTTTTGTAATGATTTCGTGATATCTATGTTATGTGATGCTAAAAGTACTTGTTGATGGTTTCAATTTTGAGAATCAAAGTATGTTCATATGAAATTATAGTTTTTTGAGTTTTGAATGAAAAATATGCATAATCTTTGATTGGTGATGATTTTGGTGTTTGTAAGAGATGAAACTTGTACTTCTATGTATGATAACATGTTTATAATCTAAAGGAAACATCTTTTTAAATCTGGAACAAGTTTTGGGTGATTTGGTAGTGGAATCCGAAAGGTCACGAAAACAGAGCAGCAACTTCTGGGTATCGTCGCTGCAGCGAGAGCTAGCGAGGGAAACCTGCTGATGCTCGCTAGTGCTCGCCAGCCGACCTTGTTCTGTCTGACTTGCATCGCTGCAGCGAGAACTAGCGAAGAGATGGCGAAGGTTGCCAGATTCCTCGCTATGACTCGTTACATGGCGAGTAAGCTTCTGACTTGCTTCGCCAGAGCTCGCTATAGCGAGAGCTAGCGAAGACAGCCAGATTTAGTTGATTATTAATTGATGATGATGATAGTTGGTGTGTAGGTTGCTAGTCTTATAAAGATACATGAATGATGATAATAATTCTATATGAGTGTTGTGTAATGGATGATGATGAATTGAATTGATCTCAAATTATGTGTATGTATAAATGTGTTGGAATGTATATGATATGATAAGATGAATGATGATGCTTTTCATATACTTGTCGAACATGTATAATGATATTGATGGTGGATTGTAATGAGTATGTTAAAGTGTATGTGTATGAATATGCTTATATGTGTATGAAATATTGATGGTGAGTTGGTGATATCGTGTATTAATACATGAAGTGTTGGTGAATATATCGTGATACATCATTCATGCATAAGTTGTGTCAATTGATGGTGATAATAAATGGTGAAGGGATTCTTGTATCCTATATAGATGGTGATATGGTACCACATGTAGACATGTCTAGGACATACATGAAGGTGACATTAGATGCATTAGGAAGGTGAACCTCATTTGTGTTGATGTGATAATGATGCGATATTTGAATAATGGTGTTCTCATTGAATGTGCATTTATCTTGTTGATTGTTACATATAGATTGAGTATATGTATATGCCTTGTTGATGGAGATGAATTGGTATTATATGCATGTTGGTTATGCGGATAGTAAATGAATGTGTATATGTACGCATTGTATATGTTGAATTGGATTTAATGTTAGTAATTTACTTTCATTTATTCCAATGCCAATTATATGTACTAACTCTCTATTTCTTTTGTAATGGATCGTTGGGTGATTCAGATTCTCAGGCGTGAGGATTTGCTTTGCTTGCTTAGGAGGAGTACCCGACATTGTTGCCAAGTATTCGGGGTGAGGAGTTATGTCTTAATATTAGTGTAGTACCCTTGTCCATTACTCTGAAGGATTTGTAACACCATGTTGGGGTTTATCCTTATTGTTGGGTTTTGCCTAGTGTCGTTGTTAGACCTTGTTATGTATGTTGGTGTAAGGCTTATGCCAAGTACTTAATTGCCTATGTATTTGATGATGAGATATTGGTAGGTGATTTATGTGGATGTTGACTTATTATTGTTGAACTTAATGAATATTCAGTCGTTGACTTATTTATAATTTTATTATTGAATCATGACTTGTAGGATGAGGTTTTATTATTATTTCCGCTGCAACGTGTGTGATGAGCATGATATATGTTTGGCTTATATGCTATGATTGATTGATGATTTTCACATGTAACGCTCTTCTTGTGTCTACTTGCGTTTTATTTATTTATTTGGTCGAAATTTTTGGGTAGATATAAGTAGGGTGTTACAGGCTCTTATGGCTTCTGAGAGTCTTTGTCCTCTGAAAGGTTGTAAAGCGCTTCTTGGTGAACTCAGACCTTCTGAGTCATTCAAATGCTTATATTCTGTTCTTGACTTACTCAGATTCTATCTTCTTTCTATCTGCACACTTCAAGTAAATTATTAGTGTTCACCATCTTAGCAATAATACTTTGTTATCATCAAAACCTCATTAGGTTCATAGGGTTTGTTTGGGAAACCTTTCTTGTTCCAACAATCTCCCCCTTTTTGATGATGACAAACATAAATATTAATTGCTAATTTGTTATTGTAATAATTTATCATGTTCTCCTCAGATTTGGAGTTTTGCAAGCTCCCACTGATTCGGATGCACTATAGGGTTAGGTTTGTAAGCTCCCCCTACGTTTATCCATGATTAATTAAAACAGTTTAAGAACTAATCATTATATCTTTAGATCAAATCTTCATACTTTGACACTCAGAGGCTAGGTTTCTAAGGTCTCCCCTATGTTATGTAAGACTAAGACAAGTTCGCAAGTCGTCTTAAGTTTTACGTATGATATTCCAGTCATAAGATTACAATTAGATCTCCTTCAGTTTATAGCTAAATTTTAATCAACAGAAAACGACTTAACATATACTGAAACATAAATGCTGAATTTAAATAGAATTCAATTACTTGTTAAGCAGTTTCAGTTACTTGGAATTCATTTAATCGTGAGCACAAAAACTTTCCCTTTATTTGAAAATGAATGCTAAAACAAATGCAGTTTTTAATTTTTTTCTCCCTTTTTGAACTTCTTACCCTTTAAGAAATATTTGCTCACCAATTCTCCCCATTTCTCAAAAGAGAAAAAAGAATTTATGTTTTCTGCTACTCTGGCAATTAATTATCCAACAGTTTTCAAGTTTCTCTAAACTTAACTTATTACTTTGCCACTTAATTACTCCAATTAGCAATTAGTTACCCCTACGTTTTTCTCCCCCTTTTGTCATCAGTCAAAAAGGATGGTACGAACATAGATGGTAAGCGTGCAAACCAATGTGGTCAAGTTGAAACAGTTTTGGACAACCAAAGAGCAATAAATGGGAGAACAAATATCTAATATGACTTAACTAGGGTTAGAAGGCTATAAAAAGGCATTATTCTTTGTCATTTCATTCATACTAAACAATCCAAAGAACAAAGTTTTTAGAGAGAAAAACATTTGAGGTACAATGAGAAGATCATCACGTAGAATAGCAGAATTTCAAAAGAAAGTTCAATCAGAAGCTACTAAGGAGAAACGTCCAAAGCCTGATTCTAAGCCTGAAATCAGTGAGATTTCATCTGATTATGAGAAAGCTAGCACTATGAGTGTGTCTGCTAGTGAGGAAGAATCTCAAATGTCTGTAGAGTCCAAGGTTGAGAGTTCTAAAACACCAGAGGCAGAATCTAAGACTAGTTCAACACAGACAGAATCTGGTTCTGCTTAGTTTTTCAGTGTTATGTATCCAAGCATGTTAGGCTTTTAAAATTTCTTTTCTTTTGATTTTCATTGTCATCTTACATTATATGTTTTTCTCATTGTCCTTTTAGAAGATATGATAAACATTATAAATATGCCAAAGAATATAATCATAAAGATCAAACATATTTAAGTAGAAACATTTTATCATAACCAAGATATTTAAGAACAGTTTTATGCATGTGATGTAATACAAACAAGTTTGAATAAAATCTAACCATTTATGCAGACAATATTCTTAGACAAAGGATGTGCTCAGTTTAGAAGTTTAATACAAACAAAAACAACAAGGTACAGAAGAAAATTCTTAAAAGAAGGTTAAAAAAAAATTCAAGAACAGTCTTCATCTCTTTTGTTCTTTCATCCCGAGCATCCATTCATCTCATCCAATCTTTTCTCTCAGCATTCCTAACTTGATTACTTGTTGAAGTCTCCAAACTATTTACACGAGTATCTGTATTCCATTTCTGACACCATCTCTGTATCTTCAAACAAAATTTTCTTTTCCCTTATCCAAACGAAACTGAAGTCATCACCATTTGATGAACTTTACCAGTGTCCATGTTTTCTGCTTCTAATTCAAAACCATAAAGTTTCCATAACATCATAATGCATCTCATTCTCTATTGTTGGTGAGGTTCAAAAGCTGGGGTTAAGACATTCAAGATCCTCAGAGTACCCTAATGAATTCTAAAGTGATGCCATAAGCTTCTGATAGAAGAAATCATTAGAGACAGAATCAAGAGATACAGGGAATGGTGGATTGAATTCGGAAAGGTTGAAGGTTTTGTTATCAGATTCTGAGTAATTAAGAAATGGAGGTGTGGTGTCAAAATCTGATTGAGTCTGTTGGCTGGTCAAAGGTTGATGATGGTTCTTTAGAAGTGGGTAGTATGGGGTTGACTATAGTAAGTGGTTCTTGAATTTCAGATAGATTCTGAGTGGTTGATTTGTTTGGGATTTCATCTAGAAACTTTAGATTTATTGTTGCATTTGATTCTGAGAACAATATTTGAGCTATATTCTCAGAATCTGGTGTGATATGGTCACTAAATGAGATCAAAGAGGTTAGAGAATGACACACATTAGATTTAGGAAGATTTACATAATCAGAAGCAGAAATGGTTACCTTTTCACCAACCCTTTTTAGTTGTTCTTGATGTTCTGCTGACTTGATCTCCTCTTGAAGTTCTGTCCATTTCAATTTCTTTGAGTCTGGTTGGTCTTCTGATATTTCTTCACTTGATATCCTTTTGGATATTTTTCTTAATTCTTTTCTGTCCAGAGCCTCTTTGAATTTTAAGAAACAAGTTTCCATCATACTATCTGGTCCCCTAGGATAATCTTTGAGCTTCCTTGGATTAACTTTGGTGAGAACCATAGGTTCTGATGAAACATTGAAGCACTTGATAAATCCATGTCTTTCAAGGAACCTTGTCTGGAGTTTTGATGGAGGATGGATTGTTTGAATCAAGGGAGAGTTGGTTTTTACTAAGTTATCAATAACACCAGATTGATAGAACAGTTCTGTCAGCAATCGTGGATGTCTAATAGATGTCTTCTTGTCTCTTAATGTTTCAGTGATGTTCTTGCAAATATCTTCAAAGATAAATTCCCCAACATTTATCTTGTGGTTTCTCATGGATAGGTAAAGAAACATTTTATGTTCCCAACACAGTTTCTCTGAGACTCTAACAATAGCAGCCCTGAAGATTTCTAAATGTGTTCTTCCCACAACATTCAATCTGCCTCTATCCTGATTGACCATCATAGTTCTGAAACTTCTATTATAATGAGAATTTACTTGAAACTCACTTAGCTTTCTACCACTCGGAATAAATCCACATAGTTGAATAATGTGATCAGCTGTGAATGCAATATTTAAACCAGCAATGTTTGATCTAATTTCCGTAGACGTGAAATCCTTTAGTCCCATCTCTCTTCTTGACTTCCCACTTAGATCTGGAAATTTTTCGATCAAAATTCTTTCTTCTTCTTGAGCAGCAGTTCTGTCAAACACACTTGCTCGCATCCAGAAAAATTTCACCAGATTGGGATAGGTTGGACCATTTAGAAGATCAAAGTATCTTTGCATTTGTAGAGTCAGCAAGTAGTTTTGTCGCCAGTCTTGTCCATTTTTCTTGAGTTCCATAAAGTCTACAACCTTCTCAGTTATGAGTCTTAGTTCTTTCTAGCTAAAATCAACAGTTTTGTGAAAGCCTCCAGAGATATCTTCTTTTACAGAGATTGAAGGAATCTGAGGTGATTGACTAGATGAGGATGATGCCATTTGTGGAGGATTTTTAATTGTCAGAGATGAAGGAACCAATTTGTAACTAGGAGATGAAAAGATTTGAGACTTGTACTTGGAGACTGACACAACATAGATAAACGGGTACAAAAAAAATGTGATTGTATGATGTGGCAATTTATAATGCATATGGTTTTGACAAAAATGGCGGGAAAACCTAAACGATTAGAATTCAGAAGTTTTTCATCATTAACTGCATTATTATCCAATTAAAATTAAGACACGTGGTGAATCACGTATTTAGTAACTGTCACTTAGGCGAAGAATAATCAAATTTAAAAAAACTTAACCTTTTCCGCTTCCGTGTCAGAGCCACTTATAGCATCGGAATACTAAACATCTCAGAGTCTGATTGCTTCTTAGAGGCACAAATGTCTATCAGAGGGTCTTAGACATCTGCTTCTGATATCATTCAGAGGCTGAGATTGTTCTAGGTGGCAGCAACAAAATTGCTTACATAAGTACTGTGATCACACGTCTTAACTTCTTTCGGCAATTGATTGAATTCTCACATACCTGTTATTCTAGACCTTGAGGACACTGAGGCTCCTTTGAATTTTTGACATTTAGGATTATGCCTCTTGGTTGATTTCCATCAGATTTTTGATGAAGCTCTTTTGATCTCTTGATGGTTCTGAATGACTGTGTCCTCCATTCCAAAACTTCTCTACCAATCATGGTCGAGATCATCATCCCGCCATGATGTCTCTTCATCTTCTTTGTTGAGATGTCCATAGGGATCATATTCACCAGCTTCTGATTCACTTCTTGCTGAGTCATTATCAGATTCTGACTCATAGTTGAGCTCATTTTCATTTTCCTCTATATTCAGTATAGGTTCTTCATTATCAATATAATCCTTGAAAATGATGACTCCTTGTCCTTTGTAAGTGATGTTTCTCCATGAGCTAGGAATTCCCTTGTTTCTTCTTGGAAGATCTGCGGAAAGAATAATTTTATCTTTTGGTACCCATTTTCTGATGGGTCCTTTTGGGTTAGTCTTAGAGCTTTCTATCCAGTGTACACCTTCTGAGTTTTCTTGATTCTTACCCCTAGAATCATAAGAAGTTTGAGCCTTATTTCTGTGACTTTGTAGCTTTCTTATTTCAAAGGTTGATGGTCCTGAAATATTCATATTCTCTGATTTCTCAATCTTAGATTCTGATTCTTTCCAGCCTAAACCTCTGAAATTTTGATAGCACTCAGAAGATGTAGTTGGTTCATTTGCTCTTTTAGATATGAAGGAGGAATAAAGATGAGGAAGTATGATATTTAATCTGGTTTGCTCGGTGTACTTATCACAAATCTCCTGGTAAACACTTTTGTGTTTCATATTCATATGAGATTTAGTAGCACAATGTTCTTCTAGTTCCCTAATTTTGCTCAAGGAATCTTTATATAATTTTTCAAAGTTATCAGATTGTTCACTAAGAAACTTGTTATTTTCTTCTAACTTTTTGCAGTTTTGTGAAACTGTAGAAAGCTTAGATAACATTCTATAACATACTCCACGAAGCTGATTAGCAGATAGAAAGTTGATTACCTGTTCAAATTCTTCTGACTCTAGTTCGGAATTATCTTCTGAGTCTGAGAGTGGATCATTAATTTGCCATTAGTGCTAGATTACCTTCATCTTCTGATTCATCACTAGAGAATCTACTGATTTCTTCCCAGATTAGGCTTTGACCATCTACTGACTTTCCTTTCTCTTCTGAGAGCTTCCACCTTTGAAATTTTCTTGTGAATCTTTCAAGTTAGTCATCGTTCTGATCTTCTAGGACAGGTTCTGGTAGACATCTTTCTCCTTCTTCTTGTTTTGGCTCCTTGAAACTTTCCTCTTGTGTGAGGTTGCATTCCACCCATTCTATCAGTTGACCAAGGTCTTCTTCAGATTCACAGCTTTGCTCTTCTGATGCTCCTTTTTCTTCTTTGACAAGATTGTCTTTCTTATCACTTCTATCTTTCAAAACCACTTCATGGTTTTTAAGATAGCTTATCAGTGATTCAAGACACATTTTGTCAATGTCTTCTTTTTCTTCAATTCTTGTAGACACATGTTCCCATTCACACGACAAGCTTCGTAGGATTTTCAAAATCTGATCAGTCTTGCTGTAGTGTCTTTTTACTGCTTTTAGACCATCTATAAGGTTTTGAAACCTTATGAACATTTCTTCAATGTTTTCATCTTCTTCCATGATGAATAGCTCATATTGTTGAATCAAGGTGTCTGTCTTGATTTGTTCTTCAAACTTGGAGCTTTCTTCATTTGTCCAACAGAGGTTGTACATCCCTTTGACTTGATTTATCATTCCATTGATAAAGCTTTCTTCGTTGTTAGCGTTGGATGAGCTTTCTTCATGAAGTTCTTCTTCCTTTCTGTCTGAACAATTATCTTCTCTCTCTTGTTCATTGTTACCGTAGAAATTTTGCTTCCACCAACTAAGGTTGGTAAAATCTTCATTTGAAGGATGTGGTAACTTAGACATAGTGTTTTTCAGGATCTACTGTCTCACTGTAAAGTGATTAGTAACAGAACCGGAGCTCTGATACCAATTGAAGGTGTGAAAAACACAGGAAGGGGGGTTGAATTTTGTTTTGACAATTTAAAAATTCTTCTAGATTCAAGAATCTATCAGAGTCTATTTTGCAGCGGAGGAGTCAAAACAACAATCAGAAAATCAGAGAGAGTGAGGAAGAGATGAACACACAGAATTTATACTGGTTCCCCTCACAAAACGAGAGTACTCCAGTCCTCTTGTACTTACAAGAGAGTTCACTATAATCACACAAGATTACACGATTGCTCAAGCACACAAGCAAGAGACTTCCAAATGCTCCAGATCACACAGCAGGGGACTTCACAATGCTCAAGCACACAAGCAAGAGACTTCCAATTTGCTCAAGCACACAAGCAAGAGACTTCCAATTTGCTCAAGCACGCAGGCAAGAGATTTCCAATTTGCTCAAGCAATAAAGCAAGAGGCTAGCTTAATTTACACCTAATGACTAAACTCTATTACAAATGTAATTAAAACTTTAGAGTATTGATTTTGGTATTCAAGCAATTCAGAGTTGTAGTCTTGTGCAGATATCTTCTTTTAAGCTCTTGGTGAGAACACTTCTTTGTGCAGTTGATAGGAACTTTTGTGTTTAACGAAATCTTCTATCTTTTTTCGTTTATGCACTGGTTCGTTCTTTACAACGACAGTTTGTCCATTCAAAGAGGTCTTCAATTTATAGACGGTTTGAATAGAGACGTTTGAAATGTGACCGTTGAAAATATAGCAGTTTGCCTGGAAAGTTATTCTTGTCTTTTTCCCAAAATAGGCAAACAACTTCTGCTCCTTTGTTCCTCGAAAGTAGATGCTTGCACAGAAGAGGTAATATTGTACCGTTGTCTTCAACTCCCTTTTTGACTGATTTAGACGACATGAATTTGCCTTTGCATTGGTCATCTCGTCATGTCTTTAAGCGTAACAAGAATATCTTGAGACGTAGCCTTATCAGAATTGTTGATGTTAAGATCGTCGTAGCTTCTGAGTGCATACAGTATGGCTTCTGATAGGCTCTTCTGGCTTCTGAGAGTCTTTGTCCTCTGAAAGGTTGTAAAGTGCTTCTTGGTGAACTCAGACCTTCTGAGTCATTAAAATGCTTATATTATGTTCTTAAATTACTCAGATTCTATCTTCTTTCTATCTGCACACTTCAAGTAAATTATTAGTGTTCTCCATCTTAACAATAATACTTTGTTATCATCAAAACCTTATTAGGTTCATAGGGTTTGTTTGGGAAACCTTTCTTGTTCCATCACAAAATTCCAAAACCAACATGAAAGGGGAAGCTGAATTTATGCAATAGATTATTGGACTAAACAAACATGAAAGGGGAATGACACTAAAAATGAAGTACTGCATGCCCATAAATGCAAGAAAAATAAACTTTTACATATAATATAGGAAAATTATTTGATGTTGTTAAGACTGATAACTGATAAGCAATAGGATTTTGATGAAATTCCAATCAAAACAATGTTGAGGCAAAATCTCAAATTGATGTTTTAAAGATAACAAACCTCTTAATTATTTTTAAGTGTAATTCTAATCTTTTTGGTATCTAACAAGTGCTCTTGAGTGTTTTAATTAAGCTAGGAACAATTGAGCTATTTAGATCAAATATCACGTTTTTATCTTGATAAAAACAAAAGCTTGGAGAACGGTCTCAGATTGATCTCTGAAACCTGCGCAACATCATTTTCACACAATCAAGGCAAAAGGACTTATGGATAAGTCAACCATGTACAAGACAAATGATCACATTTATCTTGGGCTTCACTCACAAAATCTCTACAGTCCAAGAGATCATTTAAGGCAAAGGTTTCTCTCATGAATAGAGAACTTACTATTTTTACCAAGTTCTATGTTTGAACATGTGAATATTGAGCATATGATACAAGGATATTTTTATACACAATTGATGGAACTGACTGTGTATGGACCATTGAAAAATAGACAGCACATCCTAGTCTTGCATTTGACTTGTACTTTAAAGGAATAAAGAAAGAACATTCTCCAATGTTTGTTTCTCTTTCTCTATGACACTTGTACTTGCAACAAGGACATCTTGGAACATAAAGTACAACCTCCAGCTGCTGATTTTATCCATAACAGCTGGCCTTTACGTGCTCTAGCTTCCTTGCATCAAAGGGAAGAAATTCATTCACGCCCAGAATTTGGAGAACGGTCTCAGACCAATGCTGGAAAGAGAAAACATTCACTTGGAGTGACACCAGCTTGTATACAGCTGTTCAAAGGTTATCCAAAAGCTGCACAACGGCTATACTTGTTTGCTAAGCAATATACAGCAACATTACAGCTCAACAACAGCTATCCATACGCTCCTCTATCATAAGTCAGAAGAAGAAACTTTGGAGATCGATCTCAGACTGTTTAGTTTTCTTCAAAATACATGAGCTGTCATTATGCAGAGCTACTAGCCGTTATTTTCAAGCTTCTAACGGATATACTTCGTGGCCAAGACTCCCTGATCATCACCATCTATATATAGAGGTCCTTGGCAACTTTGAAGAGCAAGAGTTTCCACTACAACTTCAACACTTGTTTTGTGATACAAGTTTTTATCAAGAGCTCTTCTTTTCTCTCTCACTCAGATTTGTAATTCATATATATAGGATCAGAATATCCAGTGAGTGTTTTGAGAGTTTTTCCATCCATCTTCAAAGCTTCTCATAGTGTATTGAGTGAATAGGCTTTGATTATCAAACCTTCCATCATTGTAACCTTTGGATCTAGTTAGTACGTAACTACTAATTGAGTGACACCTTCATAGTCAGTGTGACTAAGGTAGATTAAGCTTGTAGGGCTTAGAAGATTATTTGGTCTTGGATCTAGATCAAAGGAAGTGTAACTTGAGATCATTAGCATCTCTTAGTGGACAATCTCACAAGGAGTGTAGGGACTGGACTAGCCCAAGTATTTTGGGTGAACCAGGATAAATTGTTTTTGTGCATTCTCTTCCCTTAACTCTGATTTAATTTGCGCAAACACTAATCACACAAATCACAAGTTAATAGTTATATATACTGTCAGAGAGTGTTGGGAGAACGTTCTCCAGTCTGCAACATCTTTTGAATATTTGTTTTAACTAACAAACTAATAATATTCTTTAAGTATATTGTGTTTGATAATTTTTATAGGCAATATTTTAAAGGTTCACAATTCAAACCCCCCCTTTCTTGTGAAAAAATTTGCTACTTCAATTGGCATCAGAGCATTGGCTCTAAGGATAAGCATCTAACAAGTGCTAGAGGAAAAGATTCAGGAAGGAAGTAATGGCTAAAAATGCAAAGTTTATATCTGAAGGAGGATCATCAAATAGACCACCTCTATTTGATGGTGATAACTACTACTATTGGAAGGACAAAATAGAGCTCTTTCTTAGATCCCAAGATAACAACATGTGGCATGTTGTGGAAGTTGGAGAATATGTTCCATTGGCTAAAGATTCAACAAATCCTAAACCTCAAGCTGAATGGACAACAACAGAAGCTGATAGAGTACTCCTTAATACTAAAGCTAAATTGTTTATTAAAAGTGCTTTGTGCAGGGAAGAATATGATAGAATAATGGAATGCAAAACAACAAAAGAAACATGGGAAACTCTGCAAACTCATCATGAAGGAACCAACAGTGTCAAAGAAACAAGAATAGACATTGGTGTAAGGAAGTTTGAACTGTTTGAAATGAAAGAAGAAGAAACCATAGATCAAATGTATGGCAGATTCACAAGCATCATAAATGAACTCAACTCTTTGGGAAAAGCATATACTACACATGAAAGAATAAGGAAAATTCTTAGATGCTTACCAAAGACTTGGAGACCAATAGTCACAACCATCACAGTGGCAAAAGATCTCATTAAAGTATCACTAGAAGATCTTATTGGATCATTAAAAGCTCATGAATCTATTCTTCAAGAGGATAAACCCAAAAAGAAGATGATTGCTCTAGAAACTCAATCTGGAGAATGCTCTCAGAAAGATGAAACACTTTGTGAGAATGAAGAATCACTTCAAGAAGATGATGAAGAAGAATTAGCATTCCTATCAAGAAGAATTCAGAGATTGATGACAAGAAGAAATCAACTCAAGAAGAACTTTCAACCCAAAAGGAATGGAGCTAAACCAGAAGTGGATATAAGCAAAATACAATGTTATGGATGCAATCAATTTGGTCACTACAAAAATGATTGTCCAAAGAACAAACAGAAGAAGCCTTTCTTTAAAAAGAAATCCATGATGGCTACTTGGGATGATCTGGAAGAAGCACAATCAGAAGATGAAGAACAAGAAGCAAATGTATGTCTCATGACACACTCAAATGCAGAAGAGGTAACACTGGATCCTTGTTCATCTTGTCAAAAAACTGAACATCTCTTTGATAATTTACTATATGACACTCAAATCTTAAATCGAAAAAATGCTAAACTCAGAGATGAGATTACTGTTTTAACAAAAGAAAGAGATGAATATAAGAAAGAGAGTAATCTTAAAAGTGAAGTTATCAAAGGTATGCAAACTGCTCACACAGAACTTTCTAAGAGATTTGAAATTCTTAGAAATGATCAAAAAGAATGTTCTGAGGTACTAAAAGAAAATGGTATTTTGAAAAGGAATATTTCTAAATTGGAAAATGATTTAACAAAGTTTATTAGCACTACTACAACTTTTGAAAATATTTTGGGATCACAAGCTGGATTTTTTGATAAATCTGGTATAGGACATAATCCTTATCAGAACAGAAAGCTATATGAAAAATGTCTTATTCCAAATAAAGAAAAGAATTTTCAAAAATACAAATGTGATTTCTGTCACAAGGATGGACATCTTGAAGCCTTCTGTTTCAAAAAGAAAGCAAGAAAACAAGTTTTCTATAGAACACCAGAACATTCTCAGAACAGTCTTAGAAACAGAAATTTTAGAAAACCTGTATATAGACACTCTCTGAACACTCTCAGAAGAGATGTCTACAAGAGAACACCTTATAAGAGATCATCTTACTCTCATAAGATCCCTTATAAGAATATTGAGACTAACATTCAAGGACCCAAGAAATTGTGGGTACCTAAAAACTTATTAAACTCAAATGTAGGAATGTCTTCTAACAGTCAAGAGAAGGCCTTGGTACTTGGACAGTGGATGCTCAAGACATATGACAGGAGACAGGAACAACTTTCTATCATTTGAAATAAGAGAAGGTGGATCAGTCACCTTTGGAAACAATGAGAAAGCTAGCATCAAAGGTATAGGTACAATTGGTAAGTCTGACTCTGCTAAGATTGAGAATGTTCACTATGTGGATGGCTTAAAACATAACTTAATAAGCATAAGTCAACTGTGTGACAATGGCTTTGAAGTTGGTTTTAAATCAGACTCATGTGAAATAAAACAGTCTTCATCTAAAAAAGTCCTATTTAATGAATCAAGGATAAAGAATGTTTATGTATTATACTTAGATGAACTACCTCCTGAATCATGCTTTGTCTCACTTGAAAAAGACAAATGGATTTGGCACAAGAGGGCTGATCATGTAAGTATGAAGACCATGTCAAAACTTTCCAAACTTGATCTAGTTAGAGGTTTCCCCGAGATTTAACTCTTGATTATTCTTCGCTTTACTTACCTTTTTGTTCATATGTGCTTTACTTAACTTTTTTCATATAAACCCTAGCCGTCATTGAAATTTCTTTTTATTTTGTTACCCTTTTTCGTTCTTACTTACTACTTAACTTTACTTTACCCTTTTTTTACCCTGACATATGCAGCCACTTTTTCATGAATCTCTTACCTTTAATCTCGTTACCCGTTTGTGATTCTTTAATCCGCGGGTCCCCATTACCTTTAATCCCGTTACCCGTTTGTGATTCTTTGATCCGCGGGCCCCCGTTACCTTGAATCCCGTTACCCGTTTGCAATTCTTTAATCTGCGGGCCCCCGTTACCTTTAATCCCGTTACCCGTTTGTGATTCTTTAATCCTCGGGTTCCGTTACCTTTAACCACAGTTACCCGTTTGTGATTCTTTAATCCGCGGGTATTTTTACATAATTTGATATGGATTCATGCTTCGGCCGCTGCTCTACTGATTACTTGGTTGCTCCTCTCATTGACGCTATCAAGGAATTTAATTTATTCTCAGGGTTTATTTTGTATCAAGCTAAAAAGTTTAGCTTGAGGGGGAGTGTTAGAATATAAAATATTATATTTATATTATATTTGTTGAGAATATATTTTTGTGATTAGGTTTGTTTATTAACCCTATTTTCAAGGGATTTAGGTTAGATTTAAATTTATTCACTTGGTTATAAATACCAAGATAGTCATTCTATTTTATTATGTAAATAATGTAAACATATTATTTTAGGTCATTATGAATATTATTCTTGTTCCTTATTATTTTCTCCCATTATTTCACAAAATACCTCAAATTCAACATATTTAATCAACATTAAATTTTTACAGCCATATATGAACCCTTTTTACAACAATTGACTAATCGCCGTGTCTACCGCTGTCGTGTTTCTGTTGTGACTGTCGATCGCCACGTTTATTTTCGTCGTGTTTTTGTTACAAAGGTCGATCGCCGTGTCAGTTATCGCTGTGTTTTCTTGCGTTGCTGATTGCCATTTCAGCAGCAGTCGTGTTTCTGTTGCGACTGCCTCATACCCCGTCGTTGCATCGCCGGTTACCTTGAATAAGAACCGCCCAAGTCGGTGGTGCTTGTCATTCAGATTTTAAGGATTTGGTCAAAAATCAAAAGGGATTTAAATATCTCGATTTTCCAATTTTATTGTGTTTTAAATTTTAGACCATGAGATTAATCTAGCGGTTAAGATTTGGAGAAGGAGAGAGAAGGAGAGAGTTGGGAAAGGAGATAACTTTCACTCTATTCTCCCATCTTCTAGAAATCTCTCCATCCTCACTTTCATTTTCTTGATCTTCTCTATATCAATGCACCATAATTCTTCTCTCTTCTCTCCACTTTTGATGTCAATTATTCATCTAATTAAGTAAACATATCTCCTAGTTTACAAGTGGAGTTGATTCGTCATAGTTGTGAGTTGATGATGATCATTGCTACTTATTTTAACTACTATTATCAATTGTATGTTACTTATTTTCAATGTTAAAGTATTTATTATAAGTATATTTTTTAGGGGAAACACAACCTTTGAACATTTTCTTTCTCATCATCGTTATTTAATAGTTTTAAAGTTATTGATATTAGTACGGTTTTTATTCGGATTTACCTATGATCGGTTGAGCACAAGATTTGAAATTGAGTTTTGATTTATGTACCTTGGAAGTAAGTTTGATATGTTGAGAAAATATGGTGTTGAGATAAATGTTTCGAAACATGTTGATATTCAATCCCATTTGGATCTTATGTATTTTGACAACAGTTTTGGAAATGTGGTGAAACATGATTTTAAGAGATGTATTTTAAACTAAGAGATGTATCTCCTAGTTTACAAGTGGAGTTGATTCGTCATAGTTGTGAGTTGATGATGATCATTGCTACTTATTTTAACTACTATTATCAATTGTATGTTACTTATTTTCAATGTTAAAGTATTTATTATAAGTATATTTTTTAGGGGAAACACAACCTTTGAACATTTTCTTTCTCATCATCGTTATTTAATAGTTTTAAAGTTATTGATATTAGTACGGTTTTTATTCGGATTTACCTATGATCGGTTGAGCTCAAGATTTGAAATTGAGTTTTGATTTATGTACCTTGGAAGTAAGTTTGATATGTTGAGAAAATATGGTGTTGAGATAAATGTTTCGAAACATGTTGATATTCAATCCCATTTGGATCTTATGTATTTTGACAACAGTTTTGGAAATGTGGTGAAACATGATTTTAAGAGATGTATTTTAAGAATGACGGTTATAATGACAACGACCTAGGTGCACCTAGTAATGTGATTCGGTTAGGGAGAATTACCCGTTAGATGGAGCTCCCCCTATGGAAAGGCCGCCATTAGGAGGAGAGTGCTATCAATAAGATGTAGACTCCCTGATCGATAGATTTGACATTTTCTGAGTCGAGAGAAAGGAGTTATCCGTTAGATGGAGCCGCCCCTAAGTGAGAGGCCGCTCTTAGGAGGAAAGGGCTATCAACGAGATGGAGCTAGCTCTCGGTTTTAGCGTTGAAACAACCGATGAATTTGATGATGTGTTTTCCGAATCGATGAGAAAAGGGCTATCCGTTAGATGGAGCCGCCACTAAGTGAGAGACCGCTCTTAGTATCAACGAGAAGGAGCCGTCTCTCGATTCTCTCGCAATGATTTTATTTTATTGGAATTCTATATTTTCTTTATGTACTTTTCTTCAAAGTTACGTTGATTATTTCGATTCTTTCAATTATACCCGATTTTCTATATTTCCTATAAAGTTGTTGATTTGATTTTCATCTCTTTATGACATTGAATTTTTTTTAACAGTCTTATTTTACGGAGAAAATTATAAGTTTAGTAAATTTACATGTGAACACTTGATTATGGATTAGTTATACTTTTGCATGGTTACTTGCTTTGAAATGTGATTTGAGAAAAATAATTATTCGTGCCCTTGTTTGTTTCCCTTCTAGTTGGTGGTGGCTGTTGTCTGTCACTAAGTCTTGGTGACTTACCCCTTCATATTATACTTTTTTCAGATTCAAAGTCAGCTGAGTAGAAAGCTTCTGGCAAAGTTAAAGAGTCGTCGATGTCACTCTTTTGGTAGGTCTCCTTGATGGAAGTCTATTTTTATATGCATATATTAAGTTGGTCAGGTATCTGCAGCTATTTTGAGTCTAGAAACATATTTATCTTGGAATGCATAAATTTAAAACATGTGATTCTTGAAACTCTGACTGATGATGTATGCTGTAAAACAATTTTTTTATTTATTTGGAAACATTGAAAATATAGAGGGTACTCTGTCGAAAATTCAGTAAATATTGTAGTTTTGGAAATTCTTGATTATAGTTTGATAAATTTTGTCATTAGGCTTGCCGGACTAGCATTAGTTCGTGCGACGGTCACGATTCGAGTTTGGATCGTGACACCATTGATTTGTAGTCAATGTGGTTGGTTATTTGAGTGGGTCAATGGAATTCAAGCTCAAATTCTATAAATTGGAGTCTTCCCCTTGCATTTCTTCTCATTCTCATTTCTTCATTCCCATTTCTTTCTTTCTTCTCTCAATTTTTTTTTAAATTTAGGCATTAAAAGGATTAGGGGTGATCGTATCCGAACCAATCCAAAAGTAAATCCGCAAATCGAACCAATCCAAACCGAAACCGCATTTAGTTTAAACCGCACGGATCATTTTTCTTCTAAACCGCACGATTTGGTATGGTTTGCGGTTTTCATTTTAGAAAACCGAACCAAACCGCAATACTTAATTTAACTCTATCAATTAGTAGCAATCAACATATTACCTAGTCCAATTTAGCAGACCCAACCCAAATCGAGTCCATAAAACAGTAGGTTGTCAAAACCTATCATTTAACACGATGCAAAACTATATTGTTGGTATTAAAAATAAGTTCTTATGTATATATAATTTTTGTATATGCATATTATATCATATAAACAATAAATAAATTAAAATTTCCTATGTTTATTTTGTAATAAGTTGGTAATATCTTCATATTTTTTATATCACGATAAACCGCACAAACCGATTCAATCCTAACCGCAGTTGTTTGGTTGGGTTTGGTTTGGATGACTTTTTAAAAACCAATCGAACCAAACCGAACCGCATACATTTTTATCTCGCGGTTAGGATGACTTTTATGCTCAAAACCGAACCAAACCGCACCACGAACACCCCTAAAAAGGATCATACCGTGGTCAAGATTATTAACGGTGGTCAGTCCTCTTGGTGTGTAAAAACTCGGAGCAAAACCCTTTGAGTTACACCCCAAGAGGACTGAGCACTGTTATTAATCGATACGAATCACTTGGCGAGTAAAAGGTCGGGAGCTCAATGTAATGTAAAAATATTTTTATGTTTTGTTTCTCATGTTTGTATTTTGTCAAATTTTATTTCTTATATAATGTTCTTATGTGTTATAACAATTTGTGTTATAATGTTCTGGTGTTTTGTTAATTCTACTGTCAAATCAACGTCCGCTACTTAGGTTGCGGACGGTAAAACATAATGAGGCCTTTGGTAGAGCGTGAGTTCTAAATTGGTTCAAAAACTAAACAAATTTAACACGTCTGTCATGTATGCCAAAGACGGGTTTCTGTGACTTAAATAGCGGACAAGGGTAATATTGTAATTTCGTAGGACGCGCCCTAGAATTGGTAGGATGGCAAAAGTAATTTCCCCAAAATCGTTATTCAAGAAACTCAATTTTTCTCTCATCTCTTTTCCCTCATTTGTTCTATGTTCTTCAGATTTATAATCACCACTGCCCAAATCTTTATTTATCACAAGTTACAAACTTTTTTTGCGTTGGGTTGGTTGTGTACAAAACATGAGTAAAGAAGAAATTTTGAAGACACAGGTACTCCCATCACATTCTCCATATTTGTTTAACTTTGTGTTTTGTACATTTCTTCTAATAAAGTGAAAATCGATTTTGATTTGAAGAAGAAAAAAATGGGTTCTTCTGAAAATCAAGAAACCCCATATGAAGAATTTAACAACACTTTTCATCACCATTCTTCTTCTTCTCATAACGGATGAAAAAATCGAATCTTTCACAAGGGTTAGTGGTGCTGGAACTAGATTTATATCAAAACATCAATAAAGTCTCAATCAGGGATCTATTTGACAACGTACTACAGATTCAGAGACCAAAATAGTTGTCTACTCTTTAAATTTTAGAGATGTTTGATTTGTAAAAAATAAGTATGAGACAAAAACATATATTTAATGTATTAAATAACTTTGTCTTATAAAATATTTTGGTGATAAAATGTTTTTTTATTATTTAGGATTTAATTGATATGCACCGACGGTGTAAAATAATTTTACACTGTCAACCAATATCAACCATGTTTTCCGCCACATCACCCCACTTTACCCCACTTTTTTGACATGACATGGCAAAATGATGGTTATTTATTGAACGATGGTGTAAAACTATTTTACACCGTCGGTGCATATCAATTAAACTCTATTATTTAATATAACTCTCCAAATATTAAGAATGACTCTTAATAAAAAAATACAAAGATTTTTGAAAGAGTCGTTCTCTATTTAAATTCTAAATAATATAAAAAAAAATACATAAAAATGGTCATCATAGACTAGTAAATAACATTCAAAAGAGACATATTCTAATCAATAACATCAAAATACAACTTAAAACTATAACAAAAAAAAATACAACTTAAAACTTGTATTTTCCTTAAAAAAATAACTTCAAGCTAGTATCATTATCAACTTTCTAGATACTTAAAAAGAGGGAAAATGAATTCAAAGGTCATTTAAGTTTCACCTTTATAACATTTAAGTCTTTAAGTTTTTTAAGTAACAAATAGGTCTTTTAAGTTTCTAATTTGTTACACTGTTACCCTTCCAGTTAATCTCCTCCAAAATATGTTCCTTTTTCATCAAAATTTTTACGATGGTGGAAGTCAACGTTAACTGCCACAGTGCAACAAGATAACTAGAAGAGTAACGGTGCAACAAATTTTTGTAACGGAGGATAACTCAGTGCAACAAGTAAAAAACTTAAAGGACTTAATTAGTGCTCAATTGAGTTTCCATCACAATCCCTTTATCCATCACCACATAATCTTGGATCGTGAATGCCTGGTTTTTAATTTTTAGGAGAAATGAGTTGGAATGTTCAATACATTCAACAGTAGGTATTGATCCAACTGCAGCGACTGCATACAAAATCAGTAATTTTGTATGCTGAGTAGTAAATAAAATTTTAAAGACAAGACAACTTGGGAAAATATGAAAAGGAGTTGGAAACATGAGAAGTAAACAACTCAAAAATATCAATCATTCTGTTTCATGATCAAAGGCATTCATTCAACTTGCAAAAGGAGATTCAAGATCATCTAAAAGTTTTGTGTATGCAGTCTTCCCAATCAATTTTAATGAACAAAACTTCAAACTTCCATCATCAAATGTTGGTATTGGAAATGTACTCTCTTGACAGAAGCAATTCTCTCATGTATACTCTCACCTATATGGAGCATTGACTTTGGAGTCTCCCAATCATATGTTGCCTAATTTTAAACCTAGAGTCTTAAAATCCTACTTCGTCTGTGCCGGTCATGATTGTTGACGACACCGCTTTTCAAACTCTACCTGTTCCAAGAACCCAATTATACTATGTCTATAGCTTCTTACCCCTTTTTGTGACTCATAAAACATGTTTCTACATTACAGCTATGTAGTCAACTTATAATGTTTACCATCCACCGTATATCGTTCCATCTCATACTCTAGGAGTGTTCGGGTTAAGTTTAAGTTGGATTTGACCAAATCTATTATCAAACTAATCAAAATTATTTGGTTTAAGTTGCATCAGGTTGGGTCGAGTTTACCTCAACTGCTGCTGACAAAGACATTACTAACTCATTACCCTTCGATCAAACATCAGACAAAGGCATCATAAACCTGAAAAAGCCTTCCAAGATATATATCCCTTTCATTCTCACAACACATTACCAGAACTATGATTGTATGAAGCCGTAATCAACTAATAATGGTTGGGGGACGAAAGTAGATGATGACAATACTATTCCTCTCCTACATAAGAAGATAATAGAGAGAAGATCCATTTTAGCAACTATCTAAAGGGTAACTACATATTCTCCAAAATATAAAACACAAACAACACAGTGAACCATGACTGGTCAAAATTAAAAAGGCCACAAAACTGTTTAATGACATTGTATGAGTAATAGAAAAATATTAAAAAATTAAAAGTTTGCTTAAAAGGATAATGTGTAGAGACGTAAGGGAAAAACAGCTAGGCAAATAACATTCAACCTTAAAGTTTCAATCATTAAATTGGGTAAACCTGCCTACATAGTTTGTTTATACTACTATAGATTCCTGATTGAACAAACAAACATGGAAAGAGTACTAACACCATAAGAAATCATACCCTGACCATTAGAACTTTTCTATATCTACCCAACTTTGGTGCTCCGGTCCAAATTAGCAAATAAAACAAGTCAGCTAGACCATCCTCTATCTTAGCATAGAAAGAATAAACACTTGAATTTTAAGAACTAACAAGCTAAGGTTACATAAGATCATGAAGTCACCTATTTAGTCAGTGGCATGCCATTGTTTTCCTCTGAGTATGCAAGTTTCATTTTTTCCTCATATAGCTTTAATAGATAATCAGACTCCGCCTTAAAGCTAAAAACAAACTTGCTCAAGAACAACTTTTCAGAACAATTAAATGGGTGAACTAAACTTGCATGCTTTTCTCGCAAACCTTTCATCAAAAGAAATTGCAAAACTGAGGCCCTTGGAATGATCCTTTTATGTAAACTAAAACCAAACATGTGTGGACGTTTAGTAAGTGCCAAGGAATTCCAACCCAATTGATTGACCCAAAAACTCATCACCAAATTAACCTTATCAATTGAAGAGCACATCAAATTAGGATATGACCTAAATGCTTGAAAAACAGCTTCATCAGACCATCCCCATTTCTTAAAGGTATCAACTTTCTCATCCCATAGTTTTTTACCCATACCTTTCTTGGCCATCAAAGCAATCCCAAAATTAGTCTTTGAAGGATTAAACCCTAAACCCTTAACTTCCTCCAATGACTTAATCAAATCATTTGAACCAAATATAGATGTCCTATTATGAAACAATGTAGCAATGGCAGAATCACAAACTCCAAAATCAGTCATCAAATTGATATTAGCCACAATACGGTCATATGGATACTCAGCTAATAAATCTGAATGTATAATTAAGCAAACAATGACATCCTTGTTGGATTTCAAGAACCTACTTAATAATTCAAAAAGAGGGATTATTCGTTTCTTCAAGCTACTTTGTAAAATTCTAGGGTTTGCCGTTAACAATGGAACAATATCAGAGGAAGAAGCACCTTTGGATAGAAAAAATTGAAACTTTGGCAATAAGGTTTTATGGGGTTGTGATGAAAGTAACCATGGTGCTTTTGTAATGATGATGCGTATGTTGGAGTGTGAAAAATGATGATTTTTGAAGAAGTTGATAACTGAATTAGGCTTTTCTGGAGATTTGAAACGAACCTGATTGTTGTTGAAATATGTGAGAGCTGATTTATGTGAGAACCCGAAATTATTGACTATGTATGATACAGCGAATGGGGTTGTGTCTGATTCTAATGTGGTGAAGAATCTGAGTGAAATTGGGAACGAAAAAGGGTTGAATCTAGGGATTGTTGATTTTGTTGTGATGAACCCTAAAACAACATTATGGCGGCATAGAAACCATTTCGACATGGTTTGGAGTAAGGAGGAAGAGTACAGTTGACGAAGTTAGCTCACAAAATTTGAAACAAATAGTTCAGTTCCTATTTGACTGCTCAACTTTTTCAATTTTGACCAAACAAACAGTGCTGATGTGGCTATTTTTGCACATGGATCATTCTAATTGACCAAATGTTTTATGAATAATCAATAACATCAAAACACAACTTCAAACGGTATTATTGCTCGTAAAATTGACTTCTGCGGCACACTCCATGTTAAAATGTGGAGCATATAGATTGGAATGGACTTAGCTTATATACATGTTCTGGACTGGGCCTAAATGCCCAACGCGTTGAGGACCCCTACTTTGGGTCGTCGGGCAAAGCCCAAAGCACAAGGCCTAGATCCACTTGACCGCTGGACAGCGCGCGTCTCCCCCGCGTTCTGTAACGCTCGACATCGGAATGATGAGCATTAAATGCTCATCACGGCTCCTCAGCCGTTTTCCGACAGCCATTGATGGGCATTAACTGCCCATCAACGGCCTTGGCCAAGCGCTGGGGCTATATATATGGAGCACCTAACACTTGACAGAGGTACGTACTATCCTATATTGAAAACCTACTCCTTCCTCAACTGACTTAAGCGTCGGAGCACCTGCAGGTACACAACCCCCCTCCGGGTATATTGGAGCAGTTGGACATCAACAATCACCGTGCACCACCGTCTGGTCGACTCTGATCAAGGTAAAGATCAGTGGCGCCGTCTGTGGGGAATAAAGTTTCCCCCGTCTTTTCCTAGAACTAGACCAAAACTTACAACAAAAAACCCATTTCTTGACCAAATGGCTGGTGCAAACCATGCAAACCATGAATTTGTAGGAGAAAATCATCCAAATCCTCCAAATCACCACAACCAATTTGATGGCCAGGAAGCCTCTGTCACGCCGGAAGGTAGCGCTGCGCATGCACAAGTAACTCCACTTGATATATCGTCGCCGCACCAACCTCCACAACCAGAAGATCCGCTGGTGGTTCCACAAGTTCCACAAGGAGCACCAATGGAAGTGGTGATGGCTGCATTGGTCAACACTATCAACAGACAGGGGCAGATACTTCGCGAGCAAGCGAACAACATGCGTGGACAAAACGAACTGATCCGCGAGCAGAACAGGCGACTCCGGGCAGTCGAAGAATCGCGTGCTGCTTCAAGGGCATCACGGAGTGCTCGACGACAGAGATCGCCGACCCCTGAGAACAATCGCTCACGATCGAGGTCTAGGTCCCCGAAGCCTGCACCTCGATGAAATGCGGAGAGACCAGTAAGTCCTCCCAGGGAATTTCCTCGGAGGCAAAATCACTCTCCTCCACGAAGAAACAACCATGTTTCCCCACCAAGAAACAGACGTTCCCCTCCTCGGAGAAATAACCGATCACCACCGAGGAGCGGTGAAGCAGCTGCTCGTGGAGGCAATGCCCGACATTCCCCAAGAAGGGAATCTCCGAGCAGTGGAGACGAGAGGCACCGAGGACCCCTCTCAAGAAGAATTATGGACATTCCACTCCCACGAGGGCTGGAAAAACCCCCAACACTGGACAAGTATGATGGGACAACTGACCCCGACGACCATGTCCAGAGCGTAGAAACCGCCCTCGACTACAGGAATCTCCGAGGATCAATTAAGTGCAAGTTATTCCCACTATCTCTAACTCGAGGAGCATCAACCTGGTGGAGGAACTTACCTCCTGGCTCGATCGACTCTTGGGAAGAACTATGTCGAATGTTCACAGCACACTTCACAACTTCTCGGCGACATCCAAAAACGGTGGCCAGCTTAAAGGCAATCGTTCAAGGTCTCGAGGAATCTCTTCGGAATTACATCGAGAGATTCAACAAAGTATCTGTCGAGGTCGAAGCGACCGACAAGATGAAGCTGTATCTTCTCGAAGAAGGATTGCGCGAGGGAACTAAGTTCCAAGAAGCAGTTGGGATCCTCGAAGTAGAAACCCTCGATGCATTCTTCGAGTTGGCTCAACGATATATCAAGTACGAGGATAAACAAAAGGCCTCCGAGGTCAGGAGACCTAAAAATTTCGAGGTCGGTGGACCCTCCTCGCAGAGAGAAGAGCGTCGAGGAGACGAAAAGAAGAGAGAAGGTGGAAATGTCCGAGAAGCTAAACCACCAAAAAGTCAATTCACCTACCACACTCCCCTGAACGCTCCTCGAGACAGGATCTTATCCGAGATATCGAATGCTGAATTCAAAAGCGCGGGGATCAGATTCCCAAAACAACTGCCCGCAAAACCAAACGTGGACAAGAAGAAATTTTGTCGTTTCCACAAAAGTTACGGGCATGTTACTGATGACTGTGTGCATCTGAAGGACGCCATTGAAATCCTTATTCAAAAGGGATATGCACGACAGTATGTGGACGGGCAGCCAAGGGCTGCCAATAATAATGCTCCTCGGCAAAATCAGTTGGCAGTTGATCCCCAGCAAGCCCGGAACAACATGTCGAGGACGAAAATAGAGTGATCGGTGGGGTGGCCCTCGCCATTTCAAGACCTGAAGATTTCCTTCCTCTGCAAACTGACGAAGAGAAAGGAGCCCTTGATTACCTTGCTGCGCATCTGGACGGGAGTTGGGAAAACTTCCCCGGAGCACTAGTCATCTCCGGAGGAGGATTTAACCCCATAACCATCGGATCCATCAAAAGAAAATTCGATGAGTTAGAAAAAGCATCCCCAGTCGAGGAAATAAAAATAATAGAGGTAAAAGAAAGCTCTGTTCCTTTGGCATTCTACAGGGAAGAGGTCCCCGGAGGATCACCGAATTTTCAGATTCCATTGCTCGTTAGAGCAAAAATGGCCAACTTCGACGTGAGAAAAATCCTCGTCGATCAAGGAAGCTCCTGTGACATTATGTACTCAGGACTCTTCAGAGTGCTGCAACTTACCGAGGAAAATTTGGTCCCTTACGTTGGATCTGACCTTCAAGGGTTCAACGGATCAACGACAAAACCTTGGGGATACGTGGACCTGATCGTCACCTTTGGCGAAAACAAAGCCATGAAATCCGTAAAGGTCAAATTCCTGGTCGTCGACTGCCCGTCTCTGTACAACTGCATCATTGGACGACCAACTTTGGCTGAACTGTTTGCAGTGTCCTCGACCATCCATCTGAAGCTGAAGTATTACACTAAGGATGGGCAGGTCGCCACAATCAACGGGGACATAGAAGCTGCTCGGCGATGCTTTGAAGCTGCGTCCAAAAACCTCAACTCTGTGGTTACGCCGAAGAAGAAGAAAGCAGAAGCAAAGCTCCCCGGCGTAAACTCAATCAGTACCGAGGATGAAGTTGAATTGGATGCTCGAACTTCCAAGAAGGAGCGCAAACAATAAAAGAGGACAGGCAAGGACGACCTTCTGATCAAAGAAAACTATCGTCCCATCCCTGATGGAGAATTCGAGCTAGTTCCCCTTGGCGAGGATCCAACCAAAGGTGTGAAGATTGGAGCTGATCTCCCCGACTTGGTAAAAAGGCAGTTGAAAGCTTGCTTAAGAGAAAATGCTGAACTGTTCGCCTGGAGTGCAGCTGAAATGCCCGGAATTGACCCCGAGGTCGCTTGTCATCAATTGACCATAGATCCTAGGGCTAGTGCTGTAGTTCAGCGTCGTAGGAAGCAGTCTCCCGAAAAAGCGGAGGCTGCTCGAAAAGCTGTAAAAGACCTCCTAGAGGCCAATTTCATTGCTGAAGCCCAGTACACAACCTGGCTTTCTAATGTTGTACTTGTCAAAAAATCTAATGGAAAGTGGCGTATGTGTGTTGATTATACCGATCTTAATAGGGCTTGCTCTAAAGATGCTTATCCTTTGCCGAACATAGATAAATTAGTAGATAATTCCTCCGGTTTAAATTACTATCGTTTATGGACGCATATTCTGGTTATAATCAAATAAAAATGGCTAAAATCGATAAAAAGAAAACAGCTTTCATGACCGAAACGGGTAATTATTATTATAATGTAATGTCTTTCGGGCTCAAAAATGCATGTGCCACCTACCAGAGGATGATGAACAAAGTATTTCACAATGAAATTGGAGACATGCTCGAAGTTTACATGGACGACATGATCGTTAAATCCGAGGAGGAAATCGATCATATCGTCCACTTAAAAAGGGTGTTCGACCAAGTAAGAAAGTTTAACATGAGGTTCAACCCAGAAAAATGCACGTTTGGGGTAAAGGCTGGAAAATTCCTCGGTTTTTATTTAACTGAACGAGGAATAGAAGCCAACCCCGACAAATGCAGGGCTTTCTTTGATTATCCAACTCCAAAATCGAAGAAATCCATACAAACGTTGAACGGCATGTTAACCTCAATGGCTAGATTCGTCGCCAAATCTGCTCAACACGCTCTGCCCCTCTTTAAACTCCTCAGAAAAGAAACAACTTTCGAATGGACTGAAGAGTGCGAAGGAGCATTACAACACCTAAAACGAGCATTGTCCGAACCTCCAGTGTTAACACGACCAGTCGAGGGCGAAAAACTCTATCTTTACCTCGTAGTAGCATCAGAGGCCATAAGCGCCGTTCTCATAAGAGAAACCGAGCAAGGGCAAAAGCCTATTTATTTTGTAAGCAGAGCACTACAAAGACCCGAACTCCGATACTTGCAAATAGAAAAAATTGCTCTAGCAGTAATAATGGCTGCGAGGAAACTTCGATACTATTTCCTCGCCCATTCCATCATCATCCGAACAGATCAACCCGTAAAGCAATTGCTGGCACGACCAGATATGGTCGGACGAATGTTGAAATGGTCGTTGGAACTCGCAGAATTCGACATAAGCTTCGAAAGTAGAAAGGCTTTGAAAGCCCAAGTACTTGCTGATTTCGTCGCCGAAATGACAACGTCGACAACTTTCGAAAAGAATAAGTGGACCATCTTCGTCGATGGATCCTCGAACTCACAAGGAAGTGGGGCGGGCATCATACTCGAAAGCGGGGACGGGGTCCTAATAGAAGTATCCCTCGGACTTTCTTTTCCAACGACGAATAACCAAGCCGAATACGAAGCTTTCCTAGCAGGGTTGAGATTAGCCGAGGATATGGGAGCCGAGGAAATCAGAATATTCACGGATTTGCAGCTAGTAGCATCTCAAGTATCAGGAGAATACCAGACAAAAGAGGAACGACTCATCGAATATCTGAACCTCATCAGGGAAAAACTCGCAAAGTTTAAGGAAACGGAGGTGAAACATGTTCCTCGAGAACATAATGCACGAGCATATGTCCTTTCAAAACTTGCGAGCACAAGGCGCAAAAAAGAGGGCAATCAATCCCTCATTCAGGAAACATTAACGAAACCGAGCATCGAAAAAACAGCAGAAGTCATGCACATTTGTGCTGTCGACGAACAAAGCTGGATGTCCCCGGTATACAATTTCCTGAAGTCGAACACACTGCCCGTAGATGCCAAAGAAGCAACGAAAGTCCGGAAGAGAGCATGCTCATACGTCCTGCTCGACGATAAGTTGTATCGAAGAGGATTCTCAATTCCATTGCTCAAATGTGTGGAGGAAGCGCGCGTAGAGTTCATCTTGCAAGAAATCCACGAAGGGATCAATGGGCAACATATTGGTGGATGATCTTTGGCAAGAAAGGCACTAAGGGCAGGGTACTATTGGCCGACGATGCAAAACGACGCCAGAGACCACGTCCTTAAATGTGACAAGTGCCAAAGACACCGGGACATGCACCTCGCACCAGCTAACGAGCTGAAAACGCTGATCTCCCCGTGGCCGTTTGCCTGGTGGGGAATGGACATCCTCGGCCCCTTTCCAACAGCTGCGAGGCAAGTCAAATACCTCATAGTGGCCGTGGACTATTTCACCAAGTGGATTGAAGCGGAACCCCTCGCAAAAATCAGCGCATCCAACATACTACGTTTCTTCAAAAGAGACGTCCTCGCAAGATTCGGAATCCCTCAAGTGGTGGTAACGGACAACGGAACGCAGTTCACAAACAAAAAGTTCCAAGAATTCCTCGCCACAATAGGCACCACTCAACACTTCACGTCAGTCGAACATCCTCAAACTAACGGGCAAGCTGAAGCAGCCAACCGCGTGTTGTTACGAGGACTAAGACGAAGGATGGGCGCATCTAAAGGAAATTGGACCGAGGAACTGCACAACGTCCTGTGGTCTTACAGAACTACTCCTCATTCCACAACCGGGGAAACGCCCTTCCGATTAACATACGGAACGGAGGCAGTAATTCCCGTGGAAATAGGAGAACCATCCTCGAGGATCGAGTACCCTCCCGAGGAGGATATAAACGACGAGTTACTAAGAGAAGAGCTAGATCTCGTCGAGGAACTAAGAACAGGGGCTTCTCTTCGAGAAGCGACCCTCAAACAGAAAATAGCTGCTCGGCACGACAAAAGGGTCATCAAAAGAGAGTTCGAGGTAGGAAGCTTGGTACTAAGGAGAAACCAAAAGGATTCACGAGAAGGGAAGCTCGCAGCTAATTGGGAAGGACCAGATCGAGTCCGAGCAAAAACAGGAAACGGAGCATACCACCTCGAAGATCTCTATGGCAAAGAAATTCCTCGCACGTGGAACGCTGAGAAGCTAAAACAATACTATAGTTGAAAATAGCGTAATTCGACATGTTTTTCAACGAAGGCTGCAAATCCCACCGAGGAGACGCGCCTATACAACGGAGGAATGCCTGGGTACGGGCAGGAATCTTAAAAACTTTAAAAGCTCGACGGAAGCCTTAAATGCTAACGTCCATGCTCGACGGGGGAATACTCCATGCGAGCCCCACCGTCGCTTAGTACAAGCCCGGCAGAGCACCCAGCTCGCGATGGGATGCTCAATGCCGCGAGGAAAAATTCAAACGAAGAAGCTTTCCTCGACTCTAGTTTGGGAGCCAGCCAAACACTCGGGCAGTTCCACAAACTGCTCGGGAACGGTGCTTATGATCCGCGACATCAAGAAGCAACCGTAATTATTAGACGAGCACTAGCGTAAAAGGTAATCTGCCTAACGAATAGAACGTCTAAAAATACCAAGTTAAAACCCTAAGTAAAAATCGAGCACCGTTTTTAAGGTATCCTCGAGTATTCTAAACGATCAAATTTGCGGGGAAATAATCGCGCGGGCATTAAAACATTCGTCGGCACATTCTAAACATAAACACTCCGGAAACAAAGCAAATTATGGACAAACA
Source organism: Trifolium subterraneum (assembly GCA_951799995.1). NCBI lineage: Eukaryota > Viridiplantae > Streptophyta > Magnoliopsida > Fabales > Fabaceae > Trifolium > Trifolium subterraneum. The sequence continues at coordinate 33,347,537 of OX637468.1, forward strand.
CGAATTGCAAGGTAAGAGGAGTTATAGATAAACGACCAGAAGGCCAAGATGTCAAATGGTACATAAAAGGGCGAGCAAAGCGCCGAAATAAGTCAAAAAGCCAGGCGAGCATAACGCCGGCATATAATTACAAAGTCAAAATCATAAAAATAAAGACAAGTTAAAACAAATCTAATCTTCTTCCACAGCAGGAGAGACGATGACTCTGTCTTGAACTTCTTTAAGTTCAGACGCGCCTTCAACGACAAGGTCAACTCCGGGGTTGAGCACCATTAGCTGAGCAACAGCATTGTCGAAGCTGGACTTCGCCGCATCAAGTTGTTGTCCCTCCAACTCGAAGATTCTGGAGACCAGAGCTGCTCGAGTAAATCCCATATACTCACCATTGGGGTCTACCACCAGCTCGTCAGAATCCGGTACAGCATTGCTCGACCCAGATCTGCTCTCCAGCGCCTTCACCTTGCCTTCCAAGGTCTCCTTCTCGTCGGTCAAGTCTTTGACCTGCCCCTCCAGCTCCGCCTTCTCCCCGACCAATCGGGCAGCTTCCGTCTCCTTCTCCGCCAATTTGGTCACCAAACATGCTTGGAGCGTATACTTCTCCTTGTAAGCGGCATGGTTGACTTTGGCCTGCTCCAATTTCTGTTTGACGAGGACAGCCTCCTCCCTTGCTGCATCCCTCTCCGCCAAATATTTGCATTCACGGCCATTCAGATAGCTCGAGATCTCCATCAGCTTAAACGCGGAGACCATGGCGTCAGTAAGCTCGTTCTTCAGCGCCTCTGGACCCATGTCGTCCAAAATGGCCTTCTCGGCATCTGAGATGGAAACCGAGGTTTTCTTGACAAGACCCGGACTTCCTATGGCGGGGGGGAGCATAAACTTCGAACTCGACGAAAGAGCCCGTCCGGTGGCTGAAGCTTCAACCTCATCAACACGTACAATCTTAGCAGGGCGAGGTTGACTGCCGATGTTAGCATTAACGGCCACGTCCTCCAGGTCTACGACCACAGCGTCTCCCCGGGCATTATCGTTGTCATCTCCCCCAAGGGAAGGAATAGTGCTGGAGGAGGAGCCAAGCACGGCAGCTTGTCTCTTTTCCTTGGCAGCCTTCGATTTACGGAGCTTAGCTGCAATAGACGACATCTCCCCTGCAGGATGAACAAAGAAAACGTCAGTGAAGTTGCAAAGAAAACAGAATCAAAGCATATACGAAGACACTAAATAAAGAATAAACGGGCATACGAAAGCAAGCCTCCATCTCTGCCGAGCTTTTGCAAGCGAGCAGCCTCCTCGTGTCAATAAAACATTTCTTCGTCAGGGGAACACCGGAGTCGTCGAGGACGACGTTCCCATCCTCGTCTTCATAGGTTTTACGAGGAAAACTGCCCACAAAGACTTTCATCTGTTCGTAATTAGACAGTTCCTCGACCGTCAGCTCCTCCGTAGAATATATGAAATCGCTGGCCGGCTTCAGGTAATGGCTCTTCCTCCACGACAGAGGAAAGCGGCTGTAATCCTCTAAAATAGGACGACCATCTGGACCTATCAAAGGAGCTCCAGTGGCGTCCTTGGCCGGTCCTCGGTAAATAATGCTCTGCCAAGAAACGGAGTTCAATGGCTTGATGAAGAAATAACTATCCTTGAAACCCCGAACGGACTCCAGAAACATCTCGAAAAGCTTGGTGCTCTGCTTTAACGAAACCCATCCAAATTTGTTGGCAGCATCACCCTTGGGCCTCGACCGTTGTAAGTGGAAAGCATGAAAAAATAGCGGGATGGTCGGCATGAACCCTAAATACGACGCCGTCATCTCAAAGGCCCTTATAAAGGCCAGAGATTTCGGATGTAATTGGGAAGGGGTGAGATGTAGATATCGAAAAACCGTGACTTCGAAATCGCTGAAGGGAAGCCTGTAGCCCATTTGCTCGAACGCAATTTTATACATGGGGAAAGATCCCCATTGAAATTTGCTACAAATGCGACGATTGGTGTTCGGGATGCAAGCCTTCCAATCATCCGTAGGTGAACGCTGAACTGTCCTGAACATCCCATCCCCGCCATTCAGGGAGAACTTCGAGACGGTGGTCCTCGGCTCGTCGGCCACCCATGCGTAATCATCCCCGTCCGTATTCGACGTCGAGGCTGGAGCTTGTTCCTCAGCCATAACACCTGAAAAAGCAGAGGAGAAAGATGAATTCGACATTAAAAACATCAAATCCACCCTTCCACCGCCAAATCAAGTGAAAGGGCGAGGATATAGATATCTTTACGACCACTTGTGCGCGACGCTTATCTAAATCCCCTAAAAGACTATTGCTCGGCATAACAATCGCCTTCGCGTACACAAATGGTCGACGAGCATCTCCCTCCCAAGGGGAAGAATGCTCTGCATATCTACATGAATGCTCGCACATTCATATGAATGCTCGGCTTAAATCATCAAAAACCAGAGAGCCAAAGTGAGTTCACAAAGCGAAAATCGCTAGTGAACTCTTAAACAAAGGCCTGACGTCAACTAAACTACGTTTTAGTTCTGTTTTGCGGGAGGGAAAGGCGCTAGTCACTACTTAATCCTCTAAACCACAGAACAGAACCTCTAAACCACAAAACCAAGGAAAAAGCATAAACAACTAGCAAAATCCAAAACAAAACTTGCAAACAACCAATAGACAGTAAGAAATACTTACTTGTAAGTTGTGAAAGGGAAGTTAGATCTAACAAACGAACCCTGGAGGCAGAGAGAAAGCGAAGAAGTTGAAAGTTTGGAACTTGGAAAGATTCAGAGCTTTGGGGAAGTTGAGAGAATGTGAGGTGAAGTTGGAAGAGAAAAACAGAAATGTTTGAAAAATCCCTCCACTTCCTATATATAGGAAATCACCTACGAGCGCATCCGCATGAAGTAAATAGGCGCCAATAAGATCTGGATCGCTGCTTTGATCCAAAGGCCACGATCCGCGAAGATCCAACGGTCCTAATGCACTAATCACAGAAGTGAAAGGGCGCGAAGATCCGACGGCTGTAGCTCTTCCTCGAAAATCAAACCTGCTAAATAGGTACTCAAGTGCTAGGAGTAGCCTTTATACGTGGCGAAAGAAGAGGGAACAGCTTGTCCATCCATGTCACATCCATCTGTCCGTAAATCTCGCCGAGCAATAAGGAAAATCACGTCGAAAATCTCGTCATCTTGAATCCTCGACGCCATTTACGGATCACAGTAAATGCGCAACGATTCCGCGCTAAATCCTCGACTTTCCCCAATATCTCTTTTCCTCGACAAATTCCAGCAAGGATTTGTTTCTCCCAAGCGAGCATATCGTCGACCAAACAAGTGACCTCTTCGTCAGCGTCACCTTCAAGCAAATGACCTCCACGTCGACATCTCCTTATGCTCGACAATGAAGATCCGAACCCTCCGCGCCATCAGCCTAGGTACCAGGGCCATGACCAACTAAAGTCATCATCCTCGTGCCCGAGCATGACGACTTGGGGGGCTCCTGTTCTGGACTGGGCCTAAATGCCCAACGCGTTGAGGACCTCTACTTTGGGCCGTCGGGAAAAGCCCAAATCACAAGGCCTAGATCCACTTGACCGCTGGACAGCGCGCGTTTCCCCCGCGTTCTGTAACGCTCGACATCGGAATGATGAGCATTAAATGCTCATCACGGCTCCTCAGCCGTTTTCCGACAGCCATTGATGGGCATTAACTGCCCATCAACGGCCTTGGCCAAGCGCTGGGGCTATATATATGGAGCACCTAACACTTGACAGAGGTACGTACTATCCTATATTGAAAACCTACTCCTTCCTCAACTGACTTGAGCGTCGGAGCACCTGCAGGTACACAACCCCCCTCCGGGTATATTGGAGCAGTTGGACATCAACAATCACCGTGCACCACCGTCTGGTCGACTCTGATCAAGGTAAAGATCAATACACAAAGACATGAATCTCAAGAACATGAATTGACATGTTTAATTTAACTATATGTGGCGTGAAGGAAATAAATCAATTACTAATTAGCTAATTTTAGTCTAACATTAAACTCCTATGATTTGTAGGTTTTAGAGACTCCTCCTTGGGAGCATAAAAGTCTTCTTTTTAATGATATTTTCGGCGCTTGCTTGCCTCGGGGTGCCTATGGAGTTTCTTAGTTTTTTTTTCTCTTGGCTTTGCCCTGTTTTTGTACCAAAAAAAACTTCAAACTAGTATTATTATCAACTTTCTGCACATTTAAAAAAAATTGATCTTATTATTATGCATGTATTTATATATTACTTTGTTTATTTTCAAATGTTTGTAAGAATAATATTGTAATTAATGTGTAACCAAAAAAAAATATTGTAATTAATGTTTTACTCCAAAAAAATTGTAATTAATGTTGTTGATTTTCAAGAGTTTGAGGTAAATGAGAAAAATAAATGATATTCATTCATTCAAGTTGATAAAGTACATTGATGCAATAAAAATTCAAAATCGCTAAAAGCATATAGGATGAATCTGTGAACAAACTCACAATATTCGTGTTAATAGCATAAAGCGGCAAATTGCATAAGCCTGCATATTTGACTATATTGAAGTGTCCGAAATATGCATGCATGCGACTCTGTAACTTTTGATGATACCAAAGTTATTGATTGGATCTGCAATAGATTGAACCTAATCATTCAACCTAAAACAAATAAAAACCGCACCAAAACGAGAAAACAAAATACACCGCACTATGACGGAAAATAAAAACAAATAACGTCGCACTATAAAACGACAATTAAAATCACAACAAGTAAGAAGAAAAAAACACTAAAAATATGTGGGAACCACACTTATTTAACTAACGTAAAAAAAAAAACTATTTGGAGGGATGATTTTAGGCCTAAATTGACTTTAAGGAGGGTGTATTGAATTGGGATTTCAAAGGATTATTTTCGCAAAAAAAGTCTTTAAGATTTTAAAAAATTTTGTGGGATTGTATTGACTTTGTGGGATTTTAAATGACATTTTCAACAATCAAGATTTTCAACAATCAAGACTTTAATGACTTTATTACACAGATTTTCCAAATTTCAAAGTACTTTATGGATTTTTATGATTTCAAATGATTCAATAAATTTTTTAAAAAAGTTATTGATTTGTTAAAAATATTATAAATAATAACGATAACAATTGATCAATATAACAAAATCAATGAATCAAGAAAACAAAATAAATAAAAGAAGAAACGACCTGTATAACTAATGAAAAAAAAAAGAAGAAGAAAAAACAATCAATTACGTTAATTTGTTTTTTTTATAATCAATTACGTTAATTGTTAAAATAATAAAAAGAAAAAAGAAGTTATGTTGAATAAATTTTGAGAGTGTTATATGTATGATGATTATTGAACAATATAGCAAAGTAATTTTTGTGAGTGGCATACGTTGAAAAAAATTGTTCTAGCATAGGCATACAATTGATTGAAAAACATATATAATCCATTCCACTTGTTGAGGAGAAATTCTGTAAAATTATGTAAGAGACATATAATTATACGTATGAACAATATAGCAAGTTGTAAGAGAAGAACATATTTTCAACTTGAGTTCCGACTGCAATAGGGAGAAAAGTCTGTGGGAGAGCATGAACAATCTCAGGGTTTGGAGTGGGATTGTTTGAGGAGTGTAGTATTTATATTTTCAACTAAAAAGTCTCATGAAATCCATTCCATAACAAAATCCAACAAAATCGGTAGACTTTTGAATACCAACGAACATTCTATAAATGACAAGAAATCTCAATTGAATACCAACATATTTCATTGCCCTGAAAAAAAAATCTTAATTGAATACCACAAGATTTACTTAACTTTTGTAAAAGTCTTGATTAAATACCACAAGACATTTTTATAATAAAAAAGTCTTTTAAAATCCATTGAAATCTCAATCCAATACACCCTCTCTGATAGATCAAGAAGAAGTAAAAAGTTGCGACAGTTAAGATTAGAAAAAGAAGAAAGACGAGACTTGTTAATCTTACCCTTATTAATACTTATATAGGATATTTTGTACTTAAAAAGCACATATGTTTGTATTTATATACAAAATGTTTATGGTTTACATTTGTTTTTTAGTAATATGACTTTCTTTTTTTACGATGAAGTTACTTATAAAATTAAGAACGTGTCTATTAAACTCGTTAACTTTTTGAGTAATAAAAGCATTTTTTTTAGTTGCAAAAAGTCATTAATTTTTTTTACTTATATAAACTTACCAATAGACCAATATAAAAAAGTTGGATACCCTCGATTGTTCGAGACCCTATATGCGATGGTTTACCTTGCATATCCATACTGCCGGTCCTCGTACTTAAGATAAAAAGTTGTCTACAAGTGAAAGATATGGATTTTAGTTTTTGTCCAATCTATTTCTCCTAATTTGTTCAATCCCATGAAGATTTTAAAATCACACAGTGGAACTAGGGGACGTATGCAGAGTGGGGAGTATTTTACCACTCTCTTCTCCACCATATAAAATTCTCTCATCCCCATTTTCCACTTCGAAGGGTATTCTTCTCTCTTTCCCGCAGATCACATAAGTTCCAGCGGGTACTTATAAACATTAAAAAAATATTAAATTTCTATTATTTTCAATCGTACTAGTTGCATAAAAAATGTAATCATAAAAAAAATAAAAAATTAAGACATTATTGTTAGTTTTGTGACAATAATAAAATCACATATCAATATATATCATAAAAAGAAAAGTAACATTGTTATATCATAAAATATTCCCTCTATTAACACAAATTGATATTTAGTAACATTGTTGCTTCATACAGTTCATTAAATTTTGCTCACATAGAATATCACGAACAAAAGTAAAAAAACATTAGTATAGAAAAATTATTGAAGTTAATATAAAATCATGTCAGTAAAAGTTAATAAAGAAAAAAAAAATGGATGTATACTCTTTCATCCATCAAAATCATATCGATTACATCGATCTGATCTCGATTTTTTAAATTTGGCATTTTCCACATTATAATGATCCCTACTATTGAATCTCCATATTTTATATTTTTATTCTCGATGGTAATGTTATCAAATGGAGACAAATTTTGTAACCATAATCTATGCCAAAAAAAAATGGTCCATCATGGTGTATTAATTTAGAAATAAAAAATGTTATATTAATTGAAAAATATTATATGATAGTGAATGCTATCAATAAAGTATATGTATGCAAAAAAAAATTAATAGTACACAAAAAAGTGTATGCAAAAGAATATTACAAGTGATTTTTGTCAAAGTGGAAGAATGAGAAAGATTATTTTCAAAATATGTGAATAGTTATTTTGCAAAAATCATAATTTTTTGATACAATAAGTTTTTGTCGTGGTGCTCCAGAGGTCTCTCATCTTTTGTTTGCAGATGATTGTTTCTTATTCTGTAGGGCTAGTGTAGTTGAGGTGAATGAACTCATGAGGATTTTACATACTTATGAAACAACATCAGGTCAGGATGTTAACCTAGTTAAATCAGAAGTTTTTATTAGTCGGAATATGTTTCAGGCAGCTAAAGAAGATCTCTCTCGTATCCTTGGTGTCAAACTTGTATTGGGTACGGGTATATATCTTGGATTACCGTCCATGGTTGGCAGAAGTAAAAAAGCAATATTTTCCTATATCAAAGATCGTATTTGGAAAAGAATTAATTCCTGGAGAGGGCGTGCGCTGTCTAAGGCAGGCAAGGAAATCATGATAAAGTCGGTTCTGCAGGCAATACCCTCCTATGTAATGAGTATGTTTATTCTTCCTGCTTCACTTATTGATGATATTGAAAAAATGATAAATGCTTTTTGGTGGAGGAACGGTAGTACTAATAATAATAATACTAAAGGTATTCATTGGTTAGCTTGGGAGAGACTTGTTTGCCCAAAGGCTTATGGGGGTTTAGGCTTTCGTAATTTTGAAGCTTTTAATAAGGCTATGGTTGCAAAACAAGTTTGGAATATCGTCCAGAATCCGAACTCATTGGTAGCAAAATTAATCAAAGCCAGATATTTTCCACGTTCCTCTTTATTTGAGGCACCATTGGGATACAACCCCAGCTTTGCATGGCGTAGTATGTGGCAAGCTAGACAAATTCTTTCTCTTGGATGTAGGTGGCGGATTGGGAGTGGGGATAATATTCGTGTTATGCATGATCCTTGGTTGCGTGGGAGTGCTAATAGATGGGTGCCCTCGCTTCAACCAGCAGGTGTCTATCAGTTATCTGTCAGAGATTTGTTACACGACAACTATAAAGCGTGGAATATAGTTAAGGCTCGAAACTTGTTTTCAAGGGATGTAGCGGAGAAGATTCTGGAAATACCACTTGTTAGCTCAGTCCGTGAGGATAAAGTGGTCTGGGATGAGGAAAGAAATGGGTGTTATTCAGTGAAATTCGGGTATAAGTTAGCTATGCGTTACTTAATAGGTAGCGACAAATATCATGTTATGGGCAATTGGAATGGTATTTGGAAAGGTCAAGCTCCGCACAAGGCACGTCATTTACTTTGACGCTTATGTAGAGGATGTCTCCCGACTCGTTCTCGATTGTTGGAAAGACGAGTGAAATGTACTCTCAATTGTCCTGTGTGTGATGAGGAGATTGAGGATGAGCTTCACATATTCTTTAGGTGTGCAGTAGCCCGGGATAGTTGGAGTGCAGCTGGGCTGTCGTCTGTCTTACATAATGCTACGTACCAACAAACTAATGCTATGGATCGTATTTTCGCTATTTGCAGCAATGAAAGTAGTGATACTGTTGGTAGAGTGGCTATGTTACTCTGGTGCATTTGACAAAATCGTAATGATATGCTTTGGAATGATAATGTACAGATGTCACGTCAAATTGGAAGACATGCTTTTGATGCTTGGAATGATTGGTACTCAGTACATAAGTTACAGAGTAATAATGTGAGTGGGACTACAGAAGCGGATTTAGTAAGGTGGGAGAAACCAGCTCTAGACTGGGTAAAATGTAACGTTGATGTTGCCTTTGTGTCTAGATCTGGAAGGACCTCGATGGGATTGTGTTTTCGCGATAATAGTGGTCTCTTCATGGCTGGTATGACACAATGGCAGCAAACTGTGATTTCATCTGTAGAAGGAGAAGCATGGGCTTTACTTTTAGCAATGGAAGAAGCAAGACAATCGAGGACTGAATCGAGTTCAATTTGAAAGTGATTCGAAAGTTTTGATAGAGGCCATTCATATGAAGCGTAGAGGCAACTCTGAGTTTTTGTCAATTGTTCATGATATCCTTAGTCTTATGTCATCTTTTATAAACTTTGAGGTTAAGTTTGTTAGGAGGCAAGCGAATTTGGTTGCTCATACTCTTGCTAGGGCGGCCAATTCTTGGGCTAGCTTCCATAGGCTTGAGAATATTCCCTTTTGTATTGAACGTTTAGTTTTTAATGAAATACAGTAAATTTGTTTTATTAAAAAAAACAAAGTTTTTGTCCATAAAAATATAGCAAATTTAGTTTTTAATCCCTAAAAATGAAAGTATGATGTTTTCCTACTCCCAAAATTTTCCATTTATTTTTCGTCCCAAGTGGCTAATCTATGTGTTAATGCCAATATTATCACTTGTTTATGTTTAAGATGTGTCTATGTTATACATATCTAATATCTATTATGTAAATTCATTGTATATTCGTATTATGTTTAAGAAATTGTTAAAAACATATCAAAATTATGTACGTTAGACATGAAAAAATAAAATAGACAGTTTTATGATATGAAAACATGTTTTTATTTTTAGAGACTAAAATCAAAATCGGATTTATTTTTATGGACAAAAAAAAAACTTATTTAACCCAAATAAATATTTCATGACAATTACATATGGGGATTTTTCCCATTATTTTAGTTTTCTGTGTTAAGTTTGATCTCGGATGAATGTTTCAACCCATCATGAGCGAATTTGTTGATGTTGCACCACAAAGTATATAAAGTACCAAACATTGGGAACTATCCGGAGAAGAGATAGGAACTGGAAAGGAGAAGCGAGAACCACTTAAATAGAGGAATCAATTGTATTCCCTCCTTTGTTCCCCATAGCAACTGGGGATCAAAAAGTACCGAATTTGATGACTTATTAAGGGAAAGACGAAGTAAGAACATACTATTGAAGACGTTGCAACATATGTCAAACAGACCATGTGCATGTTTCTGTTCAGCCCATTGAAACCAGATTGTGAGCATATTGACTATTACTACTATTAATTGTGAAGTAATCATATTCATATGTGTGTGTGCTTAACTCAGTTTTGTGAAACTGTTGCATAGAAAACAAGCAATTTTGCTATTACAATAGAGCATGTGCAGTAAAATGGTATCAATGTCATATTCAAATGTATTAGAGTTGGGACCTTTTGGATTAATGAATAGACAAATTCCATAAAGTTTTACTTGGTTCCCTGGTTTGTGATTTTTGTCCGACACATTGGAAGTTGTATATCTGTCGTGTAACATTGGTGCCACCACTGCGATGAATGTTGTTGATGGCAGAGTTATATAGCATTGTCGCACGACACAAGCAGAGAACAACACATAAGCCCTTCAATAGTTTAATTCAAGATGCTTTTTTTTTAATGAAAGAATGTCTAAAAGAACAAGTCTTTTGGCAGAAACTGTTATTGTCATCATGGCATGAACTGTATGTCAATATCATATTATCAGTATCATTTTCCTCTAACCTATAATGATTGATAATTTCTCAATCCGCCTTCCAAAAACCATGGGGTTTACCGGAAGCGTATTTCCAATAGTGTATTGTGACAGATTTAAGCATATAGATATCATAAACAAAGGTGTGTTTGGACCACCCCTAACTATTACATAGGTTTCAATTTTCACATCACAATGGTTTTTTTGCTTGCTTATTCGCTCATTACCGCATATATGCTAGACTGGAAAAGCCTAATCAAGGCATGCTAAAACCTGGAAAAGCCTTACAGCACAAAATCAATCTAGCTAACAACCACCTCGGTCAGTATTCCTCTCCTACATAAAGGCACACAATCAGATTTTTCCTCTAGACTGAAACAACAGGTGTGTTCGCCATAAAGGGAGAAGGTCCACTTTCGTATGAGTAGATAAATATTCTCCAAAATATAAAATGAAAGAACACAGTGAACCATGGCTGGTAAAAATTCAAACGGGCCACAAAACTGTTTAGTAACATTATACGAGTGATAGAAAAAATCCTTAAAAATTAAAAGTTCACTCAAAAAGATAGTGAATAGAGAACTAACAGAAAAGCAGCTAGCCAAAGTACTTAATAATTTCAAGCTTAAAGTTTCAATCATTAAATTGGATAGAACTGCATACATAATTTGTTTATACTACTATGGATTCTTTTGTACTACTATGGATTCTTTTGGAAAATGCAATTTTGGTCGATACCGCATATATAGTACAAAAACTTTTTTCACTTCCACTTGGCTGCACACAAGAATTTACTACTATGGATTCTTGATTTAACAACCATGGAAGGAGTACTAACACCATGAGAAAACATTACTCTAAACATATAAATGCAAGACCATCGGAGCTTTTCTATATATACTAGATAGATAGAACACATAAATGTTATTATTCTGCCCAACTCTGGTGTTCTCGTCCAAATTAGCAAATAAAACAAGTCAGCTAGACCATCCTCTATCTTAGCATAGAAAGAATAAACACTTAAATCAAAAGAACTAACAAGCTAAGGTTAGATAAGATTATGAAGTCACCTATTTAGTGAGTGGCATGTCATTGTTTTCCTCTGTGTATGCAAGTTACATTTTTTCCTCATATAGCTTTAATAGATAATCAGACTCCGCCTCAAAGCTAAAAACAAACTTCCTCAAGAACAACTTTTCAGAATAAGTAAATGGGTGAACTAAACTTGCATTCTCTTCTCGCAAACCTTTCATCAAAAGAAATTGCAAAACTGAGGCTCTTGGAATGATCCTTTTATGTAAACTATAACCAAACATAAGTGGACATTTAGTAAGTTCCAAGGAATTCCAACCCAATTGATTGACCCAAAAACTCATGACCAAATTAACCTTATCAATTGAAAACAACATCAAATTAGGATATGACTTAAATGCTTGAAAAACATCTTCATTAGACCAACCCCATTTCTTAAGGACATCAACTTTCTGATTCCAAAGCATTTTAGTCATACATTTCTTGGCCATCAAAGCAACCCCAAAAGTAGTCGTTGAAGGATTAAACCCTAAACCCTTAACTTCCTCCAATGACTTAATCAAACCGGTGGAACCAAATATAGATGGTCTTGTTTGAAACAATTTAGCAATGGCAGAATTGCAAACTCCAAAATCAGTCATCAAATTGATATTAGCCACAACAAGATGGTAGGGATAAAGACCAAATGAAGTCGAATATCGAATTAAGCAAACAATAACATCCTTATTGGTTTTCAAGAACCTACTTAACAATTCAAAAAAAGGGATTATTCGATTCTCCAAGCTACTTCGTAAAATTGCAGGGTTTGCACTTAACAATGAAACAATATCAGAGGAAGAAGCACCTTTGGATAGAAAAAATTGAAACTTCAGCTAGGCATGCCATTGTTTTCTTTTGTGTATGCAAGTTCCATTTTGTCCTCATATAGCTTTAATAGATAATCAGACTCCTCCTTAAAGCTGAAAACAAACTTGCTCAAGAACAATTTCTCAGTATAAGTAAATGGTTTGACTAAGCTTGCGTTATTTTCTCGCAAACCTTTCATCAAAAGAAATTGCAAAACTGAGGCTCTTGGAATGGTCCTTTTATGTAAACTATAACCAAACATTTTTGGCATTTTAGTAAGTGCCAAGGAATTCCAACCCAATTGATTGACCCAAAAACTCATCACCAAATTAACCTTATCAATTGAAACAAACATTAAACCAGGATATGACCTAAATGCTTGAAAAACAGCTTCATTAGACCAACCCCATTTCTTAAAGACATCAAATTTCTGATTCCAAAGTTTTTTACTCATACCTTTCTTGGTCATCAAAGCAGTCACAAAAGTAGTTGTGGAAGGATCAAACCCTAAACCCTTAACTTCCTCCAATGTCTTAATCAAATCATTTGAACCAAATATAGATGTCCTATTTTGAAACAATCTAACGATGGCAGAATCACAAACTCCAAAATCAGTCATCAAATTGATATTAGCCACAATAAGGTGATAGGGATTACGAGAAAATGCATTCGAATATAGAAGTAAGCAAACAATGGCATCCTTGTTGGTTTTGAAGAACCTACTTAATAATTCAAAAAGAGGGATTATTCGTTTCTCCAAGCTACTTCGCAAAATTATAGGGTTTTCAGTTAACAATGAAACAATATCAGAGGAAGAAGCACCATTGGATAGAAAAAATTGAAACTTCGGCAATAACCTTTTGTTGGGTTGTGATGAAAGTAACCATGGTGCTTTTGTAATGATGATGCGTATGTTGGAGTCTGAAAAATGATGATTTTTGAAGAAGTTGATAACAGAATTAGGCTTATCTGGAGATATGAAACGAACCTGTTTGTTGTTGAAAGCTGTGAGAGCTGATTGAGTTGAGAAACCGAAATTGTTGATGAGATATGATACTGGAAATGGGTGTGTTGCTGTGGTTGTGCAGTATCTGAATGATCTGAGTGAAATTGGGAATGAAAAGTGTTTTTGAGAAATTGTAGATTTTCTTGTGATGATAAACCCTAGAAACCATTTTGACATTGTTTGTGGTTTGGAATAATGAGATGAGATGGTCTTAGAGAGTGTTGTTTTCAAAAATCTTTTTATTTTTATTTTTATAACCCTCTGGTTTATAGGAAGGGGATCTAGTAATCCAGAGTTCGGTCGCGAGGTAAGTAAAGTCTGTCCAAGAAATTGTTCGGCCGCGAGGTAAATACAGTATAATTAAAGTTGTGTCTTTTGACTTTTTTTTCACTAAAAACGATATTCATAGAATGCATCGAATAATACAATTTTTTTTTTTACAAACAAAAGCTTATATCATTTCATTATTTAAAATAGGAGTAATACAAAGAGGTAATGTCTCAATATGATAGCGACTAGACCAAGAGATGACCGCCCTAGCAAGGGTGTGAGCGACCATATTTGCTTGCCGCGTAATAAACTTAACCTTGAAGTTTGGATTACATAACAAAAGGTGATCAAACTGAAAAGGATACAATTTAAAATTGCTAAAAACTGAAAAGGATGCATCTGTGAACAAACTCACAACATCCACGTTAATAGCATAACGGCCAAATGCCTACAAGTGTGACAAAGTCTACAAATATGACGAACTTGAAGTGCTCGGAATACCCATGTCTCCGAGTCTGCGACATTGACGACACCCAATTCATTTATTGTTGAATATGCACCGAGTCGAATCTAATATGTCAATCTGAACCGAACAAACACTGCACTAAGACGGGACAACAAACTAACGCCGCAACAAGATGGCGATCAACACAACATCGCACTAAGACGACGAAATCAGGAAAAAAAAACTAAATATTTGTGAAAATAACTTATTTAAATGAAAAGGAAAAACAATTTAGAAGAGTGATTTTGGGTAAAAAATTGACCATAAACCACCTCTCCTTGGTGGATGAACAAAAAAAAAGGTTTAGAGGGAGGGGGCAGCGGCCAAAGAAAAAGGGAAGTAAATGATTTTGTGCAATCAAGTAAAAGATTGTGCAATCTTTTACTTGAGAACAACAAATTGGGACAATATTTTTTTTACACGGTTTGGGACAACTTGAGAACCACAAATTGGGACAACTTAGTTCCTACCGTGTTCAGGCGCGTTTTAATGATTTTGGTTGTCTATGAGCGAATTTATAATTTGAGTCTAATTAATAAAATAGTATAAAAAATTTGAATTCTTAAAAAACATTGAATTTTTTATTTAATATCAAAATACTCGTACAATTCCCCTCCTACGAGCATTTTTAGTTGCAAATTCACTAATAATTATTTCTTTATTAATTATTCTATCGTATCATTCTCAATACATAAAATGGTTAAACCATTCTGTTCTGGACAAAACTTTTGGGCTGACCAAGCCCAATGTCAAATCCACCGGCCCAATACGACATCTATTGGCCTATATATACAACCTTCACAAACCTCACAAGGTATGCATTGCTCTAACCTCGACCTCCACCTCAAGCTTATACTGACTTGGGCGTCGGAGCGTTATCTGTAGGTACCCCCCGTCTGTGTCACCGACCATCTCCAACGCTCGGATTCCAACATCTAGCTCGGAGCATTTCTTCCATCGATCCACCAATGTGAGTTCTCTACCCTCTTTTTATCTCTACTGATAAAACTTGAGTTCTGTTACGAACAGTGGCGCCGTCTGTGGGAACGATATTATTTCGTTTCTCGAATCCAATCTCACACTCACGATCGATCTTGGAAGAATTAAACCGATTAAATGTTCATCACCGGCTCATGAATTTCTATCGTGAATTCATCAAATGGGGGCTGCATGCTAGCACCTGCAAACAGGTCAAACCTTTCCATTATGTCTCATGTTGGCATATTTAATTGTAACATTGCACTCTATCATGACAAATTAACATTTGTTCTTGACATGCCAATGAAAAAGCAAGGCACGTATACAAATCTAAGGTGCTGATTGCTAAATCTTAGAGGCAACATGTCATAGCCAATTTGGTCATCAAGCACCATGCAAATCTAAAGCAACAAAATGGAGAGTTGATAAACATGAGTTGCTACCATGGCTTTTGTTGTGTTCCAAACACACACGCAGCCAAAGACTACACGTTGTTGCAACTTCTTAGAGGAAATTTGTTCCAACAACTTAATGGAGTTAAAGAAAAATTAACCAAATGCTATAAAAATTCACAACTCTCCTCAATATTTCGAGCAAGCGCCCCGACGAAGCGCCACCGACATTATCGTCGGCTCTACCTATGATCTGATATCTGCGTGACAGTGTCGGTTCTACTCATCGTCGGATTTGACACACGCTGTCGAAAAGTACTCCACCGTACCGACCAAACGTCTCTGGCATCATCGTCGATTCAGGTTCTTTGATATTCCGCAAATTAATGTTAGACACATTAATTCAATTATTATATTACAAAATGGTTACACTTTGATTAGCCAATAATACCAAAATTCATTGGTTACAATCCTCATTATTAAGGGGAACATCAATGACCCAATAATGTGTCTGAGAGTTACATAATAATGGGCATGTACTCCACGTATTAATCAGCCAATATTATATTGTTTGACATATCTTAGTTACAGCAAGTTCTAAGAGGAAAAACATTAACACTTGACAATTGAAGCATTTTATGGCATAGTTAATTCAGCAGCGGGGGAGAGGACATGATGCTTCTAAGGGCATCAATCCGACTCAACGTCTCCGACACCGTCGTCGGTTCAGGCTCTGTCGCGTCAACCAAGTGCCTCCGACATCATAGTCGATCTTGTTCATCTCAGAACCAAGGATATTATAATTCACTTCAGCTAATGCTCTCAACAAGAGCTCTGTAGCACAAACCAAGCATTCCCTCAACAATTGTAATTCCGACATTTGCTAAATATTCTGACCAGCTCGGTACAATTCCTATTATTCATTGTGATGTGGAATACATAAATTGATCCAATTCTTTCCACCATAAACACCAATAATAATATTTAGGCTAAAATCCGAAGAGGATAAAAGCAGGTGAGCTGATGGATATACATCGACTAAAATCTAAAGCCACACGCAAAGTGTTTGAATTCTGGCACAAGAATTATGAAACCAGAACTGTAAATGGTTATTCTCAAAAAACCAACAACAGAATTGTTTGATACCGACAACTTGGAGAGTAAGAGATCCGAAGCAGAACCGCCACCACCTGCTGGGGTCATTCTACACCTGCGTCTTCTCTCCATTTCTATCATAACGGTCCTCATCAATAGCCGCATTAAAAACAATTCTCTCTCCCTTGTTATTAAGATTAATCATGGTAACTGGTGCTCATACAATGACGGAGTCAAAGGTAATGGTGGCGGCAAGGGCTTTGACACACCAATCAGACTACACCGTTGTTATTCTCGCCAGGAAAAACCATGTTTCTGTCAAAAAATTTGATTACACAGTAGCATTCCTGACATTATCGACGGTTCAGAACAACACTCTAAAATTAGAACCAAATGTCACCGATGAGATGAAGACATCGCCTAAGCGTCACCGACATCGTCAGTTCAGGCTGAAATCAAAGTGAAAACAGCCGGGTGGATACAATTCCCCTTGACGTCATCATCGAGATAAATTGGTCGGGCACCATCACATAGTCTTGTGACTATCCGAGGCATGCAATACCAGACTCCATATCCGGTGATGCTTCTAACGGTACCAACCCGATTCAAAGTCCCCGACATTAGTATATTGCTTCATTATTATTATTATTATTGGATGCTTGAAACTAACGAATATGTTCCAATTTATCTTATTATTTGTTTTGTTGCTAAAACAAATTAGCATGAACAAATCTTGCAAACTTTGTTATGATTTTAAACTTCCATTGACTAAAGCAAATGCAGAAGTCTATTGGGCTTACACTCAACATCACCGTGTTTCTAAAAGCATCACCGACATCGTGGCCGGGTGAGAATTTTGCAGGGGTCATATAAACAAGTGCATCTAGCACCAAAGCTGGACCCCTCAATCTATCTTTGCCATATACACTATATAAATATCCATGAAGAGTTGATATAATAATTTAAGAGTAAAGGTCGCAGCATCATAACTCGTCCACATGACAAATCCAACAACATCGGCTAATTTCGTCGACCATGACAAATAATCCGAGTTGTGTATTTTATTTTCGGTGAAGGGGATTGTGAACACAATCACTCCTCAAGACCTCCATGTAAAGACTGAATGCCATGTGCTCAATGGTTTATATCAACTATTCAACATAGTCAAAACTACTCGAGTCAATTACGACTTAAATTGACAAATCAAAACAATTTCACAATTACTGTGAATTCGACAAACAAATTCTCCCTATGAGCTCATACGCTTGGTTGAGAGGATGCTTGTCAACAAATATATAGGTAAAACCTTCATCCCAAGCGGATACGGTTTACGTCTCTTCGTCAAAGAGAACTTATTACGACAAGTTCCACCACCAAACATGACTAAAAATAAGTAAAACCGTCATCCCACAACGGACACGATTTACCTTCCTCGAAAACAAAATATAGCTACCCGACATGATAACAAGGGTCATAAAAATAGAGTTCGAAGTTGGCAACCTCCTATTAAGACGAAATCAAAAAGACTAGCCAAGGTAAATTGGCTCCCATATGGAAATGACCATACAAAGTCCAGTAAACGAGCATACCACCTCGAAACTCTCTCTGGGTAAAACAATACTATAGTTAAACAGCGCAACACAACGCGCTCTTTAACGAAGGCTGCAAATCCCACCGAGGAGACGCGTATATACAACGGAGGAATGCCTAGGTACGGGCAGGAATCTTAAACTTCTAAAAGCTCGACCCTAGCTCTAATGCTGGCGTCCATGCTCAATGAGGGAATACTCCATGCGAGCCCCATCGTTGCTTAGTACACGCCCGGCAGAATACCCAGCTCGCGATGGGACCTTTAATGCTGCGAGGAAAGATTTCAAACGAAGAAACTTTCCTCGACTCTAGTTTGGGAGCCAGCCAAACACTCGTGCAGTTCCACAAACTGCTCGGGAACGGTGCTTACGATCCGCGACATCAAGAAGCAACCGTAGTTATTAGGCGAGCACTAGCGCAAAAGGCAATCTACCTAGCGAATAGAACGTCTAAAAAATACTAAGTTAAAACCTCAAAAATTCTTGTCGAACATAAAATCGAAGCATCAAGCATGCATGCATTCAAGTCGACAATATGAGGAAATAAATCCATCGCACGCATAAAATCTAAGTCTAAATAAACATCGACGGAAAGATAAAATGTAAGCGAACACTAAAACGATTGCAATTATAAGTCGACTCCTCATGTCACCATAAACAATCGACTGGGGGGCTCCTGTTCTGGACAAGACTTTTGGGCTGACCAAGCCCAATGTCAAATCCACCGGCCCAATACGACATCTATTGGTCTATATATACAACCTTCACAAATCTCACAAGGTATGCATTGCTCTAACCTCGACCTCCACCTCAAGCTTATACTGACTTGGGCGTCGGAGCGTTATCTGCAGGTACCCCCTTTTGTGTCACCGGCCATCTCCAACGCTCAGATTCCAACATCTAGCTCGGAGCATTTCTTCCATCGATCCACCAATGTGAGTTCTCTACCCTCTTTTTATCTCTACTGATAAAACTTGAGTTCTGTTACGAACACATTCAATATTTCTTGTGACATCTCTCAAGTAGTTTTCCAATAATTTGAACTTCGAAAAACTTTTTTTCTATAAATGTAACAGTCACCGACATAGTTAAGAGAATTCGATAAGCAGTTGCAACATTTGGATAACAATTTGAGAGAATTTTTGTAAATGTAACAGTCACCGACATAGTCTACTAACTTTTTTTATAGAATTTTTGCTACTCATCGGCCAATGCCATGTCATGATCATACAAGTAGGCAATCAAAATTGACTAGTTAGCAAACTTTTGACTAATGCAAAATACATTACCATGTCCGCTAATTAAGTAGCAAAAACCATCCGCAAGATAGGTAGCGGATGGTGGATTTCAAAATTTCTCATTTTTCCGCTACTTAATCGCAGGAGAGCAAATTTAAATATTAGCAGAGCGCGTGAGAAGCACGCGACGCCAAAAGAGACCATGTGCATGTCTCCGTCGAACCCATTGAAACCAGATTGTGAGCATATTAACTATACTTACTACAATTAATTACGTACAAACATTACATCACTCCAAGGCAAAGTGGTAATCTTCCATCCTAAATCATGTTAGAGGACATTTACTAAAACGTTATCTTTGAGCCTTAATGCAGTTCAAACAAATTGTGAAGTAATCATATTCATAAGTGTATAATGTTCAACTCAGTTTTGTGAAACTGTTGCATAGAAAATTAGCAATTTTGTTATTACAAAGGAGCAGGTGGTGTAGAATGGTGTCAATATCATATTTAAATGTATTAGAGCTGGCACCATTTGGATTAATGAATAGACAAATTACAGAGTTTTACTTGGTGCTCTGGTTTGTCATTTTTGCCCGGACACCAGGATGTACTTTTCCGATGTTGGAAGTCGTATACTCGTATTTTCATCGTCGTGTAACATCAGGGTCAACACTGCGATGGATGTTGCTGTGACAGTTTTTTTTTTAACAAGTTGCTGTGACAGTTATAAATCATTGTCGCACAACTCTAGTGCTCAGTTGGGTTTCCACAAGCAGAGCAGGACACCGAGGCCTTTCAATTCAAGATCCTTTTCTTGAAAAAAAAATATCTAAAAGAACAAACACATTGGCAGAAACTGAAGAGCCCTAGCAAATATGACTGGTTAATTACTATTCGCTTCATTGCATGAACTATATGTCAATATCAGATTATCAGTATTTTGTTCCTCTAACCTATAATGATTGATAATTTCCCAATCCGCCACCTAAAAACTCAGGTGTTTACCTCATTTTCGACTGATATTTATCATCCAAAAACCTATAATAATGAATGATATTTATCTGTATTATTTGCAATGATTTTTATTTGAATGCTTCCTAAATTCTTCAACAACAATGGTGTGTTTGGACCACCCCCTAACATTACATAGGTTTCAATTTTCACATGACAATGTTTTATTTCTCCTTATTCACTCATTACCCTTCAATCAAACATCAGACAAAGGCCTGCTAAAACATGGAAAAGAATTCCAAGAAATATACTATTTCTTGCACAAAATCAATCAAGCAACCACTTTGGTCTATACGTTTCTCCTACATAAAAGGCAGATATATAGTCAGATTTTAATTTTTATTTGGAATACAAGAGGGTGGAAGCACAAGAAAAAGAAAAACTATAAGTTAACTAGACGAGGAATATTGACACCCAACACATCAGCATCAAAGTTATCCTTAATTTCTTCCGGACACACCTCAAAGAGAGAGAGAACTCATATCCTAAGTTAAAGGACATATTAGAAAGGTCATCTACACGAAAACATTCTTCTCTATAAACACGATTCAGCTTCACCTCACAATCAAGATCCAACATTCACGAATTCGTTGAACCAACCTACACCTCACGACATTGCTACCACTATCGGACGGAGCTAGTAGGGGGACCAGCAGAGGCCACGGTCCCCCCTAAATTTTATAAATTTTTTTATACTAGTATTTTGTTATACTATTGATTCAATTTCATGTTTAGTTTCCCTTATTTTATTAAACTTATGCATATGGTCCTTCTTTATTAATCCAATATTTTGACCACTATTATAAATTTGTTTTAAATTTGATCTTAGTGATTGTTTTCCCCCTAAAAAATAACTTTTTCTACTAAAAAAAGTGATTTATTTCCTCAATATTGAATTTAATGACAAAATATCTCTTTTGAGACTAAAATTCACATTTTTTTTACACAAAAAATCGCAATTTTTATAGCAAAACACATGAGTTGAGACTAAAATTATAATAAATGTGAAAATGGAAGGGCCTAAAAGTTTGACTTAAAAAAAATTGCCTATAAAATGAAGATTCACTATATTAACTTTTGATTTATTTTACAATTTTTTGTATATGTTATACTTTTAAATTTTTCTTTAGTGAATTGGACTTTCAAATTCGGCCCCCCTAAACTAAATTTCTGACTCCGTACCACCTACATTTTAGATGTTGGAGATGACGACTGATGAATCCACGCACACCTCTATCTTAGTGAACCATCCATCTCTGGCCAGCTTTAAACCCTCAAGCACACCCCCACAACCCTCCGTACCATTCCCCCCGTCCACATGCTTTTTTATCTCGCGGTTAGAATGACTTTTTGTCTCATAACCGAACCAAACCGCACCGCGAACACCCCTACCTCTAATAGTCAGATTTTTTTCTATACTGAAACGACAGGTGTGTTCACCAATCACCATAAAGGGAGAAGGTTCACTTTCCCAAGAGTAGAAAAATATTTTTCAAAATAAAAAAGAAAAGAACGCAGTGAACTATGGCTGGTCAAATTTAAAAAGGCCGCAAAACTGTTTAATAACAGTACAAGTAATAGAAAAATCTTTATAAATTAAAAGTTCATTTAATAATCAATAAATTGACTAGACCTGCACCTGCCTATATAATTTGTTTATACTACTACCATTTTAGCTTTTCTATCTCTACTAGATAGATGTAAGAATTAAGATAAATCATAAGGTAATACTAAATTATTAATTATGGAAACTTTTGGTCCAAGATAGCAAATACAACAAGTCAGCTAGAGGATCCTCTATCTTGGCATAGAAAGAATAAGCACTTAAATTTACAAAACTAACAAGCTAATGTTACATAACAAAAGAAGATTATGAAGTCACCTATTTAGTGAGTGGCATGCCATTGTTTTCCTCTGTGCATGCAAGTTCCATTTTTTCCTCATATAGATTTAATAGATAATCAGACTCCGCCTTAAAGCTAAAAACAAACTTGCTCAAGAACAACTTTTCAGAACAATTAAATGGGTGAACTAAACTTGCATTCTTTTCTCGCAAACCTTTCATCAAAAGAAATTGCAAAACTGAGGCTCTTGGAATGATCCTTTTATGTAAACTATAACCAAACATAACTGGACATTTAGTAAGTGCCAAGGAATTCCAACCCAATTGATTGACCCAAAAACTCATCACCAAATTAATCTTATCAATTGAAAACAACATCAAATTAGGATATGACCTAAATGCTTGAAAAACATCTTCATCAGACCAACCCCATTTCTTAAAGGCATCCACTTTCTGATTCCAAAGTGTTTTACTCATACATTTCTTGGCAACCAAAGCAACCCCAAAAGTAGCCATTGAAGGATTAAACCCTAAACCCTTAACTTCTTCCAATGACTTAATCAAATCAGTTGAACCAAATATAGATGCTCTTGTTTGAAGCAATCTAGCAATGGTAATATCAAAAAATTCAAAATCAGTCATCAAATTGATATTAGCCACAATAAGGTGACAGGGATTACTAGCAAACACCTTCCAATTTCGAATGAAGTAAACAATGACATCCCTATTGGTTTTAAAGAACTTACTTAATAATTCAAAAAGAGGGATTATTCGTTTCTCCAAGCTAAATTTTAAAATCATAGGTTTTGGTGTCAACAATGAAACAATATCAGATAGATGAGTGAGATGAGAGAGAAAGAAGAGAGAGAAAGAGAGAGAAAGAAGAGAGAGAAAGAGAGAGAGGCGATGAGAGTCAGCAGGGGAGTAAGAAGAAAGGTTTTGTTCATCGCATGGACCAAATTTCAACGCCTTTCTTCTTCACCAACTTCCCTGAGGAGGTGGGCTGGGGTGATCTTTGGAAGCTGTTTGCAAGATTTGGGAATGTGGCAGATGTCTATATTCCTAAAAAGGTGGACAAGTGGGGAAGAAGGTTCGGGTTCGTGAAATTTAAAGAGGTGAAGGAGGTGGAAGACCTTAGCAACAGCTTGGAGGATGTGTGGTGGGGAAATCACAAACTGCAGATTAACCTTGCTCGCTTTCGAAAAGGGGATCCAAAGGAAAGTAATGCGCTTGCTCCTCAGCAACAGTCCAGACCTTCTATGGGGGAAGAATTGCAAGTTTCAAAGGACCGGTCTTTCAAATCTTTGCTGGTCGGGGAGAAGGATGTTTCGGGAGCGAAGTCTAATGGCGATGGTATGGCAATCGACGCAGACGGTGGAAGGAAGAAGACACGAATTTACAATTATAGCGATATCGTTCCTTTGGAGCTATGTGTTAACGAGGTGACGCTGAGTTCCCTGAATCAGAGCAGAGTGGGGTTCTTCAAGAAGACAATGGACTTCCAGTCTTTTCATGAAAGGCTGGTTATGGAGGGTCAGTTTGAGGTCCGAGCTACTTATATGGGTGGTAATATGGTCTTGCTCCAAAGCTCGTGTGAAAGTGAATTGTCTGCAATATTGAGTTTCAATAAAAAATGGTGGGATCTCTGTTTTTATAAAATCTTTCCTTGGAAACCAAATTTTCTGTCTGAAAGCAGAGAAATCTGGATACAAATCTATGGTCTTCCGCTTCATGCTTGGGAGGAGAGCAGCTTCAAGATGGTGGCTGGAAGATTTGGGGTGTTCTTAGACTTTGATGAAGCGACGGTAGCAAAGGATAGATTTGATGTGGCTCGTGTAAAGCTTCGAACAGTAAGAAGAGGGATGATAGACACTGTTTTACAGTTGCTGGTGCTTGGCGTTGCCTATGATGTTTGGGTGGTGGAGGAAAGGTGTAGCTGCTATGAAAGGGAGGCTGAGGAGGAAGAAGGCTTCAGAGGTTCTGTCCGCTCAAACAGTAACTCCGGGAAGCAGGGATGGAAGAGGGAGGACGATGAGTTGTTCTCGGATGGGAATTCTGATAGTGACAAGTCAGAGCCTACCCAGGTGTTGTTAGACTAACAGAGGAATGATAGCGATGGGGCGTTGGTGGTGGCAGGGCCGAGAGAAGGTAGTGTGGAGGTAGACTTTCATAGTCAACCTCTTTTGGAGGTGATGGTTGGGGAAAAGGTGTCAGCAAGTCCAATTTCCATTGGTACTCCGTTGGAGGGAGTTGGAGGATGTGATGAGGTGTCCTTGAATGGGGTGATGGCAGGTGTAGGGTTGGGAGTACGAGGTTTGGGTGATGTGGTGGGGCCCGAGGCTGACTTTTTGCTCGTTTTGCAAATAGAGGAGAGAATGCTGGAAGTAAGGGAACAACCTTTTGTTCCTGTGGAGGTGGGGTCAAATCTAGCTAGAAATGGTCTCTTCCCTTTGGTCAATGTTGGGCCTCGTTTTGGGCCTAGAGAATTAATTGGATGTCCGTGTGAGAAAGTTGGAGCCCAATTTGAATTGGGTCTTTGTCCTTCTCCATTTGAAGCTACCGTTGAAGTGCTAAGAGGGGCCCAGCTGAACCTTCAGTGGTCCCGGGTGCTGAGGTGGAAGGAAACAGAGGAGTCAAAGGGTTAGTGGTGTTGTCTGAGATTTCAGAGTCTTGCTCTACTAGTGAGTCTTTGCATGTAACTAGGAATGGGACAAAAAAGAGAAAGATGAAGAAGCCAGGCCAGAAGGGAGGACGATCAGGGGCAAAACAAGCAACGATTCCTATTTTCCCCAAGATGGCGTTGCTAAGAAAATCAGCAGATAAAAGAGGGAAGGTGGTAAATCCGAAGAAGGTGAGGAGTAAGAATCGTTACCTAGACAATCATATTCATGTGGATTCTCAAATTCAATTGTCGTCGGCGTCTATCCCTCCTCACCAAATTGAAGAGCAACCTGGTATTGATCTACATGTGGTGTTACCTTTGCATTCTTCATGTATTAATCATGTGATTGATGATGATGGGGTCTCGGTGTCAGAGGCTGCTTCGGAGAAGGAGGAAGCTAGCATTACGAAGATGGAAGAGGCAAAATTGCTAATTGGAATCCAGAAACAGAGATACAAAGCAGATTGGTGGATCTAGATGTCAAGGACAGAGCTAAGAATGAAGAAAGGGTGCAGCAAGATAGTTATCAATGATCGTTTGTTCTTATAATATAAGAGGCTTGGGGAGTTTGGTGAAGAGAAGGCGGATTAAGGAGTTGATTCATTCCCATAAAATTGATTTTATGGCAATTCAAGAAACAAAGATGGAGGTAATTACAGATTCGTTTTGTTATAATTTGTGGGGTGGTTTTGATTGTGAGTGGGCGTTCCTTCCGTCGGAGGGAAATAGTGGCGGTATTTTGTCGATTTGGAGGAAGACAAACTCTTCTCTCATCTTCACTTTTATGGGAGAAGGGTTTGTGGGTGTTTGTCTAGATTGGGGGGTATTGAAGAAAAAGTGTTTTGTGATAAATGTTTATGCAAAATGCGATCTAAATGCTAAACGTCGGCTTTGGGAGTACATCTCGATGTCGAAGCTTGGCTTTGGTGAAGGAGGGTGGTGTGTGGTGGGTGATTTCAACGCGGTGAGAAGAAGAGAAGAAAGGAGGGGGGCTGGTCTCGTGACTTCTCCTTCATCGTCGGTAGAGATAAGGGAGTTTGACGGGTTTGTTAGAAATTTGCATTTGGAGGATATAGCTCCGGTTGGAGGTAAGTTTACTTGGTTTCATCCTCATGGTTCGGCTATGAGTCGGATTGATAGAATTTTGATATCGGATGAGTGGTCTACTATGTGGGGGGCTCAAATCCTTAGAGTGCTTCCGAGGGACGTCTCAGATCATTGCCCTTTGTTGCTAAAAAGTTGTAGTATCGTTTCGGGCCCGAAACCGTTTCGCTTTTGTAATCATTGGCTCCTCCATAGTGATTTTAAAAGGGTGGTCGAAGAGTGTTGGGATGATTCAAATGTTTCGGGGTGGATGGGGCATATTTTAAAAGAGAAATTGAAGGCCTTAAAGGTGATGATTAAGGAGTGGAACAAGAGAGAATTCGGTAAAATGGATGAGTCCATTAGGGTGCTTATCTCTTGTATAAAAGAAAAAGATTTAAGAGGGGAAGAGGGTCTTTTGTCGGTTTTTGAAGTGGAGGAGAGGAAGAAGCTTTTTGGTGAGCTATGGAGGTTGTTGAAGTGTAAGGAGGTGCTTTCGGCTCAACGGTCTAAAACAAAGTGGTTGAAGGATGGGATTCCAATTCTAAATTCTTCCACTCTTGCTTAAAATCGAGAGAAAGAAGGAACGCTATTTCTTGTCTTAAGGTGGGTAATAGATGACTTGAGGACTCCTCGGAGATCATTGAGGAGGTGTCTTCTTACTTCAAAAATCACTTCTCTTCTTTTTATTGGGCTAGGCCAAAGTTGGATTGGGTTATTTTTCCTTCTTTATCGGTGGCGGATAATCTCCTTTTGATGGCTCCGTTTGGCTTAGAAGAAATTGAGGAAGTGTTGCGGAATAGTGATGGCAATAAAAGTCCGGGGCCGGATGGGTTCAACTTCGCCTTTGTTAAGTCTTTTTGGGAGATGTTGAAAGGGGAGGTGCGTATTATGTTTGACCAATTCCATGGTAACGCTTGTCTTCCGAAAGATTTGTTGTCCTATTTCATTGCTCTTATTCCGAAAGTGGCGTACCCTTCCTCCCTAGGGGATTTTCGACCTATTTCATTATTAGGATGTCTCTACAAAGTGGTAGCGAAGGTGTTGACGGCTCAGTTAGCTAAGGTAATTGGCTCGGTGGTGGTGTCGACGCAATCGGCCTTTATTAAAGGGAGGAATTTGGTGGATGGTGTTATGGTAGTGAACGAAGTCATTGATCTTGCGAAGAAGGCGGGGAGGGAGTGCCTAGTGTTAAAAGTCGACTTTGCAAAGGCTTATGACTCCGTGGATTGGGGTTTTCTTGAGTATATGCTTAGGAGGTTTGGTTTTGAGATTAAATGGATTGAGTGGATTTGAGCTTGTGTTTTTGCCGGAAATCTTTCGGTCATTGTGAATGGTAGCCCAACTTCGAAAATCAACATTCAACGTGGTCTAAAACAAGGGGATCCCTTAGCCCCGTTTCTCTTCCTTTTGGTGGCGGAGGGGTTTGTGGGGTTGATGCAAAGTGCGGTAGAGAAAGATCTTTTTAAAGGTTTTCGTATCGGGCTCGAAGGTTTGGTTGTCTCCCATCTCCAATATGCGGATGATACACTTTGCATAGGGGAGGCTTCCATGGAAAATGTGTGGACGTTAAAAGCTTTGTTGAGGGGGTTCGAGTTGGTGTCGGGTTTAAAAGTGAACTTTTGGAAGAGTTGTTTGATGGGAGTTAATGTGCCTTCTCAATTCATGACAACGGCTTGCAATTTCCTTAATTGTAAGCAAGGGGCGGTTCCTTTCACATACTTAGGTCTCCCGGTGGGGGCTAATCCTCGAAGAGCGCCTACGTGGGAACCTTTAGTCGACCATCTTAGAAGAAGACTTCGGTCTTGGAGACATCGTTATGTAAGTCTTGGAGGCCGAATTGTCCTTATTAATTTCGTTCTTAATGCTATTCCTATTTTTCATCTCTCTTTCTTAAAGATGCCGGCGGTGATTATTAAGAAAATCATTAGAATACAAAGAGAATTCTTATGGGGTGGTGTCAAAGGAGGAAGGAAGATTAGTTGGGTGTCTTAGAAGGAGGTGTGTCGGCCTAGAAGCGAAGGGGGCCTCGGGGTGAGGGATGTGGGGAAGGTTAATTTGAGTCTTCTTATTAAATGGAGATGGCGACTAATCCAAAATGATAATCCATTTTGGAAAGAGTTGTTGGTTGCGAAGTATGGCTTGAGGACTCGCCTTAATGTCCATTGGATTGGTCATGTGTTCTCTAGCCGTGCGTCTATGTGGTGGAAAGATATTTGTGGTATTGATATAAGGGATGAGGGCAGCTGGTTTGCGCGAAATGTGAGTAGAAGGGTGGGTAACGGGAACTCGACGAGGTTTTGGCTTAATTGTTGGTTGGGAGATTCTCCTCTTAGTGAGGTTTTTCCGCGTTTGTTCTCTATTTCATCGCAGCAGGAGGGGATGATTAGGGACGTTTGGATGGATAGGGGAGGAGAAAATGGGTGGGTGATGGGGTGGAGGCGGGGACTGTTCGTTTGGGAGGAAGAGATTCTTCTTAGGTTGATGATTCGGCTTCCGACGGAGTTGGTTCTCTCGGAAGAGGAAGAT
Source organism: Trifolium subterraneum (assembly GCA_951799995.1). Lineage (NCBI taxonomy): Eukaryota > Viridiplantae > Streptophyta > Magnoliopsida > Fabales > Fabaceae > Trifolium > Trifolium subterraneum. The sequence goes on from OX637468.1 coordinate 33,376,307, forward strand.
CGATGGACTTGGAGATTAGATGCTGGTGGTTTGTTTTCGGTCAACTCGGTGTATCGTCACCTTGGGTGTGTTTTTTCGCCAATCGCGATGTTTAACGATGATGAGCTATGTGTCCTTAATAATATTTGGAGAAGCCCGACGCCGTCTAAAGTTGTTGCTTTCTCTTGGAAGCTTCTCTGGAATCGGGTTCCGGCGAAGACTAATCTTGCTCTTCGGGGTGTTCAGCCAAATGGAGGGTCTTTGGATTGTTTGCATTGTCTAGGAAAAGAGGAGTCAGGAGCGCATTTGTTCTTATTCTGCGATTTTGCGGGTCAGGTTTGGAATGTTCTTTTCCGGTGGCTCGGTTTGGTCATTGTGATGCCTCCGAATATCTTTTTGCTGTTTGATTGTTTTACAGGGGCAGCAGTAAATAAGAAAGTTTGGAAGGGGTATGCGTTGATTTGGCACGCCGCTATTTGGATGATTTGGAAATCGAGGAACGACATTATTTTCTCAAATGGTGTGATTGACTTGGAGAAGGTGATTGATGCGATCAAGCTTTGCTCGTGGCGGTGGGGTTTGAGTCTGCATAAAATTCCGGTTTGTTTGTTTTATGAATGGTGCTGGGATCCGGGTTTGTGTTTGAGGCGTTAGGGGTTAGGGGCTAAGGGATAGAGGTCTGGTGTTGTTGCTCTTGGTGGTTGCTGGTGGGTGGTGCGGTTTCGGCAATGGGGTAGGAGGAGGGTCTGGTTTTCTGTTTGGTGGGTGTTGAGGTAGCAGCAGAGTTACCTACTGCTTTAGTTTCTTTGGTTGCCTGTTTGTTCTGTTTTATGTTTTTCTCTTGTATTTGTTTTTATAGGTACTGCTTGTACCGTGTGTTAATAAAATTTTGTCTCTTTCAAAAAAAATGAAACAATATCAGAGGAAGAAAGACCTTTTGATAGAAAAAATTGAAACTTTGGTAATAAGGTTTTATGGGGTCTTGATGAAAGTAACCATGGTGATTTTCTGATGATGATGTATGTCGGAGTGTGAAAATCCATTGTTAATAAAGAATTTGATAACTGAATTAGGTTTTTCTATGGTATTGAAACAAACCTTTCTTTGGTTGAAAGCTTTGAGAGCTGATTGAGGTGAGAAATCGAAATTGTTGATGAGGTATGATACAGCGAATGGTTGTGTCTCTGATATTGATTCTGATGCTGTTATTGATGTTGTTGCTGTGGTGGTGCAGTACTTGATCCCGAGTGAATTTGGGAATGAAGAGTGTTTTTGAGAAAGAGGATCGAATTTAGGGTTTGTTGTTATGAACCCTAAAACAACATTCGGTGGGCACAGAAACAATTTCGACATTGGTTGGAACAATGAGAGTTTGAGAGTGATTCTTCTGTTGCAGGAGGATAAGAGTTCAAAAAGTGAGAGTAAATTTAAGGCTAAATTGCATTTTTGGCCCCCTAAGTTTCATAAACTTGCAATTTTTGCCCCTTATATTTCAAAATAGCACTTCTGACTCTCTAAGTTTAAAAAAGTTGCAATTTTGGCCCCCTATGTTTCAAAATAGCAATTTTGGCCCCCTAAGTTTCAGTAGTTGCAATTTTGGCCACCTATGTTTCAAAATAGCATTTTTGGCCCCTCATCTTTACCCCTTTTGCAAAAGGTCAATTTTGATCGAGTCAAGGTTAATGTGGCAAGTCACTTAAGCGACTCAGCTGTCACGTTAACATTTGTTTCTCACTATACGTGAAAAAAATTAACCTAATCCCAAATCCAAAAATAGGAAACAATGGATATTGAAAACCCTTCGTGCTTTTTGTTATGTCATTTTGATTATGTAATGACTTCTTATATGCAATGACTTGATTTGTTATGTCATTTTGATTTAGAAAAGTGTCTTGAACTTCCATTTTGAATGTAATTTCTTATATGTAATAAGTTTGACTTGTTATATCATTTTAATTATGTTATTTTGTCTCTGCAGTTTATTTTGCCTTTTGCAAAAGGGGGTAAACATAAGGGGCCAAAAGTGCTATTTTGAAACATAGGGGGCCAAAATCGCAACTTTCTGAAACATAGGGGGCCAAAAGTGCTACTTTGAAACACAGGGGGGTCAAAATCGCAACTTCCTGAAACTTAGGGGGCCAAAAGTGCTATTTTGAAACATAGGGGACCAAAATCGCAACTTTCTGAAACTTAAGGGGCCAAAAGTGCAATTTAGCCTAAATTTAATTACTAGTAGTTTTTTGGTACATAAAATCAATTGTATTAAAAAGTTAGAGTAAATTTGTTAGTAATCAATTTTTTTTTTTGTAGGAATCAATTTTATTATTATAAATATAGAAGTTGTCCCGATGAGCTTGACTTAATTGGTAGGAATATAATGTTATAAACGCCGGAGCTGGCACTTCACTTATCCGTCTTTAAGGTGAAATTTGTCCACTAAATTAGTTGACAAAAAAATGAAATAGAAGATTTATTTTATTATTTTAATAAAATAGAATAAATGGAACAGCTAATTAGTGTAAGATTTGGAATTCGACCTCCGTCCTTGCATATATAAACTAATACCCTACCAATTGAACTATATTTTTAGGAACATAATAAGATAGTTACTATGCATAAAAAAAAAACTAATTACTTTTTTATTTTTGTGATCAATGAGGTAGTCATTTTTATTATTTCAAGTAGCCTAGCCACTTACAGATGCAAGTGGGTCAGGAAATAACCGATCAGAAAATAACTAAAGAAAATTGATTTCTTTGATTTGGATATAAAAGCGAATGAACCAATTAACCGAGGTGGTTTGATTCAGTTATCAGTTTTTAATTTTTAGAAACTGATAAATATGGGAAATTCTAGCGTGAAGTCACGAAAATGGCTTCTTTGGTGAAGTTGCCAACATGACCCAATGGAGAAGTAGAGTGGACTTTGGTCAAATGCCACATAGGATTGTAAAGAATTATATGCTACACACCACTTACTATGCACCTTATGTCTATTAGTATTTCAAATATGTCCCTAACAAATTAAAATTTACAAAATTATCCCAATCTTTTTTATTGTTTTATTAATTATAATTCATGTTGTAAAACTAAAATCAAATAAAGAAAACAAAATTTAATCAAATCAAATAATAAAGAGTAAATCACAAAATCTTCAACTTCTGTGTTCTTCCCAACATCATCCTTCATCATCATCGTAACAAAATCTTCAACTTCTGTGTTCTTCCCAACATCATCCTTCATCATCATCGTATTTGCTCACCACACCGAACCTCATTTGATTTTCGTCCGCTATTGTTGAACGAACATTGATTTCCACAGAAGCTTCAACTTCTGTATTCTTCGCAACATCATCGTTCATCATCATCGTATTTGATCAACACTCACCCAACCTCATTTGATTTTCGTCCGCCATTGTTGAACGAAGGCAACTTTCGCATTCTTCCCAACATTGGTTTCCAGAAAGATACTTTCGAGTGCCCATATTAAGGTAAAAACGAAAATGGTTTACATCTTTATTTGTAATTAGTTATTAAGATATAATGATTTCGAATTTCAATTAGGGGTTGGTAAATTTGATTTCAATTTGGGAATTAGGGTTTACGGGTCAATAAAATATCAATAGGGTTTATTATATATTACAATAGATAAATTTGGGAAGTAGGGTTTATAAAGATAAATTTAGCTGAGTATTGCTTAATGACAGCTTGTGTTAATTCAGGATTACTATGGAAGGTGATGATTTTGATGTTGATTTTGAATCGAATGATGACGAGACTTATTTAGTATCAAGTGAGGATGAAAGTACAGAGGATGGCGATTGTGCATCTGATAATGGCATTGATGAAGGAGATGTAAATGTAGCTGATAGTATGGTAAGTTTGGATTCCATAACTGCCGATCAAATTCGGTCTATGGAATTTTCTACTCTTGATCAAGCTTATAACTTTTATTGCCAGTATGGGAAAAGTAAAGGTTTTGCTGTTAGGAAAAGTGACAGTAGGATAAGAGAAGGGCCTGAAGGTGAAAAACTAATAGTAGTAAAGCAGTTTGTATGCAACAAAAATGGATTAAGAGAGAAAAAACACTTGTGTAGGACAGATAGGAAATTAGAGCATAGACGTATGAGCCGTACTAAATGTCTAGCTAAGCTTCGTTTGAAACTCAACCTTGAAAAAGATATATATAAAGTTATAGGATTTGTAGAGACGCATAACCATGAATTAACCCCGTCTAGGTTGGTGCACTTATACCCCGTGTATCGTAAAATTTCTGAGGCCGATAAGGCTCAAATTGATTGTCTGCATACACGGGGAATTAGAACATGTCATATTATGGGTCACATGGTTGCACAAAAGGGTGGTTATGTTGATGTTGGATTTACAAAGAAAGATTTGTACAACTATTTTGATAAAAAATGCGTGTTGTTAATAAAGACGGTGATGTTGCTGCCGCATTAAATTATCTAAAGATGAAGTCGTCTTCTGATCCCATGTTATATGCTGAGTATTCTATAAACGAGAGTGATGGAAGAATGAAATCGCTTTTTTGGGCAGATAGTTACAGTAGATCTGACTATTTTTGTTTTGGGGATGTGCTTGCATTTGACACGACTTACAAAAAGAACAAGTACAACTACCCACTAGTTATATTTTCAGGGTGTAACCACCACTCTCAAACAATAATTTTTGGTGCTGCATTGGTATCAGATGAAACCACTGAGACATATAAGTGGTTGTTGAGGTGTTTCTTGGAGTGCATGGAAGGTAAACAACCAGAAGCAGTCGTAATCGATGGAGATGGGGCAATGAGGGAAGCTATAAAGCAAATATTTACCGAATCAACCCATAGGTTATGTGCTTGGCATCTGAATAAGAATGCAGGTGAGAATATAAAGAATTCGGTGTTTTTGGATGGTTTTAGCAAGGCCATGTACTCAAATTTCACAGAGGATGAATTTGAAGAGCATTGGTCACAACTTATTGAAGAAACTGGATTGAAAGGAAATCCATGGGTTTGCAAAACGTATGAGAATAAGGAACTCTGGGCAACTGCGTATCTACGTGGTTATTTTTTCGGACGTATAAGAACTACGTCTCAATGTGAAGCTGTGAATGCAATAATAAAGAGTTATGTCAGGAAGAAAGGATGCATTTTTGAATTCATGCACAACTATGATCAGGCTTTGAGAGATTATAGAAATAATGAAATGGTTTCTGATTTTAAATCATCAACTACAGATCCTGTGTTGACAACTCAACTGCAAGTGATTGAGTGTGAGGCCACTAAAATGTATACAACTGCTCTTTTCAGTGAAGTTAAACATGAAATTCTGAAGGCTGGTCCATTGAAAGTTAGGCAGAAAAGTGAAATCGGGGATACAAAGATATATAGATTGACAAAATATTGTAATGATAGTTATGAAAGAAGTATTGTTTATGATGGTACAACATTCCAATGTTCGTGTAGGTTGTTTGATTCTCGGGGCATTCCATGTTCTCATATGTTTTTTGTCATGAAGGAAGAAAATGTTGATCATATCCCAATCAATTTGGTTTTGTCGCGATGGACGAAGAATGCCAAAATTCAGTATTTTAACAACGTGAATTGTAACTATAATGTTGATTCAGATATGATTCAGCAAGCCCGGTATGGTTCATATTGTTCGCTTTTAACAAGTTTTTGCAAAGAGGCTTCAAAAAAGGATGGTATTTATGAGCAGGTAATGGATGATATTGTTAAGTTACAAAAAAAGTATTGCGGTAATGATGATAATGGGAGACAAAACTCAGAAGTAGGTGATCCACTGCCGATCCCGGGGAAAGGTGCCCCAAAGAAGAAAAAGAATGAACCAAAATCTGTCAGGCGCTGTGGAAAATGCAATAATCCATCTCATAATGCGAGGACATGTTCGGTAATTGCAATAAATCATGATCTGTTTGTTAGTTAATGTCTTATTTGTTATTAATCATTATAGTTGATATGGTTAATTTTGCAGGGTAAACACAAAATGCCAGAACAAGTGGAAAAACCAAGTGTTGATGTGGACTCGGTGTCGATATCTGATTCAGTAAGCCAAATTGCTGAGGTATTATATATATATTTTTTTATTTGGTTAGTACATGATGATTTGGATTAGGGTTGGTTGCTTTATTATATGAAATGTAATAATAACTTATGGGGTTGATAAACAGAAGAAGAAAAGAAAAGCAAGTGGCAATGGTGAAAGAAGTTTACAAAACAAATCTTCTCATCCACCGAAAGACCGTAGCGCTAATGTCGGAATGACAACACCTAATGGGATACAGAGCACAAGCGGACACTTGCATCCAATGTATGGACTTCAACCTCTCATGCCTATGGTACATCCAATGGTTCAACCGATGCATGTACGACCGATGTACCCAATGTATGGAATGAGTGTTGGGCAAACATCAAATTCGTGTTACGGTCTACTACAACAAGTCATGAGGGGCCCTAATGAGGATTGAGTATTTTGTGTAGATTTAATTGTATTTAGGTAATTGTTAGGTAGTGGTTATGGATCATTTTGGTTGTTTGTTTTGACTAAAGGATAATTTTGTTTGTAATTTATACAAGATTTATTTAAGTTGGAGAAATTGATGCAAGATCAAACTGATGCACTGATGCTTTGTTTAAGGGTGAAGCAGTTTGAATTAAAATGCACTGATGCTTTTTTTATATTTTGCTTAAATCTTTGGAAAAAAAAAAAAATAAGTGGCTCAAGTGAGACTCGATCTCTGGACTTACAAGTGATGGACGCTACACACAACCGCTGGGCTATGACTATATAAATTGTTAAACGTCAATATGTATTTATTATATAAAAATAGTGAATTAGAAATGAATTAGAAATAAATGAATAATAAATTAATAATATAATTTTGAGTTTAACATCGTACTCATATTGGATGTAACATGTAGTGGCCCTAGAACTTTGGTCAGGGTTATAGTCTGATTCAACCTAAGTACTATCAACCTTATACTCTCAACTGTGCGAGATAAAATTAAATTAAATGAATTAGAAATTAAAGCAAAATAAAAAATATATTAATTTGAGTGTTAACATCGTACTCATTTTTTGGATGTAACATGTAGTGGCCCTAGAACTTTGCTCAGGGTTATAGTCTGATTCAACCTTATACTTTCAACTGTGCGAGATAAAATTAAATTAAATGAATTACAAATTAAAGCAAAATAAAAAATATATTAATTTGAGTGTTAACATCGTACTCATTTTTTGGATGTAACATGTAGTGGTCCTGGAACTTTGCTCAGGGTTATAGTCTGATTCAACATAAGTACTATCAACCTTATACTCTCAACTGTGCGAGATAAAATTAAATTAAATGAATTAGAAATTAAATCAAAATAAAAAATTTATTAATTTGATTGTTAACATCGTACTCATTTTTGGATGTAACATGTAGTGGCCCTAGAACTTTGCTCAGGGTTATAGTCTGATTCAACCTTATACTTTCAACTGTGCGAGATAAAATTAAATTAAATCAATTACAAATTAAAGCAAAATAAAAAATATATTAATTTGAGTGTTAACATCGTACTCATTTTTTGGATGTAACATGTAGTGGTCCTGGAACTTTGCTCAGGGTTATAGTCTGATTCAACATAAGTACTATCAACCTTATACTCTCAACTGTGCGAGATAAAATTAAATTAAATGAATTAGAAATTAAATCAAAATAAAAAATTTATTAATTTGAGTGTTAACATCGTACTCATTTTTGGATGTAACATGTAGTGGCCCTAGAACTTTGCTCAGGGTTATAGTCTGATTCAACCTTATACTTTCAACTGTGCGAGATAAAATTAAATTAAATGAATTACAAATTAAAGCAAAATAAAAAATATATTAATTTGAGTGTTAACATCGTACTCATTTTTTGGATGTAACATGTAGTGGTCCTGGAACTTTGCTCAGGGTTATAGTCTGATTCAACATAAGTACTATCAACCTTATACTCTCAACTGTGCGAGATAAAATTAAATTAAATGAATTAGAAATTAAATCAAAATAAAAAATTTATTAATTTGAGTGTTAACATCGTACTCATTTTTGGATGTAACATGTAGTGGCCCTAGAACTTTGCTCAGGGTTATAGTCTGATTCAACCTTATACTTTCAACTGTGCGAGATAAAATTAAATTAAATCAATTACAAATTAAAGCAAAATAAAAAATATATTAATTTGAGTGTTAACATCGTACTCATTTTTTGGATGTAACATGTAGTGGTCCTGGAACTTTGCTCAGGGTTATAGTCTGATTCAACCTTATACTTTCAACTGTGCGAGATAAAATTAAATTAAATCAATTACAAATTAAAGCAAAATAAAAAATATATTAATTTGAGTGTTAACATCGTACTCATTTTTTGGATGTAACATGTAGTGGTCCTGGAACTTTGCTCAGGGTTATAGTCTGATTCAACATAAGTACTATCAACCTTATACTCTCAACTGTGCGAGATAAAATTAAATTAAATGAATTAGAAATTAAATCAAAATAAAAAATTTATTAATTTGAGTGTTAACATCGTACTCATTTTTGGATGTAACATGTAGTGGCCCTAGAACTTTGCTCAGGGTTATAGTCTGATTCAACCTTATACTTTCAACTGTGCGAGATAAAATTAAATTAAATCAATTACAAATTAAAGCAAAATAAAAAATATATTAATTTGAGTGTTAACATCGTACTCATTTTTTGGATGTAACATGTAGTGGTCCTGGAACTTTGCTCAGGGTTATAGTCTGATTCAACATAAGTACTATCAACCTTATACTCTCAACTGTGTGAGAAAAACTTAAATTAAATGAATTAGAAATTAAAGCAAAATAAAAAATATATTAATTTGAGTATATGAGCATAACTTAATGTACGGATATGTACCTGGTACTAGTATGGATACATACTCGCTACCGGTATTTTTCCTCAAATGGAGTACCCATGCATCATAGATATAAATAGTATAAAAAACAAAAAAAAAATTACGAACTAAAAGTAAAAAAATGTTAACAAGGACACACGTGTGTGGAAACTAAAAGGTTTATTTGGAAAACTACGGATATAATCCTCTGAGCTGACGGTCGATGCAGTCAGTGCATCTGAGTCATATGATTAAAATCAACCGATTCAAATTTAATTGCATTTAAAATATAAAAATTAATATCTTTAAATCGGAACCGTCCGATATTGATCGGACAATCTGCAACTTGTTGACTGTATGTGTATTCATGGGTGCCGTCTGCACTTAATCCAGGTTCCAAAAGTACACTATATGCGTGGGAACCTGTTCCAAACCATAATACACTATGTGTTTTCTACACAGACTTCACTCCTCCTTTTCCCAAAAAAAAAACAAAAACCATTCCCTTCTCTATTAAGTTGGAAAACGCAAGATCGGAGAAGACAATGGCGTCATCATCGAAGAAGAGGTGAGTATTCCACTACTTCTTCGTCGAAACAATGGAGAGTTCAACTTGTGTTTTTTAACTACATCCTGGTGATGTTGACCCGCCGCATTTGAAGACTGCACGACTTCCTTGCTACCTTAACATGACTTGATATATGTTGGTGATCTTAGGGTTTAAGTGTTTTGATGATGGATATATTTTGGTGATGGATGTATTATGGTATTTCTATTTATGTACTTCCTTTTTTTGTGTTTGTCCAGGTTATGCTACCTTAGTGTACTTTATAGTACACCTAATTTGTACCATCTATTAAGACATCAAGTTATTAATATATTATGCTATTTCTATTAATATGTTATTTTTATTCATTTATTTACATATGTTAGAATTAAAAAAAAAAATTGTCTATTTGTTCATTTAGTTTTGTGTCTATTCTAAAAATTGTCTTCAAATAATGTGTCTTAGTGATAAAATTCACTTAGATTTTCTTATTTTATCAGTGATAAAATTCACTTCAATTTAGCAACTTCTATTTGTTCATTTAGAAACAATTTGTATTTGTTGGAACAAAATATGTGTTTATACACACCCTTAGGTTTTGATGATAACAAAGTATTAAATGGACAATTGATGGTACTAATGTTTAAATTAAGTGCAGGAGAATTCAACGTTTAATCAAGAGCACACTTAATTTAAACTCTGATGAAACCAATGGAAGTCTGAATATTTAGACTCTGAAAGAGTTCAGATGCTACAACGTGGTCAGAAGCTATACAAAGTTCAGAAGCTCAAAGTAGATCAGAACGTCTGAAGCTGTTCAGGAACTCAGAGGAGTTTAGAAGCTCAAGGATGTTCAGAGGCCTACAAGAGTTCAGAGGTTGTCTGATAGTCATGAGTCATTCAGAGGATGAAGACGTTCAGAAGCTGAATTGCGAAGGACTATCAGAGGCCAACCATTCAAAGACCAATCAGACTCCAAGTTATCAAAGGTTCATCAGAAGCAAAGGAATTCCCAGTCATCAGAGGGCTACATCAACTACAACTTATCAAGCTTGATGACTTGTTCTAAGGTCAACTAAATTGCAACGGTCACAAAGGATGTGATCCCTCTCTCTAGGAGCTAGTTGTACCTTATAACTGTACTATTGAACAAACAGCAAAGGTGAAGCTTCTCTGCAAAGGAAGACGTGGCTTTACTCAACGGATCTTCAATGTCTACAGCTGTCCAATTTACAACGGGAATTTCTCCAACGTCTCAATGTCTTTCTCAACTCATATAAATATGCCAAAAAAAGAATTGATGACTAGCGCTCACCATTAGATAAAATCTCTCAGAAGAAAGTGAGTATTTGCATTGTAATAGATAATATCTCTCAAATGAAGTGAGCATAGAAACTAGCTTAGAGCCTCTGAAGTTATTATGTTTGTAATAAGTTTTAAGCTCTTAAGTTAGTAGTAAGTCTTCTGCTTAGTGTAGAAGCAAGAAAGTCTTCTACTTAGTGTAGAAGCACGTAAGTCTCAATCTTAGTGATTAGAGCAGTGAAGTCTTGAGCCTGAGTGCTTGAGCAAGGAAGTCTCTGATCTTGTGTGATCAGAGCAAGGAAGTCTCTCTGTCTTGTGTGACTTAGAGCAGGAAGTCTCAAGCTTGTGTGCTTGAGCAAGGAAGTCTTTGATCTTGTGTGATCAGAGCAAGGAAGTCTCTATGTCTTGTGTGACTAAGAGCAGGAAGTCTTGAGCTTGTGTGCTTGAGCATCTATTGTAATCCTCGTGATTATAGTGAAACTCTCTTGGAAACAAGGGGACTGGAGTACTCTCAATTTGTGAGGGGAACCAGTATAAATTGTTGTGTGTTCTTCTCTCTCTCACTCTCTCATTTACTCCTTCATCATTCATAACGCCATAAGTTAAATTGTGTGAACATTCCGCTGTGCTTTAAAGACTCTGAAAAGGTTTAAATATCTTGGAAAGTTTTTAAATATCCAAAACACAATTCAACCCCCCCCTTCTTGTGTTTTCTCCACGCACCTTCAATTGGTATCAGAGCTCCGGTTCTGTTGGTAAATCACTTAACCGTGAGACAGTCAAGATCCAAAGGAGAAAACCTCCATGGCTCAAAACATGGATGAGTGGAAGCAGAAGCTACATCAACAAGTTGCTGATCTTAGCAAGAAAGTTGAAGATGAACTGAGCTTAAATGAAGATTTAAGCAACAATCAAAATCCTTCCACATCAGGGGCTAATCAAACTTCTAGTATTGATTCTACAGCTACTACTCTTTGCCTCATCAGTGATGATAATGAAAGCATTCAGTGGGCAACAGTAAATGGCTTGTTGGATCAATATGAGGAGTTTAGGATGGAGGAAAATGAGAGCATTGAGAAAATGAACATAAGGTTTCAAGCTATAACAAGCAAGCTTGAAGAGCACAACAAACTCAGCAACAAAGAGCTTTTAAGCAAGTTGCTGAGGAGTTTGCCTCTGGATTGGAATGAAATTCCACATACTATAGAGGAAGCTGAAGACATCAATTCAATGAGTCCTGAATCATTGATTGATTTACTCAGAGTCCATGAATTGGCTCTGAAGGAAAAGCAAGAGTTGAACCGTGAAGAAGCAGAAGCAGCAAGGAAAGGAAAGCAAGCAATGGATCATGAAGATCTTGTTGAAGAACCTGATGAAGAGTATCTTGAAAGGTTTTCAAGAAAAATTCAAAGATGGTACAACTTCAAGAAGAATGGAGGAAGACTGGCTGAAGGAATGACAACATGGGATGTACTAGACAACCTCTCTGAAGATGAGTCTGAAAGAGCTCCAGGAATTGAAGGATCAAGTTCTGAAGATGGCTCAGACTCTGAAGACTCAAGTTCTGATGAAAAGTCAGAATCTGAGAGCAAAGAACGTTTCCAGAGAACAATAAATCAGGTATATTCTCGTCTTTCCAAAGCAAAATTGATCAAGCATCTTAATAAGACCTTACTTAAACTCTCTAATAGTCAGCAGAAGTATAAAAAGCTTAAAGCAGATTATGAGAATTTAAGTAAGCAAGCAAATCACTCTGAAGGTCGTGAACAAAAAGATTTTATCAAAACCAAAGACCTTGAGAATGATTTTGCTATATGTTACAAACCCTTTGAGCACTCTCTAGTTCTCAAAGAGTACTGTAACATCAATGCTGATCAAAATAAAATTGTTTCCATGCTTTGCAACCTTAAGACCAACAATACTAATGGGATTGGATACTCTAGTAGTAAAACACTAGAGGAACCAAGCTCATCAGTTATTAATGGAAGTTTCTCACTTCCAAATCTTTACACTACATTTGTATCTGATAGCACTCAGATGAAACAAATGAAGGATGAAGATTTGGCAACTAACAGTCTAGGACCCTCATGCAAGTGGGTACCAAGAGACAAAATTGTTTACTTGTTTGCAGGTGAAATTAAGACTCTAAACCTTCCAATCACATGGATGCATGTGACTGTGAATGGAAGAAGAGCAATTGTGCATAGAAGGCACATTCTTGAAGAGTCAGATGGAGAAGAAGATGAAGTGGAGTTCATAAGGAGCAGGAGGGAGCATGAAGAACTTGAAGCTTGCCTTGAAGATGACAACAACTCAGTGTGGTGGAGTGATTGCTCTGGCTATGACTCTGACTACACCTAATCAAGAAAGCTTCAATGCAAGGTAAGTATGCTTAACTCCTGAATGACATATTCAGAGGAATAACCTTCAAAGGTTTGAAAATGTCTTCTTAGGATACACATTGTTCAGTACTAAAGACCTTGAAAAATCCTGTCTGAACATATTTTCTTGTGTCCTGAAAGACTTGTTTTTCAGCCTCTGAAGTTCTTCAAATTTCAGCATCTGAAGAATCTCAGACTCTGAGAAACGTTTCAACCTCTGACGGTTAAGCCTCTGAATACAAAATGAATTGGAAACGTTTAAGTATTTTTACTAAAACGTTTTGGCGCTAATTAGACAACACGTACACACCTTCTGATTGGTTTAAAACAGTTAATGATGAGTTTGTTTTATTTTTTGTGTATGTTTTAATTTGTCTTGCTGCTTTAATCAAAATCAATAAACACTTGCACACTTTACACTATCTCATTACTCTCTTTCAAAACGAAAACAACTCTCTTCTCACTGCAATTAGAAAATTCACAAACCCTAACTTCTGAGATGGAAACCTCTACCTCATCAACCTCTTCTGTTTCGCTTTTGTTTCCAAGGGATTTAGCAGTCAATATCATTAACTGCTCTGGGATTTTTAGCAAAGAAAGATCGCTCGACATGAAAGGAAAATCACTCAACTTGGTTATGGAACAACCAGTTGATTTTGAAAGTCTTAAGGTAAATCAACACAATGTTGAGAAGTTCTTCTCGGACCAAAATGGAGGTGGTAGATTCATAAAGATTCTAAATGGTCTAATCTACCCTACGCTTGTTAAAGATTTCTGGGTGAGAAGCAAGGTAGTAACCTTGGAAGACTACAATAGAGAAGTTGGTGTCTTAAGGAATTCAAAACCTGAGAACAAGGACAAGACTCCAGCCGAATTAGGTCTAAGAGAAGTAAAAGAAGAAGAAATTAGGTCAGTAGTGTGTGGCTTTGAAGTAGTTTTGACTCAATCAAACTTGGCCAGTATTCTTCAAATTCCCAATGAAGGAAAATTCAATGCCTTCAGTGCTGTTGAAGCAAAGAACACATGATGTTTAAGTGATATGACAAATATGTGTTATGAAGAAGGGAAAACCTGTGAGAGCAACAGAAGTAGTGATTTGAAGACAACTCAGAAACTCTTAGCCAGAATCCTGCTAGGATCAATCTTTCCAAGAAGTGGAAGCTCTGATCAACTTTCGTGGGATCATAGATACTTTATCTACTATCTCACTAAAGGATATCAACTAAATTGGGCTAAGTATATCTTCAATCACCTGTGTAAAGCTGTCAATGCTACTCAAAAACAATCCAAGCCAAATATTCATGTCATCTATCCAAGAATCCTTAGTGAAATCTTCTATCAATGTGGGGTGATAGATGTAATTAAAGCTACTGGACATGACAATCTGATTAGAGAAATCAGAGCCTCTACAATCTCAGCTCACACCCTCTCCAACATGAACTTACTAGCTGGAAAAGAGATGATACCCTCTGATCCTTTTGAACTTCTCTCTCACTCAGAGGACTCAATAATAAAAAGACATAAGATTGATATACCTGTTCTCTCAAATGGTATTGTTAATCAATATGTTCTATTGCTAGAAAGTCAAGGTGAAGGGCTTGAGATTGAAGAGGAAGGATTGAAGAAGAAAAGGAAGAGACTGGTGAAGATTAAGAATGAGAAGAATGAAGCTGCAAGGACAGATAGGAAGGGAAGGACTCAAATCAAGTCTGATGAATCATCTAGGGAAATGATTCAAGAAGAAGAGAGTGACTTTGATGATGAACCTGTAAGTGTTAGACTAAAGAGACTTACTAAGAAGCCAAAGAAGAAAGCTGTTGAAGGATCAATGTTGAAAGATTCAGGTAGAGTGTTAGTGTCTGACTCTGCTACTGTAGACACTCAAGACTCTCAACCAAACAAATCTCCAACCCAACACAATAATTCACCTCTACTATTCCTTGAAGAACACCTAGGAGGTGAACTACCTCATCAACAAGTCACCACGACTGGTGTTCAGAACCCTCTGTCAATTTCTGAACAAACTCAGAACACCACTCCAAACACTACTCAAACAAGTCCTGAAGACAGTTTTTCTCTAAGAAAATCTGTACCAGGACCTGTTCATCCAGAACCATTCATACAAACAACCATACAAGCTAAGCCACATACTGCACCTCAACCTGTTCACTCACATTCTACACCTCAAACAAACCTTGAACACCAAACCAGCTCATATGCTAAAGTGACTGCTACTGATTATCATGAGTCAGTACACACTGAAGTACTCCAACCAAATGAAAACTCAAACCTATTAACCAAAGAACATGTTGATGAAATGATCAAAGAATTAACAAATGTTCAAGCAAGGTTCCTTGGTTAAACTGATCAAACCATACAGCCAACCAATCAACATGATCAGTCTGCTGAGATACTCCAAGAAATTGGGATATCTTCAGTATATGACTGTGATGTAAACCAAAAATAACCTCAATCAAATTCACCTCAACACACCATCACACCCTCAAACTCTGACCCTCCTCAAACCAATTTCATAAATCCTGATGTCTTGAGTGAATGCAATGGTTTGATAAGACAGATACATGGTCTTTCTGTGTTAAGACAAGTTGACATGCCTTCATCTGACCATATTGCACACTGGATAAGCTTAACTGAAGAATTGCTAAAGAAGCTGCACAGTCTCCAAGAGGCCGGTATTGAAGAACAAATGAGGAGTAACAGAGGAAAGGAAGCAATGGTTGAAGAGGTCATTCAGATTCAAAAGGACACAGAGAGGAATCAACCTGGATCCTCTTCTGTAAGAACAAGTGATGAGCAAAATCTAATGGAAGAGATAGCATCACTTGAGGAAAGACTGAATGAGCCTATTGTGGATAATCTCGGAGCAAATCAAGTGCACATCCGAAACCCTCTGTATGAGGCTGAAATTGAAGACCTTAGGGCAGAAATGAAAAGGCATGGAGAGCTGATGGAGGTAGTAAATGCCAAACAGAAGGAAATCTTGAAAATCCTAGTTTATCTTTGTAACCAACCCCAATCAACATCCTAGGATCTCCTTGTTTGCTTAAAATAAATATCTTGATTAATATTTTGTTAGGCACATTAATAGAATTAAGATCATATCTCTGTATGTTTCTGTAATTTCTTTGTGCTGATCTGAAATATTTATTCATGATATGATAATCTAAGTGTTGTTATCTTAAACCGCTAAAAACTGTTTATCTTCTTAATTAAAGTTAATTTTCTTACAAACAGTTATTTTGCTTATTGGTTATTCTTAAAGTATCAAATTACATAACAAGAGAAGGCATAAAAGTAAGAAATCAAATTAAACAAGCCAAAGTAATGAATCTTATTTCATTAAGAACATAAGTTCTGGTTTACATATCAAAATTTCTAAGAACTATCTTCTGGATGCTCCAAAGGTCATATTTGAGGTTGCAAGCCTAACTATGATCTTTGTAGAGGGGGAAGGTTGAGCTTTTGGCTGAAGCCATTCAACCCACAGTCCTTCTTGAAGAAAACGTTTCTGATGCATCAGTTTGGTTTTCCTCAGGAAGAGACACATACCCCTCTAGAAGCTCGAACTTCAGTTTGATTTTCTTCAGGAAGATATGTCTTCAGAACTTAAAACAGTCAGAGTCCAAAGATTTCTCTTCAGACTCTGAACTGAGTTCTTCTGTAAAAGACACTGGCTTTGTTTCCATTGGTTTCTTCTTATGTTTTCTCCTATCTTGACTGACTCTCACTGAAACTTCTTTCTTCTTCTCTGAGCGTTTCATTTTTTTCTCTCAAGAGATCTATCAATAACCTAAGATTATTCTGTGTGAGTAAAATGACTAGGTATCTCTCTCCTTTTATAAGCATAATTCAATGGCCGAGTATTAAATGTGTTCAACCACTCCTGATATGACGGCATTGAAAGTTGAATTTCTATTAATTGCTTATATTACCTTTTTGATAATGACAAAAGGGGGAGAAAGAATATTGGTAAATCAATTGTTGGAAGAAGCGAAATTACTTGGCTTTTTAGGGCCTTGTAGTGCTTCAGAGAGAGAACGTATGAGAGTGGTCAAAATAGTAGCATGAGGTACATGCTTTGTTATGACAATCTGATCTTTGAGGATTTCAAAATATTGTACTAAAGAGCTCTGAACTGTTTTCAAATTTTTGTTCAGACTCTGAGCTATTTTCTTTGAAAAGATTTTTTTTAAGCTCTGAACTGTTTGAAAATATTTTGAACTCTGAAGCTGTTAATGATAACCATCAGAACCAAGTGTGTATGTAGAAGTCTCTAAGCGCCTATGATCCTATTTTGTCATTCAACTTAAATATTGCTTCATCTTGCATCTGCATTAAGGGCTTAATTTTCAAGGAGAATGGATTTATTAATTGAAGTTTATTATTCACAGTTAGTTCTTGAGTAAGGGTGCAACCTTATTCAAAGATTATCACACTATGGAAAGAAGAAGCTTGCAAGCCTTGTTCTTTACATAGTGAAATATGAATAATTTAAGTCATATAATAAAGTATTTCTGAAACTGATTAAAATTAACTATGGATACAAAATAGGGGGAGCTTACAAACCTAACCCTATGGGTTATCAGACTTAGGGGGAGCTTGCAAAACACAGAAGCCTAATGTCAACATAGCTGATTTTTATCAACAACAATTGTATTTAATACTTGTGTTTGTCATCATCAAAAAGGGGGAGATTGTTGGAACAAAATATGTGTTTATACATACCCTTAGGTTTTGATGATAACAAAGTATTAAATGGACAATTGATGGTACTAATGTTTAAATTAAGTGCAGGAGAATTCAACGTTTAATCAAGAGCACACTTAATTTAAACTCTGATGAAACCAGTGGAAGTCTGAATATTTAGACTCTGAAAGAGTTCAGATGCTACAACGTGGTCAGAAGCTATACAAAGTTCAGAAGCTCAAAGTAGATCAGAACGTCTGAAGCTGTTCAGGAACTCAGAGGAGTTTAGAAGCTCAAGGATGTTCAGAGGCCTACAAGAGTTCAGAGGTTGTCTGATAGTCATGAGTCATTCAGAGGATGAAGATGTTCAGAAGCTGAATTGCGAAGGACTATCAGAGGCCAACCATTCAAAGACCAATCAGACTCCAAGTTATCAAAGGTTCATCAGAAGCAAAGGAATTCCCAGTCATCAGAGGGCTACATCAACTACAACTTATCAAGCCTGATGACTTGTTCTAAGGTCAACTAAATTGCAACGGTCACAAAGGATGTGATCCCTCTCTCTAGGAGCTAGTTGTACCTTATAACTGTACTATTGGACAAACAGCAAAGGTGAAGCTTCTCTACAAAGGAAGACGTGGCTTTACTCAGCGGATCTTCAATGTCTACAGCTGTCCAATTTACAACGGGAATTTCTCCAACGTCTCAATGTCTTTCTCAACTCATATAAATATGCCAAAAAAAGAATTGATGACTAGCGCTCACCATTAGATAAAATCTCTCAGAAGAAAGTGAGTATTTGCATTGTAATAGATAATATCTCTCAAATGAAGTGAGCATAGAAACTAGCTTAGAGCCTCTGAAGTTATTATGTTTGTAATAAGTTTTAAGCTCTTAAATTAGTAGTAAGTCTTCTGCTTAGTGTAGAAGCAAGAAAGTCTTCTGCTTAGTGTAGAAGCACGTAAGTCTCAATCTTAGTGATTAGAGCAGTGAAGTCTTGAGCCTGAGTGCTTGAGCAAGGAAGTCTCTGATCTTGTGTGATCAGAGCAAGGAAGTCTCTCTGTCTTGTGTGACTTAGAGCAGGAAGTCTCAAGCTTGTGTGCTTGAGCAAGGAAGTCTTTGATCTTGTGTGATCAGAGCAAGGAAGTCTCTATGTCTTGTGTGACTAAGAGCAGGAAGTCTTGAGCTTGTGTGCTTGAGCATCTATTGTAATCCTCGTGATTATAGTGAAACTCTCTTGGAAACAAGGGGACTGGAGTACTCTCAATTTGTGAGGGGAACCAGTATAAATTGTTGTGTGTTCTTCTCTCTCTCACTCTCTCATTTACTCCTTCATCATTCATAACGCCATAAGTTAAATTGTGTGAACATTCCGCTGTGCTTTAAAGACTCTGAAAAGGTTTAAATATCTTGGAAAGTTTTTAAATATCCAAAACACAATTCAACCCCCCCCCCCCCCCCCTTCTTGTGTTTTCTCCACGCACCTTCAGTATTTACAAGTCCTCAATAGCTGTATTAGTGATACAATGGAGGGGAAATAAAAAGAAGCCAGCGTTTTGTAGGCTTATTTTGGAGGTTTAAACACGCCATTAATATTGAATCACTCTACCAGCACTGAAATTTTATTGTGCTGTGAACCTATGGTTTTAGAAGCCAAGGGTACAATAATTTTATAAATATTTCCAATTGAAAATATGATATAAATCAAAAACTTTAAATAAAATTATATGAACTTCAAATAATATGAAAATTCAAAAAATTATTTGAAACTAAAAAAGGTTTATTAATCTTCAAATTTTTACATTAATTAACCAAACATCTTACAATATGAAAAGAAAAAAATCCAAGAAATTAACAACATAGTCTTAAGCATCTTGGATGTGTTCCTTTCATTGTTTGGTTTCATCTTCAGTTGTTCTCCTTTATGTAATTGAAGTTCTTTGAGAATGTTCATCATGTCCCTCAATATCTCTGAGCAGTTGCAACCACTACATGTTGTGGCACTATTAGCTTCTCTATCGTTCAAATCCAGCGTAATTCTGGGTTGATCTTCTGTGTTACGGACAAAGGGAGGATGACCTTCGATCTCATCATCCCATATAAATAATTTACAGCTTCCAACACTCTGTATAATAATCAAAATAACATAATTTAACAAATCCAAATCAGAATCCAAATCATAAAAAGGGAATAAACCAACAACAATTGTATTTAAAAATGAACTCACCGTCCAATTTGTACATTTCCAATATCTACGTTTAGGGTTTAATCCTGAATTGGAGACATACATCCTCATAGGTTTATTGCAACCACATACTGGGATTTGAGAAGGGTTGGAGAACGCAACAGATGATGAAGACATTATGAACGACTAAAATGAAAGATCGAGGTTGAAGGTGAGTGGATATTAGAGATGACACAAATTGGGAATTTAGGGTTTTCCAAAGGGGTTCAGTTTGCAGATGAGATATGGAGTAGCTCATTTATATGTCTATATTGTTTGGTAATATGCTATGGTACTTAACATGAGTTAAGGAAACAAAACTAACAGCCGTCAGATACAATCGAATGGTTGTGATTTATTGGATTTATAAGTAATCTCAAGCTCCAATATTAACTAACGGCTGTAATTAATTAAAAAGGCAACCACTGTCAAAATTCAATGCAGCAGATAACGAAAGTACTATTTTTTATTTTTTAAAATATAATAAAGTTGATTTAAAAAATAATAATAATAATAATAAAGTATAAAGGTATAAAAAAAAATTGACAATTTCAAATTGGGGAACATGACTCTGGGTATAGTTAACATTCGAATACCCTGGCACAATGTTAAGTCTTTTGCTTACATTATTAGGACTGTAGAAATTACTATTTTTTATTTTTTTAAAAAAATAAAGTTTAAAGGTAACAAATAAATTTGAAAGAAAAAACATAAGAATTCCCTACTGGGATACATTAACACGGGTATAGTTAACAAACGAAAACCCATGTATAATATCATCTAAACGAAAAAAATTATATATTCAGTTAATACCCAACAGAAATCTAACTTAAAAATAAAAATGGAATGATATTAAAAAAATATTTCTATACATGCATTTTTTGTTGTTCCACTCACAAAGAGGTATTTATTTTATTTAAAAAATAGTTTTCTTTTATTTTTTGAAAACACCAAAAACCAACTCTTTGTGAGTTGGAGGTGAAAGAAATGTATGTATGTAAATGCATGTAAGTTTTGTCCTAAGAATAAAATGTTAAACAAAAAAAAAAGTAAATTGTTAAAGCATTAAACTATCGTGTATCCACTTTGGTTTATACTGCATCACGCAGTAACGTTCCTCCAACGTTCGATGACAACGCGTTTTAATCGGACGGTTATCATTTGGAAAGTTAGAGAGTCAATTATCCAATCTCAACCATCAAATATCACACGATGTTGATCCAACGCACTGAAACAGCTAATGTGTTACTGCGACCGACGTTTCAAATCACAAATTGAAACAGTCTTCGTCGTTAAGTCTACCCAGAAACAGGTTTATGTCCTTTCGTTTCTTTAAACCCAAAATTAATTCCCCACCAATTTCATCATTACAAACCTTGGTAAACGAAAATTTTCAACCACTCAGCTGTTTCTCTCTTCTACCAAAACAGAAACAAACGATTTATCTACTTCCACACGCCATTTTTTCCTTCTCACTTCAACTCCATTTCTCAATCATCTGACATCATCAATCAACTGCACTAATGGCGGAACCTATTGCTCGAGTTCTTCAAAGACCAACGAAGGGTTTTTTTTCGACGGTGCACGTTATAGGAGAGGTAATCTTTGTGGTCTCAATTGTTGATTTTTTCTTTGTTCGTTCATATTATAAAAAACAGAGCACACATTAAAAACAGAGCACATGTTGTGAAAATATTCAAAGTCTATGTGTTAATAAATCTGGTTCGTTTGTTGATTTGTTGTTTATATTTTTGTTGCATGGTAACAATATTTAGGTCGAAGGTGAGGTTGAAAAAACTTTTTATGAAGATTTCAAAACTGAATTGAGAAACATTTGGCATCTGTATGATTCAAAAAGAAGAGTTCACTTCATTGTTGAGTTCAACAGTGATGATGATGTTCCCAGAATTACCACTGGTTGGGTGACCATAAGAGATTATTACAACTTTGATGGCCATCATCAAATTTTCTTCAAGTATTTGGGAACAAATCAATTCCAAATCATTCCCACGGAGGAGCCAATTACTCCTGACCTATTCCCAACTTGGCACACTCAATCGCAAGCTCTCCGAAAAGCTGTTACATTCACAATTAATATGGCAGAGGATCCTGAATCTGTTCCCTATTTGGTTGGGATCTCTATCTAATTGTTATGCTTTTGTTCATTTAATTGTGATTTTTTGAATTAAACTAATGATTTTTAAATGTTGTTGTTTGTTGCAGAAATTGCCACAAGATATGGGGGAGTACTTGTGGAACACGGGTTTGGATGAGATATACATTGTTGGAACCATTAGAGAACAACATAAGTGCGAGTTAACATATCAAATGGATCCGTTCGAGGTGACGATTTCAAGGGGTTGGAGGAAGGTTGCTGGAATCAATGGATTTAAAGTCGGAGATCATCTACTCTTCAATACAAGCAACATCTATGAAAACCATATGTTTTATGTTAGGAGCTGTAATTGAATATGGTGATGATTTGAAAAAAAAATTAGTATTAGGATTGGGTAGAAGCTGTGGGGGTTTTTTGATTAAGTGGAAGTTTGATTAGTATTTTGTGTATATTAGTGCGTACTTTTGAATTTATTTGGTATTTGCAAACATGTAATGACAATTGATAATTTGTTTTTGTTAAACAAATTATCTAACTTTATATTATAATATATAATTTCTAATCTTTTTTATGCTAACGTAAGTATATATCATTTTTAATTTTTATGTTATTTTAGTTATTTGATGTTATTTTAGTTATGTACCCAAAATAGTTTAATTTAAGTAGGCCCAACAGCCCATCATAAGGCCAAAAGTTCTTAGTCTATTAAAAAAATTATAAAACAAAAACTGCTAATATCTAAAAATTAACTAATTCTGCAAATGCTAAAGTAAATCTAAAAAATAAAAAAAATTCTTTTCTATATTACGTATAAAATTTTAAAATTAACTAATAACTATTGAAACTATTGAAACTTTAAAAATTTAAAAATTCTTTTAACTATTGAAACTTAAAAATTAATAACAAAATTTCCAACACATTAATGTACACAAAACACAAAGTGATTTTCAACTACATAGAGCACACAAATCTGACATGCCTATTCGCATTCTAGCCTTTTAAACCTCTACAAAGTACAAACCGTGTGTTTTAAATTTACTCACACACTAATAATCATTGTAAACCTACACTTAGGCAACTCATCCAACTTCCAAAACCTGTCAACAGTATTTACTCCAACTGTCCCATTTGAAAACCTTTCAATTGCAACAAAGGCAGCAACAAACATCATTTTAGTGGAACTTCATTTGCCTTGCTAACTTCATATCCATTCCTAAGCACCAAAATGAAAAGACCAACTCTGTTGGAACAAAATGAGTTTTATTAATAAAACACCCTAAGTTTAGATGATAACAAGGTATTAAATGGACAATTGGTATTACTAATGAATGATCTAGTGTGCAGGAACAAAGCAAAAATATCATCCTCATAGATCATCATTTGGGACTCTGAAGGACACGGTCTGAAGTGATTAAGGCTCTGATGATGCTGAAAGCATCAGAGCCTCTGAAGACTCCTCAGAGGCCAAAAGAAAGAAACACAGTCTGAAGCGTGTGTACATCTTTAGAAGATCAAATTAACGGTATCATCAGATCCTGAAGAACTCTCCCTGAAGAAAGACAGCTAATAAGCAATGCAATAGTACAATGGTCCTGTCAAAGGGTACAACCGTCTTGTCAACAAAAAGGAGAGTGTACAACCAACGGTTCTCTTCTCAACGTCTTTATACCTAGAGTATAAATAGAAGACATCCTCATAGAGAGAAGACTACTGGAAGATCATCTGAACTTAGAAAGATTCAAATCATATTCAAAGCTGTGTACTGTGTTATTCTTTCTAGTGTTATATTCTAAGTTAAATATCTTTTGATATTACAGACTCTGAGCTTAGTGTTTAGAGAGTCTTGCTTAGAACTTTCAGTCCTACTTAATCTTGTATTAAGTTAGTTTGTGAAGTCTCTTTGTCTTGTGTGACTTAGAGCAGGATGTCTTAAGTCTTGTGTGACTTGAGCAAGGAAGTCTTAAGTCTTGTGTGACTTAAGAAAGGAAGTCTTAAGCTTGTGTGCTTAAGCAAGGAAGTCTCTTTGTCTTGTGTGACTTAGAGCAAGGAAGTCTCTTGCTTGTGTGCTTGAGCATTAGTTGTGTAATCTTTGTGATTATAGTGAAATCCCTTGGAAGTGCAAGGGGACTGGACTACTCTCGTTTTGTGAGAGGAACGAGTATAAAAATTCTGTGTGTTATTTCTCTCTCTCTCTCTGTGTTTTATTTGTGTTTTGTACTTAGTTAAGTATATCATTTCCGCAACATTTATAGATTTCTTAAGACAAAAGAAACATTTTTAAAAACACAATTCAACCCCCCCTTCTCGTGTTTTTCACCTTCAATTGGTATCAGGAGCTCCGGTTCTGTCTTTTAATCACTTCACAGTGAGACAGTAAAAGATCTTTGAAAAACACTGTATGTCTGGGGAAGAATCTACACCTGCAAATATTCCTACAGATCTATCCAACGTTCAATACAACTACGACAACATGAACTCCACCTCTTCAGCATCTAATCATGATTCAAGCAACAAAAAGGTTCCAATCTTTAGTGGTGATGCTCTAAGATTTCAATGGTGGAAAGATAGCATTTATCACTATGTCAATGGAATTGATGATGAGCTTTGGGACTTGATAGAAGAGGGAGTACCTATTGATGGAATAGGCTCTGATGGTAAAATTACCATAGCTCAGAAAAGAGCTCTATCTGCTGAAAACAAGAAGATCTTCTCTAAACACAACAAGGTCAAACAAATCATGATGTCTGCAATATCTCATGATGAATATACCAAAATCATGGATAGATCTACAGCTAAAGCTATGTATGACTCTCTATGCTCAAACTATGATGGTAATAGGCAAGTTCAGAATGCCAAAGCAAGACTACTGGTCCAGCAGTATGAGCTTTTTACCATGAAACCTGATGAAGACATTGAGACAATGTTTTCTAGATTTCAGACTCTGGTGTCTATCCTTAGGGTTCTGAAGAAAAGCTACACAACCTCTGATCATGTGTGGAAAATCTTAAATAGCTTGACTGATAAATGGAGACCTAAGGTCACAGCTATTGAGGAAGCTAAGGATCTTGAGAAAATCTCTCTTGAATCACTCATCAGCAATCTCAAGAGCCATGAGATGGTATTGAATTTTGATGCAGTGAAGAAGAAAGAAAGATCAGTGGCTTTAACTTCAACCAGGAAATCTTCAAAAACTGTCAAAGCTAAAACTCTGGTGGTTGAAGAGGATTCTTCCTCAGATGATCAAGAAGAAGAAGAAGATGAAGAACTTGCCATGCTAACAAGAAACTTTCAAAAATGGGCAAGGATGAGTAAGAATAGAAGAGGAAATAGTTCAAGGAGCACTCCCAGCAGAGAAGAGAAGAATTGCTTCAAGTGCAACAAACCAGGACACTTCATTGCTGAATGTCCTGAAGTTTCATAAAAAGACAAAGACAAGAAGTTCAGCAACTACAAGAGGAGATTTCAGAAGAGCTTAATGGCAACATTTGAAGACCTGGAAGCATCCTCAGATAGTGATGATGAAGAGGAAAATGTGGCTCTGATGGCTACAGCTAGTGAAGACTCTGAAGGATCAAACTCTGATGAATCAGACTCTGAATCTGAACAGGTATTGTTAAATTATTCTAAAGAACAACTTTTAACCTATCATGGAATATCGTTAGGTAAGTTTGCTAAATCATCCTCTAAACTAAAACTTTTAAAAACACAAAGGGATGAGTTAGCAAAAAGAGCTGAACATTTTCAAGATCTATATAAAAATTCCTTAATCAAAATTAAAGAACTTGAAAATGGATGCACAAGATGCAACAAACCTACTGATGAGCATGAGGTTGCTCTTCAGGAATTTGTTCATTAGAAAACGTCAACAAAAGTAAAATGGCGTCTATGATTTATAATGTTTGTAAAAATGTAGGCGAAGGTATTGGTTACTCATATGGTAAATCATATGGGAAACAAAATCCTTACATTAGTGTAAATAATATTCCTGATAATCTTTATTCAACCTTTGTGCCTGAGAAAAACAAAGGCAAAACGATGATTGTTTCAGACTCTGAAGGTATCTCTGGGGTCTGCAAGACAAGCTCTGAAGGTACTTCAGAGGCTGTCCTTCAGAACCTCAAAGAGAGCAACTCAGAACCTGAGCGTTCAGAATCTGAGACTATCAAGTCTAAGACTCTGAAAACTTTGGGACTCAGAAACTCATCCAATCAAACTCTAAAATAAACTAAGCTGATGATTAATAATCAACATAAGACTCTGGTAAGCAAAACTAATCCTAGATTAGGAAAGCAATCCAAGTCCTATAGTGATTATCAATCAAAGCCTAGATTTCAAAATTAATGGACTAAGAGGGTTAATTTTCAAAGACCAAACTTTCAAAGAAAATTTGTTAATAGTCCACAAAGTTTTTCACAAAGGCAAAGAAGAACTAAAGGATATAGAACTAACCAAACTGGACCCAGACAACAATGGGTACCAAGATGTAAAATTGTTTTCTATTCAGATTTTCACTGTAGGAAAAATCATTTCAAACCAGATGAATGGAAGCAAGTGATCAGCTATGGAAGGAAAGCTTATGTTCCTAAACATTACTTTACTTCCAGAGCTGTTGAAGTGGACAAGGAAAATGGTTATTGGAGAAAATTTCACAATGAATATAGAGGATATTATTACAATGATTGACCTTGTTTATTCTACAGCTATCCAGTCTGAAAGAAAATAGTAATCAATCATGGTATCTGGATAGTGGATGTTCAAGGCACATGACTGGTAATAAGAAATTGTTCTCATCTTTGAAACTTGAAGATGGTGGAACAGTCGGCTTTGGAGGAAATCAGAAAGGCAAGATCAAAGGTACAGGTATTGTAGGTAATTCCTCCCTCTCTATTAATAATGTTTGGTTTGTAGATGGACTTAAACACAACCTATTTAGCATCAGTCAATTTTGTGACAATGGGTTTGTGGTTAACTTTGATAAAGGATTATGTACTGTAATTAGAGAGTCTGACAAGTCCATAGTGTTCAAAGTTAAGAGAATAGGCAATGTTTTTAAAGTAAATCTTTCTGGGCAGACCAAGAGGTAAAATGCTTACTAACTCTGAGTGAAGAAAAGTGGGTCTGGCATAAGAGGTTAGGTCATGCTAATTGGAGGTTAATCTTTAAGCTCAACAAACTTGACCTTATCAGAGGCCTACCTAAGCTTAAATATCAATCAGATGCTCTTTGTGGTTCCTGCCAAATAGGAAAGAGTGTAAAAACCTCTTTTAAACCAAAGCATGTTGTCTCTACCTCCAATCCCTTAGAACTGCTTCACATTGATTTGTTTGGTCCTGTGAGTACAGCCTCAATCAATGGGAAGAAATATGGACTAGTCATTGTTGATGATTACAGTAGATGGACTTGGGTTAAATTTCTCAAGAATAAGGATGATGCATATGATGTCTTTAGCAATTTCTGCACACAGATACAAAAAGAAAAAGGTTTACACATTTTAAAAGTTAGAAGTGATCATGGTGGTGAATTTGAAAATGAAATGTTTGAAAGATTTTGTGAAAAATATGGCATCTTACATGAGTTCTCTTCTCCTAGAACTCCACAACAAAATGGGGTTGTAGAAAGAAAGAATAGAACTCTGCAAGAAATGGCCAGAACCATGATGCATGAGACTAACATTGCTAAGTATCTGTGGGCAGAGGCTGTAAACACAGCATGTTATGTTCAAAATAGAATCTATATTAGACCTATTCTGAATAAGACAGCATATGAACTATTCAAGGGAAAGAAACCCAGTGTTTCTTACTTTCATCAATTTGGGTGTACATGTTACATTCTAAATACAAAAGTTCATCTGAAGAAATTTGATGCTAAAGCTTACAAGGGTATCTTTATTGGATACTCTGAACGCTCAAAAGCATACAGAGTGTATAATTCTGAAACTCATACAGTGGAAGAAAGTATGCACATAAAATTTGATGACAAGCAGCCTGACCATGTGTCAGAGCTAGTTGAGAACTTTGCAGATATTCAACTATCAGATGATGAGGACTCAGAACCTGACGAGACATCAGGACCAACTCAACAAACCTCTGAAGAAACAAATCCAGTTCCTGAAATCTTGGACTCTGAAGATCATCCAGCATCAGAACTTATCAGAAGTAGTCCAAGCAGAGTTGAGCAATCAAAACAATCCTTCAAATACAAATCATCTCATCCAGAAGAGCTAATCTTGGGAAATAAGGATAGTTCAAGAAAAACCAGATCAAGCTTCAGAAATGAAGATTCATTAATTGGATTAATCTCCTTAGTGGAACCAAGTTCAACTGATGAAGCACTAGCTGATGATGCATGGATTGTTGCAATGCAAGAAGAACTCAACCAGTTTGAAAGAAATGAAGTTTGGTGCTTAGTACCCAAGCCTTACAAGAAAAATATCATTGGAACAAAATGGGTCTACAGAAACAAATTAAATGAACAAGGAGAAGTTGTTCGTAATAAGGCAAGACTGGTAGCTCAAGGGTACAGTCAACAAGAGGGAATTGACTACACTGAAACATTTGCTCCTGTAGCAAGACTTGAGGCTATCAGATTACTTCTTTCATATGCTACTTATCATAGTATTATTTTGTATCAAATGGATGTCAAAAGTGCATTCTTAAATGGCTACATTTCTGAAGAAGTATATGTCAAACAACCTCCTGGTTTTGAAGATACTTCACATCCTGATCATGTTTTTAAATTAAAGAAATCTCTTTATGGACTGAAACAAGCACCCAGAGTTTGGTATGAAAGACTAAGCAATTTTTTAGTTGAAAAAGGTTTTCAAAAAGGTCATGTTGACAATACTCTCTTCAGCAAAACATTTAAGAATGACATTTTAATTGTTCAAATTTATGTTGATGATATTATTTTTAGATCTGCTAATTCATCTTTGTGCAAAGAATTTTCTAAGATTATGCAGGAGGAATTTGAAATGAGCATGATGGGAGAGCTAAAATTCTTTCTGGGAATACAAATCAACCAGGACAAAGATGGCACCTACATTCATCAAACAAAATACACAAAGGAGCTGCTGAAGAAGTTCAACATGGATGACTGCAAACCAATGACAACTCCAATGCATCCAACAAGCAGTCTCAGCAAGGAGGATTCAGAAAGCAAAGTTGATCAGAAGCTCTACAGAGGTATGATAGGTTCTTTACTTTACCTAACTGCATCAAGGCCTGATATTTTGTTTAGTGTATGTTTGTGTGCTAGATTCCAATCAGATCCTAGAGAATCTCATCTTACTGCTGTAAAGAGAATCTTTAGATATCTGAAGGGAACCACAAATCTTGGATTATTTTATAAGAAATCAAATGATTATAAGCTAATAGGATTTTGTGATGCTGACTTTGCTGGAGATAAGATTGAGAGAAAATCCACAAGTGGCAACTGTCAGTTTGTGGGTGAACATCTTATATCTTGGGCTAGCAAAAGACAAACTACAATAGCTTTGTCAATAGCAGAAGCAGAATATATATCAGCAGCCAAGTGCTGTACACAACTACTCTGGATGAGATATCAGTTAGAGGACTACAAAGTTAATAGTCATAATATTCCACTTTTCTGTGACAACACTACAGCTATTCAACTTTCTAAAAACCCAATTTTACATTCAAGAGTGGCATACCCCATTTTTTGACCATATTATTTTTTGCATTTTTCATCGAGTCATATTTTTTTGTCCGGAATAATCACTACATTTTTCGAGAAGTTTCGATATATGAATTTTTGAAAAAAATTGTTTCGTTTGGTAGGAAATTCGAGAAAAATTTCGGCAGAGAGGTATTTTAAAATACCTCATTTTTTTTTCTTTTGTATTTATCTTATTATTAGTATTATTATTATTATTATAATCACCATCCTCTTTTACTTTTTTTTATCATTTTATTTTTCGTTTTTTATTCTTTATTTATTATTATTATTTTTATTTATTTTTCGTTTTTTTTATCAAAAAAAAAGGTCAAGGTCAAAATTTTGAATTGTTGGGGTTCACGGTTCAACAATGTGTCTTCTTCCCCAAAATAGGGAGATTCCTTTCAACCATGGAAGTGATGTCTTTGCCTTTCCTCAATCATCCAAACCCTAAAAATTTTGGGTTATAAAACAGATTGAAAAGAACTCAGAAAAAAAAGGACCCAGCCGCAGCAAGCAAGATTCATCTTCTTTGAATCAAAACGAAAAACAACAGAACAAAAAAGCACGTAAAAAACCAGAAATTAACCAAAATTCACCATCATCACCGTTCACAACCAGAATCCAAATCACGAACCCAGAAAATCAAAAAGAACCAGAAATCAAAACACAGAGATCCAGAAATTTAAAAACGAAAATACTTCCCTCTGTTTTTATTTCCAGATCAAAACCATCAATCTTCATTGAAACGAATCATCAATCCAAATCAACATCAAACCAAAAACCCATAAATCATCCAAAACCGAATTCGTAATACCAGAACGGAAAAGCAGAGAAGAACGAGAAGAAGAATAGGAAACGAAAACATATAAGAAGGTTGATCCATTTTTCATTTCCGTTTTGTTTCTTCCTTTTGTTCGATCTGGACCGTAGTGTGTTTGTTTGTTTATTTCGAGCTTGGATTCAAGCTATAAATTGTGTTTATTGTATGTTTGGTTTTGTTTGTTTTGGAGTTTGAGAATCGATTTGAGAGAACAGGGAGAAAGTGAGGAAAAATGACATGAGAGAAGAGAGATGAGAGAACAGCGGCGGTAGCCGCGAGAAAGAAGAAGAGAAACGTGGGTTTTTTAGGGTTTTTTCCATTTTATAACCTCAGTCTGATCCTGTGCGCGCAGGTGCACGTCCTTACGGTGCACCTGCGCGCCTTAGCCCGTCTATTTTCAATCTAACGCCTCAGATCTTCTTTCTCTTTATTTAGATCAGGGCCGTCTGATCCATCAGACGGCCGTGATCGATCCTGCGTTTTTGGTTATTTGTTTGGCAGAAAGGCCTTTGGACTGGGCCTTATTCATTTATGTTTGTTTTTTGCATCCCCATTCCTGCTATCTGCACCTCTGTTTATAACTTCTTTTTTTAGCTTATTTAAAAATGGCTTTTCATTTCAATGACTTTTTTAAGTCATTTTGAACAAAATAAGCCATTAAAATTTTAGTTAAGTTCATCTTAATACTTTACTACTCATTATTATTTAATCATATTTATTTGTTTAATTTATTGTCTATTTGTGCATTGTAATATTGTTATATCTTGTGGTTATGTTTAGACTTTTACTTATTCATTTATTTGCAAGGAAATTAGAATGTGATTAGGAAATTTGTAATTATAAATAAAATTTGCATTGCATATGTATCTTGCATTCATGTCATGTTTATTTAATTGCAAAGGAATTAGAATGTAGTTAGGAAGATGTAATTATAAATGAAAAATTGCATTTCATGCATATTTATTTATCGCTTTTCGCAAAAACGTTAGCATATTAATTCCGAGGGAAAAGACACCGTCTTGATCAAAATATCATTACGGATTGTCTTCGCGCTTAATTTGCTTATTGCGACGTTAGTATTATTTTTAGCGCTACCTTTTTATTAACTTGGAAACCGACATTCCATTCAAAAATAGTTAGTCATTTTTATTCTCAAAAATGAGGTCAAATCCTCTTCCAAAAAATATGCAAATAATTTAGTTTCAAACATCGAAAAGCATCAAAAAAACTTTTTTTATCGTCAAATACTTTAAAAAACCTTGGACTTCAAACCAAGTGTTCCCCTTTTTTCTCGCCTAAAAACCTTGGATTTTAAACCAAGTGCATTTTCTTCATTCATACATTTTTTATCATGCATAAGCCTTGGATTTTAAACCAAGTGTCTTTTATCACTCAAAACATTTTCTCAACAAACCTTGGATTTTAAACCAAGTGTCCGCGTCTTATTTCTTAACCAAACTTCAATCAATTTAACCATATAGACTTTCTTCACAAATTAACATCAATCAAACTCACATTTTGCCACTTTTGGCTTTTGGTCTTTTAAAACCATCTTCAAAACCTTAAAAACAAACAAGCAAATTTACTCGGCTTTTTATCCCGAACTACGGTGGTTTGATCCCTCGGGTACGTAGGCATGAGACTTGTCTCTCCAATCAATAAAATCAACAAAAACATTTTTCCTTTTCCATCACTTTAAACTTCTTTTTTTGATTATCATTTTAATTTCCCACTTATACATTTTTACAAACAATTAAAATAAAGCGCGAAGTTAGAAATAAAAAACAAGAGGTTCCTATAGAGTACTATAGATACTTAGGGTGCTAATACCTTCCCTTCGTATAACCAACCCCTGAACCTTGTTCTCTAAAAATTAGGGTTTTTTCGAACTTTTTCCCTTTCCCTCGGATAAATTAAAGATCGGTGGTGTAATATTAAATTGCGATTCGAAGTTAATTAATAACTCGATATCCAAAAATCACCGCGACAAAGAGCTAAACATATTGAAATTAAACATCACTTCATAAGAGACCTTGTTCAGAAGGGTAGTGTAAATATTCAGTACATTGAAACTGAAAAACAATGGGCTGACATATTTACAAAACCCTTAGCAGTTGAAAGATTAGATTTTATTAAAAAGCATCTGAACATGACTCTAGTCTTTGAAGAGATCAAGCTCTGACTTACAAAATTGTAAATTCAGCCTCTGAAGAATGGAAAGTCTTCAGAAGCTGAAATTTTTTTTTAAGCTCTGAAGTGTTTACCCATGTGGAGTACACGTGTCAATTAATTTGTCTTTTCTCTTAAGTCTATGATTGGTTAGTGTAAAGGCAGTTTATGACGAAATTCTTAATTACAACGAATGTACTCCCTCCTCATTGTTTTAAGTTTTTCAAAAATCTTTTTTATTCCCTTCTCACACAAGTTCACTTTCACTTCTAGCCCGTCTCTTCTAAAACCCAGAGCACCTTCTTTCTCCCTCATTCTAAGCAAAACCCTAATCATTAATCGCAACAATGGCAAGCTCATCCTCAATCTCAAGATTCCCAGAGGACATTCCCATCAACATATATGCTCAAGACTCCCATCTTGAAGATGCCACTATGAATCTTAGGTTTGAGGAAAGTAAATTGGTTATGGAAAGGCCAATAGACTTTGAGGCCTTGAAAGTCAATGGACATAACTACAAGGAATTCTTTATTGCACAAGGTTGGGGGCACTACTTGGATATGCTTAATGGACCTATCTATTCCAATTTAGTGTTTGATTTCTGGAGAAAGAGTGAAGTTGTAACTTTGGCAGATGCTAATGCTGAACTTCAAAGTCTAATTAATCAAAACCCCAGTGCAAATAATGGAAAATCAAGAGAAGAATTAGGTCTAAGAAAATTTACTGAAACAGAAATTCGGTCTAGTGTTGGAGGCTTTCAAGTCGTTTTGACAAGAAGCAATTTGGCTAAAATGCTAAATCTTCCCAACACTGGAATGATAAGACTCTATACTGCAGCTTCTGGAAGAAAGTCAGTATATCTGGATGATATTGCCAGACTTTGCTTTAAGGATCAGAAGCTATCCAAAAAGGTGAGTCATCTGAATGATCGTGCAAAGGTGTTTGCCAAAATTTCGTTCTCTTCTTTTCTACCAAGAGATACTGGCAGTGACTCTCTGAATTGGGATCAGAGACACTTTATCTACTTCCTTTCCTCCAAAAGGAAAATGAATCTACCTGCCTATCTTTTTCATCATCTATGTGAGACAATCTGTGAAGCTCAAAAGTTTGAAAATCCTTCCAAATTGATCTCTCATCCCAGGCTTCTAAGCTTCATTTTTGAGCAACTTGGTCTTCCTGATAGATTCATGCTTGCTGGAGTGTCTGACGACCTTGAACAAGTTAGAGCTCCAATTCTTGATGCTAAAGTCTTAGTGAGTCTGCGTTTGAAAAGATCAGACCAGCTCATCTATCCCCAAAAACCTCTTCTAGTGAATAAAACCAAATTCAAGCCAATCAGTGATGCCTTCATTTTTGATAATGAACCTCCTGAAGTCATTTTAGAATACATGAGGTTAATGAAGGAAAGAGGAACTCCCATCACTCATAAGGACATTGGAAGAGGTGATGGTCCAACTTTTGCACAAATTATGAGAGCAGTTAAGGAAGAAGTATTCAGTGACTATGAAGATGATGAAGTGGTTGAGGAACCCTCCATACAAGAGGCTTCTACACATAGGTCAGAGGCTGACAAAGAGCCAGTGGTTGCAGCCTCTTCTGTAAAAGACCTGCTAAGTGCAAAATTTCTCAAAAGACCTCGCACAAAGCATTGCACCTCTAGGGGACAAAAGAGACAAAGATCAGATTCTGGCAATACTCATTCTTTTAATTATTGCAATCAATTATCTGAAGCATCTATTCTAGAACATGTCCAACCCCTACATATCATCTATCCAACATCCTCTGAACCTGAATTTGTAAACATTTCAGACTCTGAGTCAGAGGCTTCTGACTCCTCGTTTGATGATCTTATGAATAGTTTTGAACAATTCTCTTCCAAAGCTAAGCATATTCCTGAGGAGGAAACAGCTGAGCCATCAAAATGTTCTACCCCTCAGCCATCACCCAAAATTCTCTCTGAAGAAGAGATTCTGAACGAAACTTCGTTTAGAGTTTCTCCAATTCATGGAACCTCTGAACCACCCAATGCCATCTCATCTGACCCATCTTCACCAATTCCATCAGATTCTCCCAACTCCTCCCCACCTCTGATGCTTTTAGATACTGTAAATGCAATAAATGATAGAATTGAGGTACCAACTGATCATGAGACTCACTCTCTTAGTGGTCCAAGTTCACCAGTATCTGCACCACCTGTGGCACAGCCAGAACCAGATAGTTCAGACCTCATAGCAACAACTCTTCACATTATACGAGATACGCTTTCTGAACAAAACGATAAGCTGATAGAGCTGCTAGCATACTCAGGGGCATCTGAAAGACTGGCTCAACAACTTCGAACTCTGCATTTTTCCAAACATCCCTAGGATTTATTTTTTTTACCCTTTTGTTTTTAGCCTATTGAATCTTAATTCTTTGTTTCAAATTCTTTTTGCTGATGACAAAAGGGGGAGTATTATTTTAGTTGTAGTTATACAATTGTCAGTAGTTTCTTATTTCTACTTACATAATAATATCTGAAATTGTCTGAAATAAGAATCTTATTTTTTTTCTCTTACAAAATACTTATGAACTTAAATGAAAAGGGGAACAAATTAATAAACATAATTGTGTTTGCATAGATGAAGGTAGTTAAGATTGTGCTCTTAATTATTTTTATCAAATTCAAGAGTTAAGCTTGCAAACCTTACACTCTGAGAATCAAGTATGTAGATACAATCAAGTTTATCAAATTGTTCTTATACTGATTCAACTTAATTATGGATAAAACTTAGGGAGAGCTTGCAAACCTAACCCTAATGGTTTATCAGACTCAGGGGGAGCTTACAAACCTCAACAACCTGATGTTGACATAATTAAATTAATCAACAAACAATTGTATTTAATACATATGTTTGTCATCATCAAAAAGGGGAAGATTGTTGGAACAAAATGAGTTTTATTAATAAAACACCCAAAGTTTTGATGATAACAAGGTATTAAATGGACAATTGGTATTACTAATGAATGATCTAGTGTGCAGGAACAAAGCAAAAATATCATCCTCATAGATCATCATTTGGGACTCTGAAGGACACGGTCTGAAGTGATTAAGGCTCTGATGATGCTGAAAGCATCAGAGCCTCTGAAGACTCCTCAGAGGCCAAAAGAAAGAAACACAGTCTGAAGCGTGTGTACATCTTCAGAAGATCAAATTAACGGTATCATCAGATCCTGAAGAACTCTCCCTGAAGAAAGACAGCTAATAAGCAATGCAATAGTACAACGGTCCTGTCAAAGGGTACAACCGTCTTGTCAACAAAAAGGAGAGTGTACAAACAACGGTTCTCTTCTCAACGTCTTTATACCTAGAGTATAAATAGAAGACATCCTCATAGAGAGAAGACTACTGGAAGATCATCTGAACTTAGAAAGATTCAAATCATATTCAAAGCTGTGTACTATGTTATTCTTTCTAGTGTTATATTCTAAGTTAAATATCTTTTGATATTACAGACTCTGAGCTTAGTGTTTAGAGAGTCTTGCTTAGAACTTTCAGTCCTACTTAATCTTGTATTAAGTTAGTTTGTGAAGTCTCTTTGTCTTGTGTGACTTAGAGCAGGAAGTCTTAAGTCTTGTGTGACTTGAGCAAGGAAGTCTCAAGTCTTGTGTGACTTAAGCAAGGAAGTCTTAAGCTTGTGTGCTTAAGCAAGGAAGTCTCTTTGTCTTGTGTGACTTAGAGCAAGGAAGTCTCTTGCTTGTGTGCTTGAGCATTAGTTGTGTAATCTTTGTGATTATAGTGAAATCCCTTGGAAGTGCAAGGGGACTGGACTACTCTCGTTTTGTGAGAGGAACCAGTATAAAAATTATGTGTGTTATTTCTCTCTCTCTCTCTCTCTCTCTCTCTCTCTCTCTCTCTCTGTTTTATTTGTGTTTTGTACCTTGTTAAGTTTATCATTTCCGCTGCATTTATAGATTTCCTAAGACAAAAGAAACATTTTTAAAAACACAATTCAACCCCCCCTTCTCGTGTTTTTCACCTTCAAACTCCACCCAGGGCAAAAAGACACATGAAATATAGATTCCCTGAAACACAAGCAACTAGGGTTAAAATAACATCAAACACTACCACTCAATCTGTAGAAATCAGCAAGCAGTACACTGAGACTCAGAAACATGACTTCAAAACAGACTATATTGACTTATCATCCAGGTAACAACTTGTACAGATCTATTTTATACGTTTGTTTTCCATCATTTTCTGTCTAAGAGGAAGACTAGTTTACACTGCATCACTTTTTAGGGTTCATATAAATTAACCTTTCTTCTGTTAAAATAAAATCAGCCAAATTATCTTATCAAAATCATTTTCAGTTTCATCGCAAGTTTATAAGCTTATATCACTATTTTTGGGTCTGAATTTATTTTCAAATGACAGAAATAACAAACAATGATGATATGATCAGCAAAGAAGGCATGAGAAAAAAAAATCCAAAAACAGAAATCTTTCTGAGATGTTAATGCAACTCAAAAACCTTGTTTGAAAATAAATGTAAAACCTTTTTGGAAAATGAGGTAGAATATGTGATGAGATGTAAAATTCCAAGTCTGATGGCAACAATTATAACTGGAACATCTATATTGCAATATATCATTATCTTACGTATTTCTGCCCAGTCAGCACAAATATACTTCATGTCATAATTATTAAATAAGCCAAATCAAATTTTACAACAGTGTTACAGTGTGGTGATATGTAATATGCAACAGAATAGTCACAATCATGTTAAATATCATATTTGGCAAGCAGTTAGCATTGTGGCATAATATGTATTATGTTTTCTTAAGTATTTGATATACCTTTTAATTTGTTTTTCTTTGATCTTAAGTATTAATATGAGTTTTTATGATTTATGTACTGCTAATGCTTTGTACATGATATGTTTGTGCAGTAGATACAAAAGTAGCCGAAGACTCGATGACAGCGATGACGACAAAGATTACGAGTCCACTGCTTCAACCCCTAAGGTGGACCGTAAACGTGTGGTTAAAAAAAAGGCAGCAACCACAAAAAAACCAACACCATCAGAGTTTAATATCAGCAAGGACACAAAATCAGCTCCACCCAAAATGAAGATTAACCATGATCTAGGGACTGCATTACTTGATGCAAGTCAATATGATAGGATTAGGAGGAATCTCTTCTGCCAGCCAGAACAAGATGATGACCATGACTTTCACATCAACTTCCATCCACCAAATGCGATCGGATACGAGGGTGCTGATGTTCCTTTTTATATTCCAGAAGTAAGTATTAATTAATTTCCCTTTTTATAATTACAACCAATTATACCCTTATATGAATTTTTTTACTTACATACCTATTTAATACCAGTGGATGCCAATGACTTTTCGACCGACTCCAAAAATGAACTTGAATGACATATGTACTTACACAGCTGCATACATTTTTATGCGAGATGATGAGCAGCTACTGGGGTGCGTCTTTTTTTACACAAAATGCTAGTATTTTAATTGTTAATTTTATTTTAAGGCATTTCTTTTTATAACAACTAACAGTTCATACCATGTATTATTTGTAGTGATGAGGTTTTGGTTAGGACTACATCAGGTGTATATGGGGATAGAAAAGCACTTAAGTCTTTCATGCCAAGATGCCCGGTTGACGACCAGGTTATATATATATATATATATATATATATATATATTGATTTTTTAAAATTACACTATCAGTCCATATAACAGTTAAATACCTTTTATATATCTAATATCTTTTACATTTGACTACACAGATTATTAATCTAGTAGTTGCCAGAGCAAATTGGCTTCAGGATGCATTAGGAAAAAAAAGGATGGTTTGGTATATGCCTACTGAATTTGCGGTGATTATCACTAATCCAACTCCTAAATATACATCCATTAATTATTAATTATTAATTATTAATCACTGAATTAAACTATATTTATTTTTAAGCAATATGCTTCGGAATCCAATCACTCAGCTGATTATGTTAGGGAACTATATCAACTTAACTTTGTGAAACCAAAAACTCCTGTTACCAAGGTTAGTATGGTACTTCACAAAAATATTTGTTAAATATGGTTTGATAATTCTGTTCGTACGACTAAATATTAGTTTATTACAGATTTTTATTCCTATAAATGATCAAGGAAAACACTGGTACCTATTGGTTGTTGACTTACTGGATAGAAAACTTATTTGGTTGGACTCTCTTCCTGCTGAAGAAAGATATCACGCGAGACGTCATTCCATATTGAAACTGGTTTGAACAACAAACTTATTTTTTCTTTATGGATACATACTTTGTTTTACTTTCATACTTCATATGGTTTTTATTATATTATTTAATTACTTTCAAACTAATGTGGCAGGCCATATTTCTCGAGCAAATTCTACTTCATGATTTTATTGGTATTCTCAGCCCTACTTACCATGACAATTTAATCACCAACTTCTGCATTGTTCAGCCTAGGTGCCTCCCAACACAGCGGCACGGATCGTACGTCTCCTAAATCCTTACTATATTTTATATTTATTGAACTTTACCTATGACTCTCACACTCATTTAATGCTTTTAAACTACTGCCATAGGAACGACTGTGGAGTGTGGGTGGCAAAATGGATGATTGAATGTCCATTGAAGAATGACTATGAAAACGTTACTGTAAGTTGAACTAACAATCATTATCTTTCTTTTACCTTTACATTCTAACTATATTTCTAATTTATATAACTGTTTATAATTATGTTCAGGTTGTTACGGCCACAAGGATGAAACTAGCTCTTTATATATGCCAATCAAAGAATAATGTGCTGTTGGATGATCTCGTGTCAAAGGCTGCGAAGAATTGGGATGTTCAGCACAAGAAAAGGAAGGCGTTGGTTAAAGTTTGACACTATGTGTTCTATGTTGGTTAACACAACAAACTTTGGGGAATTATGTTTGTTTTGATTTATATTTTGAATCTTTCACCAACTACTATGTTTGGGTTGTATTTTGGATCTTTCACCAACTTCTATGTTTTGGTTGTATTTTGGATCTTTCACCAACTTCTATGTTTGAGTTTGGATTAATTATACTTTGGTTTACTTTGGTTGTGTTCTATGTTTTTGGATTAATTATGGCTACATTATGGTTACATACACACCAACACACATAACATTTTTGACACATTACAAGTACATTACTACTTTACAAAAGAATTCAAAGCTAAAAAGTATATGTTAGACACATACACACATACATTACATTTTTGAATTTTCTATTACACATACCTCATTTGTCTGGCATTTAAATAACTTTAGCATTCACATAGTCTCCACTTTTTGAATCCATCTCTAAATCACCATGCTGTAAAATGAAACTTATGTTAATCTCTAACAACACAGGTCAACATTAAGCAATCAATGACAATTTTACAATGAATTCATTTGGTATTTCCATATAACACAAGTCAACACAAGTCAAACTTCTCAAACATGTTAATCTCTACCAACACTTTATATGTATTCATTTGTTAACAGCATGCATGTGAAATTTTGCATAAGTCTACACAGCTTTGTATAACTCAAATTATAAGTCAAGTTTCCCATTACATATAAATCTTTTTGACAACTTTGTGTAATCAACATTCAACTAAATATTTTACATTATTCAACACAATTATACAACATTATATAAGCTATGATCCTATGAAAGTCACAGTAGTTTAGCATATCTAAAATTTACATGCAACAATAATTCCTATGATACATGCAAGTATTTCCTACGAAACCTAGACAATTAAATTGGCTACTCAAAACCACCCATTATACGTGATTCATTCATTTACACATTCAACCCCTTCTGTGAAGTGGCTGTTTTGGACTTCAAAATTGTCAATTTTTAGCCCCTCTGTTTCCTTTATGTACTGAGAATCTCATGGCAAGCATTTATGTAGAAAGATCACAGTTGACCTGTTGCTATCCTTGCTATCCATAACTTAACTGCAGTATATTTCAAATTTCAAGTATAATTACTCAGATAATTCACAATAGCAAGCAAATTAAATTTAAATTATATCACAATCTAATTTCACAATTCAATTTATACGCATACAAATTATTAACAAAGTATTAACACATTGTCACCACAGAAATTCCCAATTCAATTCAATTTCACTACACATTTAATTTTCATTAATCTATTGAATCTAATTTCACTACATTCAAAATCAGATTTTGAGAATTTGAAACACACAAACCCTTATTCCCAATTCAATTTTAAATACAACCCTAATCCCCAATTTGATTGTTTCGTTTCTGGTAACAATTCAAATAAACTTCAATTTAAAATACAAACCCAATTCCAAATCTATCATTTTCTGGCTAAGAATAAAAAACCCAATTCAATAATTATTGTCAAATTAAAATTACCTGTGAAAGGATTCCACGACGTTGAACTATTGCTTCGAACCATAGAACGACGAACGACGAACGACCAACATCGAAATATTTGCAAACGAGTCGACAAACACCACATATGAATACGATGGAGGAGATTGAAGAACATTTAGGGTTTTCAATTGGAAAATAAGAATACAATGGCGAAGGGAAGAGTTACAGTACCATCGAAGGAAAACGATTAAAACAAATAGGAATACGATGGAGGAGATGGAAGAGAATACGATGGAGGAGATGCAGATGGAAGAGAATACGATGGAGGAGATGGAGATAGAAGAGAATACGATGGAGGAGATGGAGGACATGGAAGAGGATGAAGAACAATTTTGGGATTTAGGGTTTTCAATTGAAAATTACATTTTGTCAAATAAAATACTTTGTAAATTATTATCTAATCTAATTATATAATATATTATCAAATTTAATTGACAAATAAAACTTGTTTTTATTTGTAAATTTGAAAAATAATATCAATTATATGGGGGACTGAAGTGTAATAACTAAAACTTTCATTAAAAGGGCCTATCATACTCCATACCATAGACAATCATTAAACTCTAATGCTGATGTGGAATCAGCTAGATTTCTATTGGGCCATGTGGTAACTTCACCAAAGAAGTCATTTTCATGCCTTCACGCTAGAAGCTCCCGATAAATATACCTGATAATTATAGTTCCTTTCCATCAACCATTTGGCTATAACACTGTCATCCAATCAGACAATTTGTGTGTGGCAAAAGGCAAATGGAATGAGGGTAATCATCTATCTCATGTGCTCTACTCTCTATGACTGTTTTGTCTTCGTAATTCTAAAAGTACACATTTGTTCCTTCTATTCTATTCAGTGTAAAATATGATTAATTTGTATCTAATTGATCTATATTTATTTGTTAACATTGCAACATGTTATTGTTAGGGCTAAGCACAAACCCCAACCCGAATTGAAACAGATATAACCGATATTCCAACATGTTTTTTATATAATACTTGGTCCCATTGAGTTTATAAAATATGGTTTAAATTCAAGTTTGGGGATGATAACTCTAGTTTTTGGTACAATCCTTGGTTGGATAAAGAGTCCCTTTGCATTCATGTGCCTTATATTCACTATCATGACATGCATTGGAGTATCAATAATCTTGTGGACCACAACAATTGGCATCTTTCTTGATTTTATTCCACTCAGCCTGAGAACATTATTAACATGATTACGTACCTTGTATCCTCCTTTTCTTGTGCAGGAGATCTCTTATGTGTGGTAACTGCACCTCTAGCATCTAATTTGTTCGTGATAGTTATCATTGGTTGAGTGCCTAAAATACTTTGCTAGGAGAAGCCACTTTTAATTGGATATCGAGTTATTCTTATGGCAATTGTGCCATGATTCTGTTCCGTCAAGTCTGTCTTAATGTCTCGTAACATTATCTCATCTAACTTATGACTTACTCCCTCCGTCCCATTTTCATTGTCACATTTGCAAAAAAAATTGTCCCATAATACTTGACTCATTTCAATTTTTTGTTATTTTCTCATTTCTACCCCTTATAAATGCTTTTATAGAATCTACATTTTTGTTTCTTCACTTTCTCACCACATTTTGCCTCTTCACTTTCTCACCATATAACAAGGGTAATTTGGTAAAATTAATATTGGTGCTCGAGTGTTCTTCCTTTTGTATCATTTCCTTAAAGCCTTTGTTTCACCTAATCCCCACCATGATCAACCTTCTGCGCATGTTGTTTCATAGTGTGTTCCTCGAATTCAATTTAGGTGGTTTTGGCTGTATCACCCGTGATCATACAAGGTCATTTTACATTGGTTCC
This sequence comes from Trifolium subterraneum, assembly GCA_951799995.1. NCBI lineage: Eukaryota > Viridiplantae > Streptophyta > Magnoliopsida > Fabales > Fabaceae > Trifolium > Trifolium subterraneum. The sequence goes on from OX637468.1 coordinate 33,419,426, forward strand.
TTGACAATATTAGTAGCCCTTCTATTTTGAATGCTAAGATATAGGAGCTGTATCATAGTTTGAAGTTGTGTTGGGACTCTAGTTGTAAGCAGGTGTTGTGTCTCTTTGACTCGAGCATTGTACCTCATTTAGAAGGGTATGAATGTGTTTCACAAATATGGAAATTAGATTTGGACAATCAAGCAACTTCTACTCATTGCGTGAGGATAATGTGTGTTCAACTCAGTGTTGAGAAACTGTTGCATTAGCAATTTTGTTATTACAATGAAGCAAGTGGTGTAGAAATAGAATGGTGCCAATATCATATTTAAATGTATTAGAGCTGGTACCATTTGGATTGAATAGATTTTTATTTGGTGCTCTAGTTTGTCATTTTTGTACAGGCACATGATGTACTTTTCCAGTATCGGAAGTCGTATCTCCTAGTAATGTAATATAGAGGCCAACATTGTGATGGATGTTGCCGATGACATAGTTATATATCATTGCTGCACGACTCTAGTGCTCAGTTGGGTTTCCAAAAGCAGAGCACAACACTGAGGCCCTTCAATTCACGATCCTTTTCCTTCAAAGAACAAGCACATTGGCAGAAACTGAAGAGCCCTAGCAAATGCAACCGGTTAATTGTTATTTGCATCATTGCACGAAATGTATGTCAATATCAGATTATCAGTATTTTGTTCCTCTAACCTATAATGATTGATAGTTTCTCAACCGTCCCCCTTAAAACTGTGTTTACCGCATTTTTGGATGATATTTATCATCCAAAAACCTGTAATGAAGGATATTTATCAGTATTATTTATAATGATTTTTATTTGAATGACTCCTAAATTCTACAACAACAGTGTTTGGACCACCTCTAACATTACATAGGTTTCAATATTCACATCACAAGGTTTTATTTCTAATTATTCACACATTACCCTTCAATCAAACATCAGACAAAGGCATGCTATAAAACCTGGAAAAACTTCCAGGAAATATACTATTTCTTGCACAAAACCAATCAACCAAACAGCCCAACCTACACCCCGTGACATTTCCAGCACCTACATTTTGTATGTGGAGATGACGAATGATGAATCCACACACACCTCGATCTTAGCGAACCCTCAATCTCTGGCCAGCTTTAAACCTTCACCCCATAAATCTGCAACAACAGCATTGCACCTCCCAATATATTTTGTGAATCCTCCTAACCATTCCCTGTCCACACCTCTAATAATCAGATTTTTTCTAGACTGAAAAAACAGGCGTGTTCACCATAAAGGGGAGAAGGTTCATTTTCCTAAGAGTAGATAAATATTTTTCAAAATAAAAAACGAAAGAACACAGTGAACCATGGCTGGTCAAGTTTAAAAAGGCCGCAAAACTGTTTAATTAAGTAATAGAAAAATCCTAATAAATTAAAAGTTCACTTAACAATCAATAAATTAGTAGACCTGCCTATATAGTTTTTTATACTACTACGGCTTCTTGATTGAACAGACATGAAAGGAGAATAAGCAATAAATGCAAGACCATTTTAGTTTTTCTATCTCTACAAGATAGATATATAAGAATTAAGATAAATCATAAGGTAATATTAATTATGACAACTTTTGGTCCAAGTTAGCAAATAAAACAAGTCAGCAAGAGCATCCTCTATCTTGGCATAGAAAGAATAAGCACTTAAATTTTAAGAACTAACAAGCTAAGGTTACATAACAAAAGAAGATTATGAAGTCACCTATTTAGTCAGTGGCATGTCATTGCTTTCCTCTGTGTATGCAAGTTCCATTTTTTCCTCATATAGCTTTAATAGATAATCAGACTCCGCCTCAAAGCTAAAAACAAACTTTCTCAAGAACAACTTTTCAGGATAAGCAAATGGGTGAACTAAACTTGCATTCTCTTCTCGCAAACCTTTCATCAAAAGAAATTGCAAAACTGAGGCTCTTGGAATGATCCTTTTATGTAAACTATAACCAAACATATGTGGTAATTTAGCAAGTTCCAAGGAATTCCAACCCAATTGATTGACCCAAAAACTCATCACCAAATTAACCTTATCAATTGAAAACAACATCAAATTAGGATATGACCTAAATGTTTGAAAAACATCTTCATCAGACCAACCCCATTTCTTAAAGACATCAACTTTCTGATTCCAAAGTTTACATTTCTTGGCCATCAAAGCAGTCCCAAAAGTAGTCGTTGAAGGATTAAACCCTAAACCCTTAACTTCCTCCAATGACTTAATCAAATCATTTGAACCAAATATAGATGGCCTATTTTGAAGCACATTACCAATGGCAGAATCACATACTCCGAAATCACTCATCAAATTGATATTCGAAAATATAAAGTCATTGGGATACTTAGCTAATACATCTGAATGTATAATTAAGCAAACAACGGCATCCTTGTTGGTTGTCAAGAACTTTCTAAATAATACAAAAAGAGGGATTATTCGTTTCTCCAAGCTATTTTGTAAAATTGCAGGGTATGCAGTTAACAATGAAACAATATCAGAGGAAGAAACACCTTTGGATAGAAAAAATTCAAACTTTGACAAAATTGCATTGTGGGGTTCCGATGAAAGTAACCAAGGTTCTTTTCTGATGATGGTGCGTATGTCGGAGTCTGAAAAACCATGGTTTTTAAAGAATTTGATAACTGAATTAGGCTTTTCTATGCTATTGAAACGAACCTGTTTATTGTTGAAAGCTTGGAGAGCTGATTCAGTTGACAAACCAAAATTGTTGATTAGGTATGATACAGCGAATGGTTGTGACTCTGAATTTGATTCTGATGCTGTTGTTGCTGTGATGGTGCAGTATCTGAATCTGAGTGAATTTGGGAACGAAGAGTGTTTTTGAGAAAGAGGATCGAATTTAGGGTTTGTTGTGATGAACCCTAAAACAACATTCTGTGGACATAGAAACGATTTCGACATTGCTTGGAACATTAAAAAGTTCAAAATTCTCTGTCTGTTGCAAGAGGATAAGAGTTCAAAATTCTCTGTTTTTTTATACTGTATTAATTAGAGATAATTTAATTATTATTTTTCTGGTATATAAAATCATCTAAAGCTTTTGATACGTGTATATTTTTAAATTATTATGTTTTAATTATTCAAATTTTTATTATAATATATATCAACAAGTTATTATAAAAACAAAAAAATAGTCCACAAATTTTAGCTCAAATGGTAGAAATACCGAAATTGCTAGTGTCGGATACCATGATCGGGATTCGATTCCTGATCACTCTATTTTGTGTGTGTGAGTTTCAAATTGTTTTGTCATTTCGTCTACAACAAAAAAAAATATATTAAAAGGTTGATAAATTTATTCATTGGGGGCGAAAGTTGATAAATTAAACTTATTGATTTATACAAGCTCAAATAATTATTCCTTAGGCATACTCACAATATGTAAAATAATTAAAGAGAAAAGAAATAAAATAGTATTAATTGATGTGACAAATTTATTTTTCATTTATTTTTTTTTTATTTTTGTGTGTGTGTCTAAATTGAGTGTCTAAATGGTTGTGCCTAGGCAAGACTTCCTCTGATTTATGATACAAATGTAATTTATATACATTATTAGTGTAAAATTATTTTACACATGTATTCAATAATATATTGATACATTTTGTATTGTATTTATAAACACATTACGTGTCACATTCATCAAATGATATGTCAACACATATTATAAAAAAAAATGATATGTCAACACATCATTAAATGCATGTATAAAATAATTTTATGTGACAATGTATATAAATTAAACTCTTTTCTTTCTATTTTTATGCGTATTCATTTTTTTCCTATGTTCTCTCTATAATATTTTTAGAGTTAAGGGTCTGTTTGTTACAGATTAAAAAAATCGTGATTTTGATGTTCAATAATTTAGGGATATAGTTTTTAGAGATTTTATAGAAAAGTAGAATTTACTTTGTGCTTGTTGATCGTAAGAAAAATCACTTTTTTAAATAAAATAACTTTCTTCTTTTAACATTTCTTTTCTCTCTCCTCTAAAAATAATCTATTATTTGAGAAATGGTAATCTTCTAAGTTTAGTCTTTACTTAATTTTTATTATATTTTTAGTCCATTGAAAATTATTAAGCACTCTATTTTTTTTTTTTTTGAAAAAATTAAGCACTTTGTTTTGATCCCTAGGTTAAGTTAACTTGTATTTTTTATAAGCAATGTTAGTTGTTGGACCTCTAGCTCCTTAACCCTTAGCTCAACTAGCTTAACTAGTTGAGCTACTTATCTCACCCCAATAGCGAACTTTATTAATAAACCTCAAAACCAAAGGTACAAGAAATACCAAAGGGAGGGAAAGGGACTACACCAAAGCAAATATTTAAACTAATTTATGAGTATTCGCGTAGTTAGATTCAATTTTATGTTATCTCGTAAAGTAAAAAGAACAAATATTCCATTATTACTAAATCTATTCATGGGATTCAATAAAGCTAAAAGAAAAGGCAACAAAAACAGACCACAACACTGCACAAAGACGCAACATGCAGCGCCAAAACCAACCCCCAACAAAAACAAACAACCCACCACAACAGCAAGAGAGAAACACTCCACCTGCAGCACCCAAAAACACAAAACAGAGGCGGAAAACAAAACAAAGAGCTCCATGAGCAACCAAAAGACAATTACCGATTAAAACAATTCCCAGGATTCCAACACCATTCATAATACTAACAGGGGAGACTTTCAGCCGATCAACACTCCATTGCCACGACAGAATTTTGACAGTCTCCCTCCAACCTCCACCGGATCCATCATTATATTATTGAAAATATAATTATTCCGCGCCTTCCATAACGTCCAAATCACCGCGTTCCAAACAAGTCTAAACCCATTTCTAAACTTTTTCGACCTCGCCGCCTCACTTAGACAATCAAAAAGGAGACTAAGGTTTGGCGGAATTATAGTAACCACACCAAGCCACTTCAAAATCTCATACCACACAAACAAAGCCACCTTACAATGGATAAACAAATGGGAAGAAGATTCACCTATTTCCAGGCACCAAACACAATTACTACTACTTTCCAAAGGAATGATACCTCTTAATCGAAGGTTCACTTTCGTAGGCACACAGTCATAGAGGAGTTGCAACGAGAAAACTATTACTTTACTAGGGGCTGAGTTATCCCAAATCTTAAAAGATCGATGCTTGATACGGCGGTAAAATCGGGCCCTCCAATAAATCCTTAGAAATAGATTCACACGCACTTTTAACCGAGAAGCCCCCGTCGGGGTCAAAAGTCCACCCCCACCTATCCTCAACATGGGAGAGACGAACACAAGCATGCGAGGCCACAAGTTGATTATGGGAGTCCTCCTCCCATTGGAAAAGTCTACGTCTCCACACCAAATTCCACGACAATGTCTCGTCCTCTCCCACCGCCACATCACTAACACAAGCGTCTTTTTGCAAAGAGAGGGAGAACAAACGGGGGAACTTAGAACATAAATTTGACTCTCCGATCCACACATCATTCCAAAAACGAGTACACATACCGTTACCAATGAAGTAGCAAAGTTTTTCACAAGAAAGGGGGGGTTTGAATTGTGAACCTTTAAAATATTCCCTATGAAAATTATCAAACACAATATACTTGAAGAATATAATTAGATTGTTAGTTAAAACAAATATTCAAAAGTGTTGCAGTCTGGAGAACGTTCTCCCAACACTCTCTGACAGTATATATATAGCTATTAAATTGTGATTTGTGTGATTAGTGATTGCACGAATTAAATCAGAGTAAGGGAAGAGAATGCACACAACAATTTATCCTGGTTCACCCAAAATGCTTGGGCTAGTCCAGTCCCCACACTCCTTGTGAGATTGTCCACTAAGAGATGCTAATGATCTCAAGTTACACTTCCTTTGATCTAGATCCAAGACCAAATAATCTTCTAAGCCCTACAAGCTTAATCTACCTCAGCCACACAGGTGTCACTCAATTAGTAGTTACGTACTAACTTGAGCCAATGGTTACAATGATGAGGGATTTGGTAATCAAAGCCTATTCACTCAATACACTATGAGAAGCTTTGAAAATGGTTGGATAAACTCTCAAAACACTCACTGGATATTCTGATCCTATATATATTGTTGGATATTTGAATTGGCCGCATTTTGCTAAAACAAATATACAAGCAAGATGTTGGACCAAATGTTTCAACATTGGTACAACCAGTGTCCAAATGATTTGCGCGCGTGTTTTATATAAGGAAAGCGCGTTTTTAAAGGAAACCACGTTTTTTACTCTTGTGTACCAAGGAGTATATTTTTATACAGAATCAGCGATGAGATATTTTCCTGAAGATGTTCTGACATTTTAGGAAACTTTATGTATAGTTCTGATTCTTGATTAATGTGTGTTCTAAGCCCAAAGTGAACTTCAGCCCGTGTTGCTTGGAGTATATATATGAAAAACGAAAAACCCAGTAGGGTTATCAAAGCCGTCATTGAAGAATAGCATTCTAGGGTTTTGAGTTTTGTAGTATTTTGTGAGCCTTTCTTGTGGATTCTATAACACAAGTTAAGGACTGATTTTGTGTGTGTTAGTTACTCCTAAGCTTCTAAGTACGGAGGTAACTTGTTGTTTTGAAGTGTGTCTTCGCAAACATTATTGTGCTACTGTAATCACTGTGTGTGATAAGTTGGAGGTGAGATAGGATCTCATACTTAGGAGTTCTTAAGTAGAAGTTGCACAAGTAGGTGTCTAGGATATAAGTTGTAAACGGGGCGTTTACTGAGGGCTTAGATCTAGCACTACATTAGTGGATTTCCTTCCTGGATTGGTATCCCCCAGAGTAGGTTCGTTTATGCCGAACTGGGTTAACAAATCATTTGTGTTTTTATTGTTTTCTGTCATTTAGATTATACTTACTGCTGCTTCGTATAAGGCTGGAACATTGGTTACAACACTGTGGTCACAGAAGTGTTGGAACATTGTATTCAACATTAGTTCCTGGGCGTTGCCAGATTTCAATTGGCATCAGAGCAGGCACCCTGTTCTGGATTAGGTGAGATTCAGGGCGTATACATCTGGTAGAAATGGAGAAAGAAGGAGGGTTCGTGAATAGACCTCCTCTGTTGGATGGAACTAATTATGACTACTGGAAGTCTCGTATGGAAGCCTTTCTAAAGTCTATTGACAGAAAAACTTGGAAGGCAGTTTTAATTGGATGGGAACCACCAGTATTGCAGGACAAAGATGGAAAGAAACTGGAAGAGCTGAAGCCTGAAAGTGAGTGGTCTAAAGAGGAAGACGAATTGGCTCTTGGCAACTCAAAAGCGTTGAATGCATTGTTTAATGGAGTTGATAAAAATATGTTTAGACTAATTAAATGTTGCAAAGTTGCTAAAGAAGCTTGGGAAATTCTGATAACCACTCAAGAGGGAACATCTAAAGTAAGGAATTCTAGACTACAGATGCTCACTACAAAGTTTGAAGAACTCAGGATGAAGGAGGATGAAAGTGTGCATGAATTTCATATGACTATTCTAGATTATGCCAACACTTTTGACGCTCTAGGTGAGAAGCTTTCAGAAGAGAAAATGGTGAGGAAAATGCTGAGATCTTTACCAAAGAAGTTTGATATGAAAGTCACATGCATTGAAGAATTTAGAGAACTTGACACTATTAAGCTTGATGACTTGGTAGGTTCGCTTCAAACATTTGAAATGTCAGTTAATGAGCGGTCTGGAAGTAGTGGTAGCAAGAATAAGAGCATAGCACTAGTGTCAAATACTGATAATGAAGACCATCAAGATGATATTGACACTGATGAAAGTATCTCAGATGCCATGGTACTGCTAGGAAGACAGTTCAACAAGGTTATGAGACGCATGGATAGAAAGACAAAAGGAAATGTTCCAAACATCAGATTCGACATCAGCAAACCTGGAAACAATTTCAGAAGGACAAAAACTGATGACAAAGTGGGACAATCCAAGGGTGTAAAGTGTCATGAATGTGAAGGGTTTGGGCACATTAGAGCTGAGTGTGGCACGTTTCTCAAAAGACAGAAAAAGAGCATGACTGCTACATGGTCTGAAGAGGATGAATCTGAAGAAGAAGCTGAGAATGAAGCAGCCAGACATGTAACTGCCTTAACTGGAGTGGTTGAATCTGATTCTGATTCAATTGATGAGGAAGTATCATATGATGAGTTAGCTGTATCTTTTAAGTCTCTGTGCATCAGAAGTGAGGAAGTATGTGTTCAACTTGAAGCTGAAAGGAAATTGGTTACTCAACTAAAGACTGAAAGGAAGAATCATCTTGCCAAAATAGAAACTTTGAATGATGAGGTAACTCAATTAAACTCTCAACTTGAACACTTAAAGAAGCAAGTTGTTATGATGCACCATAGTACACATGCTTTAGATGAGATTCTGGAAAAACAGGTTGTTAAGCCACAACCCATTGGGCTTGACTATGAAGCTCTCAACAAAAAGCAGATGTATGATCCAGATACGAAGTTTATGACTGCTGAAGGTAATCATCACTTCACAGTGCCCAGGCAGATGTTTCAACATCCTAAACGACATCAGAAGACTCATATGAACAGATCACGCTCGTGGATATGTCATCACTGTGGTAAGAAGGGACATATCAGACCTTACTGTTACAAACTCTATGGGTATCCCAAACACTTCAGGGAGTTTCCTCCTGAACCTTCTATTTTGAAAACTAAAAGTGAATGGAAACCTAAAGGAGAAAGTGTTGCTCTCATTGCTCATACTTCATTTAGAGCTTCATCTAGGGAAGACTGGTATTTTGATAGTGGATGCTCACGTCACATGACAGGAATTAGCAGGTTCCTTGAAAATATTGAACCTTATGCCACCAGCTTTGTTACGTTTGGAGATGGAGCTAAAGGTGAAATCATGGGTACAGGGAAGCTAATTAATCATGGCTTACCAAAGCTTGATAATGTTCTATTGGTCAAAGGTCTTACAGCTAATCTGATCAGTATTAGTCAACTCTGCGATCAAGGATACAAAGTAAATTTCACACAAGCTGAATGTATTGTCACAGATGAAGATGGAGTGGTGATAATGAAGGGGGAAAGGTCCAAAGACAACTGCTACTTATGGACATCTCAAAAGGAAGCTAACTCTTTCACATGCTTATTAAGCAAGGAAGAAGAAGTAAAGTTGTGGCACCAGAAACTTGGTCATCTCCATCTCAGAGGAATGAAGAAAGCCATCTCTGAAGAAGCTATCAGGGGATTACCTAAGTTACATATTGAAGAGAAACACATTTGTGGTGAATGTCAGATTGGTAAGCAAATCAAGATGTCGCATCCAAGGCTCCAACATTCTGTTACTTCCTGTGTACTCGAATTATTGCACATGGATTTAATGGGACCTATGCAAGTAGAAAGTCTTGGTGGAAAAAGGTACGTCTTTGTGATGGTTGATGATTATTCAAGGTTTACATGGGTGAGCTTTATTAGAGAAAAGTCTGACACGTTTGAAGTATTCCAAGAATTGTGTAAACAATTACAAAGGGAGAAGAGTAGTGGAATTATAAGAATTAGGAGTGATCATGGAAGAGAGTTTGAGAATGCTAAGTTCCTTGAATTTTGTTCATCAGAAGGCATTAAGCATGAATTTTCCTCTCCCATCACACCTCAACAAAATGGTGTTGTTGAGAGAAAGAATAGAACATTGCAAGAATCTGCCAGAGTGATGATTCATGCAAAGAATTTGCCTTTGAATTTCTGGGCTGAGGCAATAAGCACTGCTTGCTATATTCATAATAGAGTCACACTAAAAACAGGAACCATCATGACTCTTTATGAGTTGTGGAAAGGAAGAAAGCCCACAGTAAAACATTTTCATGTGTTTGGAAGCAAGTGTTATATTCTGGCTGATAGAGAACAGAGAAGAAAGCTTGATCCTAAAAGTGATGAGGGAATATTCCTTGGTTACTCAACCAACAGCAGGGCCTACAGGGTTTTTAATTCAAGAACCAAAGTCATGATGGAATCAATCAACGTGGTAGTGGATGACTCACCATCAGAAAAGGCAAAGGATGTTGAACAAGGTGCTGCAACATTTGAACCATCAGAAGAAGTTGACAGCAGCGATAAACAATCAAATGAGCAGGCTGATGAATTTATAGGTGGGTCTCAGAATGATCCAACTAACAAGGGACCATCTGTAAGGGTTCAGAAAAATCATCCAAAGGAGCTCATCATAGGTAATCCTGAACAGGGAATTGCCACAAGAAGAACGATTGATGTGGTCTCTAATTCATGTTTTGTTTCAAAATTTGAACCTAAGAACATAAAGGAAGCTCTTACTGATGAATTCTGGATATGTGCTATGCAAGATGAGTTAAATCAGTTCAAGAGTAGTGAGGTATGAGATCTTGTGCCTAGACCTAGTGGTTTGAATGTGATTGGTACAAAGTGGGTGTACAAGAATAAATCTGATGAGAATGGAGTTGTGACTAGAAACAAAGCCAGGTTAGTTGCACAAGGATACACTCAAGTGGAAGGTCTTGACTTTGATGAAACCTTTGCGCCTGTGGCTAGGTTAGAATCTATAAGATTACTCTTGGGAGTAGCTTGCATCCTCAAGTTTAAGCTATTCCAAATGGATGTGAAAAGTGCCTTCCTTAATGGGTACTTGCATGAAGAAGTCTATGTTGAACAGCCCAAGGGGTTTATTGATACAACTCATCCAGATCATGTTTACAAATTGGAGAAAGCCCTATATGGATTAAAGCAAGCTCCCAGGGCTTGGTATGAACGACTCACTGAGTTTCTTATTAGTCAAGGATACAGAAAAGGAGGGAATGACAAAACTCTGTTCGTTAAGGAAGAAAGTGGTAAATTGATGATAGCACAAATATATGTGGATGACATTGTTTTTGGTGGAATGTCGGATCAGATGGTTCAACATTTCATTATGCAGATGCAATCTGAATTTGAGAGGAGTCTTGTAGGTGAACTAACTTACTTTCTGGGTCTTCAAGTGAAGCAAATGGAAGAAACTATCTTCATCTCTCAAAGCAAGTATGCCAAGAACATTGTGAAGAAATTTGGAATGGAGAATGCTCCACACAAAAGAACACCTGCACCTACACATCTAAAGCTTACTAAGGATGAAAGTGGTACAAGTGTTGATCAAAGTCTCTATAGGAGTATGATTGGCAGTTTGTTGTATCTTACTGCAAGCAGGCCTGACATCACGTTTGCTGTAGGAGTTTGTGCAAGATACCAGGCAGAGCCCAAGATTAGTCATATAACTCAAGTCAAGAGGATTTTGAAATATGTGAATGGAACAAGTGACTATGGTATTCTGTTCTCACATGGTAATGATTCTAGACTAATTGGCTATTGTGATGCTGATTGGGCTGGAAGTGCTGATGATAGGAAAAGCACATCAGGTGCTTGTTTCTTTCTTGGAAGTAACTTGATTTCATGGTTCAGTAAAAAGCAGAACAGTGTCTCCCTATCAACTGCTGAAGCTGAATACATAGCAGCTGGAAGTAGCTGCTCTCAATTGCTGTGGATGAAACAGATGTTGAAAGAATATAATGTTGAGCAGGATGTTCTAACATTGTACTGTGACAATTTGAGCGCCATAAATATTTCAAAAAATCCAGTTCAACACAGTAGAACCAAACACATTGATATTCGTCATCACTTCATCAGAGATTTAGTTGAAGACAAAGTGGTTACTCTAGAACATGTGTCTACAGAGGAACAGTTGGCAGACATTTTTACTAAGGCATTGGATGCAAATCAGTTTGAGAAATTAAGGGGCAAGTTAGGAATTTGCCTATGTGAAGAGCTGTAGCAATTACAGTTATGTGGGGGTGCAGCAGTTATAACCAACTCCCTTACTTTAGCGCTGCACGAAAATCAAGGAAATCAAATATACACTTTCCTAAACCTTTTCATATTTTCCTTTTCTGTCTCCACATACAACCTCTCCAACTTCTCAAACCTTCTTCTCTCTGCAAACCGTAAAATCACAAAAACTCTTCTTCACCAAAACCCTCATTCCGCCATGTCTACTTCACAAAAATCCTCCTCTGCAAAAGACCAAACAACTGATTCGCCTACAAAGAGTTCTTCCGATCACTCAAAATCAAAGGTTGAAACATCCTCTTTGATCGCCCTCATTGACCCATTGACGTCGGTACATGCAAGTGAAGTGGAAGAATAATCAACTCCCTCAACTCGAAGTAAATCTGTTGCAAAGAAAGACAAGGCAAAGAAAACGTGTAAGTCTCCAATCTCTGTTCCTAGTCAAACTAAGGGTAGTAAGAAAAAGAGTACTAAATCTGCGGCTAAGCGTGCTTTTACCATGACGGATTTATATTTAAATCCAAACCCCTTTGCATCCGATAATGTTGATGTTGCGGTTGATTCTGGAAAATCAAATGTTGAAACATCTCGAACTGTTGATGCATCTGTAACCCTAGATCCCAAAACCCTAGGCTCTGTTGATCCCAAATCTGATGATCTTTTAGTGAAGTCTGTTGAGAATATTGTTATTTCTACTGCTGATGCAAATGTTGATGAGAAACCTACGATTGTTGATGATGAAACTGCTGGTGTTGTTGATGCTGAGTTGGAGTCACAAAAACCAACTGGTGATGTTACTGATGTGGTGAAGGATGTTGGAACATCCAGTGTTCCTCCACCGAATGATGTTGCGCCGGATGTTGAAACATCCTTGGCTCAACCTGATACAAATTCTGCTTCTCATGCCACTACTGAGAAAACTGTGACAGCTGACAAAGAACAATCTGAAAGCATTGAGAAGACTGTTGAAGTCAATCCTAAGGATTCTTCTGAGGATACCGTTAATAATGATCATGTGTTTATTGATGTGGATGCTGTAACCTACCCTACTGAGCCCCTTGCCCAAGTCATGAAGAACACTATCAAGACTAGGTTGAGAGGGAGTACAAGGAAGACAGGTACTGTCACAAAGACTGTCCCTGCTGCAAAGAAGAAGGACTCATCTTGTAAGCCTGTGCTGTTTGGACCAGGACGTGGGTGGAGCAAAGGCACCCCTGTTAAATCGAGTAAGAACAAGCCCCAGAAGAGACGGCTTGCTTATTCTGATGATTCTGAATACAATGTTGAAGAGGATGTTGAAGCTATTCCTCCTCCTGCTAAGAAGAGTAAGTCAAGTTCCAAGAAGGCTTCTCTTGCTGTTGAAGATGCCCCTATGGATAATGTGTCCTTTCATTCCATTGCCAGTGCTCAGAGATGGAATTCTGTTTACCATAGGAGGATGGCCCTGGAGAGAGAGTTAGGTAAGGAAGCTCTCAAACGTGAAGATGTGATGGAGCTTATTGAAGCTGCTGGTTTGATGAGAACAGTCACTGCCTTTGGAGACTGTTTTGAACGATTAGTCAAGGAATTTCTGGTTAATATTCCTGAAGGTTGCAATGATCCTCTAAGTAAAGACTTTCAGAAGGTGCATGTTAGAGGCAAGGTGGTAATTTTTTCTCCTAAGGTGATCAACAAATATTTGGGCAGAGATGTAAAATCTCACGCTGAAGTGGAAGTTACTGATAATGCCTTATGCAAGGCTCTTACTGGTGGACAGGTCAAGGCGTGGCCCATTAGAGCAAAGGTCCCTGCTGGGAAACTCACTGTGAAGTATGCCTTATTGAACAGAATTGGCTCAGTGAACTGGGTTCCAACCCTGCACACCTCTGACATCTCAACAGGTTTGGCAAAATTTATCTACATTGTTGCAAATAAAATTCCATATGATTTTGGACAATATATTTTTGATCAAACTCTGAGGCATGGTAAATCTGGTGCTGTGAGTTTACCTATTGCGTTTCCCACTCTGCTGTGTGGGATTATTATCAGTCAACATCCAGGTATTGTGTCTTCTGATGATGTGGCTAAGAAGAGGGAATCTCCTCTGATTTTCCACTATAAGTTGTTTAGTAATCAGCATGTTCGTGATATTGTTGGAACATCCTCCCAAGCTGCCCCTGTGCAAATGACAAGGAAGGATGTGATAGCTGGGTTGAAGGATGTCTGCAAGGAATTTGATGAAAAGAAAGAGGAGCTGGACAGGATGTTTGATGCTAAGAAGAAGATCTTTGAGGATATGATTGTTGCTCTGGAGCGTGAGGAAGATTCTGTGGCTGTAGATGCTGATAATTTGCAAGGTCATGTTGGAGTTGCTGCTGAGGAAGGAACTGGTGAAGGTGCTGACAAAGGTGGTGATGATGTTGAGACCAGTGCTGGAACATCTGGTGGTGATACAGATGAGGGAGAAGCTACTGCTAGCAGTTCTGAAGATTGATTCTACTGCTTTGTTCTCAGCTCTTGTTTTTGTTTTATGATTGTTTTGTTTCTAGTATGACTTTCTTATCATGGGCTCTGCCCTGAATATTTGAGCACCCTTGTGCTATGCTGGTCTGTAATAATCTACACTTATGTACTTATGGTACTGTTGGTTATTCTGCCTGAAGATAATTTGTCAACTTTTGTGGCTAAAAAGGGGGAGAAACATGTTAGTATGGTAGTATGTGCATGTTCCCTGTTGTGTGATGTGGAATCTGATGTTGAAGCATTCTGCTAATATGTGTAGTAGTAGTTTATTATGCATGTATGAGTAGCTATGTATGTGATGCATGTTTGAGGGGGAGTAGTATGACAACATGTTCAGAGGGAGAAAAATTTCTGTTGAAAAAGATCTTGTTCATGTTTGCTCTGATTCTGCTGTTGAGGGGGAGCAAGTTTGCTGTGATTTATGCATGTGCTTATGTTCTGATAAATGTTGAAACATCCAGTTACTGGGAATTTATTTTTCCTAAGTGGCTGAGTTTGTGTGAGAGACCATTTCTCTCTGTTGGCTTATCCTGTGAGGCTAGTTGTGTTCACTATTCCGCTGTTGTATGCCTCTGATATTTCTGAGTGATACTATTTTTTTCTGATCTGCATTTTATCTTGAGGAGCTCAAATGACTAATTTGCTTTGAAGAAATGATGTTCTGTTTCATATGTTGTGTGTTCATGTTGATCTGTGGAAATTACATCTCTGTGTATCTCTCTGAAATGGTTGAAGTAATCTCAGATTGTTTTAGCCAAAAATTTGCCAAAGGGGGAGATTGTTGGATATTTGAATTGGCCGCATTTTGCTAAAACAAATATACAAGCAAGATGTTGGACCAAATGTTTCAACATTGGTACAACCAGTGTCCAAATAATTTGCGCGCGTGTTTTATATAAGGAAAGCGCGTTTTTAAAGGAAACCACATTTTTTACTCTTGTGTACCAAGGAGTATATTTTTATACAGAATCAGCGATGAGATATTTTCCTGAAGATGTTCTGACATTTTAGGAAACTTTATGTATAGTTCTGATTCTTGATTAATGTGTGTTCTAAGCCCAAAGTGAACTTCAGCCCGTGTTGCTTGGAGTATATATATGAAAAACGAAAAACCCAGTAGGGTTATCAAAGCCGTCATTGAAGAATAGCATTCTAGGGTTTTGAGTTTTGTATTATTTTGTGAGCCTTTCTTGTGGATTCTATAACACAAGTTAAGGACTGATTTTGTGTGTGTTAGTTACTCCTAAGCTTCTAAGTACGGAGGTAACTTGTTGTTTTGAAGTGTGTCTTCGCAAACATTATTGTGCTACTGTAATCACTGTGTGTGATAAGTTGGAGGTGAGATAGGATCTCATACTTAGGAGTTATTAAGTAGAAGTTGCACAAGTAGGTGTCTAGGATATAAGTTGTAAACGGGGCGTTTACTGAGGGCTTAGATCTAGCACTACATTAGTGGATTTCCTTCCTGGATTGGTATCCCCCAGAGTAGGTTCGTTTATGCCGAACTGGGTTAACAAATCATTTGTGTTTTTATTGTTTTCTGTCATTTAGATTATACTTACTGCTGCTTCGTATAAGGCTGGAACATTGGTTACAACACTGTGGTCACAGAAGTGTTGGAACATTGTATTCAACATTAGTTCCTGGGCGTTGCCAGATTTCATATATGAATTACAAATCTGAGTGAGAGAGAAAAGAAGAGCTCGAGATAAAAACTTGTATGACAAAACAAGTGTTGAAGTTGTAGTGAAAACTCTTGCTCTTCAAAGTTGCCAAGGACCTCTATATATAGATGAGTGATGATCAGGGAGTCTTGGCCACGAAGTATATCCGTTGGAAGCTTGAAAATAACGGCTAGTAGCTCTGCATAATGACAGCTCATGTATTTTGAAGAAAACAGATCAGTCTGAGATCGATCTCCAAAGTTTCTTCTTCTGACTTAAGATAGAGGAGCGTATGTATAGCTGTTGTTGAGCTGTAATATTGTTGTATGTTGCTTAACAAACAAGTATAGCCGTTGTGCAGCTTTTGGATAACCTTTGAACAGCTATATGCAAGCTGGTGTCACTCCAAGTGAAGACTTTCTCTTTCCAGCATTGGTCTGAGACCGTTCTCTAAATTCTGGCGTGAATGAATTTCTTCCTTTTGAAGCAAAGATGCTAGAGCACGAAAAGGCCAGCTATTATGGATAACAACAACAGCTGGAGATTGTACTTGATGTTCCATAATGTCCTTGTTGCAAGTACAAGTGCCATAGAGAAAGAGAAACAACATTGGAGAATGTTCTTTCCTTATTCCTTTAAAGTACAAGTCAATTTCCAAGACTAGGTTGTGCTGTCTAATTCTCCATGGTCCATACAAGATCAGTTCCTTTAATTGAGAATAAAAATATCCTTATGTCATATGCTCAATCTTCACATGTTCAAACATAGAACTTGGTAAAAATAGTAAGTTCTCTATTCATGAGAGAAACTTTTGCCTTAAATGATCTCTTGGACTTGGAGAGATTTCGTGAGTGAAGCCCAAGATAAAAGTGATCATTTGTCTTGTACATAGTTGACTTATTCATAAGTCCTTTTGCATTGATTGTGTGAAAATGATGTTGCGCAGGTTTCAGAGATCAATCTGAGACCGTTCTCCAAGCTTTTGTTTTTATCAAAATAAAAACATGATATTTGATCTAAATAGCTCAATTGTTCCTAGCTTAATTAAAACACTCAAGAGCACTTGTTAGATACCAAAAATATTAGAATTACACTTAAAAATAATTAAGAGGTTTGTTATCTTTAAAACATCAATTAGGGATTTTACCTCAACAACCTCCCCCTTTTTTATGATGACAAACTTCTTGAATTATGTTTTGAGATGGAATTCTAATTTTAATCAAAATTCAAAGTGCTTGAAATAAAATGTCTAGTGTTTTTAATTTGTAAGCTCCCCCTCAATTCAAGCATTCAATTTTCAAAATGATCATGCTTATGATTTTAAAAGAATTGAGTATCATGAATATAATTTGAATCAAGCAACATTCATTAATCATTAGTCTCACATAAGTGAGCATCCAAACACAGTTCACAGCCCATGATTAATACAAAATGATTCAAACATGCATCAAAAGCAAATTAAACAAACAAATCCTGTTTTAGACCATTAGTACATAGTAGGAGAAGTTTAATATCACAAAAGAAAACTTCCCAAAATATCTATCACTAAACAGGACCATTAAAGCATAAGTTCATTAATTTAAAAACAGAACAATAATTATCAAATATCAATTGACAGCAGCTAGACAAGCTTTCATTCAAAACATCATTTGAGCTCCCCCTTGATTTATCAATTCATTCTCCCCCTTTGTCATCATTGAAAAGGGTAACCAGGAGCAAGACACAAGCAAAGTTTATCAATCAGTGGCTCCAGCAGGAGCAGGTGAAGTAGCAGGATTCTCATCATCATTATCAGAATTTTCATTAGCAGGAAATGGATCCTTGTGGAGTTTCAATTTCTGGAGGTGGTGGAAGATGGAGTTGGGGACAAACAACAGATGTAAACCAGTTTCTCAAGGTCTTGGATTCCAAAATTAAATAATCCATCATTGAGTATTGAACAGCTATACCCTTGATTACACTATCCAAGTCCTTCCTCATTTGTTCTATGTCAGTTTCAAGTCTTGATCGTTTGGCAGGCCTTGAAGGGCCAGGAAAATCAACATTGATATTTCCCTCAAACACCAATTGTTTTGTTCCATCGTTAGCAGCATTGACAGAAGAACAAAAGAAATCAAATGTGGCAAATGATGATGGTATAGATGGTAAAGTACTATCAGTACGATTTGGGATAGGCATTGTGGAAATGTCAGGAGTATCAGAGGTGAGAATGTTCCTTATAAATTCAGAAGTGCAAAAGGAAGAAAGACTTCCTTGGCTTGAGGTCATCAGTGGTGAAAATATGGTGGTATTTGGTGGAACAGGCACAGGCTTAAAACCTTGAAGAGTAGCAGCAGAAGTGGTTACAAGTTTATCACTTTCAGTGGTGGGATCAACATCACCACTAATTTGAGTATGTCTATCAGTCTGGAGATCGTTCTCCAAACGGTCTCCAGAAGCATCAGCTAGTACATTTAAGCTGGTTTTCTCAAAAACATCTCTTTTTCTCTTAACCCCAACATCAGCAGCAGGGGTTTCAACAACATTCTTCATATGACTCACATTTTTCAAACTAAAGGTGTAATAATGGTTTTCAGAGGGTGTGTTATCCATATCAGCATAGTAAAGCCTAAACACCCTAGTTAAAAGCATGGCATATGGTAGGGCTATTTTCTTAAAACCAGAGGTGGCAACATGAATCATATGGTGTAGGATAATATATGGAAGGTTCAATTTAACTCCTTTGGCCATGTGATACATCATAAGTAGATCAAGATCAGTTACCTTGTCATTACTTCCAGTGCGAGGGAAAAATGAATGTTGACACATGTTGTGGAGAAGTTTGTACTCAGTCTTCAGCATTGAGGATGGAGGTGCATTCTTCTTGGCTCCTTCTTCCATACACTTCCAGCCCTTCACTTTTGATCCCAATAAGGCTTCCAATGACATAGGGATCCACCACAAGTTCAACATCCTTGATGTTAGATGTGATCATGTCTTTTTCTGGAAAAACTTGGGCGTTGAAGTAGAAGGCTTGGACCAAGAGAGGGTAAACCGTTTCCTTGATGTGAAAGAAACTCTTCCATTCAAATGGTTCTACAAACTTGACTAGATCAACTCCTCCAATGGATAACTCAGCAAAATTATATAGCCTTGACACTGATACAGGTTTTGTTTTCCAATACTTGTCAAAAATTTCTTCATCTTCAGGTTGTATGAGAGGAGCAGGCAACAACTTCGCCTTTGATTTCTTCAAATTTACCTTCTTCTTTGTTCTTGGAGCCTTGACAACAGTCTCAACCTCCTTCTTCTTTGGAGTTGGAGATTTCTTTGGCTTGACAGGTTCAGACTTTGTAGATGTAACTGGCTCAAGTTCAAAGTCATCAATCTCCTTATCCAAGAGATCAATCTCAGAGTCAGATTGATCTAAAACATGCACTGTGGTGTCCACCACAGGTTTCTTGCCAGCACCAGACATAATTCTTGATGACCTTCTAATTTTGGAGGAATCAAAAGACTTGGATTTCTTCATTTTTAACAAGAACAGGTGGAGAGTCCTTTGGACTTGATATTGTAGCCGTTGGAGATGGAGAATCATCCTCATTTGTTGGTTTTGGGGATTGTTTTGGTGAATCAGTAGGTGATGGACATGGTGATTGATTTTGAGTGAGATTTATGGGGGAATTTTCTGGAGATTCAGATTGTGAGGGTTGAAAAACAGTGTTTGGTGAAGTTTGAGGATTTGGGGGATTTTCAACAGTGGTTTGCATGTGTGAGGTGATAGGTGTTGATTGGATTTCTGGAGTGGTTTCACGTTCTGAGATTGATTTGTAAGACTCAGAAGCTGTCTCATAGGATGAAGATGATGATGATTTTGGAGTAGGTGGTTTTGGGGGTGATGGAGAACGTGATGGTGAAGCTGAAACTGAGGGATTTTTGGTTCTAGGAACCTTTCTACCACCAGCATTTTTGGTTCGAGCCATTTCTGTAGATCTGAGTTTGATTTGGTTGATGGAAGTTGAGAGAGTTTTTCAGAGATTATAAAAAAGAAAACTGAAAACTTGTGGAAGAGGGAGAAGATAAAGTAGGTACTTTGTGAATAGTGAAAGTTGTACTTTGGTTTTGCCAAAACGTGGGAGGGAGAGAGAGTGAATTGAAACCGTTAATCAATGAGGAGAGTGAGAGAAATCCCAAATCACTTTTGCCATAAAAGCTTTGTCTCATAGCCCAATTAAAGAAAAAATCAGTTAACATATTTTGTCATGCTTCAGCACAGATTTTAGAGATCGTTCTCTGAACAGTCTCCCAGATACACAAATAAACAAACATCAAGTAGGATTGGGATTTTTGATGATTTTCAATTTTCCTTTGATAAAATTAAAACGATCCTCAACCAATGGTTTAGTAAAAACGTCAGCAAGCTGATTTTCAGTATCAACAAAAACTAATTCCACATCCTTTTTGTTAACATGATCTCTAATAAAATGATGCTTGATTTCAATATGTTTTGATCTTGAATGTTGAATGGGGTTTTTAGACAAATTAATAGCACTAGTGTTATCACATAAAATTTTGATACATGTGTACCTTAGTGAGAAATCCTCAAGTTGATTTTTGATCCAGATGACTTGAGAACAACAATTTGATGCAGCAACATATTCTGCTTCAGTGGTTGAAAGTGTAATGGTGTTTTGTTTTCTACAACACTAGCTTACCAATGCTTCTCCAAGGAATTGACATGCTCCACTTGTGCTCTTTCTCTCAATTTTATCCCCAGCATAGTCAGCATCACAATATGCTTGTAAATCAAAGTGTGATCCCTTTTTGTACCATAATCCTACATCAGGAGTTCCTACCAAGTATCTAAAAATTCTTTTGACAGCAATCAAGTGTGATTCTTTAGGAGATGTTTGGAATCTAGCACAAAGACCAACTGCAAACACTATGTCAGGTCTGCTAGCTGTTAAATAGAGGAGAGATCCAATCATTCCTCTGTACTCTTTTTCAGAAACATCTTTTCCTTTTTCATCTTTGTCCAAACTTGTAGAAGGATGCATTGGAGTTGACATGATCTTGGCTTCATTCATCTTGTATTTCTTGAGAAGATCATTCACATATTTTTCTTGACTGATAAAAATTCCATCTTCTTGTTGCTTGATTTGCACGCCAAGAAAGAAACCAAGTTCTCCCATCATGCTCATCTCAAATTCACTTTGCATAAGGTTAGAAAAATCTTCACACATTTTTTCATTAGTAGCACCAAAGATAATATCATCAACATACACTTGTACAATAAGTAAATTATGCTTTTCATTTTTTGTAAAAAAGTGTAGTATCAATTTTTCCTCTAGAAAAACCATTTTCAAGTAAGAAAGTGTTTAACCTGTCATACCAAGCTCTTGGGGCTTGTTTAAGTCCATAAAGAGCTTTGGTAAGTAGCTTTGGTAAGTTTATAAACATGATTTGGTTTATGCTTATCAACAAAACTAGGAGGTTGATGCACATAAACTTCCTCATTTAAAAATCCATTAAAAAAAGCACTTTTTACATCCATTTGAAAAAGTTTGATACATTTATGCATATGCAAGCAGTATTCTAATAGCTTCTAACCTGGCTACAGGAGCAAAAGTTTCATCATAATCAATTCCTTCTTGTTGATTATAACCTTGTGCTACAAGTCTTGCTTTATTTCTGACAACCTTACCATTTTCATCAAGTTTGTTTCTAAAGACCTATCTTGTTCCAATAATTGAATTATCTTTTGGAAATGGTACCAAATTCCAAACTTCATTCTTCTCAAATTGATGTATTTCTTCTTTCATAGCCTCAATCCAGGATTCATCAATAATTGCTTCATTTATGGATCTTGGTTCAATTTGGGAGATCAATCCCAGATTGGTCTCTACATCCTGCAAGGCTTTTCTGGTTCTAACACCATCTTCTGTATTACCAATAATTTGATCAGGAGGATGATAACCAACAATTCTCCAGGTCTTTGGTGGTCCTTGAGATGTAAGGTTTTCATCTGAATCATGATTCTGTGCTATGACCGGTTCCTCTTCTTCATCATCAGTGATGTGCACAGTTGGTTGATCTTCAAATTCATCAAACTTCACATGCATGCTTTCCTCTAGAGTTTGAGTTCTCAAATTGTAGATTCTATAAGCTTTTGAGGTCAGAGAGTATCCTAAGAATATTCCCTTGTCTGACTTTGAATCAAACTTACCTAAGTTGTCTTTGATATTCAAAATGTAACAAAAACATCCAAATATATGAAAATAAGAAATACTAGGTTTTCTGCCTTTCCAAAGTTCATAAGGTGTTTTGTTTAAAACTTTTCTAATGGTGACTCTGTTTAAAATATAGCATGAGGTGTTAATGGCCTCAGCCCAAAAATATTTTTCCACATTTGATTCATGAATCATTGTTCTTGCCATTTCTTGCAAAGTTCTATCTTTCCTTTCAACAACTCCATTTTGTTGGGGAGTTCTTGGACAAGAAAAATTATGAGAGATTCCATTATTATCAAGGAATGATTCAAAGAGAGAGTTTTCAAATTCTCCTCCATGATCACTTCTTATAGATATAATATTGATACCTTTCTCATTTCGAACTTTCAAGCAAAAAGTTTTAAAAGCTTCTAAAGAGTCATCTTTATGTTTTAAAAATAACACCCAAGTGAATCTTGAAAAATCATCTACTATGACAAAGCCATAATTTTTGCCACCAAGACTTGTAGTTTTGACAGGTCCAAATAAATCTATGTGAAGTAACTCAAGAGGTCTTTTTGTGGAAATAAATTCTTTTGGTTTAAAACTGCTTTTAACTTGTTTCCCTCTTGTGCATGATTCACATACTTTATCTAGATCAAAACTAATCTTAGGCAAACCTTTAACTAGATCAAGTTTGGAAAGTTTTGACATAGTCTTCATGCTTACATGACCAGCCCTCTTGTGCCAAATCCATTTGTCTTTTTCAAGAGAGACAAAGCATGACTCAGGAGGTAGTTCATCTAAGTATAATACATATACATTCTTTATCCTTGATCCATTAAAAAAGACTTTATTAGATGAAGATTGTTTTATTTCACATGAGTTTGATTAAAACCAACTTCAAAGCCATTGTCACACAATTGACTTATGCTTATTACGTTATGTTTTAATACATCCACATAATGAACATTCTCAATCTTAGCAGAGTCAGACTTACCAATTGTACCTATACCTTTGATGCTAGCTTTCTCATTGTTTCCAAAGGTGACTGATCCACCTTCTCTTGTTTCAAATGACAGAAAGTTGTTCCTATCTCCTGTCATATGTCTTGAGCATCCACTGTCCAAGTACCAAGGCCTTTTCTTGACTGCTAGAAGGCATTCCTACATTTGAGTTTAATAAGTTTTTAGGTACCCACAATTTCTTGGGTCCTCGAGTGTTAGTCTCAAATTTCTTATAAGGGATCCTCTGAGAATAAGATGATCTCTTATAAGGTGTTCTCTTATAGACATCTCTTCTGAGAGTGTTCAGAGAATGTCTATGTACAGGTTTTCTAAAATTTCTGTTTCTGAGAATGTTCTGGTGTTCTATAGAAAACTTGTTTTCTTGCTTTCTTTTTGAAACAGAAGGATTCAAGATGTCCATCCTTGTGACAGAAATCACATTTGTATTTTTGAAAATTCTTTTCTTTATTTGGAATGAGACATTTTTCATATAGCTTTTTGTTCTGATAAGGATTATGTCCTAAACCAGATTTATCATAAAACCCAATTTGTGATCCCAAAATATTTTTAAAAGTTGTAGTAGTGTCAATAAACTTTGTTAAATCATTTTCCAATTTTGAAATAGTCTTTTTCAAAATACTATTTTCTTTTAGTACCTCAGAACATTCTTTTTGATCATTTCTAAGAATTTCAAATCTTTTAGAAAGTTCTGTGTGAGCAGTTTGCATACCTTTGAGAACTTCACTTTTAAGACTGCTTTCTTTCTTAAATTCATCTCTTTCTTTTGTTAATACAGTAATCTCATCTCTTAGTTTAGCATTTTTTTGATTTAAGATTTGAGAGTCATATAGTAAGTTATCAAAGAGATGTTCAGGTTTTTGACAAGATGAACAAGGATCAAGTGTTACCTCTTATGCATTTGAGTGTGTCATGAGACATACATTTGCTTCTTGTTCTTCATCTTCTGATTGAGCTTCTTCCAGATCATCCCAAGTAGCCATCATGGATTTCTTTTTGAAGAAGGGCTTCTTCTGTTTGTTCTTTGGACAATCATTTTTGTAATGACCAAATTGATTGCATCCATAACATTGTATTTTGCTTAGATCCACTTCTGGTTTAGCTCCATTCCTTTTGGGTTGAAAATTCTTCTTGAGTTAATTTCTTCTTATCATCAATCTCTGAATTCTTCTTGATAGGAATGCTAATTCTTCTTCATCATCTTCTTGAAGTGATTCTTCATCTTCACAAAGTGTTTCATCTTTCTGAGAGCATTCTCCAGATTGAGTTTCAAGAGCAATCATCTTCCTTTTTGGTTTATCTTCTTGAAGAACAGATTCATGAGCTTTTAATGATCCAATAAGATCTTCTAGTGATACTTTAGTGAGATCTTTTGCCACTGTGATGGCAGTGACTATTGGTCTCCAAGTCTTTGATAAACATCTAAGAATTTTTCTTATTTTTTCATGTGTAGTATATGCTTTTCCCAAAGAGTTGAGTTCATTTATGATGCTTGTGAATCTACCATACATCTGATATATGGTTTCTTCTTCCTTCATTTCAAACAGTTCAAATTTTCTCACTCCAATGTCTGTTCTTGTTTCTTTGACATTGTTGGTTCCTTCATGATGAGTTTGCAGAGTTTCCCATATTTCTTTTGCTGTTTTGCATTCCATTATTCTATCATATTCTTCTCTGCACAAAGCACTTTTAATAAACAGTTTAGCTTTAGTATTAAGGAGTACTCTATCAGCTTCTGTTGTTGTCCATTCAGCTTGAGGTTTAGGATTTGTTGAATCTTTAGCTATTGGAACATATTCTCCAACTTCCAATACATGCCACATGTTGTTATCTTGTGATCTAAGAAAGAGCTCCATTTTGTCCTTCCAATAGTAATAGTTATCACCATCAAATAGAGGTGGTCTGTTTGATGATCCTCCTTCAGATATAAACTTTGCATTCTTAGCCATTACTTCCTTCCTGAATCTTTTCCTCTAGCACTTGTTAGATGCTTATCCTTAGAGCCAATGCTCTGATGCCAATTGAAGTAGCAAAGTTTTTCACAAGAAAGGGGGGGTTTGAATTGTGAACCTTTAAAATATTCCCTATAAAAATTATCAAACACAATATACTTGAAGAATATAATTAGATTGTTAGTTAAAACAAATATTCAAAAGTGTTGCAGTCTGGAGAACGTTCTCCCAACACTCTCTGACAGTATATATATAGCTATTAAATTGTGATTTGTGTGATTAGTAATTGCACGAATTAAATCAGAGTAAGGGAAGAGAATGCACACAACAATTTATCCTGGTTCACCCAAAATGCTTGGGCTAGTCCAGTCCCCACACTCCTTGTGAGATTGTCCACTAAGAGATGCTAATGATCTCAAGTTACACTTCCTTTGATCTAGATCCAAGACCAAATAATCTTCTAAGCCCTACAAGCTTAATCTACCTCAGCCACACTGACTATGAAGGTGTCACTCAATTAGTAGTCACTCAATTAATGCTTGGACATGTATTTTGAAGAAAACAAGTCAGTCTGAGATCGATCTCCAAAGTTTCTTCTTCTGACTTTTAAGAGAGGAGCGTATGTATAGCTGTTGTTGAGCTATAATATTGTTGTATGTTGCTTAACAAACAAGTATAGCCGTTGTGCAGCTTTTGGATAACCTTTGAATAGCTGTATGCAAGCTGGTGTCACTCCAAGTGAAGACTTTCTCTTTCCAGCATTGGTCTGAGACCGTTCTCTAAATTCTGGCGTGAATGAATTTCTTCCTTTTGAAGCAAAGAGGCTAGAGCACGAAAAGGCCAGCTGTTATGGATAACAACAACAGCTGGAGATTGTACTTGATGTTCCATAATGTCCTTGTTGCAAGTACAAGTGTCATGAGAAAGAGAAACAACATTGGAGAATGTTCTTTCTTTATTCCTTTAAAGTACAAGTCAATTTCCAAGACTAGGTTGTGCTATCTAATTCTCCATGGTCCATACAAGATCAGTTCCTTTAATTGAGAATAAAAATATCCTTATGTCATATGCTCAATCTTCACATGTTCAAACATAGAACTTGGTAAAAATAGTAAGTTCTTTATTCATGAGAGAAACTTTTGCCTTAAATGATCTCTTGGACTTGGAGAGATTTCGTGAGTGAAGCCCAAGATAAAAGTGATCATTTGTCTTGTACCTAGTTGACTTATTCATAAGTCCTTTTGCATTGATTGTGTGAAAATGATGTTGCGCAGGTTTCAGAGATCAATCTGAGACCGTTCTCCAAGCTTTTGTTTTTATCAAAATAAAAACATGATATTTGATCTAAATAGCTCAATTGTTCCTAGCTTAATTAAAACACTCAAGAGCACTTGTTAGATACCAAAAAGATTAAAATTACACTTAAAAATAATTAAGAGGTTTGTTATCTTTAAAACATCAATTAGGGATTTTGCCTCAAAAACCAAGGGAATAAGTAACCACTTCAGTCACCCAATTTTTAGAGCCCACACAAGTCTCTAGATCACATATATCTTTCCACTAGAGGGAGGCAAAATATCGATCATTTAACCAAGACACATTATTTACAATATGTGCACCATATTTAGCCACCAAGACCTCTTTCCACAAGCCCGGCTCACTTCTTTGAAGTAATCTCCACCGCCACTTCATGAGTAAACTTAAATTCACCGCCTTTAAGTCTCGAACCCTTAGGCCACCATTTTTCTTTTCTTGACACACAACACTCCACTTGATCCAACTAAGCTTCTTACCTCCATTGACCCGACCCCACAGGAGTTCTCTTTGGATACAAATTACCTTTTTCAAAACTTGAACCGGCATTTTCATAAAAGACAAATAGAAAATAGGGCTGGAATTTAACACCGAGTTGATGAGAACTAGACTCCCGCCTAGGCTTATGTGTTTATTGTTGGATATTTGAATTGGCCTCATTTTGCTAAAACAAATATACAAGCAAGATGTTGGACCAAATGTTTCAACATGTGGGTGCGACCTGTGTACCAATGTTTTGCGCGTGTTTAAATAAGGAAAGCGCGTTTTAAAAGGAAACCACGTTTTTATATACTTGTGCACCAAGGAGTATATTTGTAAAGAATCAGCGATGAGATATTTTCCTAAAGATGTTCTGACATTTTAGGAAACTTTATGTATGGTTCTGATTCTTGATTAATGTGTGTTCTAAGCCCAAATTGGAGTTCGGCCCGTTTATGCTTGGAGTATATATATGAAGAACGAAAAACCCAGTAGGGTTATCAAAGCCGTCATCAAAGAATAGCATTCTAGGGTTTTGTGTATTGTTCTATTTTGTGAGCCTTTCTTGTGGATTCTATAACACAAGCTAAGGACTGATTTTGTTGTGTGTGTTAGTTACTCCTAAGCTTCTAAGTACGGAGTTAACTTGTTGTTTTGAAGTGTATCTTCGCAAACATCATTATTTTACTGTAATCACTGTGAGTGATAGTTGGAGGTGAGATGGGATCTCATACTTAGGAGTTCCTAGGTAGAAGTTACACAAGTAGGTGTCTAGGATATAAGTTGTAAACGGGGCGTTTACTGAGGGCTTAGATCTAGCACTACATTAGTGGATTTCCTTCCTGGATTGGTATCCCCCAGAGTAGGTTCGTTTATGCCGAACTGGGTTAACAAATCATTTGTGTTCTTTATTGTTTTCTGTCATTTAAATTATATTTCCTGCTGCTTCGTATAAGGTCGGAACATTGGTTACAACATTGTGTTCACAGAAGTGTTGGAACATTGTATTCAACATTAGTTCCTGAACGTGCCAGATTTCAATTGGCATCAGAGCAGGCACCCTGTTCTGGATTGGGTGAGATTCAGGGCGTATACATCTGGTAGAAATGGAGAAAGAAGGAGGGTTCGTGAATAGACCTCCTCTGTTGGATGGAACTAATTATGACTACTGGAAATCTCGTATGGAAGCTTTTCTGAAGTCTATTGACAACAAAACATGGAAGGCAGTTCTAATTGGATGGGAACCACCAGTATTACAGGACAAAGATGGAAAGAATCTGGAAGAGCTGAAGCCTGAAAGTGAGTGGTCTAAAGAGGAAGATGAATTGGCTCTTGGTAACTCAAAAGCATTGAATGCATTGTTTAATGGAGTTGATAAAAATATGTTTAGACTAATTAAACGTTGCAAAGTTGCTAAAGAGGCTTGGGAAATCTTGATAACCACTCAAGAGGGAAAATCTAAGGTAAAGAATTCTAGACTACAGATGCTCACTACAAAGTTTGAAGAACTCAGGATGAAGGAGGATGAAAGTGTGCATGAATTTCACATGATTATTCTAGATTATGCCAACACTTTTGATGCTCTAGGTGAGAAGCTTTCAGAAGAGAAAATGGTGAGGAAAATGCTAAGATCTTTACCAAAGAAGTTTGATATGAAAGTCACATGCATTGAAGAGTTTAGAGAACTTGACACTATTAAGCTTGATGACTTGGTAGGTTCGCTTCAAACATATGAAATGTCAGCAAACGAGCGTGCTGGAAATAGTGGAAGCAAGAGCAAGAGCATAGCCTTAGTGTCAAATGCCAATAATGAAGATTTTCAGGGTGACTTTGACACTGATGAAAGAATCTCAGATGCGATTGTTCTCTTGGGAAGACAATTCAACAAGGTGCTGAAGCAAATGGACAAAAGACCTGAGTCAGATGTTCCAAACATCCTGTTCGACATCAGCAAACAAGCCAACAACAATAGAAGGACCAGAACCAACGATAAAGCAGGTCAATCCAAGGGAGTCCAGTGCCATGAATGTGAAGGATATGGTCATATCATGACTGACTGTGCCACATATCTCAAAAGACAGAAGAAGAGGTTGGGTGCTACTTGGTCTGAGGAGGAAGAATATGAAGAAGTAGAAAATGAATTAGCTAAGCATGTTACTGCTTTAACTGGTGTGTGTGAGTCTGATTCTGACTCAAATGATGATGATGTGTCATATGATGAGCTGGCTGGATCCTTCAAAGCACTGTGCATCAGAAGCGAAGAGGTATGTGAACAACTTGAAGCTGAAAGAAGAGTCATCATTCAATTGAAGACCGAAAGAAATTGTCATCTTGCTAAAATAGGAGCTTTAAATGATGAGGTATCTCAATTAAACTCTCAACTTGAGCATTTAAAGAAACAAGTTGTAATGATGCACCATAGTACACATGCTTTAGATGAGATTCTGGAAAAAACAGGTTATTGGCAAACCACAGCCCATTGGGTTTGACTATGAAACTCTCAACAAGAGGCAGATGTATGATCCAGATACGAAATTTATGACTCCTGAAGGGAATCATTATTCTACAGTGCCGAGACAGATGTTTCAACATCCTAAGAGGCATCAGAATACTCAGACTAATAGATCACGCTCTTGGATATGTCATCACTGTGGTAAGAAGGGACATATCAGACCTTTCTGTTACAAACTTTATGGGTATCCCAAACACTTCAGGGAGTTCACTCCTGAACCTCCCATTCTGAAGACCAGAAGTGAATGGAAACCTAAAGGAGAAAGTGTTGCACTCATTGCTCATACTTCGTTTAGAGCTTCATCAAGAGAAGATTGGTACTTTGATAGTGGATGTTCTCGACACATGACAGGAATCAGTAGGTATTTGGAAAATGTGGAACCCTATGCCACAAGCTTTGTTACTTTTGGAGATGGAACCAAAGGTGAAATTATGGGTACCGGGAAGCTAGTCAATCATGGATTACCTAAACTAGACAATGTTCTATTGGTCAAAGGTCTTACAGCCAACTTGATCAGTATTAGTCAACTATGTGATCAAGGCATGAAAGTAAACTTTACTCAATCTGAGTGTTTGGTTACAGATAAGGAAGGTGATGTACTGATGAAGGGAGTTAAATCAAAAAACAACTGTTACTTGTGGGTTCCTATAGAAACATCTCATTCTTCTACTTTTTCAAGAACCAAAGCTATGATAAATACAATAAATGTGGTGAGAGATGACTCGTCAACTAATAGAGTGACAAGTGTGGAAGATGATGTTGAAACATCTGCTCAACAGGTAGAAATTACTGAATTTGACAAAGACTTTGAGGTCAACCTTGAAAGATCTAATTCTGAATCAGATAATGTTCTAACAAACAAAGGGCCATCAACCACAATTCAGAAGAATCATCTTGAGAAGCATTTTGTAGGGTATTGTGATTTGGATGGAAGTGTTAATGGAAGAAAAAACATATATGGTGGATATTGCCTACTTGACAACATTTTATTTTCATGGTTCAACAAAAGGAGTTTATAGCAATTACAGTTGTGGAAGCGTGCAAACAAATACTTTCTATTTACTATGACTAGAGTTGCACGAGAAATAAGGGAAATAATTTTCATTCCGTAAACCGCTGAAAATGTAAGTTCCCTTGATACTTCACCCTACCAAGTTAATGTTCTCATAACTCCTCTTTATTATGTGAATGTTTTGAAACCATCTGAAACTGCTCTTAGTCTGCATGTTGAACTAAATGTTGAAACATTTGTCAAACCTGTGTATAAGTCTATTAGTCAGGTTAATCCTATCTTTGAAAAGAGCCTAGAAAAGTCTACCTTTGTTACTATTGTCGTTGATGATGTTGTTAGTGAACCACTCACTAAAGAAACCAGTTCTAAATCATCAACTGATCAAATGACCTCTATCATTAATCATACCAAAGAGTCTGGTGTTGAACTGCATTATGTGCATGTTGACTCTGTTTTATATCCACTTGTTGAAACCTCTGAGAATGAAAATGTGAAACCTAATGTCGAACTTGTAGTTGATATCCCTGCAGAACCCTGTGTTTTTTCTCCGAGTCAGGTAGATTATGTCTCTGATAAGGTTGTTGAACTGTCTAGTACAAATGATAGTTCTGCTGTTTTTGTTGGTGCTTCAGCTATTGAACCCCCCACCAAGCTCATTTTTCATAACCCGTCTGATATGTATGCTGAACCAGATGTTGGAACATTCTGTGTCCAAAAAGAAAATGGTGTTGAGCCCTCTGTTGAGAAAGTTGTTTTATATGAGCTCTCTAGAAGCCCCATTAATCATGTCATTGAAACTGTTGTTGAGTCTACAATAATGACTCCTCATATTCTATCCAAGTCTGATGTCATACTGGATGCTGCAACATCCAAAGACCAACCAGTTGGTGTTGTTAAAATCGTTTCTAAGATTCCCCAAACTGATGTCGATGTGGTTGTGAGAGTCCTCAATTTAATGTGGTTGAAGACCAACTTTATGGTGGTTTGGAGCATTGACGTTTTGAATATAGTGAAAGAAACTGATCCTAATGATCTTCCACATGACCAAGCAATTGCTCAAAGTGTGGTTGAAAGAGAACTAGCTCTGTTATGACTAATTGGGTGTGGATGTGCATTTTGATGAGAAGTACTATATGTGTTCAGATGTATTATGGTCAAATGTTGGCATGACAGTATCCCTTCTGCTCCCTTATACAATGTCTCTTTCATTTTGAAGACAATGTCCAGAAGTGGAAATTTGTGTTTTAACGAAGATAGTTGTTATGAGAAGTTGAATTTTTGAACAATGTTTTCTTATGTCCCTATCACATTGTGCAAACAAAGGGGAGATGTCTGTTTTATGAGTATTACCTATGATGTTTGATGTGGTGGATATGATATGCCATCTCCACTGCTGATTTATATTTGATGTGGTATGTCTTCCATGGTGTTATCCTCGATTGTAATAGATTTCCAACTTTTGATGATTTGGGTGTTGGCTTGATCTCTTGGTTGGTTAATCCGCTGGGGATTAATGTCGCTGTTAAAAAAGTTCATGTGTCACATACTAAAGTTGTTAGTTATGATCTTTTGTCTTTTCCCACTAAAGTTGTTGGCTCTGTTGTTGTTTCCCTCAAAGAAATATTACCTGAGTCTGATGTTGTGCCTGATGTCTCAACATCCTTGGCCCAACCTGGTCATTATGTTGAAACCATCTAATATAACTCTCACATAGAGTATGAGGAGGAGAAGTTTTTTGGCGATGAGAATGTGAATCATGTGTCTGCCGATGGCTCTGATGGTGAGGAAATGTTTGTCAGAGGACAATGTGTGGAGTTCTTCCATGTTGTGATTAACAATTTCTTGGGAAGAAGGTGAGGAAGAAGGAACTGATGTTAGTGGTGACCAAAGAGGAGGATACAGAAGGAAGTATTGATGTCTGATGAAGCTTGTTACCTTATGTTTGTGCTTTTGTAGTTCTTGTGTCGTTGTGAGCTATGCCTTGGATATCTTAGGCATCATGTGTGATCCTGGTCTATAATCTCGCGCACTCTGTGATGATGAGATTCTTCTATGGTTCTACTACGTCTCTGATTTTTCTACTCCATGAAGGTGATGATTTTTTATTTGACTTTATTTGTCAAAATTTATGGCTGTAAGGGGGAGTAAAAATCTGATGTGTTATCTGATGTTGTGCTTGATGTTTAAACATCTGATGATAAGCAGTGTAGAAGTAGTGTAAAACTTGTTTGTTGTGTGACTGGTTTTATGATTTAATCTAGTATACACAACTCTATCTGATCTGCAATTTAGGGGGAGTATATGTGATGTATGTTCTGGAGTGTATGTTCTTTGATATGCATGTTGTTGTGACATGTGTTGATATGCATAAATGCATGATGTGCTTGTACCTATGCTTGTGACTGTGATATGTGTGATGCATTTAAAATAGGAATATGTGCTCTGATATAGTGATACTAATGATATCATAGTAAGTGCATTTGATATATGCGTGTGGTAGCTATTCAGGGAATAATGATATTTCTTTCTGATATGCTATTGAGGGGGAGTATGTGCTTTCACTAGGCCGATGATGCTATAATGGTGTTGTGCTAGTCAGGAGGAGTGAAGTTTTTCTGATAATATCTTGGTGATCACTCTGCTACGTATGTGTTGAGGAGGAGTGAATTTATTTTTCCTAGTGGTGTTTATGAGAACTCCGTCTCTCGATGTGGAAATTTATTTTTCCTGGTTCACTTGCGTGATGATTATTCTTTTATGGATATTTTCATTTGTGACTCTTGTCCTGGATATTTTGTGCACCTAGTGTGTTTACGGTCTCTGCTCACCTGTACCTTACTGTTTTTGAAGACCTTATTTTGTCAATTTTGTGGCTAAAAAGGGGGAGTAGTTGTTGCTGGTTGTTGCTGGTTGTGTTGTTCTCTGCTAACATATCTGATGTGGTGACTGATGTTGAAACATGTTGTGATGTGTGCTATTAGGCTGTAGTGCTTAATTAGTATGTGTAGTAGTTGAATATTGTTCATGGCAACATGCTTGTGTGTTGTGCATGACTGTGGAGGAGTAAGTGTTTATATATGCATGTGCTATATTTGAGGAGAGTAAAAATTCATTTGTGCTTTGATTCAGAAGTTGAGGGGGAGCAAAATTTTCTTGAAAAAGATTTTATTCATGTTTTTGGTCTGATTCAGATGTTGAGGGGAGCAAGTGTGATATGCTCTATGTGTGTGCTAATGTTCTGTTACATGTTGAAACATCCGGTTACTGGGAATTTATTTTTCCTAAGTGACTGAGTTTTCTTGTTGTGAGAGTTTATTTCTCTCTTGTGGCTTATCCTGTGAGGCTAGTTGTGTTCACTATTCCGCTGTTGTATGCCTCTGATATTCCTAAGTGATACTATTTATTCTTGTCTGCAATTTGCTCATTTGAGGAGATCGCTTGAAAATTTTGCATTGAAGAAATGATGTTTTTGTTTCGCATGCTGTGTGTTTATGTTGATCTGTGAAAACTACATCAGTTTGTATCTCTCTGGAATGGTTGAAGTAATCTCAGATTGTTTTAGCCAAAAATTTGCCAAAGGGGGAGATTGTTGGATATTTGAATTGGCCTCATTTTGCTAAAACAAATATACAAGCAAGATGTTGGACCAAATGTTTCAACATGTGGGTGCGACCTGTGTACCAATGTTTTGCGCATGTTTAAATAAGGAAAGCGCGTTTTAAAAGGAAACCACGTTTTTATATACTTGTGCACCAAGGAGTATATTTGTAAAGAATCAGCGATGAGATATTTTCCTAAAGATGTTCTGACATTTTAGGAAACTTTATGTATGGTTCTGATTCTTAATTAATGTGTGTTCTAAGCCCAAATTGGAGTTCGGCCCGTTTATGCTTGGAGTATATATATGAAGAACGAAAAACCCAGTAGGGTTATCAAAGCCGTCATCAAAGAATAGCATTCTAGGGTTTTGTGTATTGTTCTATTTTGTGAGCCTTTCTTGTGGATTCTATAACACAAGCTAAGGACTGATTTTGTTGTGTGTGTTAGTTACTCCTAAGCTTCTAAGTACGGAGTTAACTTGTTGTTTTGAAGTGTGTCTTCGCAAACATCATTATTTTACTGTAATCACTGTGAGTGATAGTTGGAGGTGAGATGGGATCTCATACTTAGGAGTTCCTAGGTAGAAGTTACACAAGTAGGTGTCTAGGATATAAGTTGTAAACGGGGCGTTTACTGAGGGCTTAGATCTAGCACTACATTAGTGGATTTCCTTCCTGGATTGGTATCCCCCAAAGTAGGTTCGTTTATGCCGAACTGGGTTAACAAATCATTTGTGTTCTTTATTGTTTTCTGTCATTTAAATTATATTTCCTGCTGCTTCGTATAAGGTTGGAACATTGGTTACAACATTGTGTTCACAGAAGTGTTGGAACATTGTATTCAACATTAGTTCCTGAACGTGCCAGATTTCATTTATGACCCCAAGTATTCAACTTCTTTCTAAGACTATCCAACAACGGAACCCAAATTGACAATCTTCTAGGATTTGCCCCAACCGAAAGGCCGAGGTACTTAGAACATAAATTTGACTATCCGATCCACACATCACTCCAAAAACGAGTACACATACTGTTACCAAGGGAACAAGTAACCACTTCCGTCACCCAATTTTTAGAGCCCACACAAGTCTCTAGATCACATATATCTTTCCACTAGAGGGAGGCAAAATATCGATTGGAATCATTTAACCAAGACACATTATTTACAAAATGTGCACCATATTTAGCCACCAACACCTCTTTCCACAAGCCCGGCTCACTTCTTTGAAGTAATCTCCACCGCCACTTCATGAGTAAACTTAAATTCACCGCCTTTAAGTCTCTAACCCTTAGGCCACCATTTTTCTTTTCTTGACACACAACACTCCACTTGATCAACCTAAGCTTCTTACCTCCATTGACTCCACCCCACAAGAATTCTCTTTGGATACAAGTTACCTCCATTGACAATCTTCTAGGATTTTCCCCAACCAGAAGGTCAAGGTACTTAAAAGGACAACCTCCTTTCTTGCAATTAAGGAAAGTACACACCATCTCCAAGAACTCGTCACACACGTTCACCCCCACAAGACAACTCTTCCGAAAATTAACTTTGAGCCCGGAAGCTAATTCAAACCCTCTAAGGATCGCGTTCAAAGTCCAAAGATTCTCTACCGAAGGCTCACCAATACAAAGTGTGTCGTCCGCATATTGTAAATGAAAGATGGTAGGGCCCTCTAGACATGATTTTTGTTATGTTTATCTTGAACTTTTGCGGTTTAAAAAAAACATATTTAATTCATATCATATTAATAAAATTCTAAATTTTAGTAAATAAACTTTATATGATATTTTAAATATGCATATGATAAATCATCAAAAAATTTACCTTGATTAAATTCTACTTCAAATTCAAGACTTGTTCATACAAAATGAAGTTTTTTATCATGTGAAATTATAGAAAACACAGAAAATAAAAATGTGTTGAGAAAAAAAAAACAAAAATTATAGAAACTACACTAAATATCTTTGTCTTTCCTATAAACAACAATGTGTAGAGGAAAAAAGACACCAAAATCATTTGGACGAGTTACTTATAAATATAAAAGATAAATCTTTCTCAAGAAATTGTGTGACTATATGATGACTGATGAGTTCAAACTGACAATTGGAATAGTAAGGCATATAAGAAAGTCTCAATTGAAACATCTGATAAATGATTTTGTTGCATAGATGGATCAAAATTTCTTCACAATGCTTCAATCAAACAAAAATTTCATCCATTATAGGCGAGATTCATGAGAAAAATCTTTCCTTTCAGAGTGAACAAAATGTAATATCAGAAACAAAATACAAGGTAAGTTGTTGATTTACTTCTTAATAGTAATAATGGCCAAAATTTTGCAAGAGGTCCATGTTAAGATGTGATAATTCATAGTTAGTTGTAAGTGGTTAGGAAGTTAGTTACAACTTGGTTGTTGAGTTAGTTACTAAGTGTGTAGTTTACTTGGCTCCCAAGCAAGTGTAGGTAACCACTATACATAAACCTTTGTAATGTGATTTCAATTATCTCAATGAAAACATATTACTACCAATTCTTCTCTCTTCCATTCAGTGTTAGAAACTTTTTTAATTTTCCATATTTGCCTATTGTTCATCTTGTTCCCTTGTTCATTGTACGCGCGCCTATGCACAAGAGCAAGACTTTGCTGCGCCAATAGTCTAGAGGTTAAATTCCAATTACATGCATCCAAAAATTACTCTGCCAGGTTATACATGACAAGGTCACAAGACAATATTCAGAAGTAGTTAAGGAAACAATTGTGGTCCAAAATTCCAAAACCAACATGAAAGGGGAAGCTGAATTTATGCAATAGATTATTGTACTAAACAAACATGAAAGGGGAATGACACTAAAAATGAAGTACTACATGCCCATAACTGCAAGAAAAATAATCTTGTACATATAATAGAGGCAAATTATTTGATGTTGTTAATACTGATAAGCAATAGGATTTTGATGAAATTCCAATCAAAACAAAACCAACATATGTCAAAGTAAGCAAAGCTAAACTAGCTCCAATCATAGTCTATTCCAAACAAATTTCAAAGTGAATATGGAACAAGAATAACATATTAAGTCTAAAATACCTCAAAACTCAAATCATGGCATGCATGTTTTGTCCTTGGTGTATGTATGATTGAGTTTGTTTTCCTCGTACAACCTTAATATATAATCGGAATTGTCCTTGAAACGTTTTATAAACTTATCAAGGAACAACTTCTCCTGCACTATAAATGGACAAATTAAGCTTGCACTCTTCTTTTTCTCAAACCTTTACTAAGAAGATATTGCACAACTGCAGCTCTCGGAACGATCTTTTTTTCTAAACTTAATGAAAAAATATGCGGTGTTTTGGCAATGGCCATAGCATCTCAAACCCAACTGATTGACCCAAAAGCTCATCACTAAATTAATTTTATCAATGGATACTAACATACATTGAGGCTTCTGTCTAAATGCTTTAAGAACTTCTTAAAGGCATTGACATTCTCATTCCAAAGTCTCTCACCCAAACCTTTGGCTACTAAAGCTCACGGAGACATTTTCGCAAATAATTTATGGTAGATCAATATTTAAATACGTTGATGTTGGGAGAATAAGTTACGGTCATTTTTATTTTTACAATTGAAAAAATGATTTAATTGATATAGTTTAGATTAAAATAACGTCAAATAAATATGTATTGAAGTGGCGCTAATAATGTTATTGTTTTAGCAATAAAGACGGCGAGTTGCAAGTCTGTCGTGGCTAATAAAATACAGGTTGTAAGATCGAGTGATCTAAAGAAAATGTGCGGATTAGAGAAAGTTCTCTAAATACTTTAGTAAAAATCTCACAGTGGTGCCTTGAGGAACCAGAATACTTCTTGTGTTTAATCTTTCTAATATTGAAGAATTGGACATACTGGAGCTGATATTTTGTCCATTTTCTGCTATGTATTTCCAAATGAAAATATTGTGCATTTATCTTGTATTTTGATCACACTACTTTTTGTACATCAATGAACCAATATTTTCCTACTATAATTATTATTTACTTTTAGAATGAACAGTTTAATTAAATAGACAAGAATGATTGTAATGAAACAAAAAAATCTCAATTCATTATGCTCTAAAGAGTTAAAAATTTATATCAAAAGAAAATATTTTCCAATGGAACTACAATTCATAATATACATTATGTCCTAATACTACTTAAATTCAAGTACTTTGTGCTGTCAAAGTCATGTCCAAGTACTTTGCATTTAATGTCCAATGATACCTCATCAATAAACTTTCAATCAAATTGAGTGTCCATATATCCTTTAAATCCAATTCTAAATCACCCAAAAACCAACCTGAAAAAATCACACTATCAGAGTTCTATAACAAACATAAAAGAGAGAAACAGTTATACATTTATATGAGGAGAAAAAAGATATAAGAGGTTCCACAAGTTATCAAAAGAGAGAAAATAATAATTATAAGAGGCAAAAAAAGAAATACTTTTGAAGCAATTATCACAAGTTGTAACAAAGACAAATCCTGATACATTTAGTGCACAACCAAACACATTATCATTCATATAGTGTGTTCCAACATTAAATTCTAAGCTCACAGCAATGATTCAAATCGAAGCAAGACTACACCATAACGAAGCAACATAGTAGAAGATCACACAAAAACAGCATCCATGAATCAAATTGAGGAATTATAATCACAAATCAGAACAAATTTTAAGTTATGAGCAATTTTCCCATCCAAAATTATTGCATCCAACTAGAGATTGCATGCTTGACTCTTCGGCAAGACATAAAATGGCATCAGAGATGGAAAGAAACAAAACAACATTAAAGATTGAAAGGAGGACCAGCTACATAGCTCTACGGTGGCGCCTTCAAGTGGGGTAACAGGGAGGAGGTGGGCAGCGCTGTGCACATAGATGGAAAGTGGTTTACAGATCGTTTTTTTTTTTTAACAAACTCATCACCAAATTAATCTTATAAATGGAAGCTAACATCAACCTAGGCTGCAACCTAAATGCTTCCCTTACACAATATCTTCATCAGACCAAGCCAATTTCTTAAAGGGTCAAATCCTAAACCCTTAACTTCCTCCAAAGTATTGCAAACAAATGAAGGATTTCTAATTGGTTTAGGGAGATTGAAAGCGGCACTCTCCTTTCAACCTGTATAATTCTCTAGTCACAAAATTTCATTATTCAAAGCTATCAACCCTACCAATTGAGGGCTGTTTGAAGACTTTCTAAGAAGTATTAGTTGTACATAAAGTACAGGAACATTATTTGATGTTGTTAAGACTGATAAGCAATAGGAATTTGACGAAATACCGATTAAAACACGACCAACATATGTCAAAGTAAGCAAAGCTAGATTAGCTCCAATTACAGTCTATACCAAACAAATTTCAAAAAGAATATAGAACACAAATAACATTTAAGTATAAAATATCTTAAAATCAAATCATGACAAGCATTATAAACATATCAAGAAACGACTTCTCGTGCACTTCAAATGGACGAGTTAAGATTGCATTTTTGTTTCTCAAACCTTTACTAAGAAGATATTGTACAACTGCGACCCTCGGAATGATCCTTTTTTCCAAACTTAACGACAAAATTCAACCTTTACATCGGGATTTTGAAAAAGAATATCAATCAAAACAAAACCAACATTTGTGCAAGTAGGAAATGGAACAAGTTTACTAAACTATCTCAAACTAGCTCCAATCAAGTTCTAAACAAGTATTCATATCGAATAAGGAACAAGATAAGAAAATAAAGCTAAAATACCTGAAAATTTGTTCATATCATGTCAGTTTTGTCCATGGCGTGTGCAACATTTAGTTTTTCTGCATAAAGCTTTAATAGATAAGATGACTCTTCCTTATAACGGTTTATATATCTTTCAAGGAACAACTTATCGCTGAGTAAAATTGGACTAGTCATCCTCTTTTTTAGTAAACCTTTTTTTAGAAGATATTGCAGTACTGTGGCCCTTGGTATGATCCTTCTCTCTAGACTGGTCCCAAAAACATTTGGTAGTTTGACAATGTCCGTAGCATCCCAACCCAACTGATTGACCCAAAAGCTCATTACTGAATTAAGTTTATCAATGGATGTTAACATACAGTGAGGCTGCCTTCTAAATGCTTCTAGAACATCTTCATCAGACCAACCCCACTTCTTAAAGAAATCAACTTTCTCATCCCAAAGTTTTTTACTCATACATTTCTTTGCAACCAAAGCGACCGCAAAAATGGAAGTTGAAGGATCAAACCCTAAAGCCTTAATTTCCTCCAATGACTTAATCAAATCATTTGAACCAAATATACACGGTCCTGTCAGAATCAATCTAGCAATGCCGGAATCACATACTCCAAAATCAGTCATCAAATTGATATTAGCCACAATAAGGTCATATGGAATACGATTAAGTGAACACGAATGTCGAATTAAGCAAACAATGGCATCCTTGTTGGTTTTAAAGAACCTACTTAATAATTCAAAACGAGGGACTATTCGTTTCTCCAAGCTAGATTGTAAAATTGCAGGGTATGCAGTTAACAATGAAACAATATCAGAGGAAGAAACACCTTTGGATAGAAAAAATTGAAACTTTGGCAATAAGCTTTTGTGGGGTTGTGATGAAAGTAACCATGGTGCTTTTGTAATGATGGTGCGTATGTTGGAGTGTGAAAAATGATGATTTTTGAAGAAGTTGATAATTGAATTAGGCTTATCTGGAGTATTGAAACGAACCCGATTGTTGTTGAAAGCTGTGAGAGCAGATTGAGTTGAGAAACCGAAATTGTTGATGAGGTATGATACAACAAATGGGTGTGTGTCTGATTCTGATTCTGATTCTGATGTGCTGTAATATCTGAATGAAAATGAGGGAAGAAGAAGATTGAATTTTGGGTTTGTTGATTTTGTTGGTATGATGATACCTAAAACAACATTCTGGGAGAGAAACCATTTCTTCAACATTTTGGGGTTTTGTTTTGTGGCAGTAAGGTGAGTGTGTGTAGCAGATGAGAGTGTTTGCCTACAAAAAACGAGTGTTTGGATCTCAACTTAGCTCTATTATTATTATTATTATTATTATTATTTTAAATTTAAATATGTTTTTAATATATTTTTCTATGATAAAAGTTAGTTTTTAAGTTTATTAGGATGTCTTTTAAAAAATTTAGGAAATAGTGTTCTTTTATGTTTTTAATTTGTTGCACCATTATCGTTATTTGTAACCTTGTTGTATTGTGACGGCTAATATTGATTTATATCATAGTGGATATTTTGATGGAAAAAATACATATATTAAAAAATATTAGTTAGAATTGTAATGATGCAACAAATTTTTGTAACGGATGATAACTAAAAGGGTAACATAGCAACAAATTAGAAATTGAAAGAACATATTTGTTGCATAAAAAACATAATCAATCTAATTGTTACAAACGAGAAACTTAAACGACTTTAAGATAACATAGGGAATTTGCTGAAGTGATGCTCAAGACTCACTATGGTTTATACACTTGGGTGAATCAAACACTTTGGAACATTCATGAAGGGAGGAAGTTATTTTTTAATGGATTTCAAGAAATGCATGTATGAGTTTGACAATGAAGCAAATTTTGAGAACAACTATGAAGTTCATGAAAAAATTGGATCAAATTGGTTTATG
This sequence comes from Trifolium subterraneum, assembly GCA_951799995.1. Lineage (NCBI taxonomy): Eukaryota > Viridiplantae > Streptophyta > Magnoliopsida > Fabales > Fabaceae > Trifolium > Trifolium subterraneum. The sequence goes on from OX637468.1 coordinate 33,461,226, forward strand.
TTATTAAAAAGGAAATGGAATTTGTGTTACATGAAGGAAACAATCACACTTGGTATGCGAAGCACCCAAATCAGTGAAAGTTTGAATGCTCGAATGCTGATATCATACAATTCTTCAAACACTTTGAATGAGTTATTGAAGAGAAGAGAAGAAACGAATTGAGTTGTGAGTAAGAGTCCTCACATAAGCATGCAAGTTTGAATTGTTTCAAAATGAGTTTGAGTTATTCTTAACTTCATCAATATAAGAGGGAAATGACTCTCACTCATTATGTGAATATATTATCACTATGGTCAACCATGAAAGATCCTGGAGTGTGTCATTTGATCATTACCATGTTATGCAACCAAATGGTTTCAACATACCACCTAGCTTAAAAAGACCACCGAAGTGACGTAAGAGTTGGATTGAGCAACAATTTAATCAATTTATTATTTTCATGTAATTTTCAAGTTCATTGTATAATTAATATATCTGATTGACTAGATAAAAAGATAAATTTTACATATATATTTCATCGCAGAGGAAGTATTTACATAATCATTTTAAGCTAAAGAGTTAGTAATTCATTTGCTCAAAGTTTGGCACCTCCAACTTATGAACCCCCACGGATACAAGATAGATAGTCTGTCTAAAATCATAAGCCTCAAATTTTGCTTTTGTACTGTCAAAGTCTGTCTAAATGTTTTGCCTTTCATGTCTAATAACACCTCTTCAATCAACTTGAGTGTACATATCTCTTTTAAATCCAATTCCAAATGACCCTATAACCAACCTGAAAAAATCACACTATCAGAGGTCTATAACAAGCACATAAAGAGAGAGAGAAATAGTTATAGATTCAAATCGAAGCAAGACTACACCATAACGAAGCAACATAGTAGATGACCACACAAAAACAGCAGCCATGAATCAAATATTAAGTTACAAGCAATTTTCCCATTCAAAATTGTTGCATTCAACTGGAGCTTGCATGTTTGACTCTTCCATATCTTCTTATCATCTACGTGCAAGATAATAAAACGGCATCAAAGATGGAAAGAAACAAAACAACATTAGAGATTGATAGGAGGACCAGCTACATAGCTCTATGGCAGCACCTTCAAGTGGGGTAACAGGGAGGAGGTGGGCAGTACTGTGCACATAGATGGAAAGTGGTTCACCAGGGTGACATGGAAGTGAGTCGAAGATCCCGTTTTAATTTATGGTTGGGTCAATGACAGCGGCAACAGGAAGCAGTTTGAAGGTGGACAGCGGGTTACTAATCATAATCTCGCAATATTTTTATCATCTACTTTCACTTCTATTTTCTCCCTTCAGTCTCCAAACTTAAAAGTTCTCTTAAAAAGACAGTGTGTAGAGAACCAAAGGAAAAGTAGCTTGCCTAAATACTTAATAATCTCAAGCTTAAAGCTTTAATCATGAAATTGAGTAGACCTGCATACATAGTTTATATACACAATGGATTTTTTATTGAACAAACAGGGAAGTGGAACTAACACCATGAGAAAACATTCCCTGGCCAAATGCAAGAGCATTTGAGTATTTTTTTTATATCTACTACATATACTTCACAGGATGATTAATATGGTATTACTATTATATTATGACAATTCAGCTAGACGATCCCCTATCAGTTTTTTTTTTTTTGAAAACTCGGTATCCGGCCTTAGACTATCCCCTATCCGGGCCTAAAAAGAATAGCACTTAAAATTTAAGAACTAACATGTTAATGTTACATTACAAAAATAAGAATATGATGCCACCTATATGGTGAATGGCATGTCAATGTTCTCCTATGTATATGTAAGTTTCATGTTTCCCTCATAAAGCGTTAATAAGTAATCAGACTCATCCTTAAAACAGACAACATATTTGCTCAGGAACAGTTCCTCAGACCAAGTAAAGGGTGCAACTAAGCTTGCATTGCATTCTTCTTCCTCAAACTTTTTATCCGAAGATATTGCAGAACATCAATTGATCCTTTTCTGCAAACTAAAACCGAATATATGTGGCCTTTTTTGTAAGTTCAAAGGAATTCCAATCTAAGACACCGACTCACAATAGTTTTTATTTATTTGCTTACGAATTTATGTACATATCCAAAACAAATGGTGATTTGTAATTAACAAATATATCCACAATACATAAAATAATCAGATTGTATACATTTACAAGGGAGAGGCATGTTAACCAAACTAACTAAATACATACATACATGGATTGAAACATATACATGGATTGGAAGATAAACATATCTTACTGTACGTAACGTAACGTATAGAACACAACATGAATAAAATTAGTTTCTTTTTAATAGACGGAGGTCCTACTACCATCTCACAAAAAATCCCTATGTAGCATGAGGGTATGGGGAAAAAGCCCTTACCTTCGCCATTTTCTTCCTGGTAGCACGAAAAGTTACAATTTCACGCAGAGTATGCAAGAAGATTTAGCTCTTAGAATCACCCGAAAATGGAGAAGGAACATATAACTATTTTTTGTAAGTTCTAAGGAATTCCAACCCAATTGATTGACCTAAAAACACATCACCAAATCAATCTTATAAATTGAAGCCAACATCAACCTTGGCTGCAAAGTAAATGCTTCCCTTCCACAATATCTTCATCAGACCAACCCCATTTTTTAAAGGGTCAAACCCTAAACCCTTAACTTCCTCCAAAGTATTGTAAACATATGAAGGATTTCTAATTGGTGTAGGGGGATGGAAAGCAGCACTCTCCTTTCAACTTGTATAATTCTCTAGTTACAAAATTTCATTATTCAAAGCTATCAACACTACCAATAGAGGGCTGTTTGAAGACTTTCTAAGAATAACCAAAATAACAACTCTTAACAACCACCTAAAAACTTATCAACTAACTAACTAACTCTTAACTACTCGAATTAGGCAATAGTATTCTAACTAACAGCCTTCACATCTGCCATAATTATGGCTGTATTTTTATTTGTACTTTTGGTATTTGCAAGGAAATCACAATTACAACCACAACTTAAAACCACTGTAAATCCAAAAACTATTCTGGTATAGCTAAACTTGTGCAACAGATTATTGCACTAAATAAACATGAAAGGAGAATGACACTACAAAAAGGAGTATAACTTTTACATACAGTACAGGCAAATTATTTGATGTTGTTAAGACTGGTACGCAATAGGATTTTGACGAAATACCGATCAAAACAAGACCAACATAAGCAAAGCTAAATTAGCTCCAATCACGGTCAATACCAAACAAATTTCAAAAAGAATATGGAACACGAATAACATTTAAGTCAAAAAAAACCCACTTGGGTTGGTCTAATGGTATTGGCTTGGGACCTGAGAGTGTGCTCCTCCTTAAGGTCTCAGGTTTGATTCTCTCTGGTGCCAATTTAGGTGGGCTAGTTTAGCTTCTTAAAAAAAACATTTAAGTAAAAAATATCTTAAAAATCAAATCATGACAAGCATGTTTTGTCCCTGGTCCTGGTGTATGCAAGATTGACCTTTTCATCATACAATTTTTCGTGCAACTTCAAATGGACAAGTTAAGCTTGCATTCTTATTTCTCAAACCACTAAGAAGATATTGCACAACTGTGACCCTCGGAATGATCCTTTTTTCCAAACTTAACAACAAAATTCAACTTTTACATCTGGATTTTGAAATAGAATATCAATCTAAACAAAACCAACATTTGTGCAAGTATGAAATGAAACAAGTTTACTAAACTATCTCAAACTAACTCCAATCAAGTTCTAAACAAGTATTCATGTCGAATAAGAAGCAAGATAACAAAGTAAGGCTAAAATACCTGAAAATTTGTTCATATCAAGTCAGTTTTGTCGCTGGCGTGTGCAACATTTAGTTTTTCTGCATAAAGCTTTAATAGATAAGATGACTCTTCCTTATAACAGTTTATACATCTTTCAAGGAACAACTTTTCGCTGACTACGATTGCAATAGTTATGCTAGCTTTCTTTTTTAGTAAACCTTTTTTCAGAAGATATTGCAGTACTGCGGACCTTGGTATGATCCTTCTCTCTAGACTGGACCCCAAAACATTTGGTCGTTTGACAATGAGCGTAGCATCCCAACCCAACTGATCGACCCAAAAGCTCATTACTGAATTAATTTTATCAATGGATGTTAACATACAGTGAGGCTGCCTTCTAAATGCTTCCACAATATCTTCATCAGACCAACCCCATTTCTTAAAGGTATCAACTTTCTCATCCCAAAGTTTTTTACTCATACATTTCTTTGCAACCAAAGCTACCACAAAAGTGGAAGTTGAAGGATAAAACCCTAAACCCTTAACTTCCTCCAAAGTATGAATCAAATCAGTTGAACCAAGTATAGATGGTCCTGTCAGAATCAATCTAGCAATGCCGGAATAACACAGTCCAAAATCAGACATCAAATTGATATTAGCCACAATACGGTCATAGGGATAATTAGCTGAGAAAGCCGAATGTATAATTAAGAAAGCAATGACATCCTTGTTGGTTTTAAAGAACCTACTTAATAATTCAAAAATAGGGATTATTCGTTTCTCCAAGCTACATTGTAAAATTCTAGGGTTTGCAGTTAACAATGAAACAAGATCAGAGGAAGAAACACCTTTTGATAAAAAAAATTGAAACTTTGGCAATATCCTTTTGTGGGGTTCTGATGAAAGTAACCATGGATGTTTTCTAATGATGATACGTATTCTGGATTGTGAAAAACCATGGTTTTGGAAGAAGTTGATAACTGAATTAGGCTTATCTTGAGATTTGAAACAAACCTGTTTGTTGTTGAAAGCATTCAGAGCTGATTGAGGTGAGAAACCGAAATTGTTGATGAGGTATGATACTGGAAATGGGTGTGCGTCTGATTCTGATGTAGTGCTGTAATATCTGAATGAAAAGTGTTGAAAAAGAGGGTGGAATTTGGGGATTGTTGATTTTGTTGGGATGATGATTCCTAAAACAACATTCTGGGAGACAAACCATTTCTGCAACTGCAACATGGTTTGGAGATTTTGTTTTGTCGCAATAAGGAGAGTTGTTTTAGGTTTATTTGAGAGGTCTAGCTTTCATATATTTCTAAGGTTATTTTCAAAATATTAAATCATTATCATTATAAATATAAAAGGAGTTAACTCTCCAATTAACCCTAATTTGACCCTTATGTAACTAAAAATGTTAAAATATATCCTCAACAGGATTTAAACTCAGGTCCTCTCACAATTACTTAGCTCAATTGTCATTACACTATTTGAATTTATTTGATATATTTTGCATACACCAATATATAACTACGTCTTTATATTCCTAATTATAATTATTTCTAAGATATAATTATAATTATTTATATTTTTCAAATCATTGTGATTATTTTTTCCCAACACGTAATTATAATGATATTTTTTTTTTTAAAATCTTTCATTTTGCTTTGTTCCATTTTATATTTTCGTTTTTAATTTTATTTTCAAGATTTTTATACGAAACTATACAAGAAATACTAATTTTTATATGAAAGTATTGGACAAAGTTCAGATTCTGACGTTGAAGAGAGAAATAATTTTCAGAGTGAATTTTGGGTATTGGTGATGGAAGTAGTATTGGACAATCTAATGACGCTGATATCACAATAAAGATACCACATGATCTTTTAATTCATAACTTAGGTGATCCACTTTCATCTATTGTTCAGAGCACTTATCCAGATCTATTGCGCAACATGAATTATGCATCTTTTTTTTCAAGATAGAGCTATATTAGCTCCTAAAAATACAATTGTTGATGGAGTCAATGATTACGCGTTGACTTTAATTCGCGGAGAAGAAACAACTTATTTGAGTTATGATTCTCCGTGTCATTACAAATCAAATGTTGACACACCAGATGATATTCATACACCTGAATTCTTAAATACCATCAGTGCTTTTGGAATTCCGAATCACAAGCTGAGATTAAAAGTTGGAGCACCGATAATGTTGCTCAGAAACATTGAACAATCTTTGGGGTTATGCAATGGCACAAGGTTGATAGTTACAAAATTGGGAACATATGTCATTGAAGGTAGAGTGATATCCGGCAGCAATATTGGTGAAAAAGTTTTTATTCCTAGGTTATCATTAACTCCTTCAAATAAAAGAATCTCTTTTAAGTTTCAATGTAGACAATTTACATTGGTTGTTTCATTTGCTGTGACTATCAACAAGAGTCAGGTGTTAGAAATAATATAAAACCATTGATGTAGCTCTGATACCATATTAGAATTTAAGAGGTTTATACTCAACCACAAAAGCTAGCTTGAGGGTTGAGGTTTGCACTATATTATAAAGGCTATCGCTGCCATATCTCTAGCCAATGTAGGACTTCTAACACACCCCTCACGCCCAACACTATTGGGCTTGGTGCGTGGAATCAACAACAACGGGTGGCCCAAATATGGGAGGTCTCCACAACAAACAACAAATGGATCTAGGATAGGCTCTAATACCATATTAAATAACTGATTATCTCAAAAGCTTAAGTTGTTAGGATAGAGCTACATCAATGGTTTTATATTATTTTTAACATCAGGGTCAGTCACTTAAACATGTTGGTGTATATCTTCTACAATCAATTTTCTCCCATGGTCAACTCTATGTTGCAGTGTCAAGAGTAACATCAAGGAAAGACTTGAAGATATTGATAACCGACGAAAAAGGCGAAGATACGGATGAAACTGGAAATGTTTTTATAAACAAGTTTTTCGTAATGTTTAATAGTTCTTTTGTAACCTATTTACCTAAATATAAATGTACTGAATATTATCATTTTTATCATCAATACATCAATATCGTTTGAATTCTTTTTATTTCTGGAACTTTTATTTTGCAATTTTTGTTATGTTTCTTTTTATATCATATATGATAATCCACAAAACCCGTGCGATAGCACGGGTCAGTGTCTAGTTTTTATAATTTTTATTAATATGTAGGGTCAAACAGAGTTTTATAATATGGGACGAATGTAGTATATTAAAAAAAAAAAAAGGTCTTCCAAAGACATTGGTTAAAGAAACTAGAAAAAAATAATTAATTTTGTATTTAAAAAAAATATTATGTATATTTTAAAAAATTAAGTACAGAAGTTCCAAGACTGTTTTCCTATATTTGTTTATGTATTATTTTTGAACAATATTTGTTTATGTATTAGATTTAGATTATCTCCATTTTTTTCTCTCATGTTATAGTAATCTTAGCATTCATTCATTTTTCTCCTCTCTTAAATGTTTTTTTTGCTCTTTGAAATTTATCAACCATTGAATTATGAAAATGAGAGACAACCCGAAAGAAAAAATTGCAAAGGATCTAAATATGTTTCTTTGACTAGTGCCCCGAGAGTATTAGTTAGCATTTCCCTTTTAAAAGATAAAACATAAAAATTATTATATTAGAATTACATAAAATTGATCAATATAGGTTTATTTGCAATTTTGATCCTCCTATTTTATCAAACTCGCGAAAATAGCCCCGATATTTTAAAATCGAACTCGTTGGTTCCCTTAATTTTACATTTGTTGCACATTTTTTGTCCTAATTCATGTTTTTACCCTAAAAATGACGACTTTTGACGCAAAAAAATGTGAATTTTGGTTTCAAATGTGATATTTCATCTTTAAAATTCAATTTTGTAGAAAATAAATCACTTTTTAGGACGCCAAATATCACCATATTTAGTGAAAAACATGGGTTGGGACCAAAATTGCAACAAATGTGAAAATAGAGGAACAAAAAAGTTTAATTTTAAAATAGGGAACTATTTTCATGAGTTTGATAAAATAGGGGTCAAAAGTGCAATTAAGCCAATTATATAATTTAGGAGACACCACATTGTTATGCATGACTGTTTGAACTCTTTTCAACATATTGACAACATCTGGTGCAAAGAAACCAAAAATGTCACATGCAAAAGGTATAAACGCATGTTGATTGTTAGAACACGTTCTCTCATGTTTGACCACTTTACTTGAAGCAGCTTTGATGGTCGTTTGTCCTACAGTAAAATCCTCAGTTATTACTCCCACAAGTGGAGAAACTCCAGTTAAGTCCACACGTGCATGTTTCCCCTTACCCAGCCATACACGAGAACATCGATTCGCCTCAATGTAGATCTCCCTCCAACATGTCAGTCAAGAAGTTCACCGATACTTTTGCGCGCTTAGATACATCAAAAAGGACATCCCGAACAAAGTAATGTCTATATTTGAAGCCTGAAAACTCTCGATGTTGAACTGCGTGATCCCCAAATCTACCAGACACGCCTTACGACAATAAACACGTATTTATTTTTTTAACGATGAACATGCCATTTTTAGTATGCTTAAAAGTGCCTTGGGACATTGTTTATGATTGATAGATGATTTTTATGAGAATTTATTCAATGGCAGAATCTATTTTTGAACTCACGATTAGAAATATTCATATTGTTGGAATTTAATCGAAGAGTTTGTTCTAGAGGTAAAAGTTAAAACAACGGTTCTTCGACTCCTAGGTCTCAAGTTCAAGATTCACCAATGGTTTTAAAGAAAGGTAAATATAAATATATTTATTGTACCAAAAACAATGTAAATATATTTATAAATGCGTAAAAGCCTTAATGTTTTCCCAGTCTTGGACGGCAACACCAACATCATCCTCTCAACCTTTTTTTTTTTAATAAAATAAAAATTACATATTTTTCAAATAAAAATATCTCTCAAAATGATTTTTTTATAAGAAATAAAACAAAATACATTTTCACTTTAAGCATTTTTTGAATATTATTATCGAAAAAAAATCTTACAAAATAATGAAATATTTAAAATAATTTTTTATAAGAGACTGTTAAAACCAATTTCTATTTCTCTAACACTAACAAGATGTCTGGCACTAAAGACCAAGATAAAACTTCTCTATGTGTTTTATGAAAATTATGAGCTTGATAAAACTTGAATTTGACATTTCTCTGATCTCTTCATTTTGCACATCTTGTGCTAATGGGGAGTGTCTTTTACTTTAATATATATGGTTCTTTGGTTGATTAAAAAAAAAATATAATATACAACAATTACTTTGTCAAAAAAAAAAAAACAAAATTTACAACAATTACATTAAATAGGTAACTAATTTAACATTGATTCTTTTACTTAGGAGATCATATTACTAAAATCTAACAAGTATTCTTTACTTTATCTCGAAACTCAAGATTTGCCTTTCTACTAGAGAACTATTGTTACTCAGGTTTGCCCTGCAGTACCTAACCTAACTGTTCATTAACTGTCCTTTAGGCTTGAGACGAACCATTCATTAACCGTCCTTTAATTTTTTTAGGAGAAATGATTTGCAATATTCGATACATCCAACATACTGATCCAACTATAGTCACTGCACACAAAAGGTCTGCAGATAATTTGAATAATGAAAAGCTTGCATTTATAACATCAAGATTTGATGCTATCAGATACAACCAGACTCACTGTTATTTCTGCAATGTTTCCAATTCAACATCAGACAGAGCTTTTCAAGGAAGAAACTGTTAAGAAAGTGAAAATGCATAGTGAAAGAGAGAAACAGGAATGAACAAGTTTGCATTAGAGTGAATCAATTCTTGTTACTATGATCAATCTAGATACAAGCTATATATAGCTATCGTTACAAGGTGAATGAAGAGGGAAAATCAGTTACAAAGCTTAACAGAAAATGAAAGGTAGTTGCAGCAAACAGTTATGTACAGCTGTTGCTTCAGTTACAAGTAACTGACTAAATCTTCTACTTTGGCTTTAACACCCTCCCATAAGTTGATCATGTCATCATGTTCAACTTAGATATAAAGGCTTGGTTAGAAGTCTGCAACTTGCTCGTTGGTTGACAATGGTAGCAACTTTAATATTCCTTTATGTAACCACTGCGGCTATCACAATAGAGCAGTGGCGGTCTTGTGCATGTGACATTTAAATCATAAAGTAAGTAGAGTAACCACTGCGGTTCACAGGTAGCTGATGACAATGCCCTATACTCACTTGACACTTCTGAGGAAGATCTAGAGACTGTATATTAATCAAAACAAAACCAACATTTATCAAAATAAGAAAAACCAAAATTAAGTGCTATGTAAGACCTGTCTTTACTTTGGCATAATGCTAACTGCCTAGTGTTTTTTATAGAGACTTGAATTGAATGTGAAAGTGGGCCTTGACTTTGGCCCAAGACTAAGGTATGGATAGGAATTAAAGAATGACGAGGTGGCATGAGTGTATGAAGTGCATGAGGACTTATTCTACTATATAAAGAGTAGTGAACATAGGAAATAACTTAGCTAGAAAATTCTGTTTGAAATTGGGAATCACTCTTTGGGTGATTTGGGAGCACTATGTGCTTTGGGGCTGTTGGTTAGCCCTAACAGTTGGTTACTTGTTATCTTTTACATTCATCTTTGTAATTGAATCTTCCATTAATATAATTCCAAGTTTTTCTTTCATTATATCCATTTCAATTACTGTTTTATCATTTATTTCACACACAAACCTATCAGTTTTAAATAATCGTGATCTGCAAATCCACAACACAACCAAAAGTGCAGCTTCAATATTGATGAATGAGTGTGTTAGGATACTTTCTTTAAGCAAGAATGAATTCGTAGAATAGTGGTGTTAAAACAAATTCAAGAAAGGAGAATGACACTACAAAAAGAAGTATTACTTGACCGTAAATGCAAGAAATTTCAACTTTTAAACATAAGATTTTGACGAAATTCATTTACTAAGAAGATATTGCACAACTGCGGCCATCGGAATGATCATTTTTTCCAAACTTAACGACAATTCAACTTTTCCATCGAGATTTCAAAAAATTCTATATCAGTCAAAACAAAATGAACATTTGTGCAAGTAGGAAATGAAACAAGTTTACTAAACTATCTCAAACTAGCTCCAATCAAGTTCTGAACAAGTATTCATATTAAATAAGGAACAAAATAACAGATTAAGGCTAAAATAACCTGAAATTTTGTTTATATCATGTCAGTTTTTTTCCTGGTTTGTGCGAGATTCAGTGTTTCTGCATAAAGCTTTAATAGATATGATGACTCCTCCTTATAACGATTTATATACTTGTCAAGGAACAACTTATTGCTGACTACAAATGGAGTTAAGCTTGCTTTGTTTCTCAGCAAACCTTTCTTCAAAAGATATTGCACAACCGAGGCTCTTGGTATGATCCTTCTCTTCAGACTTGAATCAAAAAAATTTGGTTGTTTGACAATGGCCGTAGCATCCCAACCCAACTGATTAACCCAAAAGTCCATCAATAAATTAATTTTATTAACGGATACCAACATACAGTGAGGATTCTTTCTAAATGCTTCCACAATATCTTCATCAGACCAACCCCATTTCTTAAAGGTATCAACTTTCTCATCCCAAAGTTTTTTCCTCACACATTCCTTTGCAGACAAAGCTATCACAAAAGTTAAAGTTGAAGGAACAAATCCTAAACCCTTAACTTCCTCCAAAGTACGAATCAAATCAGTTGAACCAAGTATAGATGGTCCTGTCAAAATCAATCTAGCAATGCCGGAATCACATACTCCAAAATCTCTCATCAAACTGATATTAGCCACAATAAGATCATAGGGATAATCAACAAATTTATGCCAAATTCGAATTAAGAAAACCATGACATCCTTGTTGGTTTTCATTTTCAAGAACTTACTTAATAATTCAAAAAGAGGGATTATTCGGTTCTCCAAGCTATTTTGTAAAATTCTAGGGTTTACAGTTAACAATGAAACAATATCAGAGGAAGAAAGACCTTTGGATATAAAAAATTGAAACTTTGACAAAATTGCATTGCGGGGTTCTGATGAAAGTATCCAAGGTTCTTTTCTGATGATAGTGCGTATGTTGGAGTCTGAAAAACCATGGTTTTTAAAGAATTTGATAACTGAATTAGGCTTTTCTATGGTATTGAAACGAACCTGTTTGTTGTTGAAAGCTTTGAGAGCTGATTCTTTGGAGAAACCAAAATTGTTGATTAGGTATGATACAGCAAATGGGAGTGTGTCTGATTTTGATTTTGATTCTGATTCTAATGCTGTTGATGTTGCTGTTGTTGCTGTGGTGGTGCAGTATCTGAGTGAAACTGGGAAGGAAATGTGTTGAAAAGGAGGTTGGAATTTAGGGGTTGTTGATTTAGTTGTGATGAACCCTAAAACAAGATTGTGAGAGAGAAAACATTTATTGAACATAGTTTGGAAATGTAGGGGTTTTTGTGGAAGATGATTGCTATGCTTTGGTTGTGTTGTAGGGACAATGAGTGTTGTGTTGCAGACGACTTCAAAAATTCCTTATGGATAGTATAAACTCACATTTTCCTTATGGATATAGTAATAGATTTTCGCTTAATTAAAATTTTACACATATTTTCACCATTTTGTAGAATTAAAATTTGACAGTTTTGGTCTCTCTAACACATAGTTTCTGGAATATCGTGGACGACTTCGACAAAACCCCAAAAGCTTGTGGGTTGTGTCGGGTACCAGGTCATAAATATAATGTTTGTCCAAATGCTGCAGGGCCCTCCATGCAACATTAGTTTTTTTAATGTAATTTTTTCTCTACTATTTTTTTTTCGTGTACTTCTCTACTATTTTCTATTATGTAATAAATAAATATCTATGTTTTTTAAAGTTTTTTTTTGTAATATTTACTCTTCAATAAGAATTATTTCACAAATAAAAAAAACAAAACCTCAAATACTCATAACCCTAAAACCCCAAAATTTCATAACCCTAAAACCCCAAAAATTCATAATCCCAAACGCTTAAAAACCCCAACCCTAACCCTTTCCTCTAACACATTGACAAAAAAAAAAGATAATTGGATAGCTCCCTCATGGTGGGCGCCATATGTGTGTGAATGACTTCCTTCAAACGGGAGCCATATACCCTTCTGCGTAGTCGCAGGTCTCACAGGGACATTTTGGTGTGTTTTTGAAAAAAAAAGGATATTGTGGTACATTTTGATGAAAATAGGGATATATTGAAAAAAAATCTAGTATAAACTCACATTTTCCTACTTTCTTTGTACTTTTAGATAAAAAAAATTGGAGTAAAATGTCAAATACTCCCCTAAAATTTTAAAATTTGTCAAATACCTCCCTGAAATTTTAAAATAGACAAATACCCCCCTGAAATTGTAAAATGTCAATCAAATTGCCCCCTGTTCTGCTTACTCTGTCTATTTTGAGTCTTCAAAAGCACATTGTTTAAACTTTCAACCTCCTTACAACCAAGTGGATAACAATGAACCAAAATAGCAAAATTATCATCACTACAATCATCCCCATAATCATTATAATTGCTTTAAAAATCAGAACCAAGAGGTTCTAATCACCCAATAGACCAATCTAAGTCATCTAATTCACGACCAGACAAGAAACACCAATCACCAACATCATACTCTTTATCAATTTTTGTCCCATTCATCTTTTCCTCTCTTTTTCCATTAAAATAGATGGAGTAAACGGAACAGAGGGCAATTTGATTGACATTTTACAATTTTAGGGGGATATTTGCCTATTTCCAAATTTCAGGGGAGTATTTGACGAATTTTGAAATTTCAAGGGGTATTTGGCATTTTACTCAAAAAAATTGTCTTTACATCAGATATATAAATTCATTTGCCCATGTAATAGTTTCTATTTATCAACAATTTTTTGTCTAAATATAAATTAATTTAAGAAACCCCCTTTTGGATTTATTTTTTTTTTTGTCAAGTAGGCTAATAAGTAGAAATTTCACCATTAAAGTGGATAAGTGAGATGACTGTGGTTCGAACCCTACCCCTATATATAATGCAATGTTTCTATCAACTGAGCTAAGTTTAGGGGACCCTCTTTTGGAACTTTACTTAATTTATAAATTTAAATTCACATGTGTGTTTAGTTTTTAGAAAAATCTATTTCAAAAACATTAGCATAGTTTAATCGGTGAACACATCATATTTTATACATAGGGCCAGAAATTGAATTTAGGATTTTTTTTATTTATTCACTTCAATTTAAGGGTTAATTTCTAACCATTAAGCTACTTACAACAAAAAAAAATTGTATATTCTGTTAGAGATTTTAATATAATAAAAATCACATTTATGAAAAGTTAATCAAAATAGTTTTTCATTTCAACTCACAATGTTGGTATTGCTAGGTTAGTTTTTTTTTTTTTTTGCAGGGTTTAAATCTTAGAACCTCGTAGTTGCATGTGAATGGGTTTTAAATAGTAGTACTTGTTACTTTATCTACAAACTAAAAAGTTATTATTACTATTTTTATTTTGTGGAGATTAAAATAAAATGTTCTATGTATTTGTAAGAACAAATTTTAAAATGAATAAAATTTACAAAAGAAAACACCAACCAAAAGAAAATGTGCAAAAGAAAATGTTATATTTGCAATTGCATAGAACAAAAACAAATAAATATTTTTACAAAGACAAAAAGTAAAGATTGTATAGTAGTATATTTATAGGCATCAAGAGCATATTTAAGCTTTTATTGGGTGCATATTTAAACTTTATTTTTAAATAGAATAATGCAGGTCTTTTTTCTTCTTTTTTTTTTTTTTTGAACAGTCTTTTTTCTTCTTCTGGTTACACACCTTTTCTGATTATTTTGACATTTCAAAATAATCAAACTACTTTATTTTTATTGTCATGCTAAGTTAGTAAGTTTTTCATTTTTGTCTCATTTGAAGCAACACTCTATTTGAAGCACAACTTCTAAACTCATTTGAAGCCAACTTCTAAATTGATGAATCCCTTCTAAACTCATAAGCTGATGTTTTTTCTCTTATCCAGTGAAGTCATTGTTGAAGTTCTTTTTATAGCTGGAGACTCAATGGTGAGTCAGTGACCACCTTTGCAGCAGAATTTCACTCCTGCTTTGAAGCAAACATGTTACCAATTATTGTTGTATTTCTTAGCCATGGAAAATGATAGAGATGGTTCCCTTTAATCTACTAGTGTACATTTAATGGGAGTGGAGACAAAAATGAAGTTTCATTTTTGCCCCTAGAAATAAAGTTCGGAACATAGATTCCAAACTGAAAGAAACCATGTTTTAGTGTGTTTTAATGAGAGAAACATGGTTTTTTAATTCGGAATCTACATTCCGAACTTTAATCCCAGGGACAAAAAGGGAATTTCAAGGATATGAGAACCATTGGGAAGAGAAACATGCTAAAGTATGACACATTTAGGGTCCGTTTGGCCCGACTTTTTTAGGTCCCAGAAGCTGACTGAAAGCTAAAAGTGAAAATAAGCACTTAAAAAAATAAAGCAAAAGTTGTTTGGTAATTGTTTTTTTAACTTCAAAGTTATTTTTACTCTAAATTTTGTTTGGTAAAATATATTTTTTTTAAAAAGATTTGTACCAAAAAAAAACAAATTTTACAAAAAGATAACAACAACTAATAATATTTAAATGAAAACAAACTAAAAAATGAAAAAAATAATAAAATAGCCTCCAGTAGGATTCAAAGCGTGACCATTGCAAAAAAAACTCCGGATTTTTTTTCAAAAGTAGGTTTCAACCTTTTTCCTAGAAGCTCATTTAATCCAATTTTGCACATTGAAAAAAATCTGCTTTTTACGGTCAATAGTTTTATTAAAAACGTGTTTGGCCCAACTTTTGATCAAAAAGAGAATAAAAAGCTAAAAAAAGTCCGGTCAAACGGAGCCTTAATGAGATTTGGGTGACCCAAAAAGGTTATATCCCCATTCTGATATTGTAAAGCATATTAACATTCATACTCTTCAGCAAAACATGAGAATCCATAAGCTTTATTATGCTATGTTCAATTTATAGGATCAGTAGCTCTCGCCTAATCTGCAGAATTGCAATCCCTCAAACTGCATATTGATTGTATAGAACAACATTTGCTTCAATTCGGTATGGCCTTCTAGGATCACTTTCAAGGGCTTTGTGGGACAATTTTACACGACGCTCTTCCAACCTGTTTATTTAGTGGTTAACGAATTATTTCCCGAAGAAATTTGATCATGCCTCAGTACTCCTTATCTAAGAATTGAAGTGTTGAGAAAGAAATTCGCCCAACTTCCGATCCATCTGTCTTTGTTGCTCCTTTTAACAAAAATTAGTCTCAGAGAAAGGTTAGTTATGTTGAATATAGTTCTTGCAAATAGAGGGGTCAACGGAAAGCACCAGATCCAAGTTTATTTAAGTCGTAACAACCACATAAGTCCTCCCAATTGCACCCTTCATCCAATCATTTCAATGAACTAATAATAGTTGGAGTGCGAAAAGAAATGATGCCAATACTATTTGTGCATAAAATCAATAAAACCAGCACCTTTGTCCATAGTCCTCTCCTACATAAAGGCAGCAATAATCTTTTCTCTGGACTGGAACACACAGGTGTGTTCATAAATATTTAAGGAGTAGATAAATAATCATCAAAACAGAAAACGGAAGAACACAGTGAATCATGGCTGGTCAAAATTCAAAAAGGCTGCAAAACTAAGGGAAAAGACAATGTGTAGAGAACTTGGGGAAAAGTAGCTACCCTAAGTACTTAACCATAAGCTTAAAGCATTGATCATGAAATTTAGTAGACCAGCGTACACAGTTTGTAATACTAATAGGGTTTCTGGATTGAACAAACATGGAAGGAGCTAACACTACGAGACACTCCTGTCCCTGACCAAATGCAAGACCATTTGAGCTTTTTTAAGGCATCATGACAAGTCAGGTAAACCAACCCCTATCCTGGCCTAGAAAGAATAAGCACATTTAAGAACTAAGGGTTAATTAAACAAGCAGAACTAACACCATGAGAAAAACATTCCCTGGCCAAATGAAAGACAATCAGAACTTTTACATGTACTAGACATGAAGAAATTGTAACTAAAATGTACTAGATGCAAGACCTATGCACCAAAATTGTAACTAAAATTGATGATAATAAAAACCAACAGTAGTTCGCATTAACAAATGAAACAAGTTATATATGATAACCATTATTCTTTCCTAGGCATATTACTATCAAATACTGTAATAGAAGACGGCAAGACCAGCCCCTATCCTGGCTTAGAAAGAATAATCACTTCTAAACTAAATACTAATAAGCTAATGTTACATTACAAAAGATGCAAAAGAAGATAATGAAATCACCTATTTGGTGAATGGCATGTCGATGTTCTCCTTGGTGTATGCATGTTTCATGTTTTCCTCATAAAGCTTTAATAAATAATCAGACTCTTCCTTAAAACAGAAAACATATTTGCGCAAGAACAGTTCCTCAGACCAAAAAAACGGTGTAACTAAGCTTGCATACTTTTTCCTCAAACCTTTCATCTGAAGATATTGCACAACTAATGCCCTCGGAATAATCCTTTTCTGCAAACTAAAACCGAAAATTTGCGGCCTTCTAGTAAGTTCCAAAGAATTCCAACCCAATTGATTGACCCAAAAATTCATCACCAAATTAATCTTATCAACTGATGACAACATCAAACTAGGCTGCAACCTAAATGATTCCACAACATCTTCATCAGACCAACCCCATTTCTTAAAGGCATCAACTTTCTCATTCCACCGAGTTTTACTCATACATTTATTTGCAACCAAAGCTATCCCAAAAGTGGAAGTTGAAGGGTAAAACCCTAAACCCTTAACTTCCTCCAAAGAATCAATCAAATCAGTTGAACCAAGTATAGTTGGTCTTGTCAAGAGCAATTTAACAATACTGGCATCACAAACTCCGTAATCAATCAACAACTTAACATTAACAGGAGCAAGATTGTTAGACAAAAGAATCGAATTTCGAATCATGCAACAAATTGTAGCTTTATCACACTTCAAAATCCTCTTATAAAATTCAAAAAGAGGGATAATTCGATTCTCCAAACTACACTGTAAAATTCTAGGACTCACAGTTAAAAGCTGAGAAATTTCAGAAATTGAAGCACCTTTGGATAGGAAAAATTCAATCTTTGGGAGAATTGAATTGTGGGTATCTGAAGCAAGAATCCATGGTTCTTTTATGCAGATTTTCTTTATGTTGGTATCTGAAAAACCGAAGTTTCTGAAGAATGTGAAAACTGAATTGGGTTTCTCTAGGGATTTGATACGAACTCGTTTTGAAGCTTTGAGAGCAGTTTCACGAGTGAAACCGATGTTGTTGATGAGGTAGGAGACAGTGAATGAGTCTGATTCTGAATCGGAATCTGAAGAGGTGGTGCAGAGTTTGAATTTGGGAGAAAATTGGATTGGGAAAAGAGGGTAAGATTTTTGGGGGTTTAGGGTTTTGTAATGGTTGGAACTGAAGATGATGCAACGAAGCATTTTTGTGAGAAGAGAGTTTAGTTCAATTCAAATGGTTTATGTCACTCTAAAATGAGGTAACGAAGCATTTGGAATGAATGAGGCGATGTCTAATCTTTGAATTATTAGTTATTTTAATCTCTGAATTATTATTTTATTTTAATCTTTGAATTATTAATTTTTTTACAATTTTATGTTTTGTAGAAAACAACAAACCAAAATAAATAGGGTTTAATATAATTTTTTTAAGTGAAAATATAATATGTTTTTACCTACATTTTGTAAAATTATCAAGAATGATCCCTAAATTGAAAAAATGGTAAAAAAATTTCATATCTTTTCCTGTTATCAAGAATGGTCTATTCTGTTTGTTTTTTTCAAGGTTAGCTAACATAATGCATATTAATGGACCCCACCATTTTAATTTTAGTTACTACATTTTGCAAAATAAACAAGAATGATCTATATTTTTAAAAATTATGGGATATTTGACCATTTTTTAAAATGTAGGGACCATTCTTGCCTATTTCACAAAATGTAGGGACTAAAATTTAAATAGTGGGATTCACTAATAATCATTTTGTTAGCTAATGTGAAAAAAACTAACGAAATGGACCATTCTTGATAACTGAAAAACTTATGAGATTTTTTTGACAATTTTTAAAATGTAGGGATCATTATTAACAATTTTGCAAAATGTAAAGACTAAAAACATATTTAACTCAAATAAATACTAAACTAAATTTGATAGAAAAATATCACTTTACCTTTGTGAAACACAAGCAAGATACTTGCAAGAAGTTAGTATAACCTATAATAAAACATAGAAAAAAGTTAATCACAAAATTTAAGTCTCAAACAAAGTAACACATAATAGATTGCACAAAGAAATAGTCTGTCGCTTTGCTTTGTTCATATATTCATGCTTTAGTAAAAAATTGATTTTGCATGAGATCTAATCTATTGGATTTATCATTTTCAGTTTCAACAAATCAATGCAAAGCAAGAGAATGACAATGAGAAAATAAGATTGGTCATTCAATTATCTGACGAGTGGTGAAGGAAAGAGAATGAAGGAAATGGAAGAAAATGAGGACAATTTATAGTGTTTAGATTTTGTAAAATATGACTTAGGTACCGTTTGACCGGACTTTTTTTAGCTTTTTATTCTCTTTTTAATCAAAAGTTTGGTCAAACACATTTTTAATAAAACTCTTATCCGTAAAAAGCAGATTTTTTTCAATGTGCAAAATTGGATTAAATGAGCTTATAGGAAAAGAGGTTGAAGGCTCTTTTGAAAAAAAATTCGGAGCTTTTTTTGCAATGATCACGCTTCGATTCCTGTTGAAGGCTCTTTTTATTATTTTTTTCATTATTAAGTTTGTTTTCATTTAAATATTATTAGTTGTTATTATCTTTTTTTAAATTTGTTTTTTTTTGTACAAATCTTTTTTTAAAAAATATACTTTACCAAACAAATTTTAGTTTAAAAATTACTTTGAAGCTAAAAAAAACAACAATTAATTACCAAACAACTTATGTTATTTTTTTGAAAGCTCTTATTTTCACTTCTAAATTTCAGATAGCTTCTAAGAGTTAAAAAAGCTAGGCCAAACGGCCTCTGCTAGTTGCCCTTCTAGTTGCTCTTCAATTTTTTTTTGAATCAAACAACTTTACTGCATTTCATTAAAAACTAAACGTTCAATACAAAAGGGAATATTCTCAAATCTATGGAAGCTAGCCCAAGAATTGGCCGCCCTAGCAAGAGTATGAGCAACCAAATTTGCTTGCCTCCTAACAAACTTAACCTCAAAGTTTATAAAAGATGACATAAGACTAATGATATCATGAACAATTGACAAAAACTCAGAATTGCCTCTACGCTTCATATGAATGACCTCTATCAAAACTTTCGAATCACTTTCAAAATGAACTCTATCCAGTCCTCTATGTCTTGCTTCTTCCATTGCTAAAAGTAAAGCTCATGTTTCTCCTTCTACAGATGAAATCACAGTTTGCTGCCATTGTGTCATACCAGCCATGAAGTGCCCACTATTATCGCGAAAACACAATCCGATCGAAGTCCTTCCAGATCCAGGCACAAAGGCAACATCAACGTTACATTTTACCCAGTCCAGAGCTGGTTTCTCCCACTTTACCAAATCTACTTCTGTAGTCCCGCTCACATTATTACTCTGTAACTTATGTACTGAGTACCAATCATTCCAAGCATCAAAAGCATGTCTTCCAATTTGACGTGGCATCTTGACATTATCATTCCAAAGCTTATCATTACGATTGTGCCAAATGCACCAGAGTAACATAGCCACTCTACCAACAGTATCACTACTTTCATTGCGGCAAACAACAAAAATACGATTCATAGCATTAGTTTGTTGGTACGAAGCATTATGTAAGACAGACGACAGACCAGCTGCACTCCAACTATCCCGGGCTACTGCACACCTAAAGAATATGTGAAGCTCATCCTCAATCTCCTCATCACACACAGGACAATTGAGAGTACATTCCACTCGTCTTTCCAACAATCGAGAACGAGTCGGGAGATATTCCAAACTTGTTTTGCAACCATAGCCTTATTAAAAGCTTCAAAATTACGAAAGCCTAAACCCCCATGAGCCTTCGGGCAAGCAAGTCTCTCCCAAGCTAACCAATGAATACCTTTAGTATTATTATTATTAGTACTACCGCTCCTCCACCAAAAAACATTTATCATTTTTTCAATATCATGAATAAGTGAAGCAGGAAGAATAAACATACTCATTACATAGGAGGGTATTGCCTGTAGAACCGACTTTATCATGATTTCCTTGCCCGCCTTAGACAGCGCACGCCCTCTCCAGGAATTAATTCTTTTCCAAATACGATCCTTGATATAGGAAAATATTGCTTTTTTACTTCTGCCAACCATGGACGGTAATCCAAGATATATACCCGTACCCAATACAAGTTTGACACCAAGGATATGAGAGAGATATTCTTTAGCTGCCTGAGACATATTCCGACTAATAAAAACTTCTGATTTAACTAGGTTAACTTCCTGACCTGAAGCTGTTTCATAAGTATGTAAAATCCTCATGAGTTCATTCACCTCAGCTACAATAACCCTACAGAATAAGAAACAATCATCTGCAAACAAAAGATGAGAGACCTCTGGAGCACCACGACAAATCCTCACACCATGAAGGTCACCCCTACCAACAGCCTGGTGAATGAGAGCAGTTAAACATTCTGTTACCAAAATAAATAAATAAGGAGATAATGGATCACCCTGTCGCAATCCTCGACCTGGCGAAATAGGGCCAACTCGGTCAGAATTCATCAACACCGAGTAATTAACTGAACTAACACACATCATAACCCACCGAATCCAGACATCAGTGAACCCCATCTTTGTCATAACTCTGCGGAGGAAACCCCAATCCACCTTATCATAGGCCTTGCTAATATCAATCTTTAGTGCCAACTCCCCTCTTCTACCCGTTGTCTTTCGCTTCAAAGAATGGATAACTTCTGTGGCAATAAGAGCATTATCACGGATCGATCTACCTTCCACAAAAGCTGACTGCTCTTGAGAAACACATTTATCTAGACAACACTTCAGCCTGTTGGCTAGCACTTTAAAGATCATTTTATACAAGACATTACAAAGCGAAATAGGGCGCAAATCCTTCATTGATGTAGGATTGTCACATTTAGGAATAAGACAAATATTTGTTTCATTGAGGCTGATAGGAAAATATCCCCTCTCTAGCAAAGTATAAGCGGCACTAAATATATCATCACTACACTGCTCCCAAAATCTCTGATAGAAAGCTGGATTAAACCTATCTGGTCCAGGAGATTTGTCTGGATGCATCTGAAACAATGCTTGCTGAATTTCAACTTTTGTAATAGGCGCTGTCAGAACGAAATTATCATCGTCGGTCACTGTCGGTGGAATAAGATTAAGTACGGGGTTATGATCTCCATCTCTTGACTTGAAGAGAGTATCAAAGTAACTCTTAGCCACCTCACAAAGTTCTTCCTGAGTATGTGCCTCTGTACCATTATTAGCAATCAACTTTGTGATCTTCTTCTTTTTGCTACGCACAGTTGCTGACATATGGAAAAATCTAGTATTCATATCCCCCTCTTGGAGCCAATGCATTTTAGCCCTTTGTTTCCAGTACCCCTCCTCTTGTATCAGCAAAGTGGCATGCCTCTCCGATAACTCTTGATATTGTATACTGCCCTCTTCATCATGGTTACCTCGTAGCTCATTCATTCGCCTAACACATTCATCAATTTCCTCTTTAAACCTTATCCTTTTCTTTTTTCCCCACCTTTGAAGCTTATTAGCACATCTAGTCACTTGGTCAACCACCTCTAGATTCTCTCTCCCCCCCCAACCCTCAACCACCACATCCTCTAAATCAGTCTCCTTTAGCCAACTATTCTCAAACCGAAAAGAATGATTGATTTGTGTCCTAATAATAGGCTTACACTGTAGCAATATTGGATTATGGTCTGAATGTGAAGCTAGAAGATTAGTTAACCTCACCTGGGGAAATAACTAAAGCCAACTAGTACTAGCCATAGCCCTATCTAACCTTTCTTTAATCACATGAGGGGTACCTCGACTCTTTATCCAAGTAAACTGATGTCCCTCAATTGGAATATCTGTTAAATCACAATCACTAACTGCCTGTCGAAACCCCATATACAAACCATTCGGGTGAGGATGAATACCTTGTTTATCAGCCTGAGAGAGTAAGTCGTTGAAATCACCAATAATACACCAAGGAATAGAAGACATATTACCTAAAGCTCGTAAGAGATCCCAAGCAGCACGACGCCTACACCGTTTGTATTATATAGATAATACATAGATAATATTTTATTTTTTTTAGTTTATTATGTACTATAAATACCAAATTTTTTAATTTAAAAAATATTTCCAGATTTCTTTAGGGGAAACCTTTATGCATTACCTTCCCTAAACAATACCTCTCCTAGATAATAACTTCCTCTTCTGATAAATAAAAATAATTAAATACGTGGAAATAGCAAAAATATCAATTTTTGCATTCTATGGTAGCATTTAAGTGTACTTTGTTGTCAAGATTATAGATGTATTATTTTTTTTTTTTATCTTATTTTGCAGTACTAATTCCTTAAAATATCTCTTAACCATAAAAAACGTTGACATATTTATTTTTCTTATTTTGATGTTTTTAAGGACGCAGGAATATCTGTGAAGAAAGAGACACATGTAAACTTCTTGACTGACCTGAAGGTGCGTGGGAGAAAACACAAGAAGGGGGGTTGAATTGTGTTTTAAGTTTTTAAAATCTTTTCCAGATAATCGTATCTATCAAAGTCTTTAAGCACAGCGGAATACTCAACACAGACAACTTGACTAAAATGTAAAGATGGAAGAGTAAATAAGAGAGTGAGAGAGAGAGAGAGACACAAGGATTTATACTGGTTCTCCTCACAAAACGAGAGTACTCAAGTCCCCTTGCACTTCCAAGGGATTTCACTATAATCAAAAGATTACAATCCTAGTGCTCAAGCACACAAGCATGAGACTTCCTTGCTCTAAGTCACACAAGACAGAGAGACTATCACGTCCCGTTTTCTTATTTATTTAATTATTTATTTATTTAATGTTGTTTATTTATTTAATTTCCATGATGTGTGATTTATTTAAATATGTGGCTTTTAGTGTAGTGGTGCAATTAGAATAGTAGTGTTTTTAGGAGGTGTAGATAGAGAATTAGAATGGGCTTATGAGGAAGGGCAATCTAGTAATTTGAGAAGGAATTGACCTAGGTATAAGTTTTGAAAACTTAGAGAGAGAAATCATTTTGTCACCATTTTGTGAAGAATTGGAGAGAGAAAGTCTAGAGAAGAGGAGAGGAGAAGAACATAGAAGAAGAAGCTAAGATAGAGATTTGGGGGAGCTAATTCTTGAAGAATGAGCTAATTCTTGAAGAATTAGAGGTAAGAGAGTAGTTTCATATAATTTGTGGGTGATAAAGAGGGAGGAGAAATCATGTTCTCTTTGCCCAAACCCTCTCACCCTTTGCCATGCTTAAAGTTAGCATTTTTATGTTTTTCTATGAATCAAAATGTTATCTTTCTTGTTGATTTCGTGATATCTATGTTATGTGAAGCTAAAAGTACTTGTTGATGATAACAATTTTGAGAATCAAAGTATGTTCATATGAAATTATAGGTTTTTGAGTTTTGAATGAAAACTATGCATAATCTTTGATTGGTGATGATTTTGGTGTTTGTAAGAGATGAAACTTGTACTTCTATGTATGATAACATGTTTATAATCTAAGGGAAACATCTTTTTAAAACTAGAACATGTTTTGGGTGATTTGGTAGTGGAATCCGAACAGCCACGAAAACAGAGCAGCAATTTCTGGGTTTCGTCGCTAAGCGATAGCTAGCGAGGGAACTCGTTGGGCTTGCCAGTGCTCGCCAGCCAGCCCTGTTCTGTCTGACTTGCTTCGCTACAGCGAGAGCTAGCGATGAGATGGCGAAGGTTGCCAGACTTGCTCGCTAGGACTCGCTGGATGGCAAGTAAGCTTCTGACTTACTTCGCCAGAGCTCGCCAAGCGAGAGCTAGCGAAGACAGCCAGATTTAATTGATTATTAATTGATGATGATAGTTGGTGTATAGGTTGTTAGCCTCATAGAGACACATGAATAATGATGTTAATTCTAGTTAAGTGTTGTGTGATGGATGATGGTGAATTGAATTGATCTCAATTATATGTATGTATAAAGGTGTTGGAATATATGATGAACAATGGATGATTATTGATGCTAATTGATAATGATGATGAATGTATATAAGTATGTTATGTGTTGATGAATAATTGATGGTGGAATTATGTATACATGAGGTTACATAATGGTGGTGAATAACATACGTCATATATATGTTCATGCATCATGATTGAGTCTATTGATGAAGCTTGGGCGTTTGACCCATAACAAATTGATGAAGCTTAGACGTTTGATCTATAACGCATAGGATTCTTGTATCCTATTTTGGTGAATGGTACCGCATGCATGTAGTCGTGTCTATGGGACATGACATGAAGATGACATTAGATGCATTAGGAAGGTGAACCTTGCTTTGTGTTGATGTGATGATGATGTGGTATTTGAATGATTGGTACTAATTGAATGTGCATATATCTTGTTGATTGTGGACGATGTAGTTGGAAATCATGAACGTAGATTGATTATATGTATATGCCTTATTGATGGATATGTATTGGTATTATATGCATGTTGGTTATGCGAATAGTGAATGAACACGTATATGTATGCATTGTATATGTTGGATTGGATTTTAATGTTAGTAGTTTACTTTCATTTATTTCAATGCCGATTATATGTACTAACTCTCTATTTCTTTTGTAATAGATTGTTGGGCGATTCAGATTCTCAGGCGTGAGGATTTTCTTTGCTTGCTTAGGAGGAGTACCCGACATTGTTGCCAAGTATTATGGGTGAGGAGATGTGTCTTACCATTAGTGTAGTACCCTTGTCCATTGCTCTGGAAGATTGTAACACTATGTTGGGGTTCTATCTTATTTGTTGGGTTTTGCCTTGTGTCGTCGTTAGACCTTGTTTTTATATGATGGTGTAAGGCTTATGCCAAGTATTTAATTGCCTATTTAATTGATGATGAGATATTGATAGGTGATTTATGTGGATGTTGACTTATTATTGTTGGAACTTAATGGATTTCTAGTTGTTGACTTATTTACGATTTTATTAATTGAATCATGACCTGTATGATGAAGTCTTATTATTACTTTCCGCTGCCATGTATGTGAAGCATGATATATGCTTGGCTTTTATGCTATGGTTAAATGTTGATTTTCACATGTAACGCTCTTCTTGTGTCTACATGAGTTTTATTTTATTTATTTGGTCGAAATTTTTGGGTAGATATAAGTAGGGAGTTACAATTGGTATCAAAGCCTGGTTGATTCATTGGAATCAATTAGGCTTCGTAACCCGTTGTACGACATGTGTAGGGTGCACTGTTTGTACTTTTGTTGTGACGTTTGTTTGTTGATTGGAATTGACTGTTCAGGACCATGACGTCGGCACGTGCTAATGCTCAGATTGCGGAGTCACTTGCTACTTTGACTCATCTCTTGGCAAGAGGTGATGATCCGGCTAGGGATGGAGAGAAGTGCTTGGATAGGTTTTTGAAGCACAAACCATCTTTCTTTGTTGGAGGTTTTAACCCGGATGGAGCAGTTAAGTGGCTTGAAGAAGTTAAGATTATCTTTGATGCTATGGAATATGCTAATGAGAACAAGCTTGCATTGGGAACTTATATGCTTAGGGAAGAGGCAAACCAATGGTGGAAGAATGCTAAGTTGAGACTAGGAGATAGAGGTGTTGTCATCACTTGGGAGATGTTCAAACGGGAATTCTTTAACAAGTATTTTCCGGTGGATGTGAAGAATAAGAAAGTGGTGGAGTTCATGAAGTTAGAACAAGGGAACATGTCGGTAGCGGAGTATGCGGCTAAGTTTGAGTCCTTGTGTGCTTTTAGTCCTCACTACAATACCCCGGAGGCGGAGAAAGACAAATGTGTTAAGTTTGAAAGCGGTTTACGCCCCGACATCAAGCATATCATTGGGTTTGCGGAGATTAGAAACTTTACTACTTTGGTGGAAAAGGCTAGAATTTGTGATGAAGATGGAAAGGCTAAGAGTAACTACTTCAAGGCGGTTAGAGGAAAGAGTCAAGACCGTGTCAAGCCTTATGAGGTTAAGGGTAAGGGAAGTGCTAGAGGTGGAAAGGGAAAGGAGAAAATGGATAATGACAAGTGCTATAGGTGTGGCAAGAGTGGGCGCCGTTCTTTTGAGTGTAAGAAGGATAAAGATGTGTGCTATAGTTGTGGAAAAGAAGGACATAAGTCTAAAGAGTTCAAGGCAACTACTCCTACTTGCTTTAATTGTGGTGAAGAAGTTCACAAGAGTCCGGAATGTAAGAAGCCGAAGAAGGTTATCGGGAAAGTGTTTGCTTTGAATGGGGAAGGAGCTGATCAAGTTGATAATCTTATTAGAGGTACGTGTTTCATTCATGACACTCCTTTAATTGCGATTATTGATACCGGAGCTACACATTCTTTTATTTCTATGGATTGTATGAAGCGTTTGAATATTCCTGTTTATGAAATGTCTGGTTGTATGAATATTCAGACTCCTGCTAGTGGTTCGGTTATTACTCGTCTTGTATGTCGTAATTGTCCTGTGTTTGTGTTTGGTTGACATTTTGGTATGGATTTGGTATGTATTCCACTTAGTGGTATTGATGTTATCTTTGGGATGAACTGGTTAGTCTTTAACCAAGTTCATATTAACTGTTGTGAGAAGACTGTGATTTTTCCAAAGTCAGAAGGAAGTTTGTCCCTGATGAACGGAGAAGAGGTGAAGGAATCTTTGAAGGATCGCGGGGAGTTGTTCATTGAAGCTTGAAGGTGGAGTTAAGTTGGAAGAGTTACCAGTTGTTAGTGAATTTTCGGATGTATTTCCGGAAGATATATCTGATTTACCACCTGAAAGAGAAGTTGAGTTCAGTATCGATTTAGTACCTGGTACTAGCCCGATATCAATATAGCCGTATCGTATGTCGGCATCGGAATTGAATGAATTGAAGAAGCAACTTGAAGAGTTATTGGAAAAGAAGTTCATACGTCCAAGTGTGTCACCTTGGGGTGCACCGGTGTTGTTAGTTAAGAAGAAGGAAGGGAGTATGAGGTTGTGCATTGATTATCGTCAGTTGAATAAGGCAACGATCAAGAATAAGTATCCACTTCCGAGGATAGATGATTTGATGGATTAACTAGTTGGAGCTTGTGTGTTTAGCAAGATTGATTTGAGGTCCGGATACCATCAGATAAGGGTGAAGACGGAGGATGTTCCTAAGACTTCTTTCAGAACAAGGTATGGTCATTATGAGTATACAGTGATGCCTTTCGGAGTTACGAATGCCCCTGGTGTTTTCATGGAGTACATGAATAGGATCTTTCATTCATTTTTGGATAAGTTTGTGGTAGTGTTCATCGATGATATTTTGGTTTATTCTAAGTCGGAGGAAGAGCACAAAGAGCATTTGAGAATTGTGTTACAAGTTTTGAAAGAGAAGAAATTGTATGTCAAATTGTCTGAGTGCGAATTTTGGTTGAAAGAAGTAAGCTTTCTTGGTCATGTAATTTCTAGTGGAGGCATAGCGGTGGATCCTGCAAAGGTTGATGCTGTAATGAGATGGGGAACACCTGAGTCTGTTTCGGAGATAAGAAGTTTTCTTGGATTAGCTGGTTACTATAGAAGGTTCATTGAGGGATTCTCGAAGATGGCGTTACCGTTGACTTTATTGACTCGGAAGGATCAAGCATTTGTTTGGGATGAGAAGTGTGAGAAAAGTTTCCAAGAGCTTAAGAAGAAATTGACTACCGTGCCTGTGTTGATTTTACCTGATGCCAAGGAATCATTTGTAGTGTACTGTGACGCATCGAAGTTGGGACTTGGTGGTGTACTCATGCAAAAAGGAAAAGTTGTAGCTTATTTGTTGGAGGGTTACCAAAGACGGCGAAAGGGAATGAAGTGATTTGGGTTGCAGTATATCGTTTGACGAAGTCGGCTCATTTTATTGCTATCAAGATTGGAACGTTGGTACCCAAGTTGGCAGAGATTTATGTTGAACAGATTATAAGATTACATGGTATTCCATCTAGTATTGTGTCAGATAGGGATCCGAAGTTCACTTCTAGATTTTGGGAAAGCTTGCAAGAAGTGTTGGGAACAAAGTTGAGGTTGAGTTCTGCTTATCACCCTCAAACGGATGGTCAATCTGAAAGGACGATTCAATCTTTGGAGGATTTGTTGAGAGCGTGTGTTTTGGAACAAGGAGAAAGTTGGGATTCATGTTTAACTTTGATCGAGTTTACCTACAATAATAGTTTTCACTCAAGTATCGGAATGGCTCCTTTTGAAGCTTTGTATGGGAGAAGATGTCGTACGCCCCTTTGTTGGTATGAATCCGGTGAAACTGTAGTTTTGGGTCCCGATATTGTACAAGAGACTACGAAGAAGATTAGAATGATTCAAGAGAAGATGAAAGTATCTCAGAGCCGGCAGAAAAGTTACCATGACAAGAAGAGGAAGGATGTGGAATTCCAAGAGGGAGATCATGTATTCTTAAGAGTGACTTCTACTACCGGTGTAGGGAGAGCATTGAAGTCTAAGAAGTTGACATCGAAGTTCATTGGACCGTATCAGATTTCAGAGAGAATTGGAAAGGTAGCTTATCGGATTGCATTGCCGGTAACATTATCTAATTTGCATGATGTGTTCCATGTGTCGCAATTGAGGAAATATGTTTCGGATCCATCTCATGTAATTGAATAGGACGACATCCAAGTGAAGGATAATTTGACTATTGAGACTATTCCGTTGAGAATTGAAGGAAGAGAAGTGAAGAAGTTGAGAAACAAAGAGATTGCATCGGTGAAAGTTATTTGGGGAGGTCCTGCGGGGGAGAATGCAACTCGGGAATTGGAGAGCAAGATGAAGAGTTCGTATCCCGAATTGTTTTCAGGTAAATTTTCGAGGGCGAAAATTCTTTAAGGGGGGTAGAGTTGTCACGTCCCGTTTTCTTATTTATTTAATTATTTATTTATTTAATGTGGTTTATTTATTTAATTTCCATGATGTGTGATTTATTTAAATATGTGGCTTTTAGTGTAGTGGTGCAATTAGAATAGTAGTGTTTTTAGGAGGTGTAGATAGAGAATTAGAATGGGCTTATGAGGAAGGGCAATCTAGTAATTTGAGAAGGAATTGACCTAGGTATAAGTTTTGAAAACTTAGAGAGAGAAATCATTTTGTCCCTATTTTGTGAAGAATTGGAGAGAGAAAGTCTAGAGAAGAGGAGAGTAGAAGAACATAGAAGAAGAAGCTAAGATAGAGATTTGGGGGAGCTAATTCTTGAAGAATTAGAGGTAAGAGAGTAGTTTCATATAATTTGTGGGTGATAAAGAGGGAGGAGAAATCATGTTCTCTTTGCCCAAACCCTCTCACCTTTTGCCATGCTTAAAGTTAGCATTTTTATGTTTTTCTATGAATCAAAATGTTATCTTTCTTGTTGATTTCGTGATATCTATGTTATGTGATGCTAAAAGTACTTGTTGATGATAACAATTTTGAGAATCAAAGTATGTTCATATGAAATTATAGGTTTTTATGTTTTGAATGAAAAATATGCATAATCTTTGATTGGTGATGATTTTCGTGTTTGTAAGAGATGAAACTTGTACTTCTATGTATGATAACATGTTTATAATCTAAAGGAAACATCTTTTTAAAATTGGAACATGTTTTTGTTGGAACAAAATATGTGTTAATACATACTCTTAGATTTTGATGATAACAAAGTATTAAATGGACAATTGATGGTACTAATGTTTAAATTAAGTGCAGGAGAATTCAACGTTAAATCAAGAGCACACTTAATTTAGACTCTAATGAAACCTATGGAAGTCTGAATATTTACACTCTGAAGGAGTTTAGAAGCTACAACGTGGTCAGAAGCTAAACAAAGTTCAGAAGCTCAAAGAGGATCAGAACGTCTGTAAGTGTTCAGAAGCTCAGAGGAGTTCAGAAGCTCAAGGATGTTCAGAGGCCTACAAGAGTTCAGAAGTTGTCTGCTAGTCATGAGTCATTCAGAGGATGAAGACGTTCAGAAGCTGAATTGCAAAGGACTATCAGAGGCCAACCATACAAGACTAATCAGACTCCAATCTATCAAAGGTTCATCAAAAGCAAAGGAATTCCCCAGTCATCAGAGGGCTACATCAACTACAACTTATCAAGCCTGATGATTTGTTCTAAGGTTCTAATTGCAACGGTCACAAAGGATGTGATCCCTCTCTCTAGGAGATAGTTGTACCTTATAACTGTACTATTGGATAAACAGTAAAGGTGAAGCCTCTCTGCAAAGGAAGACGTGGCTTTACTCAACGGATCTTCAAAGACTACAGCTGTCCATTTTACAACGGGAATTTCTCCAACGTCTCAATGTCTTTCTCAACTCATATAAATATGCCAAAGAAAGAATTGATGACTAGCGATCTTCATTAGAAAACATCTCTCAGAAGAAAGTGAGAATTTGCATTGTAATAGAAAATATCTCTCAAATGAAGTGAGCATAGAAACTAACTTAAGCCTCTGAAGTTATTATGTTTGTAATAAGTTTAAGCTTATAAGTTAGTAGTAAGTCTTCTGCTTAGTGTAGAAGCAACAAAGTCTTCTGCTTAGTGTAGAAGCTCTTCTGCTTAGTGTAGAAGTAAGAAAGTCTTCTGCTTAGTGTAGAAGCACATAAGTCTCAATCTTAGTGATTAGAGCATGAAGTCTTGAGACTGTGTGCTTGAGCAAGGAAGCCTCTGATCTTGTGTGATCAGAGCAAGGGAGTCTCTCTGTCTTGTGTGACTTAGAGCAGGAAGTCTTGAGCTTGTGTGCTTGAGCAAGGAAGTCTTTGATCTTGTGTGATCAGAGCAAGGAAGTCTCTCTGTCTTGTGTGACTAAGAGCAGGAAGTCTTGAGCTTGTGTGCTTGAGCATCTATTGTAATCCTTGTGATTATAGTGAACTCTCTTGGAAACAAGGGGACTGGAGTACTCTCAATTTGTGAGGGGAACCCGTATAAATTGTTGTGTGTTCTTCTCTCTCTCACTCTCTCATTTACTCCTTCATCATTCATAACGCCATAAGTTAATTGTGTAAACAATCCGCTGTGCTTTAAAGACTCTGAAAAGTTTTAAATATCTTCGAAAATTTTTAAATATCCAAAACACAATTCAACCCCCCTTCTTGTGTTTTCTCCACGCACCTTCAGTTTTGGGTGATTTGGTAGTGGAATCCGAACAGCCACGAAAACAGAGCAGCAATTTCTGGGTTTCGTCGCTAAGCGAGAGCTAGCGAGGGAACTCGTTGGGCTCGCCAGTGCTCGCCAGCCAGCCCTGTTCTGTCTGACTTGCTTCGCTACAGCGAGAGCTAGCGACGAGATGGCGAAGGTTTCCAGACTTGCTCACTAGGACTCGCTGGATGGCGAGTAAGCTTCTGTCTTACTTCGCCAGAGCTCGCCAAACGAGAACTAGCGAAGACAGCCAGATTTAATTGATTATTAATTAATGATGATAGTTGGTGTATAGGTTGTTAGCCTCATAGAGACACACGAATAATGATGTTAATTCTAGTTAAGTGTTATGTGATGGATGATGGTGAATTGAATTGATCTCAATTATATGTATGTATAAAGGTGTTGGAATATATGATGAACAATGGATGATTATTGATGCTAATTGATAATGATGATGAATGTATATAAGTATGTTATGTGTTGATGAATAATTGATGGTGGAATTATGTATACATGAGGTTACATAATGGTGGTGAATAACATACGTCATATATATGTTCATGCATCATGATTGAGTCTATTGATGAAGCTTGGGCGTTTGACCCATAACGAATTGATGAAGCTTGGACGTTTGATCCATAACGCATAGGATTCTTGTATCCTATTTTGGTGAATGGTACCGCATGCATGTAGTCGTGTCTAGGGGACATGACATGAAGATGACATTAGATGCATTAGGAAGGTGAACCTTGCTTTTTGTTGATGTGATGATGATTTGGTATTTGAATGATTGTGTACTAATTGAATGTTCATATATCTTGTTGATTGTGAACGATGTAGTTGGAAATCATGAACGTAGATTGATTATATGTATATGCCTTATTGATGGATATGTATTGGTATTATATGCATGTTGGTTATGCGAATAGTGAATGAACACGTATATGTATGCATTGTATATGTTGGATTGGATTTTAATGTTAGTAGTTTACTTTCATTTATTTCAATGCCGATTATATGTACTAACTCTCTATTTCTTTTGTAATAGATTGTTGGGCGATTCAGATTCTCAGGCGTGAGGATTTTCTTTGCTTGCTTAGGAGGAGTACCCGACATTGTTGCCAAGTATTATGGGTGAGGAGATGTGTCTTACCATTAGTGTAGTACCCTTGTCCATTGCTCTGGAAGATTGTAACACTATGTTGGGGTTCTATCTTATTTGTTGGGTTTTGCCTTGTGTCGTCGTTAGACCTTGTTTTTATATGATGGTGTAAGGCTTATGCCAAGTATTTAATTGCCTATTTAATTGATGATGAGATATTGATAGGTGATTTATGTGGATGTTGACTTATTATTGTTGGAACTTAATGGATTTCTAGTTGTTGACTTATTTACGATTTTATTAATTGAATCATGACCTGTATGATGAAGTCTTATTATTACTTTCCGCTGCCATGTATGTGAAGCATGATATATGCTTGGCTTTTATGCTATGGTTAAATGTTGATTTTCACATGTAACGCTCTTCTTGTGTCTACATGAGTTTTATTTTATTTATTTGGTCGAATTTTTTGGGTAGATATAAGTAGGGAGTTACAGAGACTTCCTTGCTCTAAGTCACACAAGACAGAGAGACTTCCTTGCTCTAAGTCACACAAGACAGAGAGACTTCCTTTCTCTAATCACACAAGATAAGAGACTTCATTGCTCAAATCACAAAGATAAGAGACTTTTCCAAATTACTCACGCAGGAGTAAATACTAACTACTAAGCTTAAAACTATTACACAATAATAACTTCAGAGGCTTTAGCTAGTTTTCAAGTTCTCACTTAATTCTGAGAGATAAAATATATGAAGATCAGTTATCATCAATTTGTTTCTTTCACAAATATATATGACTGAGGAAAGATATTGAGACGTTGTAGAATCCTGTTGTAAATGGACAGCTGTTGATTCCTTATTGCTTGAGCTGTAACTTTTGAATTTACTCTAACCAGAGCTACGTTTTCTTCACAGTTAAGCTCACGTTTTACTGTTTGTCCAAATACAGTAATAAGGTACAACTAGCTCCTAAAGAGGATAAGATCACATCCTTTATGACCGTTGTAATTAGTTGTCCTTAAGAGATCATCAGGCTTAGTAAGACTTGGTGATGTAGCCTTTCTGATGACCATTGGAATTCACTTTGCTTCTGATGAACCTTGATATCTTGAAGTCTGGTTGGTCTTGAATATTTGGCCTCTGATAGTCCTTCGTAATTCAGCTTCTGAACGTCTTCATCTTCTGAATAACTCTTGACTAACACCAAATAGCTTCTGAACTCTTGTAGGCATCTGAATGTCTCTGAGTTTCTGAACTTCTCTTAAGCTTCTGAACTCTTGTAGACATCATGATCCCTTTTTATCTTCTGAACGCATTTAGCTTCTGACCACGTTTTAGCTTCTGAACTCTTTCAGAGTGTAATGTTCAGACTTTCATAAGGTTTCTTCAGAGCATAAATCAAGTGTGCTAATGTATATTCTTAAGATTTTCCTGCACACTTAATTTAAACATTAGTAATCTCAATTGTCCATTTAATACTTTGTTATCATCAAAACTAAGGGTGTGTACCACAACACATTTTGTTCCAACATGACCCACTGGAGGGAAGATCGACATTGAGGCCAGTCGATGTTTTGGTATACGGGTGGGTAGGAGGAAAACATGAATGTGTTGACTTGACTGGAGTTTCTCCACTTGTGGGATTGTCGAATGGAGATTTTACTGTAGGACAGGCGGCCCTCAAAGCTGCTTCAAACAAAGTGGCTAAACATGAGAGAGCATGTTCTAACAATCAACATGCATTTATACCATTTGCATTTGACACATTTGGTTTCCTAGCACCAGATGTTGTAAATATTTTGCAAACAATTCAAAGAGTCATGCATAGCAATGTAGTGTCTCCTAGGTCTGTAGATGTAGCATTTAAGAGAATTGGTTTTGCCATCCAAAAAAGGTTAGCGGTGCAGCTTGTTGCGCGTTTGACTTCTATCAAAGTGTAATTATCTTATATATATAGCCGCCGAATTAAAGCATAAAAAAAATGATAATAATTTTCATTGCATTGTATGTTTTATAAATTACTTATTTTGATTGGATTTATTTTTATTTTTTCTTTTTTCAAAATAAACTCAATATATATTTTATGTAATAACAATTGTAAAATATCACCCCGTTCTGATTATTGGTAGACTAATCCAATGTAAAAAAAGTCATAAAAAGGAAAATTTTGTTTGAAGTGTTAGTCCACCAATAATTACAACGAGTGAGATTGATATGGTTTTTTTTTTTTTTTTTTTATGTTTTTGGTATTGTGGAATTTTTAAAAACGGTTCATGCAATCATCTCTTTTGTACTACATGCATATCCAAGTATGTGAAAGTTCAAAGACAAGAAAACATAGTCAAAGTGAATTGTCCTGATCCAGAATATTCTGTTGAACTCAAACCAGAGCATTTGCAATCTCTTTTACCTACAAAAATCATTGTTGATTGGGAATCTGCAATATATGACTCTTCTATTCCTTTGAATCAAAAAATCTACTCCCCTTACAATAATTGTTCCGTTTTGTTGGTGAATGATGGTGAAGAGAATGTTACAAGTTGTCAATGCCCTTCTTGTCGTATGCTATTCTGTGCGCAATGTAAAGTTCCATGGCACGCAGATATGAGTTGCCGGGAATTTCAGAAGTTAAATAAGATTTCTGATGATCAACAACAGTTGGATATGGAATTTTTGGAGTTGGCTAAAAGAAAAGGATAGAACATCGCGACACGACACGGATACGGATACCGCGACACTACTAATGTAAAAAGTATAGAATATCGACACCACTACATATTTATAAAAGATATAAATTGAGAATCTAAATATATACATGTAAATATAAGTCGAGGAAGTTATTTCTTAAAAAAAAAATTTAAAATAAGATATGATAGTATTTTACCTTTATTTATCCATCTATTATCGAAAAAGCTAAATATATTATAATCAAAATGTAATATTTTTAATCACTTTAAAAAAAGCAGACCATTTCGGGAGTTTAATAAAATAGTATGACCAAAAGTGAAAGTAAACTAATAATATAATATATAAAAAAAATTATAAAAATTTAGTGGAGATCATGACCTCTGCTGGTCTCCCTACAACCATAAGAATAACATAAAAACGGTCTGTAACATTAATCACAAATGCATGAAGAGAGACCATAAAGCATAAGATTGGGAAAAATACGTTTAAAATCATAAGAAGAAAAAAGAGTATTACCAATAGTATTATGTAGAAAGTAAATTTTTCTGGGAAATTATTTTCACTGGGAGAATGGTCGTGATAGTTTCTTAAGTATTTCTCCTTGATGTCAATCCTATAAATTGTTAACATTAATCTTTTTTTTCCACGTTTTTGACAATACATTCCTTTAAGCCATCAACACATGACTAAAAAACTGCAATTTTACACGAATCAAATGTATAATAAATTAGGCTATAGTTAAGCCATCAACACATCCCAGTTGGAGTAGTTAGATTATAATAAATGCACGTCTTTTTAGAATTAGTGACATCATTTTAATATTTATACACTAAAACTATAGTACTTGTAATCTCCATTTTTTATAGGAAATGGAGAGAATCTCTGCTCCCTAAGCTCATCTGTACAACCTAGCAGTGCGCTTTACACTGAAACCAGTGGCGGAGCCAGCAATACTATTAAGCTTGGGCACCATTTTAAATACACAAATGTTTATTGGTTTATTAAGGTTTTCGGATCGGGGTTTAACCGGATCGGACCATTTTTAACTAATAATATATATGGTTAAATATGTTTTTGGTCCCTATAGTTTCGCAGAATTTCGTTTTTAGTCCCTGAAGATTTTTTTCACACTTTTTAGTCCCTGAAGTTTTTCCTGTCAGTGGTTTTAGTCCCTGCTTTTAATGAAACTCTTGTATACTTTCAAATTTTTGAATGATTTTTTGTTATTTATGTTTATAAAATTATAAGAACATCTCCGATAAAAATTTAGAATTTTTTAACATAAGATGAATTATTTATGAATTTTTATGTGCAAAAAACTAAAAAATTCATATTTAATTCATCTCTTGTTAAAAAATTTAAATTTTTGTATGAGAGATTCATATAATGTAATAAACATGACCGCGGAAAAAAATTTAAAATTTCGAATGATATGCACGAGTTGAATGAAAAGTAGGGACTAAAAATACTGACTGGAAAAACTTCAGGGACTAAAAAGTGTGAAAAAATCTTCAGGGACTAAAAACGAAATTCTGCGAAACTATAGCGACCAAAAACATATTTAACCCTAATATATATTCTTTACATACTAAAATTATAATAAAAGTAATTAGTTTTAAAGATTTAATCTAAATATTTGATTCATAATAACTACATAAGTAAAAGTCATAAACTCTCCACAATCCTACATATGAAAGAAAATAGAATTACAACATATTTTTACCATATATAAAAATGAAACAAAGTGGATATTTTTAGTTTCTTTATAAAGAAAACAAAGAAATATATATATTTTGGAATTTTTGATATTTTTTATGTTTAAAATAATGTATATAAATAAATAAAATAAAATGAAACAAAAAAACAAATGGGGGCCTACAGTTAATC
The DNA here is from genome assembly GCA_951799995.1 of Trifolium subterraneum. Taxonomy (NCBI): domain Eukaryota; kingdom Viridiplantae; phylum Streptophyta; class Magnoliopsida; order Fabales; family Fabaceae; genus Trifolium; species Trifolium subterraneum. The sequence continues at coordinate 33,499,232 of OX637468.1, forward strand.
AACCCAACACCAAACCAACGCACCGACAGATACATTATGTTCTAAAAACGGCTTAAGGAATATTAGTATTAAATCAAACGCGTACTATTCATCGTCTTCAACCTTCCGCCTGCAAAGTCTCAAAACCTCAAAAATGGTTTTTTTTTTCCATTCTTGCATCAAATTAGACATGTAAATATACCTATTTGCTCAGAATTTCATGAGGATTATGAATATACACTTAACTTTTATTAATTCTTATTCAAACATTCAAATTTTTAGATTAAAATAAGCATCCTAAAAAAAATTTTACGCCGAGCCTGGGCACGTGCCCAGACCTGCTGGGCGGTAGATTCGCCCCTGACTGATACCACTGGTTATTACATATTCACTCCTTCCCAAAATATAAATAAAAGTTGGTCAATAAAAGTGAATGTATTTGGTCTAAATTTTGAACCAAATACATCAAGTTTCTTACTCACTTTTACTTATATTTTGGGACGGACGAAGTAGTTTATTGCTTCTTCTTTTTGTATTGCAATAGTTCAATTTACATAGTGAATAGAATATCAAAACAAAATACAAATTTACAAAACTAACCTTATGGGCTTAGGTTGGTATGTATGGATGTAATTGGCTTTTAGATAAATATATAGTGGGAGTAGACATGTTAACTTACTCTCCCACATATTTTTAGGTGGAAGTAGGTTAACAATCCCATACATATATATATATATATATATATATATATATATATGGAGAAAAAAAATGCACCGATAAGCCACTAGGTTTGGTTTAGTGGTGATGGACTTGTGTAGTATGCATGAGGTCTTAGGTTCGATCCTCGTTGCCAACATTGTAAACAAAAAAAATGCACCGACAGTGTAAAAATAATTTTACACTGTCAACCAATCACAACCATGTTTTCCGCCACATCACTCCACTTAGCCACACTTTCTTGATATGACATGGAACAATGAACCATTTTTATTCGTTGTTAGTGTAAAAAATTAAGTTACACTGGCGGTGCATGTCTTTTAAATTCATATATATTCTTATGTTAAAGTGAGAGGATATTATAAATAAAGAAAAGGTGTGTGTATATATATACCTTTTTTTTGTGATAATATTATACCTATTTCTTATTAAAAATTTACATTAACAAAAAGCAATAAAGTCAATTTAAAAATTATTGCAAAAGAAACAAAGTTAAAATAAATCAAATCTTTTTTTAATTAAATATTTCATTTTATTCCATTATAATTTTTTTTGGTCAAAAGTAATTAAATTAATAGAATATATCCTACTCATTATTTAATTATTTGTCATACTATTTTTTTTTATAATATAATTTTTCATACTACTATTTTAGTCAATGCATTTCGTTTTTATTATATATAAACAGTTTTTTTTAAAGTTATTATGTATATAAAGATATGTATTAAATATAAATATATATATTTTGTTGACCTTGAATAAATGTTATTGACCCAAAAATAAAAGTTTTGTTGACCCTGGTAAAAAGCGTAATACATTAACATCGCTTGTGTCTTTAAATATCCTATCTTAAGAAGTTAATTGCTATTCAACCTATCAAGAAAAATGGCAATGCGCATCAATCTTCTCTTTTTTATCATTGCAATTATTTGTCTTACTTCGATGACATTTGCTGATAATAAACTAGTTCTTTAACTAACTTCATTGTATTTTCAATTAAATGTCTTGCAATAGTAGAATTTAAGAGTGGTGTTTTAAATACCTTTTTCTTTTGTGTTTTAGAAATCTTTATTTTATGAAATTTGTCTAATAGGTTTGAAATGAAAATATATTGTAATTTGATGATATTTTTAATGGTGTCTAATTGATTGTAGCAGAAATAGATATCACTAAAGATTGCCTTCCTGCAAACTATTGTCCAAAAGATTCAGTTCGTTGCTCTGCTGACTGTAAAGCACAGGGCTACCATTTTGGTGGCAGTTGTTATAATGGCATGGCTTTATGTTGTTGCAATGTGAATTAGGTTTGATAATGCCGCTTTTTGAAATGTTTGTAGATGTATCTACACAAACAAAATCTTCTATATTTTCATAAAAATAATTTGAGAAATCAATATTGTTATTTCAATTAAAAATAATACTACCATGAGTTGTTTTATTTTTAATGAAGCGTTACATTTTATTATTATTATTATTATTATTATTATTATTATTATTATTATATTAGCGGCCGTCTATGAAATCTATATTTTTTATTCTGCTAATTTATGTCGAAGATTATTCTAAATTTTAGTTAAATCAATTTTTTCATGAATAGTTGGATTTTGAAAAACAACAAAATAAGTCACATACAAATGTTAAATTGAAAAGGCGGACATCTTATCCGACAAAATTTCTTGCATTATTAACCGAGACGGACTCTGTGGTTGTGTGACCCGATAACACGAAAAAAAATGAAAAAAATAATCATAGATTCAACTTTATCATAAACAACTCAAAGTGAATAGTAGAATAATAATTTGGTACCATGAATGAAAGTTTATATGCACCAAAAAAATTAAAGAAAACATTAAAAAAATCTAACAAAATACTATATTACTAAATCATGGAAAAGATTTAAAGCGGCTCCTCCCTACTCATATTCGTATTCTATTGTATATTGTCTTCTTCTGACCACTAATACTGTACGTAAATTTTTTTTGAGTGCAACTCACAAAAGTGGGGTGTACGGATCAATAATGTTGTTGACACATTTTAACTCTCATAGATATGTCTCATATTGTCGAAGGAAAATATAAATAAAGAAAAAATAATTTTTTGGGACATTTGTCTGACACGTAATGTACGAGTGTCTTACATGTGCCACCAATCAAAGAAGTGTTCAACTAAAGGAAAAATTGTATTTTTTTGGATACCTGTCTAAGCTATCCGACACGTGTCGGACACTACGACATACCTCATCATAGAAGTGTCCGTACTTCATAGGTCCTAATTCTAGTAACATACAAACAAAACATTATACATATCTCATATATACATTGAAACACTCGGGGAGCCATAAAATTTATAAAGTCCGGCAAAAACTCGGTTTTAAACAAAAATCTCAATTTTGTACTGAATTTTTTTTTAGTTTTGCCCTAAACTAACCTTAAAAAATTTTAATTTTGTCTTAAACTAACCCCTAAAATACTAAATTTTTTGACCAGAGTCTGGGCAAGTGCCCAGACTGGCCAGGCAGTGGATCCGCCACATCAATTTATTTAGTATTCTCTGAAATGATTTGATTGTTAAACGCACAATTTAAACATTTTTATAAGTTCTTTGTCAAATAGTTTTTGTTCAAATAAGATAATATGTTTTATAAGAAAGCATAATGATTACGATTTTTTTTCCCTATGGTTTGATTATCAAGAGTCTCTGTGTTAAAATGGCTAGTCGGGATGTCTGTGTTGGAATGGCTAGTCAGGATGTCTGTGTTAATGGCCATAAGCGAACGATAGAGGTGAGATTACCTCTAGTTATAAATTCATATTCAGATCATTTTTTTTTTTTTTTTGACACTTCAGATAGTTTGCAAGAGCTCAAGATTCTCTATTTTATGACTTGTGGACATTATTCTAGATACCCCTTAAATTATTGAACAACATGTTCTACAAACACTTCAGTTATATTTATGCTTCTAATTTTTGTGTGCCTAACGACCTAATTTAGTATGTAATTCTTGTTCTTTTTAAAAAATTTGGAGAATAATTATATTTGCACATAAAATATTATGGTAATATGAATATATTAATGGTTTTTATCCAAATTATGGTCACTCTTTATGCATGCCTTGTCCACATAGTGAATGAAGATGTATTTCATTGAAACTAAAAAATATAGTGATTCTCTATTTGAAGAAAATTCTAAATAGATAATATGTATTTTATTTCAAAATTCAAGTTTTTGGTCCCTATTTTCAGACATTCTTGCAATTTGGTTATAATACAGTTTGACTCGCAAATAGTGATTTTTGAACTTAAAAGTGGTGATTTTGTTCCAAAAATGATAATTTTGTTGGTAATTTTTTACTAATCAGAGCCTATGTCGACGACGATATCCATCCCTGTGTCACTGTGTGAATGTAATGGTTGGTGCAAGTGATGAGAAAATTGGCAATGAGTGCCCATGGGTGAGGGTTTTACACTGTCCAAATCCACACCCAAAACATCCACCCAAACCCAAACGCAAAGGTTGTTCGGGAGACAAATCAAAACTCACACTCATTGGACTCGGGTTTTTCCACTCAAACTCAATCCCGCAGGAAAACAAGTGTACCGCAGTTAAAAAATTCTAGTCAATCGGTACACTTGAGAAAAAGTGTACCGCAGTGCATTTATCAATCGGTACACTTGATAAAAAAGTGTACCGCAATGCAAAACGCGCGGTATACTTTTTACCAAGTGTACCGCAATGCAAAATTGAATTCCGGTACACTTTTTCAAAGTGTACCGCTAGCAATGTATATTGCGGTACACTTGAAAAAGTGTACCGGAATGAAAAAAATCACCTACTCTCTGTTTTCCGAAAATTTTCTGCTCGGTACACTTTTTGAAAGAATGATGAAAATGAAATATTTTTTACAGTTTTACCTTTTATACAAGGGCAAATTTGTCATTTCAATATTAAGTGTAGGGGTATAGAGAAGTTTGTAGGGGTAGAAAATTTTTTTTTCCATAATTAATTAATTACCTATCCAAATTCGGCCCAAATTCTTTTTTATAAAATGCAAAATGTAGAGACTTATAATGGTGTTAAATAGAAGCGAGGAGTTTGATAATACAGCTGAGGATAGTAACTAGTAAAAAATTAGAGGGGTATTTAAAGGAGGTAAGGGTAATTTACCTATGTTTAAACAAGATTTGTTTGGTAACATAAATTTTATTTTATCATGAATTTATATATTTTATTTTATAATTAATTTATATCTTATTTTATTGGTTTATAGTTTACTGCTTTTTAGATGTTATTTTAAGTATCGTTTTAACTTATGCTCCCTCCGTTTTTTAAGTGTCCATTATCGTCGAATTTAGCGTTTCTATTTAACTGTCCGTTTGGTATTTTAAGGGTACGATTTGTCGATTATACCCATTGTTAATTACTCTTATCTTTCTCAATAAAACTAACTAATGCTATATATTTGGAAAACTAAAGTTTTTTATATTTTTTTATTTTTTTTGGGACATAACATATTAAATTTTGTTGTTTTTGTTGGTACATAATATATTAAATTTATTGGAAAGAGAAAGTGTATGCAAAAAATAGAAATTTATTGGTGGATTAAAATTATGGTATAATAGGAAGATAATGTGCAAAAATAGACTTTCTTAATTTGATATTACTATTCAAACGGACACTTAAAAAGAAACGGATGAAGTAGTTTATATTATGTTTTATTTTTATATTTTTACCCTTATCATTTTAACTAAAACTAATTTTTATCTTTTTATTAATATAATTTAAAATAAAATAGTCATGGTTTAAATACCAAAAAACAAAATACCATGTTTTATGTTCTCTAAAGGTATCAAAGGATATGATTGGAGGGTCCGAAGTTCAAACTTCATTCTTCACTTCTCCACAGTTATAGTGTATAGCCACTAAGCTACAAGATAGCAAAAAAATATCAAAGCAATCTCCCTCTCTCCTTTATATATATATATATATATATATATATATTGTTAAATAGTTTATTGACTAAAATTTCACTTTATAAGGCGAATACATGTGAATACCAAAATTCGAACTCCAATCACCGCAGGTGATTAAAAACTGAAAAAAATAATGATGAGAAACAAGATTGAGAGAGAGATGGATAGATAGGTTAAGAGAAGTGTTGATTAAGAAGATCTAAGCTCACTGGATGCACTCTACCTCAAATTCAAGATTTGTTCAAAGAGAATCAACTTTTTTTAATCTATGTGAAAGTTATAGGATTTTGAATAAAGTGAGAAGAGAAAGAATAAACACTTTTGAATGATTCTATATGATTGATGCCTGCTTTTTTACTAGCTACAATTATTTCAGTGTATTCGGAAGTACGATATATTAGCCTTCATACACACGGCCGGAACAATGCTACAACTACAAGCTTCTGTCAGTTTTCAGAATCAATAATTTTCTGCAAAGATTGGTTGATGAAAGAAGCAACAATCAGATTTCAGAATCAAGAACTTGACACTAATTTCTGCAAAGCTGCTGCATGATTATAAAGGAAAAGTGTTGGTAGTTAATAACAATGTAGCAATTGCAATTGGTAACAATTATAAGTTACAAGCACATTACCTGAAAATACCATAGCTCAAATATCAGCAATGCCAACAAAAACTAAACAATATATGAACCATATATAGTTTGAGAAATAAACGGGAAAAACTATATAAATAGGCTAACGATTTTAGAACTAAACAATATATGAATCAAAGATTTTGAGAACAGTCTAACACAGACTATAAGCTAGCTAGATATGATTAAGAAAGAAGTTATTTAGTTAGAAGGCAAAGAGGGGTAACTGATTTACAAATAATCAACTGAAGATAATACGGACTCCCTTAAAAAAAATAAGAACTTAGTACAATGTAAGAAATCTAAATCAACAGCATAAGCACGCTGGTTATCATTTTAACTGAAGAATTTAGGAAGGATAGTGCAGAATGATACCAGAGAAAGAAAGCATAGATTAATCCATCATGATCATTTCATACATAGCAAATTAACACACAACAAAGTTTGTTCGATATCCTTTCCAACTAAACAAAAGCTTCTTCCTCATAGGCGAGGTTCTATAAAAAATGTTTCCTTTAAGAGCGAAAAAAATGTAAGTTGTAAGCAAAATAGGAGGTAAGCTATTGGTTTACTGTTACAGACCAGAAATTCAATCACAGGAAAATGAGAAATGGTAAAATATCAACTGCTTCATTATATGATCAACAATGGAATGTTTACAGTAGGGGAAAATGGTTAGCCTAGCTGCCACTCATAACTAACAATTACAATTCTCCTGGATAACAAACAAAGGGTTAGCAGTCTTCTTTCTTCACAACACGTTACTCATCAATTCTAGAATGCTTCCTGTGTCCTCTTTTCCCCCTCCTTGAATATACATTCCAAAACCTGGGCCTACTAGCTTCGTTATGAATTAAAGGTTCATCTGTACCGTTCCTAACATTAACTATTTAATAGTATTGAAGGCCAAAAGTTAGTAAGAGGTCCAACAATTAAATTCCCAAAAACTCATCAAGAAATTACTCTATCAGGGTTATGAAGCACGGACACTCCTTAGATTAGGCGTGTCCCGGTGTCGGACACCAACATGACACCGATACTTATTATTACACTGAATTATGTCATTTTCTCAAATTATTATCAGTGTTGACGTGTTAGCGTCCGTGTCTTTTCTGATGTCCGTGCTTATAGGTTATAAGTGTCCAGCACAATAGACTATCCGAAAGCAGTTAAGTAAAACATCTTCTCAAAACATACATGGGAACAAGGTGTTCAAGCATGTGCGATGTTTAAGGCATAATGCACTCGCATAAAATACAGAACATTGACAAAACCCTTTGATATTTAACCCTGACTCTACCATATCGATATCAGCTGGCCAAAAATTACCGATAACAACAATTTAAGACAAAATTAAGTGCTATTTTAGACCTGATATGACTATGGCATAAGGATAACTGCGAAGTGTTGTAGCTTCAAATTCACTATTGAAGTCTGAGAGGTCTTCACAATTGTATCACAACCATTATTAAGCTTGCATTTTGAAACAATATCAATTACAACAAACCAACATTTGTCCAAATATAACCAAAGGAAACAAGTTAGCTAAACTTTCTACAATCATATTCTGTTCCGAACATGTATTCAAATCAAATGATGAATAAGAATAACATTAGTAAGGCTAAAATACCTGAAAAATCTAATCATCGCATGCCATTTTTGTGGGTGGTGTATGCAAGTTTGAGTTTTTCCTCATACAGCTTTAATAGATAAGAAGACTCCTCCTTATAACGTTTTAAATACGCATCACGAAACAACTTCTCAGACACTACAAATGGATAAGTTAAGCTTGCATTCTCCTTGTGCAGACCTTTCTCCTGCAGAAATTGCACAACGAGGGCCCTTGGAGTGATTCTTTTTTCCAAACTTAACGACAAAATATGCGGTGTTTTAGCAATGGCGCGAGCATCCCAACCCAATTGATTGACCCAAAAATCCATCACTAAATTAATTTTATTAATAGATACCGACATACAATGAGGCTGTTTTTTAAATGCTTCTTTTACATCTTCATCAGACCAACCCCATTTCTTATATAAATCAACTTTCTCTTTCCATGCTACTTTGTTTTCTCTAGCAAGCAATGCTATAACAAAAGTTGTTTTTGAAGTAGTAAATCCTGAATTCTTTAATTCCTCCACCATCTCCAGCATTTCATTTGTCTGAAATAACCGAGTAGTGCTCCGAAGCTCGAGCAATCTTACCATAGTTGAGTCCTTCACTCCAATATCAACCAATATTTTGATGTTATATGACACAAGATGAGAACTAAGTACATATGGTTTATGAATTACAAGATGAATAGTGTCATTATCTGATTGCATGAATCTATACAACAATTCATAGGTTGGGATTATATGATTCTCCAAACTTGGAGACAGGACCATAGGATTCTTACAAACAAGGTTAACAATGTCAGATTTAGAAGCGCCTTTGGAGAGTAAAAATTGAAACTTTGGGATGACCCTTAAGGAGAGGTTGCATGAAAGTAACCATGGTGCCTTGGTAATGATAGAAGGTAATTGGGTTTCTGAGAAACCATTGTTTCTAAAGAAGTTGAGAACTAAATCAGGGTTTTGAGCAGTTTTGAAACGAATATCGTAAGTGGAGCAGAGTTTGGAAGCAAATTTTGGTGTGAAGTTAAAAGTCTTGATGAGGTAGGAGACTGCAAATGAGGTTGTTGAATCAGAAGTGTTGTTGTTGGAAAAATGCAGAGAACAAGATGGAGATGGAGAGTGATGGATGATAAGAGGGAAAGTTAAGTGGTTTTTGAGATATAGATAAGGTGTTGGTGTATTGAACATTTGAAAAGTTTTTGATTTGATTTGAAGTGGAAAAAATGGAGAAAAGAATAAATATGAAGATGAAGATGAAAAGTGTTGGTGTATCATCATCAGCTTCTCTGGTGGTGTGTTTTGAAACAGCTAGGTGGGTGGATGATTGTTGTTTTGAAACCTTGAAGGAATGGCAGTGAGTGGATGGATGGATTCATTGATTTTGTGGTGGTGCTTTGCTTTGTGTATTTACTTATTTTATTTTATTCTTTTACCATGACATTATTACCAAGTTTGCACTTTTAACAATGACTAATCTTCATGGGATAACTTATCCGGAACACAATATTTCATACACATGAGGACATATAATTCTTTAGTGTTTTTAGCTTCAACTAGTTTGCACAACAAAAAAAACACCAAAATGAAATTCGTTATATAGTCTCCTATAGTGACAAATTGTAATAAGTTTAATTCTTCCCTTTATAGTATAGAAATGAAACTAGGTGAAAATTGGACAAAGCTAGAATGTTTGAAGATTTTTCTGCACAATTTCACAAGTCTAGCCCCTGCGTAGGGAATTGATTTTTTTGGTTGGCATTAACCATTTGATTTTTAGAGGAAGATGTTCCCTAATTGAAAGTTTCAACATGTTTTTCAAATCAAAAGGAAAATGATTATCCGTTAGATGGAGTCATCCCTAAATGAGAAATCACTCTTAAGAAGAAAGAGCTACCAACAAAATGAAGTCATCTCTTAATTCTCTTACAAGAATTTCTTTATATTTTATTAATGAATTTCTATATTTTCTCTTTAAAAATGTTCACTCTGATTTGGATCGATTGTTATTTATATTATAAAGTCACAATTTTAGCATAATTGCTATAATATTTGCAAATCAAATGCTCATGTCTTTGTGTATTTCTTTTCTACTTGGTATTGGTTATTGTCTCTCACTACTCACCCTTTATCTTATAATTCGAAAGTGCAGTGACGATATACTCCTATGTAACTGGATTTACTGTAGTAATAAAAGCACGCGATTACATGCTGTAATCGATCTCGGACGTTAATTTTACACGGAACGATTTAGATTATACATGCACTAAAATAATTCTGACCATTGATTAAAATCGAACGACTGATGATCTAACTGCGTTGACGGAGTTACAACATGAAATAACAAAATCAAATTTGAGAATCTAAGAACTTGACACTAATTCCTGCAAAGGGGCTGCATGATTATAAAGGAAAAATGGGTGGTAGTTGATAACAATGTAGCAAATGCAATTTTTTAACTTTTCACTTTCATTGACTTTTTGACTTTGATTGACTTTGATTTATATGATAAACAACACTTTCATGTGAGAGTGAGTGAGACCCAGACATGTCAAAATGGTGTCTATGCCGCCATAATGTTGTTTTAGGGTTCATCACAACAAAATCAACAATCCCTAAATTCAACCCCTTTTCATTCCCAATTTCACTCAGATTCTTCACAACATCAGAATCAGACACAACTCCATTCGCTGTATCATACCTCATCAACAATTTTGGTTCAAATGATTTGATTAAGTCATTGGAGGAAGTTAAGGGTTTAGGGTTTAATCCTTCAAAGACTAATTTTGGGATTGCTTTGTTGGCCAAGAAAGGTATGAGTAAAAAACTATGGGATGAGAAAGTTGATACCTTTAAGAAATGGGGATGGTCTGATGAAGCTGTTTTTCAAGCATTTAGGTCATATCCTAATTTGATGTTGGTTTCAATTGATAAGGTTAATTTGGTGATGAGTTTTTGGGTCAATCAATTGGGTTGGAATTCCTTGGCACTTACTAAACGTCCACATATGTTTGGTTTTAGTTTACATAAAAGGATCATTCCAAGGGCATTCCAAGGGCCTCAGTTTTGCAATTTTTTTTATGAAAGGTTTGCGAGAAAAGAATGCAAGCTTAGTTACACCGTTTATTTATACTAAGAAATTGTTCTTGAGCAAGTTTGTTTTCAGCTTTAAGGAGGAGTCTGATTATCTATTAAAGCTATATGAGGACAAAATGAAACTTGCATACTCAGAGGAAAACAATGGCATGCCACTGACTAAATAGGTGACTTCATAATCTTATGTAACCTTAGCTTGTTAGGTCTTCAAATTTAAGTGTTTATTCTTTCTATGCTAAGATAGAGGATGGTCTAGCTGACTTGTTTTATTTGCTAATTTGGACCGGAGCACCAAAGTTGGGCAGAATACCTTATGATTTATCTTATGTGTTATATCTATGTAGTAGATATAGAAAAGTTCTAATGGTCAGGTATGTTTTCTTATGGTGTTAGTACTCTTTCCATGTTTGTTCAATCAAGAATCCATAGTAGTATAAACAAACTATGTAGGCAGGTTTACCCAATTTAATGATTGAAACTTTAAGGTTGAAATTATTAAGTTATTTGCCTAGCTGTTTTTGCTTTACGTCTCTACACATTATCCTTTTAAGCAAACTTCTAATTTTTGAATATTTTTCTATTACTCATACAATGTCATTAAACAGTTTTGTGGCCTTTTTAATTTTGACCAGTCATGATTCACTGTGTTGTTTGTGCTTTATATTTTGGAGAATATGTAGTTACCCTTTAGATAGTTGCTAAAGTGGATCTTCTCTTTATGATCTTCTCCCTTTTATGTAGGAGATGAATAGTATTGTCATCATCTACTTTCATCCCCCAACCATTATTAGTTGATTACCGGCTTCATACAATCATAGTTCTGGTAATGTGTTGTGAGAATGAAAGGGATATATATATCTTGGAAGGCTTTTTCAGATTTATGATGCCTTTGTCTGATGTTTGATCGAAGGGTAATGAGTTAGTAATGTCTTTGTCAGCAGTTGAGGTAAATTCGACCCAACCTGATGCAACTTAAACCGAATAATTTTGATTAGTTTGATAATAGATTTGGTCAAATTCAACTTAAACTTAACCCAAACACTCCTAGAGTATGAGATGGAACGATATACGGTGGATGGTAATTAAACATTATAAGTGGACTACATAACTGTAATGTAGAAACATGTTTTATGAGTCACAAAAAGGGGTAAGAAGCTATAGTATAATTTGGTTCTTGGAACAGGTAGAGTTTGAAAAGCGGTGTCATCAACAGTCATGACCGGCACATATGAAGTAGGATTTTAAGACTCTAGGTTTAAAATTACGCAACATATGATTGGGAGACTCCAAAGTCAATGATCCATATAGGTGAGAGTATACATGAGAGAATTGCTTCTGTCAAGAGAGTGCATTTCCAATACCAACATTTGTTCATTAAATTGATTGGGAAAACTTTTAGATGATCTTGAATCTCCTTTTGCAAGTTGAATGAATGCCTTTGATCGTGAAACAGAATTATTGATATTTTTGAGTTGTTTACTTCTCATGTTTCCAACTCCTTTTCATATTTTCCCAAGTTTTAAAATTTTATTTACTACTCAGCATACAAATTACTGATTTTGTATGCAGTCGCTGCAGTTGGATCAATACCTACTGTTGAATGTATTGAACATTCCAACTCATTTCTCCTAAAAAATTAAAAACCAGGCATTCACGATCCAAGATTATGTGGTGATGGATTAGAGGATTGTGATGGAAACTCAACTGAGCACTAATTAAGTCCTTTTAAGTTTTTTACTTGTTGCACTGAGTTATCCTCTGTTACAAAAATTTGTTGCACCGTTACTCTTCTAGTTATCTTGTTGCACTGTAGCTGTTAACGTTGACTTCCACCATGGTGAAAATTTTGATGAAAAAGGAACATATATTGGAGGAGATTAACTGGAAGGGTAACGGTGTAACAAATTAGAAACTTAAAAGACTTATTTGTTACTTAAAAAACTTAAAGACTTAACTGTTATAAAGGTGAAACTTAAATGACCTTTGAATTCATTTTGCCCTCTTTTTAAGCATCTAGAAAGTTGATAACAATGTAGTCAGGTTCGCGATCCTACGTAGAATCGGTAGGCTGGTTGAGAATCGTAAGATCGGGATCGTAGCTCGATTCGTAAGATCCTACTTAAGCGTAAAATTGTAACTTCACATATATACATATACACAAACACAAAAAAATATAATACATGAACAAAATAAACTTAATTAATTAATATTTCATAGAATCATTCCAAATGTTCATAGATTCATAACAGATGGGTTAGAAGAAGCAATAAAACAAAATGAAAACTGAGGGTTGAAACTTGAGAGTGAAAGAGACGAGTTCATAAGGTTTCCGTGAGGACAGAGGTTTGAGTGAAAGAGATGGTTGAAAGTGAGAAAGGAGCAAGAACAAACATACACTACCCGCCGGCGAGGTTCACGCCGGCGCCGTCTAGAGCTCAGGTCAAAAATCCTCTAGGATCGTAAGAACCTATGACCCGGTGCGAGAACCTGACTACAGACAAGTCAAAAAAGGAACCTCATGGGTTCTAAGCTCGTTTGGCCTTCTCGAGCTCGTAGGATCGCAAGAACCTAAGATCCGGTGCGAGAACCTGACTACATTGGTTGATAATGATATTAGCTTGAAGTTATTTTTTTAAGGAAAATACAAGTTTTAAGTTGTATTTTTTAAGGAAAAAAAAACACCAAAATGAAATTCATTATATAGTCTCCTATAGTGACAAATTGTAATAAGTTTAATTCTTCCCTTTATAGTATAGAAATGAAACTAGGTGAAAATTGGACAAAGCTAGAATGTTTGAAGATTTTTCTGCACAATTTCACAAGTCTAGCCCCTGCGTAGGGAATTGATTTTTTTGGTTGGCATTAACCATTTGATTTTTAGAGGAAGATGTTCCCTAATTGAAAGTTTCAACATGTTTTTCAAATCAAAAGGAAAATGATTATCCGTTAGATGGAGTCATCCCTAAATGAGAAATCACTCTTAAGAAGAAAGAGCTACCAACAAAATGAAGTCATCTCTTAATTCTCTTACAAGGATTTCTTTATGTTTTATTAATGAATTTCTATATTTTCTCTTTAAAAATGTTCACTCTGATTTGGATTGATTGTTATTTATATTACAAAGTCACAATTTTAGCAGAATTGCTATAATATTTGCAAATCAAATGCTCGTGTCTTTGTGTATTTCTTTTCTACTTGGTAGTGGTTATTGTCTCTCACTAAGTCTTTGTAACTCACCCTTTATCTTATATATTCGAAAGTGCAATAGCGATATACAGAGGAAAAGATTGGGAAGGAGGAATTTTATGATGCATCAGTCTCCAGACCAACAAAGATCGGGAAGGAGGAATAGAGATATTCCAAAGAAGCTTAGTTCAATGGAGATGCTGACCAGTAGGAGATTGTTGAGTATAAGCATCCTTGAGAGACAAGGAACCTAAATAGGTGACTTCATGATCTTATATAACCTTAGCTTGTTAGTTCCTAAAATTTAAGTATTTATTCTTTCTATGCTAAGATAGAGGATGGTTTAGCTGTCTTGTTTTATTTGCTAATTTGGACCAGAATACCAGAGATGGGCAGAATAATAACCTTATGATTATATCTATCTACTAGAAATAGAAAAGCTCAAATGGTCTTGCATTTATATTGTTAGGGTATATTTTCTCATGGTGTTAGTACTCCTTCCCTGCTTGTTCAATCAAGAATCCATAGTAGTAAATTCTTGTGTGCAGCCAAATGGAAGTGAAAAGAGTTTTTGTATTATATGCAGTATCAACCAAAATTGCATTTTCCAAAAGAATCCATATAGTAGTATAAACAAACTATGTAGGAAGGTCTACTCAATTTAATGATTGAAACTTTAAGCTTGAAATTATCAAGTACTTTGGCTAGCTGCTTTTCTGTTAGTTCTCTAAACATTATCTTTTTAAGTGAACTTTTCAATTTTAGGGATTTTTCTATTACTCGTACAATGTTACTAAACAGTTTTGCGGCTTTTTTGAATTTTGACCAACCATAGTTCACTATGTTCTTTCATATTATATTTTGGAGAATATTTATCCACTCTTGTGAAAGTGGACCCCTCTCCCTTTATGACACAAGATGGGAACTAAATAAATATGGTTTGTGAATTACAAGATCAATAGTTTCCTTGTCTGTTTGCATGAATCTGTAAAGCAATTCATAGGTTGGGACTATGATGCACCGGTACTCCGTATGAGGAAAAGTACCGGTACCAGGTACGTACCCGTACCAGTACCGGGTACATATCCGTACCTTAATTTATGCTCATACACATGTATTAGTTTTTGTAAAAATGCCGTACCCCGTACGGGTACCCGATACCGTACCCGCACCTAGGCAACGCAGGGTTGGGACTATTTGATTCTCCAAGCTTGGAGACAGGACCACAGGGTTCTTACTGACAAGATTAACAATGTCAGATTTAGAAGCACCTTTGGAGAGAAAAAAATTGAAACTTAGGCAACACCCTTAAGGAGAGGTTGCAGGAAGTAGTCGTGGTGCCTTTTTCGAATGATATAACGTAATTGGGTTTCTGAGAAACCATTGTTTCTAAAGAAGTTGAGAACTAAATCAGGGTTTTGGGCAGTCTTGAAACAAATATCGTAAGTGGAGCAGAGTTTGGAAGCAAATTTTGGGGAGAAGTTAAAAGTATTGATGAGGTAAGAGACTGCAAAAGAGGTTGAATCAGATGTGTTGGTGGAAAAATGCAGAGAACATGGTGATGGATAGTGATGGATGATAAGAGGGAAAGTTAAGTGGTTTTTGAGATAGAGAAAAGGTGGTGTATGATGATGTGTGGTGAACATTTGAAAAGATTTTGATTTGATCTGAAGTGGAAAATGAATATGAAGATGAAAAGGGTTGATGTACCATCATGAGCTTCTCTGTTTGCTTGGTTAAAGAGCTTTTAGTGTAATGCTCTTTTAATCTAGGTTCTGTTACTCTTGTTTTTAGAGGGGGTGATTAATTTAACTTTCTAGTTCTCATTGCTTTATCGTATAAGAATGTAAAATTTAGTCTAATCCTTTCATTTGTATCTTTTACTTTGTAATTAGTCAACTGATTTTTTAGTTGACTTACATCAATGGAGTCTCATCTCTTTCCATAAAAAGAGAAGATGAACTTCTTTTTAACCCTCCTTAAGATGGAAAATGAAATTTATTTTGTTTCTTCCTATGACCTTAGGACTTATGTGTAAAGTGGTCAAGTAAGTCCACTGTGTCCATTGATTAGTTAACCATATCGATTCTTAAAATCCATTTACTAAGTGCTTTCACAACTTAATAAATTTATATTTAACCCCTACACTATCATTTAATTTAACATATCTCAACAAGAAGATTTTTAACTCATGGTGAGTTTAACAAAGCATACAAACATAGAACTCAAGTTTTACATTACTACAATCAAAAGGGTAATAGAAATGAAAACCTAAGAGGCAATCACAATTTCAAGCAATCTTTCAACAACAATTGATCATCAGCGTAATGACTCCGAGCTTCATCTTTGCGGACAACAATGGAAATGAGATTTAGGGTTTATGATTATGAGAGATGAATAGTCACTCTCTTTTGAGCTAATGTTTAAGGATCCTTATATAGCAGCTCTCTTTGAAATTAGGTCAATTCTACTTGTGAATTCATAGCTCATTGTTGATCCTAGAATAGTACAATCTGCACTTGGGCAGAGATAGTTGCCATGTTCTTTCTTTAGAAATCTCTATTCTTATCCCTTCACGCCAGCTCAACAATTTGACCGACTCTTCGAAATTTCCTTAAGTCTCAACATCAATATGTGGTAATTAAGAAAATTGCAATAGAACTAATCTAACACATCGTGACACCAAGCACCACCAAAATTAACTCTGCACAAAAATACACAAGTGAAATCAACAAAACAGAACACCTAGTGTGTTTGACTCAATTACTTAATAATCTACTTTTATCGACTCAAATTACGACTAATCACTCAATTTGCATAATTCAAGCAGTAATTTAGATAACTCGCATAAATGAAGTTATCAACAAGCATTGTTGTTTTTTGTCTATGTAGAACTCTTGGTAAGCAAGCAATTATAGTGCACTTGATTCTGAAGTGAGACTATCTATTTTGATGTCTTAGTTAGTTCTTGATTCCGAACTTTTTTGACTTGAATTCAATTCCCTATACATTGGCTCTGATATGTTGATTCTCAACTATTGACTCTTTTAAGTCTGTATGATTTTGAGGTGACAATACTTGTAAGTCATTAGTTCTTTATTGTGAAGCATTATGACTTTGATTTGATCGCATGATTATGAAGTGATGTGTCTAAATGTTTGATTTTAGCTTTGTTTGAATCTGAAGTATGATTCTGAACTTTTGATATATGTTCTTGGTTAGGTTTTGATTGATCAAAAACTCTTTTTTTCTTCCAATATTCTTACCAACACTCAAAGAAAAATGATTAAATTACATGAAACATGAATAATAATTGATTAAGAATCGCAACATTGTCTTCAATTTTTTTTAGAATAACATTGTCTTCAATTTTAAATAAATAAATAAACATTTTAGTAATGCCAGAAACTATAAAAAGTTATATGAAGTTATTCAAAATAAAAATGGCAACATGGTCTCCACATTAGACAATCAAATTAAGTCCATGTGAGCTAAAATATTGTCACATAATCAAAGGTCAAAATCAGAAAAGGGACTAATTATTGATCTCCTCAAGGCATTTTCCAGAGGCAACAGATTTGGAATGTGCAGAGAATGTCATTCTCATTGTTGTTTACTTTTAGTGAGAACCATAACACAAATGGCTATGTTATAAATGTGCAGATACATGGAATATGCCCTGTGTTTTCCAGTGCGGAACGAGTCAATAGTTTAAAGGAAATTTCGTTGAATACGATCAAGAAGTTGCTGCATAATTAGTTAAGCATCACATCATTTCAACGTAAACCTTATCATAAAGTCATAGTTTGTCATAAATCTGATAGGAACTTGTGGGGGTATTATAGGGTGTCACTAGATGCATAAAAAACATGTTCAAGAGCAGATATCTTAAATTTTCAAAATTTTCCATAATGCCGTATCCGTATCACATCAAGTATCTTGACTGTAGGCTAAGGGTTACTAAAATTAAATGGCAAAGCCGCAACGGTGAGACTAAGTACCTGTCAAAATTCAGTGGAAGACTTGGAAGAAATAAATGTGAATTAGAGAGACCAACCAATGGTTGTTCTATTTCCACACTCTCTTCTTCAAAGAAACTTCTCTTATACCTATATAATACCATCATTTGTTACATAATGTATTGTATCTATAACTGAGAGTAATTAGAGAGAGCAATGAGAATTACATTAGTTTCATTCCTTCTCTGCTACTACTGCATATATCTCACTCATGCCCTTACCATATGTCTTGAGGATCAACAATCATTGTTGTTCTAATTAAAGAACAATCTCACATTTGATCCTGAATTTTCCACCAAACTAAAATTGTGGAATGAAAGTACTCCTTGCTGCAAGTTGAGTGATGTTACCTGTGACAATGAGGGGCATGATATTGGCCTCGACCTTGGTGAAGAATACGTCATTGGTGCGTTTAACAATTCAAGTAGTCTTTTTAGTCTCGTACATCTCCAGAAACTCAACTTGGCTTACAACAATTTCAATTCTTCCATTCCACCGGGATTTAGTAAGCTGGAGAAGTTGACATATCTGAACTTGTCGTGGGCTCTATTTGTAGGGAAGATTCCAATAGAGATTTCTCACCTTACTAAGTTGGTTAGTATTGATCTCTCATTTTTTCGTACACAACGGGACAAAAACTGAAACTTAAAAACCCAAATCTGTAAAAGCTTATCCAAAATCTCACCAATATTAGGCAACTGTATCTAGATGGTAAGTGTACCATCTCATGGACATGAATGGAGCAATGCTTTGTTGCTGTTACGTGACCTGCAAGAATTGAGCATGTCGTACTGTGATTTGTCAGGATCCCTTGATTCTATCCTGACAAGACTAGAGAATTTATCTGTCATTATTCTTGACGGGAACAACTTTTCATCCCCCATACCAGAAACATTTGCCAATTTTAAAAACCTGACTACCCTTAGTCTTGCACATTGTGGATCGACCGGTACATGTCCACAAAAGATCTTTCAAATTAGAACATCGTCAGTTATTGACTTATTGTTGAACAACGATCTCCATGGTACATTACCAGAATTTCCAATGAATGGATCTATCCAGATCTTTAGGGTAACACAAGTTTCTCCGGAGCAATTCCACACACCATCGACAACTTGAGGCACTTACCTGAATTAGATCTTTCTCACTGTAAATTTTATGGAACACTTCCCAATTCAATGTCAAACCTCACACACCTTACCTACAAATTTCATGGTTCCGTAGAATGTTCACTTTCACTAGCAAACAAGCCTTGGAAATGATTCAAATTGTGGACATTGCTTTCAACAATTTCAATGGAAAATTACCTGAAAAATATTTCACAACATGGGAAAAAATGATGCCCGACAAAGATGATGTATCAGACTTTATCCACACAGGGGAGACATTCTACTCATATTATCATACCAAGATAGTGTAGCAGTTTCCGATAAAGGTCAATAAATGGAGTTGGTTAAAATTCTAGCAATCTTCACAGCCATTGATTTCTCATCGAATCATTTCGAAGGACTAATACCAAAGGTGTTGATGGACTCCAAAGCAATCCATATTCTCAACTTTTCAAACAATGATCTCTCTGGTGAAATACCATCAAATATTCGGCAACTAAAACAGTTAAGAGTCATTGGACCTCTCAAATAATTCTATAGTTGGTGAAATTCCTGTGCAGATTGCAAGTTTGTCTGTCCTTTCTTGTTTGAACCTCTCGTTTAATCATTTGGTCGGGAAGATCCCAACAGGTACTCAAATTCAGTCATTTGAAGCATCATCATTTGAAGGAAATGATGGACTATATGGTCCTCCATTAACTGAAGAACTAGATGGTAAAAGACAAGACTTGCATCCACAACCAGCATGTGGAAGACTATTTTGTTCAATTGACCTGAGTTTTTTAAGTGTGGAATTGGCATTTGTAAATATCTAAGACAAAGTGAGGTTGTGAGAAGATATGGAAGTTGAAACTAGTTCATGCATTCATATGCAAATATCTACGAAACACTGACACAAACATGGACACTACACTAACACATCAACACCTGATAATAATTTGAGAAAATGAATTAGTTGAATATAAACATGTATCGATGCTACAAAGATTAATATACATTTCTAAATTGGAAGTACATAAGTTTATATAGAGTGAAGGTAAACCAAAAAAACTATTATAAGCTCTTAATCATCAAGAAAAGACAACTGGAAAGACAAAAACTCAGGTGCAATTATAGTGTATGTATGTAACACCATATTAAATTTTTTATTTTGCAACAGTGAAAATATTTGATGTTATGTCTAATTAAACAATTTATTGCCAAAGGAAATTTACAATCAACAATACTTTATACATAGCAAACTTATGTTATGTTCCAATCAGAAGGACTCCTGACATCTAATTTGCAACATCTGAAAAAAGATTTTGTTGCATAGGACCCAATTTTTTTTTGTCATATGCCATTTAATCACACACAAGCTTTTCCTTTATATGTGAGATTCTTGATAACATCATTTCTTTACAGACCGAACAAAATGTAAGTGCATGAATAAAAGAAAAGGTGAGCTATTGGGTTTACTACTTAATAATAGTACTAAAGGCCAAAACTTTGTAAGAGGTCAAGAGATTAACTTACCATTAACTGCATCCAGAAATTAACCTACCAGGTAATGTATGCCCACATGAGACGATGTAAGAAAGGAAGTGAGTAAAATATCACCAATACCTAGGATCAAGGTGTTCAACTATGTGTGTTGTTTAATGCATAATGTACTCAGCATAAAATATAGAGCATGGAAAAATGCCAACAGTTTATAAGAGAGAAAAAAAAAAAACGAAGATGTTTAAACCCAACACCAACATATCCATATCAGTTTGTTAAAATGTTAAAATAACAACCAAGATGCCAAAAATGTGACAAAATTAAGTGCTATTGCTACCTAAGACCTGGCCTAACAATGGCATAAAGCTGGCAATAATATCCTAACTATGTTGCAACCTTGGATGATACCTATCCTCTACAGCATGCTGCAAAGAATTGGGGGGTAGTCCACAACCACAATTGTAGCTTCAATATTGAAGTTTGAGAGGTCATCACAATTGCACTTAAACATGTGTCCAAACCAAATAACGAACAACAATAATAACATATTAAGGCTAAAACAACTTGGACCATGACATGCAAGTTTTATCTCTGGTGCACGGAAGATTGAGTTTTTCCTGGTACAACTTAAATAGATAAGAAGACTCCTTAAAACGATTTATAAACATATCAAGAAACACCTTCTCAGGCACTACAAATGGACAAGTTAAGCTTGCATTCTTTTCTCGCAAACCTTTCTTCAGCAGAAATTGCACTACTTCGGCCCTAGGAATGATCCTTTTTTCCAAACTTAACAAAAAAAGCGACGGTCCTTTGGCGAGGACAAGAGGATCCCAACCCAACTGATCGACCCAAAAACTCATCAATAAATTAATTTTATCAATGGATACTAACATACAGTAAGGCTGCTTTTTAAATGCAATCACAACATCTTCATCAGACCAACCCCATTTCTTAAAGGCATCAACTTTCTCTTTCCACAGGTTTTTTATTACATATGTTTTAGCATGCAATGCTATTGCGAAAGTTGTTTGTGTAGGACTAAACCCTAAATCCTTTAATTCCTCCACCAACTTCAGCATGTCATGTGTCCGGAATACCTGACCCCAGTTCCGAAGCAATCTTGCAATGTTTGAGTCGGAAACTCCATTCTCAATAAGCAATCTGATGTTAGCATGCACATGATTGTTTCCATGGTAAACTGGATCAAGAATCACACGAGTAATAGTCTCATCATGAGATTTCAAGATTCTATAAACCACTTCATAGGTTGGGACTATATGATTCTTCAGGCTTGGAGACAAAACTCTAGGGTTCTTACTGACAAGGTTAACAATGTCAGAGGTAGAAGCACCTTTGGAGAGAAAAAATTGAAACTTTGGCAATACCCTTTTGGAGGGGTTGCAGGAAAGTAAGTCTGGTAACTTGGGAATCATATGGCGAAGTTGGGAATCTGAGAAACCATAGTTTCTAAAGAATGCGAGAACAGAGTCAGGTTTTTTGGCAGTCTTAAATCTAAGACGGTAGCTGTAACAGAGTTTGGAAGCAAATTGTGGAGAAAAGTCAAATTTGTTGATGAGGTAGGAGACAGGAAATGGGGTTGAATCGGAAGTGTTGGTGCAGAAATGTGTAGAAAATAGTGATGGGTAACGGTGGAAAAGAGGGTTAGGGTTTTGAGATTGTAATGTTAATCCCTTGAGATGATTGATTAGGGTTTTGTGGCGCAATGAATTGAATTTGAACATTATTGATTGATTGGGTGAAATTTGAAAGAAGGGTTTTGGGTAGGGTTTAGGGATTGGGGGAAAAGTGACGAAATTGGTTTCAAATATGAATTCTACAATTACTTGTGTTACCTGGAATTGAATTTATTCATGCCGGCGGTGGAGGAAAAAATGGTGACTTAATGATACAGAAGAGGTGGATTCACGGCGGCGGCGGCGGGATTCGGAAGTGGAAGATATGTAGGTAGATGATTTGTTTCTGGGCCGAAATTCAAAATTGACAAAATTTGACCTTTTTATAACGTGATTTCAATGGGTAAAAACAATTTACATTAGTACATCAATTAAGCAATTAATCTCTTTTTTAAATTGATTCAAAAAAAAAAATCTCTTTTTTAAATACTCCCTCCGGTCCAATGTATAAGGAACAATTTCGAAAAAAATTTGGTCATTTATATTAGAAACATCTTATAAATTTATGCTTTATTAATTAAATATTTCTATTTCTACCCTAATTAAATATCTTTGTGAATAGCAAAAGTCACATTGAAATTAAGTATAGTGGTGTATGTAGATAATTACAAGAGAGAAGTATAAATTAATACACCAAAGTTATTTTTGGAATAGATAAAAAGATTTAGAATTTTTAATTAAAAAAATAAGGTTTCTTGGTCTGTGTGTTTTTTTCCAAATTGTTCCTTATACATTGGACCGGAGGGAGTACTTTTTAGAATGTTTAAAAAAAAAACAAATACTTTTAGAAATTATATAATAAAAAAAGAGAAGGCTAAATTGCATTTTTAACCCCCTATGTTTCAGAAACTTGCGATTTTAGTCCCCTATGTTTCAAAACTACAGTTTAAGCCCCATATGTTTACCCCTTTTGCAAAAGATCAATTTTGAAATTTTTTTTCCTACCCCAATAATTTTCTTTTTACCCCAACACATAAATGTGAATAGACAAATATGCCCTCATATAAAAGGTAAAACTGTCAAAAAAATTTCATTTTCAACATTCCTTCAAAGAAGTGTACCGGATTGAGAGTGAGAAAAGCAGAGAGTAAGTATTTTTTTTTACATGTCGGTACACTTTTTCAAGTGTACCGCAATATAAATTGTTGTCGGTACACTTTGGAACAAGTGTACCGCAACAGAATTGCATATCGGTACACTTGAAAAAAGTGTACCGGAAAGCAAAAATCATATCGGTATACTTTTCTCCAAGTGTATCGATATGCAATTGTGTTGCGGTACACTTGTTCCAAAGTATACCGACAACAATCTTCTTCATTTTACCTGTCGGTACACCTTCAATTGAAGTGTACCGCAACACTATACGATTTTTTTTTAATTTTTTTTTCCATTTCAGTGGTGCGTACAAGAGGACAATTTTTTTTTTTTTGCCATCATCTCTTCTTCTATTTCAAGTGACAAAATTTGCATCATCTAACCATTGTAGCAGTGTTGAGTCTCTGTTCTAGGACCTCTTTCCTCTTTCTGTAGTTTGTTTCTCTTCTTATATACTTGGTTGACATCAACAACAGACTCTGGATTTTTTTCTTTCAAAGAAATAACGATGTTCCATGGTGCTACACGACGCTTTGTCAATTCTTCAACATGTTTGTTTTCTTCTGCAGTTAAACGTGCCTTACGAGGATGACCTGCATATTGGTCAGGTAGTCCGTGGTTGTGAACTCCACATTGAACTTGAACTTTCCATCCTGAACCATCTGTCGAAGGTGTGGCTCTAAGTTTGAATGGACAATTACACTTTTTTGATGCAGTTGACGTCGAACTTTATGAAGTGTCATATTTTCCACCTCTATCACAGCCCAAAATCAACTTGTCATTCCTTCCTCTTACGCCGTTCTTTTTATCTGACCTTGTAATAATAATACTGACTTTGTTGACAATTCTAACATCTTCAGCCCATTTGAGAACAACTTCTCGTGTATCAAATTTATCATTCGTAGTAAAAACATCCGTAGTATCTACCAAGTTTTGACCTGTGTTGCCGGATTGCGCCATATCTATTGAAAAATTAAAAAAAAAAGGCAAAATTCTTAAATTTTCACGTTAACATTCCGGTACACTTTTTCAAAAGTGTACCGGTTCCAATTTAAAATGATTATGAACCGGTATACTTGAATAAAAGTATACCGGTTTGTAAATTTTTTTTCAGAATCGGTACACTTGTATAAAAGTGTACCGCAATGTATTTTTAAAAAATTTATGCATTCCGGTACACTTAGGAAAAGTGTACCGATTAGTTTAACATACTGATATACTTTATCTGGTCTGATCGATACACTGTCGAAGGGGTGCACAAATTTTACCGGCAAAATGAGAAAACGACAAAGTGAAAAAAATAAAATATACAAAAGTAACATAAGGGTATAACTGGAATATTTTAAAATGTGTTGCGGTATAGAGACAATTGTAGGGGTATAAAATTTTTTTTCTCAATTTTGAGCAAACCAATGCTGATGTGACAAGTCACTTAAATGACTCACCTGACACATAAGATTTTTTGTCACTTATAATTTAAAAATTAAAAATAAGAAAAGGAAGAAGTAATGTGAGGTGTGACTATCTTCCCATCTATTTTTATTTACACAATCCCTAAAAAAAAAATGCAAGTTTTGTTGTGTGATTTCTCTTCTCTCTTCATGCTATTTTGTTTTGAATACTAAGACCATATTTAATGGTGGTTCTTATATTTTTTAAGCATCAGTTCTTAATAGAAACTACCATTTAAGCAATATACATTTGAGTTTTTAATAGACATCGATTATTAAATAAGAATTCTCTCTCATTTGGGGTCCACCTTGATTTTCATTAAAATATTTTTTTATGGGATCCGCTTACTTTTATATATTCAATATGAATTATTAAATAATAAGTTATTGTGATGTGGAGTTATTAATGTGACCCATTTAGAACTTCTTAAGAGGTGCTGGGTTGAAGAGATTGAGTACTTATTATGAACTATTAATAAAAAATAATAAAATGAGTGATTTGTATACGTGAGACCCAGTTAAGAACTCAAATTTAGGAAGTTTTATTGTGTATGCTCTAAAGTGTCTTTGTTGGAGATGAAGACAGTAAGTACTGCAGCAACACGTAAAGGTATAGGTCCACGTAAGATAAAAGAAGATTATAAAAGTTTTATTGAAGAGGAATGATGAACCGAAGAACAATGAGAAGAATTTTTTGATTGCCGTTGGAATCTTGGGGTTGTTGTTATTGTTGTTCTATTATAATGAATCAAATTGTGTTGTGTTGTTGTTATTGTTGTTCTATTTCAAATCAAGTTGTAATTTTAGAATTGAATGAAAATGAGAAGAACTTATTCTATGCCAAATGTCCTATTATTGTTATGTTCTGTTCCTGTTATTATCTTTTGTTATAATTCAAATCAGAATCCTAAACAGTGGTGATCTAGAAATTTAATTATTGTGAGTTAAGTCAGTTAAAAAAATTGCTTCCAATACTGACTAAGAGTTACTGCTTCAGATTCTTGTGATGCTTGACCTCACAATTACCAACCTATCTGGTGCATTGTGTTAGTATAAGGTGCAACATTTTTTTTGGAAGGATTCATCATAACTTAAGTGTAGTGGAAATAAGTCTAAATTGGAAGTTTCAATACCACACAATTTCCTGTATTGGCTTATTTTGCATTTTTTTTACGGATTGTGCAAATAAAAATATATGGGAAGAGTCACACCTCACGTGATTTCTTCCTTTTCTTAATTTTTTTGTTTTAAATTATAAGTGACAAAAAAGCTGATGTGGCAACTGAGACACTTAATTGACTTGCGATATCAGCGTTGACTTAGTTAAAATTGACCTTTTGCAAAAAGAGATAAACATAGGGGGCTAAAAATGCTATTTTGAAACATAGAGAGCCAAAATCTTAAGTTTTTGAAACATAGGAGGACCAAAAGTGCAATTTAGCCAAAAGAGAAAAAGGAATATGCAGCTATGCATAGTGTACAATTGTCAATCAATCACAATCATGATTTTCGTCACGTCACCCACTTTCTTGATATGACATGAAACGTTGAACGATTCTTATCGGTTGTTAATGTAAAATTAATTTACACCAGCACATGTCCTTTAAACTAAAAAAAAAAAGTTATGTTCGGGTATTTTTTTTCCTAACGGGTAAAGTTAATAATTAGTTGTTAGTGTTGATTTTTTCAACTAGCCAAAACTTAAACTCTGAAATCTTTAGTTTTTAGCTTCTTTCGCCCTTAGCTCAAATCAGATTCACCCCACCCTTAATTATCTTAACATATACTCTTAGTGTGACTCTATCTCGTTCGATATTTTACGAATACGTACTTCAGAATAATTTGAATTATTTATCTTACGTTTTTTGAAATACTCCCTCCGGTCTAATGTATAAGGAACAATTTGGAAAAAAATTTTGATCCTTTATATAAGAAACAACTTATAAATTTATACTTTATTAATTAAATATTTCCATTTTTACCCTTATTAAAAGTTAGTCATTCCTATGTCATGCATTAATTAGATTACATATTCCCTATACAAAAAATAAGGAGGGAAACAACAAGCACACCAAAAATCACATTGGAATTAAGCATAGTGGTGTATGTAGATAAGTACAAGAGAGAAATATAAATTAATACACCAAGGTTATTTTTGGAATAGACAAAAAAATTTAGAAATTTTAATTAAAAAAATAAGGTTTCTTAGTCTGTGTGTTTTTTCCAAATTGTTCCTTTTACCGGATGGAGTATTTTTGTTTTAACAAATTACGTATTAGATATCTCAAAGATTTTCAAGATTTTATCCTCTGATCCGGAAAAACTTGTATAAACCAAGATAAACCCTTAAAAGTATAATTAGAGTGGTACATAATTGTACATGAGTGTATTTTCGTAATAAATTTAGTTGTTTTGGTGAGTGATGAAACTCTCATTGAAACATATTCTGCTAAGATTCAGATAACATAAAATTAATTTATGTAATTCATATGTGGAAGTCTAATCTCCCACTACTCTTCTATGAGTGCGAGGTGGTATTTTTCGGATTTGGATCTTCTCCAATTTTTTCTCTCTAATTCCCTCTTCAATTATTTTTATGTGTCTTTCTCTCTCATCATTTATTCTCTCTCATCATCACTTGTTTATTTTTTATTATTAATTTCTCTCTCTTCACACTCACAAAAGTAATATTGGAGAGAAAAAATTGGAGAGGATCCAAATCCATATTTTTCTTATGGCGAATTCAGTAGAATTTTGTAGGGGTGTTGAGTTATGTACTACAAGAATTTTATATATTATTAAATGTTTCCGCGCGCGGTTTTAATCCCACAAAAATATTTCCAGCGGTTTTGTTTCAATTGCGGCGGAAAACTCCGTCCTAAATAGGGATAGCAATGGGTGCCTAGGGTGTGGGTTTTGTATTACTCAAATCTGCATCCGAACTCGAAGGCTGTTCGGGTGGCAAAACAAAATCCACGCCCACACTCGTTGGGTTCGAATTTTTTCACCCGAAACAACATATATACTAAAAGAACAACTAAAAGAATAAATGTAATTTTCTATATTCAACCAAAATGAATTATTAATAATTTTTCATATTCAACCAAAATGAAGTATCAGTGGGCTTACAAATGAAGTTTCAATAGACTTAGAAATCAACCAAATTAAACAAATAAGTTTCACCCCACATGATACAAAATACTGTAATAAATAGTTTGATATATAAACTAAGGGGTAATTAAGTAATTTAATATATAAGCGGGTGTGATTTCGGGTGCGGGTTTAATTGATCCCAAATCCGCACCCATGGAATCTGGTGGCACCCAAATCCGATCCCAGTTAACTCGAGTTTTACTCGTTGACTCGGGTTCGAGTGTGGCCCGCGAGTTTGGGCTTAATTGTCACCCCTACCCTAGCCCTAAAAGCTTTTGGAATTTTTTTATTTTAAATTAAATATTTACGGCAATGTAGAATTAGCTGTGATTATAAAACCCTCGGATAAGTAATAAAAATCAAGAAAATTAGTGCCGATTTTCTAACCTTTGGAAACGTTTATGTGCTAATTTTTGTTAAAAAAAATTCAAACTAAACCGCCGGAAATGTGTTTAAACCGCTGGACACATTTGGCCGCATTTCTTTGAAAATTGTTTTTCAGGCCCCCCCTATAATACTCCCAGGCCCTCCGTCTTGACTAGTTTGCCCTTAAAACCATTTTGGTACGTAACTACCAAAATACGCTTATTTTGGTATGTAACTACCAAAATGGCAAAATAACATTAATTTGATTACTTTGGTACGTAACTACCAGAATAAGCTTCGATTGAGTTTCTATCTTCCGAAAACGCTTAGATTCGATTTCTATCTAGCAAAATTATGAAAATATGATGAAATAACATTAATTTGAATTTTTCTAAATTAATGTCATTGATAAGTGTGGACTGACATTGAAATCGCCTCTCACACACTACTCCCCACCACCACATATTGTTGCTTATCTGCCAATAAATCTTCCCAAAGTTTTTTTCCCCAGATATACTACAAGGTGAATAGACATTGACAATATGCATCACCTTGTCATCCCGTTCTACTCTAATACCAAAAAACCGTCACCAGAA
Organism: Trifolium subterraneum; assembly: GCA_951799995.1. NCBI lineage: Eukaryota > Viridiplantae > Streptophyta > Magnoliopsida > Fabales > Fabaceae > Trifolium > Trifolium subterraneum. The sequence continues at coordinate 33,528,394 of OX637468.1, forward strand.
TTATTATTTGATTGAATATAATATTAAACCGTGTTGAGAAAGTATTTTTTTTAATATTATTTGTGAGAACAAAATATTTTAAATTAAAAAGAAAAAAATAATTGTAAAAAAAAAGGGAAAGATATTCACTATGTTTTTTATAAAAAAAATAAACAGTCCCGTCGCTGCGATATATTTTATTTTTAAAAAAACACTAGCTTTCCGGCGATTTTGTAACCGCCACTAAGTCTAGATATATTTTTTCTGGCCGACAATCTCAATCAGAGCAAAAATAAAAACGTATTTGATGGTTTGGTCCTCAAGAAATTGCTGCAAAAGGTTTTCAACCATCTATTATCCGGCGGATAACAACCTCCGATAATGTTACCTTTTCGGCCATTTTTTGCATTTTCCGAGGACTTTTGACCGCCGCTACAACATCAAATTCTTGTAGTGAACGGAATCTTGTAGGGTTGTCTGCACTTTTGTTGCCTTCCCTGGTGGTCTCTCTCCTTCATGCTTTTGGGGTTGTATTGGTGTAGCTGTGGTTGTTCTTTATATATATATATATATGAGGAGAGATATATTGACTTCAAGAGTATTACTCCACATCCTAACCCTTTATTTTGTCTTAATCTAATGGACCATAATTAATTATCACTAGTAATCATATGACCTCATGTTTCTTAGCTATTCTCATAGTATTTATGGATTCCTTTAATTACTATATATTTACCTTTCCTTTTATTCTATTAATAAAAACCAAAAGTATTCCTTTTTTTTTTAATCATTATTTTTTTCTCGTTAATATACAACATAATCATTCACATATTCTTTTTTTTTTTTGACTAAAAATAAGGATTCATTCATTCAAATTGAAAATACATAGATCATTACTTGGGGTGGAAATGAACCGAACCAACTCGAACAAAGTTCGAGATTCGATCCAACAATTGATTCGTTGAACTTGGTTTATAAACCAAATGAGACGAACTTGAGCTAAATATTAAGTTCGTTAATTAAATGAGCTGAACTAGAGCTATATATAGTTCGGCTCGTTTGGTTCACGAGCTGACTCGATTATATATATATATCTTCAAAAATAAATTTTACAAAATAAAACACACTAGCATTATTTTTCTTTTGAAGCATAAGCGATACTTGTTTCTTTGATACTTCACAATTTATGTACTAACACTAAGTCTCACATCCGTTAACTTATCTTGCATTGAGAGAAAACATAACTCGTTGAACTTGGTTCATGAACCAAATGAGTCAAACTTGAGTTGAAAATTGAGCTTGTTAAATAAATGAGTCGAGCCGAACTTAAGCGAGTTCGACTCGACTCGACTCATTTCCAGCCCTAATCATTACAAATTCAAGATTGCTAAAAACTGAAAAAGGTGAATCTACAAACAAACTTGCAGCACCTAGGTTAATAGCATACAACGACATCATGAATGTGCCTACAAATATGACAAAATAAAAGTCACCGGAATATTCATACTCCCGGATTTGCAACGTTGACGTCCAAGTCTGTTGGAACAAAATGAGTTTTAATTATAAAACACCCTAAGTTTTGATGATAACAAGGTATTAAATGGACAATTGGTATTACTAATGAATGATCTAGTGTGCAGGAACAAAGTAAAAATGTCATCCACGTAGATCATCATTTGGGCATCTGAAGGACACAGTCTGAAGTGTTAAGGCTCTGAAAATGCTGGAAGCATCAGAGCCTCTGAAGAAGTCCTCAGATGCCAAAGAAAGAAACAAAGTCTGAAGCGTGTGTACATCTTCAGAAGATCAAAGAAACGATATCATCAGATCCTGAAGAACTCTCTCTTAAGGAAGACAGCTAATAACCAATGCAATAGTACAACGGTCCTGTCAAAGAGTACAACCGTCTTGTCAACAAAAGGAGAGTGTACAACCAACGGTTCTTTTCTCAACGTCTTTATACCTAGAGTATAAATAGAAGACATCCTGATAGAGAGAAGACTACTGGAAGATCATCTGAACTCAGAAAGATTCAAATCATATTCAAGCTGTGAACTGTGTTATTCTTTCTAGTGTAATATTCTAAGTTAAATATCTTTTGATATTACAGACTCTGAGCTTAGTGTTTAGAGAGTCTTGCTTAGAACTTTCAGTCCTACTTAATCTGTGTATTAAGTTAGTTTGTGAAGTCTCTTTGTCTTGTGTGACTTAGAGCAGGAAGTCTTAAGTCTTGTGTGACTTGAGCAAGGAAGTCTTAAGCTTGTGTGCTTAAGCAAGGAAGTCTCTTTGTCTTGTGTGACTTAGAGCAAGGAAGTCTCTTGCTTGTGTGCTTGAGCATTAGTTGTGTAATCTTTGTGATTATAGTAAAATCCCTTGGAAGTGCAAGGGGACTGGACTACTCTCGTTTTGTGAGAGGAACTAGTATAAAATTTCTGTGTGTTCTTTCTCTCTCTCTCTCTCTCTCCCTCTCACTGTTTTATTTGTGTTTTGTGTTTAGTCTAGTTTCTCATATTCGCTGCATTTCTATATTTCTTAAAGCAAAAGAATCAATTTTTCAAAACACAATTCAACCCCCCTTCTTGTGTTTTTCACCTTCAATTGGTATCAAGAGCTCCGATTCTGTCTTTTAATCACTTCACAGTGAGACAGTAAAAGATCTTTGAAAAACACTGTATGTCTGGGGAAGCCATATCTACACCTATACCTACGTCTATTGCTTCAGATCTATCTCGATTCCAATACGACTACAACAACATGACTTCTACCTCTTCAGCATCCAATCATGATTCTAGCAATAAAAAGGTTCCAATCTTTAGTGGTGATGCTCTAAGATTTGAATGGTGGAAAGATAGCATTTACCACTATGTCAATGGAATTGACGATGAGCTTTGGGACCTGATAGAAGAAGGAGTACCTATTGATGGAATAGGTTCTGATGGTAAGATTACTATAGCTCAGAAAAGAGCTCTATCTGCTGAAAACAAGAAGATTTTTTCTAAACACAACAAGGTCAAACAAATCATGATGTCAGCAATATCTCATGATGAATATACCAAAATCATGGATAGATCTACAGCTAAAGCTATGTATGACTCTCTATGCTCAAACTATGATGGTAATAGGCAAGTTCAGAATGCCAAAGCTAGACTACTGGTTCAGCAGTATGAGCTTTTTACCATGAAACCTGATGAAGACATTGAGACCATGTTTTCTAGATTTCAAACTCTGGTGTCTAGCTTCAGGATTCTAAAGAAAAGTTATACAACCTCTGATCATGTGTGGAAGATCCTGAATAGCTTGACTGACAAATGGAGACCTAAGGTCACAGCTATTGAGGAAGCTAAGGATCTTGAGAAAATCTCTCTTGAATCACTTATCAGCAATCTCAAGAGCCATGAGATGTTATTGAATGCTGATGCAGTGAAGAAGAAGGAAAGATCAGTAGCTTTAACTTCAACCAAGAAATCTTCAAAAGCTGTCAAAGCTAAAACTCTGGAGGTTGAGGAGGATTCATCCTCAGATGATCAAGAAGAAGAAGAAGATGAAGAACTTGCCATGTTCACCAGAAACTTTCAAAAATGGGCAAGGATGAGTAAGAGTCGTAAAGGAAATAGTTCAAGGAGAACTCCCAGCAGAGAAGAGAAGAATTGCTTCAAGTGCAACAAACCAGGACACTTCATTGCTGAATGTCCTGAAGCTTCATCAAAGGACAAGAACAAGAAGTTCAGTAGCTACAAGAGGAGATTTCAGAAGAGCTTAATGGCAACGTTTGAAGACCTGGAAGCATCCTCATATAGTGATGATGAAGAAGCAAATGTGGCTCTGATGGCTACAACTGATGAAGACTCTGAAGGATCAGACTCTGATGAATCAGACTCTGATGAATCTGAACAGGTATTGTTAAATTATTCTAAAGAACAACTCTTAACCTACCTTGGTATGTCTTTAAGCAAGTTTTCTAAATCATCCTCTAAACTAAAACTTTTAAAAATACAAAAGGATGAGTTAGCAAAGAAAGCTGAACATTTTCATGCTCTATATAAGAATTCTTTAATCAAAATTGAAGAACTTGAAAATGGGTGCACAAGATGTAACAAACCTACTGATGAGCATGAGGTTGCTCTTCAGGAATTTGTTCATCAGAACGTCAACAAAAGTAAAATGGCGTCTATGATTTATAATGTTTGTAAAAATGTAGGTGAAGGAATTGATTACTCATATGGTAAATCATACGGGAAACAAAATCCTTACGTTTGTTTAAATAACATTCCTGATAATCTTTATTCAACCTTTGTGCCTGAGAAAAACAAAGGCAAAGCTATGATTGTTTCAGACTCTGAAGGTATCTCTGGGGTCTGCAAGACGAGCTCTGAAACTACATCAGAGGCTGTTTCTCAGAACCTCAAAGAGAGCAACTCAGGACCTGAGTGTTCAGAATCTGAGACTATCAAGTCTAAGACTCTGAAAACTTTGGGACTTAGAAGCTCATCCAATCAGACTCTAAAACAAACTAAGCTGATGATAAATAATCAACATAAGACTCTAGTAAGCAAAACTAATCCTAGATTAGAAAAGCAATCTAAGTCCTATAGTGATTATCAATCAAAGCCTAGATTTCAAAATCAATGGACTAAGAGGGTCAATTTTCAAAGACCAAATTTTCAAAGGAAATTCTTTAATAGTCCACAAAGTTTTTCACAGAGGCAAAGAAGAACTAAAGGTTATAGAACTAACCAAACTGGACCCAGAAAACAATGGGTACCAAGATGTAAAATTGTCTCCTATTCAGATTTTCATTGTAGGAAAAATCATTTCAAATCAGATGAGTGGAAGCAAGTGATCAGCTGTGGAAGAAAAGCTTATGTTCCAAAACATTACTTTACTTCCAGAGCTACTGAAGTAGACAAAGCAAATGATTATTTGAGAGAACTTCACAATGAATGTAAAGGATATTATTACAATGATTGACCTTGTTTATTCGACAGCTATCCAGACTGAAAGAAAATAGTAATCAATCATGGTATCTGGATAGTGGATGTTCAAGGCACATGACTGGTAATAAGAAATTGTTCACATCATTGAAACTTGAAGATGGTGGAACAGTCGGCTTTGGAGGAAGCCAAAAAGGCAAGATCAAAGGTACATGTATTGTAGGTAACTCCTTCGTTTCAATTAATAATGTTTGGTTTGTAGATGGACTTAAACACAACCTATTTAACATCAGTCAATTTTGTGACAATGGGTTTGTGGTTAACTTTGATAAAGGGTTATGTACTGTAATTAGAGAATCTGACAAGTCCATAGTGTTCAAAGGTAAGAGAATAGGCAACGTTTTTAAAGTAAACCTTTCTGATTTGGCAGACCAAGAGGTAAAATGCTTGCTAACTCTGAGTGAAGAGAAGTGGGTATGGCATAAGAGGTTAGGTCATGCTAACTGGAGGTTAATCTCTAAGCTTAGCAAACTTGACCTTGTCAGAGGCCTACCTAAGCTACACTATCACTCAGATGCTCTTTGTGGATCCTACCAAATAGGAAAGAGTGTGAAAACTTCTTTTAAACCAAAACATGTTGTCTCTACCTCCAAGCCCTTAGAGCCGCTTCACATTGATTTGTTTGGTCCTGTAACTATAGCCTCAATCAATGGGAAGAAATATGGACTAGTCATTGTTGATGATTACAGTAGATGGACTTGGGTTAAATTTCTCAGAAATAAGGATGATGCATATGATGTCTTTAGCAGTTTCTGCACACAGATACAAAAAGAAAAAGGTTTACACATTTTGAAAGTTAGAAGTGATCATGGTGGTGAATTTGAAAATGAAATGTTTGAAAATTTTTGTGAAAAATATGGCATCTTACATGAGTTCTCTTCTCCTAGAACTCCACAGCAAAATGGAGTTGTAGAAAGAAAGAATAGAACTCTGCAAGAAATGGCCAGAACCATGATGCATGAGTCTAACATTGCTAAGTATCTGTGGGCAGAGGCTGTAAACACAACATGTTATGTTCAAAATAGAATCTATATTAGACCTATTTTGAATAAGACAGCATATGAACTATTTAAGGGAAAGAAACCCAGTGTATCCTATTTTCATCAATTTGGATGTACCTGTTACATTCTGAATACAAAAGTTCATCTGAAGAAATTTGATGCTAAAGCTTATAAGGGTATCTTTATTGGATACTCTGAACGCTCAAAAGCATACAGAGTGTATAATTCTGAAACTCATACAGTGGAAGAAAGTATGCACATAAAATTTGATGACAAGCAGCCTGACAAATTGTCAGAGCTAGTTGAGAACTTTGCAGATATACAACTATCAGATGATGAAGAATCAGAACCTGAAGAGACATCAGGACCAACTCAACCAACCTCTGAAGAAACAAATTCAGCTCCTGAAACCTTGGACTCTGAAGATCACCCAGCATCAGAACTTATCAGAAGCAGTCCAAGCAGAAATGAACAATCAAAACAATCTTTCAAATACAAATCCTCTCATCCAGAAGAGCTAATCTTGGGAAACAAGGACAGTCCAAGGAAAACCAGATCAAGCTTCAGAAATGAAGACTCATTAATTGGATTAATCTCCTTAGTGGAACCAAGTTCAACTGATGAAGCACTAGCTGATGATGCATGGATTGTTGCAATGCAAGAAGAGCTCAACCAGTTTGAAAGAAATGAAGTATGGAACTTAGTACCCAAACCTTCCAAGAAAAATATCATTGGAACAAAATGGGTCTACAGAAACAAGTTAAATGAACAAGGAGAGGTTGTTCATAATAAGGCAAGACTAGTAGCTCAAGGGTATAGTCAACAAGAGGGGATTGACTACACTGAAACATTTGCTCCTGTTGCTAGACTTGAGGCTATCAGACTACTTCTTTCCTATGCTACTTATCATAGTATTATTTTGTATCAAATGGATGTTAAAAGTGAATTCTTAAATGGCTACATTTCTGAAGAAGTATATGTCAGACAACCCCCTGGTTTTGAGGATGCTTCACATCCTGACCATGTTTTTAAGTTAAAGAAATCTCTTTATGGTCTGAAACAAGCTCCCAGAGCTTGGTAAGAAAGACTGAGCAATTTCTTAGTTGAAAAAGGTTTTCAAAAAGGTCAAGTTGACAACACTCTCTTCAGTAAAATATTTAAGAATGACATTCTAATTATTCAAATTTATGTTGATGATATTATTTTTGGATCTGCTAATCCATCTTTGTGCAAGGAATTTTCTAAGATTATGCAGGAGGAATTTGAAATGAGCATGATGGGAGAGCTAAAATTCTTTCTGGGAATACAAATCAACCAAGACAAAGATGGCACCTACATTCATCAAACCAAGTATACAAAGGAGCTGCTGAAGAAATTCAACATGGATGACTGCAAACCAATGACAACACTAATGCATCCAACAAGCAGTCTCAACAAGGAGGATTCAGAAGGCAAGGTTGATCAGAAGCTCTACAGAGGTATGATAGGTTCTTTACTTTACCTAACTGCATCAAGGCCTGATATTTTGTTTAGTGTGTGTTTGTGTGCTAGATTCCAATCAGATCCTAGAGAATCTCATCTTACTACTGTAAAGAGAATCTTTAGATATCTGAAGGGAACCACAAATCTTGGATTATTTTATAAGAAAACAAATGATTATAAGCTGATAGGATTCTGTGATGCTGACTTTGCTGGAGATAAGATAGAGAGAAAATCCACAAGTGGCAATTGTTAATTTGTGGGTGAAAATCTTATATCTTGGGCTAGCAAAAGCAGAATACATATCAGCAGCCAAGTGTTGCACACAACTACTCTGGATGAGATATCAGTTAGAGGATTACAAAGTTAATAGTCACAATATTCCACTTTTCTGTGATAACACTGCAGCTATTCAACTTTCTAAAAACCCAATTTTGCATTCAAGAGCTAAACATATTGAAATTAAACATCATTTTATAAGAGACCTTGTTCAGAAGGGTAGTGTAAATATACAATACATTGAAACTGAAAGACAATGGGTTGATATATTTACAAAAGCCTTAGCAGTTGAAAGACTAGATTTTATCAAAAAGCATCTGAACATGACTTTGGTCTCTGAAGATATCAAGCTCTGACTTACAAAATTGTGGATTCAGCCTCTGAACTCTGGAAGGTCTTCAGACGTTGAAAATATTTAAACCCTGAAGTGTTTACCCATGTGGAGTACACGTGTCAATTAATTTGTCTTTACTCTTAAGTCTGTGATTGGTTATAGTAAAGGCAGTTTATGACGAAATTCTTTATTGCAACGAATGTACTCCCCCATCATTGTTTTACTAGAGTTTTTTTCAAAATCACTTTATTCTTTTCTCGCACAAGTTCACTTTCACATCTCGCCCTTCTCTTCTAAAACCCAGAGCACTTTCTTTCTCCCTCATACTAGCAAAACTCTGTTCGCTAACCTCAACAATGGCAAGTTCATCTTATGTACCTAGATTCCCAGAGGACATTCCAATAAACATCTATGCTCAGGACTCTTATCTTAAAGATGCCACTATGAATCTTAGGTTTGAAGAAAGTAAATTGGTTATGGAAAGACCAATAGACTTTGAGGCCTTAAAAGTCAATGGACATGACTACAAGGAATTCTTCACTGGACAAGGCTAGGGGCACTACTTGGATATGCTTAATGGACCTATCTACTCCAATTTAGTGTTTGATTTTTGGAGAAAAAGTGAAGTTGTGACTTTGGTAGATGCTAATGCTGAACTTCAACGAATAATTGATCAGAACCCAAGTGAAAATAAAGGAAAATCAAGAGAAGAATTGGGTCTGAGAAAATTCACTGAAACAGAAATTCGCTCTAGTGTTGGAGGCTTTCAAGTCATTTTAACAAGAAGCAATTTGGCCAAAATGCTAAATCTTCCCAACACTGGAATGATAAGACTCTATACTGCAGCTTCTGGAAGAAAGTCAGTGTATCTAAATAATATTGCCAGACTTTGTTTCAAGGATCAGAAGCTGTCCAACAAGGTTAGTCATCTGAATGATCATGAAAAGGTTTTTGCTAAGATTATATTCTCATCTTTCCTACCAAGGGATACTGTTAGTGACTCTCTGAATTGGGATCAGAGACACTTTATCTACTTCCTCTCCACCAAAAGGAAAATGAATCTACCTGCTTACATCTTTCAACATCTATGTGAGACAATCTGTGAGGCTCAGAAGTTCGACAATCCTTCCAAGTTGATCTCTCATCCAAGGCTCTTATGCTTCATCTTTGAGCAACTTGGTCTTCCTGATAGATTCATGTTTACTAGAGTGTCTGACGACCTTGGACAAGTTAGAGCTCCCATTCTTGATGCTAAAGTCTTGGTGAGTCTGCGTTTGAAGAGATCAGACAAGCTTATTTATCCTCAAAAGCCTCTTCTGATAAACAAGACAAAATTTAAGCCTTCAAGTGACGCCTTCATATTTGATAATGAACCCCCTAAAGTCATTTTGGAATACATGAGATTAATGAAGGAAAGAGGAACCACAGTCACTCATAAGGACATTGGAAGAGGTGATGGTCCAACTTTTGCACAAATCATGAGAGCAGTTAAGGAGGAGGTGTTCAGTGACTATGAAGAAGATATAATGGTTGAGGAACCATTCATGGAAGAAGCTTCCGTCAATAGGTCAGAGGATGATCATCCAGAGGTTGAAGAAGAGCCGGTGGCTGCAGAACCTACTGTGAAAGACCTGCTAAGTGCAAAAATTCTCAAAAGATCTCGCACAAAGCATTGCACTCCTAGGGGACAGAAGAGACATAGATCAGATACAGGTAATACTCATTCTTTCAATTATTGCAATCAAATATCTGAAGCATCTATTCTAGAACATGTCCAACCCCTAAATACCATCTATCCAACATCCTCTGAACCTGAATATGTCCAAATTTCAGACTCTGAGGTAGAGTCTTCTGACTCCTCGTTTGATGACCTTATGGCTAGTTTTGCACAATTCTCTTCCAAAGCTAAGCATATTCCTGAGGAGGAAACAGCTGAGCCATCCAATAGTGCTATCCCTCAGTCATCACCCAAAATTCTCACTGAGGAAGAGATTCTGAAAGAAACATCTTTTAGAGTTTCTCCAATCCATGAAACCTCTGAACCACCAAATGACATATCATCTGATCCATCTCAATCAATTCCATCAGACTCTCACAAATCTTTATCACCTGTGATGCTTTTAGATACTGCAATTGCAATAAATGATAGAATTGATGTACCAACTGATCATGTGACTCGCTCACCTAGTGGTCCAAGTCAATCAGTATCTGCACCACCTGTGGCACAGCCAGGAGAAGACAATTCAGATTTCATAGCAACGGCTCTACACATAATACGAAATACGCTTTTTGAACAAGAAGATAAGCTTCGAGAACTGGTAGCATACTCAGGGGCATCTGCAAGAATGGCTCAACAGCTTCTCACTCTCCGCTTGTCCAAACACCCTTAGGATTCTTGTTTTTCACCTTTTATTTTTCGCCTATTGTTTTTCACTATTTGTTTAAAACTTTTTGCTGATGACAAAAGGGGGAGTATTATTTAGTTGTACAATTGTTAGTAGTTTTTATTTCTACTCACATAATAATCTGAAACTGTCTGAAATAAGAATCTAATTCTTTTTATCTTGCTAAATGTTTATGAACTTAAGTGATAAGGAGAACAAATTAATAAACATAATTGTGTTTGCATAGATGAAGGTAGTTAAGATTGTGCTCTTAATTATTTTTATCAGACTCAGGAGTTGAGCTTGCAAACCTCACACTCTGAGAGTCAAGTATGTAAATACAATCAAGTTTATCAAATTGTTCTTATACTGATTCAACTTAATTATGGATAAAACTTAAGGGGAGCTTGCAAACCTAACCCTAATGGTTTATCAAACTCAGGGGGAGCTTACAAACCTCAACAACCTGATGTTGACATAATTAAATTAATCAACAAACAATTGTATTTAATACCTATGTTTGTCATCATCAAAAAGGGGGAGATTGTTGGAACAAAATGAGTTTTAATTATAAAACACCCTAAGTTTTGATGATAACAAGGTATTAAATGGACAATTGGTATTACTAATGAATGATCTAGTGTGCAGGAACAAAGTAAAAATGTCATCCACGTAGATCATCATTTGGGAATCTGAAGGACACAGTCTGAAGTGTTAAGGCTCTGAAAATGCTGGAAGCATCAGAGCCTCTGAAGAAGTCCTCAGATGCCAAAGAAAGAAACACAGTCTGAAGCGTGTGTACATCTTCAGAAGATCAAAGAAACGATATCATCAGATCCTGAAGAACTCTCTCTTAAGGAAGACAGCTAATAACCATTGCAATAGTACAACGGTCCTGTCAAAGAGTACAACCGTCATGTCAACAAAAGGAGAGTGTACAACCAACGGTTCTTTTCTCAACGTCTTTATACCTAGAGTATAAATAGAAGACATCCTGATAGAGAGAAGACTACTGGAAGATCATCTGAACTCAGAAAGATTCAAATCATATTCAAGCTGTGAACTGTGTTATTCTTTCTAGTGTAATATTCTAAGTTAAATATCTTTTGATATTACAGACTCTGAGCTTAGTGTTTAGAGAGTCTTGCTTAGAACTTTCAGTCCTACTTAATCTGTGTATTAAGTTAGTTTGTGAAGTCTCTTTGTCTTGTGTGACTTAGAGCAGGAAGTCTTAAGTCTTGTGTGACTTGAGCAAGGAAGTCTTAAGCTTGTGTGCTTAAGCAAGGAAGTCTCTTTGTCTTGTGTGACTTAGAGCAAGGAAGTCTCTTGCTTGTGTGCTTGAGCATTAGTTGTGTAATCTTTGTGATTATAGTAAAATCCCTTGGAAGTGCAAGGGGACTGGACTACTCTCGTTTTGTGAGAGGAACTAGTATAAAATTTCTGTGTGTTCTTTCTCTCTCTCTCTCTCTCTCTCTCTCATTGTTTTATTTGTGTTTTGTGTTTAGTTTAGTTTCTCATATTCGCTGCATTTCTATATTTCTTAAAGCAAAAGAATCAATTTTTCAAAACACAATTCAACCCCCCTTCTTGTGTTTTTCACCTTCAAAGTCTTCAGATCTGTAATGAGTTGATGTAGATATGCCAATTTGAATCAACGATCCGTAATGAAAAACCAACAAACGCCGCACAAGACGACCACAAACACAACGCTGCACAAGACGACCACAACCTTAAAAAACAAAAAACGAAGAAGCAAATCTATATGGATAATCACTTATTTAATTGAAAAGAAAAAAAAAATTTAGAGGGGGTGATTTTGGATCAAAAATTGACCATAAAACCACCCCTCCTTGGTGAATACACGAAAAGAAAAACTAGGGTTTAGGAGAGGGGGCGGCTATAAGTTGTTTCTTAATATCAACCAAACATATTCTATTAACCAATGTCATAGGACCCTATATAGGATCAAAATAATATGGTATAGGAAAAGAGCATTGCTATTTTGTAAGAAAAAATTTGAGCAAGAAAGGCAAGAATGAACACATGTCATTATATTAGAGAATAATTTTAATTTATTATAAATTTAATTTCCTTTTTAATAGGAATCATGGGGATAGTGATATTAATTTATGGTTGAGATTTATTCTTGTCTCTTGTTTTTACTCTTTCTTACAAATAAGCATTTTCCATAGGAAAATGACCGATTTTCCAAAAAACAAACTGTTGAAAAATATATAGTTTCCTATTTTATTATTTATAGGAGATTCTAGTTTTTTATATGTTTTCTATTATTTCCTTTTATAGCTGGTTGTACTCTATTATGGTTGATATTAATATTTTTTTTGCTGCTTCCGGTACTATTTGGCTGAGGTTATTAATTATGACAATTTTTTGTTCTCCACGAAGATCATCCACCTTTAAATTTCGCCGCGAATGCAAATACTGTCATCGTTTGGGACATACTATTTTCGAATGTTGGAAATTACATGGTCGTCCACAACCTTCAAATCGGAATAACAAAAGTGGAGGTGAGGATCATACATTTCAAGCTAGTAATTCTGGTAAAGGACAATCACACTCCTCAGTCCAGCTTCCTTTCACAGTGGAACAACTAGACAGACTGTACAAAATTCTTGAATCTGACACTATTTCATGCTCTATTACTCCAAAAGGTAATTCTTCCCTTCTTAGTGTCAGTCCCGGTTATGCTCGGATAGTAGATTCAGGTGCAAGTGATCACATGACAGGTGATTCTACTATGTTTTCTTCGTATAGTCCATGTGCAGGTAATCAAAAAATAAAAGTTGCAGATGACTCTCTTTCAACCATTGCAGGTAAAGGTTCAGTTGTGTTGTCTCCAAGTCTAACCCTTAAAGATGTCCTTCATGTCCCAAATTTATCTTGCAATCTCATGTCTGTTAGTAAATTAGCCAAAGATATCAATTGTCAAACTAAGTTTTTCCAATTTCACTGTGTTTTTCAGGATTTGAACTCGGGAAAGATGATTGGCAGCGCTATGGAGAGTGGAGGGCTCTACTACTTTGACGTTGAATCTGCATCACAACTATCTTCTAAAACAATAAGTTCCTGATTTGAGTCTTTTTTGGTTTTGAATAATAATGATGACGATATTATGTCGTGGCATTTACGATTAGGACATCCTAGTTTTCCCTATTTAAAACACTTGTTTTCAAAGTTATTTCATAATAACGATATTTCTTTGTTTAAATGTGAAGCATGTGAATTTGCAAAACATCACCGTTCCCATTTTCCAATACAGCCTTACAAACCATCGAAACCTTTTTCTATTATTCACAGTGATGTTTGGGGCCCTAAACGTACAAGTACACTTTCGCTTAAAAAATGATTTATCACCTTTATCGATGACCATTCAAGGGTATGCTGGGTGTACTTGTTAAAGGGGAAATCTAATGTTTGTCAGGCTGTAAAGGATTTTTGTACAATGGGGCAAAACCAATTTCTAACTAATATTCAAGTCTTTCGAAGTGATAATGGCAAAGAATATTTTAACACTAATTTGGGTGATTTTTTTCTTCAAAATGGAATTATACATCAAAGTTCATGTCCTAGTAGTCCTCAACAAAATGGAGTTGCAGAAAGAAAAAATAGTCATTTATTGGAGGTAGCTAGAGTAGGGGTGTTCAAAAATACAGTTAACTGAACCGAACTGTGGTTCAAACTGCATTGAACCATATTTTAAACTGAACCACTTGATACAGTTTCAAACTGAACTGCTTTTAAAAACCAATTATAGTTCAGTTTAAAACTGGTTCAGAACCAGTTCAAATTTATGATCTATTTTATATAACCCTTAACAAAAATAATATTTCTACAATTTTATAACCAAAATAATTTGCTCTATAAATTTACAAAAAAAAAAAGAATATATAACATTTATAGTTTTATACACAAAAAACTAAAAAAAAATATCAAAAAAAGTTCACTTGGTTAAATGGCTAAATAATCTAACTAATTAATCATGATTTATCGTTTATTTATTTATTTTTGTAAATAGATTTTTAAATTAATAATACAATAAAAACTGAATAAAAGTATAAAAAATTTGGAAACAAAAACACTATAATAGTAAAAAAAAACTGATTTTTAAATTAATAATATAGAATAATAAAAACTGGAAAACAAAAAAAAAGAAAGAAAGTAGAGTTCAGAAACACTAAAAGAACAGGAAAATTTTTTTTATAAAAAATCCAGTTTTTTTTTTGTCAAGAAAATTCAGTTTTTAAATTAATTTAAATATTTAAAATATATTATAATTTACTATTTAAATAAAATATATTAAAATATTTATGGTGGTGGTCAACGCCGGAACCACCGGTCAACGCCGAACCTCCGCCGTCCGCTGCCGTACATGTCACAGGAGAACCTCCGTCAACAACCGTCCGCCGCCCGCTGCCGTGACGGTGGTCGGAGGGCTGCCGTGGCTCACCACCGATGGTGGCTGTTGACCACCACTTCTCTTTTATTATTTATTTATTCAATTTATTTTTTTGGCCCAAATTTAGGGTGGTTTACAAACAAACTATTTTGGGCTGAAAAACAAACTAATTTTTTTTGTTTGGGCCTACTAGTTAAAAAAATTGTTTTTGGTTGATTAAAACAATTAAACAATAAAATAAGATAAAAATAGTGTTTTTGTAATAATTAGTAAATCAGTTATTTTTTGTTTTTTAAAAAAATAAATTTATTTTTTTAATCAATTAATAAATATATTTTAACTATTTTTAAAATTTATATGTTTTAATTATTTTTAAAAAATGTAAAAATTATGTTTTTTAAAATAATAAATAAATATGTTTTAATAACCAATTATTAAAAAACCAGTTTAAAACCAATTATCTTAAACAAAACTGGTTTAAAATATAAACTGCTTCTAAATCAGATATAATTTGAACTGAAACTGGTTTTAAAAATAAACTGGTTTTATAAAATGTGCTTTCAGTTACTGAACTGAACCATATAAATGGTTCAATGCAGTGCAGTTCATGAACCATGAACACCCATAAGCTAGAGCTTTACTTTTCTCAAGTAAAGTACCAAACTATTTGTGGTGTGAAGCTGTTTTAACTGCTGCACATTTAATTAACAGAATGCCTTCAAAAGTTCTAAACTTTCAAACTCCAGTTAATACTTTCAAAGAATGTTTTCCTAGTGCTCGTGTTTCAACTGATTTGACATTAAATTTTTTTGGTTGCAGATCCTTTGTTCATGAACATAAAAATGTTGGAAAACTTGAACCACGTGCTATAAAATGTGTTTTTGTTGGATACTCCCCAACACAAAAGGGATATAGATGTTTTGATCCGAAAATGTTTGTCACTATAGACGTTACATTCTTTGAAAACAAATATTTTTTTGACGACACTCATCTTCGGGGGTGGGAATTTAAACGAAGACTCGTTTCAAACCGTGGACATGAGTTTTTTTACTAATTTATCTTTGCCTGCATCACAAAGTTCTAAGACTTATACTTTTGCACCAACAAAAAATGGCCATGATTCTTTATCCGATCCTACTCCTGTTATGAGTAAAGAAATTGGTGAATCTGAGCCTACATTTTCTCATGAAGAGAAATTTGAGAATTTTGAAAGTAATAATAATGATGATCTAATTGAAATGCCACAAAGTAATGAGCCATCTAAAGAGAATACGTTTGAAGCAGGAAACAATATTTGGAAAGGAAAGATTTTTGTGAGGAAGAACCGCAAAGAAAGTGATGAGTCCACATCTCAACAGCGTCATGAATCTGAACCGGGGAATTATCAACCTCCTAAAACCTGAAAAGGTAAGTCTATCTCTATTTCTGAGAGTCGTATCTTGTATCCCGATATAGATGATCATATTGCTGTTAGAAAACCTGTTAAATCTTGCACTAAACACCCCTTATCCAATTTCATATCATATTCAAATTTGTCTTCATCTTTTTCTGCTTTCACCTAAAAACTGTCTATTGTAGAAATTCCAAAAAGTGTACAGGTTACTCTAGAAGTTCCAAAGTGGAGGGAAGCTGTACTAGAGGAGATGAGAGCCCTTGAAAAGAACAAAACCTGGAGTGTTATGACACTACCGGATGGGAAGAAGACGATTGGATGCAAATGGGTGTTTACTGTGAAGTATAATTCCGATGGGTCGATTGAAAGATTTATGGCTCGATTGGTGGCTAAGTGTTTTACTCAGACCTATGGTATAGACTACTCAGAGACTTTTGCTCCTGTTGATAAATTGAATACTGTCAGAATTCTCTTATCTCTTGCGGCTAACCTGGATTGGCCCCTACATCAGTTGGATGTTAAGAATGCTTTTCTCAATGGAGATTTAGAAGAAGTATATATGGACATTCCTCCTGGCTTTGAAGATAGGTTTGGATCAAATGTATGCAAACTAAATAAGTCTTTGTATGGATTAAAGCAGTCTCCTAGAGCTTGGTTTGACAAATTCACTCAGTCCATGAAGAAACATGGGTACATTCAAGGACAGGCTGACCACACCTTGTTCACAAAGTTCTCCCAAGATGGAAAAATATCTATCCTGATTGTTTATGTCGATGATATTGTTCTTACTGGAAATGATACAGTTGAAATGGGAAGAGTAAAAGAGAAATTAGCAGTAGACTTTGAAATCAAGGACTTGGGATCCATGAGATATTTTCTTGGTATGGAGGTTGCTCGATCAAAGGATGGTATTGTTATTTCCCAGCAGAAATACATTCTAGATTTATTAAAAGAAACAGGAATGAGTGGATGTCGACCTGCAGATACCCCCATGGATCCTAATGCAAAACTTTGGGAAGAAGGTAGTGTTACTGTTGATACTGAAAGATACCAGAGATTGGTTGGAAAATTGATTTATCTGTCACACACCAGACCTGACATTGCTTTCTCAATTAGTGTAGTAAGCCAGTTTATGCATTCTCCTTTTGAGGAACATCTTGAGGCGGACTATAGGATACTGAGATATTTAAAGGCAAATCCCGGAAAGGGATTATTTTTCAGGAAGAGTAATGAAAGGAATATGTCTATCTTCACTGATTCTGATTGGGCAGGTTCAATCACTGACAGAAAATCAACCTTTGGATATTGTACCTATGTTTGGGGTAATCTTGTGACATGGAGGAGTAAGAAACAAGGAGTTGTAGCAAGAAGTAGTGCAGAAGCCGAGTTTAGAGCTATGACCCAAGGTATTTGTGAAGGATTATGGATCCACAGAGTCCTAGAAGAGCTTAAGATGAAAATTGAGCTTCCATTGAAATTATACTCTGACAGTAAAAGAGAAGTTATTGAGATTGATCGACATTTCATAAAAGAGAAATTAGATGCCGGAATCATATGTCCACCGTCTGTAACTCCGAGTCAGCAAACTGCGGATATCTTGAACAAAAGTTTAGCAAGACTCACCTTTGAGCATTTGATAGGCAAGTTGGGCATGATAGATATCTATGCACCAACTTGAGGGGGGGGGGGGGGGGGGGGGGTGGAAAATATATAGTTTCCTATTTTATTATTTATATTTTTTTATTGTTTTCTTTTATAGCTGGTTGTACTCTTATTATAAATACCAGCATTGAGCTGATGAATTAATACAACAGTATTCACATATTATATATTTTCTACACAAACAAATGAAGGAACATGTTCAAATTGGGTTGTAGAGATATTATGTGACTTGATATTATACTATTTTTGCCCTTTTTTTTTGTTAGAAAATATATAGACAAATAAATCATTCTTGACTGTAGAGGGATTTTTTTTCTCGTTTGTTTTTCTTCTTTTTGTGCTACCAATAGCTATTTTTGAATTTTTATATTAATATGATTTAGGAAAGAGTGGATTTATCATTATAAAAATAAATAAATAAAAAGGAAAGAGTGGATTTATAATGTAATAAATGAAAACCATAAATGTTGTCAAAATAGTTAAGGACGACGAGGGTGCATGGTTACAAATGGTAATTAATTTTTGTCCACCAGATTAAACCAAAATAAAGGGTGAGGATATGAGTTACTTTTGGAGTCAATCTCTCTCTCTCTCTCTCTCTCTCTCTCTCTCTCTCTCTCTCTCTCTCTCTCTCTCTCTCTCTCTCTCTCTCTCTCTCTCTCTCTCTCTCTCTCTCTCTCTCTCTCTCTCTCTCTCTCTCTCTCTCTCTCTCTCTCTCTCTCTCTCTCTCTCTCTCTCTCTCTCTCTCTCTCTCTCTCTCTCTCTCTCTCTCTCTCTCTCTCTCTCTCTCTCTCTCTCTCTCTCTCTCTCTCTCTCTCTCTCTCTCTCTCTCTCTCTCTCTCTCTCTCTCTCTCTCTCTCTCTCTCTATATATATATATATATATATATATATATATATATATATATATGGGGTTTGCTAATTGATTATATAATCTTAGTTTTTTTTTGTCTTGAATAATTGATTATATGTATGGTCTAGATTATAGACCAAATACATTAATTATTCACTGATTCTAAAAAGAGAATTTCCGCTTTTAAAGGGGACATAGGAATGGAGGAAATTAATACATCAAGGGTGCATTTGATTCGTAAAACAGAAAGAATTGGGCAAAACAGTAAATGAGAGAACAAGATGATACAGGACAAGTGTGTTTTTGTCCTCATCCAAGCCCAAAGAGGCAATTTTTTCCAAAAAGGGGAAATTTTCATGTGCCAAAATCCTAGGTCTGACACAGTATTTATACTGCATTTATTGCACAGCTTCCAAGGTCAGAAAAGTAACTCAGCAGCCGCAGAAACACAAAAACCCTTCTTTTCCTTCCTTTTCAAAGATCAAAACCAAAAACAGAAGCAAAAATATCACAAACAAAAAATCAAAACAGAATAGAAAAAAATAGAGCCACCATCATCATCGTTCATCATTACAAAACCAGAAAAACCCAACAACACGAACCCAATCATCATCATCAAACCCAGAACAAACACCATCGCATAAATCATCACCGTATCATTATCATCATCCATACCATCATCAAAAATCGAACCAAAAACCATCCATATTTTCATAACAAATCGTTCATCCTCAAACAAAACCCAAAAACGAAAAATCAAAAACAGAAACAGAAAGGGAGAAGAGATCAGATTCACAAACCCAAAATCACGGATCCAAGGTTGTTTTCGTTTTTTCATTCTTTTTTTCGAAGGTTTGTTTTCTAGGACAGAACGAGAGAGATTTAAATCGAGAGAGATTGGGAGAAGAGATAAGAGTTTTGTTTTTGTTTTTGAGTCGAGATCGGACCGAGAGAGAAGAGAAGAAGAGAGAGGCCGGCGGCGGTGAGAAGAGGAAGAGAGAGAGAGAGTTTTTGTGAAATGTGTTTATTTCTAGGGTTTCCTTCTTTTATACCCTTTCCTAATCCTGTGCGCGCAGGTGCACGACCTTACGGTGCACCTGCGCACCATTGTCCTTCTGATTCTAATCTAACGACCCTGATCTATTCTGCCTGTGATTAAATCAGAGCTGTCTGATCAATCAGACGACTCTGATCTTGTTTTTCATTTTTACTTTGCACACCCCCAACTGGGCCACGCCCCCCAGCTGGGCTTGGACCCAGTAGTGCTTTTTTTACCCCCCTTTTCTGTTTTTGTTGCTATTTGCACCCCTTCTGTTCTTTATTTTATTTTATTTTTTAACCTATGATAAAAGTGCTTATGGAATGTGCTTCAATGAGCTATTAAATCCAAAATAAGCACTAATTTGAGGTCTTTTTTTTTTTTTTTTTGTTTATTTATTTCATGATTAATTGTGGCTTATTTGCTTTAATCTATGTTTATCTATTTTTGCTTAATTTTATATATTTTGCTCACTAACCTAACTTCTATTATTCATGTTCATTATCCTTAATTATTGTTACTAACTTACTAACTTAACATTTTTTACTTATTGTTAATAATTGATCTAATCTAACAATTTATTTATTGCCTTATTAATTAATTATTTATTTCATTGCAAGGACTTTAGTATGTATTTTAGGATTTAATGTAACTATAAATAAAAATTGCATAGCATCCTTTCTCTTGCATTCATTTCATGTTTATTTTCTTGCAAATATTTTAGAATGTAATTAGGAACAAATGTACACCATAAATGAAAACTTGCATCTCATGCATATTTATTTTTATTGCTTTCCGCAAAAACGTTAGAATATTAAATTCCGAGGGAAAAGACATCGTTTTGATCAAAATATCATTACGAATTGTCTTCGCGCTTAATTTGCTTATTGTGACGTTAGTATTATTTTTCGCGCTACCTTTTTATTAATTTGGAACCCAACATTCCCATTGAAATGGTTAGTTACTTTCTACTAAAAAAAAATGAGGTCAACACCTCTTCAAAAAATACCAAAACAATTTATTCTCAAAAGCACAAAAATACTTTGTCATCAAACATTTTCAAAACTTTGGACTTAACCAAACATTGCTTTTATCGTGAAAACCTTGGATTTTAACCCAAGAGTTATTTTCATCGCAAAACTTGGATTTTAAACCAAGTGCCTTGGACTTTAAACCAATGGCCTCTTTTGTCGCTAAAACCTTGGATTTTAACCCAAGAGTTCTTTTTATCTCAAACTTGGATTTTAAACCAAGTGGCATTGGAAAGACGATTGATGACTTTGGGAACTTTGTAGAACCCGTAATGCAGGTACACATGAACCCTAATACTTATCATATGAGAGGGTTTCACCTTTGACTCCAACATTATACCTTAACCCCACCATGTTTTCCGCATCATGCATGCATGCACTCATTCATAAATTCATTTTCCTCATCCGATATCGAAGGACTTAAACAAATTTTTTGCAAACATTGTAGAGAACATTCATTTCAAATGACACATAATAAATTTTTCTCTTTTCTCCTTACAAAATCCATATCTAAATGTTTACAACCAATTTGGGATAAGTCCTTCGATAACCAAAAAAAAAAATTGCATATTTTAGCATAAACACATCATACATCATACTACATTCATAAGTTTCCAAACTCGAGTCTCATTTTTTCCTCTTCTCTCTACCTCAGTAAAACAATGTGGCCCGGCGTATTCGGTACAAAGCAACCCGTGTCTACAATACCCAGTCTAAGTTGAAGAGCAAGATGAATAGTTTTGAGGAAGAAAACCATATGCTCCGTGAACAGATGACAACCATGCAAACAGAAATCGAGAAATTGACTGACATGGTGGCTTCTTTGATGGCTGCCCAAAATCAGGTGTCAGCACCAGTTCCTCAGCCTAGTAATGCTCTTGTACCTCCTCCTGTTTCATCTACGCCTCTTAGCGCTCCTCAGTTTGTTATGCTCGAAGGTTACCCATGGGGCATGCCAGTTGGTTTTCTCGGGGAGGAATCACGTCCTGTAGTATCTGAGATTCCTCATGTCCAACCGACAATGCCAATTCCTCAGCTCTGCAATACACTACCTCAGGTTACAGCAACTGTGACTGCACCATTGGTTCATACCATCCAGCAAAATCAGATGCCCATCTTTCATGCTGAAAGTGTAGGGGGTTATGACAGGGTTGATGACTTACAGATCAATTATGATGAGATACAAAGGGAAATGAGGGCTCTTAGGGGGAAAGATTTGTTCGGCCAGGATGCTCATGAACTCTGCTTGGTCCTTGATGTTGTGGTCCCTCATAAGTTTAAAGTTCCGGATTTTGAGAAGTATAAGGGGAGTACTTGCCCCAAGGCTCTCCTGATAATGTATGCCAAAAAAATGTCAACTCAAACCAGTAATGATAAGTTGTTGATCCATTACTTTCAGGACAGTCTGACAGGCGCGGCTTTGAGGTGGTACATGGATCTCGATTGGGCTAACGTCAGTTCCTTTAATGATTTGGCTAGTGCTTTCATCAGGCAGTACAATTACAATTCATATCTGGCCCCTGATAGGGATCAGTTACGGGCCTTGGCACAAAAAGAGAGGGAGTCTTTTAAGGAGTATGCTCAAAGATGGAGGGAGCTTGCTGCTCAGATTCGTCCTCCAGTAGAAGAGAAAGAATTGTGTAAGTTATTTTTGCATACTCTGAGCCCATTCTTCTATGAGAAAATGGTTGGTGTTGTATCAAGAAGCTTCACCGAAATGGTGGAAATGGGAATGTGCTTAGAAGAAGGAGTCCATCAGGGACGGTTGACAAGAGCGAAAGCTCCGACTAATACTGCCAAGAGATATGGCAACAACTTTTCAAAGAAGAAAGAATCTGAAGTTGGCACGGTGGCTCAAGGAGGACCTCATTCGAGAAACTCAGCTTATCAACATATTGCAGCCATAACACCACCACCACAATACCCACAATCTCATCAACCATCATATCTCCAACAAACATCTCCACAACAACAATACCCACAACAACCACAAAGTCACCCACCATCTTCCCAACAATCATTCAATCATAACCGCACCCAGAGAAATCCTCCATTTGACCCCATACCCATGAAATATGCCGACCTACTCCCCGCCTTACTTGCTAAAATTTTTGTCCAAACAAGGCCACCTCCCCCTGTGCCAGCAGTACTACCTCCATGGTACCGCAGTGATCTAACATGTATCTTCCATTAAGGGGCCCCTGGCCATGATGTAGAACGTTGCTATCCTCTCAAGAAAGCTGTTTAGGATTTAATTCGTAACAAGGTGCTATCTTTCAAGGATGAGAACCCTAATGTTCAAAGTTCATCCTCAGTCTAATCATGGGTCGTCCGTCATTTTCATGATTATCAAGAAGTTTGTCCCTAGGATCACTAGGCCTTTAATTTTCCAATTGCAATTTCTTTCTTGCCAAGCATTTATTTGCATTTTAAAGTGTATCTTTTAATTAAAATTTCTAAACAATGAGCATGCATATTTTGGAATCCATCCATTCGTATTCACTCTTTTTTTGTGCCATCATAAACGGTGATGTTTTTTCTATTTCACTTTTCAAACTTGAGGGGAGGATGATGTAAACTAAATGTTTAAAATTGCTGATATGTGCTGATATATGCTTTCATTAGTAATACCCGGTTGATGAGGTAAGGCATTGTTTCACTTCCCAAACACCGGAGAAATAAGGAGATAATCCGTAGTCAACCCCTTTGAGCCAGAAGTTGGTGTTCTTTCTATAGAAAAAAAACCCTTAATCTTAACCCGGGGCAGGGTAGTCTTTCAATTAATCCAATGATATATCCCAATACAAGAGGATCAATCAGTCTGAGATACAAGAAGTCATAAGTAGACAAAACTCACAATAGCATGTGGCAGTCACAATTGTCATACACAAAAACAAAAACAACAACAAAAGCCCGCTGAGTAAAAAACTTAGGCAAAATTTAGGGCATCCCGATGGACCGCAAAATCCAAAAGAATTGGTCCATGAAAAAATAAGGGATTAAGAGCAAAAATGTTGAAAACAAGCTTGTGAATGAAAAAGTGATTGTCACTGCAAGAATCTCATCAAAGCTTCGACCAAAGCGTCAACATCAAAACATCATTGAAATCCTCTTGTCAACCAAAGCATGTCTGATGAATTAATTGAATGTAGGAATGAAGAACATCAAAGAGAAGTGGGTGGGTTAAAACAGAATTTTGAGCCTAATAATCTTTTTTTTTCTTTTTCAAAACCATGAACCAGGCCACGTTATAACCCTCAAAAGACCTAATTGAAGCTAGGTTTACTTTGAAAGCATAATCAGCAAAACTATTGTTAAGACTGACTCTGCCTGTTTGTTGAGTAACTATCTTTTACGCACACCACATGTGTTTTCTATAAAAAATTTCGATTCCAAAACTTGCATGTACAGTACATCAGAAACACTTTTTTCAAAAGAAACAATTTTGTTTACAAATTTATATTTGGCATCAAGGAAATTCAATTAAATGGTCTAATCAAGAGCAAATCAACTCAAAACGCTCCTAACTTGGGGCAAGTTACCGCAGGAACCTGCCAATCAGGGGCAAGTCTTTACATCCAGGGGCATACACTTCAAAGATTCAAAGTCAAGGTTTCACTCACTTGGGGCACCTGAAGTGGTTTCCAGGGGCAATCCAGATCTGCCAAGATAGTTGTTATGTTTCTTCCTCCTTGAGCCAATAATCATCAAGTTGATATTTTGGGTTTTATGGACATGTGCAGCTTCCCCTAAAATAGTGTGTTACTATAATACGCTGAGCATGTGATCCAACATTCTTCAATTGAATACTGAACTTGACTGTTCTCTGGTAATCCTCAGCAAGTGGTTATCTTCAAGAAGCTTATATGATTTTCTTTTCCCCAGTGAAAGAAGAAGTTGAGACCCGTTTTGGGAGGCTCATTCAACAGCAAATGGCATCTCTTTGGGAAGTTTGCATATGAACAGCAAATGACATCTCTTTGGGAAGTTTGCATATCAACAACAAATGGCATCTCTTTGAGAAGTTTGCATATCAGCAGCAAATGGCATCTCTTTGGGAAGTTTGCATAGAAACATCAAATGACATCTCTTGGAGAAGTTTGCATATCAGCATATCAATCTTGATTCTTTCTAGCAAAAAAAAAAAAAAAAGAAAAACATGAACAGCTCGCTAAGTTGAAAACTTGAAAAGGCGGCTTAGGCAAAAATGAGCGTCCCAGTGGATTGAAAACCCGAAAGGGCGGTCCAGGCAAAAATTAGGGGCAAACAAAAAGAAATATATTCCCGGTGGATTGAAAACCTGAAAGGGCGATCCAAACAAAAGTTAGGGATTTCAAAAAGAAAAAGGACAAAAGCTTGACTGTTGAAACAAGACCATGACAAAATATTCGGTTTCAGTGTACAAAATGGCGACTTCTGCCGAACCTCTTACCAACGGGCTTTACCCCAAGAAACAATCATTCTTACCATGGATTGACATACCATACCGGGTTTTACCCCGAGGATCTGATTTATTTCACCTTTAAGGGTGCTGTCCCCAGTGGAGAACCATTGAGTGGTTGTACGGATACGTCGGCCCAATGCTCGTTTTACCTGATCAAATCTTTTGTCTCATCCAGTCATGTACAAATATCATGCAATCATACAAATACAAGCTTCATAATATACATACATACATACAATCATTCACACATTCATACATACATACATACATACATACATACATACAATCATTCACATATCCATACATACATTCATATTCACATGCAACATGCACACAAAATCATTCATACATACTGCATTGACCATCATGTGTCTTGCTTCAATACATAAAAAAAAAGAGTCATCCCCAATGTATCTGGTCCAGAGATGTCTCCATCAAACATATTTAAGGTAGTAGGTTTTGCAAACAATCAACTGCAAACTTGTGGTGAATTCCCCCAAAAGAGGTCATCTCCAGTGTGTCTGGTCCAGACAAATACATATTCTTGTTATGTCTTGCTCTCCCACAACGACAGCAGACAATTTATGTCCTCGTTGTGTCCTTACCATCCCACAATGTTGGTAGACACTGTCTTTACTTATGTCCTCACATTGGACTTTATCGCTTCTGTCCCTACACAAGACTTTATTGCTTTCTGTCTTTATTTCTGTCCACACACAGGACTTTATCGCTTTTTGTCTTTACCTCTGTCCATACTAAGGACTTTACTGCTTTCTGTCCATACACAGGACTTTACCACCTTATGTCTTCATTACTTTTATCAAATTATCTTCATTACATTCAAACACTCATAAGCATAACACTCATAACATCATATCATAGCATTTTATAGTTTAGTCCGGTAAAAAATGGTGTACTCTGTATTTAAGTCTCTTCCATCGTCGAACCAAAACAAAAACATCATCAAAAATCATCTTTTTCTTTTATCTCCGATGGAAGAAACTTAAATAGGGGCATCTGTCATACCCCATTTTTTGACCGATCGCTTTTATACGTCTTTTTAAGAAGGATTTTCTTTGTTCGTTTCTGACGAGATTTCGGCAGAGAGGTATTTTAAAATACCTCATTTATTTGGTTTCTTTTTTTATTTTCTTTCCTTTTATTATTATTTTTTATTTTTTGCATATATATTGATTTTTTTTTTTATTCCTATTTTTTTAATTTGGTTTTTTTATTATTATGTTTTTTTTTAAGTTTTTTTTTATGATGTATTATTATTTTCGTTTTTTGCTTGCTGACGTTTTTTAGTTTTTTTATTATTTGGGTCCAAGTGTGTTTTTGTCCTCATCCAAGCCCAAAGGAGCAATTTTGTCCAAAAAGGGGAAATTTCCATCTGCCAAAACCCTAGGTCTGACACAATATTTATACTGCATTTATTGCACAGCTTCCAGGTCAGAAAAGAAAGTCATCAGCCGTAGAAACACAAAAACCCTTCTTTTCCTTCGTTTTCAAAGATCAAAACCAAAAACAGAAGCAAAAAAATCACACACAAAAAATCAAAACAGAATAGAAAAAAATAGAGCCACCATCATCATCGTTCATCATTACAAAACCAGAAAAACCCAACAACACGAACGCAATCATCATCATCAAACCCAGAACAAACACCATCGCATAAATCATCACCGTATCATTATCATCATCCATACCATCATCAAAAATCGAACCAGAAACCATCCATATTTTCATAACAAATCGTTCATCCTCAAACAAAACCCAAAAACATAAAATCAAAAACAGAAACAGAAAGGGAGAAGAGATCAGATTCACAAACCCAAAATCACGGATCCAAGGTTGTTTTCGTTTTTTCATTCTTTTTTTCGAAGGTTTTTTTTTTAGGACAGAACGAGAGAGATTTAAATCGAGAGAGATCGGGAGAAGAGATAAGAGTTTTGTTTTTGTTTTGTTTTTGTTTTTGAGTCGAGATCGGACCGAGAGAGAAGAGAAGAAGAGAGAGGCCGGCGGCGGTAAGAAGAGGAAGAGAGAGAGAGTTTTTGTGAAATGTGTTTATTTCTAGGGTTTCCTTCTTTTATACCCTTTCCTAATCCTGTGCGCGCAGGTGCACGACCTTACGGTGCACCTGCGCGCCATTGTCCTTCTGATTCTAATCTAACGACCCTGATCTATTCTGCCTGTGATTAAATCAGAGCTGTCTGATCAATCAGACGGCTCTGACCTTGTTTTTCATTTTTACTTTGCACACCCCCTACTGGGCCACGCCCCCAGCTGTGATTGGACCCACTAGTGCTTTTTGCACCCCCTTTTCTGTTTTTGTTGCTATTTGCACCCCTTCTGTTTTTTATTTTATTTTATTTTTTAACCTATGATAAAAGTGCTTATGGAATGTGCTTCAATGAGCTATTAAATCCAAAATAAGCATTAATTTGAGGTCTTTTCTTTTTTATTATTATTTATTTATTTCATGATTAATTGTGGCTTATTTGCTTTAATCTATGTTTATCTATTTTTGCTTAATTTTATATATTTTGCTCACTAACCTAACTTCTATTATTCATGATCATTATCCTTAATTATTGTTACTAACTTACTAACTTAACATTTTTTACCTATTGTTAATAATTGATCTAATCTAACAATTTATTTATTGTCTTATTAATTAATTATTTATTTCATTGCAAGGACTTTAGTATGTATTTTAGGATTTAATGTAAATATAAATAAAAATTGCATAGCATCCTTTCTCTTGCATTCATTTCATGTTTATTTTCTTGCAAATATTTTAGAATGTAATTAGGAACAAATGTACACCATAAATGAAAACTTGCGTCTCATGCATATTTATTTTTATTGCTTTCCGCAAAAACGATAGAATATTAAATTCCGAGGGAAAATACATCGTTTTGATCAAAATATCATTATGAATTGTCTTCGCGCTTAATTTGCTTATTGTGACGTTAGTATTATTTTTCGCGCTACCTTTTTATTAATTTGGAACCCAACATTCCCATTGAAATGGTTAGTTACTTTCTACTAAAAAAAAATGAGGTCAACACCTCTTCAAAAAATACCAAAACAATTTATTCTCAAAAGCACAAAAATACTTTGTCATCAAACATTTTCAAAACTTTGGACTTCAAACCAAACGTTTCTTTTATCGTGAAAACCTTGGATTTTAACCCAAGAGTTATTTTCATCGCAAAACTTGGATTTTAAACCAAGTGCCTTGGACTTTAAACCAATGGCCCCTTTTGTCGCTAAAACCTTGGATTTTAACCCAAGAGTTCTTTTTATCTCAAACTTGGATTTTAAACCAAGTGGCATTGGATTTTAACCCAAGTGCCCTTTTTATCGTAAAAACCTTGGATTTTAACCCAATAGTTTTTTTTATCTCAAAACTTTGATTTTAAACCAAGTGGCCTTGGATTTTAAACCAAGTGCATTTTTCTTCAATCAAATATTTTAATCATGCCAAAAAACCTTGGATTTTAAACCAAGTGTCTTTTATCACTCAAAACCTTTTCTCAAAAAACCTTGGTCTTTAAACCAAGTGTTCACGTCTCCTTTCATAATCAAACTTTAATCAATTTAACCATATAGACTTTCTTCACAAATTAATATCAATCAAACTCACATTTTGCCACTTTTGACTTTTTGGTCTTTAAAACCATTTTCAAAAAACCTTAAAATCAAACTAACAAATTTACTCGGCTTCTTACCCCGAATTACGAGGTTTTGATCCTTCGGGTACATAGGCATGAGACTTGTCTCGGCGAATCAAATAAAATCAACAAAAACATTTTTCTTCTTTTTCATCACTTTAAACTTTTTATCAATCGTCACTTTAATTCCTACACTTATACATTTTTACAAGCAATTAAAAATAAAGCGCAAAGTTAGAAATAGAAACAAGAGGTTCCTATAGAGTACTATAGATACTTATGGTGCTTGTACCTTCCCTTCGTATAACTAACCCGCGAACCTTGATCTCTAAAAAATTGGGTTTTTTCGAACTTTTTCCCTTTCCCCCGGATAAATTAAAGATCGGTGGTGGAATATTAAATTGCGATTCGAAGTTAATTAATAACTCGATATCCAAAAATCACCGCGACACAAGTAGAGATAGGGTGATAATATTTTTATAATCGAAAATAAAATGGAAATTTTTCGTATTTTTTTATAGTTGTACTGCGCCGACAAAAAGTTGTCTTCGTTCGGCAAATATAACTTTATATTTAATAGAATTTATCAGCTAACCATACAATTATACTCACATAACACATCAATAATCAACAACACCAATAACAACTCTTCAAACTTTTTTTTGGAATTAAAAGAAACAATAACCATGACAACAATGCAACACTATGTATAGCCCCAAAAATACTTTTTTTTTTTAAAAAAGCTAAATTATCCCACCTAAATTGGCACCAGCGGAAATCGAACCTGAAACTTTGAGAGGAACATACTCCAAAGACTCCAGCCAACACCACTAGGCCAACCCAAGTGGGTTACTATAGCCCCAAAAATGCTACCTTAATACACCATATAAGCATCGGTCCGAATTTTACTCAAAGCTCGTGAAAAATAAAGAACTACACCTCCTTTAACAACCATACAATTACGATAACAGTTGAAGCACAACAATCTTAATTCAATATATATATATATATATATATATATATATATATATATATATATATATATATATATATATACACATACACGAGGAGGGATCAAATTACACTGGTGTAACATTTGAGTAAAGTTACACCGCTCAATAATGCTTTAACGAATACAAATTTTACAAAATTCACCGTTGGATTAAAAGTTTATATCGTGTAGATCATTCATGTTAAATTTAAAAAAAATCTAAAATCATTTGATATGTTATTGAGACTCATCGAGATTAATGATTTATGCGTTTTTATTGAATACCGTTAATCTTGATCGTTCTAAATAACACATCAAACAATTTTAGATTTTTGTAAAATTTAACATGAATGATCTACACGATATAAGTTTTCAATCTAACGGTGGATTTTGTAAAATTTGTATTCATTAATGCGTTATTGAGCAGTGTAACATTATTCAAATGTTACACCGATGTAATTTGATCCCTCATATATATATATATATATATAAATAATTTTAGCTTGTTAAAAAAAAAAATTCACATCAATTTCTAGCAAACAATCTCATCTAAGATACACATTTTATGTGTCAATAATCTAAGGACTATAATTTTATAAGAATACTTGTGCTTATTAAAATCTAATATTTCATAAATTATTATTTTTCAATAGCATAGAAATAACTAAGATAAGAGAAAAACAAGGCTTATCATTTTTCTGAAATTTTTTCAATCTTCTCGTGTATAAAGCCTTGTGACCAGAAATATCGTGTCTAATATCTTAACATATTATTATGTTTTCTCCGTATTTTAATTTCTTATTATCATACTCTCACCAATTTTATAATAATAATAATATTTCAACATATTTTTATGAAATTCTTCAAGATTGTATTTGTATAGATACATCTACAAATATTTTAAAAAGTATATTTATCAAATATAAGTATCTCATACATTACGGTGACAACAACATAAAGGCTTGCCAAACATACAATTGCCACCATGCTGGTAGCCCTTATTAAAACAATAAGTGGCGCATTGCATTGGTTGACCTGGACAATACGGTGCATCATGGCAATCTGCTATAACTGCTCCTGATGAATCTACAATCAGTTAAACACCATTAGAAATATCATCTAACATACAAGAAATTGTCATTTCAAACCTATTATATAAGAATTTGATAAAATAAAGGTTTCTAAAACTCAGAAAAAAAAATAGATATTTAAAACATCACTCTCAAATTTTACAATTGCAAGATATTTAATCGAAAACACAACAAAATTTAGTTAAGAAACTAGTTTGTTACCAGCAAACGTCACTGAAGCAAGACAAATCATTGCAATGGTAAAAAAGAAAAGATTGATTCGGATTGCCATTATTTTTTTATAACTTGAGTATTAACTTCTTTCAATATAATATTTAAAGTAAAAAAACTGACGTTAATTCATACGTTTTTAATTAGGGTCATTGAGTCAACAAAAGTATTATTGTTTTTGTGTCAATAACATTTATTTAAGGTAAAAAAAATTGACGTTTATATTTAATACATATGTTTGTCTAATATTATTTATTATTATTAACGGCAATACTAATGATCATTTAAGAACAATTTCTAATATGATTTGAAGTTTGTTCATTGATATTACGAAATCAAACTCTTACCACAATTTAGAAATTGATGTATGTATGTGTATATTATATATACATTTCAATTTTTTTTAAGACATATACATTTAAATTATATTTTATCATTATATGTTTTTAACCGCATTTTTCCCGTGCTAGGCACAGGTCATAAAACTAGTTAACTAAAAAATAGTATGAAAAATAATAACATAATAATAATGGGTAGGATTTATTTTAATACTTTATTTACTTTTGACCAAATAAATATATTATAATGGAAAAATGGTAAAAACATATAATAAAAAAAAATTGATTCTAAGAATTTGATCTATTTTGGATTCGCTTCTTCTGTAATAATTTTTAAATTGATCTTAGTGCTTTTTGTTATGGTAAATTTTTAATAAGAAATTGATTTGATTGTCTATAAATTCAAGCTCAATTAGTAGAAATACCAAAATTGCTAGCGTCGGACGTAATTACCTAGGTTCGAATTAGGTCATACCACTTTGTATGTATGAGTTTCAATGGTTTTATCATTTGGTTTTTTTTCAATGGAAAATTAATATTATATTATATAAAACACGACAAAAGTACAATAGAATATTTAGAATACAAGAGGTACCAGAAGTACACTACACCAATATCTAACAGGCTATAACACATGTAAGCAAATGACACAACAACATAAAAAATAAATCAAAAGGGATGCGGTGACAACCAAAATAGGTGATGTTGCGGTGTCAAAAAAATTAATAGCCAAACAGTTGAGGTCGTTCGAACGTAGAGATTGGACACCAAGTGCAACTGTTTTTCGATTACCATCACATTCTCCATTATTTGGCCTATACCTCTATTTCGGTTACTCGTAACATTCCTAATTTTGCCAAAAAAAGTTCAATGTCGATTACCATAACATTCTCAACCATGGTGACAAAATAACACAGGTAAGAGTGTTATGGGTTACCGACAATACTATGCGACCGTTTACACGAAACTAATAACGATTAAAAAATAATTTGGAAAAAAAAAAAAAAAATGATAGAATGAGAGAGGGAGAGAATGGGGGCTTTTTTATTTTTTTTTTGTCGACATGCTTGCTACGTAGGCAGCAAACATCAATGCTCCCACTTTAGTGCGGCATGCTGTTGTGTGGGCTATATGGACATCCCAGAATGAGTGTATCTTTGCTAGTGGATCATCTTCGATTGAGAAGTTGGTGGATAGGTTTAAATTCCTCTCCTGGAAATGGTTTCTAGGTAAAAACCCTACTAGCTCCTGTTCTTTTTATGAGTGGGATCTACATCTCCTCTTGTGTTGGGTTCGATAGAGGTTGTTGGGCTGCTTTATCTGTCTTCTTTCGAGGCTTCGGGTGAGAGATCTCTGTTGAAGTGCTTTTTGGCTCCGTTTCCAGATCCTCTCTTTCTCCCTACAGTCTTTTGTGAGGATTTTTGGTAGTCCGGGATCAGTTGTGATACTGTTGGTGTTTTTATTTGTTTATTTCTTTCTATTTTTTTTTGTGGTTTCCCTCATTTGTACTCTAATTTTATTTGTATATATAATATATAACTTCTTTTGCCATTCAAAAAAAGCATGCCAGCAACATGTTTCAGGTTTGTAATTTTACAAACTCGCTTTCTAAGTAGCGAGAATGGTAGATTGGAAATATCGCCGGCGCCATTTATGCTGGGAGTGAGAAGTAAAACTCATAAATACTTGTCTATATTTTCATTCATACCTCAAAGGTTTGCAGATTTTCATTCATCTCTCTCTTTCTCGCTCAAGGTATGTATTTATGCATTTTCATTCTTGTATTATTTGGCTCTGAAATCAGACTCTAGTACCAACTTTGTCACGACCCAAATTTTTAATCGTGACCGGCGCACGAACTAATACCTCATAGTTCGACAAATACAACTTTATATTTAATAGAATTTATCAGCTAACTACAGAATCATACTCACATAACACATCAATAATAAACGACACCAATGACAACAACTCTTCAAACTTTCTTTGGAATTAAAATAAACAATATCCACGCACCATGATAGCAACGCGACACTATATATAGCCCCATAAATGCTACCTTAATACACCATATAAGCATCCGTTCGAATTTTCCTCAAAGCACGTGATAAAGAAGGGCCATCTTGTGTATTTCAAAACTACATCTCCTTTAACAACCATACAATTATGATAAAAGTTGAAGCACAACAATCTTAATTCAATATATATATATATATAACATGATAGCATTTCTAGCAAAATGAGTGGCTATTTGTAGGAGAAATATTCAACCCACTACTATGTACTTCATAAGTGACAGCTACATAACTTGTAATAGTGAATTATATATATAAATTCATAATGAGTGATTACGTCAGATCACAACCCAAAATATGTAGAAAATTGATATTACAAGGTACTAAATATCAATAACTTAATTAAGCCAAATCTGTCAATATAACTATTACTAACTTATATATGAATCTCAATCAACTGCATTACAACTTATACACGAGAGAAACTTAATTTTCCCTACATAGTTACTAATTACTCTATTGCCTAATGATAATACTAATTAAAATTAATAATGAAAATTATCATACTTTGTTAATTATTCGGGATATTACACAATGTCTCTTTTTTTTTTGACAAAATTACACAATGTCTCTTAAATTTATGCACATGTGCGAAAAAAAAAAAATACAAAAAGAATAGATAAAAACAAGTGAAAAACAAAACAAATAAGTAATTATATTTTGATAAAATAGTATAATATAGCAAGTTTTACGCGATTATTTAAATATAATAAGTTTTTATCCGGTAGATAGACAAAATGACGTCTGAACTAACAATTTCGACAGTTCTGTCAGTTGAGCTAAGATTTGTGGTCATTTAAAATTGTGGATATTTAAAAATAATAAATTATTATATAAAAAAAATACATAATTATCAACAAAAAAGATACATAATATAATTGAGGTTTCGTAAAAATAAAATAAAACAAGAGGGATTAAAATATATAATCGCATTGTATTTCAATCATATATAATATTCAATTTCACATGACATGCATGGTTCAAAGAATCATATTCAATACGTGAAAAAAAAAATGTGAGAGATATTATTTCTTTACAAAATATATTGATGGACATAGAATTGTAGTGTTATTATTTATACTAAAATACATTGTAGTCATATTTAACGTGTTATTTGTTATACTAAAATACATTGTAGCCATATTCAACTAATGAGAATGAGAGAAAATAAATTAAGTGTGAGTTACCTAATATTCAATTTTTTTAATTTAAAATTAATAATATATTAATTTTTTTTTATATTTTCGTGAATTAGTATTCATAACACTTAAGTTTCTAAATTAAAAATAAAATAATTAATTTTATATTTAGTTTAAAATTAGATAAGGCATAAAATATATTATATATGTTTATTTTAATATAAGGTAAACTCTACGAGTTTACGACTTGTATCTACGTTTCAGTTCACTTAGCTATAATGAGTTGACATAAAAATTTCTAACAACCTTGATTCAAATTGGGATTGTAATAGATAATATCTCTCAAATGAAGTGAGCATAGAAACTAGCTTAGAGCCTCTGAAGTTATTATGTTTGTAATAAGTTTTAAGCTCTTAAGTTAGTAGTAAGTCTTCTGCTTAGTGTAGAAGCAAGTAAGTCTTCTGCTTAGTGTAGAAGCAAGAAAGTCTTCTGCTTAGTGTAGAAGCACGTAAGTCTCAGTCTTAGTGATTAGAGCAGTGAAGTCTTGAGCCTGAGTGCTTGAGCAAGGAAGCCTCTGATCTTGTGTGATCAGAGTAAGGAAGTCTCTCTGTCTTGTGTGACTTAGAACAGGAAGTCTCAAGCTTGTGTGCTTGAGTAAGGAAGTCTTTGATCTTGTGTGATCAAAGCAAGGAAGTCTCTATGTCTTGTGTGACTAAGAGCAGGAAGTCTTGAGCTTGTGTGCTTGAGCAAATATTGTAATCCGTGTGATTATAGTGGAACTCTCTTGGAAACAAGGGGACTGGAGTACTCTCAATTTATGAGGGGAACCAGTATAAATTGTTGTGTGTTCTTCTCTCTCTCACTCTCTCATTTACTCCTTCATCATTCATAACGCCATAAGTTAATTGTGTGAATAATCCGCTGTGCTTTAATGACTCTGAAAAGATTTAAACATCTTGGAAAGTTTTTAAATATCCAAAACACAATTCAACCCCCCTTCTTGTGTTTTCTCCACGCACCTTCAATGAGGACCCCAACAGGATATAGATATAATCCTAGCTCCTCTATTGGTTTAAGCAGTTCTACAGCTCGATCTCATTCACAGTTCGATTTAGAAGAGATGGAACGCCTCCTCAAAGCTGACAATGAAGCTCGGGTCCAAGCCGAGGTCGCATCTCAAGTCCAATCTCAGATCGAACAAATGAGGTCGCAGTTCCGAGCTGAAGCAAGGCAAGACATGGAATTATTGTTGCAGCAAAGGTTTTCATCACAAAACCAGCAGGGATATCAGCAACAACCACAACAGCAACAATATGTGCCAGCTCGCCACTCAGCATATGCCAGCTCACATCCTCATCAGCAACAACCAAATGTGCCACATATGCCACCTCGCCACTCATCAGTTCATGAGTCCACGCGATTTCAGCCCTTGACACAATTCCATAGTTCATCATCATCATTTCCAGAGTCTGGCGGTGGAAGTTCACGAGCAGGGCAAAATACGCCGCATAACTTGCCATATCAGGAAATACTTTATCGGCCTACTTTTGATTATGCGCCAAGTCAAGTCCCTCAAGTCCATCAAGTCCCACCATTTATTCCTGCCGCCATGAGGAGTGATAATGCGAGGGTAAGCGAGGACATGATTGATGAGTTACTTGCAGCAGGTCGAGACGAAGGAAATGCTGATGGAAATCAAAATAATCGGTACTACAGTAGGAATTCTAGTAATAATTAGATATTATTTTATATTTTGATGAATCTATTTTATTGTAATTTAAATTTGTAGTATTTAACACTATTTTATGTAGGATTATGTATCTTGGAACATTTTATTTTGTTGAATATAATTTTTATATTTTATGTGGTACAAATTTATTAATTATAATTATATTTTAATATATATATATATATATACACACACAAATTTATTAATTATAATTATAATTTATTAATATTGTAATTTATATATATATATATATATTATGAAAAAAAAAACGTAAATTAATATATATTTTATTATATTATCTGTTTTTTCTTTTTTTTTTTAATACAGGAAAGTTACTGGCGGAAATTTCCGCCACTAACTTAAATTAATATTTTATTATGGCGTCTGACACACACTTACTGGCGGAATATTCCGCCAGTAAGTTAAAAAGCTGACAGGCACTTACTGGCGGAAATTTCCGCCACTAAGTTGCCAGATTCTTTCGCTGCACTGTTTGACGAATTTACTGGCGGAATTTTCCGCCAGTAAATTTACTGGCGAGTGATTTACTGGCAGACCATTTTCTTGTAGTGTTGGAACAAGTGTGCTCAAGGTAGTAACTTGTATGTAGAACTTGGTATAGAATAAACACAGGTGAGTGTGAATTTGAAAAAAGTTCACATTTAGTCTCACATTGGTAAGGACAACTCTCAGGGTAGTGTTTATATAGTGTAAGCTCATTACTTGGGGTACGCCCCAAGGGGTACCCAGTTTTGTAAACGGGGGAGACCGCACACCATGTCGAATATCACACACGCGCGCTGCCGCCGTCGTCTGTCCGGCCGGCTCGGTTCGGGCCTGGTGATATATTAATTTTTTAATATCGAAAAAATTATTATTATTTTTTGTTAAGTGTGTGAGTCAACTAGCCGTTATGAGTTAGCACATGTTTAATGTGCATCGACCAATTCAAAAACGGAATTTGAATTTCGTTGCCACCTCATCAGGCAACAAGTGAGTGGCCTAATAATCAGGTCCACGTTTTTGCCTTGCTGATGAAATCAGGCTCCCATATTTTCCTCTGATGCAGTTCCTCACTTCCTCTATAAATACAGTCTTCAACTGTCATTTTATTTTTTGCTTTTATTCTCTGAATTTTTGAATTCCTTCTTCTCTCTCAATTCTTTCTTCTTAGAAAAATATTTATTATTTCTTGTTGTTTCAGAAAGTGATTATTATCACTTCGAATTGATATTTGTATATCAATATTGACTGGTTTGTAAAAACCATCGAGGGTGTCTTTCTGGCCGTTTTCTACAGTGCAGTAGATAATGGTATTTTTTATTTGGCTGTTTTATCTTGGGGACTTCACGGTTGCTAGTCTACCTTGCACAAATTTCGGTAGTGCCGTGAAAATTCTTAAAGAGAGCGTACCGATTCAGCTTCTGGTTCAGGAACAAAGAATGTTTCTGTAACCACCACCAACGGTGATGATTCTGCTTTTGCTGTAAAAGAAAAAACTCCAACAGAAACAGCAGAACAGATTAAAGATAAAACACTGCAAGCTGAAAAGGAAAGACAACTTTGGATCCATAATGATTATGTTTGCAAAAACTATATCATTAATGGACTGGAAGATGATCTGTATGATTATTACAGAACTTATGATACTGCTCGTGATGTATGGGAGGCTTTGAAAAAGAAATATGATACCGAAGAGGCGGGTGTGAAAAAGTATGCTGTTAGTCGGTATCTGAAATACCAGATGGTAGATGAAAGGTCAGTGGAGGTGCAGTCTCATGAACTCCAGAAAATTATTCATGAGATAATAATTGAAGGTATGCCTCTCAATGAACAATTTCAGATTGTTGTTATTATAGACAAGCTGCCCCTGGATGGAAAGATTTAAAAAATCAGCTTCGTCATAAAACAAAAGAATTTTCCATCGAGGGTATGATTACTCGTCTTCGTATTGAAGAAGAGTCACGGAAACAGGATCAGAAAGAAGAAGAAAAAATTCTGATTGTCTCCAAAAATAACAAAAAGAAATTCGGTGCGGCTCTGAAGCCTACGGGAAAACCTTTAAAGAATCAGAACCGCAATCAAAACTGAATTAAGAATGGGAACCCTTCTAAGGCCCCATCTGCTAGGCAACAACAACAACCTCCACCTCCTAGAAATGATTCTGGTGAATTCCTTTGCTTCAACTGTTGGAAACAAGGTCATTCGGCAAAGAAATGTAGAGGAATGAAAAGGCCAAAACCTGCTCATTTAAATAATCAAGTGAATGTAACCGATGAGGCTTACACTTGTATGATCACCGAAATTAATATGGTCGGTGGTACTGATGGATGGTGGATAGATAATGGCGCCACTCGCCATGTCTGTTATGAACGTGCTATGTATAAAACATACACGAGTGCTGAAAATAAGAAAGTGTGGATGGGAAATGCCCACACTTCAGATGTTGCCGGTGTTGGAGAAGTTGTGCTGAATTTCACCTCCGGGAAGACTCTTATCTTGAAGGATGTCTTACATGTACCCGAGATGAAAAAGAATCTTGTTTCTGGGTCTCTTTTGAATAAGGCCGGGTTTAGTCAGACCATTGGGGCAGATTTGTATACCATCACTAAGAATGGTACTTTTATTGGGAAAGGGTACGCCACTGATGGCATGTTTAAACTTAATGTTGATGTTGCTTTGAATTTGAATAAAATTTCTACTTATGTTTACTCTTTGTGTGATTTTAATATTTGGAATTCTAGGCTTTGTCATGTTAATATTCGTTCTATTTCTCATTTAAGTAACTTAGGTATAATTCCTAAATTCAATATTAATGAAGTAGAAAAATGTGAATTTTGTAGTCAAGCAAAAATTACTAAAAGCTCACATAAATCAGTAATAAGGGAATCTGAACCAATGGACCTTATACATTTTGATATATGTGAACTAGATGGAACTTTAACTAGAAATAACAAACGTTACTTTATCACTTTTATAGATGATTGTTCTGACTACAATTTCGTTTATTTAATGAAGAATAAAAGTGATGCTTTTGAAATATTTAAAGTGTTTGTTAACGAAGTTGAAAATCAATTTAATAAGAAAATCAAGAGATTTCGTAGTGATAGGGGAACTGAATATAATTCTAGTTTATTTAATGAATTTTATTAACAACATGGAATTATACATGAAACGACTGCACCATACTCCCCTGAAATGAATGGTAAAGCAGAAAGAAAAAATAGAACTCTTACTGAACTTGTCGTTGCTATAATGTTAAACTCTGGTGCCGCTACCCATTGGTGGGGGGAAATTATTTTGACTGTTTGCTTTGTTCTGAATAGAGTTCCCAAGTCTAAAGAAATGATCTCTCCATATGAGATTGAAATTCTGGCACCTACTGGGGACAGATGTTAAGACAGAAGCTATAGTAATTGTCGTACGTAATCAGTTGTAAAGCTAAGACAAATGCTCTAGCGTATGTCCACAGTAGAATATAATCAACAAGTATAAGCAACAGACAAAGAAGTAAGTAACACAGAGAATTGTTAACCCAGTTCGGCGTAAACAACGACCTACTCTGGGGGCTACCAAGCCAGGAAGGAATCCACTATAATAGATCTAGTTCTAATCCCACAGCAAACATCCAAGTTTACGACTTATCTCCTAGACTCTACCCGTGCTAACTCAACCTAGGAACTCCTAAGTTTGAGACCCCGTCTCACTTCCTTTCTATCACAAACCTTGTGATTATAACAGTTCAACAAACGATGAGGTTTCACTAACCAAACAAACAAACAATCTCCGTGCTTAAAAGCTTGGGAGAAGTTTCACAAAAATACAAACCAAACAGGCCTAAGCTTGTGTTATAGAATCCACAAGAAAGGCTTACAATAAACAAGACTCAAACCCTAAAACTATATTCTTGAAATACGGCTTCAGTAGTCTTTTAGGTTTTAGTCTTCACATATTTATATGACCTGAGTTAGCATGGGCTAGGTCTTCATATTGGGCTTTAATCTTCAGCTGTCCTTTTGCAAAGTCTAGCACACATGAAATGGAAAGAATCACTTGTTTCCATAAATGGCGTAGCATCTTCTGGAAAGTATCTCTTGGTCCAGCCGCCTAATAAACCCTTGTTTAAAGGCGTGCGTCTTGATAAGCAAGTAAGGCGAAAATAGTGCTTCAGATAATCTTCAAAGATATGGCGCGCAAATAGAGCATTAAATACCGGCATGACAGATGTTGTACCCACATGCTACGGCATCTGGTCCAACATCTTGCTTGAACATGTTTTTGCAAAATGAGGCCAACATACAAAACACCAACAATCTCCCCCTTTGGCAAATTTTGGCTAAAACAAACTAAGACCAGTTCTGGAGAGATGCAGTACATGCCTTCCTTCAAGTCAACGCAAACACACAGCTAAGAAAGAAGATAATACATTGTCACATTATTTTCAAAAGAGGTCTTCAAGTGAGAAATAATGAACAAGCAGCATCAGAGGCATGCAACAGCGGAAATACACAACTTAGCCTCATAGGGTACAAGATAGGAGAGAAATAAACTCTCACACATAAGCGCCATACAGTTAAACCAGGGAAAAATAAATTCCCACAAATATGAATCACCATAGGAAAAATAAATTCCTACACCACTGAGAAAAATAAATTCTCAGGTATCAAGTAAAAGTGGATTCCTCTAAAACAGACGAGATGCCTTGGCATTTAGAATGACATCTGTCACACACAACATGCATCACAACAAAAGTAGATTACTCCCCCTGAGTTCATGCATATATCACAGTAGAGAATACTCCCCCTCAACAGAACAAACATACACATACAGATATAGTATACCTGCTCCCCCTCAATCATAGCACACATATAGGCAGACAGATGGTGTAACATGTGTCATAGCATTATCACGAACAGAACATGCATCTTTACTACTACGAACAGAACATGCATCTTTACTACTACTCCCCCTTTTTAGCCATAATTTTGACAAACATAATACGTCATGCATTGACAAACAGAAGTATCAACACATCATAGTAGCATAATTACAGACCAGCAGCACATGGGAGTGCACAAGATATCCTGGGCGTAGCCCTCAAGGTTCAGACAGACAAAAAAACTAGGAGCAGGAAAACACAGGAGCAAAGACATCATTCAGAGGAGCTTTCATCAGAGCTCTCTATCATTGGTTCACCATCAGCATCAACATCATTATTTCCAGCACCAACTTCTTCAATCAAGCTCACTATATCAGTGCACTCCAGGGCTTCCTTTCCAAGCTCTCTTTCTAGAGCTACCCTTCTCTGAACATATTTCCATTTGTCTACACAGCTAGCAAGATGGAAGAAAATATTATCAATAGCAACCTCAGGTACATTAGCAAGTACCTTCTTGCCACCTACACTTTGTCTGCCAACATAAGCTTCACCAGA
Organism: Trifolium subterraneum; assembly: GCA_951799995.1. NCBI lineage: Eukaryota > Viridiplantae > Streptophyta > Magnoliopsida > Fabales > Fabaceae > Trifolium > Trifolium subterraneum. Next base: position 33,570,366 of record OX637468.1, read on the forward strand.
TGCTTCACCTTTAGACACTTCTTCCTCAAGGTCAGAGTCACTCTCTACAGCCTTTCTCTTCAACTGTTTCTTCTGGACAACAGGAGTATCAAAACGACTCTTAGGTCGAGAGGGACCATACATGGGTTTCTTGGCAGGTTTCTTCACTGATTCTACAACAGGAGGCTGTGGGACAGATGATATAGCTTTACCAGAACTGCTCCTCAGTCTCTGAGCAACACCAACACCAAATGTCTTCACCAGGGGTGGAGACTTATCAGTATCATTACTACTAAAACCAGTATCAGAACATACGTCAACTACAGTATTAGGACGAGGAACCTGTTGGTCCAAAGATGCTTCAGCATCTGGCACAACGTCAGATTGAGGAACAGGGTCCTTGATGAGATTCAGACCATTGTCAACCATGGTGTCACCAGTTTCAGTAACCTTTGCTACAGGATCAATATCCACTTCTATGTCATTAGTACTAGGGGCAGCCTCAGGATCCTTAACAGTATTCACATCAACAGTATCTAGGGTTTCAACCTGTTCAGATTTCCCTAAATTCTCCAACTCAACATTCTTTTCAACTTCTTCAACAACAAGCCTAGTCTTCTCAGTCTCAGAACTAGAGTGATTCTTAACAACAGTATCAGAACTTATCACACTAATGTAGCGTGTGATGAAGTAGTTAAGGGAAGTTTTTAAGACTTTCCCTAAATTAGCGTGCGCAACATAAGAGTAGAGAGAGAAAATAACTGCTGCACGCTTTTCAGACATTAACTGCTACAACTCCTCATGCAGGCAAATTCCTAATTTGCCTCTTAGCTTCTCAAATTGGTTAGCATCTAGTGCTTTCGTGAATATATCTGCGAGCTGTTCTTCAGTAGAAACATGTTTTAAAACCACCACATTCTCTTCTACTAAATCTCTGATAAAGTGATGACGAATGTCTATGTGCTTTGTCCTACTGTGTTGTATAGGATTTTTTGAGATATTGATTGCACTCAGATTATCACAGTACAATGCCATAGCATCTTGCTCAACATTATACTCTCTTAGCATCTGTCTCATCCAGACAAGTTGTGAACAACTACTCCCAGCTGCAATGTATTCAGCTTCAGCAGTTGAGAGAGACACACAATTCTGTTTCTTACTGAACCATGATATCAAATTTTCTCCCAAGAAGAAACAACCACCAGAAGTGCTTTTTCTGTAATCAGCACTGCCAGCCCAATCTGCATCACAATATCCAATGAGTTGAGAGTTTTCACTCTGTGAGTACATCATGCCGTAGTCACATGTGCCACTAACATACTTAAGGATTCTTTTCACTTGTGTTAAGTGACTCATCTTTGGATCAGCTTGGTATCTTGCACACACACCCACCGCAAAGCTAATATCAGGTCTACTAGCTATAAGATATAAGAGACTCTCTATCATACTTCTATAGAGACTCTGATCAACACTAACACCCTTCTTATCTTTTGTCAGCTTCAAATGAGTAGGTGCTGGAGTCCTTTTGTGAGTAGCGGTGTCCATTCCAAACTTCTTGACAATATTTTTTGCATACTTACTCTGAGAGATAAATATTGTCTCATCCATTTGCTTCACTTGAAGTCCAAGAAAAAATGATAATTCGCCAACTAAACTCATCTCAAACTCTGACTGCATCTGTTTGATAAAATGCTCCACCATCTGACTTGACATCCCACCAAACACTATATCATCAACGTAAATTTGTGCTATCATTAATTTACCATGTTCTTCTTTTACAAACAGAGTTTTATCGTGTCCTCCTTTCCTGTATCCATGATTGACTAGAAATTCAGTCAATCTCTCATACCAAGCTCTAGGAGCTTGTTTCAACCCATATAAAGCTTTCTTCAACTTGTAGACATGATCAGGGAGATCCGGATTCACAAAGCCTTTTGGTTGTTCCACATACACCTCTTCATTTAAGTATCCATTGAGAAAAGCACTCTTAACATCCATCTGAAACAGTTTAAATTTCAGAATACATGCAACACCAAGTAACAGCCGTATAGATTCTAATCTAGCAACTGGGGCGAAGGTCTCATCAAAGTCTAACCCTTCCACCTGAGTGTATCCCTGTGCCACAAGCCTTGCCTTGTTCCTTGTAATAGTTCCATTTTCATCAGATTTATTTTTATAAACCCATTTAGTGCCTATTACATTCAACCCTTTTGGTCTAGGAACTAGATCCCAAACCTCACTTCTTTCAAACTGATTCAACTCTTCTTGCATGGCAGTGATCCAATAATTGTCAGTGAGAGCCTCTTTGACATTCTTTGGTTCTATTTTTGACACAAAGCAAGAGTTAGAGATTATATCTTGATTTCTTCTTGTGGTGATACCTTCATCTGGATTGCCTATGATCAGGTCCTTGGGATGATTTTTCTGGACTCTGATAGATGGTCCTTTACTAACTGGAGCAATAGTATTATCAGTGATAGGACTATCAGGTGTTACCTCAAGCTCTTCTACACTTGCAGTTTCTTCAGGCTGGAATTCAAAAGCTTCAGCATCTGGACTTTCATCTGTCTTAGCGTCAGATGCTACATCATCTATCACAACATTCATTGATTCCATCATCACTTGAGTTCTGGAGTTATACACTCTGTAGGCTCTGCTGTTAGTAGAGTAGCCCAAGAATATACCTTCATCACTCTTTGGATCCATCTTCCTCATTTGTTCTCTATCTATCAGAATGTAACACTTACTTCCAAATACATGAAAATACTTGATGGTAGGTTTTCTTCCTTTCCACAATTCATATAAGGTGTTAGTTGTTCCAGCTCTTAAAGTGACACGATTGAGAATGTAACATGCTGTATTCATAGCTTCAGCCCAAAAGTGTTGAGGCAGTTTCTTTGAGTGTAGCATGACACGAACACATTCTTGTATAGTTCTGTTCTTTCTTTCAACTACACCATTTTGTTGAGGTGCAACAGGTGAAGAAAATTCATGCCCTATTCCTTCAGCAGTGCAAAACTCAGAGAATCTTGAGTTTTCAAATTCTCTACTGTGGTTACTCCTTATTCTGACAATGACACTATCTTTTTCTCTTTGAAGTTGTTTACACAAATCCTTGAAAGCACAAAAGGTGTCTGACTTTTCTCTGAGGAAATTGATCCAAGTGAATCTTGAGTAGTCATCTACAACAACAAAGGCATATCTCTTTCCTCCTAGACTTTCAACCTGCATAGGCCCCATCAAGTCCATATGTAGTAATTCAAGCACCTTTGAAGTAGTCAGATGCTGCAGCTTCGGGTGTGGCATCTTTGTCTGCTTCCCAATTTGACATTCACCACTTATGTTTCCTTCTTCAATCTTCAGTTTAGGTACTCCTTTTACTGCATCTTCAGCTATGACTTTCTTCATACTCCTTAGATTAAGATGACCCATCTTTTGATGCCATAACTTGACTTCATCTTCTCTAGTGATGAGACAGGAGGAAATTTGAGCACTTTCTTCAGAAATCCATAAATAACAGTTATCTTTAGACCTGACTCCTTTCATAACAGATTCACCATCTTCAGTTGAGACAGTGCATTCAGATTTCGTGAAGTTCACCTTCATTCCTTGATCACACAATTGACTGATGCTTATGAGATTTGCAGTCAATCCTTCCACCAAAAGAACATTCTCAAGCTTAGGCAACCCATTTGCAGTGAGACTTCCAATGCCTTTGATCTGACCTTTGGCTCCATCACCAAAAGTAACATAACTAGTAGTGTAAGCTCTAACATTGGTTAGATAACTTTCAACACCAGTCATATGTCTTGAGCAACCACTATCAAAGTACCAATCATTTCTGGACGAAACTCTCAGAGATGTATGAGCTATGTGAGCAACATCATTTGCCTTTGGTTTCCATTCCTTCTTTGCATTGCTTGAATCAGATTCATACCTGGGATTACTATACCATCTTGGAAACCCATATAATCTAAAACAAAAAGGTCTGATGTGACCTTTTCTACCACAATAATGACAGATCCATCCCTTAGGTTTAGGAATTATTTTGGCTGGCTGATGTTGTTGAACATGCTGTGGCATCTGTCTGGTTTCAGTGGGATCATAAGTGTCTTTAGCAGGAACAAATGTAACTAGTAGAAGTAACATTTTTCTTTTTAGGATAGTTATATTCTACTCCAATACCCTTAGGTTTCCCAGCAACTTGACCCTCAACCAGTATATCTAATCTTTCAGTTCCATTATTTAGCAGTCTAAACTGTTTATTTAAACTAGTCAGCTGATAGTTCAATGTGGTTACCTCATCTCTAAGAGCAGAAGCCTCGGACAGATGCTTTGCCTTCTCAGATTGTAGCTGCTTTGTGAGTTGAGATATTTGAGTCTGATGCTTCACCTTCTCATCTTGCAATTTACTTATAACGTTTTGTTGCTGCTGACAAACTTTCTCACTCTTCTGACTCAGTGCTTTATAGGACGCAGCTAGTTCATCAAAGGTCAATTCTTCATCATCTGATTCAGATTCAATAATTCCAGTAAGTGCAGTAATGTGATTTGCAGACTCAGAGTAGTCATCATCCTCAGAGTCATCTTCATCAGACCAAGTGACAGCCATAACCTTCTTCTGTTTCTTCAGGAATGTTGGACATTCAGCTCTAATATGTCCATGGCCTTCACATTCATGACATTGAACACCTTTTCCAGTACTGGCCTTTTCCTCAGGTCTGTATTTTCTTACACCATTAAACTTTCTGTTATTATCAGAGAAATTGCCTTTAGCATTTGTCCTGCCTCTTCCATCCATCTTCTTTAATATTCTATTGAACTTGCTGCCTAGATGTGCCATAGTTTCAGATAAATTTTCATCAGTTTCTAAACCATTTTCTACTTCCTCACTTTCAGTGGTGTTGGTTACAAGATCTATACTCTTCCTCTTCTCGGTTTTCTCTTTAGCAGCCAGCTCATAGGTTAACAATGAACCCACCAAATTTTCAAGTTTCATCACTCCTATATCATGTACTTCTTCTTTGGTAGTGACTTTCATATCAAACATCTTAGGAAGAGATCTAAGCATTTATCTTGGAAGTCTAAGAAACAGACTATCCTGGCTCAGTCCACCATGGAGTCTGAGATGATAGCACTAGCAACAGCTAGTGAAGAAGCAAGTTGGTTGAGATGCTTGCTATCTGAGATTCCCTTATGGGAAAAACCAATGCCAGCTGTGTTGATCCACTGCGATAGTACCGCGGCAATCGCTAAAATTGAGAACCGTTACTACAACGGTAAAAGACGTCAAATTAGAAGGAAGCACAGCACCGTGAGAGATTTCCTCACTAAAGGTGCTGTTAGAGTGGATCATGTACGCACCGATGATAATTTAGCCGATCCTTTGACGAAAGGATTAGCTAGAGAGAAAGTCTATAATACATCTGTTAAGATGGGACTAATGCCTACTGTGAATTACTTATGATGGTAACCCAACCTAAAAGACTGGAGATCCCAAGAATTAGGTTTCAATGGGTAAACAACAAGTCATGAGTAATAGGGATGATCATGCAAGGATAAGAAGCATGAATCCTGAAGCGGGAAGGATGAGGTAATAGAAACTCTTAATGAGATCTATACTCTGTATCAGAGGAGTACCTGCTTCAGGAGTACTTAAGATAGACTCACCTATATGAATGTGGAACTGAGGCCGGTTCCTATGGAGTTTTGGGGCGAACTCCTAGAGCGTTCATGAAACCGGGATAGTCGTGCAGGGCCATTAAAGCACGGGCTTTAGAAGACACCTTAGGAAAGGTTGTGTGCGGGTTTGAGGAAAATCTGAGATAGAGTTCAAGCATGCATCACTCTTGTTAAATCAGGCTCTTACTTGCTATGCAAAGGTTCAAGCAAGCGTCATCTTTGCTTATGCACAATCTTATATAAACGTTTAACGTTATATCTAAAACAACTTTTTTAAATTCAAGTGGGGGATTGTTGGAACAAGTGTGCTCAAGGTAGTAACTTGTATGTAGAACTTGGTATAGAATAAACACATGTGAGTGTGAATTTTAAAAAAGTTCACATTTAGTCCCACATTGGTAAGGACACCTCTTGGGGTAGTGTTTATATAGTGTAAGCTCATTACTTGGGGTACGCCCCAAGGGGTACCCAGTTTTGTAAACGGGGGAGACCGCACACCATGTAGAATATCACACACGCGCGCCGCCGCCGCCGCCGTCCGTCCGGCCACTCGGTTCCGGCCGGGCCTGGGCTTGGGCTTGGTGATATATTAATTTTTTAATATCGAAAAAATAATTATTATTATTTTTTGTTAAGCGTGTGAGTCAACTAGCCGTTATGAGTTAGCACATGTTTAATGTGCATCGACCAAGCCAAAAACGGAATTTGAATTTCGTTGCCACCTCATCAGTCAACAAGTGAGTGGCCTAATAATCAGGTCCACGTTTTTACTTTGCTGATGAAATCAGGCTCCCATATTTTCCTCTGATGCAGTTCCTCACTTCCTCTATAAATACAGTCTTCAACTGTCATTTTATTTTTTGCTTTTATTCTCTGAATTTTCGAATTCCTTCTTCTCTCTCAATTCTTTCTTCTCAGAAAAATATTTATTATTTCTTGTTGTTTCAGAAAGTGATTATTATCACTTCGAATTGATATTTGTATATCAATATTAACTGGTTTGTAAAAACCATCGAGGGTGTCTTTCTGGCCGTTTTCTACAGTGCAGTAGATAACGGTATTTTTTATTTGGCTGTTTTATCCTGGGGACTTCACGGTTGCTAGTCTACCTTGCACAAATTTCGGTAGTGCTGTGAAACGTCTTAAAGAGAGCGTATCGAACCGCGACTCGGCCAATAATTTCTTCAGTGCTGGTTTTCTAAAACGATTTTTCTAAACCGAAAAATAACCACTCTTTCATCTATGAAAATCATAAATATTAAATCAATCTAATCTAGGTTTTTGAAATTCAGCATTCTCCATATTCTAATGATTTTAATTTTGAGTGTCCATTTTTTGTAATTATTCTTGATGGTTATGTTATTAATGAAATCAAAATTTCTGAAAAGAAAACATAACAGATTTTTCATGATGACATATTAATTTTAAAATAAAAATGTTAGATTAATTGAAAAATATCATTAGAGACTGAATGATAACAACAAAGTATATGGACAAAAAAATAAATAGTACAAAAAAAAGTGTTTTATCAAAAAAATAAAAGTGTATGCAAAAAAATATTATAAGTGATTTTGGTCAAATTTGTGGAATGAAAAAAATATTATAAGTATATTTTGTTTGTGGTCAAAATATGTAAGGTTTTTTTTTTTTTACGAAAAAACATGTAAGCAGTTGTTTATCGAAAACGTTTTTATTTTTAAATTAAATATGACTTTAAAAGATACAGAAGTAACAAACTTATTTTATAACTCATGCGGTGCACGGATCTAATTAGCTGCAATATGAAAATAAGATATAAATTTTTAACATTAAAATGCATATAAAAAGTCGAGTACCATTAAATATTAGTTCAACAATAAATTTGGATAAATGTTTGTATAATAGAAATTATGGTTTATTACAAAATACTTTTTTATAGACTACATTGGAAATTTTATTCGTATTTTCACCGTCTTCGTGTATAATCAATATTTTTAATCATTCTGTAGAAATAACTCTTGAAGTTGCAACATACAACTGACCATGTAAAAACACTGTCGACAGAAGATATATTACAACATGCTTACGAGATTGTCCCTGACTCTTATTAATATAGTCATCGCAAAAGAAAAAAAAAAGGGATGCGGTTCAATTTCCATACTAGACAAATTTCTATTTTTTTAAAATAATAGATCACATGAAAAAGAGAGGAAAAATGAGAGAAAAAAAAATAGGTTTATGATTAGCATTTTGGAGCAACTTTAAAATATAAGAGATATAATAATAATAATAATAATAATAATAATAATGATAAATATTTAATATTTTTTTAAGCAATAAATAATAATAATTTAACATGGTGATACAAATATATAGAATTCCATATTTATTAGATGTTGATTACCAAATTAAAACAAATTGATTGATCTAGTATAGTAGCAAAATGCACAAAATATATCTTAAAGGTTATGGGTTCAATTCTTTGTGAAGTATTTTTTTACATTTTAATTGAATTAATTTTAGCGTAAAATGAGAGGGAAAATGAGCGGGAAAAAAATTAGGTTAAGAATAGCAAAACAGAACAAGCTTATAATATAAGAGATTAAGGTTTTAAAGATAAGATTAAAAATAAAATAGAAAAATTTAATATATCAAGTTTGTTGAGATATTTATGTCGGACAAAGTTATTATGCATAAACCTTTATTTATGCACGGTGCATAAATATTTCAGATTGATTAGTGCACCTCCTAGATTTCTAGCGCGCCCCCCAAGATTTCTAGCGCAGCCCTAAATTTCTCGTGCAACCCCCAGATGTCTTGTGCACCCGTTTTTTTGTTTTCCCTCCCCCAAGATTTCTAGCAAAAACCATTTTGCTATTGGAATGGTTTCAGAGGGTTGTACTCCAAAATCATGGTTTTAGAGTACAACTCTATAATTATGCACTTAACAATTTTTTTTTCTTCCCCCAAGATTTCAAGCCAAAACCGTTTTATGCACTTAATGGTTTTGGAGAACGCACCCCCCAAATTTCTTAATGCACCCCCCAAAATTTGTAGCCAAAACCATTTTGTTGTTGGAATGATTTCAGAGGGTTGTACTCCAAAACTATTAGGTGCATAAAATGGTTTTGAAGTGCAACCCTATAATTATGCACTTAACAGATTTTTTTTCCTCCCCCTCACCTAAATTTCTAGCCAAAACTATTTTATATATACACTTAGTGATTTTGGAGTGCAAATCTCTGAAACCATACCCACAGCAAAATGGTTTTGCCATGATTTGAGGGCGCAAGAAAGTGGGGGTGTGCGAGAAATTTGGTGGTGTGTGAGAAACTGGGGTGCGCTAAGCAATTTTCACTTATTTATACATGGTGCATAAATTATGCACCATAATCGCTCCTATTTATGCCATACAAAAAATAAGTATGTTGAAAAAATATTTTGAGTTTGTTGATAGAGATATATACTAAATAGAAAATAAGATAAGATAAAATCTATTTATTAAAAAAAAAAATATATATATTTTTACACCCTAACCTACATTTTCCTACCTATTTATACTCTAACCGAGTCCCTAATTATCCGCTATATCATCTACTGATCCTTGACATTTCTCTCTTGTTTTCTTATAGCAAAAAATATCACAAAACCAATTAATCATTGTTTAACCACTACTTGAAGTTCAACTACTTGAGGTTCAATACACTCACTATTTTTTCTTATTATTTTTCCTTTGGGTTTAATATTCCTTTTTTGTTCTTAACTTGATTTTTCATTTGCACATTCAATTTTCATTACCACCATGAAAAGAATAAGGACACTCCAAAAGGAGAGCAACAAAGGTTGGTGATCCCATTGTTTTATGTCAACCACGCATTGTTCATGCATTTGTTGAAAAAAGCCGAAGAAGAATATGGATTCAAGCATAAAGAACTCAACTAGGGAATCCAATGAGTGTCCACGGGTGCGGGTTTGACACTACACAAATCTACTCCAGTGGTGGAGCCAGAAATAATATTAAGTCTGAGCGCAATTTTAATTGTAAATGCATAAATATTTATTGGTTTAAGGTTTTTGGATCGGGGTTCAACCAGATCGGACAGGTTTTAACTAATAATATATGTATATTATTTATATACTGAAATTATAATAAAAGTAATTAATCGTAAGGATTTAATCTAAATATTTGATTCATAATAAATAGATAAGTAAAAGTCATATATTCTGCCACAATATGAAAGAAAGTAGAATTACAATATATTTGAGATTAACACAAAAGCAATCAAATATATGTTTTTAGTATTTTGGGTTATAATTTTTTTTTTATAAGAGTATTTTGGGTTATATTTATGCATGAGGTAAAAAATTAAGAACATATTTTACCATTGTTCTGGTGAACACTTAAAGGGGTGTGAAAAATAAATAACTTGGATCGTTGAAATAACAAAATAATCTAAGTATTTCTGTAATTTCTTGGTTGTTCGTCCTCTTTTTCATCAATGTTACAAGTATTTATAGGGAACATAGGAAGAAAATTCTTCCCGCCCTTCTTCTTCGTTGGCCAATCCTACGTTCCTTCTATACATTTGATCATATGCCTATTTGCAAGGTGATCATGGGGAACGTGGTTTGAATACAATGGTTTCTTCTAAGTTACACTCCTAGTCATACGGAAAATGGAGATAAATGGGTTAAGTCGTGGAAAAAATAGCAGTTACAGTGAGGGATAGAGAGATTGTGGAATCGTGGGCATCTCGCCCTTTCGATCATGTCTCGCCCTCAGGGGTATATGTGTCCCGCCCTCAGGGCTATATGTGTCCTGCCCTCAGGGTCTCGCCTTTTATGAGAAATTGGGCTTGACCTCCGTATATGTATTGGGCCGTTGAATTGGGCCTTGTACAAATCATCAAATAATGTTTGGGCTTTTGTTAAATACACCCTTTACATTTACTCCCGGTCCACAACCCCTCAAGCATGAGGCTCAGTGGAGGCGAAGTGGTGATAATAAGCGAAATTTTCGTTGGCAACTGCTATTGCTCGTGGCGAGCTTTTCGGACCTCGTACGCACTACGTGAGATACCTCCTTCCACTGTTAGTGACTGTTATAAATAGGAAAGTCTTGGGATTGCTTTACTCACATCACCAACTTCTACATTTTTTGCTTAATCTAATCATGAATTCTTCCAACTTTGTTCTCGAATCTCCAGTAACTATAATTATCAAGGCTTTGAGGGGTTTGCTCCGCCATGACATAGATGACTTGATTGATCAAGCTGATGACTTTTCTGACTTTGCTGAAGAACTTAGATCAGCCTCTTGGAGATTGACTAATGCTGAGCTGCGCTTCCTTGAGAGGGTGATGTTTCTCAAGTACGGCCTAATTGAAGATGGTCATTTCATTGAGACTGCTGAGAATGAGAACCACCTCCATCATGAGTTGGTTTCTGATTTGTTCGACAAGACCTGGCGTCTAAAGGAAAGTATGAGAGTCCATGAGGAGCTCATGAATTTGGCGTTTACTGAAGAAGAAGCGGTGACACATCGCATGAAGGTCCTGGAGGAGGAGTTGAATGTGTTGGCCAAGAAGAAGGAGGAACTTCGTGTGAGTAACAAAGATGAAATTTCTGCTTTGTTGTTTAAACGTCGTGAACTGGCTCGCCTAGAGCTCAAGACAAAATCTCTAGGGGAGAGTCTTAAGAAGGTCAATGATGATTTGGCGACGTCCAAAAAATACAAGCATGCCCTGGAGGATATGTAGACCATGGCATTGGATGCCCTGCCTGATGTTTAGCAATAATTTCCTTGCTTTGATGTAGTTTCAATTGTTGTTTCCCTTTCAGTAATTTTCCTTTGTAATTTTCCTTTTCAAGTAATGAAATGCATTTCTTTTCTTAAGTTCCTGCTTGTAAATAAGTTAGCAAATAACAAATAATATAAGGAAATATAATATATCTCGCCTCTTTGGGGGCGCATAAGATATCACGCCTTAAGGCGAGGAAATTTTCCAATATACCTAGGCGATATAATATCACGCCACAGGCGAAGTATCAAACGTTTCTTCTTCCCTTTAAATTTCAAATTGACAACTGTCAAGCGTGTTTCCCACGCTGTCACGCGTTTCGAGACGTGGGTTTACCCAATGGGTAACTGAACGTTTCCACTTCTCTGACAGTTTTTCGTCTATAAATACTTTACCTTCTCTTCTTCAATACTTTTTCCAACTTCTCAACTTCCTCATCTTCCCTACACTCTCACATTCACTCCCAGATTTCAACTTTCGTCGTTTTTTCGTTGAGATTTTGTTTTAAAGTACTTACGTACTGACTTCTCTGCTTTTCCAGCCTCCCAACCGTTTAACTTCTCAAGGTATTTTTCGTCTTTTACCTCTGTCTTTCTAGGTATTTTTAAATTTTGCTTTAGTCATGGTTCTTTTACGCGAACTCGATGGTGCAAAAGATTATCCTTTAGTTATCGTGCCCATTATACTAGGGCTGACGGAACCCTAAACATTAACGGTTACTATTCTGAAATGTTTGGGTTTACTGTTAAATCTAGTGATTTCAAATCTGGGACTAGTGATAGCGATAGTGATAGTAGTGGAAATGATAGCGGTTGTGTTATTATTTCTCTGTCCGAGTTTAGTTCTAAAAACCCTAACAATCACTCTTTAATTGTTGCAGACTCCGTCGCAACGATTTCTACTTCAATGGAAATATCTTCTAGGTTTACTACTGATGAATTCATCTCCACCTTTAGACAGGCTGTCTAGGTATCTGGTGAGGGCGGCGAAAATCGGGTTGCGATTGACCCTGTTGCCGTGGGCGAGTTCGTGACTACTGTCAACGAACAAGAGCCTCACTATTTTTATATGTACACGCATGTCCTCCAAACCCTAAATCTCTAGCTTCCGTTCAATTGTTTCGAATGTTAGATCCTAAGAGTAATGAATGTCGCCCCTTGTCAGCTTCATCCAAACAATTGGACGTTTTTGAAAGCCTTTCAAATCGCCTGTAAATGGTTAGATCTAGTTCCCACTACTGGGATTTTCTTTTGTTTCTTTCATGTAAAAAATATCTCTCCCCATTCACTTGTCTCTATTAGCAGCCAGCCTAATAAAGGGCGGTTTTCTTTATACGCCTCAAACATTAAGAACTATAGGGATACTTTTGTCCAGTTTCGTTGTAGGGAAGGATGCCCAGAGCTCATGTTCGATGCTTCTGGGGATCATCTTTTCCCCTTCTACTGGTCTTCAGCCCCTCGCCTCATCAAGGGAACCCGAGTAGACGCCATTAATGAGTATGAGCGTCAAGCTGTAGCAACCTTTAGTAGGTTTCATGTGATGAATTCGGGCAAGCTCATTGCTAGGGAGTATAAGCCTCATTCTCATGGGGAGTATATGTGTTACTGACTGTAGTTTTATATTATGTTGTTATACTTTAGACTTTGTATTTCTATATTTACTGACCTCGCCCCTGTTTTTTTTTTTTTTTGTAGCTTCCATGTCTACTCTCTCAGCACAACAAAGGGCGGTATTGGTCTTGAAGGCGAGGGCCCAAACAGAGCGCGCTGCCTCCTCTGCCGATGCTATGGCTCAACTGGTGGTTAAGGAGGGCGGTGCCCAGGGCACCAAGAGAAAAAATCAAGAGGGATCCACTAGGATCTCTCTTGAGATTCCAAAGAAGAAAAGGCAGCTCATTACTATTGAGCAGGAGGGGGAAGACATTGACGACCAACCCCTCAAGTCTAAAAGGATGCCGAGGAACAAAAATTCAGTGCCACCCCATTCTGGCGAGGGCGGCTCCAGCACTATTGCCAAAGACAAGCTTCCCTTCATCACTTGCTGCCCTTCCAAACCTGAGCTGAGGAAGGGGAAGAAAAGTAACCTCTCTAAGAGCCTCTGGACTGAGGACTTCGATTCCTTCTCTGTAGTTAACGAGAGTTTTCAGAAGTATGCCCGCACCTCTTCCCTCTCCGACCTTGATTTTGAGGATCTCAGGCAGGCGGCCATGGATCACCACATTCAGGGCGCCATGCTCAGCTACTACCTTTCCACCCGCCAAGAACTTGATACTATTGAGGCGAGGAACAAGATGGAGTCTGCGGACAATGGTTTGAGTGCCCTGGAAAAGGAGTATGTTGCTGCTAGGAGCAAGTTTGAGGAGGACTTGGCCGCGATGAAGGCTAGGCAGGAGGAGGCGGTGAAGGCGGCCGCAAAGGCTAAGGATGATGAGGTGGCTGCTTTGAAGGGGAAGGTGAAGACCTTGGAGGACGAGCTGGTTGTGGCGACCCAAGGCAAAGAAGAGGCGAGTCAATATGATGATGGGTTCAGGTTCGCCGTTGATCAGATGAAGGTGGTCTTTCCCAAGGTGGACATCGTCAAGCTAGGCAAGCTGGACTCTCTCCACCAGATAGTGGATGGAAAGCTGGTTCCCTTTGTTCCTCCCGCTTCCAACTAGTGGCCTAGTGTTTTTCTCTTTGGATCTGTGTGCCTATGTTTTGTTGTTTTAATTAACTGTTGTTGTAACTATGGTGTGAAGGTGCGTGGAGAAAACACAAGAAGGGGGGTTGAATTGTGTTTTGGATATTTAAAAACTTTCCAAGATATTTAAACCTTTTCAGAGTCTTTAAAGCACAGCGGATTATTCACACAATTAACTTATGGCGTTATGAATGATGAAGGAGTAAATGAGAGAGTGAGAGAGAGAAGAACACACAACAATTTATACTGGTTCCCCTCACAAATTGAGAGTACTCCAGTCCCCTTGTTTCCAAGAGAATTTCACTATAATCACAAGGATTGCAATAGTTGCTCAAGCACACAAGCTCAAGACTTCCTGCTCTTAGTCACACAAGACATAGAGACTTCCTTGCTCTTATCACACAAGATCAAAGACTTCCTTGCTCAAGCACACAAGCTTGAGACTTCCTGCTCTAAGTCACATAAGACAGAGAGACTTCCTTGCTCTGATCACACAAGATCAGAGGCTTCCTTGCTCAAGCACTCAAGCTCAAGACTTCATGCTCTAATCACTAAGATTGAGACTTATGTGCTTCTACACTAAGCAGAAGACTTACTACTAACTTATGAGCTTAAAACTTATTACAAACATAATAACTTCAGAGGCTCTAAGCTAGTTTCTATGCTCACTTCATTTGAGAGATATTATCTATTACAATGCATATTCTCACATTCTTCTGAGAGATTTTATCTAATGGTGAGCGCTAGTCATCAATTCTTTCTTGGTCATATTTATATGAGTTGAAAAAGACATTGAGACGTTGGAGAAATTCCCGTTGTAACTTGGACAGCTGTAGACTTTGAAGATCCGTTGAGTAAATCCACGTCTTCCTTTGCAGAGAAGCTTCACATTTGCTGTTTGTCCAATAGTACAGTTATAAGGTACAACTAGCTCCTAGAGAGAGGGATCACATCCTTTGTGACCGTTGCAATTTAGTTGACCTTAGAACAAGTCATTAGGCTTGATAAGTTGTAGTTGATGTAGCCCTCTGATGACTGAGAATTCCTTTGCTTCTGATGAACCTTTGATAACTTGGAGTCTGATTGGTCTTTGAATGGTTGGCCTCTGATAGTCCTTCGCAATTCAGCTTCTGAACGTCTTCATCCTCTGAATGACTCATGACTAGCAGACAGCCTCTGAACTCTTGTAGGCCTCTGAACATCCTTGAGCTTCTAAACTCCTCTGAGTTCCTGAACAGCTTCAGACGTTCTGATCTACTTTGAGCTTCTGAACTTTGTATAGCTTCTGACCACGTTGTAGCATCTGAACTCTTTCAGAGTCAAATTATTCAGACTTCCATTGGTTTCATCTGAGTTTAAATTAAGTGTGCTCTTGATTAAACGTTGAATTCTCCTGCACTTAATTTAAACATTAGTACCATCAATTGTCCATTTAATACTTTGTTATCATCAAAACTTAAGGGTGTGTATTAACACATATTTTGTTCCAACAATCTCCCCCTTTTTGATGATGACAAACACAAGTATTAAATACAATTGTTGTTGATAAAAATCAGCTATGTTGACATTAGGCTTCTGAGTTTTGCAAGCTCCCCCTAAGTCTGATAACCCATAGGGTTAGGTTTGTAAGCTCCCCCTATTTTGTATCCATAGTTAATTTTAATCAGTTTCAGAACTACTTTATTATATGACTTAAATTATTCATATTTCACTATGTAAAGAACAAGGTTTGCAAGCTTCTTCTTTCCATAGTGTGATAATCTTTGAGTAAAGTTGCACCCTTACTCAAGAACTAACTATGAATAATAAACTTCAATTAATAAATGCATTCTCCTTGAAATTAAGCCCTTAATGCAGATGCAAGATGAAGCAATATTTAAATTGAAGCAATATTTAAATTGAATGACAAAATAGGATCAGAGGCGCTTAGACACTTCTACATACACACATGGTTCTGATGGTTATCATTAACAGCTTCAGAGTTCAAAATATTTTCAAACAGTTCAGAGCTTTAAAAAACTTTTCAAAGAGAATAGCTCAGAGTCTGAACAAAAAATTTGAAAACAGTTCAGAGCTCTTTATTACAATATTTTGAAATCCTCAAAGATCATATTGTCATAACAAAGCATGTACCTCATGCTACTATTTTGACCACTCTCCTACGTTCTCTCTCTGAAGCACTACAAGGCCCTAAAAAGCCAAGTAATTTCACTTCTTCCAACAATTGATTTACCAATATTCTTTCTCCCCCTTTTGTCATTATCAAAAAGGTAATATAAGCATTTAATAGAAATTCAACTTTCAATGCCGTCAAATCAGGAGTGGTTGAACACATTTAATACTCGGCCATTTGAATTATGCTTATAAAAGGAGAGAGATACCTAGTCATTTTACTCACACGGAATAATCTTAGGTTATTGATAGATCTCTTGAGAGAAAAAATGAAACGCTCAGAGAAGAAGAAAGTAGTTTCAGTGAGAGTCAGTCAAGATAGGAGAAAATATAAGAAGAAACCAATGGAAACAAAGCCAGTGTCTGTCACAGAAGAACTCAGTTCAGAGTCTGAAGAGAAATCTTTGGACTCTGACTGTTTTAAGTTTTGAAGACATATATTCCTGAAGAAAATCAAACTGAAGTTCGAGGCTCTAGAGGGGCTTGAGTCTTTTCCTGAGGAAAGCCAAACTGATGCAGCAGAGTTGGTTTCTTCAAGAAAGACTACTGGTTGGATGGCTTCAGCCAAAACCTCAACCTTTCCCCTCTGCAAAGGTCATGTAGGCTTGTAACCACAAACATGACCTTTTAGAGCATCCAGAAGATAGTTCTTAGAAATTTTAGTCTGTAATAAAGAACTTATGTTCTCAATGAAATGAAATTCATTACTTTGGCTTATTTAATTTGATTTCTTACTTTTATGCCTTCTCTTGTTATGTAATTTGATACTTTAAGAATATCCACATATTGTACTTATGAAAAGTGAATGAAATTCAAGAGTTTGAAAGATCATTTTGCAAGATAGAAATCAATTAAAGAGTTAAAACAAACAACCAAACAACATACCAAACAAAATTAACAACTTGCATATTCATCAGATAAATATAGTGAATAGGTATGTCAGATTAACAATCAGAATTTTAACCTAAACAAAAGTTTAACCTAATCAGGGTGCTTTGCAAATTATCGATCATAAAGTCATATAAGCAATCAAACAAATCCTAAGGTTGGGGTTGACTACAGAAAGATGCTAGGGTTGTCATGATGTTTTTCTGATTGGCATTTACTTCTTCCATCAATCCCACAAACTTGTCTACTTTTGGTTCAATCCTTCTGATGTCATTCTCATAGTCAGGGTTCCTCAGATGTTGTTGATTTGCTTGATCACCCCTCAGACTGTCTTGAAGAGGAACATTCAGATTGTCCACCTTTTCTCTTGCAGCAGAGGATTCAGGATGATTCCTCTCTGTGTCCATTTGATTCTGAATGTCCTTCTCAGCATTGATAGCTTTTCCTTTGTCAAACTTCTTCTGTTCTTCCACAGCTGCCTTCTGAAGATTGTGCACTTCTTTCACCAGTTCCTCTGTCAGACTTATCCATTGAGAAGCATACTCAGATGAAGGCATATCTGTTTGCCTTAGGTCATAAAGACCATGTATCTGTTTAAACAAGTCATTGCATTTGCTCAAGTCATCAGGAATGATTGATTGGGTTGGATGAGGTTCTTTGGATAGGGGTGTATTGATGAGTTGAGAACTGGGATTGGTTTGGACAAAGTCTTTGAGATGAAAATCTTCTAAAAGAAGTTCATTGATCATAGCCTCAACAGGGTTTGATGAAGGGTGGTTCAAGTTTTCTTCTGAAACAATATGTTCAAAGAATTGGAGTTCAGATGGAGTTTGGTGTTTGAGTGGGTGAGAGTCTGAGAGCGTTTGAGTTATAGATGACTTGGTCTTAGCTTTTAGATGTTCAAGGCTAGCTAGGATTTCATCTAACTCTTTAGGGTTGTAATCAGACGAAGATGATGATGAAGAAATGTTGATAAAGACTGGTTCAGGGAGATTTGTTTTGACAGGTTCTGATATAAGTTGTGTCAAGGTGAGATTATCTTCAGAACTTGCTTGGTTTTGAATTGGAGTGAGTTGGGTTGATGATGAGGTTAACTGAATGTCTTGAGTAGTAGCAACAACAGGTTTAGATACATCACCTGATCTGTTATGATCTGAGCTTTCATTAATCTTTTCCTCAGACTCCTTGATAAGCTTCCTTCGTCTGACGCTGAGAGGTTCATCATCACTCTTTGAGCCTTCAACTTTATATGCTTTCACTAACCTTCTTCTCTTCTTTTTCAACTCTACCTTCTCCGTCTCAAATCCTTCTCCTAGGTTATCCAACAGTTGAATATACTTATTGACAATGTCACAAGAGATTGTAGGCATGCTAATGTTCCATTTCTTAACCAAGGAAGGTTCTGAGTGAGGCTGATATACCAGAGGTTCTGAAGGTTGTACTTCATGTTCTGACACCAGGTTCATGTGAGCTAGTGAATGAGCAGATAATGTGGAGGCTCTACATTCTCTTAACAAGTAGTCATGACCAGCAGCTTTGATTATATCGATTACTCCACATTGATAGAAAATCTCACTGAGGACCCTTGGGTAGACTACATGTATATCAGACTTGGCCTGATTTTGAGAGTAGAGCACAGATTTGCATAGGTGATCAAAGATGTATTTGGCCCAATTTAAATCATATTTCCTTGTAAGAAAATAGACAAAGTGTCTATGATCCCATGACAAATGATCAGGATTTTCACTTCCTGGAAATATAGATCTTGACATGATTTTGGCTAACATCTTCTGAGTGGGCTTCAGATCACCTATCTTGTTGCTCTCACAGCTTGTTCCCTTGACGTAGCATTGTCTAGTCATAGTCTTCAGAAACATAGAATTTTGTGCTTCACTGCGACTAAAGGTGTAGTAGATGCCTTCATTTGGGATGGATAGCACCTTAGCCAAGTTTGAAGCAGTGAGAATTACTTCAAATCCGCACACAACAGAATGCACCTCCGTTTCTTCAATGACTCTTAAACCTAACTCTTCAGGAGTTTTGTCTTCATTTTCAATCTTTTCTTTTCTCCTTGCAGCTAGCTCCTTGTGATAATCTTCAACAATCCTCACCTTGCTTCTAATCCAGAAATCTTTCACCAGAGTAGGATAGATTGGACCATTTAATAAATTCATGTACCTAAAGCTCCCTTTGTGATTAGAAAAGAACTTTATGACATCAAGATGGTTATTTTCCAAACTATCAAAGTCCACTGGTTGTTCCATAACCAGGTTCAGAGATTTTCCCTCCATCTTGAGAGATAAATCTGTAGAAAACATCTCCTCACAAG
This sequence comes from Trifolium subterraneum, assembly GCA_951799995.1. Taxonomy (NCBI): domain Eukaryota; kingdom Viridiplantae; phylum Streptophyta; class Magnoliopsida; order Fabales; family Fabaceae; genus Trifolium; species Trifolium subterraneum. The sequence continues at coordinate 33,589,874 of OX637468.1, forward strand.
CAATGGTGTTGATCGGAAAGTTATCAGGAAAAATAAACAAGGAGTCTGGAATTGATGTTGAAGTAGATGCCATTTCAGAAGGTTTGGGTGAGGATTTTACTAGGGCTAGAGGAAGTGTGAGTGTTTAAGAGATTTTGTTAAAAACATAACACAAATTAAAATACACAATACATTAATTAAAAAAAATAAACTAATCATTAACTGCATTCAAACCAATCAGATCGTGTATGCGTGTTGTCTCTTTGGTGCCAAAACGTTTCAGTATAAAATACTTAAACGTTTCCAATTCATTTCCTATTCAGAGGCTTAACCGTTAGAGGCTGAAACGTTTCTCAGAGTCTGAGATTCTTCAGATGCTGAAACCTGAAGAACTTCAGAGGCAAAAGAAAAGACTTTTCAGGATGCAAAAATATATGTTCAGATAAGATTTTCAAAGTTTTTAGTTCTGAACATTTTGTGTCCTAAGAAGACATTTTCAAACCTTTGAGAGTTATTCCTCTGAGATGTCATTCAGGAGTTAAGCATACTTACCTTGTATTGAAGCTTTCTTGATTTAATTGAAGTCAGAGTCATAGCCTGAGCAATCACTCCACCACACTGAGTTGTTGTCATCCTCAATACATGCCTCAAAGCCTTCATACTCCCTCCTGCTCCTTATGTACTCCATCTCATCTTCTTCTCCATCTGACTCTCCAAGAATGTGCCTTCTATGCACAATTTCTCTTCTTCCATTCACAGTCACATGCATCCATGTGAATGGAAGGTTCAGAGTCTTAGTTTCACCTGCAATCAAGTAAACAATTTTGTCTCTTGGTACCCACTTGTTTGAGGGTCCTAGACTGTTAGTTGCCAAATCTTCATCCTCCATTTGTTTCATCTGAGTGCTATCAGATACAAATGTAGTGTAAAGATTTGGAAGTGAGAAGCTTCCATCAATAACTGATGAGCTTGGTTCCTCTAGTGTTTTACCACTAGAGTATCCAATCCCATTAGTATTGTTGGTCTTAAGGTTGCAAAGCATGGAAACAATTTTATTTTGATCAGCATTGATGTTACAGTACTCTTTGAGAACTAGAGAGTGCTCAAGGGGTTTGTAACATATAGCAAAATCATTCTCAAGATCTTTGGTTTTGATAAAATCTTTTTGTTCAAGACCTTCAGAGTGATTTGCTTGCTTACTTAAATTCTCATAGTCTGCTTTAAACTTTTTATACTTCTGCTGACTATTAAAGAGTTTAAATAAGGTCTTATTAAGATGCTTGATCAATTTAGCTTTGGGAAGACGAGAATATACCTGATTCATTGATCTCTGGATATTTTCTTTGCTCTCAGGTTCTGTCTTTTCATCAGAACTTGAGTCTTCAGAGTCTGAGTCATCTTCAGAACTTGATCCTTCAGCTCTTGGAGCTCTTTTAGACTCATCTTCAGAGAAGTTGTCTAGAACATCCCATGTTGTCATTCCTTTAGCCAGTCTTCCTCCATTCTTCTTGAAGTTGTACCATTTTTGAATTTTTCTTGAAAACCTTTCAAGATACTCTTCATCAGGTTCTTCAACAAGATCTTCATGCTCCAATGCTTGCTTTCCTTTCCTTGCTGCTTCTGCTTCTTCAACGTTCAGCTCTTGCATTTCCTTCAGAGCCAATTCATGGACACTGAGTAAATCAATCAATGATTCAGGACTCATTGAATTGATGTCTTCAGTTTCCTCTATAGAATTTGGAATTTCATTCCAGTTCAGAGGCAAACTTCTCAGCAACTTGCTTACAAGCTCTTTGTTGCTGAGTTTGTTGTTGTGCTCTTCAAGCTTGCTTGTTATAGCTTGAAACCTTATGTTCATTTTCTCAATACTCTCATTTTCCTCCATCCTAAACTCCTCATATTGATCCAACAAGCCATTTACTGTTGCCTACTGAATGCTTTCATTATCATCACTAATGAGGCAAAGAATAGTAGTTGTAGAATCAATACTAGAAGTTTGATTAGCCCCTGATGTGGAAGGATTTTGATTGTTGCTCAGATCTTCGTTTAAGCTCAGTCTATCTTGAAATTTCTTGCTAAGATCAGCAACTTGTTGATATAGCTTCTGCTTCCACTCATCCATGTTTTGAGCCATGGAGGTTTTCTCCTTTGGATCTTGACTGTCTCACGGTTAAGTGATTTACCAACAGAACCAGAGCTCTGATACCAATTGAAGGTGCGTGGAGAAAACACAAGAAGGGGGGGTTGAATTGTGTTTTGGATATTTAAAAACTTTCCAAGATATTTAAACTTTTTCAGAGTCTTTAAAGTACAGCGGATTATTCACACAATTAACTTATGGCGTTATGAATGATGAAGGAGTAAATGAGAGAGTGAGAGAGAGAAGAACACACAACAATTTATACTGGTTCCCCTCACAAATTGAGAGTACTTCAGTCCCCTTGTTTCCAAGAGAGTTTCACTATAATCACAAGGATTACAATAGTTGCTCAAGCACACAAGCTCAAGACTTCCTGCTCTTAGTCACACAAGACATAGAGACTTCCTTGCTCTGATCACACAAGATCAATGACTTCCTTGCTTAAGCACACAAGCTTGAGACTTCCTGCTCTAAGTCACACAAGACAGAGAGACTTCCTTGCTCTGATCACACAAGATCAGAGGCTTCCTTGCTCAAGCACTCAGGCTCAAGACTTCATGCTCTAATCACTAAGATTGAGACTTATGTGCTTCTACACTAAGCAGAAGACTTTCTTGCTTCTACACTAAGCAGAATACTTACTACTAACTTATGAGCTTAAAACTTATTACAAACATAATAACTTCAGAGGCTCTAAGCTAGTTTCTATGCTCACTTCATTTGAGAGATATTATCTATTACAATGCATATTCTCACTTTCTTCTGAGAGATTTTATCTAATGGTGAGCGCTAGTCATCAATTCTTTCTTGGGCATATTTATATGAGTTGAGAAAGACATTGAGACGTTGGAGAAATTCCCGTTGTAACTTGGACAGCTGTAGACTTTGAAGATCCGTTGAGTAAAGCCACGTCTTCCTTTGCAGAGAAGCTTCACCTTTGCTGTTTGTCTAATAGTACAGTTATAAGGTACAACTAGCTCCTAGAGAGAGGGATCACATCCTTTGTGACCGTTGCAATTTAGTTGACCTTAGAACAAGTCATCAGGCTTGATAAGTTGTAGTTGATGTAGCCTCTGATGACTGAGAATTCCTTTGCTTCTGATGAACCTTTGATAACTTGGAGTCTGATTGGTCTTTGAATGGTTGGCCTCTGATAGTCCTTCGCAATTCAGCTTCTGAACGTCTTCATCCTCTGAATGACTCATGACTAGCAGACAGCCTCTGAACTCTTGTAGGCCTCTGAACATCCTTGAGCTTCTAAACTCCTCTGAGTTCCTGAACAGCTTCAGACGTTCTGATCTACTTTGAGCTTCTGAACATTGTATAGCTTCTGACCACGTTGTAGCATCTGAACTCTTTCAGAGTCAAATTATTCAGACTTCCATTGGTTTCATCAGAGTTTAAATTAAGTGTGCTCTTGATTAAATGTTGAATTCTCCTGCACTTAATTTAAACATTAGTACCATCAATTGTCCATTTAATACTTTGTTATAATCAAAACTTAAGGGTGTGTATTAACACATATTTTGTTCCAACATGGTGTTCGCCCTTGGGCGATTTAATTCCTGAACTCTTGTTTTCTTTTTTAATTTAAGTATGTTATTATTTATTCTCTTCTCGCCTACTGTTTTATTGCTTAGTTAAATATGTGTTAATCGCTCCAAGTCGCCTACGCCTTCCTTTTCCTCGTTTGTAACGGTTTTTTGTCTTTAAAGATTAATTCTCTATATTCTCCCACTCCCTCGAAAAACGCACCTAAACACATTTCTCAAAGTAGTCTAATCAAAGATAGTAACTATTTTTTCTAGAAACGCGTGCTTGAACTTATCCCTTTTAGGGTTTTGGAATTGCTATAAAAGGGGGCAATCCGTTACCTAGATCTTCATATGCGAAAAACTTGTTAGTTTCTCTTCTTTTTTTCTTTAGAAATCATGGAAAAATCTTCCAAGAAACACAATAGTGCTCCCACACGTAGGAGCCCTAGAGTTAATTCCTCCCAACTTCTTTCTTCCAAACCCAAATCTTCTAAGAAAACTTCCTCTTCCAAAATCAAAAATTCCAAGAAACTTAAACGCCAGATCATTGAGATAGAAAGCTCTGAATCTGACAAGGCCGATCCATACTACGTTGAATATCTAAGGACTTATCGTCCTGAAGATGAATCTTGAGATTCAGATCCAGAAGACTCACAATTAACGGCAGAGTCCATGCTAATTTCGGGGAAGGAGAAGAATTCCCCTTGTAACAAGGAGAAGGGTTATACTCGTTAGAAACCCTTGGTGGAAAAGCCACCTCTACCAGCCTACCTCACTACGGTGTAGGGCTCACTCCGTGAGAGTTGTAACATTTGGTGTCAAACAAGTTGGTGTCATTTGATCCTGACCTATATATATATATATATTATTAAATATCTTACTTTATGTTTTTTCTAATCTACCTCTTTATAATGTGAGTATTTACCCATTAACCAATGAAAACAAGCCAAATGAAAATTCACATATGCAAATTTTAAAAGTTTGTTACAAATTCGTTGGGATTCACTCATGTAGCTTATTGTCTTCTTTTTCTTTTTTCTTTTATAATAAAAGGCTTAAATTAACGAAATAAATGAGGGGTAGTAGCACTCTTACAATCTAAAGCTAAAAAAATGTAGAAAATTACGATCAGAATGAATTAAAACTGGAGAAAAAGGAGCATCAAATTCCTTTTTGGCTAGGAAATCCGCACATGAGTTGGCGTCTCTGAAACAATGTTGAATAATGCATGTCATTGATTAAAGGATAAATACCATCAAATTTTGAAGAGGTGGAGTAGACTTCCCCTTACTTTATATATATATATATATCATATATCATATTGATGATTGATTCATTAATTAAAATTAGGATAAGATATATATTCTAACCAAGTCTTCAATTATCCTTCCCCATCCTTTGATTTTGTTTGTTACGGATATATTTTGATATCTCTCACCGACCCACTATCACTATATAATCATTCCTTGTTATTTTTCGTTATAACAAAAAATCTCACTTCTTAATATTTTTCCTTTGGGTTCAATATTTATTCGGTTTTGTTCTTATTTAGTTATGGGGATTAGTGGTAATCATCATCACCACCACTTGAGTTTTCACATTACTCGAGTACTCAATTTTCATCACCACCATGAAAAGAATAAGAACATTCCTAAAGGGTATTTTGCTGTGATGGTTGGTAAAGAAGAAGAGCAACAAAGGTTTGTGATCCCACTGTTTTACGTCAACCATCCATTGTTCATGCAATTCTTGAAAAAAGCTGAAGAAGAATATGGATTCAAGCAGAATGGACTCTTCACCATTCCTTGCAAAATCAAAGAGTTTCGCGACCTTCAACGAAAGATTGATATGGAGAAATCTCATCACCATCACCATGCTTGGTGTTTTTAAGTTTGATGAGCATATTATTATTACTAGATTGATTGAGCATCATTATGTATATAACATGACACTTTTATGTATTTTCTTTTCCTAGCCTTTCCCAATTGTGTTGATATGATCTAGTAACAAATATGATGGATCTTGATTTTTAAATTATGTTTGGGTATAATTGATTGGTATCATAGGATTTTTTTTATAGAAAGAACCATATTATGATGTGAATACTTTTTTTATTACGGCAAAATCTTTATTATTCGCTTTCCAAGAGATCATTGATGAACCTAAGATGAAGCAATAACCAATAGTAGATTTTTTAGCGATATTTTTATGTATTCTTCTCTTTATTGTTAGAATAAAAATATTTGAAAAGGAAAAAAAGGGATTATTAAAAAAGGGGAAGAGAAAAAAAACCTAAAAGATATTCACAATTTTTTTTTTTATAAAAATAGTTAGTTTACCAACGGTTTTAAAACCGCCGCTACATATTTTATTTTTTTAGAAAAACTGGCTTTTCTAGCAGTTTTGTAACCGCCGCTAATCTCAATATCAGAGCACAAAAACCACAAGTTTATGGCGGCTTTGGTCCTAAAAAACTGCAGCAAAGGTTCCCAACCATCAATTATCCGGTTGAAAAAAACCAAAGATGATATTGCTTTTCGGCTTTTTTTTTGCATTTTCCTAGGGTTTTCGTCCGACGCTAAAACATGGAATTCTGGAATTCTTGTAGTGACCGAAATCTTCGTCTCCTTCATGCTCTCGGGGTGTTATTGGTGTGGTTGTGGTTGTTATATCGGATTATATCTTTATTTTTCTATTTTAGACATTAAATAAGATCGTATGAACGAGAATTTTGATATTTTGCAACATTGTTATGCCATAATAACATGCATTAAATTTTGATAGCTCCCCTAGAATATCATGAATATCATAAGTTAATAAAGGTTAGCAAAAAAAAAATTACAATAATATAAATCATGTTAGTTAGTAAAAGTTAATAAAGAAAAATAAATTGATGCATACTCTTTCATCTATGAAAATCATAAATATTAAATCAATCTAATCTCGGTTTTTGAAATTCAGCATTCTCCACATTCTAATGATTTTAATTTTGAGTGTCCATTTTTTGTAATTATTCTTGATGGTTATGTTATGAATGAAGTCAAAATTTCTAAAAAGAAAACATAACAAATTATTCATGATGACATATTAATCTATACAATATTCTATACAATATATAAAGGGGATATGGAAGTTTGGGATGACTTTTTCATATTCTCATTATACCCCTCATGATTTTCATATTCCCATTATACCTTTCATGATTATTTAACATTAATTTGATCTTTTTTGTAGCAACAAAAATCTTTTATTAACAAACTCACCATAACATAAGGTACATCGTTTTTTTTAGCAGCAAAAATCATTAACAAACTCACTATAACAAAAGACATATATGTTTTTGGACATAAGTTAGACACATGCAGACGCGGAACGCTCCTGGCTGGTCCGCTAGTTTTAAAATAAAATATGTTAGATTAATTGAAAAATATCATTAGAGAGTGAATGATAACAACAAAGTATATGGGAAAAAAAATAGTATAAAAAGTGTTTTATCAAAAAAAAGAAAGTGTATGCAAAAAAATATTATAAGTGATTTTGGTCAAATTTGGGGAATAAAAAAAATTAATTTCGAAGGTGTATTTTTCTTCGTGGTCAAAATATGTACGGTTTTTTTTTTTTATGAAAAAATATGTAAGCAGTGGTTTAGCAAAAACCTTTTTGTTTTGAATGGGAATATGACTTTAAAGATAAAGAAGTAACAAACTATTTTAAAATTAAGGTTTTAAAGATAAATTAAAAATAAAATAAAAATATATAATATATTAAGTTTGTTGAGATATTTTTGCCATATAAAAAATAAGTATGATATATATATACTAAATAGAAAATAAGATAAGATAAGATAAAATCTATCTGTTAAAATAAAAAAAGGAAACAAATATTTTTACACCCTAACCTACATTTTCGTACCTATTTATACTCTAACCGAGTCTCTAATTATCCACTATATCATCTACTGATCCTTGGCCTTTCTATATATCTTGTTTCTTTATAACAAAAAATCTCACAAAACCAATTAATCATTGTTTAACCACTACTTGAGGTTCAATACACTTCATGTTATTTTTACTTTGGGTTTAATATTCCTTTTTTGTTCTAAATTGTGGGGATTAGTGGTATTCATCATGTATACCACTTGAATTTTCATTTGCACGTTCCTCGCCTCAATTTTCATCACCATGAAAAGAATAAGGACACTCCAAAAGGGTATTTGGTTGTGATGGTTGGTCAAAAAGAAGAGCAACAAAGGTTGGTTGGTGATCCCATTGTTTTATGTCAACCACGCATTTGTTGAAAAAAATAACTGAAGAAGAATATGGATTCAAGCATAAAGAACTCACTCATCTAGGGATGGCAATGAGTATCTACGGGTGCAGGTTTTACACTACTCAAACATACGCCTAAAACCACCATCCGAACACAAACTCACACTCATTGAGTTCCACCCGAATTCTTTTTTGATAAATAAACATAATAATATATTAACACTACATAACAAATTAACCTTGATACAAACAAATTTAGCTAATAAACATGGTGTGGGTTTAAAGAAATGTATCAACAAATTTAGCTAATAAACATGGTGTGGGTTTAAAGAAATAGAACATGTTGTTATAATGATTAGATAATTTAATATATATCCGGGCGGGTGTTTAGATTTTGGGTTCGGATTTGAGCGAACTCAAACCCACACTCATAATTTCGGGTGTCGCCCGAACCCGAACTCAAATCCAGTCAATTCAGGTTTCACCCGTTAATTTGAATTTGAATTCAGGTGGATCTCGCGGGTTTGGGTTTTTTTGTCATCCCTAAACACATCACCATTCCTTGCACCAAATCAAAGAGTTTCACGAGGTTCAACGACTGATTGATATGGAGAAATCTCATCACTCATGACTATGCTCTGTGTTTTAAAATTTGATTCAATTCAATATTACTACTAGATTGAGCATATTATTATGTATATAACATGACACATGATGTTTTTTTTCGTCAGTTTTTTCCAATGGTATTATAATATAATTTTAGTGACAAAAATGTTGGATCTTCAAAAATGGGTTACACGACCATTCATAGTACAAACAAATTCATAGTTGGATTATTGATTATTTGGTCTATATTATACATTGATATATCAATTATTCAATGATCTAAAAAAGAGAATATTTGCTTATAAAGGGGACGGAGGAACACTTGGAGTACTTTAATAGTTAGACAAATAATGATTTTTAATACTCGTGCGTTTCCAAAATGTCTCCTATTTTTATGCAGTGAGAGAAAAACAAAAACAATACCAAAAGAATAGATGCAAAAACGTGAGAAACAAAAAAAAAATTAATTATTATATTCTGATAAAATAATATTGCAACAATTTATGCTATTATATAAATATAATAATTTTTTGTAAAAAATATGATCTCTTGATTTTTAAATTATGTTTGGGTATAATTGATTGGTATCATAGGATATTTTTTATAAAAAGAATCATATTATGATGTGAATACTTTTTTTATTACGGCAAAATCTTTATTATAATTACCTTATGTTTTGGTAATTAATGGCATTTATATAGTGTAATTTGAATTTAAAATGGGTAATGCAGGAATTAGGCTATTGTCTTGGAGGGAATTAGGGTTTACAAATAGGGTTAGTAATAGTAAGTGGCATATTTGCTACTTTTTAGTAAACAAGTGTTGAGATATGACGTTGTCCGGGTTAGACATTAAATAAGATTGTGTACACGCACACGCATAAGTATAATAGGTGAGATCAATTATTTACATTTACAAATATAATAATATCTTCAAAATAAATGTAATAATTATTGATAGATGTTTGCCGCCCAATCCAAGCTACGGCCTATACGACAGCTAATTCACAACAAATCGGTAGCAAACTCATTTTTACTAGAGATTAGCTATGAATTAGCAAGAAAATGCGTCGTAGCTAATCCTGTATTTTCTTGTAGTGTATGTGAGATGAATATCTAACGCAAAAAATTAACTCCTTAAGAATGATACCAATTAAGTGTGAATCTTCATTCTTGTTATATTGATCAACCAAGATACAAGCTAGTTGCATAACAGAAAACTAACTTAAGACAGTTACAAAACTATTATTCATGGTTGTAGCTTGTAATGCAAGTTATATAATAATCTTTCAATCTTGACTTTAATACCCTCCCAAAAGTTGAACCATGAAGAATGTTAATCATGTTCAACTTAGATATGAAGTACTTAAAAAGTTCGTTAAACTTACTTAAAATGTTAATCATGTTCAAGTTAGATACAAAAGTTGGTTAAAAAGCTTGCTACTTGCTCATTAGTTGAAATTGGTAACAACTTAGAAAAACTGGCTTTTCTAGCAGTTTTGTAACCGCCGCTAATCTCAATATCAGAGCAAAAAAAACCACAAGTTTATGGCGGCTTTGGTCCTAAAAAAATGCAGCAAAGGTTCCCAACCATCAATTATCCGGTGGACAAAAACCAAAGATGATATTGCTTTTCAGCTTTTTTTTTGCATTTTCCTAGGGTTTTCGTCCGACGCTAAAACATGGAATTCTTGTAGTGACCGAAATCTTCGTCTCCTTCATGCTCTCGGGGTGGTATTGGTGTGGTTGTGGTTTTTATATCCGATTATATTTTTGTTTTTCTATTTTAGACATTAAATAAGATTGTATGAACGAGAATTTTGAAATTTTGCAACAATGTTACGCCATAACATGCATTAAATTTTGATAGCTCCCCTAGAATATCATGAATATCATAACTTAATAAAGATTAGCAAAAAAAAATTACAATAATATAAATCATGTTAGTTAGTAAAAGTTAATAAAGAAAAATAAATTGATGCATACTGTTGCACTACAATACAAGAAAAGCCTAAAATTCAAACGGATTTTAAAATGAGTTACTGGAGGAATTTTCCCTCAATAAGTTATTGAGGGAATTTTCCGCCACTAAATGATGTCATTCCGCCAGTACATATTTCGGAATTTAAAAAAAAAAAATAATACATAGTGGTAGATTATTCCGCCAGTAACTGAAATTTCAACGGTCAACAGGTAGTGGCGGAAATTTCCGCCAGTAAATTGCATTGGGAGTACGCGCTGACACATTTACTTAGTGGCGGAAATTTCCGCCAGTAAGTGGTAACGGTCAAATACGTTTTGATGGAATTTTCCGCCAGTAACGGCGTGATTTCCGCCAGTAAGTGTAAGGTTTCCAACGGACGAATTTTTCCTCCCTCTATATATTCTCACACCATTTCAATTCCAATTCACTTTCATCCCTCTCATATCTCTCTAAACTCTTTCTATCCTCTCAATATTTTTTCTCCTTTCACATCAAACCTCTTTTATACTTTCAAATTTTTTTCTCCTTTCACATCAAACCTCTTTTATATTTTCAATTTTTTTTTCTCCTTTCACATCAAACCTCTTCCCTCTTTTATATTTTTTTCTCCTTTCATACTTTTGGTAAGTGTTTATTTATCTATTCTTTTTTTGTCTATTATTGTTATATTTACTAATCAATTGTTTAATTTATTTTTATGATTTTAATTTAGGAGTGTGGCATAGGCGTTAATTCGTGGTCGTGGGTGGACATTGTTTGGTAAAGCGCGAAGTCAGACTCTACTCGGCTACCAAGTAAGTAATATGTAAATTGTGATATTATTTTTATTTTAAACTATAAAATTTATTGTTTAAGTGTGATAATAATTTCTAGTTATTGATTAAGTGAAATAATAATGATTTTTGTTATTTACTTTTGTAAGAAAAGTACGTTAAGAAAATATTATTGAGTTTTAGAAGGAAATTAAGTAGGTAATAATAAAATTAGTTTTTAAAAAAAATTAGTTTTTCTTATTATTATTGAGTTTTTAACTAATAAAACAGTTTTTTTTGTTCTAATATAATAATAGTTTTTTATTGTTTAAGACTTTAAGTGTAATAATAAGAAAAATAGGTTATAAGAAAAATAAGTGATAATAAAATTAAGTTTTTTTTTTTAACTAATAAAACAGTTTTTTTTGTTCTAATATAATAATAGTTTTTTATTGTTTAAGACTTTAAGTGTAATAATAAGAAAAATAAGTTTTAATTATTGTTATTAATATTAATTATTTTAATTATTGCTATATTAATATTAATTAGTTTTAGAACATAAAATACTTAATTATATTTATTTTCGTAAGAAAAAAAAATTATGTTAAATATCTTCCCTTATATATTATAGAAAAGAAAAAAAAAATACTACAATGCATATTGATCCCCTGTATATGACATCGATCTAATTAATTAGTGATCGTGTTGATATATGATGTTTAAACTTTCAGGTCATATATAGTTAATATGGATCGTAATTGGATGTACGATAGATATTATGATGGAAAGAGGGGAGAAATTAAAGAAATTTTTAAACTCGGTGTTGCACTATTTCTCAAAGCTGCAAAACGTAGTAACATCGTCATAAGTGAAGGGGGAATTAGGTGTCCGTGTGCGTCTTGTGACTGTAGATGGATTCGCAGCGAAGATGAAATTAAATATGACCTGTATACTAAAGGATTTAGACCCAATTACTGGATTTGGACAAGTCATGGTGAAACAATTATGTCGGACCCGCCGGCGTCGAGTGCTACTAATTTTGGTGTTGTGTATCAAGGTTCTTCAAGCAGCAGTGCGCCAATAATACCTGCTCAGAATTACCAGCATTACCCATTCAACGAGATGAATCATATGATAACTGATGCTCTTGAGATTGGTGTGGCGGATGATGGAGATGAATATGATGGACACCGACTTCCGAATGCTGATGCACAGAGATTTTTCAATATTTTAAAAGATACAAATGAACCGTTGTTTGAAGATTCCACAAACTCGAAGTTAACAGTGTGTGTTAGACTTTTGGGTCTAAAGTGTAACTTTCTGATTCCGAAATTAGCCATGGATGCGATCGCGAAACAGGTGTTAGATACAACACCCATCTGCGCCCGCAGTGATTTGCCGCGAACTTATTATGAAGCAAAACAGCTAGTGTCAAAGCTAGGACTTGGAGTGAAGAGAATTCATTGTTGCATCAATGGTTGTATGTTGTTTTATAACAACGAGTTTGGTGTAAGTGATGGTGATTTAGTTCAATGTAAATTTTGTCAAGAACCAAGATACCGTCAAACAAATAATTCGCGGTCAAAAAGGGGAAAGCCAGTACCAAGACAAGCGATGTTCTATTTACCCATAGTTTCGAGGTTGCAGAGGTTGTATGCATCATTGCAAACTAATTTTATTGCATTTATGTACTTTTTTTATTGCATTTATGTTGAATGTATTTTGTAATGACAATGACTATTTATTGCATGTATGTTGATTCTATGTTCAATGACAATGACTATTTATGTTGAATCTATTTTGTAATGACAATGACTATTTATTGCATGTATGTTGAATCTATTTTGAATGACAATGACTATTTACGGTGGTATTATTATTATTTTTACGGGTATAGGTATATATGACGTCTTTAGCCGGATCAGGAGATCCACTCATACCTCCACCTGGTGGTGGTGGAGATTTAGGTGGACATGGATCAGACCCACCTGAAGCTGGACGTGGACGTGGTCATGGGCGTAAAAAGGTTCCACCCCGCAACCTCAAGAAACGAACAGTGTACAACCGCGATTTGACACCTATGCCCCGCAGAACTAATGAAGATGGTACAGAGATACCAGTTCCGCCAGACCCAGAGGAAGACACCCGTGCAGATGATGAAATTTGGGAAATTGATCTTTTGACTCCTGGTGATACTATGTTGGTGGACAAACACAATAGACCTGTCATCATGCCTCATCATTGAGTAAGAAATATTATTAATATTATTTTAATTATTATTAATATTATTTGTAATATTTTGACGTATATTTTGTTGTGTAGCTTTCAACCACAGAAAGTAGCATCAACACACTTGAAATAAAAAATGTCCGGGAAATCCGGACATTTTTGACGTATATTTAATGTGTGTGGGCGCACGCGTAAATGCAATTGAAATAAAAAATGTGAAGAACTAATCAATGTAACTAAACACAATTGAAATAAAAATGTGATGTGGCACCACGTTGGCGGGTGTCATGTATGTCGTTAACCGTTACGTCATCAAAATATAGAGGGTAAACAAAGCAGGGAGGTAATTTGACTGACGTTTTACAATTTCAAGAGGGTATTTTCCTATTTTCATATTTCAGGGGGTATTCGACAAATTTTGAAATTTTAGGAGGGTATTTGACATTTTACTCGCCCTTTTTTATAAGCAAAAGTCAACAAGTTAAAAAAAATAGACAAGGCTAAGATCATGTTAGAAAATATTTGCCTAGTAGAAGTGAAAATAGTTCAGATCGGCTAACATAGACTTACATCTTAGTCTCTACATCAATCTCAGATCAAGCATAACATCATTCAAACACTTAAAATTCAAATAAAACTTAAAAACGCATATCTGCTAAGCATCATCAAATCTTACATTACATTAACTCATCAAGAAAAATGAAAAAGAAATATCGACATTGTCAAAACAAAGGTAAAATTTAAATGAAGTTTTTAAGAAGAGGATGAGAGTTCTCACTTCTGTCTGTTCAACAAATCAGAAGTCAATCCTTCAACTCCTAAAGAATCGAATTTGAATTGAATTGTGTTTTAAAGAAATTTAAAAAACATAAGTTAAATTCCCTGCAATGAATTTATACTGATAGTTGGAGTAGTTAAATCAGAAGTCATAATAAAGAAAATTTCAACAATTTAAATAACTCAGTCAAGGCAATTTAAACCATTCCTTTCAGAGTGAACAAATAGTAACATAAAGGAAGATTTTTGGTAAAAAGTCCATACTACTAGATTAAATTCCCATTACATGCATCCCGAAATTACTCTACAAGGTTATAATATCCAAAAGCAATTAAGTAATATATCTCTCAAAATGCACCTAAAAACAAGCTGTTCAAGCGTATGCACTGTTTAACACAATGTACTCACATAAAATACTGAACACGGGTAAAATGCCAATGACAGTTTATAAAGAAAAGCCTCTGATAATTAAACCTAACTCGACTATATTCATATCAATTGGCCAACAGGGAAAATAAAAAGCAAGATGACAATATGTAAAAAACTTAAGTGTTATGTAAGACCTACACTGATTGTTGCATAATCTAACTGCTAAGTATTTTAAATAATTGTGATGCACAAATCCAAAACCATAAGTGCAACTTCAATATTAATGTATTAGAGGTCTTCATAAGTGTGCAGCTAACATTATGGTTGAATTTGTCCATGATTATACTACGACTTGAAACCATTTTAAATCCAACAATATATTCTGGTATAGCTGAATGTATGCAATAGACTATTGGACTAAACAAACATGGAAGGAGAAATGACACTTCAAAAAGAAGTATTACATGCCCATAAATGCAAGAAATTCAACTTTTCCTGGTTCTGGCAAACTATTTGAAGTTATTAAGACTGATAAAGAATAGGATTTTGAAGAAATATCTATAAAAACAAAAACAACATATGCCAAAGTAAGCAAAACTAAAGTAGCACCGATCACAGTCTATAGCAAACAAATTTCCAAGAGAATATCGAGCAAGAATAACATAGTAAGTCTAAATGACCTGAAACTCTAATCATTGTATCTTGTCCTTGGTATTCGCAAGATTGATTTTTTCCTCATACAACTTTAAAAGATAAGAAGACTCATACTTACAACGTTTGTTAAGCATATCAAGAAACAACTCCTCAGACATTACAATTGGATAAGTTAGGCTTGGTATCTTATCTTTCAAACCTTTATTGAGAAGAAATTGCACAACAGCAGCCCTTGGAATAATCCTTTTTTCCAAACTTAGCGACAAAACATATGGTGCTTTGGCAATGGCCATAGCATCCCAACCCATCTGATTGACCCAAAAGCTCATCACTAAATTTATTTTTTCAATGGATGTTAACATACAATAAGGTTTCTTTCTAAATGCTTCAACTGCATCTTCATCAGACCAACCCCACTTCTTCAAGGCATCAACTTTCGCTTTCCACCTGGTTTTGGTTACAGATGCTTTAGCAGTCAATGCTATGGAAAAAATTATTTTCGAAGGATTAAACCCCAAATCCTTTACTTCATCCACAAACTTCAGCAACTCACGTGAATGGAATACCCGACTACGGATCCGAAGTAATCTTGCAATGTTTGAGTTGGCGACTCCATTCTCAACCAGCATTGTGATGTTATTAGACGCACGATGGTCACAAAGTAAAACTGGATTTTGAGTTACAGAAGCAATAGTGTCATTATCTGATTGCAAGAATCCATAAAGCAATTCATAGGTTGGGATTATATGATTCTTCAAGCTTGGAGACAAGATTTTGGGATTTTTACTGACAAGGTTAACAATGTCAGAGTTAGAAGCACCTTTGGAGAGAAAAAATTGAAACTTTGGCAACACCCTTTTGCAGGGGTCACAGGAAAGTAACCTTGGTGCCTTGGAAATGATATAACATAATTGGGTTTCTGAGAAACCATTGTTTCTAAAGAAGTTGAGAACTAAATCAGGGTTTTGGGATGTCTTGAAACAAACCTTGTAAGTTGAGCAGAGTTTGGAAGCAAATTGTGGTGAGAAGTCAAATTTGTTGATGAGGTAGGAGACAGGAAATGGGGTTGAATCAGAAGTGTTGGTGCAGAAATGTGTAGAAAATAGAGATGATGGGTAATGGTGGAAAAGAGGGTTAGGGTTTGGGGATTGTAATGTTAATCCCTTGAGATGATAAATTAGGGTTTTGTGGCGCCATGAATTGAATCTGAACATATTGAAAGCAACAGCGAAAATGGTTTCAAAATTGAAATGTGAAAGAGAATAATACAACTTTTTTTGTTACCTTCAATCTATTCCTCTCGGTGGTGGACGGCGAATCACGGCGGCGTTGCGACGGCAGTGCAATTTCTGATGTGATGCATAGTTGCTGTAGCTAGGTTTGGATGTATAGCGTAGCGGAGATGACATCTAGGTTCAAAATTGATAACACTCTCTTGGTTCAGTTTTGGACCCATTTTCGGTTTAAAAAATACAGTACTCCCTCCGGTCTTATATATAAGAAATATTTCACTTTTTATATTCATTGTAGAGTTGATGTATTTAGACTATATTATTGTCTAGATACATCAATTTTACAATGAATCTAAAAAGTCAATTGTTTCCTATATATAGGATCGGAGGGAATATATTTGAACCGATTAAATTCTTAAATTGTGTTGTTCACAGTTGGTAGGGTTATCGCATTATATGCGCAGGAGCTCGAGTTCAAACCCGGAACACTCCACTTATTCACCTTTAAAAGGTGGATTTAAGCACAAGATGGCCTAAAAGATAAGAGTTCATACACAAAGACAACCAACAAGGCACGGGATTATCCTGTGTTGGATCTTATGCAAGCTTTTGGATTAAGCATCCAATGATTTAAATCGAAACAAAAACCTTTTTATTTGCCTTGAGCCACCACCAGACTTGAACTTTAATGGTAGAGTAACTTGTCAAAAGTAATTGTCTTTCCATTGAAAACTCTATTATTTCTAACTTTTCATATAGACCAGATTGTAGCTAACCAAATTGTCTGTAAGCATGTCTTAATATTTTTGTTAAAACAATAAGCCCCACAAAATTGGGAGCCAACGATAAAGCATTATCAGGTAGAACACATGTGATCCCCAACTAGGCAAAGATGCATCTCCAAACCGCCCAAAAAACGGGGCAATTCGGGAAAAGATGATGGATATCCTCAATAATGTCACTACCAACTGAGCAAAACAGGGAATCATTACGAAAACATTCACGCGTAAAATGGTTAACCTTAGTAGGAAGTCTGTCATTGATGAACCTCCAAGCAAAAGTGGAAACTGTTGACATCACAAGCTTATTCCAAATAAGATCGTGATGAGGAGATGTCTCACGAGAGTACATGCAGGTCAATATATGATAAGCTCCACTTACTGAATAACCTCCCACACGTCAGGAAACTCAACCTGCAACACAACATTAGCAACAATGGCACAAATATCACCTCATAATTGTTCCTCCCAGGCAAACAAATTCCTACGCACCGCCACCCATTCCGTCTCATCTCCCAACCATGCCTACAATGTATGTCTCTACCGATTCAAGCTCCGACCTTTTCATATAAAATACAATATATGTCTTTATCAATTTTTAGTATTTTTTAAAAAATAGAACTGGAGAAAACTAATTTGGCTTACAAACTATTTCATACTTTTTATTTTTCAAACTATTATAAATTAAATAAATCCATACAATATACTTAAAATTAAATATATTCATAAGATACTTATAATGAATGATAATAGTTCACCATCAATACATTTATCCTGAACTTGTCAACAACAAAAAAATACATTCCTCCAATACTTTTATCCTGAACTTGTCAACAAAAAAAAACATGCATTCCTCCTAAAATTTTAATAAAAAAATCCATATAATCGAGTTTGTTTCAAGTTTGAGGAGGGATCAAATTACACCGGTGTAATATTTGAGTAATGTTACACCGCTCAATAACGCTATATATATATATATTAGTTCGATTCACCGGTTCTTAAATGAATCGAGATACAAACCAAATTAGGCCGGTTGACATCGATTTAATTTGATTTTTGAACCAAACCAAAAAGTATCAGTTATTTCTAGTTTGAATCTTCAATTTAATTAGTTTTTCCTAATACGCTTACAAATTTTAAAAATATGCTCCAAATGAATATGTCCTAAATGGCAAACCCCTCAACTCAATATTTTTTTGACCTTGTTAGATGACATAGAGATTCAATGAATTGTAGAACTTCAATAATGAATTAATTTACCAGTTCATAAATTTAAAGAATTAAATTGGTTCCTTACAATTTCAATTACTAAAATAAAAAATTTTACATTGAACTTTTTTTGGGTATACAAATTTCAGACTGAACTTTAAATAGCATCATTGTCAAAAGCAAAAGGTAAAATTTAAATTAAGCTTTTAAGAGCATTGGAAGCAAAACCTTAAACTCTTATGACTCCTAACTAGCACAAGTTGGCCTTGGCTTATCTCATTGACTCTCAATTATTAGCTCACGGTACCAAGAAATCCATCTGATAATTTAGTTACTGAATTTTATATTTTTATAAAAACCACAAGTGGAACAACCAAACAGCAGCAAACCACAACAGTAATACAGTAGATTTGACATTAAAAATTAGTACAATCCTGAGTTCCTAACAGTACAGCAAAAGCAGTAGAAACGTAATTATGCAGAATCAAATAACCAGAATATTGCGCACACAGCTGTAGCGCACAAATAAGACTCGCGGACATCCAGAAACACGGCGTGCAGAATGTGTTTAAGCAGAAACAGAACATGCAGAATTTGGTTCTCTAAACAAAATAGGAGTTAAGCTATGGGTTTACTACTTCTTAATAGTCCTAAAGGCCAAAAATTAGTAAGATGTCAAGAGATTAAATTCCGATTACATGCATCCAGAAATTGCTCTATGAGGTTATACATGCCCAGGTCACAAGACAATATCAGAAAGTGGGAAAATAAAACACATCACTACACCATAAGACAGAATTGAAAAAGAAAATACTTTTTCATTAATAGACTAAAGAATAATACTACTAACTGCTAAGGATTTAAAATAGTTGTAGCTCACAAATCCACAAATAGAACTGCATCTTCAATATTGATGTATGACATGTCTTTGAAATTTCCCAGCTACCATTTTCCAGCTACCGTAATTATGGTTGCATTTCTTCATAATTATTAGGACTTTTGGTTGTATTTTCAAAGAAATCAAAATTACAACTATTAAAACTATAACCACTTTAAATCCAACAACATATTCAGGTATAGGTGAATATATGCAATAGACTATGGGACTAAGCAAATATGGAAGGAGAAATGACAGTACAAAAAAGAAGTATTGCATGCCCATAAATGAGTGAAAGTTCAACTTTTAAATGTAGTTCCGGCAAACTATTTGAAGAAATATCTATCAATACAAAACCAGCATATGTCAAAAGTAAGCAAAGCTAAACTAGCTCCAATCACAGTCTGTACAAAACAAATTTCAAAGATAATGTGGAACAAGAATAATATATCAAATCTATAAGACCTAAAAAACTAATCAGGACATGCATGTCTTGTCCGTGGTCTATGCATGATTGAGTTTTTCCTCATACAACTTTAATAAATAAGAGGACTCCTTAAAACATTTTTTAAGCATACCAAGAAACAACTTCTCGGGCACTACAAATGGATACGTTAAGCTTGCATTCTTATCAATCAAACCTTTATTGAGAAGAAATTGCACAACTGCAGCCCTCGGAATGATCCTTTTTTCCAAACTTAACGTCAAAATATATGGTGTTCTGGCAATATCCATAGCATCCCAACCACACTGGTTGACCCAAAAACTCATCACTAAATTTATCTTGTCAACGGATACTAACATACAATAAGGTTTCTTTTTAAATGCTTCAAGAGCATCTTCATCAGACCAACCCCACTTCTTAAAGGCGTCAACCTTTTCTTTCCACAAGGTTTCCGTGACCGTTGTTTTAGCTTTAAATGCCACACCAAAACTTGTTTTCGAAGGATTAAACCCCAAATCCTTCAATTCATCCACCAACTTCAGCAGATCACTAGACTTGAATATCCGACTACGGTCCCGAAGCAATCTTGCAATGTTTGTATCAGCCACTCCATTCTCAATCAACATTGTGATGTTATGTTTCACATGACGGTCACAAAATAAAGTTGGATTGCCAATTACACAATCAATAGTTTCCTTATGAGATTTCAAGCATCTATAAAGCAATTCATAGGTTGGGATTATATGATTCTCCAAACTTGGAGACAAGACCATAGGGTTCTTACTAACAAGGTTAACAATGTCAGAGTTAGAAGCACCTTTGGAGAGTAAAAATTGAAACTTTGGCAACACCCTTGTGGAGGGGTTGCAGGAAAGTAGTTCAGGTACCTTGGGAATCATATCGCGGAGTTGGGAATCGGAGAAGCCGTGGTTTCTAAAGAATGTGAGAACAGAGTCAGGTTTTTTGGCAGTCTTAAATGTAAGACGGTAGCTGGAACAGAGTTTGGAAGCAGGTTGTGGGGAAAACCCAAAATTGTTGATGAGGTAGGAGACAGGAAATGGGATTGAAACGGAAGCGTTGGTGCAGAAATGTAGAGAAAATTGTGATGAATTTGGGGATTGTAAAGGTTTGAGATAGATTAGGGTTTTGTGGCGCCATGAATTGAATTTGAACATGGTGTGAATAATGGAGTGAAAATTGAAAGAAAATGTTGTTTGAAATATGAAAGATTGAAAATGAATAGAAATAATTTTTGTTACCTTCCCGGCTGTAGGTGACTTCACGGCGGTGATGCGACGGAAGTGCAATGTCTGATCTGATCACTCTCTAGAGATCCACTGCGAAAAGTAAGTAAAGTTTGAACCATAGTTCTCTTGAAATTCATCTTTTTTTGTGAAATCTATTAATCACTTCAGCCCAATCACCCAATGACTTAATTAGTGTTATCGAGTTTTTATTTACCCCTTACTCCCTCATCAATCACGTCATCATTTATGTCTAATCATAAATGAGCATATTTAATTAGATTATATACAATGGTTTTAACACCATCAATACCTTCAACACCCATTTTTTCACTCCACATCATTTTCTCTTTCTTCCACTTAATCATTCGACACTCATTTAATTTTTACCCTCTCCAAAGATTTTTCTATTCAACACCCTACCCCACCACTTTCTCTACCCCACCACTTTATATTTCATATTCTTATTTAAATTTTAATTTTTGTTTTTATGATTAAATAAAATTATAATTATCGATTAAAATTAAAATAAAATAATAAACTTAACAAAATTTATTTAAATAATTTTTTTATTTAATTTAAAATGCAATACATCACACAAATAACGTAATCAGTACGATACAAATTAACTTAAATTGCAATACAACACACAAGTAACGTAATTAATACGATGCAAATTAACTTAAAATACGAAACAATAAACAAATAACAGATTGGATGAGATTTAAGACTAATTAGAAAGACAATAATAGATTAAGATAGTAAAAAAATTGGTTTTTTTTCTATGTCAAAATGAAATGAACCAAGTCTCTATTTATAGAGAAAAAAAAATCACGAATTTTGGTAAAAAAATAAAAAATTAATTTACAACAAAATAATTGAGTTCAAAGTATTAATGGGATAAAAATCCAGAGAACCAATCAGAACCTGCCACATGTCAACCCATCCCACCTTTCTTTCTCCACAAAGCCAAGTGTTGGTCTCAAGATACTGATCTAACTGGATCTCAGCCACCAGTAACCATCTCGCGCTCCGTCGAATCTAGGAACCACCTTCGTCGACATCACTGGATCTCCGTATGCACTGATCCAATCACGTATCCGGTAGGTCGGACCAAATTGATAGAAACCAATGAGTTCTGCAACGCAAACTGTAGAAATAATTCCAAGAATGCTAGAAAACAGAAACAATGATAATAATAATAATAATAATAATAATAATAATAATAATAATAATAATAATAGGGTGTTTATTTGATAATAAAAGGTAAATAGTAGTAGAGGGATACTCTAACTACTCCCAGAGCAAAGCTCCGATACAACTCAGAGAGGAATCCTACTCTGGCCTAAACATAAAAGACTATTCTCATTCCCTGTCTCTAAACCCTAAAACTTATTCTTAAATACTAAAGAAATATTATTGAAGAATATCTTTACTAAAAGATATTATTTATTACTAATAAATATAATTATTTCTAAGGAGATATTATTGAATAATATATTTACCAATATACTATTCAAGAATATGTTTATTATATATTACTAATTACTAATATAATATTTATTACTAATACACCCTTATAATTGCTTAAACACCTCCTATGAGGTTCTACCATTGCCACCGTCTTTAAAAACAGACTTGTCCTCAAGTCTGTAGCAGTAACCTTTCTGCAGAATAGAACCTTCACTCCAGGATCCCATTGTTGGAAACTTGATGAGCTAACTTCCTTCAAACTAGTGTCTGGAGGCTTTGGTGGTGGAGGTACCGTTGCGAGTAGGCAATTGTCTGGCAGCTCCCACGGTTTTGGCGGTTTCAGTGGAGGTATGAAAGCGTCAATCGATTTATGAGCTTTTTGTGGCTCTCTGAATACCCCACGTGGTTTAGCCGGTGGTGGTTCCGGGTCGAGAACAATCACTCGATTCTCTCTTGTTTGTGAAATCTCTTCCTTCTTGAAGAGGTTTGGATCCTCCACAGTTGTGGTCACTTCCTCCG
The DNA here is from genome assembly GCA_951799995.1 of Trifolium subterraneum. Classification (NCBI taxonomy): domain Eukaryota; kingdom Viridiplantae; phylum Streptophyta; class Magnoliopsida; order Fabales; family Fabaceae; genus Trifolium; species Trifolium subterraneum. The sequence goes on from OX637468.1 coordinate 33,612,944, forward strand.
CCCATTTGATCTTCATCTTTCCCAACGCTTCTGTTTTGAATAACACATACGACCCAGTCACTGATTCCTTCCGGCACTCTGAGTTTTGTGGTGCTGTGAATTCTGTGACTGATGGTATCACCGTAGTGGTCTTCGAAAATTTCTGATCCGACTGCTCTGATGAATTCTGAGTCAATCCAAAATCTATCTTGGTCCCAACCTCCATCGGCTCTTCTTTGTTCTCTACTCTCTCTTTCAAAACATATTCATGGTTTTCTTGCTTCTCACCTTTTGCGGCTTCAAGCATCTCCCACAGATCTGGAATAAATTTCTTAATGAAAGCCCTTTCAAAAGTCTCCCACGTAACATCCTGTTTATCTTTCTTCCAAGAGAGCCACCAGGTAAAAGCATCCCCACTCAACCCAAATGCAGTACCCATCCCACCTTTCTTTCTCCACAAAGCCAAGTGTTGGTCTCAAGATACTGATCTAACTGGATCTCAGCCACCAGTAACCATCTCGTGCTCCGTCGAATCTAGGAACCACCTTCGTCGACATCACTGGATCTCCGTATGCACTGATCCAATCACGTATCCGGTAGGTCGGACCAAATTGATAGAAACCAATGAGTTCTGCAACGCAAACTGTAGAAATAATTCCAAGAATGCTAGAAAACAGAAACAATGATAATAATAATAATAATAATAATAATAATAATAATAATAATAATAATAATAGGGTGTTTATTTGATAATAAAAGGTAAATAGTAGTAGAGGGATACTCTAACTACTCCCAGAGCAAAGCTCCGATACAACTCAGAGAGGAATCCTACTCTGGCCTAAACATAAAAGACTATTCTCATTCCCTGTCTCTAAACCCTAAAACTTATTCTTAAATACTAAAGAAATATTATTGAAGAATATCTTTACTAAAAGATATTATTTATTACTAATAAATATAATTATTTCTAAGGAGATATTATTGAATAATATATTTACCAATATATTATTCAAGAATATGTTTATTATATATTACTAATTACTAATATAATATTTATTACTAATACACCCTTATAATTGCTTAAACACCTCCTATGAGGTTCTACCAACACCATTGAAAGTTTGTACATAATAGGTTGTCCTGAATTGAGCAGAAAATGTAGGCCACAATCTGGTGAGTATTGACTCATGATTGCTCACATCAAACATGTTGTCATTGAAGAAGAGGACGAGGAATGAAGACATTGACCTTGAAGGTAAACATGTCATTTTGTATCAAATAAGTATTGATGTAACCTCCTAAACTAGTTTCCACTTGAAAATTTAAGGTTAGAGTTAAATTTTGAAATTTTATATGAACTGTAATCACAATGTTGCATGATTTTAACAACATTTAACTAGAACTCTGGAAGTGACTATCAACTATGATGACACATGGTGTCACCTTGTTTCGTGAGTTCTCTAAAAGGTTTTCTAAGTAAGATAATTAGTTATTTTCATGAGTTTGTTATCTAATAGTATCAGTGAATTGAACTTGGATGGAAATGAAAGACATTAAGAAGAATGAGCAAAGAAGAAAATTCTCATTAACCTTTGAAAAGGAAAGATACAAGTGTTATATACACACCTCACACACTAGCCTACGTGGCATTCCATCTAACTAACTCTGATAACTAATTAGCTGTACAAGTTGTAGTACAAGTCCCTAATTAGTAGTACAAAATGATACAAGATGGAAGTACAAGTAAAGTACTAGTAAAATAACTAGTGTGTATCTATTGTTACCCCCCCCCCCCCCCCCCCCCCACAAGCTGGAGGCTTGAAAATGTCAACAAGACCCAGCTTGCTAACAAGAGCATAGAAGGAGTGTGGCTGAGGAGTCTTGGTAAAGATGTCAGCAACCTGAGAGACTGAAGGAACTGGCAACAAGCGCATGAGACCTTCTTGGACTTTGAGACGCACAATGTGACAGTCTATATCAAGATGCTTCGTGCGTTCATGAAAGACAGGGTTGGCAGCAATGTGCATTGCACTTTGGCTATCGCAATATAGAACAGGTTGTCTCACACAAGGTTGCAGCAAGTCTTGAAGTAGGAATGAAAGCCATTGCAGTTCTCTAGTTGCAGCAGCAAGGGCACGATATTCTGCCTCAGCAGAAGAACAAGACACTGTGGTTTGCTTTTTAGACTTCCATGAAATGATGGAATTACCAAGGAAGAAGCAATAACCAGAAACAGAGCGTCGAGTGTCTAAGCAACCACCCCAATCAGCATCACTGAAACCTTGTATTTGTAAGTCAGAGTTGCGAGAAAAAAATAAACCTCGACCTGGAGCATGTTTCAAATATCTGAGAACACGAATGAGACATAAACTGACTCAATTGTTGAGTAGCATATGCAATGTCTGGCCTGGTAGTGGTAAGGTAGAGTAAACGACCAACCAACCTCCTGTAGGCTCCAACATCTATCAAAGGTGAACTATCATCAAGATGTAATTTGATGGCAGGATCCAAAGGAGTAGAAGCAGGTTTGGAATTAGTGAGACCAGAATCTTCAAGCAATTCCAAGCAATATTTTCTTTGGCACACAGCAATACCCTTAGAAGAATGGGCAACTTCCAAGCCTAAGAAAAATTTCAAATGTCCTAAGTTTTTGATGCAAAATTTGGAATGCAGGGCTGACTTGATAGCATCAAATTCTGACAAGTTAGGACCTGCTAGTAATATATCATCCACATAAACCAATAGAGCCAAAAAGGAGTTACCATTGGATTTGATAAAAAGAGTATGGTCAGCTTGTGCTTGAGTAAAACCATAGCTGATAAGAAATGAAGTTAGTTTATCAAACCACTGCCTACTTGCTTGCTTTAGCCCATAGAGAGACTTAGTAAGCCTACAAACTTGGCCTGGCTGAGGTGGATCTACACCTTGTGGAACTCGCATGTATACAGCCTCATTAAGATCTCCATGGAGGAAGGCATTATTCACATCCAGCTGATGAATATGCCAGTTATGAATAGAGCTTAAGGCAAGGAGAACCCTGACAGTTGACATTTTTGCAACAGGTGAGAAAGTCTCAAAATAATCCAAGCCCTCTGTTTGAGTAAATCCTTGTGCAAGTCTAGCCTTATACCTCTCCACTGATCCATCAGCATGTCTTTTTATCTTGAAAACCCATTTGCTGCCTATAGGTGTAGCTCCTTCAGGTAGAGAAGTAAATTCCCAAGTATGATTGGCATTTAATGCTGCTATTTCTGCTGCCATAGCAGCCACCCACTTAGGATCTTTGCTAGCAGAGATATATGACTTGGGTTCAATGTCAGTTATAAGAGACATGGCATAGGCAAGATGAGAGGATGAGAGATGACTATAGTTGACATATGTGTTTATAGGATATGGAGAAGCAGTAGTGGAATTACAGACATAGTCATGTAGATATGAGGGTGGATGTTTAGGTCTAGTGGATAGTCTAGGTGGTGTTAATGTGGACTGAGGAGAAGAATCAAGTTGAACATCAGAGAGGCTGTCTGAAAGTTCAACTGTAGGTGAGGAGTTAAGAGATTGATTGGAAATGGTACATTTATTTTCTGTAATAGAATCAGAAGGTGATGTTGTTTTGTATGGAAAGTCAAGTTCATAAAATTGAACATTTCTGGAGACTGTGATCTTTCTAGAGTGCAAGTCAAGGGTGACATAACCTTTCATCCCTTGTGTAAAACCAAGAAAGACACATTTGTTGGCTCTTGCATCAAGTTTGTGTCTATTAACAGGTAGGGTAGAAGCACAGCAGAGACATCCAAAAGGTTTTAACACAGTGAGGTCAGGTTCAGCACCATGTAGGATTTCAAAAGGAGATTTGTCAGCTAGTAATTTTGTTGGAGTTCTATTGATCAAAAAAACAGCATGTTGGATGGCATGAGAACAATAAACCTTTGGTAAACCTGATTGAAACATTAAGGCTCTACTAATATTAAGAATATGCTGATGCCTCCTCTCAACTCGAGCATTCTGCTGAGGAGTGCTTACACAGCTTTTCTAGTGCAAAATGCCTTTCTCATGATAAAAGGATTGTAACATGAACTCAGGTCCATTGTCAATACGAATAGCCTTAACCAATTTACCAAACTGAGTTTTAACCATATTAACAAAACCCTGAATATAAGCAGGTACTTCATGTTTGGTTTTAAGCATAATCACCCAAAGATATCTACTATGATCATCAAGAATAGTCAAAAAATATTTAAAACCATGACAAGGCTTCAAGAAATACAAACCATCTGATTGTTTAGCCAAACCAATCTTCCTCATATTGTCCTTTTCCTGTATAGTGGAAGAAGCATTTTCAAAAGATAGCACACAATTGTTGCCTTTTACTAATCTTGAAACAGATAGCAGATTCACATTAAAATCTGGCAGATATAAAACTTTGTCCAGAATCAAATCATCATTCAATTTTACTTTTCCAATGACATGAGCTAAGATTTTATTACCATTAGGGAGTCCAACAGATATAGGAGGTATGACTGCAGTATATGACATAAACCAATGCATAGAATTGCATATATGATATGTTGCCCCTGTGTCTATTATCCAATCACTAAGACAATGTGTAGAAGTATTACCTGCTACCCCTGCAGAATAGCACTGGCTTGATTCTCCTTTAACAAAATTTGTAGAATGTTGAGGGTTATCCAAATTGTTCCTTTCAAGCAGAGCTAGTAGACTGTTGTATTGATCCTTAGTTAAGGAGACATTGCTGATACCAACTTCATCATCATGATCAGCTTCAACATTGTTCACAGAAGAATTACCTCCATTATTGCCTCTGGTATATCCCCAATTAGGAGGATATCCATGCTTCTTGTAACAGATATCAATTGTATGGCCATTCTTTCCACAATAAGTGCAAACCTTGGCGGTATTAGAATTGTTACCTCTGCCTCTACCACCTTGATAGCTGAAATTCCCTCTTCCTCGACCATAATCCCTCCCTGCACCATGACTATCCACTGAATTAGCCAATGCATCAGAAGATTCAGTTTTAGCATCAACCTGAGGGGTTAAACCATAACTCTGCTGTCTCTCCTCTTGTAATACCATAGAAAGAACTTTGTTGATAGTTGGAAGAGGTTCCATTAACATAATCTGGCACCTAATATTCTGAAATTGCTCATTCAAACCCATGAGAAATTGGATTATTTTGTCTTCAGTATGATAGGATCTAGCACTGCGCATAGTTGCGCATACACACATAAATGGACAAGTACACTGCGGAATAGGCCTAAACTGATCAAGTTCCTCCCACATAGCACGCATCTCAGTGAAATAATCAGAAACCCTAGCATTACCTTGCTTGAAATTGGAGATTTCTTGATACAAAGTGGCGACACGAACACGATCACCTTGCAGGTATCGTTCTTTAAGATCCTTCCAAACATCCATGGCGTTTTCAATGTAGACGACACTCTCAGCAACTTGAGGCTTCATGGAATTGATAAGCCAAGAATGAACAAGATTATTGCATCGTTCCCACGCAATGAAATTGAGATCGTCTTCACGAGGAATTGGAATGGATCCATCAACAAATCGAAATTTGTTCTTGGTAGCAAGAACACGTTGCATACGCTTTGCCCAGCCATGATAATTGTTCTCACCTTCGAGCTGTGGAGAAACACAAACCGTAGTTGGATTTTCTGAAGGATGAATGTAATACGGATCTAACGCAAGATCAGCCGCAGATGCACTGCCACTAGCTTGATTGGAATTATTTGTAGTTCTCGCCATTGATGCGAAGCAAAAAAGCTTAGATTCAGCGATGAATCTCACCGGGCTCTATGATACCATATCAGTGAATTGAACTTGGATGGAAATGAAAGACATTGAGAAGAATGAGCAAAGAAGAAAATTCTCATTAACCTTGAAAAGGAAAGATACAAGTGTTATATACACACCTCACACACTAGCCTACGTGGCATTCCATCTAACTAACTCTGATAACTAATTAGCAGTACAAGTTGTAGTACAAGTCCCTAATTAGTAGTACAAAATGATACAAGATGGAAGTACAAGTAAAGTACTAGTAAAATAACTAGTGTGTATCTATTGTTAAATAGCTTCTTCATGTAACTCTATATTTTCTCAGTAACTTCAACCATTTCTTTGAAGTGTCATTTTTACCAGTAGAATGAGATCACAGAATTTTCAAAAGTAACATTATGTGAATTTTCAAAATGACTTAAAAGACATTCAAAATTTTCTAATAGCTTCTTCTTGTAACTCTATACTTTCTCAGTAACTTCAATCATTTCTTTGAAGTGTAATTTTTACCAGTAGAATGAGATCACAAAATTTTCAAAAGTAACATTATGTGAATTTTCAAAATTTTCTTTGAAGTGTCATTTTTACCAGTAGAATGACGTAAAAGTAACATTACCGCGAGTTTTTTGAGAGTGATGTTTGCTTTATATACTGGACTAGGTAATATGATGAAGCTGGAACCGGAAGGGATACTAAATTTTGAAGACATTCAGAAAATTGAATAGACATTCAGAAATTTGATGAAGAGACATTCAGTATAAGATTCACCGATTCACAGGTTCAGCAGGTCCAGCATTCAACAAGATTCTCAAGATCTTTCTATCAGCATGTTTGATATAGCCAAATAATTGAAAATATTATTTTCTTCTGTCCTTTAGTATTGGAGGATATTTGTATGAAAACTTATGATTTGTCATCTGTTGAATTTAAATGTGGTATAATGGACCATGGATGCTATGTAGTTTCATCTGTTTGATATAACCATTTTTACATGCATTCTCCAACTGTCAAACCTTTTCAAGTAACATTATAGATGCATACATGAAGCATGAAAGATTATCCTTAAACTTATTGATCCACAAAACAGTATGCTTTCCTGAAACTTCTGCATTTTGGAATTGCCACAGTTGGTTACTATGCCTCAGTATATAACATGCCAATTGCAGGTCATGTAAAATTTGAAGCTTTTCCAAAATGACTTCCAAAATTCTCACACAGCTTATGTAAATTACCACTCTGATTGTTCAAATCCAAATAAATCAAGTGTTTCTGATAAGGGTGAAAATATACTACGCTATTCTAAACTATAAAAATAAATATTCTGGAAAATTCAATGTCTTTTTATTCATTTTCATCCTCAACTTATACAAAGTGGTAGCATAACAAGAACTCCTAGGATTCCTGAGGACAGCTCAAGCAAAGGACAATTAAGATAAAGACAAATAAAAAGGACTATTAAAGATAAGGCTATAGCATGTGCAAGCTCTACAAGATTACAACGGTCAGCAAGGACAAAAGAGCTTCTACATGTTGTTCTCATTAATGGGCTTGAGATTGGTGACATAGTCTTTCAAGTGGATGGGCCTTTTGATAATTCTCTTAGGGAGGCCCATAGTTGTGTCATGACTTGTAGTGGTGTTATGGCCTGCTATCGTATCATCACCCCCTGCTGGAAAATTCACCTTGTCCTCAAGGTGAAAGTTTGAGTTGAGTGTGTCCCAATCCTCCCATGTGGTGTCCTCGGGGAGTAAACCAAGCCATTGAACCAGAACCTGGCGCTGAGGTGGAGTAACGCTGTGATCCATTTTAGAGTCGAGGATAGCTAAGGGTTGAATGACTGGCTGATTGTCGATGTTGGACGGAGGAAGGTCATCCGGTGCTGCAGTGAGAGAGCCGCGATGCTGTTTGAGTAAGGAGCAATGGAAGACAGGATGTATTTTGGATTGGGGAGGGAGTTCCAACTTGTAAGCAACAGGTCCGATGCATTCAACAATCTTGTAAGGGCCATAGAATCGCTTGGACAGTTTGGAGTAGGTAGAACCAGTGAGGGACTGCTGGCGATAAGGTCAGAGTTTCACGTAGACAAAGTCACCAACAACATATGAAAGCTCACGGCGTTTTTTATCCGCATAGAATTTCATTTTCTCTTGTGCCTTAAGTAGCTTTCTTTGAAGAACAGTGATAGTTTGTTGTCTGGTGGTAAGTAAAGTGTCAACAGCTTCCACATTAGATGACCCTAAGAGGTAAGAGGGTATGGAGGGTGGGGGTTTGCCAAAGGTTACTTCAAAAGGTGAACGACCAGTAGCGGAATGAGATGTTGTATTATATGACCATTCAGCAAGAGGTAAGAATTGGTGCCAACGGTGTGGTTTGGAATGGACAAAAGAGCGCAAATATTGTTCCAAGATGCGGTTAAGGACTTCTGTTTGACCGTCGGTTTCGGGATGATAAGATGTGCTCATACGAAGTTTGGTGCCGCTAAGTTTGAAGAGTTCATGCCAGAAACGGCTAATGAATATAGGGTCACGGTCAGACACAAGGCTCCTAGGTAATCCATGGTATTTGCAAATAATGTCCAGAAATAAGGCAGCAACCTTATATGCTGAAAAACTTGATGGCAGAGCCCCAAAATGAGCTCCTTTAGAAAACCTGTCAACAACCACTAAAATAACAGTGAAGCCATGGGATGGGGGAAGGCCGGTAATGAAATCGAGAGAGAGATCCTCCCATATAGCTGAAGGTACGGGTAAGGGTTGGAGGAGTCCTGCTGGTTTTTTTGTTTCATATTTAGTAGCTTGACATGTTAGGCAATTTGAAACAAAGTGTTTGACATCATCGCGCATACCTTGCCAATAGAAATTTTCATGGAGGCGAATGTAAGTCTTTTGGATGCCCATGTGACCACTAAGGGAGGAATTATGAAATTCTTGGAGAAGCCTATGTTTGAAGGGGTTGGATGAATTGAGCCAAATTTTATTTTTATAAAAAAGAAGGCCTTGATGGGTTTTATAGTCTGGGTAGTTGGCAGGATTTTGTTGAACTTGGTGGGAAAGGGTGGTGAATTCAGTGGAGGGTTGGAGAGATAAGCGTAATTCAACCAAAAAAATGAAATGGGGCATAGTAAGAGTGAGACACGTGGGGTTGTCGACACGTGATAACGCATCTGCCACCACATTAGTTTTGCCAGATTTATACTGAATTTTAAAATCGAAACCAAGAAGTTTAGAAAGGTATACCTGCTGCTCCGGAGTTTGTATGACTTGCGAAATCAGTTCCTTGAGGCTCTTGTGGTCGGTGTGGATGGTAAAGGGGTGGCCGAGGAGGTATTGGCGCCATTTCTTGACGGCGGTGGTAATGGCGTGGAGTTCTCTAACATAAGTGGAAGAGCGGAGAAGTCGGGGACAAAACTGTTTACTAAAGAAGGCAATAGGGTGGTTAAGCTGCATTAAGACGGCACCCATAGCTTTGCCGGAAGCATCGGTTTCGAGGTCAAAGGGAATGGAAAAGTTTGGGATGGCTAAGGTGGGTGCTTCAGTCATGGCCTTTTTTAAGGATTCAAAAGCAGTTTGTGCTTCGTTATTCCAAAGAAATGAGTTTTTTTTAAGGAGGTTTGTGAGAGGTGTGGCAATGGAGGCATAACCTTGGATGAATTTTCGGTAAAACCCGGTAAGACCGAGAAAACCACGAAGGGCAGTGATCGAGGTAGGGGTAGGCCAGTCGACCATAGCTTGGAGTTTAGATGGGTCAGCTTGTATGCCATGCTGGGAGATGATATGGCCAAGGTAGTCCAACTGTCGTTGCCCAAAAAGACACTTAGAACGTTTTAGAAAAAAATTGGCAGAGGCAAGTTTGCTGAGAATTTGTTCTAAGTGTAACACATGGTTGTGAAGGGTGTCACTAAAGACGAGGATATCATCAAAAAAAACAGCTGTGAATTTTCTGAGGAAGGGTTGTAAGAGGTCGTTCATAGTGGCTTGGAAGGTGGATGGGGCGTTGCAAAGTCCAAAGGGCATGACAAGATATTCATAATGGCCATGGTGGGTACGAAATGCTGTTTTGGGAATATCGTCGGAGCTCATTCGAATTTGGTGAAAGCCTTGTTGTAGGTCAAGTTTGGAGAACCAAGAGGCTCCGCCGAGGTCGTCTAAGAGTTCATCAATGGTGGGCATGGGAAATCGATCTTTGATCGTGATGGCGTTAAGGGCTCGGTAGTCAACACAACAACGCCAGGATCCGTCTTTCTTTTTGACAAGTAATATCGGGGATGAGAAAGGGCTGCGACTAGGTTGAATCAGGCCTGCAGATAGCATTTCGGTGACTTGCTTTTCGATTTCAAATTTCTGGTGGTACGGGTAACGATATGGACGGACATTGACGGGTGAGGAGTTAGGGAGGAGGTGTATTTGATGGTCAGTGGGGCGATTGGGAGGTAATTTTGGTGGTTGGTCAAAAAGATGGGTGAATTGGTTAAGGAGGGAGGTGATTTCTGGCGGAGGTGGATGTGACATAGGGACTGTTTCAGTTTGTGAAGATGAGGAGGGTAGTATTTGAAGTTGGAACAAAGATGAGAGAGCATGAGTTTGAACACAACGTTTTATTTGAGGTAATGAAACATCATTTGGTTTGAAGGCAGCATCTGAGTGAAATGTAATTGATTGACCCAATAAGGTGAAGGTCATGGACAAGTTAGAATAGTCCATCAGAACAGGGCCAAGACTTTTAAGCCAAGGGGCTCCTAAAACAATTTCAGTACCTCCTAAAGGAAGGACAAAGAGGTCCACTGCAAACTGTTGGCCTTGGATGGAAAGTGGGACTTGACTGCATTTGTGGGTGCATTCTAGGGTATCGCCGCTGCCAACCATGACTCGGAGGGCGGTGTGTGTGGGTGTGGGGTTGAGGTCGAGAAATTTGGCTATGCGGGTTTGAATGAAGTTGTGAGAGCTTCCTCCATCAACAAGGACAGCGACAGAGTGTTTGTTAATAGTGCCGGTAAGGCGGATGGTATTGTGGTTGGAGGAGCCAGACATGGCGTGGAGGCTTAACTGTGCTGGTGTTTCAGTGTCAGGGGAGGGAGGTGAGGAGGCAACCTCTTCAATTGCAGGCCCTGACAATGGTTCTAATGGGGTGTGTATGTCGTCATCTTCAGATATGAGTAAAAAGAAACGACCTTTGCAACGATGACCAGTGGTGAAATTCTCATCGCAATTATAACATAAGCCTCGGTCGCGGCGAGAAATTAATTCTTCTGGGGACAGTTTTTTGAAATTAACTTTCGATGTTGATGGGGCAGTGGTAGGGTTTGTTAGAGTATTTGGGAAAGTGACGGTGTTGAAAGAGCTGTTGGTGTTGGGATTTGAAGAAACAGTAGGTTTGGATCGGAAAGTACGACGGCGATCATTGATTTTGTCTTCTTGAATTTTGGCTAGTGCAGTGGCGTGAGGGAGGGAGATGGGTTGTAACGCTTGGACTTCTCGACGGATTTCCGGTGAGAGACCAGAGATAAAACAGCTGAGGAGGAAGGGGTGGGGTAAACCAACAACTCGGTTAGCAATTCTTTCAAAGTCATTAAGGTATTGGTTGACAGAGCCAGTTTGTGTGAGTTTGAATAAGGCTCCGCGAGGGTCATCATAGAATGAAGGGGCAAAACGGGTTTCAATAGTAAGGAGTAAATCATGCCAAGAGTTTATGAGGTGATTTTTTGACATCCATTGGAACCAACTTAGAGCAGGGCCATCCATATAAAATGATGCTATAGTAAGACGATCGTGTTCTGGTGTGTTATGGAAATCAAAAAACTGAGTTATTTTGAAGATCCAACCGATAGCATCTTGGCCGTCAAATCGTGGTACTTCTAGTTTCATGTGAGGACGTTGTCGGTCGTTAGGTGGTGGTGGTGGTGGTGGTGGTGTTTGGGTGTAGGAAGATGATGCGTTGTTTCTAAGTGAGGAGAGATCTGCTGCAAGGGCATCCATTTTAGCGGCCAAAGAGATGACAGCAGATTCAAGGGGTGAAAGGGGTGGTGGTTCTTCAGACATGATGAAGATGGCGGTGAGAGTTCAAGAGTCAATGAAAGCACCAATTGATAAGGGTGAAAATATACTACGCTATTCTAAACTATAAAAATAAATATTCTGGAAAATTCAATGTCTTTTTATTCATTTTCATCCTCAACTTATACAAAGTGGTAGCATAACAAGAACTCCTAGGATTCCTGAGGACAGCTCAAGCAAAGGACAATTAAGATAAAGACAAATAAAAAGGACTATTAAAGATAAGGCTATAGCATGTGCAAGCTCTACAAGATTACAACGGTCAGCAAGGACAAAAGAGCTTCTACATGTTGTTCTCATTAATGGGCTTGAGATTGGTGACATAGTCTTTCAAGTGGATGGGCCTTTTGATAATTCTCTTAGGGAGGCCCATAGTTGTGTCATGACTTGTAGTGGTGTTATGGCCTGCTATCGTATCAGTTTCTTTAAGGCCATGAGGAAGATTCACGGGCTACAATTTCATTAGTAAAAAATGTCCTTTACATTTGTATTAAAACTAGGTTATCCATTTTTTGAAACATAGTATTAGAAAAAGTTATAATAGTTTGTTAATATTTTTTAAAGTCCGAAAAAGAGTCTGAAAAATACATAAGTTTTGTAAATTCTACCTGCCAAAACAACTTGATACCAACCAAAAGGTCTTATATCTATGCACACGAAACACATTAGACAAGTCCACACTTTCATAGTATGCAGTATGCTCTATCAAATATCTTGCCTTTTTAAAAATCCCGTTTACTAATCTGAGCTAAGTTCTTGCTGACTATGTACTATAGTATATGCAATATTCTCTTTTACATGAAAACTATATTTAATAAACTCAGCACATTACTTTACATGAAAAATTGAACGTTGACTGAGGTTAAGCTTAAAGGATGTAAGAAAATGAACATTTGGTTCATTCAATTGTTAAAGATTTAGGTTGCATTTAGGTTGGTCTGATGACAATGTTGTGGAAACATTTAGGTCTGCTGACTCCACTTGCCTAATATAATTTTAGTTAATATTAATACTTATTCCACTTATGTCGTATTATTTATGTAATGTGACCTCACTTATATCGCATGATTATTTTTACATAGTCAATTCATTAAACTGCAATAAATTATAAAATTAATAAGAATACTAATGAGTGTTTTAAGAGTACTCCGGTCTAATATATACGTAAATTGTGATTCATAATATGAATGAAATACATCAATAATTGAATAAACCTACAAAGTAAAAATTTGCTTAGAAATGAGACTAGAGGGAGTATTGATTAAGAAATCAAAAGAAACAAGTTTGTACAAAAAAATGTTGTAATAAAAATAACAAGTTATATATTTTTTTATGTTATGATCTGATCTTGACCCCACTTATTAAAATGTCTCAATCCGTCCCTGCCAGAGCCCAGTCTTGGCAATCCCGCAACTGTCACCTCACGATTTTCTTCATCCCCTCTCTAGTGGATTTTTTGCTTTCCGTGAGATTCGAACCACGTTCCCTGGAGTTCAAATACGTGTTCAATTTATTCCCACCACGAATTGCGCCAGGAGATCAAAAGGGGAGTTTCTTAAATTATTTTATATTTAGACAAAAATATATTAAGAAAGAGAAACTATTGCATGGACAAATGAATTTATCTATGTGTTGTAAAGACAAAAATATCTTAAAATTTTGTCTAAAAATACAAAAGGTTGGAAAATGTGACTTTGGGCCTGTTTGTTTCAGCTTTAAAAAAAGAGCATTGCTATTTAGTAAGATAAAATTGCACAAGAAAGAGAAGAATCCACAAAATTAAGGAATTTAACCAATCAAAAATTGGTTAACCATACATGGGAGAGAGAGTGATTAGAATTTGACCAATCAAAAGTTGCCACATAAAATTCTTCTCTTTCTTGCATCAAAAAATTCTTACTAAATAGCATTTTCCTTAAAAAAATAGATTTTTTCTTTGTATATTTGAAAATGGATTTTATAATACCGTTTTTCAAAATATTACAAGTTTTTTTATATTCATTTTTTCTAAATTCAAACACTAATTTTGACATCATAACATAGACGTACATTATTGAATAACAAAAAATAGTCAAAATCTCAATTTTTATAAAAAGTTGTATTTCAAAAATGATTTTTATGAAAATCTATTTGAAATAGCTTCAAAAAAAGTGATTTTTTTGAAATTTTGATATTCAAATTTTTTTTTCAATAAAATGATGAAATACCTAAAATAAGATTTTAAGAATAACTATTCAAACCAAATTTTCATTTAAAGGTTTTATAAAAAATTTCTTTGTAAATTTTTTTATACAAATTTTCTAACACTACAAAATTAATTTTCAAAAATATCCAAAACAAACAGGCTATTTATACTATTGTCCAAAAGGAATTTTTGAAGTCCTCTCCAAGACTGCAACACAACACTCATTGTCCCAATGCCCCTACAACACAACCACAGCAATCATCTTCCACAAATACTTTAACATTTCCAAACTATGTTCAACAAATGTTTTCTCTCTCACAATCTTGTTTTAGGGTTCATCACCACTAAACCAACAACCCCTAAATTCCAACCTCCTTTTCAACACTTTTCCTTCCCAATTTCACTCAGATACTGCACCACCACAACAACATCAACTACATCAGAATCAGACACACTCCCATTTGCTGTATCATACCTCATCAACAATTTTGGTTTCTCCAAAGAATCAGCTCTCAAAGCTTTCAACAACAAACAGGTTCGTTTCAATACCATAAAAAAGCCTAATTCAGTTATCAAATTCTTTAAAAACCATGAATTTTCACACTCCAACATACGCACCATCTTCAGAAAAGAACCTTGGATACTTTCATCAGAACCCCACAATGTAATTTTGCCAAAGTTTCAATTTTTTCTATCCAAAGGTGTTTCTTCATCTGATATTGTTTCATTGTTGACAGTATACCCTAGAATTTTACAAAGTAGCTTGGAGAAACGAATAATCCCTCTTTTTGAATTATTAAGTAGGTTCTTGAAAACAAACAAGGATATCATTGTTTGCTTAATTCGAAATTGGCCTTCATTTGTTGAACATCCTTATGACCTTACTGTAGCTAATATCAATTTGATGAGAGATTTTGGAGTATGTGATTCCGGCATTGCTAGATTGATTTTGACAGGACCATCTATACTTGGTTCAACTGATTTGATTGATACTTTGGAGGAAGTTAAGGGTTTAGGGTTTTATCCTTCAACTTCCACTTTTGTGATAGCTTTGGTTGCAAAGAAATGTATGAGTAAACAACTTTGGGATGAGAAAGTTGATGCCTTTAAGAAGTGGGGTTGGTCTGATGAAGATATTGTGGAAGCATTTAGAAAGAGTCCTCACTGTATGTTGGTATCCGTTAATAAAATTAATTTATTGATGGACTTTTGGGTTAATCAGTTGGGTTGGGATGCTACGGCCATTGTCAAACAACCAAAGGTTTTTGATTCAAGTCTGGAGAGAAGGATCATACCAAGAGCCGCAGTTGTGCAATATCTTTTGAAGAAAGGTTTGCTCAGAAAGAAAGCAAGCTTAACTGCTCCATTTGTAGTCAGCGATAAGTTGTTCCTTGACAAATATATAAACCGTTATAAGGAGGAATCATCTTATCTATTAAAGCTTTATGCAGAAACACTGAATCTTGCACACACCAGGGACAAAACTGACATGATATGAACAAATTTTCAGGTATGAATACTTGTTCAGAACTTGATTGGAGCTAGTTTGAGATAGTTTAGTAAACTTGTTTCATTTCCTACTTGCACAAATGTTGGTTTTCTTTTGATTGATATTTTTTTTTTTGAAATCCCGATGTAAAAGTTGAATTTTGTCATTAAGTTTGGAAAAAAGGATCATTCCGATGGTCGCAGTTGTGCAATGTCTTCTTTGTAACGGTTTGAGAAATAAGAATGCAAGCTTAACTCGTCCATTTGAAGTGCACGAGAAGTTGTTTCTTGATATGTTAATAAAACGTTTTAAGGAATCCTATATTAAAGTTGTATGATAAAAAAATCAATCTTGCATACACCAGGACTAGGGACAAAACATGCTTGTCATGATTTGATTTTAAGGTATTTTAGACTTATATGATATTCTTGCTCCATATTCTATTTGAAATTTGTTTGGTACAGACTGTGATTGGGGCTAATTTAGCTCTTCTTACTTTGACAATACATATTGGTTTTGTTTTTATTGGTATTTAGTCAAAATCCTATATGTAAAAGTTGATTTTCTTGCATTTATGGGCATGTAATACTTATTTTTGTAGTGTCATTCTCCTTTCTTGAATTTGTTTTTACACCATTATTCTACAAATTCATTCTTGCTTAAAGAAAGTATCCTAACACACTCATTCATCAATATTGAAGCTGCACTTTTGGTTGTGTTGTGGATTTGCAGGTCTTACATAGCACTTAATTTTGGTTTTGCTTATTTTGACAAATGTTGGTTTTGTTTTGATTAATATACAGTCTCTAGATCTTCCTCAGAAGCTGAGTTGAGTATAGGGCATTGTCATCAGCTACCAGTGAGCCGCAGCGGTTACTCTACTTAATTGATGATTTGAATGTCACATGTACAAGACCGCCAGACGCCAGTGCTCTATTGTGATTGCCAGAGTGCTATATATATAGCCTCTAATCCAGTGTTTCATGAGAAGACTAAACACTTGGAAATCGACTGTCATTTAGTAAGGAAAAAGATACATAAAGGAATATTAAAGTTGCTACCAATCTCAACCAACGAGCAAGTTGCAGACTTTCTAACCAAAGCCTTTATATCTAAGTTGAACATGATGACGTGATCAACTTATGGGAGGGTGTTAAAGCCAAGTAGAAGATTTAGTCAGTTACTTGTAACTGAAGCAACAGCTGTACATGACTGTTTGCTGCAACAACCTTTCATTTTCTGTTAAGCTTTGTAACTCATTTTCCCTCTTCATTCACCTTGTCATGATGGCTATATATAGCTTGTATCTAGATTGATCATAGTAACAAGAATTGATTCACTCTAATGCAAACTTGTTCATTCCTATTTCTCTCTTTCACTATGCATTTTCACTTTCTTAACAGCTTCTTCCTTGAAAAGCTCTTTCTGATGTTGAATTGGAAACATTGCTGAAATAACAGCGAGTCTGGTTGTATCTGACTGTCATCAAATCTTGATGTTATAAATGCAAGCTTTTCATTATTCAAATTATCTGCAGACCTTTTGTGTGCAGGGAATATAGTTGGATCAGTATATTGGATGTATCGAATATTCCAAATCATTTCTCCTAAAAAAATTAAAGGACAGTTAATGAATGGTTCGTTCTCAAGCCTAAAGGACAGTTAATGAACGGTTAGGTTAGGTACTGCAGGGCAGACCTGAGTAGAAATTGGTTTAAATAGTTTCTTATAAAAACTTATTTTAAATATTTCATTATTTTGTAAGTTTTTTTTATAATAATATTTAAAAAAAATGCTTAAAATGTATTTTGATTGATTTCTTATAAAAATCATTGAGAGATATTTTTTGAAAAAATATGTGATTACTCATTGTTGTGGCCTGGAAGAGTAATTGTGCAGTTGTTAATATTGTTAACATGAAGATAATGGAATTTTTTGAAGTTGTGGATAAAATTGAATGACATTAGTCATATTCTTGGAGCATTACATCTCAAAGTGAGAAAAAAAGGTGGAGCATGGGTATTGTTGATAGCCAGCCATATTAGAACATTGAAACGGAGGCCCAGAAATGAAAGTGGCGGCAAGTGGATAGAAGAAGAGTTGCAACTTCAATCAATGGGGAATAACTTTTATAAAGAGCTTGTTGAGGATCATGGTTGTGGCAACAGTTGGAGGAAAACCGAGTTCACATTTCCAAATATTGTGAGGATGTTGCTAGAAGCTCTTTTTGCTATGAATGCATGGAAATCGGAAAGCTCCAAATGCAATCGCCATACTGCAGCGAAATTGAAGAAGCTCTTTTTGCTATGAATGCATGGAAATCAGAAAGCTCCTGGATCAGATGGTTTCTAAAAATGGTTCCATCAAGGCAGCTGAATATTGTTGCTGGAAGTTGATGCGATTTCATGAGTACTATGTGGAGAAATCCAAATGCAATCGAAGTAGTGAAACTCAAAGATATTTTGCCTTATCCTATAGGTGAAAAACCGGAATTTGCTAATCATTTTCGATTTTTCGCTCAATATTTTAAAAATCAAAACAAAACGATCTGTTCAATAGATTGGATCGAAAACTGGATTCAGGACATGTCCATACAACACATCAATATTCATCCATTTTTTCATCATCTTATTCCTCTTCTCCTAACCCAAAAAAGAGATAAACACTCATTTTTACTTGAAACAAATTTTACTATCAAATTAGTCCATACAAATATTTCTATCAAATTGATCCATGCTAAAAAAACCCAACATACACCATGAGTAGATCATTCACTTCCCATTATCAGAGAAAAGTACAAAATTAATTCAAAATCAAATAGATACAGCCTGAAGCTATAGACTTGCTTCTGACTTGTAACCTAAGAGATACAACCTGAAGCTCTAGACTTGTTTCTAACTTGTAATCTAACAGATCGCGACAAATTTGGCAAGCTAAGAATGAACAAAAGAAGAACCAGAAGACCACACCAACACATGCTTCAACAACAGCCAAAGAGAACAATAAAAAACACAAATTTAGATCTAAACTAAAGTCTAAAAAAACAAAAACTTTCATCACTAATCAACCACAGAGAACTTAAAATAGCTCCAATGCATGTTTAAATACCCATAATCTCTGAAGCACAACCTCAAACAGCCAAGCTGACAAATCGGAGCTACAACCACAACCAAGAATGGCAGCCAGGGCTCAGATCTGAGACTGAAATAAGTTTGACAAACTACAAGAAAACCAGTACAACAAAAATACACTAACAAAAGCACAAAAGCAAGAACAACTGAAAAGAACAACATCAGATGAAACACTAAATAACAATATATAGATAGAGATTGTTGAGAGATCGGATTTACAGAAAGGAGGAGACATTTTCAGCTTTTGATTAATGTCTGTTGAGGTTATTATATTTTCCAAATACCTCAACCGCACCTCTTCTTCCTTTACCGAAGTTAAGGTTATTACTATTTCCAAATACCTCAACCGCACCTCTTCCTTCACCGAAGTTAAGGTTATTACTATTACCAAATACCTCAACCGCACCTATTCTTTCACCGAAGGAAATGTTGTTACTATTTCCAATTACCTGAATCGCACCTTCACCAAAGTTATGGTTACTACTATTTCCAACTACCTGAATCGCACCTTGGTTCTGCCGGTGTATTGTGACACCTTGGTTCTGCCTCTGGTGTATTGTGACATCCATTCTTTTACTGATGTTAAGGTTATTACTATTTCCAAATACCTGAATCGCACCACTTCCCGACCTTCCTTGTTGTTCTGTCTCTTGATTTGCCATATCAGCTTCTGGTTGAGGAACTGCTTCAGCTTCTTGATTATCGGCCCTTTGGTTCTGCTGGTGTTGGAGTGGAAACGAAGAAGAAACTAACCAAGGCCAGTGAGATACCTAAAAACAACAAGACAAACATCATTCAAAACAATGCTTTTAAATCATCATCAAATATAAGGTTGTCAGAATCGAGACTTTGCTTTAAATCGAAAGAGGATAGTAAGTAAGATTGAAAAACAGTAAATCGCAACCAAAATCAAAGGATTCTACTCGATTAATTTTGTTGAAAGGAAAGGGGAAATCAAAATTGCATAATAAAAAATAGCAATCAAAATTGATGGATTCAACTCATAATAGTATAGAAAAGAGGAATAGAACTTCAACTAAAAATAGAAAACTCAAAACAAAATAGAAAACTTGAAACAGATTAATGGGTAAGTGAAAATAGAGCACGAAACAGATCAATGGCATAGTTGCTTTAAAGAGTGATATCATTGATATAACATACGAAGGAATAATGGAAACTAGAGCAGCAAGGTTGAAACAGAGTAATGCTTACCGATTGTTGAAACCAGAGATGAAGGCAAGGTCGAAAACAGAGCAACAATCGCAAGAGTGAAGCAGACAAGGTTGAAGACTTGTGAAGGAGAAAAAAACACGGTTGATGTAGAAGCGCAAACATCCAACGAATATTAGGGTTTTGCAGTTTTTTTAAGGATTAAATATGTTTTGGGTCCTATAGTTTCGTCCAATTTTATTTTTAGTCTCTGAAGATAGGGTGCTCGCGGTTTGGTTTGGATCGGTTTTGAGACAAAAACTCATCCAATCCAAAAATAAATTTATTTGCCGTTTGGTTCGGTTTTGGATGACAAATAAAAAAAATCCGATCCAATCCGATCTAATTTAGGCGGTTTAATTTAGATCGGTTTTTGGATATCAAAATTATAAATTGTAAATTTTTTTATTAAATATTAATATTATAAAAAACACTATAAAATAATATTTTGATTTTTTTTACAAAATAAATACTAAATTTGATGTAAAATATAACATATAACATATTAAAAATTAATATTTTGTAATGACAATTATCAATTATATTTTGAAACATATCAAAAAGTAAAAAATAAATTAAATTAAACTAACAAATAGTATAATAAAATTGATAATGAACAAAAAATAGGTTAATACAATATATATATATATATATATATATTCATATTAATAAAAAGATAAATAAGTATTAAAATATATGTATTCGGTTTTGATCGGTTTTGAAAAATCAATTCGAAATCCGATCCAGCGGTTTTCACAAAAGAACATTCAAACACATCCAAAAATATTCGATTTTTTGCGGTTTTCAGTTTTTTGGATCGGTTTGCGGTTTTTATTTGGATTGGATTGAATTGGATTTGAGCACCCCTACCTGAAGATTTTTTTCACACTTTTTAGTCGCTGAAGTTATTCTGGTCAGTGTTTTTAGTCCCTACTTTTCATTCAACTCGTGCATATTGTTCGAAATTTTAAATTTTTTCTGCGGTCATGTTTAGTACATTATATGAATTTCTCTTACAAAAGTTTAATTTTTTTTAGCAAGAGATGAATTAAATATGAGTTTTTTAGTTTTTTGCATATAAAAATTCATAAATAATTCATCTTATGTTAAAAAATTCTAAATTTTTATCGGAGATGTTCTTATAATATTATAAACATGAATACAGAAAATCATTCAAAAATGTAAAAGTATACAAGATATACAAGAGTTTGATTAAAAGTAGGGACTAAAAACACTGACGGAAAAAACTTGAGGGACTAAAAAGTGTGAAAAAAATCTTGAGGGACTAAAAACGAAATTCTGCGAAACTATAGGGACCAAAAACATATTTAACCTTTTTTTAAAATAAAATAAAAAGGGTTAAAACCAGGTAAAAAAAACCGAAACAATTCATTTTTACCCCTTTTAAAATTACCCAATAACAAATCTCGGGTGAGTTTCATCTGCTAAAAAATAAAGGACAGGATAAGACAACTTCAGTTGTATTGTGTTTGATTTTAAAATCGTTTCTGGTACTGGACAAACTGGGGGCCAATGGACAGGACAAAAACTGAAATTCTTGTCCCCCACTGAACCACGAGATAACTTTTTGTCCTCTGCACAAGTTGTCTAAAGTACCAAAATAACCTTTTGTCCACCAAACATCGTACAAACACAAAATTTATTCAATACCTTAAATATTTATACTGTGTTGTTTTACCTTACATTGTCCTGTACTGTTATATCCAGTACTAATATTTTACAGATGAAATGAACCCCTAGAATCCGTGGAATCCATATGAGATAGTGAATTTGTTTCTAGTGTGGGATATATTAGAGAGGAGGGGGACATATTAAAAAGAGAAAGTTGTCAAACCAAATGTGATCGGATTTTTTAAGAAGGGTGAGTGTGGGAACCCAACTATTTGTCTTTACTTCGGACAAACAAAAAACTAGAATTAAAAATGACTCTTGATCTGCTAAGTGCAATTAGTTGGTTTTATTTATATTTTGGGAGAAGTTAAGAATCAACCAATTAAAAATGATTGGTTAGATAAGACCAAAAAAAAAAATGATTGGTTAGCTTTGATTTTTACTAAGTTTTATCAAGAAATCAAACTCATAAAAGTACATGTTTGTTTGGTTTGTTTGATTTAGTACAATCATCTAAAGTTTTGAAGAGAAAATGGTCTAGTAATCTAAAGTTCAACTTCAAAATAAATAAAGTCTAACCAATAATTATTCTCATAAATATTTTATACTGATAAAATACGTACATAAGCTATTCACCAAAAAAAATACGTACATAAGCTACAATGGAAAAAATAATACTAGTATGTAATGATTAAAAAAGCATGAATACATCATATTTTTTTTTTACATAAAACAACTAATATCGTAGAAAATAAATTAAATAAATCAAAGCTATGGACGTTGAGTTTGATTGATTTGGTTCGATTTAGATATGAATATGTAAAAAACTATTATGTTACTTGAGTTTGATTAATTAGTTTAGAATAAATCTTCACAAGTTCATCAAGTCATTACTTTAGTTCTTACACTTTTATTGATTACAATATGTAGCAAATAGTCTTGCACTCTATACACAAACAAAAGTTACATCATAGTAGCTTTTCTTTGATGGATCAACTTTGTAAGATGGCCAAATCAATTTGCTAACATCAACATCGAGACCCCCTCTGCCTGCCAGCCGCTTTGAGATGGATATCCAAAACTTTTGGATCGGCACAATCACATGCTGCACTTTCCTGTATTGAATAAGTTTTAAGCTCTGAAAGTTGTCAATCATATAACTCACCATATGCCTCTGAAGTTGCTCTTTGCGCTTAATGAAATTGAGGCAAAACTCATAAAAGAACAGCTTCAAACAGTCATTGGATTCTGATGGGAATGGGGAGAAGTACCATGTCTCGATCTCATATCGTCCAAGTTCAATAGTAGCTATATTTTTCACTTTTGTAAACTCCTTGTGTTCTCTTAAACTAGCAGCATCAAGCTCCTCATGGCCCTAGAAAATTTAACAGTAAAAATGTAAATTAAAGGAATATCAATCCATAGAGTACACTGGTTTCACATTCAAGAAAGCAATCACAAGCGTCAATCTCAACCTAAATAAATAATATCACAATTACTTGTTTCATGTGATTCAAATTTATGATAAAAGCTGCTACTATGAAAGCATCAATCCTAAGCACGAGGTTTATTGATGCATCATTCTAAAGTGGCACTTAAATACTGACCACTGGCAAGTTATTCAAGTGTGAACAGATACTTGATTACATCATTACATCAACTTAAAAACATTTAATTTATTTTCAGACCAAACTGCAGATTACATTGGGTTCAAATCGCAACAACTCACCACTTCAAGCACATATAGAAAGACTAAATGGTTTGACATCTAGCATGTGTTCTTTTCTGGTTTTGTTTCTGTTTAACAGCCAATGTTCTAGAAATAATTCAAAAGCAGCAATTCAATACCTCAACATGTGTCTCATCGATCTTCCTCTTTTGATGGCGTGTCATCTTCAAACCGGATGCCCCCCGGAAAATTACAAGTCCAGCTTACTAAATGAGTAGATCCACAAAGAGAATGCAGCAGTGCTTTTTCAAATGGCAATTTACGGGCACCTGAGAACAAACCCTTAATTTTATCCTTCAATTACACAAACCAAGACACCTACTCTTTATATTTCACGAACAGCGCTAATTCCTAAAGAGGGACTGGACTAGCCAACGGGATAAGGTACATCCTGTTGATGTTTGGCATTCTATTCTTCCTTCTCACTAAACATATACGTACTTTCATACCGAAGAAGAATCCATTCTTTCTAAGTAAACCTCTATATGCATCTTTCAAAATCTATATTCATATTTTAAAAGATCTACTACGGTACTTTTAGACTCGTAGGCTATGAATCTTCAGAATTCATCTTTTAAAACTTTATCACGCTATGAATCTTCATGATTCATATTTCAAAAATTTCATCACATGCTTCTGGACCGTAGGCTATGAATCTTCATGATTCATATTACCAAAATTTCACGCAATTATTGCATGGTACAATCTGTTATAGCATGTCATAATATATATTCATAGCTGTTCACTTCTAAACCATATTTAATTTCCCTCACCAAAACAGTTATATCACTTTTATTTTCACATACTTATCAAGCAGTATGATATGAGATCCATGGTACTAACATAGAACTTATCATTCAACTTCAAAATGAAAGTAGATGATCATGATGCTGATACTCTTTCAGAAGAATGTCAATCAAACAGTAAAAATTGAACCTAAAACAGTAGCTTGCAAAGATTTCTTTCCAGGATTATTCACCTTCCATTTAATTTTAATAAATAAAAGGATAATATATTTAAGAAGTGGATAAGATATTCTCCTAAATAGAAAAATGAAATAAAACAATGAACCTTATTGGATCAAGAAGACAGCAAAAATGTTGAATCACGTTCTACATCAATAACAGAAACTACATAAATCTTCCCTTGGCACTAACAGAAACTACATAACCAAAGGAAAAGTATTTAGAAATCAGATAATTACTAATCAATCTTAAACATAAGCCTTCCTTAGGAAATTGTGTGAACCTGCAATAATGAGTTCATATGTTTTAGTGCCAGTTGGAATAGTGAGACACATACTAAAGATAAGTACAACAATATCAAATAACTTTAACTTGGTCAAGGTCTTTAAAACTATTGCAACATCTTAAAAATGAGTTTTCTGCGCAGGACCCATTTTTTCCTCTTTAAGAGATCAAAGGATTAAATAACAAGCATCCAGGAAAAATTCTTCCAGGTTATACATATCCAGCTGGGAACAAGTTGTTCAAACAATTATATTGTTCAATGCATAATGTAGTCATATAAAATTAAGAACAGGGAAAAAATTTCAATGGCAGTTAATCAAACACCTATACAACAACAATAACCAAGTCTTATCCGACTAAGTGGGATCGGCTACAAGGATAAAATTACGCCATAATGTTCTATCAACTACCTATGACCTATAATATTTAAACTTGACTTCATATCCATATCAGTTGGCCAAAAGGTAAAGATAAGAAGCAGCAACCAAATATGTGACAAAATCAAACGCTGTGTAAGGATGGACTATGCCATAATGCCATAAAGCCTTAACTTTATCATATATTATATATCCATCTCAGAAGGCCATAATTACAGCCTTAATACAGTTTTGGGAGTTCTACACAACCATTATTATAAGTGAATTTGTCCACAATTATTTGCATTTATGGAATTTGAAAAGTAACTACAATTGCAACCTAAAATCAATCTCAATCCAGCAACTTAGTCTGATATAGCTTACTTTGTGTCACATATTATTGAACTAGCTACAGTCAGTACAAAAAAAGTATTCAAATCAAATAAGGAACAGGATAAAATACCTGAAAATTTGTTCATGACATGTCAGTTTTGTCCTTAAGACTAAGAGTCCGTTTTTCTTCATAAAGCTTTAACAGATAAGATGACTCCTCCTTATAACGTTTTATATACTTATCAAGAAACAACTTCTCAGGCAATACAAATGGTAAAGTTAAGCTTGCATTCTTTTTTCGCAGACCTTTCTTCAGCAGAAATTGCACTACTTCCGCCCTAGGAATGATCCTTCTCTCCAGACTGTACTCAATAACCCTTGGTATTTTGGCAATGGCAAGAGCATCCCAACCTAACTGATTGACCCAAAAATTCATCACTAAATTAATTTTTTTGATGGATGTTAACATATAATGAGGATGCTTTCTAAACCCTTCCACAATATCTTCATCAGACCAGCCCCATTTCTTAAAGGCATCGACTTTCTTTTTCCACAATGTATTGTTTACAGATAATTTGGCTTCCAATGCTCTAGCAAAGGTTTTTTCTGAAGGATTAAAACCCAAATTCTTTAATTCCTCGATCAACATCGGCATGTTAGGTATAATGAATGCCCTACACTGCTTCTGAAGCAATGTTGCAATGTTTGGGTTGGGCACTCCAATCTCAATGAGCAATCTGATGTTACGTGGCACACGATAGTCGATAAGTATTTTTGGATAGTAAATTGCACAGGCAATTGTGTGTGATTGCAAGAATCTATACAGCAATTCATATGTCGGGACGATATGATTCTCCAGGCTTGAATACAGGAGCCTAGGGTACTTACTGACCATGCTAACAATGTCAGATTTAGAAGCACCTTTGGAGAGAAAAAATTCAAACTTTGGGACGACCCTTATGAAGGGGTCACATGTAAGTAACCTTGGTGCCTTGGAAATGATAGAACATAATTGGGTTTCTGAGAAACCATTGTTTCTAAAGAAGTTGAGAACTAAATCAGGTTTTTCGGAAGTCTGGAAACGAATCTCGTAAGTGGAACAGAGTTTGGAAGCATATTGTGGAGTGAAGTTAAAATTGTTAATGAGGTAGGAGACTGCAAATGAGGTTGTTGAATCAGAAGTGTTGTTGTTGGAAAAATGCAGAGAACAAGATGGAGATGGAGAGTGATGGATGATAAGAGGGAAAGTTAAGTGGTTTTTGAGATATAGATAAGGTGTTGGTGTATTGAACATTTGAAAAGTTTTTGATTTGATTTGAAGTGGAAAAAATGGAGAAAAGGATGAATATGAAGATGAAAATTGGTGTATCATCATGAACATCTCTAGATGTGAAGAGAACGAAAACTGAAAAGAAGCACAGAAGGATAATATAAAAATATCAAAGAAAATTGCTTTTCTGACCCCCCCATTTCTTCTATACCCCTAAACAGACGTTTTTGCCCTTGGTGTGCCATAAAAATTTTGCCAGACATTCTCGGTTCGTAGAAACCGAGACCCCCCTTTGAATTAGCTCGGTTTCTAAAAACCGAGAAACCCCCCAGAGTTAGCTCGGTTTCTAAAAACCGAGAAACCCCCCAGAGTTAGCTCGGTTAATATTAACCGAGACCCCCCCTCGGTTAATATTAACCGAGCCATATGTATATACTAACAGAAGCAGCAGCTTCTGTTTTCATTTACGAGTTTTTTTCAAAATAACCCTAAGTTCCTCTCTTCTTCTCCAAAACGCCGCTTTCAACCCTACATCAACATCCAACTTCAAATCATACATAATCAAGTAAGTTTCATACATCTTTGATCATTCTATATGTTCATCCTCAACATTTTCAATTATATGCATATTTTGTTCCTCTCTCCATAAATTTCAAATTATGACTTTGTCTTTCAAACGTGATTATGTTGTATGATTTGTTGATTATTGGTTAATTGTTAGTATGGTTAGATAATAGCATGAATGCATGTTTCATATTATGTTAAATGTGAGTATGAGGTTGAGTTTCTATATTGTACTCCAAGTGTTTGACAAAATGTCTGAGTGAAATCAGTTACTTTTTTCCATATTAATTATGTTTCCATTTGTTTATGGATTAAATGTTTGGTTGAATTAAAAGTTTGAATTTGTCATAGATTAAAAGTTTGTATTGATTTTGAATTTTTTTCTATGTTTAGATATGAAAGACGACAATGTTGGCCGAACTAGACAAGGAAGGGCGAGCAGAGCACATTCGTCTGCTCGTAAAGAGCTTGCCGCAAATGCTCCTCCACCTAAAAGAGGGCGTCGCGGTAAGCAAGGACCGCCGGTGCGAGGAACACACGATGCCGAAGCGGGTGGTTCGGGTGGTTCTCGTTCACGCGCACGTCGACCGGTGCGTGATGATGAGGACTTTGATGCCGGTCAATATTTAAATGAACCGGTTGATTATCAAGAGGATGAGCAACCACAACCACAACCACAACCACAACCACAAGAGGATGAGGAACCTAATGTACAAGAAGGGTCTTATCCAGGAGGACCGAGTGATTTGTCGTTGCTAAAAAATTACCATAAGCATCGGGCAAATCCAATTTGGGATGCACAACATAACGACCCGGTAAAAATCTAAGAAATATGTCGATTATTTTATGAAGGTTTAATTAGTTCAATGGTCCCTTAAAGACATTTTAAGTTTCACAATGGTCCCTTAAAGAAAAAAAGGTTCGGATTGGTCCCTTAAAGACATCCCCGTTAATCATTTTAGTCCTTTCCGTCAATTTTTCCAAAAAACGTTAGTTTTGCACAAGTCTATTGTTACTAATGGTGTACCACCAACATCCAATTTTTCTTCTTTCCTTCATCTTCTACCTTCACTTGTTCTTCATCTTCATGAATATTTTCATAAACTTTAACAACAAAATCTCAAATCTTCAAACAAACTCAAAATAAACCTAGATCAACAAATCTAGAAAAACTACAAATCTACATATATTCAAACAACAAATCCAAAAAAAAGGTAAGCAAAACTCAAAAAACTAAAAACAACAAATCCACAAAAACTCAAAAAACTACATATAATCAAACAACAAATCCAGAAAAAATAAAAGCAACAAACCTAGATCAAATCCAAATCAAACAACGAATCTATTCAGATATGAAAACAAAAATAAAGTTCAGATCTCAAATCTCAAAATCTTAATTAGTGTGGGTTTCTCTAGAGCTAATTTTAGTATGAGTTTGTTGATGATGGTGATTTGCAAAGAGAGATGAAGATGAGTTGTAATTTTTGTTTTGTTCCTTGATTTTTTGTTGTTGAGATTAAAGATGTGTTATTTGTTGTGTTGATTTTGTGTTATGGTGGGGGTGAAGGTGAATTTGAAGAGAGAGGTGTCGTTAGAAGAAGAAAGACAAAAAAATAGGGAGTTGAAGAAATATCAATATTGAGGGTGTGAGGGTAATAAGCAAAAAATAATAATGATTTTTTGGGTTTTGAAGAAAAAAATTATGGGTTTTTTATGAATTCAATGAAAATGGTGATGAAGATGAAGAAGGAGAAAGAGAAGAAGATGAAGAAAAGTCAAATAAATCAAGTGTTGGTGGCTCATTATTAGATCTCATTGATTTGTAAGATCCAAAGGTATATGTTTTAAGAAAAAAATCAAATGGTTATAATTAAAAAATTTAATGAGGTCTATGGTGGACCATTTACAATTTTGGTCCACCTAATACATTTGAGGTTGATAAACTAACGGAAAGGACCAAAATGACTAACGGATATGTCTTTAAGGGACCAATCCGAACCTTTTTTTCTTTAAGGGACCATTTTGAAACTTAAAATGTCTTTAAGGGACTATTGGACTAATTAAGCCTTTTATGAATGATTTAACTTTGTTCAATATTGTAATTTCGTTAAGGTGCATATTTTAATAATGTATTGCGTTGTTGGATTTTGCAGATTTTACACAGGTCGTTACGTTGCATTGCCAGTGCCAATAAGGTTATAAAAATTCAGAAACCTACACAAGATTGGTTTTGGCAATATATTATAGCATCGGGGTTGGAGCCGCTGGTAAGGACCAATTTCAACGTACTTGACTATGGGCTTCTATGGGCTTTTGCTGAGCGTTGGCATCCGGAAACAAGTACATTCCACCTTCCAATAGGTGAGATGGGCATCACATTGGACGATGTCCAATGTTTGTTGCATATTTCCATCCAAGGGAAATTTCTTAACCATGTCAAGATTTCAAGACCAGACGGAGCTCAAATGCTTAGCACATATCTTGGAATTGACGAAGGCGATGCCATGGATATGTTTGCCGCCTTAAAAGGGCCATATTTGACGCATTCTACGTTCAAGGCCTTTTTATGGATTATTTAGATGCTGCTGAATCTGCTTTCGCGAATAATGCCCCGATGCACGAGGTTAGGATGTATAGGGAGAGATGCGTACGGGCTTTTTTGCTATTTGTTGTTGGTTGTACCATATTCAGCAACAAATCGTCGTACTACCTCGACGTTGTGTATATACAGTACTTTGCGGACTTGTCGAGTGTCCATGAATGGAACTGGGGTTCTGCTGCCCTTGTTCAATTACAAAATTATTTGGACTTTGCATCTCAAGCTCAAGCGTCCCAGTTGGCTGGCTACATGTCATTTTTTGAGGTAAAAATATACGAACCTTCAATTATATATTATGTTATATGTGTAGAACTTATTTTTTACATGGATATATTTTACATAAGTATGTTTGCATATAATGAAGCTTGTATGTGAATTTTTCAGGGGTGGATAATTACACATTTCCCGACACTTAGCATGTGGCAGTTAGAGACAAATTTTACTGAAAATATGCCACTAAATGCGAAGTATGCTCCTGGACAAGGTCACAAGGATTCACGTGGCTATAGGCAGAGCAACGATAATATTCAAGTGTCGGACGTTGTGTTTTGTCCGTATGATAACCGCCGACATATCCGCCCTTTGATTGATGCATGTTGGTTTTCTGGTTGGTTAAGGTGTGGGAGTTTGAAAGCTAAGCATTTGCCTGAACGTGTGCTGAGACAATTTAATTACGTTCAGGGCATTCCAAGAGACCCCGATGTAAGTGCGCCAAATATGAATGTATTTGAGATTGATCGTGTGTGGGCTGAAGAGATGGATATGCGGTTGATTGATGAAAACATGAGGGGTCAAGCTGTGGTTAATGCTTGGGACTGCGATCCTGGATATGTTTTGTGGTTTTACAAAGTGTCGCATCCCAAAATGCGTCCATTAGAAGCTCCAGAGGATCAACCAAGACCACCTGAGTTTGAGGTGTTGCTCGAGGAGTCTCAACAAAGACATGACCCTAATCCATTGGGTGTATGCCGAAGTGTCAGGGATGAGGTTCAGAGGGCACTTGATGCTGGTGAGGCTGAGCCAGGAACTCCAGTTCATGGTACTTTGCGTAAGATTCTCAACATGCTTAACCCGTATTTGACGTATAAACGAATAAGTCGGGGGAGAAGAGGTGGACGGCGTGGATAGTTATTTGTTATTAGTTTAGTGTCTTTAATTATGTTTTAATATGTACTTTGGAATTTATGTATTTTGGCGTTGTAATTTGTACTTTGGAATTTGTTGGAACTTAATAATTAATATGTACTTTTGCGTTTTAATGTTGGAATATTATGTATTATGGATTTTATGTTTTACAATTAATTGTTGATTTTGTGTTGGATGAAACTTAATGTATTTTGTGTTGGATGAAACTTAATGAATGTTGTGCAAAAAACAGGTTTGGACCTCAAAATATATTGAGGTGGTAACAGAACCAGAAACCTATGGTTCTGGTTTTTACCAGTTCTGGCTCGGTTTCTAAAAACCGAGCAATACCAGTTCTGGCGCGGTTTTTAGAAACCGAACTCGCCCAGAAAGTATCATAACAAATTAAAAACATAGAGTTCATAAATTTCCTATTAGAATGAATCATAAAAAATTTCCAATTAATCCATACAAATAATAAAACATAATAAACTGGATATTTCATAAATTAAAAACATAGAGTTCAACAACTGTCACGGATCATTGAAAATTAAACACGTTACAATGAAATTAAAGACATAACATAAATTAAAGACATAAAATTAGGTTAATGTAACATAGCATACAAACGTCCCCCTTTTGGATCAATTAGAATTTGATTAAACATGGAGCGCACATCATCATCATCTTTCAATTGTTTCCACCCGTATTTCTTTGGTGCATCTTCAAATGAATTGCTTGAACAGTCAGCTGCCAGATCGACCCACATTTCTGCATACCCAAGTTTCGCAATTTTGATTTGTTTGCCCTGTGCATAATGATACATGATTTCAATTCTATTTTTGATTGATTCAACGGTTGTTAAACTTGTATCCAATGCAAGGGTGAACAACTCTTTGTTACCCTGAAACTGGACAGAAAACTCATATGTTTCTACCGGATTGCGAACTGCAGAACCACGAGAACCACGTGAGGATGACATAGTTAAGAATTGAAAAAACTAGTAAATAAATTGAAACTGAGTTGTGATTTATCTGAATACGCATCCATATATTTATATAATTTGTTGTCTGATTACATCCACAAAAATTGTCGGTTACATTTCGACCACAAAAAGTGACGGTGCAATCTCGACCACAAAAATTGTCGGTTACATTTCAATTTTTTTATTAAAAAAAATGGATTTAGTTATATATTAACGGTGCATCTTTCTTTACCCCCTTGATCTCTTTTGTACCCCCCATACAATTTTCCTGCGTACAGAGGCCTAGCTCGGTTCGTAAAAACCGCGAAATTATAGGCATGCTCGGTTTTTAAAAACCGAACCACACCAGGAAAAACACCAGAACAACCTGCTTCTGTTTCCAATACCACCTCAATACAAATGAGGTCCGAACCTGTTTTTTACACATTATAACATCATTATTTCAAACCAAACAGTTTTACTAAATCAAAATACTATTTTCATTACATCAAAGTACTATGTTAATTACTTCAAAATACATCAAAGTTCATCAAATTTCATTACATATCAAAATACATCACATGAGTTCATCAAAGTTCATTATATGCTACCCTATGTGATTACATCAAAGTTCAATCAATTGTCATTGGATTGTCTTCACTACCAACACCAACAGTTGAAACGCCTCCTCTCTCGATGCTCATGAGTTCCTCAAACTCCTTCTGCCTATCCACAAAATAAGTTTGCCAATCCTTAGTGTGTTCAGCAGCATGTCGCTTCCACTGAGCATTTGTTTTAGGTATCGGACAACCTTCTTTTAACTTCACTAAAACGAAGTGATTAGGTAATGCGCCAAGGCAAATAACCTTTGAAGACGGGTTTGGTGGTGGATAGCCACGCAATGGAAAAAATGTTTCACATGCTCCCACTCCATGTTTTGAGAGCTGCACCACTACTCTCTCAAAGATAGTAGCTACGATATGTCCCATATCCGGGAATGTGAACCATTTATCTTGTGGTGCAACTGTCTTCCTAAGAGAGGTTCTTTGTCTCGGAGCTCGGAATAGTGCCTCATAAATATATTTCCAACGGTCCTCACCATCAAACATGCTAACATACATACTCCTATGCAAAGTCATCTCCCTTTGCATGCTAAGTCGTACCAACTCAAAATCCGCTTCATTCTTTTTTGTAGCCAATGCAATCGCGCGGTATCCACAATAACCGTCACCTTCCACATCAACTATATCTTCAATAAAAGGATGCATGCACTTCGGCATGTGGTCAAGCTCAACAATTTGAGATAGAGTCGGAGTGAAGTTACCAATTACCGGAGCTTTGGACATAGTAGACGATGAAGCTTGTGATAATGACGCATTCGAGTCAGATGACTTTGATGGATTAGATTGAGATGATTGTGTCTCCGCAAAGTATGCATTAACATGCTCCCACCGGGACTTATCTCTAGTTGTGGTATTTTTTTTGCCACGAACCGCCGCCTTTTTCTTTTTAGCCCCTTTTGATTTGACATCTTGAACCGGAGGCTTGAGAGAGGTAGATTCAGGATATGCAATTAGACGGAGTTGATTTCGGATTTCATTTTTCATACCTTCATCCGATGTTTTCAACCTTTCCTACAAATATTCATATCAATATGTCATTAAGCAAACAAATAATTTTATCGTTACTACGCAAACAAATATGTACAATTATGATATGCGAACCTTAATTGCTTCCCACTCTGCCGTGCACGAATAATCTTCCTGGACGTCTCCACCGCCTTCTTCAACATTGAAACACATCCTCTTCCAGTGAATGTATACTTCATCGAGTCTAATAGGTTGGTTGTGCCTTAACTTCTTAGCAATCAAACATGCACATGGCAACCCATAATTAACTCTCATCAAGCATCCACACTTTTTGCTATCCATACCAACATTGTCGACCCTTTTTGCCTCTTGGTAGATGTAATCCAATGCCGCTCTAGAGACTTTGAAAGGTAACAAAGAGTACAGTCTAACATCCCGGTATCTGTGCTCCTCTACAGACATACTTTGACCAAATTGAGTTTGAACTTCGGTGAATTGAAGTCCCAACATGTGATGTATCGCTTCCCATCCCTTCACCAAATCACCAGAACTGTCCTCCAAGGATTTTTTCAAGACACCATGGGCACTTTCAACTCTATTTGTGGTATAGTTGCCCATGTGCATATGCTTGTCTACCCAAGCACATACAACCTTCTCTTTGTCCGTGTCCAAAACGGTTTCTTCAATATAGCGCAACAATATTGGCCACTTCTTACATAGCTCCCTAAACTCCATTAAGCGATCACCATACACGTCGACTGTATCCGAGTATAACAAATGCATGAAGGCTTTTTCCAAATTCGCCCACACAATTTCCTTCTCGACCTCTTCTCCTTCTCTTACTTTCAGTAGCTCCTTTATCTTGGACCCCACATTTTTCTGAACATGAACCCGACAAACCATGGCAGCCGATGTAGGAAATACTTGACCAACAACATTCATCAATGCGGTATCTCTGTCAGTCAAAATCACCTTAGGCAAACTACCTTCATTCCTTACAAGTGACCGCAATTGTTGTAGAGCCCAAATGAAATTATCTTCTTTCTCGTTTGTAAGCCAAGCAAAACCAACATTAAACGTCCTCTCGGTTGAAGTGAACCCGACTATCTCAAATAAAGGCATGTTGTACTTGTTGGTTTTGTACGTCGAGTCCATCACCAATACAGTGGGAAAAGAGTTGAACAAGCTCAAGGATCTTGGATGTGCAAAGAAAATATCTTGAAGATATTCACCTCCTTCATCAACATGCGACCGATACTTGAAAAAATATTTGTTGTCGCTCAGATGTTTGAACATGTGTTGCATTTCACTCATGGACGCCCTCATTTTAGCTTTATACCTATACCGGGCGTTGTAACATTGCTTTGATGACATCGTGTTCTCGGGATCTCTTTCTTTCAATGTTGAGAGGATATTTCTTGGTTGGACCAAATTCTTGGTCATTTCATTCACCAATAGCGTCTCTTCCGGCTTCAACCGACCCGCCACAAGATTCCCCTCAAGCTCCGTGTCCAACTCGTGGTTGTGTATGCCATTCACCACTGTCATATGCCATAACTTTGTTTCTTTTGCATAATAACCACGAAGTCGGAATGGACATCCGCACTTCCTAGTTCCCGTAGAATCGGCTTTCAACTTCTTTTTAGGTGGCACGTACTTGCCGCTTCGTTCGCACTCCAACACAAAAAACGGCTTCCTACTCTTATCCCCGCCGTTGTCCGATCTCCTAACTATAATGGTAAACTTCAATTTTTGTGCAACCTTTTTAGCCCATTTGATCAAATCATCTTTGGAACCTTCTTTAGCCGCAGTCGCAAAATGATGTCCGGTGTCAATTGATATTGGTGGCGGTTGAACTGGAACCGGAACAATGTCAAGTGGTTGTGGCGGTTGATCTTCCATGACTACAAACCAAGCAAATGCAAATAATTTAATTAGCAACCTTTAATTGTTACAATCCTAATAGAATATTAAGTACACACCTAAAACACTAATAAGCAATTTGTACTACAATTTATAAGTCATTAGTAACTAATTATATAAAAAAAATCAACAAGTCAGAAGCTGGCTGTTTCTTTCCAAAACGCAGGACTAGCGCGGTTCGTAGAAACCGAGCTAGCTCGGTTAATAGAAACCGAGCGTTTCCTGACACATACCCTACGAAACTAGACCTATGACAGCCACATTTAAACAAAATTTAAATCGGTGATTACCTTAATTTCACGCTTTAATGAGTGTTTGATGTTGTAGAGCAACCTTTGATGTTGAATCCAAGCCTTGAATGAGCACCAATTAGGATTGGATTTGGGGAGGGGAATTTGAAAAGTTTTGCAGAAAAATAAGAAGTGGCTGCTGGTTTTCTTTATATAGGATTAGCACGGTTTTTAAAAACCGAGAGAGCTGCTCGGTTTCTACGAACCGAGGCAACCTTCCAAAAATTTTGATACCCCCCAAGGGCAAAAGCGTCTGTTTGGGGGGTATAGAAGAAATGGGGGGGGTCAGAAAAGCAATTTTCAATATCAAAACTCAATTGGGTTGGTACTATGGGTGTTAATGATCCATCAACTCACTGAACGATATAAATAGTTCAGTTCAATAATTGAAATCACTTTTCATAAAATCTGGTTTATTTTTAAAACCAGTTACAATTCAGTTCATAACCGGTCTAGAACCAATTCACATCTTTTAACGGGATTAGTTTCAGATAACTGGTTTTTTCATAAAAACC
Source organism: Trifolium subterraneum (assembly GCA_951799995.1). Classification (NCBI taxonomy): domain Eukaryota; kingdom Viridiplantae; phylum Streptophyta; class Magnoliopsida; order Fabales; family Fabaceae; genus Trifolium; species Trifolium subterraneum. The sequence goes on from OX637468.1 coordinate 33,648,939, forward strand.
GGTTTATTTTTGAAAAACTGGTTTTCAACCAATTTCCCAAAGAAAAAAATCGAAATTTTTTCTCGAAAAAAGATCGGACACTTTTTTCCGAAAAAAAATCGAAAATTTTTTTCCAAAAAAGATCGGAAAATTTTTGCCGAAAGAAAAGATCGAAAATTTTTTCCCGAAAAAAGGTCGGAAACTTTTTTCAGAAAAATCGAGAGTTTTCCGAAAAAAAATCGGAAACTTTTTGCCGGAAAAAGTCGAGAATTTTTTTTCGAAAAAAGATCGGAAACTTTTTTCCAAAAAACAATCGAAATTCTTTTCCCGAAAAAAGTCGAAAACTATTTTCCGGAAAAATCGAGAACTTTTTTTCCGAAAAAATTAGAAATTTTTTATTGATAAAACATTAAAAAAAATTAAATATTCTATTTTAATAAAAACCAGTTCAAAAATTTAAACTGGTTCTGAACCATTTATAAACTGAATTGTAACTGTTTTTTAAAAGTGGTTCAGTTCAAAACAGAATTAAATGGTTCAATTTAAAATATGATTCAGTGTAGTTCAAATTACAATTTGGTTCAGTTAACTGAATTTTTAAACACTCCTAGTTGGTCCGGTATTATTGGCTTGTGATATGGGAGTGTGGTTCTCCATAAGGTGTTAGATTTGATTCTGTCAAGTGTCATTTTAAGAATGATAGTTATGGAGGGATAGGTGTGAGACTCTTTGCATTTTTGGATTGTGTGGAAAAATAAATCCAGGTGCTCTAAAATTGTATTGGCAAGTGGAAAGTGTAGAAACAATTCATTGAAAATATAAACGCAAGTGAAAATAGAAATTCACATCTAACTTTTGGTCAAATTCATACTTGTGATCTACTATTAGTTATACTATCTAGTTAGAAAAGTTACTCCACCGATTGGATTCGGATTTCGTTGACCTGAAAATCCAATTTGAGTTCGTCCGTCTCAATTCATTCAAACCCAATTTTATTCACCCGTTTAACCCGTGACCCGACCCACTATCACCCAACATTCAATTTTTTTATCGGTTTTGTTGGATTTGGATCGGTTCAGGAAATCCTGTCGGCCCCTAGGTGTAATGTTTCTTTTGATATAGGTTACTATTTCTCATATTTTTAGAGGGGGTTCACCAGAAATAGTCAAATTTCCTTTGAAATTATAAAAGTTGGATGAGAGTTTGGTCTTATTGGACTTGGGTCACAAATATAAATGGTGGATGATTCAATCATAAATTTAATAGCAGATAGCACAACAGATTGTAGATAATGCTCTTATATCATCTTGGAATTGAGAGTTTGGCTTAACCCAACCCTACAAAACGTGTCACTTCCTCCGTATCAAAATTATAAGTTGTTTTGAGAAAGAAAAAAAACTATACCAAAGTATAAGTTGCTTTATATTATCAATAAAGCATTTAATGTTATTTTCTTCTATTATACCTTTAACTACGGATGCTCAAATCCAAATCAATCCAATTAAAAACCGCAAACCGATCTAAAAAAATGAATAATTTTGGATGTATTTGGATGTACTATTGTAAACATCGCTGGGCTGGATTGAATTTTTAATTGATTTTTCAAAATTGATCCAAACCGATCCAAATGAACCAAAGCGCATACACATATTTTAATATTTATTTTTCTTTTTTATCAGTATGATATATTACATTGATCTATTATAGTTTAGTTTTTAATTTTTAGATATTTTGTAGTTACTCCAAATCGTATTTAATTGTTGCTGAATATGGTTTAAATCTAGCAATATAATTACTTGCTTGCTTAAGTTTTTATAAATAGTTTGAGATAAAATATATTTTTTATATTACAAGTATTTATATATTGTTTATTTTAAAAACTGAACCGAAGGAAACCACATAAAATTGGATTGGTTTTGTAAACTAACTCTGATAAAACATTTTTGGGTGATCTGTGCAGTATCAGCAGTATGTTATGCATGTAACTTATGTAAGCATAACCTTTAATTTATCAAGGGACTTGGTTTTTGAGATGGATAAATGTTAATATTAGTAGTATATAGGATGGTCTGTAATTCTAAATGAAAACATGGTGAGAAACATTGTATTAACAACATTTTATAAACAATGCAGTAATTTTTATCTTTATTTTGAAGTGGAATGGTGTAATGCTAGACTAGTACAAATAAACTTAGCTTTGAAATCAAAATGAATATTCAAATAAGACTCACAGGTCATAAACAATGCAAAATTCCCCCTTATACCAACCTCAACAACTTGCCTCTTTAAACATTTTCTTATGTTACAGAAAAACTGTGGCAGAAAAGGGAAAAAGAAAATGCAGAGACTTGTCACTCAAGAAACTAAACATCAAATTATATGGCGTTAAAATAATTCACGCAATTTTTGCATGGTACAACCTGTTACAGCGCTAATAAACGAGAAAGGACTGGCCTCAAGGTGTCCCACTAACAAGTATGAAGCCTCTGATGGATTTTTTAAAATCTTGGCAGTTTTCAGACGCGACGATTTACATTCAATCAGGGACAAAAATACGTGAACTCTACTCGGCAGCACTAGCAGATCGTAAAAATTATAGCTGTTCACTTCTAAACCATATGTTAAGTTCCCTTACCAAAGACAGAGCTATATCCCAATTATTTTCACATACTTATCATTCAACTTCAAAATGAAAGTAGATGATCATGATGCCGATACTCTTTCAGCAGAATGTCAATCAAGCAGCAGTGTTGGTTTGGAAAAATAATGAACCTTACTGGATCAAGAAGACAGCAAAACTGTTGAAACTTGTTCTACATCAGTAACAGAAAGTACATAAGATCTTCCCTTGGAAGTTCAATGTTTAACCAAAGGAGAAGTACTTAGAAATCAGAGTAATTACTAACCAACCTAAATCCTAAATCATAAGCCTTCCTCAGGAAATTGTGTGAACCTGCAATAATTAGTTTATATGTTTCAGTGCCAGTTGGAATAGCAAGACACATACAAAAGTACAACAAACCAAATAACTTGGTTAAGGTCTTCAAAATTTTGAAAATGCCAAAACAATCAAAATTTCCTAAACTACTAGATCTTTTTCGATATAACGTAAAAGAAAATGGTGAGGAAAATACATTCTCTAATATGTATTAGTTGAAGTGAAAATGAAAACAGGAAATGTGGGAAGTAAACGGACCCTTATATACCAACAGTAACCAAGCCTTATCCCACTAAGTGCAGTCGTCTACATGGACCAAATTATGCCATAACGTTCTATCAAATGCCTATGACCGGTAATATTTAAACCCGACTCCATATCCATATCAGTTTGCCATAAGCTAAAGATAAGAAGCAGCAACAAAATATGTGGCAAAATAAAATGCTACGTAAGGATGGAGTATGCCATAATGCTGACCGCAAAGTGTTTTAAATCATTGCAGTCCACAACCATAGTTGCAGACTTAATACAAAGGTTTAGTCGCCATTGAGTCTTGACATTACACAACTATCATAATTACGAGTTACAACTGCATTTGTCCACAATTATTTTCCATTTCGGTATTTGCAAAGTAAACACAGTTGCAACCGCTATTCAAAACCATTTTGAATCCAGTATAGCTGAATTTATACAATTGTTATTAGACAAGACAGACATCGGGAGTGAAAAGACACTCTCACAAAAAAAGTATTCATGCCCATAAGTGCATGAAAATTTCAACTTTTACATCAGGATTTTGAAAAAGAATATCAATTAAAAAAAAACCAACATTTGTGCAAGTAGGAAATGAAACAAGTTAACTAAACTATCTCAAACTAGCTCTAATCAAGTTCTGAACAAGTATTCATATAAAATACATGAAAATTTGTTCATATCATGCCAGTTTTTTCCTTGGTTTGTGCAAGATTCAGTTTTTCTTCATAAAGCCTTAATAGATAAGAAGACTCCTCCTTAAAACGATTTATATACATGTCAAGGAAAATCAGCCTCATCAATGTTATGTTACGAGTAAGATTCATTTCACAATCACAACGCAACAACACAAAGGAAACAAAAACAAAATTCTAAAAAATTCATCACAAATAATCACTATATTATTTCCTTTCCTTCATAAGTTCCAATCACGACAACAACATCGGAAAACTACCTTAACAACTACTACTAAAAATCAATAATGAATAAAAAAAAACCTAAAATTAGAAAATAAACTTGTCCATCTGCAGTTTCATTTTCCTTTCATGCATTTTGCACAATTACATAAATCTCTTTTATACAATTGTACAAAATTCTATATTCTAAATTGTGACATGCAAACCAAGGAAATAATTGTATTAAAAGTAACCACGGTAACTCTGATTACCAATCGTGTATGTTTAGTATCACGGTGTGTTTGTCAGCATCATAGTTGACTATGATTCTGACAAACTCTGTGATATTAAATTTAGCAGGGGCTTTCATAATTGAGAATCTGAGGGTCGAGTTTGGCTCTACAAAGAGGACAAATAGGATGCTAATATACCTTTTATTTTCATATACTTATCATCTATCTCGTGGAATGGTGTTAACAACTCTAGCAGCCTTCTCATTTGAAACAATTTCCAATTAATTTCCCTCACCAAAGATAGCTATATACCTTTTATTTTCACATAGTTATCAAGCAGTATGAGCTCCATGATACTAATATAGAACTTATCATTCAACTTCAAAATGAAAGTAGATGATCATGATGCTAACACTCTTTCAGCAGAATGCCAATCAAACAACAGTGTTGGTCCGAAAAAAATTGACCTAAAACGGTAGCTACGAAGATTTCTTACAAGGATTCACCTTCCATTTAATTTTTTATAAAAGAGATTGATAGGATCAATCTAGTAATCTAGTATAGGAGTAATAAAACAATAAATTATAACGCTAGAAAACAGTATATTATTGTTGAAATCATGGTAGAGTTCAAATGGAATCTAGCAGAAAAGTACATAGAAAGTACTGAAATGGCAGAAAAAAATGCAGTAAAGGGTAATAAGTTCTTCGAGAGGCTTTATCTCTCCTAGGAATAAATCCCAAAAAATCTAGCATAAAAATCTACAATGATGAGTCCATCATTAGTAGTACTAAGATCCAAATTCTCTCTCTGCCATCAGTCCTTCTGCACATGTCATGCTGACTGAATTAGTTACCATACATTCCTTTTGTAGACTCTACCAAAGCTATCAATTCCCAAAGAATTTTCAAAAATTGGAAGATCTTTTCACTTCACTAACACCTCCACCTTTCATGTGTCATTCCTTCTAGTGTCTAGTGCTTCTTCTGGTAAAGGTTGTGGCTCAATGTTGGGCGCTAAGGCATACATGAAACACTGGATGAACCCTACTGACTTCAGGAAGTTGTAGTTTATAAGCTACAACTCTTATTTTCTGCAAAATTTCAAAGGGACTATAATATCTAGGACTTAGTTTTTGATTAAACCTTTTAGCCAACCTCTTCAATTTGTAAGGTTGTATCTTCGGATAAACCATATCTCCTACTTCTGATGCAACCTCTCTTCTGTGCTTGTTAGCTTGAATTCTCATTTTGTCCCGAGCCTTTAGTAACTGATTGTTCATCTCTTCTAACAACACATTCCTCTCAGCAGTAAGTCTATTAACTTCTATGGCAGATAGACTTTCATTACCCATAATCAACACTGGTGGTGTTCTCCCATAAAAGAGCCTCAAAAGGAGTAGTCTTCAAAGATGCCTGATAATTGTTGGTATTATACCAATACTCTGCCCAAGATAACCACCTAGGCCACTGTTTAGGTTTTCTACCAGACAAGCATCTTAGATAGGTATCCAAAGATCTATTCACCACCTCAGTTTGGCCATCAGACTGAGGGTGATAAGCACTGCTAAGTTTCAATTTGGTACTTGCCTGTTTAAAATCTTCAGCCCAAAATGTACTAAGAAACACCCTGTCGCTATCAAACACTATGGATTTTGGAAAACCCATGTATCCTTAATGAGATAAACACATAAAAGAGATAAACACTCATTTTTACTACAAACAAATTCTACTATCAAATTAGTTCATACATATTTTTCTATCAAATTGATCCATGCAAAATTGGCTATCAAATTGGTCTTTAGATACGTGGGTGATGATGCGAATAGACACATCAATGTTTAAAGTTGCACGTCAATGCATGTCTAATGTTCCGAATTGACAGATCAACTCATTTGATAGATGTAAAGTAAGTTGAGAGACAATTTGACTATTTCAAAAAAAAAATGGAAATGTATTCCCATTGAGCATGCCTTAAACATGTAAGCTCAACATTTTTTAGTTTGTCAAATGATAGAGACCGGATTAATTGGCCTGTAAACATCGTAGATATAGCTCACTTGGTACCTGTCAAAGACTTTATTTCTTGGGGGCCTAATTTCAAACTCAAAATTTCCCACTTTTCCACTCTTAAATGTGTTGGTCTACTAGAACAAGTGCCCATCAACAAGTGAAGGAAACAAGCGAAGCTATAAGTCATGAACTTAGATAAGCACTTTCATCCAATGGATTAACTTAGTGTGTGTTCGGAAAGAATATGAACTTAGATAAACACTTTCCCACTTTTCCAAATTTAAGATCAATCTAAGTCATGAGCCTAGGAAACAAGCGGTGCTGTGAGTTCGGAAAGTGTCAGATTCCCGGTGTCACCGCACGGCTGTCTCAACTTTTCTATTTCATGTAATGAAAACAAACATAGCCCATACTGTTTCAAATTAGTACAACATCCTAAAGAGAAAATCAAGAAGTTGTCAAAATTCCAACTAGCATATAAATAGTCATCCCCTCTAAATGTTTTATCCAACTAAGCAATTCAGAATACATTTTTCTCACTCCCCATCTTGACCAAGGTTCTAGGCACTTACTCTGGTTGGATATGACATACTTGGTAGCTCCTTTCCAACCTTGTTCTTTGTGTGAGCATGGTGAAAGAAAAGAAAGAAGCTGCAGAAGACAAAGAAACTTGTGGTTCAAATCTATGTAACTTCTTAGGCATATTTTTGAAAATGTTGGCAGTTTACGGACACAAGTCACACAACAATTTACATTCAATCACATAAATCATTTTGAAAGTACATGAAGTCTAATAAGTTTCCTCGCCTTAGAAGAAGCTATATCCTTTTTATTTTCGCATTCTTATCTAGAAGTTGTACAAGCACCATAATAAACTACTACCATAGAAGTTATAATTCAACTTCAGTGAAAGAATATATCATGTCCAAACAAACAGCAACCATGGTCAATAAAAAGAATACATAAAAACAGAAAAAAAAATTGATCTAAAACGGCAATGAACTCAACAAAAGATTCAAATAACTTGTTCCATAATAAGAATAAATCACTCCGCTAATGATTTTATATTAATATTGCCAATTGGAGTAGTAAGGCTGCACATACAAAAGATCAGTACAACAAATCAACTAATTTGGTCGCAGTCGTATAAATAATTTCAAAATCTTATTTGCCTTAATCAAAATAATACCTATGAAGTATGAACTATGATATTTATACATGACTCTATCATATATATCCATCTCAGTAGGCCATAATTACAGCCTTAATACAGTTCTGGGAGCTCTACACAATCGTAACGACACCATTATTGAAGTGAATTTGTCCACAATTATTTACATTTTTTGGTATTTGCAAATTAACTACAATTGCAACCAAAAATCAGTTCGAATTCAGCAGCTTAATTTGTCGCATATTATTGGATTAGCTACAACCACAGTCTAAGTATTCAAATCAAATAAGGAACATGATAACATATTAAGGTTAAAATACCTGAAAAATTGTTCATGACATGTCAGTTTTGTCCTTAAGAGTCAGTTTTTCCTCATAAAGCTTTAATAGATAAGATGACTCCTCCTTATAACGTTTTATATATCTATGAAGGAACAACTTATCGCTGAGTTTAAATGGAGTAGTTAAGTTTGTATTCTTTTCTCGCAGGCCTTTCTTCAGCAGAAATTGCACTACTTGGGCCCTAGGAATGATCCTTCTCTCCAGACTATACTCAATAACCCATGGTATTGTGCCAACGGCGAGAGCATCCCAACCCAACTGATTGACCCAAAAGTCCATCACTAAATTAATTTTATCAATGGATGTTACCATAAAATTAGGACGCTTTCTAAATGCTTCCACAATATCTTCATTAGACCAGCCCCATTTCTTAAAGGCATCGACTTTCTTTTTCCACAATGTTTTGTTTACAGATAGTTTGGCTTCCAATGCTCTACCAAAGGTTGTTTTTGAAGGATTAAAACCCAAATCCTTCAATTCCTCCACCAACTTCAGCATGCAATGAGTATTCATATTCAATCCCCGAGACTGCTTCTGAAGCAATCTTACAATGTTTGGGTTGGGCACTCCAATCTCAATGAGCAATCTGATGTTACCTGGCACACGATAGTCGATAAGTATTTTTGGATAGTAAATTGCACAGGCAATTGTGTGTGATTGCAAGAATCTATACAGCAATTCATATGTCGGGACGATATGATTCTCCAGGCTTGAATACAGGAGCCTAGGGTACTTACTGACCATGCTAACAATGTCAGATTTAGAAGCACCTTTGGAGAGAAAAAATTCAAACTTTGGGACGACCCTTATGAAGGGGTCACATGTAAGTAACCTTGGTGCCTTGGAAATGATAGAACATAATTGGGTTTCTGAGAAACCATTGTTTCTAAAGAAGTTGAGAACTAAATCAGGTTTTTCGGAAGTCTGGAAACGAATCTCGTAAATGGAACAGAGTTTGGAAGCATATTGTGGGGTGAAGTCAAAATTGTTGATGAGGTAGGAGACTGCAAATGAGGTTGTTGAATCAGAAGTGTTGTTGGTGGGAAAATGCAGAGAACAAGATGGTGATGGAGAGTGATGGATGATAAGAGGGAAAGTTAAGTGGTTTTTGAGATATAGATAAGGTGTTGGTGTATTGAACATTTGAAAAGTTTTTGATTTGATATGAAATGGAAAAAATGGAGAAAAGGATGAACATGAAGATGAAGATGAAGATGAAAAGGGTTGATGTATCATCATGAACTTCTCTGGTGTGGTGGGTGGTTGTTTTGATGAAACCCCTTGAAGGAAGAGTAGTGGATGGATGGATTGATAGTGCTGTAATTTACTGTCAAATCAAGGAGTGAGTGGTTTTTGTTTTCCCAGTTGTTTACTTTTGACTGTAATGTTGTTTTATATTCACTCCGACCTTAACTATAAATAAATTTTATTTTTTAAATTCGTTGAATAATTAATGTGTTTGACCTTAATTGTAGACCAGATACATTAGTTATCCAATGAATTTAAAATGTAGAAATTTACTTATAATTAAGGCCGAAGGATATGTTCTTTCTCTAGTTTTTACAGGGGGTTGACCGTAAATAGTCAAATTTCCTTTGAAATTATAAAAGAAGGATGAAAGTTGGACCCACTTGGACTTGAATCACGAATATAAATAGTGGATTATCCGATTAAAAAATATAATAGCATACGACACAACGGATCGTAGAGAATGTTCTGATATCATCTTATAATGGAGAGTTAGGAACGTGTTACTTCATGCGTATCAAATTATAAGTCGCTTTGAGGGAAAAAAAATTATAGCAAAGTATAAGTTGCTTGACATTACCAATGAAAACTGCAAACCAATTCAATTAAAAACTGCAAACTGACCTAAAAAAACCGAAAACCGCAAAAAATCGAATAATTTTAGATGTATTTAGATGTCCTTTTGTAAATATCGTTGGATTTTGTATTGATTTTTCCAAACCAATCAAGACTGATATGGAAGCACTCCCTCTAGTTGGACATACTTGGTAGCTGGCTTTATCCAACCTTCTTTTTAATAGGTTCGGCAATAACTGTATGTATAAGCATATATATTTTTGGGTGGTTCAGTGATCTGTGCAGTATCAGATGTTATGCATGTAACTTATGTAAGCATAATCACATTTGTATTAACAACATTTTAGAAACAATGCAGTAATTTTTATCTTTATTTTGAAGTGGAATGGTGTAATAATGCTAGACTAGTAGAAATAAGACTCACAGGTTAACAATGCAAAATTGCAAACTTCCCCCTTGTACCAACTACCAACTTCAGCAACTTGCCTCTTTAAACATTTTCTTATGTTACAGAAAATTTGTGGCAGAATAGGGAAAAAGAAAATGCAGAGACTTGTCACTCAAGAAACTAAACATCAACATCAAATTATATAGCGTTAAAATAATTCACGCAATTTTTGCATGGTAAAACCTATTACAGCATTAATAAACAAGAAAGGACTGGCCTCAAGGTGTCCCACTAACAAGTATGAAGCCACTGATGGATTTTTTAAAATTTTGGCAGTTTTCAGACGCGGTGATTTACATTCAATCAGGGACAAAAATACGTGAACTCTAATCGGCAGCACTAGCAGGTCGTAAAAATTCATAGCTGTTCACTTCTAAACCATATATGTTAAGTTCCCTTACCAAAGACAAAGCTATATCACAGTTATTTTCACACACTTATCAAGCAGTATGATATGAGCTCCATGGTACTAATATAGAACTTATCATTCAACTTCAAAATGAAAGTAGATGATCATGATGCTGATACTCTTTCAGCAGAATGTCAATCAAGCAGCAGTGTTGGTTTGTAAAAATAATGAACCTTATTGGATCAAGAAGACAGCAAAACTGTTGAAACTCGTTCTACATCAGTAACAGAAAGTACATAAGATCTTCCCTTGGAACTTCGATGTTTAACCAAAGGAGAAGTACTTAGAAATCAGAGTAATTACTAACCAACCTAAATCCTAAATCATAAGCCTTCCTCAGGAAATTGTGTGAACCTGCAATAATTAGTTCATATGTTTCAGTGCCAGTTGGAATAGCAAGACACATACAAAAGATAAGTACAACAAATCAAATAACTTGGTTAAGGTCTTCAAAATTTTGAAAATGCCAAAACAATCAAAATTTCCTAAAATACTAGATCTTTTTCGAAATAACGTAAAAGAAAATGGTGAGGAAAATATTTTCTCTTATATCTCTAATGTGTATTAGTTGAAGTGAAAATGAAAACAGGAAATGTGGGAAGTAAACCGACCCTTATATATACCAACATTAACCAAGCCTTATCCCACTAAGTGCAGTCATCTGCATGGATCAAATTACGCCATAACGTCTATCAAATACCTATGATATGACCAGTAATATTTAAACCTGACTCCAGATCCATATCAGTTTGCTATAAGGTAAAGATAAGAAGCAGCAACCAAATATGTGACAAAATCAAACGCTACGTAAGGATGGACTGTGCCAAATGCTAACTGCAAAGTGTTAAAATCATTCCAGTCCGCAACCACAGTTGCAGGCTTAATTCAGAGCTTTAGTAGCTCTTGAGTATTGACATTAGACAACACAACTATCATAATTACGAGTTACAACTGCATTTGTCTACAATTATTTTCTATTTCGGTATTTGCAAAGTAAACACATTTGCAACTGCTACTTGAAACCATTTTGAATCCAGCAACTTATTCCAGTATAGCTGAATTTATGCAATTATTATTAGACAAGACAAACATCGGAAGAGAAAAGACACCAAAAAAAAAAGTATTCATGCCCATAAGTGCATGAAAATTTCAACTTTTACATCAGGATTTTGAAAAAGAATATCAATTAAAAAAAAAACCAACATTTGTGCAAGTAGGAAATGAAACAAGTTAACTAAACTATCTCAAACTAGCTCTAATCAAGTTCTGAACAAGTATTCATATCAAATAAGGAACAAAATAACAAATTAAGGCTAAAATACCTGAAAATTGGTTCATATCGTGCCAGTTTTTTCCTTGGTTTGTGCAAGATTCAGTTTTTCTTCATAAAGCCTTAATAGATAAGAAGACTCCTCCTTAAAACGATTTATATACATGTCAAGGAAAATCTTCTCCTTGACTACAAATGGAGAAGTTAAACTTGCTTCCTTTTTTAGCAAACCTTTCTTCAAAAGATATTGCAAAACCGAAGCTCTTGGTATGATTCTTTGCTCCAAACTGGCCCCAAAAACCCTTGGCGTTTTGGCAACGGCCAGAGCATCCCAACCCAACTGATTGACCCAATAGCTCATCACTAAATTAATTTTATCAATGGATGTTAACATACAATGAGGTTGCTTTCTAAATGCTTTAAGAATATCTTCATTAGACCAACCCCATTTCTTAAAAGCATCAACTTTCTCTTTCCACAAGGTTTTGGTTATTGATGTTTTGGCAATCAATGCTATTGCGAAAATTGACCGCGAAGGATCAAACCCCAAACCCTTCAATTCCTCCACCAATTCATGCAAGTCCGTTCTGTAGAATAACTTAATCCATGTCCGAAGCGATCTTGCAATATTTGAGTCAGTTACTCCACTCTCAATAAGCACTTTGATGTTATGCACCACATAAGTTGATCCAAAGATAGTTGGATTGTAATTCAACATAGCAATAGTTTCCTTGTCTGATTGCAAGAATCTATAAACAAATTCATAGGCTGGGACAATACAATTCTCGAGGCTTGCAGACAAGACTGCAGGGTTCTTAATGACCATGTTAACAATGTCAGATTTAGAAGCACCTTTGGAGAGTAAAAATTCAAACTTTGGCAACACCCTTTTGGAGGGATTGCAGGAAAGAAGCCATGGTGATTTTGCAATGATATGACGTAATTGGGTGTCTGAGAAACCATTGTTTCTAAAGAAATTGAGAACTGAATCAGGTTTTTGGGCAGTCTTAAAAGTAACATTGTAAGTGGAACAAAGTTTGGAAGCAGATTTTGGGGAAAACCCAAAATTGTTGATGAGGTAAGAAGAAGCAAATGAGGTTGAATCATCGGAAGTGTTGGTGCAGAAGAAATGAAGAGAAATCGAAAGAGGGTTAGGGTTTGGGGATTGTAATGTTAATCCCTTGAGATAATAGATTAGGGTTTTTTGGCGCCATGAATTGAAATTAAACATTACGATGATGAATTATTGATGGGTGAAAATTGAACGAAAATGAGCGTTAATGTTTAGAAGTGGAAATTTGAAGAAAATGGTTGGAATTCAAAATATGAAAGGAATGAAGATGAATAGTGTTGTCAGTTATTACCTTGAATCTATTCCTCTCGGCGGTGGACGGCGGAATATATAAGTATGTGTTTAGTTTCAATTCTGGAGGGTCAAAAGTGATTCTGTAAAAGTGATTTTAATATGTTTGGATGATTTAAAGGAGAATTGATTTTACTTGAAGCTACAATTTGTAGCTTTTGACTTCTACAATTGATTTTAACTTTAAATTTATTGCTAAATCAACTTTTACATAAATATATCCAAACATAAATCACTTTACATTCAACTCACTTTTATCCAGATTCAATTCTACAGAATCAATTCACTCAAAATCAATTCTCGTCACCGCAAAACCAAACACACACGAAGTAATTGAGTTTAATGAGTTTAATGGGTTAATGATAGAGGTGGAAATAGGCTATGCTAAGCTAGGTTTTGTCAAGTCTGAGTTTGATTTGACTTTGTTTGGGAAGGCCAAAAAATTAGCTTATAGCTTATAGCTTATAAGCTAAAAGCTCTGTTTGGTAACGATCATTTTACTATGAGCTTATAGCTTATTTTACTAGCTTATAGCTTATTTTCAAATGTTATTTCAAGTAGCTTATAGCTTTTACCTTATAAGCTATAAGCTAGCTTATCAGCTAACCGTTATTTTTACCAAACAGAGCCTTTGTCAAAAATTTGAAGGCTTGAGTCTAGTATGTAGTCTGAATTTTTGAAAGTCTGCTATTAACCTGTTTAAAAACTTATTTCACATCAATATATTTAAATAAATAAGGCTTAAATATGAAAACAGTCCCTGCAATTATGGCTTGTTTTGATTTTAGTCCCTCCAAAAAAAAAAGTTTGATTTTAGTCCCTGCAAAATTTCAAAAGTCTTAAAATAGTCCCTGGGCAAATTTTTTTGATGACATGTCTCATTTTCTATGATTTGGCAGATGCTGCTTAGGATTTATCGATGACATGTCCCATTTTCGATGATGCATATTAATACATTGATTTTTCATTTAATTTTTAAATTAAAATTAAGTTTACCATTTTTCAAAAAACAAATTAAAATTAAAAAAATAAAAGAAAAGTTAAAAGCGAAAAATGGAAAAAGGGGATGAATTAGCAATTAGGGTTTAATTTGTTTGTACGCGATTCAGTGAGGAGCATTTTTGTTCAGCATCAACTAAATCTCCAACTTTAGCATTTCTGTCCCATGAATTAGCAATTACCTTTTTTTCCTCTGCAATTTAGGATCACTGAAGCTCCAACTTTTTGAGGTTGAACTATTTTTTTATTTTCCTTTCTTGAACTTAGCATCGTTGTTCAACTGGGTTTGTGTTGGATGAACAAAGGAAGCATAAGATAAGAGGCACTGTAGCAACGTAGATCTTGCATGCCATAGACGTTACAAGCTCCATTTTCGGGTGCAGGTTTCAATTTGATTCCTTCCAGCATTGTACGACTTGAATCTGAAATCTTCCATTATTTGTTTTTATTAGTGCGTTGGAGATGTTATTTTTCCTTTCTAACCTTTATTTTTTTAATTTTAATTTGTTTTTTAGAAAAAGGGAAAACTTAATTTTAAATTAAAAATTAAATGAAAAATCAATGTATTAATCCACGTCATAAAAAATGGACCATGTCATCAATAAATCCTAGTCAGCATATGCCAAATCATTAAAAATGCGACATGTCATTAAAAAATCTAGCTCAGGGACTATTTTAAAACTTTTGAGATTTTGTAGGGACTAAAATCAAACTTTTTTATTTGCAGGGACTAAAATCAAAACATGTCATAATTGCAGGGACTATTTTCATATTTAAGCCAATAAATAATTATATTTATTTTTAAACCAATGGACAAATAAACCAATGAGATTAAACTTTCTTTTGATATTTAAAGTGATACTTTAGAGAATTTGACTACATACGACATCATATTTCGATTTTAGTTTATAATAATAGATTTATATATGTGAAAAGTTAATGTGAATTAACAAACTTGAATTACTGAAAAAGTTAATAGATTTATAATTTAATCAGAGTACAATTTTTTTTTTGGTTGATATCAAAGTAAAAATTTTAATATATATAATAACAATAGATGTAAAAATATTATTCATAGTTACTTAAATAGGTCGGCCTAGTAAACTAAAAAAAAAATTATTGGCTTGGAGTTTGGCTTTTTAGCTAAATATGCTTATAAAAAAAGTTTTGACCTCCTCATTTACTACCTATTTTGTCCATAGACCATATTAGCCAATTTTATAACTGTTGATATATACACTCATCAATGTCCATAGAGTATTTTTGAATGACGCAAACCGGATCGTGAGGCCGTTGAAAATTGTCCTCAAAAATTGTTTTATTTCTCCACGTCCAAAGGAGCCAACATGTTGTCATGAAGGTAGTTTGTCATCCATCCTTGTAAGCTCCAATTCCCTTCTTGTTGAGATTGTCGAAAATCCATTTCCTACAATCAAAAGAGAAAAAATTAGTAATATAATTAGATGGAACAAGCCGAATCCAAACCTGGGCTGCATGCACACAATCACGCAACACGTGGAGGGTTCATCTTCCCTCGTACAACTAGCACATTTTTATTTTGTATCAATTAGGCATATTTTTAATTACGATTATAAAGTCTAAATTTTACAAAGAAACCAACCGTTTTTCTTAACTAAAATTTATTTAGGCAAACTAATACTCCCCCGTCCCATATTATAAGGGAAAAATGACCCTTTTTTTGTCCCAAATTATAAGGGAAAAAACAACTTTCAAGAATGTTTTTTACTTATTCTTATAAAATTAAATGCAAATTGCATTTAATTTTTTTCTCTCTCTCCTTTTCTCAATAAACAACAATCAATCAAATTTGTTTTTACATTTTCTCATGCAACTTATTTCAAGAAAAACCCACAAAATCATATTTCAAATTCTCAAGTTTTGATTTTCTTAATAAGTGTGTTTTTTTCCCTTATAATATGGGACGGAGGGAGTATTATTTTTAAAAGAAAAAAAAAACTAACGTCCCATTAAGTGCACTTCAATCTTACGCTAATTATTTGTGATAAGAATATAAAAAATTAAAAACTCTCTTTCTTTATTCAATTTCAAATCAAGAAACAAGAAAAAGAATGAAACAAACACGCACACACTGTGGAGTGCGATACAACCTCTGTGGATGTTCGTGTTTCACTCAATCA
This sequence comes from Trifolium subterraneum, assembly GCA_951799995.1. NCBI lineage: Eukaryota > Viridiplantae > Streptophyta > Magnoliopsida > Fabales > Fabaceae > Trifolium > Trifolium subterraneum. The sequence continues at coordinate 33,665,233 of OX637468.1, forward strand.
TTGTCTGTGGATGTTCGTGTTTCTTCAATTAAGGTATTCTTCCTGTCCCATGACCCTTTTGTTTTGAAAGATTAATCTTTTCGTTTGATTCGGCAATTTTGGAACTTTCATTACAATAGATTTGTATTCATAAATGTTGAGAACATTCAATCTTCTGCATGAAAAAGGGTTCAACTTTACCCATTTTTCTCATTCTTGATCATTCAAGAACATTCAATCTTCTGCTTGAGAAAAATAAAATAAATAACCTTAATTGTGCAAAACGTGTTCTGTTCTGTTCTGTCCCAAAAGAACCTTAAAAGAAAGTTTTTTGTTTGTCACGATACGTGTTGGGAACAATGGTGGGTTTCCAATTTAATAGGGTATAACAACCCTATAAGACTGAATCATTGTGTGATGGAATCTCTTTTGATTATCTGATAAAGGGATGGAGTATATTGCTCTAGTAACCCTAAATTTGACGGTTGGAATCGATGAATGTACTTTGTTTTATAAATTTTGTAACAGATGATGGATCATAGATGCCTCAATGACCATAGAGTAAAATGTTGGATGAACTTGATGACCCTAGTCCCTAAATGTGAAAGCTTGTTGTTGTCTTAATTGCTACTCAAGCAATTGTCTCTATCGGTGTCCGCTTTTCTATTAAAAAAAGTTATGAATTTTTATTCATAATAATGCATGAATGGATATATGTTCTGCATTGATGATCAGTAGTCCCTAAATTCAATCATCTGCTTGAAAAAAGGTACAAGTTTTGCTTGAGGGAAAAAAAAAACCTTAATTGTGAAAAGGTACATCTTTACACATTTTTCTCATTCTTGATCATTCAAGAACATTCAATCTTCTGCTTGAGAAAAACAAAAGAACCTTAATTTTGCAAAAGGTGTTCTGTTCTGTCCCAAAATAACCTTAAAACGCAGTTCTTTGTTTGTCATGATAAAGGATTTTCACTTGTGTTTGGAATTTTCATTCCAACATATTTGCCCCATCTGGTTTATCATCGATACATGTTGGGAATGATGGCAGGTTTCCAATTTAAACGGGAATAAAAACCCTATAAGACTGTGAATCATTGTGTGATGGAATCTCTTTTCATTATCTGAAAAGGGGTGGGGAGTAGATTGCCCTAATAATCCTAAATTTGACCGTTGGAATCGATGAATATACTGTGTTTTAAATTTTGTAACGGATGGACATAGATGCCTCGATGACCATATAGTAAAATGTTGGATGAACTTAATGACCCTTAGTCCCTGAATTTAAAAGCTAGTTGTTGCCTTAATTGCTACTCAAACAATTTTCTCTATTGGTGTCCTTTAAAAAAAAATTATGAATTTTTATATATAATAATGCATGAATATATATTATGCTTTAATGACCCTTAGTCCTTGAATTTGAAAGCTAGTTGTTGCCTTAATTGCTACTCAAACAATTGTCTCTATCGGTGTCCTTTAAAGAAAATTATGAATTTTTATTCATAATAATGCATGAATGAATATATATTCTGCTTTGATGACCCTTAGTCCCTAAATTCAATTCTGCAGCTGCAATTAGAATTGATTTTGCATTATGAACAACATTCAATCTTCTGCTTCATACAAACAAAACAAAAGAACCTTAATTGAGCAAAGGTGTTCTTTCTGTCCCATGACCCTTTTGTTTGTTTGGCACGAATTTTTGAAAGATTAAATTTTTCGTTTGGTAAGGTAAATTTTGGAAATTTCATATTTTATCCCAGAAAAATAGTTCTATTACAATTTGGAGGTGTTTGCTTATCTTACAAATGCATCATAGTTGGATGATCATACTATTCATCTTCCCTTCAGTGCTAATCGTTGGGAAAAGAGGTTTCTATGCTTTTGTTTTTATTTTCCTATGAGTTATGTTATTATTTGTCATAAGCAGCTTTTTGGGGTTTAGTTTGTGAAGTTTATGTCATGTGAACCGTGATTATGTCTTAATTTCACTTGTAGTTTTCTGAAAGCTTGTAGCTTCTAGGAGGACGGTCTTTTGTTGGGGGCTTAGGAGGTTTATTTGTAAAAAGTAGCACGGAAAGAACAACAAATTTTTTTATTCATCACTTGCAAGTTTAATATATGGCCATGGACCATTGTCTAGCTAGAAAGGGGATAAAGTATTCCAAGAAGAGTAGGGATATAAAGGAAGAAATGGTACCATAGACAGCTTAGGTATTTAAGTCCTTTGATCAAAACCTTTGGTTTCCTTAGCCTTTATATAATCTGCAGAAGCAAGTTGTTATGACATAGTGTTGTAAAGCTGACATTGAGGGAAGCATAATTCAATAAGCTTGATACATGGCTCTAGTTACTATGTTAATATTGTTATATCCTAGAATGTTGTTCTTATTAGCTAATGCTGCGTGCGAGTTTTATAGCAATAGAACCATTTGGATATTTTTGCTGGTAGTGGTACTTGCTCATGACAAGCGAAATTCCAAGATTTCTTTGATTAAGTTGTATTGTTGGTGGAGGTCATTGATGGAAACAAAATTGAAAAGTGGAATAACACTCATTGTTGACTGTTATTCATTTTTATTCTGGGTGGCTTTCTCATCTGCTAAGGGACTGAATATTGAATGGTGTAAGGTAAGAGATTCACGAGGACTTTCCAGGTCTTCTATTCTAGCTCAGTCTAGAATTCACATAATTTCTTATGTTCTCTCTCTGTTAGTAAATGGTGAATTTTAAATTTTGCAGGCCCCGGAAATTGGATTGCTTGATCCATATCTTGTAGCATACCTTGACATCTCACCAGATGTAAGCAACACTTGCTATGTGGCCAATAAATAGTGGTTTGTTGGGTTAGGTTGACACATGATTTAATGTTGCTTATTTTCATGCTGGAAAAGGTTTTTATTCTGTAAAATGATGCTTATTTTCTATAATGTTTATCTGCTCTCTTTTCTATGTTTCATGTTGTTGGGTCGGGATATTAAATTTTGAATTAAATAGGGAGGCGTTGAATTACAAAAGTTAGATGTGTTACTTTTCTTTAGGAGGGTGGTTCAAGTCCTAATAAATGATTTCAGCTCTCTTGCTTCTAAAGTTCATCCACCTTGATCTTCTGGCTTTTTTTCACTATTGATGGGTTACATTGTTTGGCTTGGTTCATGCATGTTTCCTTCTTTGCTTATTTATATTCTTTGCACATTCATATCAGAAAGCTGCAGAAAGAGGAGGGTATGGTGATGAAAGATATGAAAAGGTTGAGTTTCAAAAGAAATTTGCCGAACATTACAAAGGCCTTCATGATGCCTCGTGGAAGGTAATGAACTGTTTTTCTGGCCTCAAGAACATTACAAAAACCCATTAAAATTTTGTCAAGGTCATTCAATCTTCTGCTTGAAAAAGAGGTAAAACTTCACCCATTTTTCTCATTCTTGATCATTGAAGAACGAAAAGAACCTTAATTGTGCAAAAAGGGTTCTGTCCCAATATCATGTTTGGTACCAATATTTTAAAACAACAGTTTTTGGAATTTTCATTCCAACATATTTGCCCTATCTGGTATACAATCAATACCTGTTAGGAACGATGTTGGGCTTCGATAAAACTTTTAATCTTCTGCTTCAATAAAAAGTGATTGGATGTCTTGATGCCCAAAACATGCTGGATAAATTACTTAATGACCCTACCCTGAATGCGAAAGCTAGTTGTTTCCTTAATTGCTACTCAAGCAATTGTCTCTATCGGTGTCCGCTTTTCTATTAAAAAAATTATGAATTTTTATTCATAATAATGCTTGAACGGGTATATAGTCTGCTTGCTTTGATGACCCTTAGTCCCTAAATTCAATTCTGCAACTGCAATTAGAAGAAGTGATTTAGCATTATGAACATAATGACCCTTGTCCCAAATATTTCATAATGGAAAAGTTGGATGGTGGCTTTCAATTAGAAGTGATTTTGCATTATGAACAACATTCAATCTTCTGCTTCATAAAAACAAAACAAAAGAACCTTAATTGAGCAAAGTTGTTCTTTTTGTCCCTTGAGCCTTTTGTTGTTTGGCACCAATTTTTGAAAGATTAACTTTTTCGTTTGGTACGGTAAATTTTGGAACTTTCATTTCAATATATTTGCATTCATGAATCATACATGTTGAGATACCTATTTTTTAATTTTTTATTTTGTCAAGAACATTCAATCTTCTGCTTGAAAAAGAGGTACAACTTTACCTATTTTTCTTGTTCAATCATTGAAGAACAAAAAGAACCTTAATTGTGCAAAAAGTGTTCTGTCCCAAGATCATGTTTGGTACCAATATTTAAAAAAAATAGTTTTTTGTTTGTTACGATAATGTAGTTTCACACATTTTTGGAATTTTCATTCCAACATATTTGCCCCATCTGGTTTATAATCAATACCTGTTGGGAACAATGATGGGCTTTGATAAAAACTTTTAATCTTCTGCTTCGCTAAAAAGTGATTGGATGTCTTGATGCCCAAAAAATGCTAGATTAATTACTTAATGACCCTAGTGCCTGAATGTGAAAGTTATTTGTTGCCTTAATTGCTACTCAAGCAATTTTCTCTATTAGTGTCCACTTTTCTATTAAAAAAAAATTATGACTTTTTATTCATAATAATGCATGAACGGGTATATATTCTACTTTGATGACCCTAGTCCCTGAGTTCAATTCTGCAAATGCAATTAGAAGTGATTTTGCATTATGAACTTAATGTCCCTAATGTTTCATAAGTTTTGTAAGGGAATGTGAAAGTTGGAATCGATGAATATACTTTGTCTTGTAAGAATGGATATATATTCTGCTTTGATGACCCTTAGTCCCTAAATTCAATTCTGCAACTGCAACTGGAAGTGATTTTGCATTATAAACTTAATGACCCTTGTCCCTAATGTTGACTGATGCCTTAATGTGAAAGATAGTTGTTACCTCAATGACTATAGAGTAACGGATGGATGAGATACTAACGAGTCGATGAATATACTATGTTTTATAAATTTTGTAACGGATAGATCATAGATGCCTCAATGACTATAGAGTAAAATGTTGGATGAACTTAATGACCCTTGTCCCTCATTGGAAAAGTTGGAATTGGATGGAGGCTTTCAAAGCAAAGCAATTTTAATATGAAATTTTATTCAAAACGTGGATGGTGTATATTGTCTTTTTATGACCCTAATTGTGAAACTGTCACTAGTGGTATGGCATACATGAGATCACCAACTCCAAATTCTATGGATATACTTTGTTCCTTGATTTTTGCAAGGGATTGTCTTGGTGGCTCAAAAATGCTGGATGATGCCTAAATGTGAAAGCTAGTTGTTGCCTAATGCAATTTTAATATTAAATTTCATTCATAATATAAGGCATGGATATTATCTATTGTGCTTTAATGACCCTAGTCCCTAAATGGAATTTTGCAACTACAATATGAACTGATTTTGCAAATGCAAAAGGCATTGTGTCCTTGTGTTTGATTAGCCTACTGATAAGGGTTTCAAAGGAATTCTCTAAGGAAGACACGAATCAACTGAAGCAAAGTACAAAGAAATCAACTCTTTGGAGTCTAAACTGTTTCTTATAATATCTATCTGGTATATATGGCATTATGGCCATGAGGTTGTATCTATTAGTCTTTTTTACTGCAGATCTATTGTGAAATCTGATAAAATTTGGTGGGTGTTGGTATAAGAATCAGATAGCATTATATTTGTGTTGATATAGTCTTGGATTTAGTAACTGAAAAAGATAGAACCTTACTCATTTTTATCATTCTTGATCATTCAATATAATTCAATCTTCTGCTTGATAAATACAAAACATTTTCTTGGTGAACATAGCGGTGTTCCGGTTCAGCATGCTAATAATGTGGTTAATTCCCAAGGTTCAACGGTGATTTTGAAACCGAAATCTCATGGAACTGTTAGTGTTGAAACTTGAAAGCATGCTGATGGGTAAAGGAAAGGTTGATGGTTCAGGTGTTGGTGTTGATGTGGCTTTATGCAGGTACAAGAGCAACTTTCTATCCCAAATTTGAAAATGAGGTATATGATTCCTGTCTCAGTTTTTTATGTTTTGATTTCATGGGTGTAGGTTATATTGTTAAATTTTGTCATGTATCAATTTTCCTAGTTTATATATATTTTTTTCTTCATAATAATTGTTTGAATCTCAGCCTTAAGGGATATTATACAATCAAACAAAATGTTTTCAAGAACATTCAAAAGAAACTGATATGCTTTGTGCTGAGACCCTAAATTTGACCATTGGAATCGATGAATATACTATGTTTTTATAAATTTTGTAACGGATGGATCATGGTTGCATCAATGACTATAGAGTAAAATGTTGGACGAACTTAATGACCCTAGTCCCTGAATGTGAAAGCTAGTTGTTGCCTTAATTGTCACTCAAGCAATTGTCTCTATCTGTGTCCTCCTTTTTGTCAAAAATTATATATGAATTTGTATTCAAAATGCATGAATGGATTCCTCAATGAGACAATGGCGTCAGAGTAAAATGCATTATGACCCGAATCGTGAATCTGTCACTGAGATGAATTTTTTTTCATTATCTATAATTATCTATAATGCGTTGTGTGGTAAACATGAGCCCACTAACTCAAAATTCAACAATAAGATGAATGTACTTTGTTCAGTGATTTTTGTAAGGGATTTTCTTGATGGTCCAAAAATGCAGAATGATGCCTTAATGTGAAAGCTAGTTGATGAGAAGGAATTCTCAGGTGATGAGCTATTCAAGTTTTTTTTTATTTTTTTATTTCATTGTGATTGTTTGTATTGGCTTTGTGATTTCAAACATGGTTGAATTGTTCACTTTAGATTCATATAACAACATATTCTTATATATAGAACTTTGTTCAACAATAGTACACTAGTGCAGTTCTGTAATAGCCGGCTGTCATCCTTTTAGATTCATTATGAGACAAATGTCCCTTAGACGATGAGAGACTCTGGTCAGGCTAATTTGTTAACTAGGGAACAATTACAAGGTTAATTTGTTAACTGGGCAGGCTTTTTATGTTGGAAGTAAATGTGGGAACAAGTTTTCTTAATATGGTATAATTCTAAGATTTGAGCTGCCTTTTCCCCCTATATGCATGGTGTAGAATCAGATATAGCTGTAAGAGCGCTTCGAAATGACGCAAGTGATTCAACCATTTTATATGTTTCTCATATGGTATAATGATTGTACTGATGTGTTTTTCTTTAGGCAATTAACACTTGCTGTCAATTACCTTTGCGTCGTGCAATTTACGATGCTGCTATATAACTACATCTCTATAATTAACTTAACAAGAGGACCTTTTTTAGAGAACTTATTCAGCCTATAAAATATGCTGCTTTTCCAAAATTTATGCTGGAGTCTAGATTTTATGCTTATCAACTATATAATATTGCCATTATAACATTGGAATTTCTTGAGTTAAGGTCTATTTCAATGATCACATATTATTGAGATAACGAGATTACATTATGATGCTTGCTGTATGACGAGGGGTTCTATTTATAATATGCTTTGAATGCTTGTTTAAAAATTGATCAATTACATGAAAATAAGTAGTAGAGAAAGAGGTACTTTATGGCATGTATGGATGAGTGACTCAGACTTTAATAGGTTTTTTCTCTGATAAGTCTAAAAATGAGTCTTTTAAAAAATGACAATGCTTTATGTCATCATACAAGTACATGGATAATTAGTTGCCTTGAAATTGTGTGATAATACTACCTAAAAATAGATCAAGAGCTATTGAATATCAAACTCAAAATCTGACTGAGATTAAGTTATAGCATCTTTAAATATACTTACCAAAAGTTGTATAGAAATCCTATGGTCACATTGTAAGTATAGTTCAATTTTCCCTTTGATTATTAGTGGACTTGAGGATAGATTCAAAGCTCACAAGACTGTATTTTATAAAATTAGTCCCTCGTCTCTTATATTGCTGGAATTTTGGAGGTATTCTCACAATTAATCAAGAACATTCAAAAGAAACTGATAAGTAGTTGATGGAGTTCTTCAAAAGAAGGAAAAGATAGTAGCCAAAATGCCATATAGTTATAGCCAAAAGAAGGAAGAGTTAGTAGCTAAATTTTTTGTAATTTGGATTTTGGAGATATTCTCTATTTATGTTTTCTAATTTGGTTTTTGAGTTTAAACAAACTGAATTTGATTAATTTGGCATCCTTTTATTAGATCCATTATGAGAGACTTGACAATATTGATGCTATGGTTGTAGAGTGGACCGATGGGATGGTCCAAGCCCAATACCACCTTCTTCTCGGCTATATAAGCCTCGCATCATCGCCTATGAAGGTAGGTATGTTTCATTCTAAACCTCTCTATGGCTCAAAAGTTTGAAGGCCATAAATTAACTTAAAAGCAAAGACAAAAAATATTACTTGAAGGGAGGATAAATTCACTTTTAATTTAGTTAAAAGCCTTGAATGATTGATTAACCCTGTATTGGGCCGAGGCCTCTGGTCCAATGAAATATGAAAGCCCATGAAATAGCCTTTATATTAAAGCACATGCATTCTTCACACGTCTATGTTATGCAGCTTCTATCTTACGCTATGTGTTTGGTTTGGTTGTCCGATTCTTCTTTGGGATTTTGGAATTTTCATATAAATTTGTTCAAGTTCATATAAATTTTGGAATTTTCATTTCAATATATTTACATTCATACATGTTCAAATACCCATTTTTTTCATCTTTTAATCTAGTCAAGAACATTCAATCTTCTGCTTGAAAAAAGGTACGACTTTATCCATTTTTCTCATTCTTGATCAGAACATTCAATCTTTTGCTTGAGAAAAACAAAAGAACCTTAATTGTGTAAAAAGGTGTTATGTTCTATCCCAAAAGAACCTTAAAAGACAGTTTTTTTGTTTGTCACGATAAGGGAGTTTCACTCGTTTTGGGAATCTTCATGAACATATTTGCCTCATCTGGTTTATAATCATACGTTGGGAACGATGGTGGGTTTCCAATTTTAAAGGGTATAAAAAACCTATAAGACTATGAATCATTTTGTGTTGGAATCTCTTTTCATTATCTTAAAAACGGGGTGGAGTATATTGCCCTAGTAACCCTAAATTTGACTGTTGGAATCGATGAATATACTTTTGTTTTATAAATTTTGTAACAGATGGATCATAGATGCCTCAATGACCATAGAGTAAAATATTGGATGAACTTAATGACCCTAGTCCCTGAATGTGAAAGCTACTAGTTGTTGTCTTAATTTCTACTCAAGCAATTGTCTTTATCGGTGTCATATTTTCTTTCAAAATAAATTATGAATTTTTATTCATAATAATGGATGTATATTCTGCTTTGATGACCCTTAGTCCCTAAATTCAATTCTGCAAATGCAATTAGAAGTGATTTTGCATTATGAACTTAATGACCCTTGTTCCTAATGTTTCATAAGTTTTGTAAGGGATGGATGCCTCAATGACCTTTGAGGAAAAATGCATTATGAATCCTTTATTCATAATGGAAAAATTGGATGGTGGCTTTCAAAATGTGGATGGTGTATGGCCCTAATTGTGAAACTGTCACTAGTGGATATGGTATAGATGAGCCCACTAACTCCAAATTTTATTCAAAAAGTTGATTTTTTAATATATTTTTTTCATATCTATATAAATGGTGGCATGGTATACATGAGCTCACTAACCCAAATTCGACAATGAGATGGATATACTTTGTTCCATGAGGAGATTGTCATGGTGGCCCAAAAATGTTGGATGATAATGATGCCTTAATGTGAAAGCTTGATGTTGCTTTAAATGCAATTTTAATATAAAAGGCATGGATAATATTGTGTTGTGATGACCCTTGTCCCTAAATGTAATTTTGCAACTACCATATGAAGTGATTTTGAAAATGTAAAAGGAAGTGCTTCCTTATGTTTGATTAGCCTACTAATAAGGATGCTTGCATTGTGATCAATGGAGGAATCCATAATGAGGTTGTGAAATCTGATAAAATTTGGTGGATGTTGGTATAAGAATCAGATATCACTATATTTGTGTTGATGATTATAAATGCAAGTCTTGGATTTAGTAACTGAAAAAAGGTAGAACCTTACCCATTTTTATCATTCAATATGATTCAATCTTCTGCTTGATAGACAAAACCTTTTATTGCTGAACATAGCGGTGTTCAGGTTCAGCATGCTAATAAGGTGGTTAATTCCCAAACGGTGATTTCGAAACTGAAATCTCATGGAACTGTTAGTGGAGGACTGTAACTGAAGTTGAAAGCATGCTAGTGGGTAAAGGGAAAGTTCATGGTTCAGGTGTTGATGTGGCTTCATGCACGAATCACAGCAACTTTGCAAATGAAAAGTCAGATCAAGAGGTATATGATTTCTTCATAATAATTGTGAGTCTCGACCTTATGGGATATTAGACGATCAAACACAGTTTTTTTCAAGAATATTCAAAAGAAACTGATATGCTCTGTGCTGAGACCCTGCTGTTGAAAGATAAACTTTGTTTGCTATGGTAATTTTTTATTTTCATACCACATTTGCATTGATGCATGTTCATATACTCATTTTCGCATTCTTGATTATTCAACAACATTTCAATCTTCTAAAAACTAATTGAGTTAAAGAGTTGTTTGTCCTAACACCCTGTTTGGTACCAATATTTTGAGCAAAATAACTTTTTTGTTTGCTATGGTAATTTTGGAACTTTCAATCCAATATATTTGCATTGATACATGTTGAGATACCTCATTCTTGATTATTCAAGAACATTCAATCAAACTTTAATTGAGCAAATGCGATGTGTCCCAAGAATATTTTGAAAGTTATATTTTTTTGCTTGCTACGGTAATTATGGGATTTTCATTCCAACATATCGCTTTACGGTTGATACTTGTTCTGATACTGATTTTTTAATCCTTGATAATTGAAGAATATTCAATCTTCTGCTTGGAAACAAGAAACCTTAATTGAGGAAACTGTGTTCTGTCCTAACAATCTTCTAACTTAATGGAAAATCCATTCCAACATTAATGGAAAATCCATTCCAACATATTTGTCCCATATGGTTTATAATCAATACATGTTGGGTAAGATGATGGACTGTCAGTTTTATCATTCTTGATTATTCAAAAACCTTTAATCTTCTGCTTCGATAAAAAGTGAACCTTCAAATTTTGTTAGGGATTGGATGTCTTGATGCTCAAGAAATGCTGGTTAAATTACTTAATGATCCTAGTCACTGAATGTGAAAGCTAATTGTTGTTTCAATTGCGACTCAAGCAATTGTTTCTATCGATGTCCTCTTTTCTGTCAAAAATAAATTATGAACTTTTATTCATAATGCATGAATGGATATCTTTTTTGATTTGATGACCCTTAGCCCCTAAATTCAATTTGCAACGGCAATTAGAAGTGATTTTGTGTTATGAGCTTAATGACCCTCAAACGAAAAATTGGATGGTGGCCTTTAAAGAAATTTTAATGTGAAAACTTTTATTCAAAACGTGTATGATCTCTATTGTCTTATTATGACTCTAATTGTGAAACTGTCACTGAAATCTTTCTATTAATCTAAAAGCTGATCATGGTCACCCCCATGAAACCCTAATTCTCTCTCAGCCAATAATATTGTGCCATGTGTCTCCAATCTATGGCCACCACCTCAATGAAATTAAGCACACAGGTTTTGGCTCACAGGTTTTGCAATTTATGTTCAGTCCTTCATTATCACTTTCATCTCTCTTTGCTTGCCCTCAAATATTCTCAACACTTCTCTGTCTCTCTCCCCTCGCCATCTCATCCCTTCACTGCCAAATCCACCACAACTTCCACCACCACCTAAAAATCAATATTTGAATCAGAACTTCCTCTCCACTATCGGTGCCGCCGCCGTCACCAGAACCACATTCTCCTTCCTCTCAGCTATGCCGAGAGGGTATTTTGGTGGCAGTTCATAAAAAAAGGTTTGAAACTGTCAAATAACCGATTATCCCAAAAGCTTAAGCTGTTAGGAAAGGCTACATCAATGGTTTTATATTATTTCTAACACGCCCCCTCACGCAAGAGCCCACTTGGGCTTGAAGCGTGGATAATGCATAGGCTCACCTACCATATGCTTAAATTCCACTTTTTAATTAGAAGGTGAGGGGAGCGGAGATCGAACTCTAGACCACTTAGTCATAGAGGCTCTGATACCATGTCAAATAACCGATTATCCCAAAAGCTTAAGCTGTTAGGAAAGGCTACATCAATGGTTTTATATTATTTCTAACAGAAACTATGTTCCCTTCTTTTCTTCAGATTCCGATGTGTTTGTTTCTTGTGATTTCATGTTTTGTTTCTCCTTCTTTCCTCTGGTTCGATCTTTTTTCTATACTCTATTTATTTGCTTCTTTTTTTTGTTTGTTTCTGTTGCTTTTTTTTTTGTGTTGGTTATACTGATTCATCATTCTTTAAAATAGAGAATGCTTCCTCTGTAATAGCAGCAGTAGTAGTTCACAGAGAAAGGAAAATTCGCAAAGTCAAGGTACTAAAGCAATGATTTTACCACTTCATGACATAAATTTTCCACAAATTTTTTTAATTGACTTAATAAAACACAATTCTATGCAATGAAAAATTGAATCTTTGCAATTTTGGATATTAAATATGTTTAATTTGTATTTCCAGCAGAAAAAAGGAGAATGGCTGAGGAATGGTGAAGCACCTGGAGTTGTGCCATCACATTCAAAGTGAGTTTTCTGTGGTGCATTAAGCTATGCTTCTGATTTTTCAATGCAAAACTGTCCTTAAAATTGCTAATTCATTATTGCAGACTTCATCGGTTGTTTCTTGAGGAACATATTGCTAATCCATTATTGCAATTCTTCTCTTTTTTTCTCTACTCTCCTTTGCTTCCAATTTATAGACTTAATTCATGAATCTTGCATTGTTTTATTTTCACTTTTTAATTTTTTAATTTTTGTTTTGGGTTATCAACATTTTCTCTATTGGTTGATTCTCAGGCTAAGGAAAGGAAGCAAGAGATTCTACGCCTCAAAGAAGATCTGAAAGAAACTTAAGGTTCGTCACTGGTTCTCTTTCTTATAAACGCATATTCAAGCGCAATTGTGATATGATTCTGAGTTTTTTTATTCAGATGCTTCACACTGTGATCTATTTCCTGAGAATGCTTCTTGCAAGTGCTATTTCAATTCTTTGATAATTTAGGGAAATTAAGTCCTAAGGATGATGGAAATGATTCTTCTAATAACAGATTCAATGATGTCCTTCGCCGAAGATTTCTTAGACAAGGTATCATTATCAATTTACCATCATAATCATCATGTTCTTATTATTCTTAGTTGCAGTATCGGTATCGTGCTTTTGAATTGCTTATTGACGTTGAAATTTTGCTTTTTGTAGTGCAATTTAAGGATAGGAGAAGAATTGGTTCTTCATCTTCAAGTGAGCAACCGATTTCTTTAGGTACTTACTTGATAATAGCATTTTCAGTTATAACTGAGATTTAGATATTTCATAATTTGTATTACACTTTTTGTGTATCATAGTTGGCGTTTGATTGACTTTGGCAATGTAAAATTTAATGTTGTAACTGTATGCTATATTCATAATTGAGTTTTTTCTACTCTTCATTTTCTTATTTGCCTTCAGTTACAGATTTGCCTCACCGGAACAATTCCTGCAGCATGAAAAGCGGTGAAAGTGGTTATTTACTCAGGAAAATAGAAGATGTGGCTTGAAAGTAGCATAGGTTGGAATTCCAAAAACTATTGATAATGATATCCCAGTAAGAATGCTTGAATTGTATATACAATGACAAGTTAGTTTCTTTTTTGTCATTCTATAACATGATATACTTAATTACAGTGAGTTATATTTCTCTATTTAGTAACATGAGTACTTTATCATGGTTTGGAGAAGATTCATTGAGACATATAGGCCTAAAAGCCGTTGATCTTTCGCTTTCAATATTTGATGAATGTCTCATTCTAGACCCTTTTTGACACATTCTGAAGCAGCCCTTTTCAACTCTTTCTTTCTTAAACTATTTTGCTATGTTGGATTTTGTTTTATTGCCTTTAATCAGTGTTAACTTAGAAGTGTGTGTTTGAATTGGAGTTGACTTTTTTGGAATTTGTTATGGTTGACTTTCAAAGATTGGAACTTTCATTGTTTTAGAGGAAAATGTGGCATGAAAATTTCTGCTTTTACTTAGTCCTGTGTCTGGTCTCAGACCCTTAAAGGATGATCCGGTTTGTTTAAGATTTTTTTCTTTATTACTTTAATTCCACTTTGTTTTTCATATATATATATATATACTATGGTGATTGAGGAATATAGTATGTAATATGTATGAACACGTGAATATGTGTATGAACTATTAACTATGTAGCACTGACACTTCACGATGAAACGATAAATGTGTGTTTGATGTTTGGTGACACTGACACAATGCCTACACGTATGCTTAGACTCGATTATTTTAGAATTTGAACTTTCAAATTATTACCTGTGTTGATGTGTTAGACTGTTAGTTTCGTGTCTGATATTAATATATACGTTGTGCTTCATAGTTATTAATTGTAGTATTATTGATAATTTTGTGCTTTCGTTTTGATTTTTATCGGTTAAATTAAGCCGTGTGGGAGTTTTGTTTAGATGTTATTACTTCATGAAGTTGCTAAAGTAGAAACTAGAGATTTTTATATGTTACTGCTTCATATTTTCTTATTGCTTTGTTCTTTTTTAAGACACTGACAAATGGTTTTCTACATGTTTGAGAAATATACAATAGGAATAAATTTATAGTACCTGTGCATTGTGTTGTTGTATATCCAGAAAGAAAGTGCAATATAGCAGCATGAAAATTTAGTCACAACATATGTGTTTGTTGAAATACTTTAGTCACAACATGAAAATTTATCTTCCATGATTAACTCTTATGTTTGGGATAGTAAATTTCCACATGTAATCCTATATGCTTTTTACAGTTATGTTAGTAGTACCTAGCTCTAAGGAGGACTATCATTATATTGCAAGACATTATTTGATAACCAGGATGGTTCTTCCATTAAGTTATAGCTTATATGAAAGCAATTTTATTCTATTTTATCAAGTGCTTATATGATAACAAGCGTTTAATTAAGATGTTTATATAAACAAATTTGAAGTTATTAACTGTTGTGAACTGTCTTATAATGTTAGTTTGACCAACTCCTATAGGATTGGGTTAGTAAGGGTTCTTACTAGGTTCATGGTTTGAGTGTTCCACTTGATGTTAGAGTGTAGAATGGACTCTTATAGGAACAATGAGTTCTTGGCAATTCTTATGATTGGAAAATAATTTTGTGAAGTGAAAAGTGGGTAGAGTTCTTAAAAATATAAAGGTTTGGGGTAATGTGTGAAGTCCATTTTGAGTTCTTAAGAGTTGTGGTGTCAGCGGAATTTAGTAGTTTAAAGTGATGAGGTCCATGTAATTAGGAGATAAGAACGCTTAGTGTCACCGTTGAAAATTTTGGTATTCCAATGTGCAAGGTCTTCAAACTGTTGCCACCTTTGATCCGATCACCGATGAATTTATTATTGATATGTTGAATGACGGTGCCATCAAATGGTGGATTGGCAATGCCGCGGTGCATGGTAAGTTTGCTACTGTTTTTGCTAGGTTGAAGTTTTCTAATTATGATGTAAAAGGAATTTCTGATATGGGTGTTCATGCTTTCATTGTTTCAATAGGGGATATGAAGACTATACTCACAATGTTTGCTGCATTTTGATTCTATTGACATTAAAAATATTTCATTGTGAATGTTGTGAATCTTTGGTTTCATGCATTGAATTAGGGGTGTTCAAAAATTCAGTTAACTGAACCAAATTGCAATTCGAACTGCACTGAACCATATTTTAAACTGAACCATTTAATTCAGTTTTGAACTGAACCACTTTTAAAAAACAGTTACAATTCAGTTTATAACTGGTTCAGAACCAGTTTAAATTTATGAACCGGTTTTTATTAAAAAATAATATTTAATTTTTTTTTCGGAAAATAAGTTCTCGATATTTCCGGGAAAACATTTCTGACTTTTTTCCGAGAAAAAGTTTCCGATCTTTTTTCGGAAATTTTTTTTCGAGTTTTTTCCGGAAAAAAAGTTTCCGATATTTTTTCGGGAAAAAAGTTTTCGATTTTTCCGGAAAAAAGTTTCCGATCTTTTTTCGGAGAAAATTTTTCGAGTTTTTTCCGAAAAAAGTTATCGACTTTTCCGGAAAAAAGTTTCCGATCTTTTTTCGGGGAAAAATTTCGAGTTTTTTCCGGAAAAAAAGTTTTCGATTTTTCCGAAAAAAAGTTTCCGATATTTTTTCGGGAAAAAAAGTTCTCGATTTTTCCGGAAAAAAGTTTCCGATGTTTTTTCGGGAAATTTTTTTCGAGTTTTTTCCGGAAAAAAGTTTTCAATCTTTTTTCGGGGAAAAATTTCGAGTTTTTTCCGGAAAAAAAGTTTCCGATATTTTTTCGGGGAAAAGTTTTCGAGTTTTTTCCGGAAAAAAAGTTCTCGATTTTTCCGAAAAAAAGTTTCCGATATTTTTTCGAGTTTTTTCCGGAAAAAAGTTTCCGATCTTTTTCCGTGGAAAATTTTTCGAGTTTTTTCCGGAAAAAAAGTTTTCGATCTTTTTTCGGAAAAAAATTTGCTATTATTTTTTTGGAAAAAAATTTCGACTTTTTTCGGAAAAATGTTTCCGATATTTTTTCGGAAAAAAAGTTCTCGACTTTTTCGAGAAAAAAATTTCAATATTTTTCTTCAGGGAATTGGTTGAAAACCAGTGTTTCAAAAATAAACCGGTTTTTAATAAAAAACTGGTTTTAAACCAGTTAAAAAGTGTAAACTGGTTCTAAACCGGTTCTGAACTGAATTGTAACTGGTTTTACAGATAATCTGGTTTTTATAAAAAGTGGT
Organism: Trifolium subterraneum; assembly: GCA_951799995.1. Taxonomy (NCBI): domain Eukaryota; kingdom Viridiplantae; phylum Streptophyta; class Magnoliopsida; order Fabales; family Fabaceae; genus Trifolium; species Trifolium subterraneum. The sequence continues at coordinate 33,682,201 of OX637468.1, forward strand.
TACAGTTAGTGAACTGAACCGTTTATATGGTTCAGTTCAGTGCAGTTCATGAACCATGAACACCCCTACATTGAATGCAATGAAAATATAATTATTTTTTCAGGTATGAGAAGTTGTTAAGAGACAATAGATTCATGAAAAAGAGGAAGATGAAAGCAAGACGCAAGCTTAATAAGCATGAGGTAAGACTTTCGTTTTCTATTGAACTGAACCATATTGAATGTTTTAATGTTTAGATCGAAGATGTAGTGTACTTTCTTAACCTTCATGTCTACTCAACATCACTGCCCTGCAATGAGATGAATAAAATAATTGAAATCAAAGTTGCAACCCTTTTGCTAGGTACATACTACTAAACAAATGGTTGCTATTTTATCTCTTATTTTTCATTTGTTTGTTTTACTGCTGAATTTTGAAATAATGAATACACAGTGAATCAAACACCAGCTACTTTAGGCTTCTTCGAAGTTGGGGTGAATTTGGTTCTGTTTCTAACTAGAGTTCTTGGTCAAGATAATGCTGAAGCTGCAAATAATGTGAGCAAGTGGACATGAACCGTTTACATGTTCACATTAGCAGCAACATTTTTCAGTGACTTATTGGGGTTGATACTTAACCTGCACAATCTTTCAATTTTTCTGTTATGGTAATATTAAATATTAATTTTACAATCATTGTAACTTATGGTTAACAAATTATATTTTAAATTTTCTTTTAAGTAATTAGTGTATCTGTTTTTTTATGTAGCATTTTTGAATTAGATTTTATTTTGATAAAGCTACTAATTAAGGGAAAGGTTTGTAAAACTTATAGAGATTTTTTCCAGCTTATTAATAGAAGTTAGTTGGAAGAATGATAATTTTTGCAATCTGTCAGCCCTATACCTACATACACTAGCTGATTCTCATGCTTATGAACTCTAATGCTTTGTATTGTTGATAAGCTAACCCACCAAAACTACGATTGTTATGCCACAGGCTATTTCTTGGTAAAGCTAATATAACCACCAATTAGTCGTGAGAAAATTTATTCCACCAACACAATGTCTATGATGCATAGCTCATAAGTAAAAAGTCTTAAATATTTTGTTGAATATAGGATTTTTACAATCTGTTGGTTGATGCAGGAAGTGATTCAACGACCATAGCAGCATTCAAATTGGGATTACTCAAAGAAATATCAATGAAGCCGGTACTCCAAGTATCTTACATCCATCAGAACAAGGTCTTCTACTTCTGGTGGTGAAGATGATATTGTTATTAAATGGTGTTATAAAGAAGTTAAAGATGATCGTGTAAATGAAAAGTTCAGTTCAATAAATTTCAAGTAACTTTATGTTTTTTATAGGCATGTACCATTCCTTTTTTTCCATAGGCATGTACTATTCCTTTTTTAAAGGCACATTATAGAGTTTATGTATTGAAGTTGTTCTTATGAATGTACTACACTAAATTAATGTAAGGCTTGAAAAGGTATATGATTTCTCTATGAAGCTCATTTTTCGGCTAAATGCATTCTTAGTATCTTTTCTTCTTGGTCATTGCACTCCATCAGTTGTAGTTGTGGATCAAGAGTTCTTTTATTTGGTAGAGGAAGTTTGGTCATGGTCTAAGTTCTTTTTTAACCATAGCAATGCAAACCATGTCCGCTGATAATTTGTAAGTACAAACCAAGCTTTTGTCAAATTTGTAAGCGATTGATTTTTGAACGATTTCTCACAACCATGTTTTAAATTAACTTCTTATAGTGATTGTAATTGCTGTGAACCGTATTAATTGAGTAAAACAAGGGTAATACTTAAATTTTATACATGTCATGGGTCTTTGAAGTCTACACTATAAAATTTGATGTGAACTGCAGGATACAAGGCCTTCTACCAAACTGAACATTACTTCATGTTATAAGCAATGCCATGGCGTTATAATTTTTATAATCAAGTTTGTATGCTCTTTTGTGCTATGCCTACTTTTTTTGAACCTTTATAATATCCCTTCAATGCTGCTGTTTACTTTTCTATACTTGATTTCTCAAATAACTAATTAACCCACTTAATTACATTCAATTTAATATGATCAACAACAACCATGATTGACAACAACCATGATTGACATATAAATGACGTTCCGCCAAACCCGTGCAACGCACGGGCATCCGACTAGTTTCTTTTAAAAAATATTCAATTATCTACTAATTTAATGACCTAATATATCGGTACATTAGAAATTATCAAATGTATCATAAAATTTCCGTTATTTATCACATTGAATTTAAAAGTACCTGTTAAACTAATTGTATGACTAAAATATTCTTATGAGGTGGACCAATTTTCTCATATGTATACAAACTAAGAAAGTTAACAATTTGTTGTTCAAATTGTGTCTTTAACTTTCTAGTTATATATAAGACACAAATGTTAGCAATTGTGCTTTGATGACCTAGTCCCTAAACGCAATTGGTTAAAGTGATCACTCTAAGGTGTGCACACGATTGGTAAAAAAATAAAATTAGTTAGACTAGCCTATGTTGAGTTTAGCTCAAAATTAAATAACCACTCATCCTTAGATACGACAAATATAGGGTGTTTTAGAAGTCGTGAGATAGCTATGTGCCGAAAGGGGAATCAAAGTAGTTTTATTTTTTTTGTTCTGTATGGACTTAGACCACCTAAATTGGCACCAGAGGAAACTGAACCGGAAACCTCGAAGGACCCAAGCCAAGACCAACCCCAAGTTGGTTTAGATAGGACAAATTATAATAGTAGCGTATGAAATGTGGAATTAAATAAAGCTTTCCTGTGGAATGTGGTTCACCACTTCAACTTCAACCGTGCTTCTTCCTAGCTTCATAGCCATAACATGTTTGTTTTTTTCTCATAATTAAGTAGTAGTTTCTTGGCTGTAGTGAAAATGATGTTACTTGTTTTTTTCCCACATCGTTTTGTTTTCCTTTTCAATACACCCCACCACACAAAATGCAAGTCAAAAAAGAAGAGTTATCAACATAATTGTTATCTTTACTAGAAATTTATTCAATAAACAATGGTATTTTTTTTTTACTTGTTTTCATTACTTATATTTGATTGTAGAAATAATTAAATATTTATTTTTGTTGATGCAGTTTTGTACAAGAGTACCTCAAAGAGTCTAGCAGAAGGGGCTTAAATATAACCAAGAAAGAAAGTTTGCTGGTAGTGGTAGAAACTTTCATCCAACTCCTGCATTGCAATATCAAAAGTTCCTTTAAGGCTGACCAATACTATCTGCATAAAAAAGTAGTGACATGCGTATTCTTTTTTAAAAAAGTTATGGAAAAAATTCCTAGCTATCTGAAATTCTGAAACAGTTAAATTCCTGTATGAAATTCAGTTTCATTGTATAAAAAAATTCTGGCTATCCTAATTATTCTGAAGTTTTGGGTAGGATATTCACATTATCAAGCTTTACAGCCGGTAATAATTTTACTAAATTTTCAACCAAGTTGAAGCAATTTGATTTTTAGTAACATTCTTATATTGTTTTTAAATCGGTTTTATTTAATTATTTTTATAATATTTTTTACATCGGTTTTAAAAGTCTATCTGATTATATATATGTTTATCATTTCTAGCTGCTAAAAAATTCAAAGATTTAAGTCACTAGGTTTATTCTAGTGGTGGGAGGTTAGGGCAGTATGTAATATTGTCATAGTATTTATATCGCGATAAACCGTACAAACCGTAATTTCATTGGTTTGGTTTGTTTTGGTTTGGATGACTTTTTAAAAATCAACCGAACCAAACTGAATTGTAAGCATTTTTATCTTGCGGTTTGGATGACTTTTATACTCAAAATCGAACCAAACCGCACCGCGAGCACCCCTAGATTACATAGGGCAGGAAGTAACAAATAGTGACACTTGTTTTTATATAACATCCAGGTCGTTGATACAAGGGTCATCGAGGCAAACAAAATCATCATATTTCTAATTTAAGGGTCATCGAAGTATAAAAAATACCATTGATCGCATTTCGAATTCAAGGGTCATCGAGGCATAAAGTCATCAGATTTCATATCCAATGGATATATCAAGCCACAAAGCCATCATATTTCATATGTCGCATTCAAGGGTTATCGAGACACAAAAATGATCATATATCAGATTTCGCATTAAAGGATCATCGAGACACAAAGCCACGATATATCATATATGTTGCATCCAAGGGTCATTGAGAAAAAAAAGCCATCATATTTCGTATTTATCATTTAAGGGTCATTGAGGCATAAAAACCACCATTTATCACATTTCGAATTCAAGGGTCATCAAGGCATCAAGTCAAAATATTTCATATATAAGGGATATCGGGCCACAAAGCCATCATATTTCATATTTCACATTCAAGGGTCATCGAGACACAAAAATTATCATATATCACATTTCGCATCAAGGATCATGAAGACACAACGACCGTTTATCATATATTTCGCATCCAAAGGTCATTGAGGCAAAACACCGTCATATTCCATCTTTCTCATTTAAAGGTCACCATTGATCGCATTTCGAATTCAAGGGTCATCGAGTCATAAAGTCATCAAATTTCACACCAAAGGATATCATGCCACAAAGCCATCATATTTTATATTTCGCATTCAATGGTCATCGAGGCACAAAAATGAACATATAAACACAAAGTCACCATATATCATATATTTCGCATCCAAGGGTCATTGAGGCAAAAAGCCATCATATTCCAACTTTCTCATTTAAGGGTCATCGAGACATAAGGGGCCTGTTTGTTTCAGCTTTAAAAAAATAGATTTTTTCTTTGTATTTTTGAAAATAGATTTTATAAAACTGTTTTTCAAAATATTACAAGTTTTTTTATATTCGTTTTTTCTAAGTTCAAACACTAATTTTGACATCATATAACATAGACGTACATTATTGAACAACAAAAAATAGTCAAAATCTCAATTTTTATAAAAAGTTGTATTTCAAAAATGATTTTTTGAAAATCTATTTGAAATAGCTTCAAAAAAGGTGATTTTTTTGAAATTTTGATATCCAAATTTTTTTTCAATAAAATGATGAAATACCTAAAATAACTATTCAAACAAAATTTTCATTTGAAGCTTTTATAAAAAAATTCTTTATAAATTTTTTTTATACAAAATTTTCTAACACTACAAAATTTATTTTCAAAAAAATCCAATACAAACGGGCCCAAAAACAACCATTGATCAAATTTCGAATTCAAGGGTCATCAAAGCCTAAAGTCATCATATTTCACATCCAAGGGATATCGAGCCACAAAGCTATCATATTTCGCAATCAAGGGTTATCGAGACACAAAAATGATCATATATCACATTTCGCATTAAAGGATCATCGAGACACAAAGCCACGGTATATCATATATGTTGCATCCAAGGGTCATTGAGAAAAAAAGCCATCATATTTCGTATTTATCATTTAAGGGTCATTGAGGCATAAAAACCACCATTGATCACATTTCGAATTCAAGGGTCATCAAGGCATCAAGTCAAAATATTTCATATATAAGGGATATCGGGCCACAAAGCCACCATATTTCATATTTCACATTCAAGGGTCATCGAGGCACAAAAATGATCATATATCACATTTCGCATCAAGGATCATGAAGACACAACGACCGTTTATCATATATTTCGCATCCAAAGGTCATTGAGGCAAAACACCGTCATATTCCATCTTTCTCATTTAAGGGTCACCATTGATCGCATTTCGAATTCAAGGGTCATCGAGTCATAAAGTCATCAAATTTCACACCAAAGGATATCATGCCACAAAGCCATCATATTTCATATTTCGCAGACACAAAGCCATCATATTTCATATTTCGCATTTAAGGGTCATCGAGGTACAAAAATGATCATATATCCCATTTCGCATTCAAGGATCATCGAGACACAAGCCGCCATATATCATATATTTCGCATCCAAGGGTCATTAAGGCTAAAAGCCATCGTATTCCGTATTTTTCATATAAGGGTCATCGAGGCATAAAAACCACCATTGATCACATTTCGAATTCAAGGGTCATCAAGGCATCAAGTCATCATATTTCATATCCAAGGGATATCGGGCCACAAAGCCATTATATTTCATATTTCACATTCAAGGGTCATCGAAGCACAAAAATGATCATATATCACATTTCGCATCAAAGATCACCGAGACAGAAAGCCACCATTTATCATATATTTCACATTCAAAGGTCATTGAGGCAAAACACCGTCATATTCCATCTTTCTCATTTAAGGGCCACCATTGATCGCATTTCGAATTCAACGAATCCAAGGGGTATCATGCCACAAAGCGATCATATTTCATATTTCGCATTCAAGGGTCATCGAGCCATAAAAATCATCATATTTACCATTAATAAAAAATATCAAAATGTTGGCATCTAATCTCAAATATCATATTTAGCATCTATGTGTCAACGATTTAACAATAAATACTAAGAATAAATCCCAGGGAACACAATTTAACAATAAATACTAATAATAAAAAGCAACTCAATATAATATTGTACTGTTATATTCGGATAAACTATAAACTGGACATAGAAGTTTTTTCTCTTAAAACATGAATTAATTCTAACTGTTAAAATAATTAAGGGTATAGATGTTGACACTTTACCCTTTAGAGGAGCCAAATCCATTTATTGAAAAAACATTTATGCTTAAGTTAAAAATCACTATTTACCTAAATACCAATAAAATTCATGAGCCAACTGACAAGAATTATCCACTCAATACAGAAATTATTAAAGATCCATCAGTTCTAATTATCTCACCAAAAACAAATGCACTAGATAAGAAGGAAAAAATGAAAAATTATCTAAGCAATGAAGTTGGTTATTATGATGAGAACCTGGTTATCAAGAAGAGTAAATATATTCAGCAGATATCAATTGAGCAATGTCTAGTCACAACTCTATTCTCTTCAGATTGTATGGAAAAAGGTCCCTGTAGAATCATATATCAATCAAATCAAAGTAAAAAACTATGGTGAAAAATAAAAGAAACTAGCAGTGAGAACGTGAATTAAAACCTAGAGATGAGGACCACGAATCATAGGGTCATTTAACCTCTGCCTCTTCAAACCATCATCGGTCATAACAAAAGCGGGTTGTGTCTGAAATCCATTCTTCATTTATGTTCTACAATGGGAAAGTTATCAGAAACTGATGCACAATCAAACAGAATAGCTAGGATCAACTAGCTAATTCCATGCAGTAAAGTTGCTTCTTTTACAGCATAAATAAGATCCAAAAGAAACAATTCTATAAGTAAATCAAATAGTTTCACTTAGATAAGGTTACCTTCGCACATCTAGTGCAACAAAAGGAATACGTCGCTCAGATAGAAGTTGTGCAATGATCTGAGAATAACAAAAGCTAAACTTTTATGCTCAAATTGATTATTAAAACTAATAATAAAATATACCAGAAAAGAAGCAGCTAGCTCACCTGGCCAACTCGCCCAAATCCACAAATAATCATATGATCATGCAGATCATATGTTTGAAAAAGATTTAAACCAAAATGTCAACCACCAATTTTTTATGTCAAATCTAAATAAAAAATAATATTCTAAATCAATTGCTCTCACTGTATCCATTGTCTGCAACTACAAGGGTAGGAAATATCACTAATATAGAATTTCCTAAAGTAAATTAAACTAAATACAATATAATAAATACAGTTAACTAATTGGAAAAAGTTAATCGTGCAAGACATAGATTGTTGAGCTGTTCCAAATAATATATTTTCTGTTTCTCTGACTAAGATATTCTATCCAAAACACTAGTATCATCACAAAACTAAACACAAGGCAGTAAGTGTAGTGTGATGGCAGTTAACCAACTGTGTGTCAAAGTTTACAATCTATTAAGTTGTAAGATAAAAAATACAGGGTTTAATCCACCAGCAAGAAAGGCGACAACAGGTGGTCCAAAAGCTGTAAATTTCACAACCATTTGCAATTAATAAAAGTCCATGTCAGCCAATAATGAAAGAAATCTCACCTCACTTTCTATAGGTAATAAGCTCCGAACGTCATGTTGCTCAAAATGGGAAGCAATCAGCTGGCCTCCTTCACCCAACCAAGGCGTAAGTGCCATTGAAATTCCCACAACAAGGAACATAAAAGAGGACAACTGGGAATTATACTCTACAAAAGTGTCAATTAGCAAAGATATTAGTTTTTAAAGCGGATTTCAAAGAGGATGAAAATTCTTAGGAGCAATAAGAAAATTGATCTCTGTTTCTGGTTTTTTCAATTTCCATATTTTCCAAGGTAAAAATGAATTCATCAAGATAAAGGAAATGATCCAGAATTAGAGGATAAGAAATCACCAAAATGTATAAGGCAACAATAACACAATTTGAAAAAACAAAATTACAAGGGAGTTTCATAGGAAAAAAAACTGCACAAGAAAAGCACCATGATCTCCCTACAATATACACTAGTGGTACTCACATAAATAACCCAATGAGTTGAAACCTGAAGAAATGCATGATCTATGATTCTACACAATAAAAGAGGTGCAATGGTTCTATGATTTCAGAAAATTCCGGAGTTCCACCACATCAAAGCAGTTCATGTGATCGAAATACATGACACAATTTTAGAACCCTATACTCCTTCAAATATCAATATCAAGCAATAATAGCAAATCACCAGGGCCTTAGGTATGTATTCAAGCCTCTTGACTTTTAACCAAAGAATCTAGTTAATATATTCCCGGGCAATGCAAGAACAGATGATATTGCAATTTGCAACTCAACACTATTGTTAAGAAATTATATATCAGAAGAATAACAGCAAGAAACAACCTTATTTTATAAAGACTTGTCTGGTAAGATGACATAGACATAAACTTCTATAATAATCTCAAGTTAAGAACACCAAGAAGCATATTGTTAGAATCTAACAAAAGCATAATGACTTATTTCACATGAATATACCAGAAAAAAGATAATTATTTAATAACCAGACACTCTTGGCATGAGAAATGGTTTTCAAGGAAAAAAAACCTGATTAACAGCTTCACCAATAGCCACAAATGCAAATTCTCCTCCAGGAGCAAGAAGAAGCCCAACTCTGATGGCAGATTTGATTGAAACAGCCAAAAAATTTGCCAATCAAAGAAACCAAGAGGGTCTTGCGTCTTGCCACATATCAAGAGTCCCAGTGTCCCTATGATGACTGGAAAGTTTGATCCACAAAGCCATCATATTTTAAATTTCGCATTCAAGGGTCATCGAGCCACAAAAAAGATCATATATCATATTTCGCATCCAAAGTTCATTGAGGCAAAAAGCCATCATATTCCGTATTTCTCATTTAAGGGTCATCGGCGCATAAAAACCACCATTGATAACATTTTGAATTCAAGGGTATCGTGGCATAAAGTCATCATATTTCATATCTAAGGGATATCGAGCCACAAGGCCATCATATTTCATATTTCGCATTCAAGGGTCATTGAGCCACAAAAATGATCATATATCACATTTTGCATTCAAGGATCATCGAGACACAAAGTCATATCATATTTTATATTTTGCATCCAAGGGTCATTGAGGCAAAAAGGCATCATCATATTCCGTATTTCTCATTTAAGGGTCATCGAGGTATAAAAACCACCATTGATCACATTTCGAATTCAAGGGTCACCGAGGCAAAAAGTCATCGTATTTCATATCCAAGGGATATCGAGCCACAAATCCATCATATTTCGCGTTCAAGGGTCATCGAGGCACAAAAATGATCATGTATCACATTTTGCATTGAAGGATCATCGAGACACAAAGCCACCATATATCATATTTTGCATCCAAGGGTCATTGAGGCACAAATTCATCATTTTTCATATTTCACACTCAAGGATGATTGAGCTATAAAGCTATTATATATCATATTTCACATTCAATAGATCATATTTCATATTCAAGGGTCATTGAGGCACAAAGTCATCATATATCATAATTCGCATTCAAGGCTCATCGAAACACAAAGTCATCAATATATATTATATTCCACATCCAAGGATAAAGTAATCATATTTCGCATTCAAGGGTCTTGGTGTACAAAAAGCATCATATATTACTCCTGGTGGATACAGCATAGCTCCAGCGACGATCTTTGTGAAAGTCTCTGATGAGCTTTGGAAAATTTAGACAGTTCTTACTTCAGGCAACCAACCATGTACATCATCCTGGGACAATATAGTAATATTAAGTTCGTTAACTCTACCGAGGTGGTACTGTAAAGTAACAGCAGTAAAAACTCCAAGCTATTTAAAACATAATATATCCAATTTCTAATAGATTTGATTCACTTCTAAACGATATGTTAAGTTGCATCAACTACGATGTATATTTGGGATTTGGATCCTGTCCTGCTGTTTGTGTTCAGCCTTCTCTCATTTTCCTAATCTAAAGGTTATTTATGTTTACTATGTCAAAATGCTAATGCCAATGATGTTAATCCAGATAGCGGTGTGTAGCTCTGAACCCAAAAATACTATAGCGGTAAAGGGGATAGCGGGATGGCCTCAATTTTGAAGATTAAGAAACAATGCACAAAGTAAACATAAATTCCAACAAAAAGGGACAATCATACTTAATAATTATAATCAACTTTGTCATTTCCTATCAAAATAAGTTCTAAATGTAATCAAAATGACAAAATCAAGTTCTAGGTAAACAAATGACAAGCCATTAAAATCAAGTTCTAAAAGAAATCAAAAGCATGCTTTGCATCTGCGTCGGCCTCATTTTCACCAAGTTCCACTACATCATTATATTGTTCGTAACTTGATTCAAACTCTTGACCTTCCATCTCCAACTCCTCATCTCATCTCCATTAGGCACAACTTTGGTGAGTCTATATTGACATAGCAGTAAAGCAGAAAGTGGGATATCCGCAATTCGCAGCTGCTACAACCTCCATTGCTGAAGGCATCTCACAGGGAGAGGGTGTCGTGCCAAACCCTACCACTGCAATGCTATTTAGTTATAGTGCTCTATTGACATCGTAGGACAATTGCTTAGTGTTTTGAATAATTGCAGTTGATAATCATAATTACAACCTTGATATTAAGTCTGAGAGCTCTTCACAATTATACTGTGACCATTATGACAATTGACAACTGCATCTGTGGACGATTATTTGCACTTTTTATATTTGCGAAGTCACTACACTTGCTACTTAGTTCGAACTCTGCAACTTAATGCGATATAGCTTAACTTATGCCATAGACTATTGGAATATACAACCATGGATGGAGAAATGACACAATCACAAAAAAGTATTCCATGCCCATAAATACAAGAAAAGTTCAACTTTTACTTGTATGCTACGAAACAATCAGGCATTAGTTAGACTGATATACATCATGATTTTGAAAATATATATCAATCAAAACAAAACCAACATTTGACTGAGTAGGAAAAATGAAACAAATTAGCTAGCTACAATTACGGCTTGTACCAAAAAGTATTCAAATCGAATAAGAAACAAGATAACAAATTAAGGCTAAAATACCTGAAAAGCTAGTTGTTCATGACATAGTATCAGTTTTGTCCCTGGCATGTGCAAGATCCAGTTTTTCTTCATAAAGCTTTAATAGATAAGATGACTCTTCCTTATAATGGTTTATATATCTTTCGAGGAACAACTTATCGCTGGCTAGAAATGGATAAGTTAAACTTGCTTCCTTTTTTGGCAAACCTTTCTTCAAAAGATATTGCACAACCGAGCTCTTGGTATGATTCTTTTCTCCAAACTGGCCCCGAAAACCCCTGGCATTTTGGCAATGTCCAGAGCATCCCAACCCAACTGATTGACCCAAAAGCTCATGACTGAATTAATTTTATCAATGGATGTTAAAATACAATGAGGCTGCTTTTTAAATGCTTCATTTACATCTTCATCAGACCAACCCCATTTCTTAAAGGTATCAACTTTCTCTTCCCACCTGGTTTTGGTTACCGTTCCTTTGGCCATCAGTGCTATAGGAAACATTGATTTTGAAGGATCAAACCCCAAACTCTTCAATTCCTCCACCTCATTCAAAATGTCAATTTTGCATAGTATGATGCTCTGTCGCTGAAGCACTCTTGTAATGTTTGAATCATTCACTCCATTCTCAATCATCCCTCTAATGTTATGTGACACAAAATGGTGAGTAAGTAAAGCTGGATTTCCAAATGTATAAGCAATAACGTCTTTGTCAGATTGCAAGAATCTATACAACAATTCATAGGTTGGGACTATATGATTCTCCAAGCTTGGAGACAAGACCATATGATTCTTAATGACCATGTTAACAATGTCAGAGTTAGAAGCACCTTTGGAAAGAAAAAGTTGAAACTTTGGCAACACCCTTTTGAAGGGGTCGCAGGAAAGAAGCCATGGTGCCTTGCGAATGATATGACGTAATTGGGTGTCTGAGAAACCATAGTTTCTAAAGAAATTGAGAACAGAATCAGGTTTTTGGGCAGTCTTGAAATGAACACTGTAAGTGGAGCAAAGTTTGGGAACAGATTTAGGGGAAAACCCAAAATTGTTGATGAGGTAGGAAGCAGCAAAAGTGGTTGATTTGGAAGTGTTGGTGCAGAAATGAAGAGAAAACATTGATGGGTATTGGTGGAAAAGAGGGTTAGGATTTGGGGAAAAGGGGTTGAGATAATAGATTAGGGTTTTGTGGTGCCATGAATTGAAGGGAAAAAAAAAAGAAAGATGAATGATGAGAAATAGTAGTAGTTTGAAGTGGAAATTTTTGAAGAAAGGGGTTCAATTTTGAAAGACCGAGAGGGATGAAGATGAATAGTGTTGATCTCTACCTTAAAATTTAAAATAATCACTGAATCATTTTTGAAATACAATTTTTTTTTAAAAATTGCGATTTTTTTTTTATAGAAAAAAATTTAGGGTGATGGGATGTTGTCTCAATCCAAGGTAGGGAAGACTTATGGTTCAAAGAAGAGCACTTACAAAGGTAGATTTACCTCCCTCCAAAGACACTAGATGGGCTCGAACCCGAGAACCCTCAAATTCAACACCTGTCTTTTTACCACTAGATCAAGCCTTTGGAGGTAAAATAATTGCAATTTTGACTATGTTTTGATCTTCAATAATGTATGTCTACAAGGGCGGTCCTGAGGGTGTGCAGGGTGCCCTAGCGCGCCGGGCCTCTAATTTTTAAGGGCCTCAAAAAATAATATTATATGTTTGTAAGTCACTTTAAAAAAAATTATTCAAAAATATAAATAAAATATCTTAATATTATTTTTATCTACTTTTGTTGCTCCAATTTAAAGTTGTTAAGTGCATGTTTTAGAAAGAAAAAAAAGTTTGTCTTGGCTTAAAGATAAACAGAAACTTGTGTATTATTGATAGTTTAAAGAGGTACTATTTTTTTATGAAAAAAAATTGTGTATTTTTTCAATTAAGGAATTCACTTTTAATATTCGGTACCAAGCCTCCAAATTGTCGGGACCGGCAATGTACGTTTATATTATACGATATCAAAATTAGTGTTGCAATTTAGAAAAAAACGAATATCTAAAAACATGTAATATTTTGAGAAATGATTTTATAAAATCTATTTTAAAAAATATAAAGAAAATATCCATTTTTCTAAAGTCGAAACAAACAGACCCAGTAACGGAAAGGATATATAATAGATTTTTTCTAGGATCATGCTGACTAGTGACTAGTGCCCCAGGGCACTAGTTAATGATACAAAAAAGGTAAATTATGTTTTGAAAACAACAATTTTTATATTTTAAAGAGGTTGACTACACAAATACCAATGTAATTTTACTTATATCATTAACAAACTTTACTTTATTTGGTATCCTTAACAATGTAGCATTTTCCTTCTTGTAATCACACCCTAAAAACCAGGTTACATCCTAAATTAACTAAAATACTCTTAAACATAATTTGTGTACGTGCATGTAAACTGAGTTGAGTTTACACACGTTTATGTAAATTCAATTTACATAACCTTATGTAAACTGAGTTTACTTAAGTTCATATAAGTGTGAATTGAGTTTACGGAAGAATATTTGAATTGAGTTTACTCAGGTTCAAATCACCTTATATATTCCTAAAATATATACGGAACCATTATTTGTCACTGATACATAAAAAATTGGATAAATACTTGTCATTGACAATTATAATCAAATGTATTCATTTAATAAGTTTTACGATAAATAACACAATGGTTTCAATTATATATTAACAAAAAAAATTTACTCCTATATTTTAACAATATTATATAACAAATTTTTAAATATTTTATTCTAAATAAATTTTCTACCTTAATATAATGATAAATTTAAATATTGAATGTCTTTAAACTAGTAATATGTGAGTATAAATATAGTCCTGCGAAGATTATTTACTGATGCTGCGGATTTGACCACTGACTAATCCGCTTCTTAGTAGCTGATTCGGTCAGCTAGATAGGTAGCTAGCGACAGTTTCAAAATTTCTTTAGAATTTTAATGGGCCTCAATAACAAACCAAATGAATTTTCAATTTTTTTATTTTAAAAATTATGTATAATCTATATGATATAAATTTTAAATCCAACAGTCAATTTTGTAAAATTCATATTCGTTATAATAATATTCACGACTTGTGCATGTGCACAATGAAAGACTAAACTAGCTCTTTCACAGTAGATTTGGCCGTCATTTACTACCTATTTTGTCCATGGACCATACTAGCCAATTTTTAGTTCTTTAAGTTCTCATATTAGTCAATTTTATAATGCCCCAAAATCATTTTACTAAGTTCATATGAAGGTATAACTGTATAAGAAGACATCGAGGTAGAATCATGTTCGTTCATTGAAGCATATGTTCATGAACATCTTAGAGAGTTCACATATAAAGCAATAACACAACATAGGGATGAGCTCCATGATACAACTTATATCAACCAACTTCAAAAATGAAAGTAGATCATGATACTCTTTCAGCAGAATGTCAAACAAACAGCAACCTCGATCCGTAAAAATAATAGACAGCCAAAATTTGATGTTAAACAGTATTGAAATAACAAAAAGAAGAAGCTTCTTGGCACAAGCTGCATGCATCTGCACTTTTTGCTTCAAATGAAAGAATGAATGCTCATCCTCTCACATATGCAGAAAGGAAGTTTGCCACCAAGTTACTAAAGGCCATATATACAAGAAGAACCCTTCTCAGTTTTTCTAGAACCAGAGGATAGTTTAACCAGAACAAGAACATCCTCTCATTATGAACAATTCAAGAAGGATTGCTGAAGAAGGACTTCTATAAAATTACAGAGAGAAAGAAAAGAAAGACAACTCATGACAACAAGCATTACCGAGGCTAAGAAAATTACTTTCGAAGTAGGTTTGAGCGAAAGTGTAAGCTTACAGAGGCTAAGAAAATATAGATTGTTAAGTCTGGTGAGGATCATAAGAGAATACATAGTTGTAAGAGTACAAACATAAAGATGAATCTCTGAACTCAAATGGGAAATCTCAGTCGTGGGAACTGGTTGTGTTCACATTTAATGAACTGCATAACATTCTGTGAATCCTCTGAACTAGTAATAATTATAACAATTGTGATTATAAAATTTTCCTATAATAATAAGATTTTCCTTTTAAAAAAAAAGACGTGTAAGCGGTGCACATTAGAAGCAACTGTTAAAATTAAACTACACTTTTGCTAGAAATGATAAAGAATTTAAATACTAAAGTAGTTATGCTTATAAGTTTGAGAGTGAGTGTCAAAAACAGATTCAATAGAAAGATCAATGTCATATTTGGAGACAATGTAAATATCAATCTAATCTGGTCCCAGAAAATAATCGCTTACTATCAATTTAGACCAAAGATAAAATCTGAGAGGGTTAGGCAGTTATAAATTAGAACCCTCAATATTATTATGCTTTGGACAGACTTCAATGGGTGAGGAAGCACCTACTCCTGGTGGATACAGCATAGCTCCAGCGACGATCTTTGTAAAAGCCTCTGATGAACTTTGGAAAATTTAGACAGTTCTTACTTCAGTCAACCAGCCATGTACATCCTGGGACCATACAGTAAAAACTCTAAGCTCATTAAAACATAATATATCCGATTGCTAATAAATTTGATTCACTTCTAAACGATATGTGAAGTTACTTCAACTACAATGGATATTTTGCACATACTTATCAAGCAGTATGAGCTTCATGATATTACTATAGAACTTATCATTCAACTTCAAATGAAATTATGAAAGTAGATGATGAAGCTGATACTTTTTCTGCAGAATGTGAATCAAACAGCAACAACAGTCCGTAAAAAAAAATATATCACTCCTCTCCACATACAGACAGTCAAAATTTGATCTAAAACATAGTGAAATCTGCCAAACAGTCTCCCAATGGGAATTTTTCCATTTCCATTTTTTATAAAAGAAAAATATATTGCAAACTACTCCCTCTGGTCACTATTATAAGCAAAAAAACACTTTTTAGGTTCATGTACCTAGTCCATATTATAGACCAAATACATCCGTTTTTCAATGAATCTAAAAAGTGATTTTTTGCTTATAATAGTCACCGGAGGGAGTATATCTAAGAGGTGGATAAGATATTCGCCTAAAATGGGAAAATGAAATAAAACAATGAGCCTTAGCAACTCAAGAAGACAACATAAACGTTGAATCTTAATGTACATCAGTAATAGAAACTACATTAAATATTCCCTTGGAACAATGATGTTTACAGAACCAGAGGAAAAGTATTTAGAAATCAGAAAAATTACTTACCAATTCATAAGCCTTCCTGGGAAATTGTGTGAACCTGCAATAACGAGTTTACATTGTTAGATGAAAATGTAGCAATTGAATCAAATCTTATTTTCTTTAAATCAAATGAAACATATCAACTTATCTTTAACAAGTTGTTAGAGAAATCTTGTTGTTGAATGAATGATGTAGTCATATAAAATACAGAACATGGACAAAATACCAAGGGGCATTCATAAATAATACTTATGAACTATGATATTTAGACCTGACTCTACCATATCTACATCAGTAGACCAAAAGGTAAAAGTACCAAGCAGCAAAAAAGTCAAGTGCTATGTGACTGTCATAATGCTAAACGCTATGCTGTTAATCTCAGATAGTGGATAGCAGTATAGCGGGTAGTAGGATGACCACTATTGTGAAGACTAAGAAACAATGTACAAAGTAAACATAAACTCCAACAAGATAGTACATAGACACTCAAAATAGAAAAATACACAAAATTAAAGGGACAATCATACTTAATAATTATAATCATCTTTGTCAATTCCTATCAAAATATGTTCTAAATGTAATCAAAATGAACTATTCAAAATGACATCCCATCAAAATGACAAAATCAAGTTCTAAGTAAACAAAATGACAAGCCATCAAAATCAATTTCTAAAGGAAATCAAAAGCATGCTTTGCATCTTCGTTTGCCTCATTTTCACTTCTAAGTTCCACCACATCAATATTATCTTGTTCATCACTTTATTCAAACTGTTGTTCATCCACCTCCAACTCCTCGCCTCATCACTATTAGGCACAACTCTTGTCTATATTGCAATAGCGGTATAGCGGAAAGTGGGATGTCCACAATTCGCAGCTGCTACAACCACCATTGCTGAAGGCGTCTCACAGGGAGATGGCGTCGTGCCGAACCCTACCACTGCTATGCTATTTTGCTATAGTGCGCAAGCGAAGACAACATAGGATAATTGCGTAGTGTTTTGAATAATTGCAGTCGATAATCATAATTACAACCTTAATATTGAGTTTGGGAGCTCTTCACAAATATAATGTGACCAATATGACAAGTGACAACTGCATCAGAGCACAATTATTTTCATTTTTTGGTATTTGCGAAGTTACTGCCATAGCTAGTGGAACGTAAAATTAGTTCGAACTTCGAAAGCTAATCCAGTTTAGCTTAACTTATAGCATAGATTATTGGACTATACAAACATGGATGGAGAAATGGCACAATCACAAAAAAGTATTCCATGCCCATAAATGCAAGAAAATTTCAACTTTTACGTGCATTACTACGAAACTATCAGCCATTATCCAGACTGATATACATCATGATTTTGAAAAAAATATCAACCAAACAAAACCAACATTTGACTGAGTAGAAAATGAAACAAATTAGCTAGCTACAATTACAGCTTGTACCAAAAAGTATTCAAATCGAATAAAAAACAAGATAACAAATTAAGGCTAAAATACCTGAAAAGTTGTTCATGACATTGTATCGGTTTCGTCCCTGGCGTGTGCAAGATCCAGATTTTCTTTATAAAGCTTTAATAGATAAGATGACTCTTCCTTATAACGGTTTACATATCTTTCAAGGAACACCTTATCGCTGACTATAAATGGATTAGTTAAGCTTGCATTCTTTTTTAGTAAACCTTTTGTCAGAATATATTGCACAACTGCGGCCCTTGGTATGATCCTTCTCTCTAGACTGGACCCAAAAACCCTTGGTAGTTTCACAATGGCCCTAGCATCCCAACCTAACTGATTGACCCAAAAGCTCATGACTGAATTAATTTTATCAATGGATGTTAGCATACATTGAGGCTGCTTTTTAAACGCTTCTAAAACATCTTCATCAGACCAACCCCATTTCTTAAAGGTATCAACTTTCTCTTCCCACCTAGTTTTTGTTACCGTTATTTTGGCAAGCAGTGCTACATAAAAAAGTGATTTTGTAGGATTAAACCCCAAATCCTTCAATTCCTTCACCACATTCAAAAATTCATTGTCATTTCTGCATAGTACAGTGCTCTGTATCCGAATCAAGTTTGAAATGTTCGAGTCTATCACTCCATTCTCAATCAACAATTTAATGTTACGTGACACCATATGGTGAGTAAATAAAGTTGGATTGCCAAATGTAGAAGCAATAACGTTCTTGTCAGATTTCAAGAATCTATAAAGCAATTCATAGGTTGGGACTATATGATTCTCCAAGCTTGGAGACAAGACCAGAGGGTTCTTACTGACAAGGTTAACAATGTCAGAGTTAGAAGCACCTTTGGAGAGTAAAAATTGAAACTTTGGCAACACTCTTTTAGAGGGGTTACAGGTAAGTAACCATGGTGCTTTGGAAATCATATTACGTATTTGGGAATCAACTAAACCTTGATTTCTAAAGAATTTGAGAACATAATCAGGTTTTTGGGTTGTCTTGAAACGAACATTGTAAGTGGAGCAAAGTTTGGAAGCAGATTGTGGGGTAAACCCAAAATTGTTGATGAGGTAGGAAACTGCAAAAGAGGTTGAATCTGAAGTGTTGGTGCAGAAATGTGGAGAAAATAGTGATGGGTAGTTGTGGAAAATAGGGTTAGGGTTTAAGGCTTTGTTGAGGTAGAGAAAAGTTCTATGGCGATGTGAACTCAACATTGTAAAAAACTGTTATATGAATGAAAGGGTAATGAAGAAATTGAAAAACACAGAAACACAGCACATGAAATGAAGGATTGATAGGGAGGAGATTATATACCTTGAGCTAATGAAGAAATTCCTCGGAGTGGATGAGCAATCTTGGTGCGGGAGGAGATTCTCTCGTTCTTATATGAACTTTACTGTTTTCATCGGACTCTCTCAATGCAATTGAGCGTCCACCATTGTCTATCTCTCTCTCTTAAATGAGCGGAATTGCCGGAGTCTTTTTGGTCTAATTGGGTTAGGTTGAGGTAGAGAAAACCCCGTTGATTGTGGGTGAGTAGAGTTCAGCGATTATTAGAATCATTAAAGTTGTTCTAATTTTATTTTAGTTGATTTCTTGTTTAAAAGTTAATTTTCATTAGAGCATGTTGGTGAGTGTTAATATTGATGATTTTTGGTTGCTACAAGATTGGTCATGTACCGTTTATTTACTTGGGTTTCTCAATTGGAGACAATCCTCGCCGGCGTCTGTTTTGGGTTTCGATAATTGAAAAAATTCGTAAGAAATTGTCTGGGTGGAAAAGTAGACATTTGTCTATGGACGGTCGTCTTGTGATGCTTAATTTTGTCTTGTGTTTGTTGTCGGTTTATTTTATTTCCTTATTCAAGGCTCTTGCAGGTATAACTTTTTTCCATTGAGTCCTTATTTAAATCTTTTTTGTGGGGTGAGAGTGAGGAAACTAGAAAAATTAATTGGGTAAAGTGGAATAAGGTGTGTCAGGGCAGGGAGAATGGAGGATTGGGGTTTCGTCGAGTTAGGGAATTTAATTTATCATTATTAGGGAAATGGTGTTGGCGCTTGCTTGTTGATTAGGAGGGTTGTGGTTTAAGGTGTTAGTAGCAAAATACGGTTTAGAGGATGGTAGAGTTAAGAGAGGGGGTGGGAAGCTCCGTGGTGGTGGAGGGATATGTTTGATGTTAGGGAGGGGGTTGGACTGAGCGTAGGTAGGTGGTTTGAGAATAACATTTGTCGAAAGGTGGGAAGTCTCTCTTCCTTTTGTACTTCTGAATTTATAAGAAACATCCTCACCACTGAAACTCCTGAAATTTCAACCTTGCCAATACCAAATCCCACATATAGCACTCTCCCATCAATCCCGTCATCTTTTGCTACATTTGACTCATTTTGTTCATCTGCTAATGTTGCTAATGCTGGAACCAAACAATTAGTGTTTGAGGGAAATATCAATTTTTATTTTCCTGGCCCTTCAATGCCTGTCAAACGCTCAAGATTTGAAACAGATATGGAACAAATGAAAAAAGATTTGGACAATGTCATCAAGAGAATGGCTGTACAATATTCAATGATGAATCATCTGATTTTAGAATCCAAAAGCTTGCGTGAATGGTTCACTTATGTGGTTTGTCCACAACTTCATCTTACTCCACCTCCAAAAATTGCCACTCGACAATTTGATCCTTTCCCTATACCTGAAACCTCCACCATGGATGAAGAAACTAGCCATGTTGCATCACCTGCTCCTGATGGAGCCAATGAATAATAAACTTTGATTGCTAATGCTCCTGGATTTACCCTTTTCAATGATGACAAAGGGGGAGATGCGGGGGAGCCAAATGATGTTTTGAAAAGCTTGTCTGTTGCTGCCATGGATATTTGCAAATTTTATGTTTAATTTTAATTTATGAACTTATGTGTTAATCATCCTGGTTAGAGTATTTTGAGAAGTTTCTTTTGGTGTTATGTCAAACTTCTCCTACTATGTACTAATGATCTAAACTAGGATTTGATGCTTTAATTTGCTTTGATATATGTTTGAATCATTTTGATTAATCATGTGCTGAACACTGTGTTTGGATACTCACATATGTGAGATTTGTGATTAATGAACTTTGCTTGATTCATATTTAGCATGTTTTACTCAATTCCTTTATTTCAAAATTATGATCATTTTGGAAAGTAAATGCTTGAATTAAGGGGGAGCTTACAAATTAAAAACACTAGCAAATTTATTTTAAGCACTTATTGAATTTGATTAAAATCAGAATCTCATCTCAAAACATAACTTGAGAAGTTTGTCATCATCAAAAAGAGGGAGATTGTTGAGGCAAAATCCCAATTTGATGTTTTAAAGATAACAAACCTCTTAATTATATTTTAAGTGTAATTCTGGTCTCTTTGGTATCTAACAAGTGCTCTTGAGTGTTTTAATTAAGTTAGGAACAATTGAGCTTTTAGATCAAATATCACTCTTTTATTATGGTAAAAATAAAAGTTTCAGGATCAGTCTCAGATCGCTCTCTGAACCTTGCGCAACATTCCAATCTATGATTATTCAATGCAAAAGCACTTATTCATAAGTCAACCATGTACAAGACAAAGGAACACTTTTATCTTGGACTTAACTCACAAGATCCCTATAGTCCAAGAGTTCATTTAAGGCAAGAAATTTTTCATGAATAGAGAACTTATCATTTTTACCAAATAGAATGATCAAACATGTGCAAGTAACCAAATGACACAAGGATATTTTTCTCTCACATGTGTTGACTGTCTTTGGCTAGCTCAAATAATAAATAGACAACACATCTCTATCTATGAGATAGAGAGTACTTGCAAAAAGAATAAAGAAATATCATTCTCCAATGGGGCCACACTCTCCTATGACACTTGTACTTGCAAAAGGACTTTTTGAGACATCAAGTACAAGACACAGTTGTTGATCTTATCCAGTACAGCTGGTCCTTACTCATGTCAGCTCCTTTTCATCTAAAGGAAGAAGTTCATTCACGCCCAGTTCCTGGAGAACGCTCTCAGAGCGATGTTGGAAAGAGAATGTACTTATTTGGAAAGATACTAGCTCACATACAACTGTTCAAAACGTGCCTAAAAACCGCACAATGGTTTTACTTGTTTGATAAGCAACATACAACAATTATACAGCTCAGCACCAGCTCACCATACGCTCCTCTTTGATTAATCAGAAGAAGAAACTTTGGAGAACGATCTCAGAGTGATCAGTTTCTTCAACAAATATCATGAGCCGTCAAAAGCAAATCTACTAGCCGTTATTTTCTTGTGAAAAACTTTGCTACTTCAGGAATAAAATGGCTCACTTGAAGGTGTCGTTGTTTGTTTGGAGATTGCTAAAGAACAAATTGCCATCTAAGGATAATTTGTCGCGTTGTGGAATGCATAATTTGTACTCGGTGTTGTGTGTAGGTGATTGTAGAGTCCGTGAAACCTCCAATCACTTGTTTTTCGATTGTAAAGTGGCTAATTCTCTTTGGTGTAAAATTATGCATTGATCGAGTATATCTTGCATTGTTTCAAATTCAGCAGATGAGCATGCTATGCAATTTTGTACTAATATTTATTTGAGTTTAGAAAAGAAGTTCGTTAAGGAATTCAAGCGGTTTGGTTGGCTTGTTGTTAGATTATATTTGGAAGAAAAGAGACAACATGGTTTTCTCTAACCAAGGGGTCTAGGCCGATGTGTTGGTTGATAAGGTAAAAATTCTTGCTCGGTGGTGGTTGAAGACTCAACAAAATACTTTTAATTATGCTTTGAATATGTGGTGGATTCATCACCTAACTTATTTAGGGGGTGTTTGTTTCATGGATTATAAAATTATTCCAAGGAATGTGACTTTGGGAATCTATCAATCCTATGTTTGTTTCAAGTTTTTAAAAATTATGCGTATGAACTTTTTATTCCTAGGAATATAATTTACACATGACTTTCCCACTTTCTATTCCCATGTTAAATGGTGGGAATCTTATATTCCCATGGGAATAAGATGTAACCACCCATAACTTTCCACTCCCCCATTATTTTTAACTCATTCTTTTTTTAAATTTAATATTTTAAAATTTTAATTGAATTTATTTTAAAAATGTTTCAAGAAAATTTATTTATTTACCAAACACATTGATTGAAATAATATTCCTAATAATAATGTTCTAGGAATAATATTTCAAGGATTAGAATTGTAATCTTTGAAACAAACACACCCTTAGATTTTGTAGGTAATGGGTTGTTTTGCTTTATTACAACCTTAAACATACCGAGATTTAACTTATATCATAAGAGATTTAAAAGACAGAAGCAAGCTCGTAAAAAGACGATGTTTTTTTTTATATGCTTAATAATAAAATTACATCTAGCATACCCTTAAAATTTATTCCCTCACAGTCGAAGTCACAGCCTCCCCTCCATGTATGCAAGCTCGTAAGAAGGTCAAGATGACGACGACGACGATGATGATACACCAACCCTTTTCATCTTCATATTCATATTTTTCTCCATTTTTTACACTTCAAACCAAATCAACATCTTTTCAAATGTTCAATACACCACCACCTTTTCTCCATCTCAAAAACCACTTAACTCCATCACCATGTTCTCTGCATTTTTCCACCAACAGCACTTCTGATTCAGTAACCTCATTTGCAGTCTCTTACCTCATCAACAATGTTGGGTTTTCACCACAATCCGCTTCCAAACTTTGCTCCACTTACAATCTTCATTTCAAGAATGCCCAAAAACCTGATTCAGTTCTTCTTTTCTTTAGAAACCATGGTTTCTCAGACACCCAATTACGTCATATCCTTACAAATTCACCAGACCTACTTTCCTGCAACCCCTCCAAAAGGGTATTGCCAAAGTTTCAATTTTTACTCTCCAAAGGTGCTTCTAACTCTGACATTGTTAACCTTGTCAGTAAGAACCCTAGAATTTTGTCTCTAAGTATGGAGAATCATATAGTCCCAATCTATGAATTGCTTCATAAATTCTTGCAATCAGAAGAGGACACTGTTGCTCTTGCAATTCACAAGCCATATTTACTTAGTCACAATCGTGTGCCAGATAACATCACAATGTTGGTTGAGACTGGAGTGAGGGACTCAACCATTGCAAGATTGCTTCGGTCACCATCTCGGGTATTTACTTCGAGTAAATGTTACATGCTGGAGTTGGTGGAGGAATTGAAGGATTTGGGTTTTAATCCTTCAAAAGTAACCTTTGGTATAGCAATGGCAGCCAAACAATCTGTAAACAAAACATTGTGGAAAGAGAAAGTTGATGCCTTTAAGAAATGGGGGTGGTCTGATGAAGATGTTCTCGAAGCATTTAGACGGCAGCCTCACTGTATGTTAACATCCATTGATAAAATTAATTCAGTAATGAGCTTTTGGGTCAATCAGTTGGGTTGGGATGTGCTTGACCTTGCAAAAGGACCATCGGTTTTTTCAATTAGTTTGGAAAAAAGGATCATTCCAAGGGCCCCCGTTGTGCAGTTTCTGTTGAAGAAAGGTTTGCGAAAAAAGAATGCTAGCTTAGCTTATCCATTTCTAGTCAGCGATAAGATGTTCCGTGACAAATTTATAAACCGTTATGAGGAGGAGTCATCTTATCTATTAAAGCTTTACGAAGAAAAATCGATTCTTGCACACACCAGGGAGGACAAAACTGACATGTCGTGAATAAATTGTAAGGTATTCTTGCCTTAATTTGTTATTGTGTTCCTTATTCGATTTGAATACTTTTTGTTCAGACCGTGGTTGTTGCTAGTTAAGCTAATTTGTTTCTCTTTCATACTCAAACACATTTTTTTGTTGTTTTGATTGATATGTTTCTAAATTCATGATGTAAAAGTTGAAATTTTCTTGCATGGAATACATTTTATTTATAGTGTAATTTCTCCATCCATGTTTGTATAGTCCAATAATCTATGACATAAATTAAGCTATACCGGACTAGATTGCTAAATTCAAACATATTTTAGGTTCCATCTGCAATTGTAGTTAATTTCCAATTACCAAAAGTGCAAATAATTATGGACATATGCATATGTAATAATGGCCTATTGATAACGTTGCAATTATGGCCTATTGATAAGGATATGATAGAGTCATGTCTAAATATCATAGTTCAAAGGTACTATTTTGATTAATTGCCATCAGCTTTTTGACCATGTTCTGTATTTTATATGACTACATCATGCGTTGAGCAACTGAATTGCTAGAAAAACGTACTTTCAGGTGTATTTAACTATAAGGAACTATTTTATATAACCATTTTCGGTTATTGTCTCATGTCAAAACTTCACATGTATAACCTCGTATAATATTTTCTGGATGCAGTTAATGGTTATTTAATCCTGTTGTGGTCTTTAGTAAACTATAAAGCAATGTCTTATATCCTGTTTTGCTTATGCACTTATGTTCCTTTTACTCTGTAAAGCAGTAAAGGAGAGTTTTTTTCAAGTACATAAATAAAGAAAAAGAGAGTTTTCGTTCATTTCTTTGTAAAGCCACTATGGAATGGTTATCCATATCCACGGTGAGAACTTTTTGAAAACGATACTAGTGTATTTGCCACTATGTACTGGAAGCTTGTTCATAAGCGGAATCTCATTTACTAATTTCTACTGATAGTCACTATCATATTGATGATGACCTTTGAGGTGAAATTTTGTTGTAGTCGTAGTGGTGATCGGACGGACAGGTGGGTCAATCAGTTGGGTTGGGATGCTATGGTCATTGCCAAAACACAATATATTTTGACTGCAAGTTTGGAAAAAATGATCAAAAGAAGCATTACACTGGAAGCTCTTTAATCAAAGAAAAAAAACAAAAACCAAAATAACACAATTAGAAGCTATTGATGATACACCATCCATCAATAAAATTAATTTAGTGATGAATTTTTGCGTCAATCAATTGGGTTGGGATGCTCTTGCCATTGCCAAAGTACCAAGGGTTATTGGTTCTAGTCTCGAGAGATGTATCATACCATGGGTCTCAGTTGTGCAATATCTTCTGAAGAAAGGTTTGCGTAAAAAGAATGCAAGCTAAACTTATCCATTTTTAGTGTCTGAGAAGTTGTTTCTTGATACGTATATAAACCGTTTTAAGGAGGAGTCATCTTATCTATTAATGCTTTATGAAGAAAAACTGCAAACACCAGCGACAAAACTGACTTGTCATGAACAAATTTTCAGGTATTTTAGCCTTAATTTGATCCTTATTTGATTTGAATACTTTTTTGTACAGACTGTGATTGTAACTAGTTAAGCTAATTTGTTTTGATGATTTATACTTTTTTGTACATAAAACTATAATACATGCAAAAGTTGAAATTTCTTGGCATGGAATACTTTTTTGGTGATATCATCATTTCTCTGTGGCCCTTTCTCTGTCTATGTTTGCGTAGTCTAAAAATCTGTGGCATAAATTAAGCTATACAAGACTAGGTTGCAACTGTAGTTGTCATGAATATCGAGGCCTAACTCATCCTTACAAAACCGGCTTGTATGGTGAGGAGTGCCTCCTCTTTATAAACTCTTCTCAAGAATCCTATCTATCCGATGTGGGACTAAATCCCACCGAGTTTGGCCGCTAACGCACCCCTTCACGCTTCACCCCGGCCCAATGGGCCTGAAGCGTGAACGATGTAGGAAGCCCAACGATAGACCCGATAGGCTCTGATACCATGTCAAGAATATCGAGGCCTAACTCATCCTTACAAAACTGGCTTGTACGGTGAGGAGTGCCTCCTCTTTATAATCTGTTCTCAAGAATCCTATCTATCCGATGTGGGACTAAATCCCACCGAGTTTGGCCGCTAACAGTAGTTACTTTGCAAATGCACTTGTAATAATGTTTGCAGTACAATTGTGAAGTGCTCCAGAAACTCAATATTAATGCAATAATGGTTGCAATTGTAATTTGTAACAATGGTTGTCAACTGCAATTATTCAAAACACTATACACTTAGAATTATACCATAGATTATTACATAGCATTTGACTTTTTGTTGCTTGTTATTTTCACCTTCTGGCCTATTGATATGGATACGGTAGAGTCAGGTTTAAGCGTCATAGTTCATAGCATAGGTATTATTTTGACTACATCATTCACTGAACAATGAAATTGCTTCAACAACTTATTTTCCGGAGTATTTAACTTTAAGGAACTATGTTATATAACTGCTTTCGGATATTGTCTCATGTCTAGACTGGGCATGTATAACTTTGAAGAGTATTTCAACCTCTTACTAATTTGTGGTGTTTATTAAACCAATGTTCTATATCCTATTTTGTTTACGCACATATTTTCTACCCTGTGAAGGAGGTATTTTTTTAAGTATCTCACCTATAAGGCAGCAAGTAGCTTATGTTTACAAAATTATTTTTCTGATGTTGCATATAAGATGTGATAAGCACTTTTAATTGGATAGGATAAGGAAATATAAAGAAAACAATAATTGGAGCTCATAATGCTTGATAAGTATCCACAAATCAAAGGGAAATACCTCTAAGGTGAAGTAACTTAACATAAGGTTTAGAATTGAATCAATTTATTAGCCATTGGATCTATTCATGTTTTTACTGAACAACTGGGAATTTTTACTTCGAGCTGCCAGTGCTGCCCAGTGCCCAGTAGAGTTCACATACTTATGAAAATTGCTATATGGTCCCTTTTGAATGTAAATGGTTGTCTGAAAAATGCATCAGAGGCGGCTACATTGATTTGAACAGAAAGTTTCTTTTTCTTCTGCAGCAACAATGTAGATATTTATTTCTTTCACCATGCTCACACAAAGAACAAGGACGGACAGAGAGAGCTACCAAGTATGTTTCATACAACCGAAGCAAGTACTTCCATTCCAATTGAAGTCCAAACCAGCATAATGTAGAGTGTTCCAATTTCAAACTGATTAGCCCCTTAAAGTACAAAGTTGGAATGAGCTTTATATTTCTGTTAATGCTAACTTAAACTATATATGTTATGTTTGTTCATTTGTTGTAACACCTTAGATGGATGGATTATGAATAGTTGAATATTGTTGGAAGAATGGTTTTGATCAAGGTAGCATAAGGGTTGTGACTCGAAAGTGATTTTGTTCACAAAATATGACTCTTTCAAACTCTGAATTCTAAATGGGCGCCTCCCTACTATGTGAGGGATTGTGTTACTGCTAAAATTTGAAAGTATCTCATGTATGCTTAACATAGAACTCGATTATTTAAGCTTTTTTATATTTTTTAAATTATGTTATGCAGAAGTTGTATTCAATGACATAAATTTTAATCATAAATTACCTAGAGATTTGATTTGCTTCTTTAACAAAATACCACAGTCACACAGTTGTGGAAAACAATGTTGCTCCAAGCACAAATGGCTTTTTTTTTAGTTGCTTATTTGTTGCAGCTATCTGTAATTAGAAGCAGATTTAACTTTTCAATGGGTTAATTATGAAAAATAGTCAATATATTTTTCTAAAAATGTTAATGTTGTTACTCGGAGTAGACTGGTTGGGCATTCTAGTGTTACTCAGAGGCTACCTCCTTGGGAAAATATCTTGGAAGAGAAGGTCAAGAGTAAACTTGCAGGGTGGAAAGCTCAGCAGTTGCCTTTGGTGGGATGGATCACACTTGCCAAGTCTGTCATTCAATATATTCTGATTTATATGGCTAGATAGTAAGACAAGGTTATGTGATTTTATTACTAACATTCTTACTGATATGAACCTTGATGGATGTTCTAAATGACAGAGGGGAGTGGGACTTGAATCTTATACGAGATTTAGTTCCACTAGATATAATAAAAAGAATGTATGTTATAGTTCCCCCACATCGAGACAATGGCAAGGATGAACAACTCTGACATGGAGATCGAATTGGAAATTTTTCGGTTAGTAGTGCATTATAGGTCACTTTTTATGTTTCTTTTCACGTACATAGAGTAGGAATATTTGAATATTATTGGAAGACTGGTTTTGATCAATGTAGCTTAGGAATCACAAATTATGATTCTTTCTTAATTCTACACAGGCAGACACCCAACTGTATGAGGGATAATGCTATTGCTAAAATTTGGATGTATCATTTCTATGCAGGCTTAACATTGAACTTAATTATTTAAGCATTAAACAACGATGCTTAATGGTCTAAGATGGATATTGCATCCATATGTTATTTTCATGTATTTGGCACTATGTACTGCAAACTTGTTCATAAGTGGAATCTCATTTACTAATTTCTATTGATATTTGATAGTCACTGATGATGACCTTTGAGGGAAAATGTTGTGGTGGTAGTTGTAGTGGTGGTCGGATGGACAGGTGGCGGCAATGGTCAGAGTGAGGTCCGAGGTGGGTGAAGTGATGGTCGGCAGTGGTTAGAGTAATGATCAGCGATGGCTGGCGGTGGCCGTAGTGGTGATTGGCAGACAGGTCGTTGAATAAGGTTTATTGCTTTGTTTCGTTTTCCGGTTTAGGAGAATTATATCTTATCCCCTGATTAGATGTAGATTTTCTCTTTTCTTTTCAATACTATATTCTCTTAATAGAAAATGAAATAGAAGGTGAATCCTTGACAGTGTTTTTTTTTGCAGATTTCACTGTTGTTTTAGATCAATTTTTGTGTGTTTATGTTGAATATGTGTTTTCTGCATAACCGCGTTTATGTTGCTGTGTGTGTTTCTGTTTTACTCGTTTCTGCATGGTTGCATTCTGTTAGTGATTCTGCAAATGAGGATTTGGTACTGTTTCTGCATAAACGCATTCTGCCGTGTTATGTTGCTGGATGTGCGCGATTCTGATTCGTGTGCTACTTCTGTGTGCGTAATGTTCCGCATTGTACGATTCTGGAAACGTTTTTGCTTTGGATAACCAATCAATAGTGGCTTTACAAAGTGACTAACAATATCGTTCTCAAAAAGACGTTAACTCCATCACTTTAGTCGCTGACGTTAAGAAAAACGTTAACTCAGTCAAAAAGTGCTGATGTGGCGAAAGAAAAGGGCGCGTGGAGTGCTGATGTGTTCCAAGGGACCAAAATGAAAGATTTAATTTGTTAGTTGTTACACAAGTTGCCATTTATTGTTGTATCAAATCCCCATTTAGATCAATACATGCTACTGGTAAGGGTACCCTTACATCTACACTCATACACTTGGCATGAATATTGGTAACTCAATTAATGCTCCTATTGCAAAAATAATCTCAATTCGATTGATATTTAGTGGTATATGAAAATAATATTTTTCAATTAAAGTATGATCTCAGATGAGACAATGTCAAATAAGCTGGTATATTTTTCTTCTGCTATACCTTATACAGAAGTTGACATTTTATTGATATGGAACAATGAATCTTCATATGATGTGAATGAGAATTACTGCCTTATCATTACAGGGAGAATTAACTGAGATGTGTAAAAGAGGAAGTTGCAACCAGAGTTTTTTTTTTTTTTTTTTAATTTTCCGACTCAAACTACAACCAGGTTTTAGAAAGTTAGGCATTATTCAGCTTCATTTTTTGGATTTTGGAATATGAAGGGGTGTTGTTTTCTATGTCGAAATGGTCCCTAGCAACACATCAGGCGTCTATGTGCCCTTTTCATTTGCCACGTCAATATTTTTTTTACTTTTTGATTGAGTTAACGTTAGACACTAAAGTGGTCAATACGACAGCGAATTATATTTTTAAGGACTAAAATAACCGTTTTTCCAATGTTTATCTTATATACCTCACATTTCCTATTCCCTTATAGAAAAACAAAAACACAATGATTAACCACTATCAAATAAATAGAGTATATAACCAAATTAGTCCATGACTTTGTAAAACATTTTTAAATAGGTATATGATTTTACAAATATTTCAAAAAAGGCCATCACTTTATTAAAACATTAAATTGATCCCTATTTTTAACTAATTACTATATCAATTAAGTCATTGTGTTTTACAACTTACTACTCCCTTCGGGCTATTTTATAAGCAAATCTCTTCATTTTTGCACACTTATTAAGAAGTTACTTTTTTGTCTTGATTTTATGTGAAGTTTCTATTACAATTCCTAAAATGACCTTAGAATATATTAAATTTGCGTTGGAACTCTACAAATATAACAATTAATGATGGTATTTTGGGAAGAATAACATTAATTAAAGTTGATTTTGGAAACTTTTATTTGAGGCCAAATATTTTTGTTGACATTTGCTTATAAATAAGACAAGAGAGAGTATTAATTTGATCCTTAAATTTATCCATTTATTTTTAATTTAGTCCTTAACATATTTTTTAAAGGACTAGTATAAATAAAATTTAACAGAAAATAATTTTTTTAAAATATTCCAAAACTCATGAACCCGAATGTGTCTTAGAGAAGACTTATATGGTGGTTAGGAGTAGGGATCCTCTCCATTTCCCAAAAGAAATGGAAATTATACATTAAAACTATAGTACTTGTAATCTCCATTTTTTATAGGAAATGGAGAGGATCTCCGCTCGTTGTTTTCTAGGTCGAAATGGTCCCTAGCAACACATCAGCCGTCTATGTGCCCTTTTCATTTGCCACGTCAATATTTTTTTTACTTTTTGATTGAGTTAACGTTAGACACTAAAGTGATCAATACGACATCGAATTATATTTTTAAGGACTAAAATAACCGTTCCTCTCCATTTCCCAAAAGAAATGGAAATGTCCATTATTATAGTTTTGAAGTAAATAAATGATATAAATGCACGTTTTTTTAGAATTAGTGACATCATTTGAATATTTACACATTAAAACTATAGTACTTGTAATCTCCATTTTTTATAGGAAATGGAGAGGATCTCTGCTCGGTAGTTAGTGGTTACTCTTCTCAAATATATTCCTAACTTTTTCAATATCACAAAAAGTCTTTCAGCATATGATATCAAGAGTAGGGATCTCTCCATTTCCCCATAAAATAAATGTAGTACTCTCTCTACTTTTTTTTTATTTTTTATAACCCCCTGGTTCGTAGGAGAAAGGGTCCCTAATCTAGAGTTTGGCCGCGAGATAAGTAAAGTCTGGCCAAGAAATTGTTCCACATAGGAACCGAACTCGAGTTCTCCCGAACGATTCGTCCTTTGGTGAAACTCATTAACCACTTGAGTCTAATGACTTGGTTAGTACTCTCTCTACTCTTGTAAAATTAAAAAAAAACAAAATACTCCCCTTAAGAAAGCAGGTAAAATGTATTTAATGATTGAAAAAGTATTTTATTTCCAGTTTTACCCTTCCTTTTGTTTTAAGTTAAAGACATTAAATTAATTAATTTCACACACTTCACTTTTCTTTAGGTAAAATTGGAATTATGACATTTAACATAATAATTGCAATAGACTTTTGCTTATACTTCCTCCGGTCCTTTTTATAAGAAACAAAAGTGGAAAAAAAAAATTGGTCCTTTTTATAAGAAACTTTAACTAATATTTAAATGTATCAAATCTTTAATTTCATTTATGCTCATTTTTATTACGAGAGAGAATAATAAATGTAGCCATTGACTAGCGTGCATTTTTTTTTCTTTTTCTGCGCAGGTACATTAATGTTGCAGTGTTGCAGGTGCTTTTGCGGGGCATGGGGATGGCGACACTGTCAGTGTAGCCATGCATTGCAGCTGACGACACTGACAGTGTACCCATTGCCTACGGTTTTTTTTTTTTGTCTTTTATGTGTTCTTCATGGAGAACACATATTTTGGATTGTTTTTTTTAAATGTTTAATGATGATTACTACTAATAATAAAAATTATGAAAAAAAATTAAAATAGTGTATACATTCCGAAATATATTTTATCACATTATTACACTTATAAAATCTATGTGATCCAGTGCCACATTTCGGAGGATGACCTTGCCGATGTCCTCGCCCAAATAATTGCACGTCCTCATTTACTTTTTGATTAATTTCTTCTTTATATTCCAAGAAAATTTATAACGTGCATGCGTGGAGAGACACTTTGACTCGAAGAAATTATCGGAGATTTCTTAGGTTGGTTGAGTTGTTTGGGGGTTGTGTATATTCCACGGTATAGATAATATTTGTGTAATCAGCGGGAACTATTATTATCACTCATCTTCATCCCCCTGTTGCACAAGCAGAAAGTGGAAGCAAACAACGAAGCTTTCTGTCACGAACCCAACTCAGGTTATATCACTCATCTTCATCCCTTTCATGTTTTTATGTTCAATTTCAAGCTTTTCTTAAACTCAATACTATCTATAATCTAACTGCACTAGAAACTTAACAGAATAGAAACTTTTTAATCATCATCATCATCATGTTTAATCTATGGCGCCACAAAACCCTTCTCAACCCAGTTACTTTCTCACTATCCTTAAACCCTAACCCTTTTTTCCACCATTACCCATTACCATTTTCTCTGCATTTCTGCACCAACACTTCAGATTCAACCTCATTTGCAGTCTCATACCTCATCAACAATTTTGGGTTTTCCCCACAATCTGCTTCCAAACTTTGTTCCACTTACAATGTTAGTTTTAAGACTGCCCAAAAACCTGATTCTGTTCTCAATTT
Source organism: Trifolium subterraneum (assembly GCA_951799995.1). Lineage (NCBI taxonomy): Eukaryota > Viridiplantae > Streptophyta > Magnoliopsida > Fabales > Fabaceae > Trifolium > Trifolium subterraneum. The sequence continues at coordinate 33,716,063 of OX637468.1, forward strand.
CTTTAGAAATTATGGTTTCTCAGATACCCAATTACGCGATATCATTGCAAAATCACCACGGTTACTTTCCTGTGATCCCTCCAAAAGGGTGTTGCCAAAGTTTCAATTTTTCCTCTCCAAAGGTGCTTCTGAAGCTGACATTGCTAACCTTGTTAATAAGTACCCTATAGTCCTGTCTATAAGCCTCGAGAATCGTATAATCCCAGCTTATGAATTGGTTTATAGATTCTTGAAATCTCACAAAGACACTTATCAATTGCTTAATTACAATTCAAATTTCTTTGTAAAAACTCGGGCAAAGCATAACATGAGAGTTCTGGTTGAGAATGGAGTGTCAGACTCAAACATCGCGAGAATACTTCGACTCCGGAGTCGGACAATTGAAAACCCAGACATGGTGAATTTATTGAAGGAATTAAAGGATTTAGGGTTTAATCCTTCAAAATCACCTTTTGGTATAGCATTGTTGGCCAAAACAACTGTAAGAAAAACTCTGTGGGAAAAGAAAGTTGATGCCTTTAAGAAGTGGGGTTGGTCTGATGAAGATGTTCATAAAGCATTTAGATTGCAGCCTTTTTGTATGTTAACATCCATTGGTAAAATCAATATATTGATGAGTTTTTGGGTCAATCAGTTGGGTTGGGATGCTCGTGCCCTTGCCAAAGAACCGGCGTTATTTTTGTTAAGTTTTGAAAAAAGGATCATTCCAAGGGCACAAGTAGTGCAGTTTCTGCTAAAGAAAGATTTGCTGCGAAGAAAGAATTTAAGCTTAACTCGTCCATTTATAGGGCCTGATAAGTTGTTTCTTGATAAGTTTATAAAACGTTTTAAGGAGGAGTCTTCTGATCTATTAAAGCTGTATGAGGAAAAACTCAAGCTCGCATACACCACGGACAAAACTTGCATTTAATGATCAAATTTTTCAGGTATTATATGCTTAATAATGTTATTCTTGTTCCTTACTTGATTCGAATACATGTTTATTGAAGTTGTGAAATGATTTCTCCTTGCACATTTCTTTAGACCAATGATGCATTGCTTAAATTCAGTTATACCTGAATAGGTATCTTGATTTGAATCAGTTTTAAATTATTGTTGCAATTGTGACTACTTTGCAAATAATTGTGGAAAAATGCAAGCATAATTGTGGTTAAAGACTACAATTATTTAAAACACTAACACAAATTTTGTGCCATAGTCATGTCAGGTCTTACACAACACAAAATTTATCATATTTTGGCATCTTGCTTGTTATTTTAACCTTTTGACAAACTGATATGGATATGTTGGAGCCAAGTTTAAATATCGTTTTTTCTTCTTCTTTATTATAAACTGCTGTTGCCATTTTTGTCCATGTTCTGTATTATACACATGGTTCAACGAATACCTTGATTCTACTCCTAGGTATATTTTGTAGTGATATATGTTTTTTTGTCAAGTAGCCTAATGACTAAAATTTCATCTTTTAAGATGAATAAGTGGGAGTATCAGGGTTCAAACCCCGGTCCCTGCATATTTCATGCAATGTCCCGACCAACTGAGCTATGCTCACGAGTCACAGGGACCTTTTTATAGTGATATTTTACTTGTCTTCTTTTTGATATTATCTCATATGGACATGTATAACCCGGTAGATTAATTTCTGAATGCAGTTAATGGGAATTTAATCTCTTTACTACTATTAAGTAGAAAACCATTAGATTACCTACTCTTATATTTATGACTTACATTTTGTTCACTCTACAGGAAAGATGTTTTCAAGAATCTTACCTATAAGGGAGAAGTGTTGTTTCATTGAAGGCATTTGAAAAATATTGCGGTCCTTTAGATGTGAGGACTGAGGAGTCCTTTTGATTGGAAAGGATATGGAAGAATCTTTTTCTGTGTGTAAAGTAGCTACTTTGGTCATTATGGATTAATCAGTTTTTTTCTTCTCCTGCAACATTCTGTAGATCCTTCTAAATCTTCTATATGATTTGTTTAAAGTTGTTAATTTTGTTTCGCAAATAAATTAGTTATTGAACATAACATCAAATATTTTGACTGTTGCCATAAAAAAGTAAATATGGTAACTACTTGCGCTATAATTGCACCTGGGTTTCTGTGTTTCCCGTTGTCTTTTCTTGACGATTCAGAGCTTATAATAGTTTTTAGGTTTACCTTCCATTTTTATAAATTTATACTCCAATGAGATTGTCCAAAGAAAAATGAGATTGAAGTGTTTTGTTCACAGATGCTGCAAACATTGTTCCATTGGATCCCTTAGAAATTGGTTGGTTATGCTGATAAGGATTAGTACACACACATGCATTAAACATCATAATGGATTTATTAATTCTTTCTTTCTCTAGCAACATTCTGTAGTATCCTTCCTAAATCTTATATATGATTTGTTGAAAATTGTAAATTTGCAGGTACATTTTTCTGCATCTTCTCACAATCTTACTTTGTCTCGGATGCTTCTAGTTTTCAATTGTTAGAGTTAAAACGATAACATGTTCTTGCCGTTGATTTATATTTCTTACATTTTATTAGGTTCTTAGTTTTAGAAGGGACATTGCATCATCCTAGATTTCCACGATTCTTCTATAAGGCAACTATGGTATATTCACCAATTTACCTCATGTTTATCCACTGAAAGAGCTTTTCTTTTACCCTATCCAATGCTATAACAACAATTAGAATTTCACATGCAGTAAATGTTGTAGATCGTCCAATTAAAAAAATGACTAAGATTAAACAGTGTTAAACTGTTAAATCTGCACTACATAAATCGGAGTCGTTAAGTCACAAATTTAGGATTGAAAATTTGAAATCACCTACTGTGTGAGTTAATGACTCCATCATCAGGCAATATTTTCACATTCCTTAGAATAATATTATTATCAAAGGACCAATATGAAATAAAAGAATAAATTACCAAAATGTCACTTTAAAATTAATAGATCAAGTTCAAAAATAAGTTTAGGATTAAAAAGGGTAACAAAGACAAACTATTTTCAATTAAATCCTTACAAAATCAGAAGCCACTTGATATGATTTCTGTTATCTAATTCCGATAAAATTTACAAACAGTGATGATGTGGCATGTCCTGATGCAATAATTGACAATTCTAAGTTTCAAAGATGATACAATAATTTCATGTTCTACAATGCTTATACAATAATTTCATTGTTCTTCATCATCAGAACCAACTCTCTAAGTGCAAAAATACCCTTACAACCTTTAATCTTCACTTTCAGAAATCCCGTCTGTAAACAAAACTTTAATGGACGGAAACTTTAATCGACGAAGCTGTCAAACTTTCTCTAACTCGAGAATCCTTTTCAAATCAGAAACTGTAATGCCAGGGAAATAAAGGCAAAACTTGTTGTTGCAGAACTAGACCTGCCACGAGATACTTGATGCAGGTAGAAAATTATTCAAACTAGTCTATAAGTTAAATTTCTACAAATTCCGTTTTAAAGTAGTCATTTTAGAAAGAAAAAAACAGCATGATGAAAAATGATTTACGCCATTTTATACTAGCTTGGAACCTTAAATTAACAGTGCATTGAATATATGATAAAGCAAAATATTCATAAACCTAAGACTTCTCATGAAACTTCAGTAAAGCTGAGCAAAACTTTCATGCACAAGCTGCAATACATCAAGAAATCAGTTGTGACTTACGACTATGAGGATAGACATTTTAGGCAATGTTATCACATATCGGTGCTTTTTTATATAACTTACAGTACTAATATAAGTAAAAATGACAAAAAAGTTTAAATATCAATGATGTTGGAGGAAAAATGGTGAATGAACTGGATCATGATAAACTCCAAGTCCAAAAAAGTGAAAAAGAGTAGTTGAAATCTAAATACAAATCATTGAAGTTTAATACAATTTAGTTGTACAGTAATCTCAAGAAAAGCTTAAACAGAACAAGCAATCAAATGAAACATATCAACTATTGTTTTCTTTAATTTTGCTTATCCTAAATGATTTTCTTTATTTTGCCTTCATCAAGCAAAAGCTTCTGCTTCTGCCTTATAGGTGAGATTCATAAAAAATGTATCACCTGACTCTGAGTAAAATGAAATGTTACTGGTTTAATGCTTAATAGTACTAATGGCCACAAATGAGTAAGAGATCAAAGGATTAAATAACCAATTAACTGCATCCAGAAAAAACTCTAGCAGGTTATACATGTCCAGCTGGGAACAAGTTGTTCAAGCAATTCCACTGTTCAATGCATAATGTAGTCACGTAAAGTCCAGAACATGGAATTTTTTTTTGTCAATGACGGTTAAATCTGACTCCACCATGTTCATATCAGTGGAACAAAAGGTAAAGATATCAAGCAGCAAACGAATATGTGACAGATTCAAACGCTACATAAGGATAGACTATGCCGTAATGCTAACTGCAAAGTGTTTTGAATAATTGTAGTCCACAGCCACAGTTATGGCCTTAATAATATTGAGGTTTAGTATCTCTTAGGTGTTGAAAAGTACACAACTACCATATTTACGACCGCATTTGTCCACAATTATCTTCACTGTCGGTATTTGAAATGTAACCACAGTTGCAACTGCACCGCTACTTGAAACCATTTTGAATCCAGCAGCCTATTCCAGTATAGCTGAATTCATGCAATAGATTATTAGACTAAACAAGGCCAGAGAAATGACTCTATCACAAAAAAGTATTCACACTCCTAAGTGCAAAGCAAAAATTCAACTTTAACATGAATTTTTGGCCAATTATTAAGACTGATATACATCACGACTTTGAAACAGATTATTAAATTTAAAAACAAAACCAACATTTGTCTAAGTAGGAAATGAAAAAAGTTCACTAAACTATAGCTCCAATCATATTCTGAACAAGTATTCAAATCGAATATGGAACACGATAACAAATTAAGGCTAAATACCTGAAAACTTGATCATGACATGCTGGTTTTGTCCCTTGTTTGTGCAAGACTCAGTTTTTCTTCATAAAGGTTTAATAGATAAGATGACTCCTCCTTATAACGCATTATAAACGCATGAAGAAACAACTTCTCAGACATTACAAATGGATAAATTAAGCTTGCATCCTTTTTACGCAAACCTTTCTTCAACAGAAATTGCACAACTGAGGCCCTTGGAATGATCCTTTTTTCCAAACTATTTGAAAAAACCGACGATCCCTTTACAAGGGCAAGCACATCCCAACCTAACTGATCGACCCAATAGCTCATCACTAAATTAATTTTATCGATAGATACTAACATACAGTGAGGCTGCCTTCTAAATGCTTCTATCACATCTTCATCAGACCAACCCCATTTCTTAAAGGCGTCAACTTTTTCTTTCCACAATGTTTTGTTTATAGTTAGTTTTGCTTCCAATGCTATACCAAACGTTATTTTTGATGGATTAAAACCCAAATCCTTCAATTCCTCCACCAATTTCATCATCCAACCTGTATTCGAATTCAACGACCGAGACCGTGTCCGAAACAATCTTGCAATGCTTGAATCTGTAACTCCATTCTTAATTAACATTGTGATGTTTTGTGGCACAAGATGGTCACTAAGTAAAGCTGGATTATGAACTGCACCAGCAATAATGTCCTTATCTGATTGCAAAAATCTATAAAGCAATTCATAGGTTGGGATTATATGATTCTCCAAGCTTGGAGACAGAACCATAGGGTTCTTACTAACAAGGTTAACAATTTCAGAGTTAGAAGCACCTTTGGAGAGTAAAAATTGAAACTTTGGCAACACCCTTTTGCAAGGGTCACAGGAAAGTAACCTTGGTGCCTTGGAAATGATATAACGTAATTGGGTTTCTGAGAAACCATTGTTTCTAAAGAAATTGAGAACTAAATCAGGGTTTTGGGAAGTCTTGAAACGAACCTTGTAAGTTGAGCAGAGTTTGGAAGCAAATTGTGGAGAGAAGTCGAAATTGTTGATGAGATAGGAGACTTCAAATGAGGTTGTTGAATCAGAAGTGTTGTTGCAGAAATGTAGAGAAAATTGTAATGGATAGTGATGGATGATAAGAGGGAAAGTTAAGTGGTTGTTGATGTAGAGAAAAGATGGTGTATGAGGATGTGTATTGAACATTTGAAAAGTTTTGGATTTGATTTGAAATGGAAAAAATGGAGAAAAAGATGAGGATGAAAAGGGTTGCTGTATCATCATGAAATTCTGTGATGAGTTGTGAGTGAGTGGTGGATGGATTGATAGTGCAAGGAAAGGGAGTGAGTGCCTTTGGTTTTTGTTTTGCTAGTTTTTTACTTTGGATTGTACTATTCTCTTGTCTTAGATTTAACTGGTGTAATGCTTCTTTTGATCTAGCTTCTATTTCTCTCATTAAGATTTACTGCTTTAATTATTATATATGCAGTTATACAGTTTAACTATTGATTTTAGATTGGATGGTTTATATTAAAAACGGTGTTTTTATTGAAAATAATCTTAGTCATTAAAATTAAATCGAATGGCTCTGATTGATTATTTCATCCTGCACTTAATTCAGAAAATCTTTTTCCCTATTTCTCTTGTTTTTAGATGACTGTAAATAGGTCTTGAAGAGGTTCATTTTTCTCCTTTAAATTTTAAAAAGGAGATTAACTCGGAGTACTAGTTAAAAAAACCAACAAACCAACGCAAATATGATAAAGTTGTTCCGAGACTTGTGTAGTCAATAATGATATTATTATTTTCCATGCAAAATTGACAATTGGGGGCCATGAAACACAACATATTTGGGAGGATCAAGTATTTTTTTGAACGTTGATATATATATATTAAAGGCTGAGAACAGAATTATCAAAAAGAAAAAAGGCTGAGAACAGCAGCATTAGTACAAACATAATGAAATATTTGGTTTGGAAGAGTCTCCACCCAATTCCTAGAGCCATAAAGCTTTGATAAAGAAACTAACTCATGAGCAACAGAGTTTTTGAGACCTATTGACAGCAACCACTTTGATATTACTCCGCAACAAAAAACTACGACACGAAGACACCGGAGTTTGCATCCGACTCAATAATGATGTTCTTTTGCACTCTGCTAAACTCACAGAACCTAAATGATCTCTAATGACCAACCCTCAACCTGTGAAACCATCAGTAAAACATCTGTTACAGTTTTCCCTTTGTCCATACTCTAAATTATGAATCCTATCAGCATCCATCATCAACATTAATCTTCAGCCATCTCTCTGGAGGGGCACACCACCCAGCTGAGGGTGGTGCATTGGTGGTTTGAGAGGTAGATTGAACTCACCAATGAAATTGATAGCAGCTGCTGCTATGTCCAGTAACAGAAAAGTTTTTCGTTAAAAAATCAATTTGTTCCTTGCCTCCCAATTTTTCCAAAGCAAAGTGCAAAAGAGTTGAGAAGCATAAACATCACCACATGTCAACCATTGCAGAATCCAGTTACAGATATTTAAAGAGAGAGGGATAATTATGATACAGATATTTGTTTAATATATTTTTTTACTGTTCATATTTGAATTGAACAAGCAATAGTCCAGAGTATGAAAAGAATTTAGTCCAGAATATGAATTTGAATTAATATCTACAAGGATATAAACTGAATGTTGCAGAACTAGACCTTAAGGTTGCAAAGAGATATTTGATGCAGGTAGAAGATAATTCAAACTCACTATAAGTTCAATTTCTACAAGTTCCATATTTAAGTAGTCATTTTAAATATGATCTAACCAATCGTTATTTGGTTCAGTGGTGATTGGCGCTGAACTTGGTAGGGAGGACCACGGTTCGATCCCCCGCAACTGCGATCGGGAGGGGGCTGAAACCACTTGATGCCAGAACTGACCCCCGACCAGATTAAACTGGTGGTGAAAACCAAAAAAAATAAATATGATCTATGGCATTTTATAGCTTGGAACATTGAAATGACACTGCATTGAGTATATGATGATAAAGCAAAAAATTCATAAACCTAGAATTTCTCAGGAAGTCACTTTACAGCTGAGCAAAACTTTTATGCACAAGCTGCAATACCATCAAGAAATCAGTTGTGAACATAGACATTTTAGGCGTTGTTATGTAATCGGTTTTTTTTTTTAGCATGGTGAATGAACTAGATCATGATAAACTGCAACAAAGTAAAAAAAAACAAGTAGTTGAAATCTTAATACAAATCATTGAAGTTTAATACAATTTAGTTGTATAGTAATCTCAAGAAATCTTAAATAGAACAAGCAATCTAATGAAACATATCAATTATTGTTTTCTTTAATTATCCTTATCCTAAATGATTTTGTTGCATAAGCATAGCTGCATAGGACCCAAATTTCTTTATATCGCTTCCATCAGACAGAAGCTTCTGCCTTAATAGCATTAGAGGCCACAATGAGTAAGAGATCAAAGGATTAAATAACCAATTAATTACATCTATAAAAATCTCTAGCAGGTTATACATGTCCAGCTGGAAACAAGTTCAATCAATTCCATTGTTCCATGCATAATGTAGTCACATAATAAAATCCACAACATGCAAAAAAAATGTCAATGACAGTTAATCAAATACCTATGAGCTATAATATTTAAATCTGACTCCAGCATATCCATATGTGACAGATTCAAACACTACATAAGATAGACTATGCCACAATGCTAACTGCAAAGTGTTTCAAATAATTGCAGTCCACAACCACAGTTACAGCCTTACTAATATTGAGGTTTGGTATATCTTGAGTTGAGGTGTTGAAAAGTACACAGCTACCATATTTATGCTGCATTTGCCCACAACTATTTTCACTTTCGGTATTTGAAATGTAACCACAGTTGTCACTACACTGCTACTTGAAACCATTTTGAATCCTGCAACCTATTCCAGTATAGCTGAATTCATGCAATAGATTATTAGACTAAAAAAACATGGCGAGAGAAATGACTCTATCACAAAAAAGTATTCATGCACATAAGTGCAAGCAAAAATCAACTTTCACATGAATTACTAGCCAATTATTAAGACTGATATAAATCACGATTTTGAAAAAGATTATTAAATTTAAAAAACAAAACCAACAATTGTGTAAGCAGGAAATGAAAAAAGTTATGAACAAGTATTCAAATCGAATATGGAACACATAACAAATTAAGGCTAAATACCTGAAATCTTGATCATGACATGCCGGTTTTGTCACTGGTTTGTGTAAGAGTCTGTTTTTTTTTCATAAAGCTTTAATAGATAAGATGACTCCTCCTTAAAACGTTTTATAAACCTATCAAGAAACAACTTCTCAGACACTAGAAATGGATAAGTTAAGCTTGCATTCTTTTTTCGCAAACCTTTCTTCAGCAGAAATTGCACAACTGAGGCCCTTGGAATGATCCATTTTTCCAAACTATTTGAAAAAACATTCGGTCCTTTTACAAGGGCAAGCGCATCCCAACACGACTGATTGACCCAAAAGCTCATCACTAAATTAATTTTATCAATGGATGTTAACATACAATGAGGCACCTTTCTAAATGCTTCTAGAACATCTTCATCAGACCACCCCCACTTCTTAAAGGCATCAACTTTTTCTTTCCACATTGTTTTGTTAACGGTAATTTTGGCTTCCAATGCTATACCAAATGTTATTTTTGAAGGATTAAAACCCAAATCCTTCAATTCCTCCACCAACTTCAGCATGCAATGAGTATTCGTATTCAATGTCCGAGACGTCCAAAGCATTCTTGCAATGGTTGAGTCTGTAACTCCATTCTCAATCAGCATTGTGATGTTATGTGGCAGATTACGGTCACCAAATAAAGTTGCATATCGCATTTCACGAGCAATAATGTCCTTGTCCGATTTCAAGAATCTATAAACCAATTCATAAGTTGGGACTATATGATTTTTCAAGCTTATAGACAAGATTCTGGGCTTCTTACTGACGATGTTAACAATGTCAGAGTTAGAAGCACCTTTGGAGAGTAAAAATTGAAACTTTGGCAACACCCTTTTGGAGGGGTTGCAGGAAAGTAGCCCTGGTGATTTTGCAATCATATTGCGAAGTTGGGAATCTGAAAAACCATGGTTTCTAAAGAATGTGAGAACAGAATCAGGTTTTTGGGCAGTCTTAAAACTAACATTGTAAGTGGAACAAAGTTTGGAAGCAGATTTTGGGGAAAACCCAAAATTGTTGATGAGGTAGGAAACTGCAAAAGAGGTTGAATCTGAAGTGTTGGTGCAAAAATGCAGAGAAAATGGCAATGATGGGTTTTTGTAGAGAAGAAGAGGGTTAGGTTTTGGTGGGAAAGTTAGGTTTTTGAGATTGAGAAAAGGTCTATGAAGATTTGTAGTTAACATTTAAAGGAAGAATCAAACGAATTGAACAATGTGAGAGTGAAATCAAACGAAACAATGCATGAAACGAAGAATAAAACCAACAATCCTAAACCCTAATTCTGGAATTGATGTGAATGTTACCTGTTAGTTAGTTTAGTGTGAAACCAAATGGAAGGTCCTCTCCTATTTGGAGAAGAAGAACGCAGGTTTTGAAAGTTTAAGTAAAAGTTAATGTTTAGTAAAAGTTGAAGTAAAATTGAAGGAGAAGAAGATCCTTGTCATGAAAAAGTTGCAATCCAAAAAATAAGGACTAAAAAGTGTGGACTGTGACGGAAGAAATTTTAGGGACTAAAAAGTGTGAAAAAAATCTTCAGGGACTAAAAATGAAATTCTGCGAAACTATAAGGACCAAAAACATATTTAACCCTTTATTCTTTGTTATGTAGGGAGACCGAATTAGAGTTTTTGTGCGAAGAACATTGATCTGCAAGTTCAAATACCAACTTCAAACTGTATGCTTTACGGGATATCCTCATTAGATGTTGGTTTTATTGATGTTTGTAATTTTATTATATAATAATATTCTATGTTAATTGGATTTATAAATTTCATGCTTCAGACTCGAAAGAAAAAATTAAAAAAAATTAATACTTTGTTTGTGTGTGTGTGTGTAATAACTTGATCTAATATATGTGTCAATCTAAGTTTTTATTGATATGATGTAAAGAAAAAATTCTCAAAAACAAGCACTAAAACATCATAAGTTGTGAAAAGGGAAGATGTTGTTGACTTGGAGCGTGTCTTCGCTGTTTCTGTTAAGAAGATAATGTTTTCATTAGACGAGACATAGGTAACATCCGATACAAATGTCAAAGTGGGCAAAAGGATTATTAAAATAAAGAAAAAGTTGTTGAAGATGAATATGTTTTTTTAATGTTTCTTGATTAGAATTTCAATTTAATATAAATTTGTGTTTCAAATATTATTCTTTACGACATTATGCGTCAATTTACCTATATTATCGTCTTATATTTTTATTTTATATTTATATTATTGTCTTCTATGTAAATTAAAAAAAAACGGAATAAGTATCCATTGACAAAAAAAATATTGGTCCTTATGGAGCCCGTGCCAAACACTAAAATTATGGTCTCTTTATCTTTCTCATTTATATCTATATCTATATCTATATTGTATACAAATGAGAGCATATTCATAAGAACATGTCAAGTGTTATATTTATTTTAATAATTGAATTAATAAAATTTGATGACGTTACATTTTTATATTAAATAATGAAATTGAAATATTTATTAAATAAAACATTTTTATTTATTAAATTGGTAACAGATATATCATTGACAATTACAAATAAATTATCATAAAATCATATTAATTTTACGTTTTTCTAAATATGACAATAAATAAATATATTTTTTACCACAACATACTCACAACAAAATCAAGTTTAGGATACCTTGAGGTGGTCTTCATGATAATTTTCTCCTCAACTTGCCACAACATATGTTGGAACAAAATGAGTTTTATTAATAAAACACCCTAAGTTTTGATGATAACAAGGTATTAAATGGACAATTGGTATTACTAATAAATGATCTAGTGTGCAGGAACAAAGCAAAAATATCATCCTCATAGATCATCATTTGGGCATCTGAAGGACACTGTCTGAAGTGATAAGGCTCTGATGATGCTGAAAGCATCAGAGCCTCTGAAGAAGTCCTCAGAGGCCAAAGAAAGAAACACAGTCTGAAGCGTGTGTACATCTTCAGAAGATCAAATTAACGGTATCATCAGATCCTGAAGAACTCTCTCTGAAGAAAGACAGCTAATAACCAATGCAATAGTACAACGGTCCTGTCAAAGAGTACAACCGTCTTGTCAACAAAAAGGAGAGTGTACAACCAACGGTTCTCTTCTCAACATCTTTATACCTAGAGTATAAATATAAGACATCCTCATAGAGAGAAGACTATTGGAAGATCATCTGAACTTAGAAAGATTCAAATCATATTCAAAGCTGTGTACTGTGTTATTCTTTCTAGTGTTATATTCTAAGTTAAATGTCTTTTGATATTACAGACTCTGAGCTTAGTGTTTAGAGAGTCTTGCTTAGAACTTTCAGTCCTACTTAATCAGTGTATTAAGTTAGTTTGTGAAGTCTCTTTGTCTTGTGTGACTTAGAGCAGGAAGTCTTAAGTCTTGTGTGACTTGAGCAAGGAAGTCTTAAGTCTTGTGTGACTTGAGCAAGGAAGTCTTAAGCTTGTGTGCTTAAGCAAGGAAGTCTCTTTGTCTTGTGTGACTTAGAGCAAGGAAGTCTCTTGCTTGTGTGCTTGAGCATTAGTTGTATAATCTTTGTGATTATAGTGAAATCCCTTGGAAGTGCAAGGGAACTGGACTACTCTCGTTTTGTGAGAGGAACCAGTATAAAATTTCTGTGTGTTATTTCTCTCTCTCTCTCTCACTGTTTTATTTGTGTTTTGTGTTTAGTTAAGTTTATCATATCCGCTGCATTTCTAGATTTCTTAAGACAAAAGAAATATTTTTAAAACCACAATTCAACCCCCCTTCTTGTGTTTTTCACCTTCAATTGGTATCAGGAGCTCCGGTTCTGTCTTTTAATCACTTCACAGTGAGACAGTAAAAGATCTTTGAATAACACTGTATGTCTGGGGAAGAATCTACACCTGCAACTATTCCTACATCTTCTAATACAGATCTATCCAACGTTCAATACAACTACGACAACATGAACTCTACCTCTTCAACGTCTAATCATGATTCAAGCAACATAAAGGTTCCAATCTTTAGTGGTGATGCTCTAAGATTTGAATGGTGGAAAGATAGCATTTATCACTATGTCAATGGAATTGATGATGAGCTTTGGGACCTGATAGAAGAGGGAGTACCTATTGATGGAATAGGCTCTGATGGTAGGATTACCATAGCTCAGAAAAGAGCTCTATCTGCTGAAAACAAGAAGATCTTTTCTAAACACAACAAGGTCAAACAAATCATGATGTCTGCAATATCTCATGATGAATATACCAAAATCATCGATAGATCTACAGCTAAAGCTATGTATGACTCTCTGTGCTCAAACTATGATGGTAATAGGCAAGTTCAGAATGCCAAAGTAAGACTACTGGTTCAGCAGTATGAGCTTTTTACCATGAAACCTGATGAAGACATTGAGACAATGTTTTCTAGATTTCAGACTCTGGTGTCTAGCCTCAGGGTTCTGAAGAAAAGCTATACAACCTCTGATCATGTGTGGAAAATCTTAAATAGCTTGACTGACAAATGGAGACCTAAGGTCACAGCTATTGAGGAAGCTAAGGATCTTGAGAAAATCTCTCTTGAATCACTCATCAGCAATCTCAAGAGCCACGAGATGGTATTGAATGCTGATGCAGTGAAGAAGAAAGAAAGATCAGTAGCTTTAACTTCAACCAGGAAATCTTCAAAAACTATCAAAGCTAAAACTCTGATGGTTGAAGAGGATTCTTCCTCAGATGATCAAGAAGAAGAAGAAGATGAAGAACTTGCCATGCTCACCAGAACTTTCAAAAATGGGCAAGGATGAGTAAGAATCGAAGAGGAAATAGATCAAGGAGCACTCCCAGCAGAGAAGAGAAGAATTGCTTCAAGTGCAACAAACCAGGACACTTCATTGCTGAATGTCCTGAAACTTCATCAAAAGACAAAGAAAAGAAGTTCAATAGCTACAAGAGGAGATTTCAGAAGAGCTTAATGGCAACATTTGAAAACCTGGAAGCATCCTCAGATAGTGATGATGAAGAAGCAAATGTGGCTCTAATGACTACAGCTAGTGAAGACTCTGAAGGATCAAACTTTGATGAATCAGACTCTGAATCTGAACAGGTATTGTTAAATTATTCTAAAGAACAACTCTTAACCTACCTTGGTATATCTTTAGGTAAGTTTGCTAAATCATCCTCTAAACTAAAACTTTTAAAAACACAAAAGGATGAGTTAGCAAAGAGAGCTGAACATTTTCAAGATCTATATAAAAATTCTTTAATCAAAATTAAAGAACTTGAAAATGGATGCACAAGATGCAACAAACCTACTGATGAGCATGAGGTTGCTCTTTAGGAATTTGTTCATCAGAACGTCAACAAAAGTAAAATGGCGTCTATGATTTATAATGTTTGTAAAAATGTAGGCGAAGGTATTGGTTACTCATATGGTAAATCATATGGGAAACAAAATCCTTACATTAGTGTAAATAATATTCCTGATAATCTTTATTCAACTTTTGTGCCTGAGAAAAACAAAGGCAAAGCTATGATTGTTTCAGACTCTGAAGGTATCTCTGGGGTCTGCAAGACAAGCTCTGAAGGTACTTCAGAGGCTGTCCTTCAGAACCTCAAAGAGAGCAACTCAGAACCTGAGCGTTCAGAATTTGAGACTATCAAGTCTAAGACTCTGAAAACTTTGGGACTTAGAAGCTCATCCAATCAAACTCTAAAACAAACTAAGCTGATGATTAATAATCAACATAAGACTCTGGTAAGCAAAACTAATCCTAGATTAGAAAAGCAATCCAAGCCCTATAGTGATTATCAATCAAAGCCTAGATTTCAAAATCAATGGACTAAGAGGGTCAATTTTCAAAGACCAAACTTTCAAAGAAAATTCTTTAATAGTCCACTAAGTTTTTCACAAAGGTAAAGAAGAACTAAAGGATATAGAACTAACCAAACTGGACCCAGACAACAATGGGTACCAAGATGTAAAATTGTTTTCTATTCAGATTTTCACTGTAGGAAGAATCATTTCAAACCAGATGAATGGAAGCAAGTGATCAGCTATGGAAGAAAAGCTTATGTTCCTAAACATTACTTTACTTCCAGAGCTGTTGAAGTGGACAAGGCAAATGATTATTGGAGAGAATTTCACAATGAATATAGAGGATATTATTACAATGATTGACCTTGTTTATTCTACAGCTATCCAGTCTGAAAGAAAATAGTAATCAATCATGGTATCTGGATAGTGGATGTTCAAGGCACATGACTGGTAATAAGAAATTGTTCTCATCTTTGAATCTTGAAGATGGTGGAACAGTCGGCTTTGGAGGAAATCAGAAAGGCAAGATCAAAGGTACAGGTATTGTAGGTAATTCCTCCCTCTCTATTAATAATGTTTGGTTTGTAGATGGACTTAAACACAACCTATTTAGCATCAGTCAATTTTGTGACAATGGGTTTGTGGTTAACTTTGATAAAGGGTTATGTACTGTAATTAGAGAGTCTGACAAGTCCATAGTGTTCAAAGGTAAGAGAATAGGCAATGTTTTTAAAGTAAACCTTTCTGATTTGGCAGACCAAGAGGTAAAATGCTTGCTAACTCTGAGTGAAGAAAAGTGGGTTTGGCATAAGAGGTTAGGTCATGCTAACTGGAGGTTAATCTCTAAGCTTAGCAAACTTGACCTTGTCAGAGGCCTACCTAAGCTACAATATCACTCAGATGCTCTTTGTGGTTCCTGCCAAATAAGAAAGAGTGTAAAGACCTCTTTTAAACCAAAGCATGTTGTCTCTACCTCCAATCCCTTAGAATTGCTTCACATTGATTTGTTTGGTCCTGTAAGTACAACCTCAATCAATGGGAAGAAATATGGACTAGTCATTGTTGATGATTACAATAGATGGACTTGGGTTAAATTTCTCAGAAATAAGGATGATGCATATGATGTCTTTAGCAATTTCTGCACACAGATACAAAAAGAAAAAGGTTTACACATTTTGAAAGTTAGAAGTGATCATGGTGGTGAATTTGAAAATGAAATGTTTGAAAGTTTTTGTGAAAAATATGGCATCTTACATGAGTTCTCTTCTCCTAGAACTCCACAACAAAATGGGGTTGTAGAAAGAAAGAATAGAACTCTGCAAGAAATGGCCAGAACCATGATGCATGAGACTAACATTGCTAAGTATCTGTGGGCAGAGGCTGTAAACACAACGTGTTATGTTCAAAATAGAATCTATATTAGACCTATTTTGAATAAGACAGCATATGAACTATTCAAGGGAAAGAAACCCAGTGTTTCCTACTTTCATCAATTTGGGTGTACATGTTACATTCTAAATACAAAAGTTCATATGAAGAAATTTGATGCTAAAGCTTACAAGAGTATCTTTATTGGATACTCTGAACGCTCAAAAGCATACAGAGTGTATAATTCTGAAACTCATACAGTTGAAGAAAGTATGCACATAAAATTTGATGACAAGCAGCCTGACCATGTGTCAGAGCTAGTTGAGAATTTTGCAGATATTCAACTATCAGATGATGAAGACTCAGAACCTGAAGAGACATCAGGACCAACTCAACAAACCTCTGAAGAAACAAAGTCAGTTCCTGAAACCTTGGACTCTGAAGATCACCCAGCATCAGAACTTATCAGAAGTAGTCCAAGCAGAATTGAGCAATCAAAACAATCTTTCAAATACAAATCATCTCATCCAGAAGAGCTAATCTTGGGAAACAAGGACAGTCCAAGAAAAACCAGATCAAGCTTCAGAAATGAAGATTCATTAATTGGATTAATCTCCTTAGTGGAACCAAGTTCAACTGATGAAGCACTAGCTGATGATGCATGGGATTGTTGCAATGCAAGAAGAGCTCAACCAGTTTGAAAGAAATGAAGTTTGGTGCTTAGTACCCAAGCCTTACAAGAAAAATATCATTGGAACAAAATGGGTCTACAGAAACAAATTAAATGAACAAGGAGAAGTTGTTCGTAATAAGGCAAGACTGGTAGCTCAAGGGTATAGTCAACAAGAGGGAATTGACTACACTGAAACATTTGCTCCTGTAGCAAGACTTGAAGCTATCAGACTACTTCTTTCCTATGCTACTTATCATAATATTATTTTGTATCAAATGGATGTCAAAAGTGCATTCTTAAATGGCTACATTTCTGAAGAAGTATACGTCAAACAATCTCCTGGTTTTGAAGATACTTCACATCCTGATCATGTTTTTAAATTAAAGAAATCTCTTTATGGACTGAAACAAGCACCCATAGCTTGGTATGAAAGACTAAGCAATTTTTTAGTTGAAAAAGGTTTTCAAAAAGGTCATGTTGACAATACTCTCTTCAGCAAAACATTTAAGAATGACATTCTAATTATTCAAATTTATGTTGATGATATTATTTTTGGATCTGCTAATTCATCTTTGTGCAAAGAATTTTCTAAGATTATGCAGGAGGAATTTGAAATGAGCATGATGGGAGAGCTAAAATTCTTTCTGGGAATACAAATCAACCAGGACAAAGATGGCACCTACATTCATCAAACAAAATATACAAAGGAGCTGCTGAAGAAGTTCAACATGGATGACTGCAAACCAATGACAACTCCAATGCATCCAACAAGCAGTCTCAGCAAGGAGGATTCAGAAAGCAAAGTTGAACAGAAGCTCTACAGAGGTATGATAGGTTCTTTACTTTACCTAACTGCATCAAGGCCTGATATTTTGTTTAGTGTATGTTTGTGTGCTAGATTTCAATCAGATCCTAGAGAATATCATCTTACTGCTGTAAAGAGAATCTTTAGATATCTGAAGGGAACCACAAATCTTGGATTATTTTATAAGAAATCAAATGATTATAAGCTGATAGGATTCTGTGATGCTGACTTTGCTGGAGATAAGATTGAGAGAAAATCCACAAGTGGCAACTGTCAATTTGTGGGTGAACATCTTATATCTTGTGCTGGCAAAAGACAAACTACAATAGCTTTGTCAACAGCAGAAGCAGAGTATATATCAGCAGCCAAGTGCTGTACACAACTACTCTGGATGAGATATCAGTTAGAGGATTACAAAGTTAATAGTCATAATATTCCACTTCTCTGTGACAACACTGCAACTATTCAACTTTCTAAAAACCCAATTTTTCATTCAAGAGCTAAACATATTGAAATTAAACATCATTTCATAAGAGACCTTGTTCAGAAGGGTAGTGTAAATATTCAATACATTGAAACTGAAAGACAATGGGCTGACATATTTACAAAACCCTTAGCAGTTGAAAGACTAGATTTTATTAAAAAGCATCTGAACATGACTCTAGTCTCTGAAGATATCAAGCTCTGACTTACAAAATTGTAAATTCAGCCTCTAAAGAATGGAAAGTCTTCAGACGCTGAAATTTTTTTAAGCTCTGAAGTGTTTACCCATGTGGAGTACACGTGTCAATTAATTTGTCTTTTCTCTTAAGTTTGTGATTGGTTAGTGTAAAGGCAGTTTATGACGAAATTCTTTATTGCAACGAATGTATTCCCCCATCATGTTTTTAAGTTTTTCAAAATCTTTTTTATTCCCTTCTCGCACATGTTCACTTTTCCTTCTAGCCCGTCTCTTCTAAAACCCAGAGCACCTTCTTTTCTCCCTCATACTAGCAAAACCCTACTCGCTAATCTCAACAATGGCAAGCTCATCATCTGTCACAAGATTCCCAGAGGACATTCCAATCAACATATATGCTCAGGACTCCCATCTTAAAGATGCCACTATGAATCTTAGGTTTGAGGAAAGTAAATTGGTTATGGAAAGGCCAATAGACTTTGAGGCCTTGAAAGTCAATGGATATGACTACAAGGAATTCTTTACTGAACAAGGCTGGGGGCACTACTTGGATATGCTTAATGGACCTATCTATTCCAATTTAGTGTTTGATTTCTGGCGAAAGAGTGAAGTTGTAACTTTGGCAGATGCTAATGCTGAACTTCAAAGTCTAATTAATCAAAACCCAAGTGCAAATAAAGGAAAATCAAGAGAAGAATTAGGTCTAAGAAAATTTACTGAAACAAAAATTTGTTCTAGTGTTGGAGGCTTTCAAGTCATTTTGACAAGAAGCAATTTGGCCAAAATGCTAAATCTTCCCAACACTGGAATGATAAGACTCTATACTGCAGCTTCTGGAAGAAAGTCAGTGTATCTAGATGATATTGCCAGACTTTGTTTTAAGGATCAGAAGCTGTCCAACAAGGTGAGTCATCTGAATGATCGTGCAAAGGTTTTTGCCAAAATTTTGTTCTCTTCTATTCTACCAAGAGATACTGGCAGTGACTCTCTGAACTGGGATCAGAGACACTTTATCTACTTCCTCTTCACCAAAAGGAAAATGAATCTTCCTGCCTATCTCTTTCAACATCTATGTGAGACAATCTGTGAAGCTCAAAAGTTTGAAAATCCTTCCAAATTGATCTCTCATCCCAGGCTTCTAAGCTTCATTTTTGAGCAACTTGGTCTTCCTGATAGATTCATGCTTGCTGGAGTGTCTGACGACCTTGAACAAGTTAGAGCTCCAATTCTTGATGCTAAAGTCTTAGTGAGTCTGCGTTTGAAGAGATCAGACCAGCTCATCTATCCCCAAAAACCTCTTCTGGTGAACAAGACCAAATTCAAGCCAATCAGTGATGCCTTCATTTTTGATAATGAACCTCCTGAAGTCATTTTAGAATACATGAGGTTAATGAAGGAAAGAGGAACTCCCATCACTCATAAGGACATTGGAAGAGGTGATGGCCCAACTTTTGCACAGATTATGAGAGCAGTTAAGGAAGAGGTGTTCAGTGACTATGAAGAAGATGAAGTGGTTGAGGAACCCCTCATGCAAGAGGCTTCTATACATAGGTCAGAGGATGATCATCCAGAGGCTGACAAAGAGCCAGTGGTTGCAGACTCTTCTGTGAAAGACCTGCTAAGTGCGAAATTTCTCAAAAGACCTCGCACAAAGCATTGCACCTCTAGGGGACAAAAGAGACAAAGATCAGATTCCGATAATACTCATTCTGTTAATTATTGCAATCAAATATCTGAAGCATCTATTCTAGAACATGTCCAACCCCTACATACCATCTATCCAACATCCTCTGAACCTGAATTTGTCAACATTTCAGACTCTGAGTCAGAGTCTTCTGACTCATCGTTTGATGATCTTATGAATAGTTTTGCACAATTCTCTTCCAAAGCTAAGCATATTCCTGAGGAGGAAACAGCTGAGCCATCAAATTGTTCTATCCCTCAGTCATTACCCAAAATTCTCTCTAAAGAAGAGATTCTGAAAGAAACTTCTTTTAGAGTTTCTCCCATTCATGAAACCTCTGAACCACCCAATGCCATCTCATCTGACCCATCTCCACCAATTCCATCAAATTCTCCCAACTCCTCCCCACCTCTGATGCTTTTAGATACTGTAACTGCAATAAATGATAGAATTGATGTACCAACTGATCATGTGACTCACTTTCCTAGTGGTCCAAGTCCACAAGTATCTGCACCACCTGTGGCACAGCCAGAAACAGATAGTTCAGACCTCATTGCAACAGCTCTTCACATAATACGAGATACGCTTGCTGAACAAGACAATAAGCTGATAGAGCTGGTAGCATACTCAGGGGCATCTGCAAGACTGGCTCAACAACTTCGCACTCTGCGTTTTTCCAAACATCCCTAGGATTATTTTTTAACCTTTTGTTTTTAGCCTATTGAATTTTCTTTCTTTATTTAAAATTCTTTTTGCTGATGACAAAAGGGGGAGTATTATTTTAGTTGTAGTTGTACAATTGTCAGTAGTTTCTTATTTCTACTCACATAATAATATCTGAAACTGTCTGAAATAAGAATCTCATTTTTTTTCTCTTGCAAAATATTTATGAACTTAAGTGAAAAGGGGAACAAATTAATAAACATAATTGTGTTTGCATAGATGAAGGTAGTTAAGATTGTGCTCTTAATTATTTTTATTAGATTCAAGAGTTAAGCTTGCAAACCTTACACTCTGAGAGTCAAGTATGCAGATACAATCAAGTTTATCAAATTGTTCTTATACTGATTCAACTTAATTATGGATAAAACTTAGGGGGAGCTTGCAAACCTAACCCTAATGGTTTATCAGACTCAGGGGGAGCTTACAAACCTCAACAACCTGACGTTGACATAATTAAATTAATCAACAAACAATTGTATTTAATACCTATGTTTGTCATCATCAAAAAGGGGGAGATTGTTGGAACAAAATGAGTTTTATTAATAAAACACCCTAAGTTTTGATGATAACAAGGTATTAAATGGACAATTGGTATTACTAATAAATGATCTAGTGTGCAGGAACAAAGCAAAAATATCATCCTCATAGATCATCATTTGGGCATCTGAAGGACACTGTCTGAAGTGATAAGGCTCTGATGATGCTGAAAGCATCAGAGCCTCTGAAGAAGTCCTCAGAGGCCAAAGAAAGAAACACAGTCTGAAGCGTGTGTACATCTTCAGAAGATCAAATTAACGGTATCATCAGATCCTGAAGAACTCTCTCTGAAGAAAGACAGCTAATAACCAATGCAATAGTACAACGGTCCTGTCAAAGAGTACAACCGTCTTGTCAACAAAAAGGAGAGTGTACAACCAACGGTTCTCTTCTCAACGTCTTTATACCTAGAGTATAAATAGAAGACATCCTCATAGAGAGAAGACTACTGGAAGATCATCTGAACTTAGAAAGATTCAAATCATATTCAAAGCTGTGTACTGTGTTATTCTTTCTAGTGTTATATTCTAAGTTAAATATCTTTTGATATTACAGACTCTGAGCTTAGTGTTTAGAGAGTCTTTCTTAGAACTTTCAGTCCTACTTAATCAGTGTATTAAGTTAGTTTGTGAAGTCTCTTTGTCTTGTGTGACTTAGAGCAGGAAGTCTTAAGTCTTGTGTGACTTGAGCAAGGAAGTCTTAAGCTTGTGTGCTTAAGCAAGGAAGTCTCTTTGTCTTGTGTGACTTAGAGCAAGGAAGTCTCTTGCTTGTGTGCTTGAGCATTAGTTGTATAATCTTTGTGATTATAGTGAAATCCCTTGGAAGTGCAAGGGGACTGGACTACTCTCGTTTTGTGAGAGGAACCAGTATAAAATTTCTGTGTGTTATTTCTCTCTCTCTCTATCACTGTTTTATTTGTGTTTTGTGTTTAGTTAAGTTTATCATATCCGCTGCATTTCTAGATTTCTTAAGACAAAAGAAATATTTTTAAAACCACAATTCAACCCCCCTTCTTGTGTTTTTCACCTTCAACATACTCACAATGTCATTCGCTAAGTAGACATTATGGGCATGCTAACCGGCGTGGGAACTCAAAAGGAGTATGGACGCAATGGTATCAAGACCAAAATGGTTGTAATTCAGTTGGAATATGACGAGTTGACATGTAACATTGTTGTACTCAAATTATTATAATATATTCAAATACACTCCAAATAATTTACTAATATATGTATTACTTTCACATTCAAGTTTAAAGTTACCTTATTTTGTTCATACGTTGATTAGTTGAATGCGTTCGTTGCAGCTAGCAAAATCGAAAATACATTAATCGTTATATTAATGACTAAAATCAAGATATGACAAGGTATTTGTGATATTGGCTAAAATGGTTAAAACCAATTTATTTATATGTATCTTTTATAGGATCTGCAACAATTTAAAATTCTATGTTTTTAACTAAGTTGTTGTTTAATCCTGATTTTATAGGTGCCAATGATTTGAAGAAAATGTATGCATATCAATTGTTCGTTGAATTTGAACAATTGTTTGTAACGGTGGTATTTTATAATTTACGTTTGATTGATCAATTTGGACAATAAGATGATGGAAAAAAGTGAGTATGCGTCCCCTGGAATTTGCTTGATTCAGGATCGGAATGTGTTGAGTGATGAAGATGATTTCCTAAAGGTCACCTCTAGGATAACAATTGAGACGTTGAAAGAAAGTTGTGGGGTTAGTTTTATTCACTTACTAGATTATAATAATTTGACACTATACGGACCACGAGCTTGACGAGCCATCCATATTGTTTGTATTTGTTTTACATATATTTTTAAAAAATAATGTAAAATAGTTTACAAAAATAAAATTTAAAATTGGTTTACAAAACTATGAAGGAAGAAACACATGAGGAACGGTGATTAAAAAAATTGTGAAAAATGATAATCGAACTTTAGAATAAGATTTTGAATGTGAAATAATTTTTTATTTTTTTAAGTCCACGAAGAATTATAAAACAATTACAAGTCATATTTTAGAAATCAAATACAATAATATTTAATTTAGTGTAGGGATTAAGGTGTTAACCAATGAAACCATCATATTAAGTCATTGTAGGATACTTACTTTAGTTGTAAAGAAACATTGGTTGTTATTTTAAAAAAATATTCTTATTCTAGAAGTTTGAAAATATACTTATGATTTACGGTGTTTTATATTTCATGTATAGTTGTCGCTATTTTATTATTCCCGTGAAAATAATTCCCATTTTAATTTTTTTTTTGTCAAAGAAATGATGATCCATTACTCCAATTTTATTTTAGCTTTGGTTAAGTAGGCTAATGACTAAAATTCCACCCTTAAAGGTGAATAAGGCTCTGTTTGGTAAAAATAGCGGTTAGCTGATAAGCTAGCTTATAGCTGATAGCTGAGAAGCTAATTGAAGTGTTTGGTAAAATTAGCGGGTTAACTAGCTGATAATGTAAAATTACATGAAAGGGCATTATCACTTTATAATGAAATTTATATCAATTAATATTTAAGATATTATTAAAAAATATTTTTTATTTAAAAAAATGATTTTAAATATTTTTACCTTTTATTAAAAAAGTAAACATTACAGTAAAATATATTTAATATGTATATATAAATTATATTATTGTAAAACTTAATTGCAACCTATACAATGAATACATAATAATAATATTATACTAATTTGATTCGAGATTTCACAATGCATGTGAGTTTTTTTTTAGTATATTATGTGAGTTGTATATTACTTTTTTTAAATAAAAAATATATTTAATAGAGTAAATTAACTGGTTCGTATAAATCTATGAGTGCAAAAATATACTACTTTTACAAATAAAAAGTCAATTTTTTGAACAAGTCAAAAAATTATACAGCTCCTATAATTAATTAGACTAAAAAGTCAATTTTGTAAAAGTAGAGAGTGAAAAGTTAGTTCAAAAAAATTGTGAGGATGTTTACTCGTCATATATAGTAGAAGTGTTATATAAATTTTGCATAAAAATATAATAAATATTAAAATAATATTAATTATGCTTCTTCAAAAAAGATAATTTTGACTAAATTATATTAATCCAAAATAGTAATCATAATAAGTACTAAAGGGTCAAATTGGGTTTTAGTTAAAATAATAAGGGTAAAAGTGGAAGAAAAGACAATAAGCTATAAGCTTGTCAAAATAAGCTATAAGCTCGTAACGAAAAAGCTGTTACCAAACAGGGCTTTTAGCTTATAAGCTAGCTTTTCATGCTTACCAAACAGAGCCTAAGTGGGGTGTCCGGAGTTGGAACACCAACTTCTACATATAAAATGTGATATTCCAATCAACTGGGTTAAGTTCATCAGGACAACTTCAATTTTAAATATGTAATTGAGGAACAAACTTTTAGATTGAGACTAAATTATTTATTTTTATAACAAGAGGGCCTAAGCCCGAAAAAAGAAAATTACATCGATATTAGCCGAGGAGTTGAAACTCCAAGAAACTCTCGGCCTGATTATGATCCAAATGATTCATTGTCTTAAATGTTGCTTAGCGTGGTATAACGTCATTGTTACTACCTGGTGGTCGTACTGCTCATTCATCGTTGAACATTCCTATTGAGATTAATGAAGCATCTATTTGTAATATCAATAACAAGATTCAAAGGCCGATTTATTCTGACAAACAAAACTAATCTTTTGGGATGAGACACCAATGATGAATAGATATTCTTTTGAGTATTTTGACCAAGTTAATGCGTGACATCATGTTGTACAGCGACATAGACAACTCACTTAAACCATTTGGTGGAATTTCTATTGTTTTGGGAGGTGATTTTAGACAAATATTACCTATTGTGCGAAAAGGTGGGAGACAAGACATTATAGCCGCAACAATAAATGCATCAAACTTATGGAGACATTGTAAGGTTCTAAAACTTACGACAAATATGTGACTATGTGATTTCATAAAATCCTAAAGAGCAACGTAATGTTGATCCGCTACGTCTTATTGATTTTGTCTATTCAGATGTAGTGCATAACATAACTAATGAGTTTTTTTTTCCAAGATCATTATATACTAGCTACCACTTTTGAAACGGTTGAAAAAGTTAACGACACGATAATTATACCCGTGTTTGGCACGGGCTCCATACTAGTTTATTAAAAGTTGTCCGGTAAAATTGTGAAATTGGAAAATATTGCATAACGAAACACTTCAATGGACGGGAGAACAGACCTTTCGAAAAAGTTGAAATGAATGATGAAAAAAGAGTATAAAAATTTAATAGTAAAAGGGGTAAAATGGAAATAGTGGACAATTGTAGGAGTGAAGGGTTAAATGTAGGGAGGAAGAAATTTTTTTCTTTATTGAGTACTAATATTTAAAAGTATAAAAATGGATGGTTCTTGGACCCAAAAAAGGTATAGTCCAAAACCAAATTAATATTCTTCAGTGATAAAAATTTATCATGTATACCAACCCAAAAAAAAAAAACCAACCAAAAAAAAAAAATTATCATGTATTTTTTATATTTATCGATAACTCAATTTTATCATAGTAAATTGAGAGATTGAAAATATGTTTTTTTTTTTGTTACAATTGAAAATATGTTTTTGGAGAAATAGAAAGTGGAGTATTGTCCCCGTGAGCTTAACTCAGTTTATAGGCATATAACACAATATGTGCAGAAGTCTGGGTTCGAACCCGAGATACTCCACTTATTCACCTTTAAGGTGAATTTTCTAGCCACTAGGCTACTTGACAAAAAAAAAGTGAAGTATTAGATTATATTAATGAAAAAGAAAAAGTTGATAAACAAAAGAAATAATATTTTACTTTTTTATATATACGCAAGATAATTACATTTGAATAGAAGATAAACGAGTAACAAGTTGTGCCGCTAATATTTTTTGAATGGCAAAATCAATCCTCTTAAATATTACATCTAGAGATCTATGAGACATCACATTATTATGTATCACGCTTTGAACTCTTTTCAAAATATTTACAGCATCTGGAGTTAGGAACGAAAAAGCAACAGAGAAAAAAATCAAAAGAGAAAAGAAATTAGAAAATATATCTAATTAAGATTGAAAAAGAGGAAAAAGAAGTCAAAAGAGAAAAAAAAAATTAAATTTAAAAAAGTAAGAAAGAGATATATAATTAAGAATGAAATATTAAAGTAAATTTATCAAAACAGTTAAAGTAAATTATAAAATGATTATTTTATCCGTAAGAAAAATCCATTTAAATTATTTGAAGGAAAAAAAATGAATATAAATATTAAAGTAAATTTATCAAAACAGTTAAAGTAAATTATAAAATGATTATTTTATCCGTAAGAAAAATCCATTTAAATTATTTGAAGGAAAAAAAATGAATATAACTACCTAGGTATTTAACGTTCTTATATAGTAAGAGGCCGGAGTTCGAATCCCGGTCATCCTACTTATCCACTTTAATGGTGTAAATTCTAACCACTAAACTACTTGACAATAAAAAAAAAGAAATTATTTTGAAACCAATTTAGACAATAATTTGATTTCATTAACGTTCTCGATTTAAATTTTAAATGACATCATTAACATTAATTAAAAAATGTTCATCATTATCACTAACATATATTTTTTTTATAAACAAGTTAACCTCTGCCACACGTCCCTCCATATTAGCTATCAAACATCCAAAAAATTTATCTTTAGGACCCTTCACAATAGTTTAATACTCCCTCCGTCTCATAATATAAGAGAAATTTTTTTTACACTTATTAAGAAAAGTAGAATGTGATAATTTGAAGTATGACTTTTTGTGTTTTTCTTGAAATAAGTTTCAAGGGAAGATGACTTTTTTTTTATTATTCCTATTTTACCCTTAACTTAGTTTCACTACTCCCAATAAGTAATAAGTTATTTAAAACAAAATCAAATCCATAAAAATGTGAATAACTGGCAAATGGGTTGCCTATACATGAACAGTTACCAACTTAATATTACATCTATTTCTTTTTTTTTTAGCAGCACAATTTTTTAATTAACAAACTCATCATAACATAAGACATATATTTTATTTGGACATAAGTTAGACACAGGTAAATGCCTGCTTGCCTGGCCCGTTAGTTTTAGAATAAAGAGAATCTCAAATAATTGGATCCACAATCCTCGATTTTGTACCCCCTCATTTACTAATATTACTGCTCTATAATATTTTATTGAGACCTATTTTCAGGAGGTATTATGTCATGCCCATATAACACATGGCTAGTAGTCTTTCCTACATTTAATAAATAAATAGTTAAAAAATAATAATAAGATGTCGCAACTTTTTTTTGAACAAGCTAAAATGGGACGTATATATTAACAGGTCCAAGTAATCCCCTCAACACAAGTTGTACCAAAGAAGATTATGGAAGATTACAAATAGTCAAATACATATAACCAAGGGATACAAATCATGCTAGGCCCATACAAAGCAAAAGACTAGACCACCAACTATGGTAATTTAAAGCTAAAGTACAACTCTTCGCTTTTAACCACCTATAAGATGAAATCTTGATCTTGTCCAACATGTGATGTAATGAGTTTGTTGAGCCACTGAATAATCTGTTATTTCTCTCAGACCACACATCCCACACGCAAGCTAGCCAAACGAGCTGCATAAAAGAGCGACGCGCCCGCGAGCCGCCTGCTGAAGAAGTGAACTGAACAAAATGATCTGATAGTGTCTGAGCCTCCACCAGAGGTGAACCAATCCAAGAACTAACAAGTGACCAAAGGGAGCCGAACATGCTGTAGGAGAGGAATAGATGTTGCACTGATTCAACCGCTCCGCATCCAGACACATAGTGATGAGCTTCCAATGATAAAATGCCTTGTGCAACCAGGTTTGATTTTGTAGGTAACCTGTCTCGCAAGAGTCGCCACGCAAGTACAGAGACCTTCAAGGGAACCTGACTGTGCCAAATGAGATCTTCCGCAGCATCTAGAGTAACTGTATCCTGGGGCGTCAACAGCTGATATGCATCTTGAACAGTGTAGCCTATACCAGGATCGGGTTGCCAAAGCCATCTATCTGGAAATTCAGCCTGCACGGAAAAGGTAGAAAGTAAAATCTGACACTCCCCTAACATCTCCTCCTCCCACACCCTCAACTGTCGCCTCCACACCCACGCCTCTCCTCCCTCTCCCCACCCTAAAGCAAACATCTCAGCCACCGAAACTGATTTGTTCCCTGCCAAGTCGAACAGACGCCCAAACCGCTCACACAACGGAATCCCCTCCACCAAGGGTCAGTCCAGAAAAATGTATCTGACCCATCTCCCACCTTTTTCAACACGTGCTCCCTAAACCACCCTCGTCCTAACCCACCTCCACCGTCCCTTATGTTTACGATCTCCCTCCACCACGAGGACCCTCTGCACCCTCCAACTCTCAATCTACCTCTCTCCACCCCATATCGAGCTGTCAACACTCTAAACCACAATCCCTCTCGATCCACTAGCATCCTCCAACACCATTTGCCTAACAAGGCTAAGTTAAACTCCCTCAACTGCCTAACCCCCAGACCTCCATACTCCTTACATAAACAAATAGTTTTCCAGTTAATCCAAGACATTTTCCTAGAATCCTCACCTCCCCCCCAAAAAAATTTAATTAAAAGAGATTCAATAGAAGAGATAGTACCTGAGGGAGCTTTGAAGAAGGAAAGAGCATAGACAGGTAGAGAGGTTAAGACGGACTTGAGCAAAGTCAGACGACCACCAAAAGAAAGGAAACAACTCTTCCACCTAGATAATCTATTCTTTAGACGTGTCAACAATGGTTCCCAAAAACCCAGACGCCGCGGATCACCCCCAATAGGGAGGCCCAAATACAGAAAAGGAATATTTCCCACTCTACAGCACAAAGAAGACGCTGCCTCGCATAACCAGGACTCGGGGATATTAACCCCAACCAGCATACTCTTGTTGAAATTAACCTTGAGACCCGACATAGACTCGAACAACACAAGAACAGCCCGCAGAGCACGGACGTTGGCCCAACTTTTCTCCCCTAACAAAAGCGTATCATCAGCAAACTGGAGGTGTGAAATCGAAACCGTATCAGTCTCACCGACCCTATAACCCGTGAATAAGTTACACTCTACCACAGCTTCCATCAACACATGTAGGACCTCACCAGCTATCAGAAAAAGAAACCGGGATAGAGGATCCCCTTGTCTCAATCCCCGTTCAAGAGGGAATTCATCAGTTGGGCTGCCATTCACTAAAACCGACGCTGTGGCCGTACCAATGCATTCTTTGATCCACTTCCTCCACAATGTTGGGAAAGCCATTCTCCCCATAACGTCATCCAGATAGCCCCAATCCACCGAATCATAAGCCTTCTCAAAATCAACCTTGAACAACATCAACTCTTTCTTATACTTGCGGGCCTCATCCACCGCCTCATTCGCGATGAGAATTCCATCAAGAATCTGTCTGTCCTTAATGAACGCAGTCTGGGACTTAGAGATCACACTGCCTATTACTAAGCGCAGCCGATTCGATAACACCTTTGCCAAAATCTTATAGAGACATCCCACCAGAGAAATGGGCCGGAAATCGATTAGCCGTTGGGGACTGTCGATTTTAGGAATCAACGCGATAAAAGTGGAGTTTAAGCCTTTGGTCAACTTGCCGTTACGGTGAAAATCCGAAATGAAACGCATAACATCACCATGAAGCATATCCCAAAAATCCTTGATGAAGCCGAAATTTATTCCATCGGGACCTGGACTCTTATAGCTATCACAATCCCACACAGCGGCCTTCACCTCCGCCGTTGAGAAAGGTAAGGTCAAACTCCTGCTCTCAACCAGGCTCAACCTTTGAAAGACAGGATTGTTAATCCCAGGGCTATCCACATTAACGGCCTTAAAGTGAGACGCAAAATGTGAGACCACAACTTGCCGAATAGGTTTCACACCCTCCAAAGTAACACCACCCTCCTGAATGGAAGAAATGGCATTCCCTCGCCGACGGCTCGCCACGACCGAGTGAAAATACTTGGAATTAGCATCCCCTTCCTTAAGCCACCTCGATCGAGACTGTTGCCAACATATACTAGTATGCAAACGAGAAACGAGTGAATGTCGGACGTAACCCCGTGCAACTCAACTAACTCAGCTTCAGACAACTGTTCCTCTTCCCCCTTCAGATCAAGATTCGATAACCGACCCTTCAAGGACTCAACGCGACTTGGAAGGTTCTGAGTATGATTCGTATGCCAATATTTAAGAGCCGTCTTGATCATCTTAAGCTTTTCTTTTAACACAAAACCCCCCAACCTTCAACCTGAAAAGAACTCCACTTATCTTGTACAAAAATAGTATATCCAGGTATATCTTTCCAACATTTAATCATCCTTGAGGGACGGGGTCCCCAATCTTCCTCGTTCGCAGAGAGAACCAGAGGATAGTGGTCAGATAAATCTCTCATCTTGGCAACCTGCACACAGTTAGGTCATGCTAAACACCACTCCTCTGAGAGTAGGAACCGATCCAAGCGACTCATACACAGACCGTCCCCCTTAAACCACATAAACTTCCGACCACCCAACAGGAGATCAATCAAGGTGTTATCTTCGATGAAACAATTGAATGGGATGTGGTCCAAGGGCCGATGCCCGCCACTCGGGGAGCGGCGTTCCTCGACACACCTGACAGCATTGAAATCCCCACAAACACACACCCTCCGCCTCCCCAGTGTCTGAATCTGCACAGTAAGCACCTCCCAAAGCTCTTGCTTCGCCCCCGCTTCATAGGGCGCGTACACATTTGCTATCGAAAACTCCTCACCAGACTTGGTGAACCAACCATGATACTAGAGAACATGATTGCGACTCTCGGTCGACCACACCTCCACCTCTGCCGAATCACAAATAGTTATCAGACCCCCTGAAGCACCAACCGAGGGACGATATGAAAAAGCATGAGGTGAATTGCCCCAAAGTAACGAAAAAAGAAAATCTTCACAGGTTTGCAACTTGGTTTCCTGAAGACACACAACAAAAGGGTTCTGATCCCTCACCAGCTTGTTTACTTCCTTCCTCTTCACTAAACCGCCTAGACCTCTAATATTCCAAGAAATAATCTTCATAACACACACTCTCCTCTTACTAAAGTCAGAACAAAAGACAACCCTAGCACCCCTTTTCCTTTATTACCCCTCCCTGAGCCTATGCTGAATCCCTTTGCTTTCCTTTTCCCGCTCGAGAGAGCATGCTAAACATATTCTCCTCATTTCCTTTACAATCTACACCTATGGCTCTCCCTATGGCCCGCACATCATTCGCCACAACCTGCTCATTACCCTACATAACCACCCAATGCTGCCAATCATTATTGACAGAGGCCGACGTTGACGATTCTTCTGAAGAAACCCCATTACTCACGGTGCCCGTCCTATTCAATCCTTTCCCGACTTTACGACGGCGCACAGTTTTAGATAATACTTTTAAAACCTCGCTACGGTCATCACTTGGGAGTCTAGCTACTTTCTTGAGACTATAAAGGGAATGACGAAGTAACCCTCCTGCTTTCCTCCTTTTTGGGTCCAGTTGTTCAGCCTTCTTCTGTCTAACCCTGTTGTGATCTCCATTCTTGTGTCTCTTTTTAGCAGAGAAAATCACCCCTGCGTCTCCTTGATTCATATCGTGCAGCCATTCCGCGCTCCAAGGTCCAGAGAGGACCGAGCGATTCCCCCTGGTGGACAAGACTTTGTACGTTTACTACGAGAAGGGAGCATGACATTCCCCTCAGACCCACGTTTGACAACAACATGCTCATTCCCCTCAACCTGATTCTCGCATCCGTGGGGAGATTCCATGCTTAAGTTGGTTGGAAACCCGAAAAGGTCACTCTTTGGTTCAGGTTTGTGGATGCTAAGCTCCTCCTCCACACACTCTTCCTCAACAGATTGATGAACAACTTGTTGAATTGGGGTATGTTCTATTCTCGGCTCTTGTGTCTCTATGTGCTCCTCTTCCTCCAACCCTTCCACAATATTCTCCATTAAGATGTCAACATGGCGTCGAGCTTCCGGGTCCTCTGGTTCCGCTTCATTGTCAGACTCAGTGTCTCTCTCATCCTCAAATAAGCAAGTGTCCTCACCTAAAGTATACCCCCATTCCTCTAGGATCTTGATCTCAATCATGGATCCGTCCACACTGACCTTTTCAACTCTGTTAATAATTTCTAAGTCAGGCGTATCAATCAGAACACGGGCGAAATCCAGTCTGTCCTTATCAGCTGAGCAACTATCTGCACGTAAAAGTCTGCCGCACTCGAGAACACATAGCTTAAACAACTCCACATTCCAAGCATGAAGCGGGATACCGTACAAACGAACCCACGCGCCTCTTTGGTAAGGCAACACCTTTTTGTCCCAGCGCATCCAGTTTGAAAATAAAAGTTTAAAAAATTCTTTGGCGCTATTAACTATAACCATTGCGTCGTCCCCTGCCGCGCTTAGAACAAAGACCTTGTCAGCCCCCATAGGAATGAGCACCAAATTGTTAAATCATGCGTCCTTGATTCTGTTCTGCACCACAGGGACAGCTTCACCATTAATAATTGTCGCCACTGCACCGTTCTATGCCCATGCTACATCTTCAGTCTTGGATGTGAATTTACGAACAAATTGTACAGTATCCTTATCCTTGTTGGCGACAACTGAGTCAACCAGTTTTCTTGTAATTGGCTCAAGCTCCTTCTCCTGGACCTTCTTAGAAGCTGCCTTATCTTGTTGTGCCCCAATACGAACCACGATATCACCTACTTGCACTCCTTCCATAAATCCAAAGCCCTCATTCCCTACATTATTAGCATTGGCGTCGCCTATTTTATCCTTTGGTCTTTGTGTCACATTACGAGCTTGAACGCCATGATGCTCATGCAACCTCATAGGTATGTGGTTACCGTCTACCTTCAATATGCCAGCCAACTTCGTCCCCATACTCTTGTCCGCCGTCAAGACGCTACGGTCGAACCTAGCCAAACTCGCACGAATATGATATTGACCAAAACTAACAGCGTTCAGGGCACGCAACAATTTAGAGACATCTCTAACCTTATAAAACCTAGCGAAACCGTAAGGTTCTCCGTGTTTATTTCGCTTTTTAGCAACAAAAACGTCCTCCAAAATCCCACAAACTTCGAACCCCTTCCTAAGATAAAAATTCGATATCTGAGGCGGAAAATTGGTAAAGTAGAACGTGATATACCTCTTAAGATCAGTATTCAAACATACAATCTCCCCCTGTGCTTGGTTTACCTTGCCGCTGCCAAACGTTGAACACCCCAACACGTACAGCCGTCGCACCTTGTTCCCATCTATGGACTTCCACCGTCGAGACTCACCATGGTTATCTCCCCTCTCCTGTTGCCAACGAGCCTCATGTCCTGTCCTCCGCTGTCGTCCGTGCTGCTCAAGAATAGGTTGCGTCTCTGGTTTCCAAAAATCAGAAAACGAAAACTTACACTGATTCTGTCCTGTACGTTTCAACGCAAACATCCTCTCCCTGCTGTATCGCGATCGGAACATATCCTCATGGCCATGATCACGCTCGCAAGATTGATGCCAAAGTCGTCGGTCATGAGAATACAGAAAACTGGGTTTATGCATCGATCTGCTTCTGGAACGGAAACTCTGTCGCGACCGTCTATATCCTTCATCCACCTCTCGGAGCTCTTTCCGACGTCGCCGTCTCACCTCAGTCCATTCTCCGCTGTCTATAGAAACACCCCCCGTATGTGCCTTGCTTCCGGTGAAGGCGGTGACCGGTGCGGCCGCCCTAAGTAAGCCCTAGGGTCTGCGCTTCTCACTCTCTCTCTACCTCTCACAAACATGTATTTTATTCCGGTTTCTATATTGATTCTGCCTTGACAAGTTAAATAGGTTAACTTTGACTATCTGGTAGAAGTTAAGCTTCCCAAATCTATTAGATGTCGCAACTTATTAATTACTTGTAACAAAAATAACTTATTAATCATTCACTACTGTATAAAGTTAAAATAAAGATAAAAATACTTTATGATATATTTTTTTCTGAAACTTCAATTATAAACTTGGTCATTAATGGGCACCATATATCTTCATTTGAGAAAAGTAGACAGACATATATATATATATATAACTTCTTTTTTTAAAAAATCAATTTTTAGGTACTCCAATTTAACTTCTTTTTTTAATGGTCTCTCATAAAAAAAAAATTATGTCATTTTTTATGATATGGTTTATTTATTTATGACATTTTTTTATGAACTAATTTATTTATGATTTGACAACGTTTATGAAGCCACACTGAATATTCATATCAATAAAATTATGCTAAATAATCGTTATCACATCATTTATGTATAGACCACATCATTAAAAATTCAAACATGAGGAGCAAATACAAAAATTTAGTCTTATTACAATATAAAAAAATTTAGTTTTAATCCATGTAATTTACACGTGCAATAACTCCATGCGGAGCAAATATAATTTGTAATCTTAAACTTAAAAACCCCTTTTCTATATTTTTATTATATATATATATATATATATATATATATATATCACATTTGTTTTCTTTCATTCTGCCCATTACATCTCTCCCTCGAGCTCGCCCCCGTCTCTCTCTCTCTCTCAAACCTAGGAAGCTTTAAGCACGCAGGTATCAATCTCTCTTTATTTGTATTTTGTGTATGTGCGTTCACTCATAGACTCTGTTTCTTTAGATTTTTCTTTTGCTTGTAATTGATAGGTGTATAACGATAATAACCAATTTTACATGGTAGCTTATTCAAGTGGTAACGCTTTCTGATTCTCTTTCGTCGTCATCTACCATTTCTACCATGGAGGTAACGCCGTAAATCTTCTAGTTTTTTTTTAATGATTGTTCTCCTTTGATTTTTGAGCTTCACCATTGTGCTTTGATTGATGTTATACAATTTAATGTAGTAGATATGTCATTGTGCTTCTTGGATCACATTGAATTTTTTTTCGTATTGCGGCGCCGTGGCTCTATTATGTTGTTTTGATGTGTATTTTTTTTTTTTTTTTAAATGATCAATGTTGTTACTCGATTTTAATTTTTGTTTTGAATGATGCTAATGTTTTTTTTTTTTGTTTTGGTATAGTGATGCTAATGTTTTTAGTGATCTATTTTCTGCTACTCAAAGAAACATTATAAGTAAATTAATCTGCATTTGTTGTAAATTAATAGACTTCGGATCAAGGTTACTCTTATTTTCTTCTTTTTTTTACCAGGAAATGAATTTAGTTAATTGGTTAGGTTTGGGAATATGGTTTGCCTTTGGTTAGAATTATCTTATTGAAACATTGTGATTATATATGTTCATATGAAACTTTTGTGGACCTTGTCAACATTTAATAATAGTTTTGGGAGAAAATATTATGAAGGTGATTATAATTATTTAATTTTTGTTTTTTCTAAATTTTTTATCACTTCAATTTTATCCCTTTTTGTTGAGTATTAGGAATCTCTTACTCACTAGATATACCTCCACACACACACACACACCCCCACCCCCCCCCCCCCCTTTTTAATTTTTTCCATATATTATATACCCCTAAAAAAAATATTTTGGGCCCTAATTTTGGGACCTAGGACGGTCGCCCTCTTCGTCCTGTCTCAGATATGGCCTGGGAGATGTATGACATCAGCAAATGCAATATTTTTCAATTGTATATAGTCTTAAATGTATTTTTTTTAATGTTTTCTTGAAATTTATTTAACTTTTCTTTTACAGGAAATCACCGAAAAAAAGGATCCTCAAATTGGTGAGGCATACCAAGCAAAAATTCCACCTTTCACATCAAATTATGATTGCAACTATTCTCTAGAGATTCCAAATGATACTATAGAGACAAATAACTTCTACAAATATCCAAATGATACTTGGAATAAAATTGAAGTAGCAAGTTTAATGCTTGGCTTGTATATATTTGGAAAGAGCTTTGCTCAATTGAAAAGATTTATTGGTAGCAAGACCATAGGTGATATCCAAACTTTCTACCATACAAAATTCTACATGTCTGAGGATCACAAAAGGTGGAAAGTATATAGGGAAGAAAGAATGGAGAAATATAATACTATTAAAGGAGACATAAAACGTGTTTATAGGCAAACACTTTTCACAACACCAACACATCAATACCTTTTATCTTGTTTACTCAACAATGATTCTCTGGAATGCTGCAAAAAATTACTTCAGGTATTTACTTAATTAAATTAGCTCTAAGTTTATGTTATTTTATTTAGGGATGTCAATTTGATCTGTAAATGGAGATCTCTGTGGTGATTGCCTTGTTTGGAAACCTGAGATTGAGAATTTTTTCCTGTGGGATGGGAATATAGGAGAAAGTCTCCCCGAGAGAGGTTCGGAATGAGATTTTATCCCCGTCCTGCAGAGACCCTGTCGCTAGATATTTTATTAAAATAATATTTATAAATTTATATTTAAGTATTTAATATATTATTTTTAACAATAATGTTATGGGAACACATTTTCAACATTAACAAAAATACAACACCATGTACCTTTATATGTGTGGGAGAGTCTTAAAATAGATGTATAAAGGAATAGTTGCATATGGTGTTGTATTAATTTTTGTGTATGAAAATGGGTTCAAATAACATAGCTCTATTTTTAATTATATTTTTATTTTTATATAATATGTGTATAAATTTGTTTATATATGATGTTTATCATTGTCATATGACTCACAATAATGTCTTAATTTTTATATTTATTTTATGATACTTATTTTTCCACGGAGAAGGAAGCCGTAAAGTAATCCATTCATTGCATCATAAACAATACAATCACATTACTCAAATAATTTTATGAGAAAAGTGAATATGCACCGACAATTTAAAATAATTTTACACTGTCAGCCAATCACAATCATGTTTTATGTCACGTCATCCCACTTAACTCCACTTTCTTGATATGACATGAAACATTAAGCCATTTTTATTGGTTGTCAGTGTAAAATTAATCTACACTCACGATGCATGTCCTTTAAACTCTAATTTTATACCCTCTCCCATGCTGCAATGATATAGCAACACATTTTTCATGTGTAAAAAATTGTGATCGCATGCAGTGGTCAATCTAATTAAAACTTTCAATGTTCACCATTTTATTTCAAAAAACTTATAGCTACACCATTATACATCTTGAAAGGTTTTTGGATTATGCAACATTATTTAAATTAAATTTAATTGCATTGAAATTTGTAGGATTTCAAGAATTTTAAGGAAAACAAATTGTCTCTAGAAGATTATGTTATTGCTTTGAAGAATTTGGTTGGACTTGAAGCTCTTATCAATGTAGTTGGAATTGGAAAAGAAGATTATCTTTCAAATCTTACTGCAGAAGCTCTTATCAAAGCTGTTTCACATCCTGAACTAATAAAGGATCTTGCTGCTCAAAATGGTTCAAATGAATCAAATTCTGTTGGTGCAATGTACTTGGATAAGGGGAGCCCTAGTGGAGTCTCTTCTAACAGTGCAAACTATCTTCCAAAAGAAAAAGTTGAAGGTGATGAAACTATGGTGAATGATGTGGTTGAGAACAAATTTGATGACCAGAATCAATTTAGCGATCAAAATGTAGAAACTTCGAGGAAGAGTAAAAGACTCCCAAAACCATCAACGAAAGTATTAGAAGCTGTTGTTGATAAGTACGAAAAAGAGACAAGTTGCAAGAGGAGGCGAGAAGTAGAAACTTTGAGGAAGAGCAGAACAGCCGCAAAACCATCAACGAAAGCACTAGAGGCTGTTGTTGATAAGTACGAAGAGGAGACAAGTTGCAAGAGGATGCAAGATGTAGAAACTTTGAGGAAGAGCAGAAGACCCCGAAAACCATCAACAAAAGTATTAGAAGCTATTGTTGATAAGTTCGAGGAGACAAGTTGCAAGAGGAGGCGAGAAGTAGAAACTTTGAGGAAGAGCAAAAGACCCCGCAAACCATCAACAAAAGTATTAGAAGCCGTTGTTGATAAGTTCGAGGAGACAAGTTGCAAGAGGAGGCGAGATGTAGAAACTTTGAAGAAGAGTAGCAGACCCCCAAAACCATCAAAGAAAGCACTAGAGGTTGTTGCTGATAAGTACAAAGAGGAGACAAATTGCAAGAGGAGGCGAGAAGTAGAAACTTTGAGGAAGAGCAAAAGACCCCACAAACCATCGATGAAAGTACTAGAAGCTGCTGTTGATAAGTTCGAGGAGACAAGTTGCAAGAGGAGGCGAGATGTAGAAACTTTGAAGAAGAGTAGCAGACCCCCAAAACCATCAAAGAAAGCACTAGAGGTTGTTGCTGATAAGCACAAAGAGGAGACAAATTGCAAGAGGAGGCGAGATGTAGAAACTTCGAGGAAGAGTAGAAGAACCCCAAAACCATCGATGAAAGTACTAGAAGCTGCTGTTGATAAGTATGAAGAGGAGGCAAGTAGCAAGAGGAGGCGAGTGTAAGGTTTGCAATGCATAATGAATATGACAAACTGATAAAACTCATTGTTGTAGTTTAATTTCCTTTATCATCATCATTATTAGAATTGTCATTGAGGATCGTATATTTATCACATTGTTAATTTTATCAATTGCTCATGGAGGAAAGATAAGTGGAGCACTTGGTTGTAGGCATGTCCTATATTTATGTGTGTCCTCCTAATATGTTGGTGATTTCTCCAAATATCGATTTATCTGTCATGGCTCCAAAATAATTGTCAAATAATTAACAGTAAAAAATTGCACTCTAATATCGGATATAGATTTATTGCTGTTCATTTTCACACAGTTTCATGCAATATTAAATCTTAGCCACTCATTCAAGATAGGACGATTTTGATGTTTCACACAGTTTTATGATTAAATCAATCCCAGTCACCGATTTTAGATCGGACGATTGAGATCAGTTGCAACAGGACACAATAACCGGAGGAAATCCTATTCCCTCTAATATCCTCTTCAATCACCCGAATCCATACCATCATAGCCATAGGACAACCCCGCAACACATGCATGGTAGTCTCGGGAGTGTCACTGCAATGTCGACAGTTCACATTACCAAAATGCATTTTGTTTCCTATAATTTGTTAACAGTCTGTTGTATTTAACTATCCACATAAAATGTTGAATTCTCTCCGGAACCTCCAAAGACCAAATTGTTATCATCCACCAAGTCAGAAACCATAATATTGCCAGGAATAACAACATCTAACTCTGCAATTTTCAAACCAGGTTCCACCCAACTATTATTCCATGCGTGAATGCTATTGCCATGTTCCACTGACCAAAATTCAAAATTCTTCGACAGTGGCCAAAACTTAACCAAATTTTTCCATTAACAAGAATCATTAACCTTTGTTACAACACTGTCTAAATTAGAATTAGTACGCCCTTATTTACCTCACAAAATATCGTACCACAAGGCTTCTTCGCCACACATGAGCTTCCAACTAATTTTCATGAGGCAAGCTTGATTCATTTCATCAAGTCTTCTAATACCAAGCCCTCCAACCTTCTTCGGACACGTCACAACCTCCTAGTTGATAAGATGAATTTTTCTTTTTTGATCTTCATCACCCGAAATAAAAGCACGTTGTAACTTTTGAATCTCATGCAAACACGCTTTCGGCATCATAGTGGTCAAGTCATCATTGGATAAATCGGTAAGGCTTCAATCACAGCTTTCGACAAAGTGACTCTCCCTGCAAAAGACAAATGGTTGGCCTTCCAGTTTGTTAGTTTAGTTTGGATTTGAGATATAATTTACTGAAAATCGACAGGTCTCGGAGCTCTTCCAATAGAGAGGCACCCCTAAATATTTCCCCAAGTTTGTGGTCTCACGAAATCCAGATAACCTAACAAGCTCCACTCTTTTACTTCTAGAAACATTTTTTGAAAAGAGAATGCTAGTTTTATCACTACTAACTTGTTGTCTGATAGATTGCACCACACCATCACAGTCATCACAGTAAAAAGTCTCAGCTGTTCAATAAGAGATTATAGCCATTGACTAATATACAGTTCACTTCTAAATCATATGTTGAGCTCTTCCACCTTAGACAGAGCCATATCCCATATATTTTAACATACTCATTATAATGAGTTTTACTATAAAAATTTGTTAGACCTCTAGTAAATATTTTTAGGTAGTTATTATGTTATTAGTGGGAATAGTTATGTTAATTAATTGTGTCAGCTGTGTACATATCTCTATAAATAGTAGTTTGTTATCTGAATTAAGGGTGGAATTTATTTAGAAGGAACCAGTTGGAATTGTGTAAAACTACTCTTTAAGAAATTGCCTCTGTCATGGATAAATTATTCTCACAGATGGAAAAATGAAATAAAACAATGACTCAATGAGCCTTAGTGGCTCAAGGGTCAAGACAACAACAATGTTCAATCTCATTGTATACTATATATCAGTAATATAAGCTACACATAATCATTATTAGAATACCAGTTCCCTTAAAACAACGTGTGGAGAACCAAAGGAAAGTACTTAGAAGAATTACTTGCCAACCTAAAGCAGAAGTCTTTGACATGATAGCATGTGAAGCTTCTATACATTTATGTGCTTATTTGGTATCGTGGTGTTTAGTAAAATCATAGTGAGTCACCGTGATTTTGCAAAAGCGCTTTAACAAAATCACGGTGCCACATGATTTTGTCCAAACCACCATGATATCAAACATGATAGTTGGAATAGCAAAATAAAACACAAAAAAAGAAATAAAAAATTAAGTTCAACAAATCAAATAACTAAGCAGAGAAAATTGAAATAATTTAAATCTTATTTGCCATACATATGAATTATTATTTTCCCATATCTTTTCAATTTAAAGCACTTCTCAAATCTCATCTGCATAATCATAAAAGTGAGTTTATTTCATCTCCAAAGTCTAATAAAAATCATTGCAGCAGTCCATATTTTCTTCATCAAACAAGGTGAACGAACTGTAAAACTGAATCAGGAAGTAAGCTATTTATCCCTAGTGAATATTTTCTTAGATGCACTTATCTGAACACAAAAATTACAACAAGAAATGGTTCCATAGAAAGCAGCTGAATCAATCACCCAATACATTTCCCAGCTGAACATCTAAGAAATCAACAGTTAAATCAAATTCCTCAAAAGTACGCATGGCTACAGAACCTGTACCGTACGAACCCACCCCAACTTTATGCCCCCATTGGGGATCAGGGCGGGAATGGGGATACCGGAATCCCATCGGGTTCGGGGATGGGGAAGGCAAAACCCGTCCCCGCTCCGCTGCCATGCCTACTCAAAGGTCAAACAAACTTTGATATCTATAAGCAGCACAATACTCAAAACCCCTTGAAAATATTGCAAGTAACAAGCCAAATTATTTTAATCCCTTGAAAATATAACTAATAACTAAAGATCCACCCTAGTGTATACTCAAAATACAAGGATGAAGAAGGGTTATAATTAGTATTTCTAGCAAAGGAAGCAACAACAACATCATGAACATTTAGCTAGGTTACAAATAAGGACATTGAATTACACGAAATCTGTGCTTACAAGTTCG
Source organism: Trifolium subterraneum (assembly GCA_951799995.1). Lineage (NCBI taxonomy): Eukaryota > Viridiplantae > Streptophyta > Magnoliopsida > Fabales > Fabaceae > Trifolium > Trifolium subterraneum. The sequence continues at coordinate 33,758,071 of OX637468.1, forward strand.
GCATTCAATGGCTTTCAGATGCTACACCATCCTCTCTGATTTTTCAAACATCCATTTTTTCCTCGTATAATTTTAACAAATTATGTCTTTCCTCCTTAAAACAGTGCACATACTTTTCAAGAAATACCTTTTCATTAACACCAAATGGGGTGGATAATTCATCATTCTTTTCTATCAAACCTTTGCAGATCAAATATGAGACAACACTAGCCCTTGGAATGATCCTATTCTCCAAACTATACGAAAAGACCTCTGGCCTTTTCACAAGAGCCGAAGAGTTCCAATCCAACTCATTCACCCAAAATTTGATCACCTTATTAATTTTCTCCACAGATGATAGCATACACAAGGGCCGTTTCCTAAACGCTTCAAGAACCTTTTCTTCCGACCAACCCCATCTCTTAAAAACATCAACTTTCGCATCCCAACTAGATTTCGACGTGGCTAACAATGCTATAACAAACTTAACATTAGAAGGATCATCAAATCCCATTTCCTTAACCACATTCAAAGCATTCCTCAAATGACTAAACAAAAATATATATGGTCTTTTAAGCAACAAATATCTGATATTCGAATCAGTGACCCCTTCATCAAGCAACAAATTAACATTCTTAATACACTATAATGACCAAAGAAAGATTTACATAGAATTATACATTCAATAACTTTCTCATTAGAATGAAGGAACCTTCTGAACAATTCAAATGTAGGAATTATACTATTCTCGAGACTTGAATAAAGAATTCTAGGGCTTCTACAAACAATCTCCACAATCTCTTAATTTGAAGCACATTTTGAGCTTAAAAATTCAAACTCTGGCAAAATCGTTTTGTTGGGGCCAGAATTAACAATACTGGGTACTTGTCTAACAATTTTGTTTATCTGGGTATCAGAAAAACCGTATATTTTGAAGATATCGATTACTGAATTGGATTTTTGGGAAGTGTCGAATTGAACAGGTTTTGAAGCTTTGAATTGAGTTTGCTGTGAAGTGGTTGAGGAATTGTGGTTCAAAGAGAGGGTTGTTGATAGAGAGGAATTGAATTTTAGGGTTTTGAAGGGTATTGTTGTGATTTGATTTAGGTTGAAAAAAAGAGGGGTTTGAAGGGTTGGGATTTCAGCATTGGAGAATTCCATGAATTGTTGTCTGTAAGAAACATATAGAAGAGAAGAGTGGTGGTGCAAGTGCTGTGAAAGTGAAACATCTTCTTCAAAAATAAATCTTAAATGCACTTCATTTTTATTTCTTATCTCCATATTCAAAATTCATTATTTTTTTATATAGAAAAAATGACAAAGTCATTGAAAACTCAAACACGCAAAATGGAGGACCGGTAATCAAAGTCCGGTCATGGCGTTTGACACTAACAATTTCGATATTTTTGTCAGTTGAGCTAGAATTTGTGGACCAAAATTCATTATTTTACTTATCTAATTTTTGTTTTTCATAAACTTAACTCAATTGATATGAACAACACATTATATATATATAGGGACCGGAGTTTGAATTTCGAACACCCCGTTTATTTATCTTAAAAAATAAAATTGTAGCTATCTTAAATGGGCCAAAGTTTCAACCCCAAACATCCAATATATGAAGGAGGCATGATTCGAACCCCTTTTACAACTATTCTTAACAATTTCATAAGATTTATATTCATAAGATTTTACTTATATAAAACTTGATTAGTACTACTTGGTTTACAACTCACAATTTTCACACACACACATAAAACTTTATTAGAAATTAAAAAAACAATAATTTTTTTTGAAGGTTTTTAGAAAGTGGAAAATGGAAGTTCAGGGTTTTCAGATGTGCGATTTTTTGTGTTGTGGTCGTGTTTGGTAATTGTTTTTGCGTTTTGAAAAGTTTGATTTGAGGCATTTTGCGTTTCATAAAGTTTGTGTTTGGTGGTTATGTTTGTCTTCATTAACTGTGTTTGGTGTGTTATATGTTGATGGTTGTTTGAGTAAAAACATGTGTAAGTATACCTAGTCTAAACTTATAGCAAGTGATAACCAAGAGATTTTGTCCACGAGAATTGTGTAAGGGGAACCATTTCATTCAACACACAAAATAACTTTTAAGCTTACGAGCAAAAAAGATAACCAACAAAACATTTTAGTGTTTCAAAAGTTAAAAGAAAATTAATTGAAAAGGTTTTGGATCAAAGTTGAAAGCGTGTTGGAATAATAATTCAATCAACTACAATATAAGGTATGTGACTAACATGTGGTTTTATGCTATACATGAGCTAATCTAAACCTTATGGTATTTGGCAACAACGTAAAAATATGAAACGGTGGATAAGTTGTTCTTATGTCTAGGTTAACTTAATTTGTCACTTATGTTAAAACATATTTTGTATCTCACTATAACCTTAATGCTTATGTCTAAGTCATTAAGTAAAAGTGTCGTGTTATTTTCTACTTAATCATATTAGTTATTAAATTCCATTTATTATTAGATGTTGCATAACAATAAATTTGTATTATCGGTTCTATATAATCAAACATAGCATACAAAAACATAAGAACTAAAAATGCATAAACCACTCAATCAAATTACATGAATAACATTAAACTTTTATTTAACTTCACATAATGCTAACAACTAGAGTTTTAGCTCATGGTGAGTTTAACAAAATATACAATCAAAATCATAAGTTTACACATCAAAATATAGCAAAATAGAGTTTACCTAATAAGCTAACAAGTAAAGGTCAGTTTTTCCAAATAGCCACAGATCTCAAGCAGGAAATGGATTTTTTTGGTAAGGATATGTAAATGTAGGTGCAACCAACTTCAATCAATGCAAAATTTGAGAATGAATGCTGAACTAGGGTTCAATGACTCCTTAAATAGGTAGCTTCTTGGATTTTGGAGCAAACCTAATTGAACAATGATAGCCAAATAAAATAATGCATATTCCTTTTGGTTTTTATTAGGATATGCACGGGAACGTCGCCAACTATCATGTCCTTAATAGAAATCATTTAGTCTTATTCTTTTGCCAATATAGTGCGCTTCGACTCGCTTAAGACTATTTATAAAAAAAAAATCAACACTTCGATACATATTTTTTCCTCCACTAGTATCTGATTCATTGAACAGCCTAATCTGGTTCGAATGTCAGTTCTGTCATCAAGTGGTTTCAACTCCCCCATGGTCTTCCCTATTAAATTCAACGCCAATCAATACACAACCAACTAACAATTGGTTACACCTTTTTAATATGTACTAGTGAACCACAGACGTGAGATTAGGGATGACAATGGGTGCCCATGAGTGAGAGTTTTACAATACCCAAACTCACACCCAAAACAATCACCCAAACCCAAAGGTTGTATGGGTGACAAATCAAAACTCACACCCACACTCATTGAGTTTGGGTTTTTCCACCCAAACCCGCAGCAAAAACACGCATAATAAATTATCTGCCCAAATTCGGCCCGAATTCTTTTTAATAAAATGCAAAATGTAACATAATAATTAAATTACATAGATCAACATAAGAACTTAACATAGTTTGGTGACATTAGTAATTAAATTACATAGTTCAACATAAATTACATAGTGAGTGAAGTAACCGAGTGAGCGAAGGAGATGTTCAAGTAACTAGGTGAGTGATTCGTGTGAACTGTGAAGGAAAATGTGAACCCTAAGTTTGACACTTATATATATATATATGCTTATGGTTAATTAAGTAATTTTACATGTATATATGAGTGGGTGTGTGGGTTTCAGGTGTGTATTTGAGTGATCCCAAACCCACATCCATAGTTTCGGGTGTCACCCAAACTCAGTCAACTCGGGTTTCGCCCGTTGACTTGAGTTTGGGTTCGAGTGGGTCTGCTGGGTACTCTGAGTTTGAGTTTTCCTACCATTCCTATGTGAGATAGATAATTATCTATTTTTTTATTTATTTACAACGGAACTGAAAATCCAACCTAGGACCTCTAGCATACTACCCAAATTTCTTGGGGTAGACTAAATTTAGTGGCTTATTCATCTCATATGTGAATCCGAAGAATTTAAAAAAAAAAAAAATCTCAAAATTGTGTTTTGAAACTTTGGGTTCTTGCAGTGACCACGTCAGTCTCGGTGGATGCTTCTCTACTACAAACTTTCTTTCATTGTTTTCAAAATGGTGTTTCAATGAATTAATCAATCAAACTTCGCGGCAAACAAGATTAACAACAAAAACAATAATGGGTCAGGCATTTCGTCGAGCATCTGGAAGAATACGAGCGGCATCTCAAACCGACACGTCATCATTCTCTAAGCCCAAGATCGCCGTCGACCACCGACCTCCGTCCAAGGTTGCCACCGAAAAGCCGGTCGAGACCTCAAAACCCGCCAAACTAGAATCATTCAACAATGGTTAGTTAACCTCTCTTTCTCTTTCTTTGAGTTTTTGGTTAATTCGTTAGGTTATGCCATTTCATAAAAAAGTTAATTTTGTTGTTAGAAATTCGAAAATGTTATTGGGTACCTCAGAGATTAAGGTAGCTAATGAGGGTTATTTTGAGGAATTTGTAAATTAAGGCCTAAACAATGTGGTAGTTTTTGTGAATATCTCTATTTAGTTGAAAGTTTTGATTTTGGAATTTATTATTTGCATAAACAATTTAATTAAGAGCTTATAGCGTAATTGTTTATCATATAATTTTTGTTTATAAGCAAAATATAATTGAGTATAAGTGATTCTCAAAGACTAACTCATGATAATATACAAAACAATATCAAATTAACCACTTTCCACATGCTAAAGGGTGAGAATACCAAATGGGAAAAACCAACAGAATTTCTACAAACTTTGCCAATGAACCAAGTCTAAGAAATGGTTTTAATGAAGTTTGAAACCTTACTAATATCATGAATTTCACCTTTGAGTAAGAGATTATTTCGCATCAACCATAGCTCTAAGCTTTAGCAAGCCGAATAAGATTTTTAGCCTTTTTAGCCGACTTTCCTTTCATTAATTTTCTTAAATGCAAAAAATGATGTACACTATCATGAAATCACTTCCAAGAATCCAACATATTAGCGTCAGGCTGAAACCCATAAGCATTCTTCTTAATTCAACCGTTTGCAATCTAACATCAGCATTCAAAAGACCATCCAACCCAAAATTCCAATGCCACACACCATGGCACCATGACCCCATTCAGCAACCGAACCTTCTTGAACACTAGAAGCATCAAACAGCAGTGGAAACATCTTTATAGGGATGATCCCAAACCACATATCTCTCAAAAAATCAACATATTTCTCATGTTCAAGTTTAGTTTAAATATTTTTAGGAAACCTAACTGAGATACATCATATTTATTCCCAATACACAATAAATCCCACCATCATAATGAATCCTTTGTGCAAGAACCAATAACATCTTGGCATAAAATTTTAGAAGGTAGATAACCATACCAAATCAATATGTATTGTAGAAATGTCCCCTTCCACTCTCTTAAAAGAGCCATGTTAAAAATCTCCAAATTCTTTTCACAACCAACCCACCATCCTCCTTTGATCTGCAAACATTGTCCTAATTAACCCAACAAGCTTTCTTTCGTGACTCGCTTTCATCCCACTGAAAAGACCTCTGTCTGAATAATAATCAAAACTATGCAAAGTTCTGTTTGGAACTTTAAAAAAAGACAAGAAAAACAAGGGGATACTATTTAATGCTGAATTTATCAAAATCACCCGACCACCAATTGATAAATTGCAACTTTCTAACCTGACAACCTTTTTTGCATATTCTCAACAATAGGCAACCAAGTGGCACATCTCCTCAGATTGGATCCAACCGGGAGACCTAAAAACTTAAAAGGAAAGGAATGAACAACAAAATATAGGAATGTAGAACCTATAAACTTATCATCTGTTTATGTATATGTTATTTCTATAACAAAGAATAAAATAAAGTCAAACTACTTTCATATAAGTTATAAGCTGTTTTCATAATATCTTGGAGAGCTTATGGACATGTCATGAGTTGTTTCTTTAAGCTCTTCCAAACAGTCTCACAAGTGCTTATACCAATACATAACCTCAAATAAGTCAATCCAAAATGCTCTATATCTTTTCACCAGCTTAAAGGGAAAGAGAAGGGATTTAATCCTTGCCCTAGCACATGCTTGGTTTTGCCGAAAATAGGTAGTAGAAAATGGGGTGATGAAAATTTTGTTGAAACTATAATTTACATTATGTTTCAAATATCAATCAAATTGTGGAATAGTTATAACTGCAGCACCGTACATTATGAGCCAGTTTGAATAACTTTCCATCAAGCACTTATGGTCTTCGCAACAGCCAATGAACATCACCCTATTGCATTTTAATTCTTATTTCCACCTTGCCTGCGGAACACACCACTACATGTTGGGGTCTTACCCACTTACTAGCTGTAGCTTATTTTTAACTCTGAAGGCTTCCCTTCATCATAATTTGTGTGTTTGCAATATGCCTGCATAGATATACTGTTTATTTATTTGAGGTTTTGTAATACTACTTCCATATTTCATGGTTGTTGATAGTGTTTTCATCTGTTGGCTTAAGATGATCGTCCTAAAGCTAATTTGGACAACATCCTAGAAGAAAGAGATCCCAAATTTGATGCTATGCTTGGTCAAATGCTTGGTAGGATTACATCAAAGCCTGGGGGAAAACTTGAAATGGGGGAGGTGCGTTTGTGCAAGTTACATTTACTCCTTTTGTGTAGTTGAAGTTGATGCAGAAATTATTTGATGTTGCATGTAATGTATGGTTACCAATTTTGATATTTAAACCATTGAACTATACCATTTTATAATTTTTTATAGATACATTTTATAGTTTTCTTATTCACCCTTTTATGATGGAATAGTATTAAATGTTGATCTCTGTATGCTGGCTTAGAAGGTAGTATTATTGGCATTTAAGACTGAGGAAATCCCATTTCTCTGTATTGACATGTTCTGTTAGATGAATAAAAACAATAAACTACCAAACTTTAGTGGGGCTGGTTACATAGATTGGAGTCCATTGCCCTAATTCTCTATCTTGTGTTAAGTTCAGAGATGATTCTGATGAAAATAAATCTGCCAAATTAATCCTACATCTGATTGTATGCTTTATGTTTACAATATATTAATATTCCAATACAGGACAATACTATAGTAGCATAACAAATTTGTCCAACCTTTGCAGCATACTTGTTCTTTGTTTGGTTCAAGCTTATTTTACTGAGAAATAAACCCTTTCAAAAGTTTTTCTCAAACTTTCATTAAAAAAAAACAATGTCTTCAAAATTACTTGGTTACCAACAACCGACATAGTTTCAATGGTCAACGCATTGCTATTTACATTTTAGTGCATTGTTTACTGAGACACCCATTTTACGATTTGATAATATTATTACAGGCATCTCTGGTTGAGAAGTATAATAGGCCCATGCCGAAGTTGCGAAATACAAAACCAAATTCTGCTCAATATGAGGAAAGGCCAGTTGCAGCAGGCACTTTGAATGTAGCTCAGTTGCGCCATATCATCCTCTTGCATGAAGGCAAGGCTGATGATCACAGTGGCCCTATGGATGTACACCAGATTGCAGAAAAATTCGGCGTTGATGTTGGCCAGGTTCAGAAAATCTTACAATTCCTGTCTCATCCTCCAGAAGGAAGAAGTGAAGATAAGAACAAAATGCCGAGATAAATGACCTAATTGCTTCCTATCTGACTAAAGGATCTTCTAAATAGATTTAAAGTGTGCACTAAGTTTTGCCCATTGAAAAGTATACTTAGTTGTCTTCAACAGAAAAGTGAATGCCAAATACTAGCTTCGGGTCTTTATTGAGCTGTAATCACTGTATTAAGGAAGTGCTAGTGAAACCCAAGAACTTGGTTTTTTCAAGGCTTTTGTAATATCAACAATTAAATTTGTTCTTGTGATGGAAATTAACTTGTGACAGAGTTGTAATAAGGGTTTGTAACCAAACGGTGGAGATGTTTATTTTTCTGTGTTCCATAACAATCTGCTTTATTGAAGTTTCTTGTCTCCAATAAAACAGGAGCATATTGAGATTTTGCTTTGCAACAATTCTTATACATTTGTTATTTATTTGTGTGATAATATCGCTGATGTATTGAGCTTGAATTTTATCTGGAAAAGCGACGATATCAAATACAAAATCCATTTAGTGGACTCTTAAGTTAGAAAAAAAGAGGAATATTAACAATGTTTAACTTAAGCATTGCAAAACCCATTGTATGCTAAATCTTCAAACCCTGATTTCGTCGTATAGAAAGCTGAAAGAAGGGATGCTGTGAAAATTTAGGATACATTTGAAATTTAAAATCACATTATCAAGACTAATAACCATCTCAATAGCTGAAGTACACCATTTAGTAAATGGAAAAAAGGTGTCACTATAAATATATAAATATCCTGGCTTTTATTTTAAACTGTTTTCCAGATTAAAAAAATAAATTGAATCCTATCAGATAATGCTGTACATTTGAATTGAACCAGTGTAAACCTCATAATTCGAGGTAATTAAGTGTGAAAGCAAGCATGAGGAGAAAAAAAAATCATAAAAACATCTCCCTTTTCTTGGGAGTATACAAAAAATCAAGTCAAAATAGACTCCAGCCAATCTGATGTCAATTCATATGCAACAAAAGTTACAGCACCAGCTGGTGCAGCTTTAACAGTAGATGGAACTATCCCCTTATACAGACCAGCCCAACCCTCCTTCTGTAATATCCGTCTCAAGGCGTCAAACATATTACTATATGCACGATGTTCAACCCGAGCTCCATATCTTGGATGCCTTTGCAAACCTTCAATCTGCAGCAAACAAATAATGAAGATCCACATGTATATCCACATGAAGACATGATAAAAACTTCGACAACATTTAACCAGCATGAGGACAACACAAGTTTACTTAGTTTTATGATTTTGCATTCCACATTCTAAAACTACCTGAAATCTTTTCTTGACTACATCAAGTGGATGACAGACAAGCTTGGCACATGTTCCTGCTGCTAGTCCACACAGGAAAAGCTGAAAGCTAGAGAGGCTATCTTCTGCAGCAGTATTTGAATATTGAACATGGTTCCACGCCTATATACAATATTAAAGAACAGGTATCAGATAATTCATAGCTAGAAAGTAAAATTAAAGCATTCATCAACCCCTGCGATGGAACGCAACTCTATCTATATGGATGTTGCAATTTATGAATGAACCAAATTTGTATCAACAGTTCCATGTATTTTAATCACACAGAAATGCAAACCCAGAAGTCCAAATCTAGTTGTGAGGCGTGAACATGATTAATGGCTGAGTTTCAGACACAGATTTAATAAGAATAAAAAATGGTGTATAGGTTTGCTAATGCAAAATAAATAGCTAGTGTAGGCAAGAGCAAGACCAAATAAATTAGAAACTATCAGAGATCTAAAATTAAATGAGCTACATGCAGATATCATACAAGAAATGAAACAATATTATGCCATCATTTGATCCATGCGATCGATCCCATGTAGTATGAAAAGACTTTGGTTGCGGTAAGATTCAACCATGCGACAAAAATATGAGAAACATAAATCAACCCTTGTAAGCAAACAATAACTTATCATTGCAAAAAGGGAATGCAAATAACTAATTGACACATCTATAGTTCTACTAGAATCATTTACATCAATAAACATTGTAGTATGATGATGAGACAAGACAGGGAAAAGTAGGCTAGACTGTTTAGCACTGCACAATATAAGAAGACCTTATCGTTGTTTTGCAAGAACCAAATGACATCCAATACATGCAAAGTATATTATGTCAACTAAAATTTAAGGATTGAAATTTTACCATGGCCCATCGTTTGAATGTATCATAAGTGCCAAATTGTAGGCCTGCATAAGGTATAATCTCAACTAGCGTCGGTGACAATCCGGAATACAAGCCTCGAAACCCACGGGTCCGGAGAATATGAATGGCTGCTGAACTCATGTTTGGATATACCTATGCTAGGGAAATATTAGCAAAACATAAATACCAAAAAGAAAAAATATCCACAACAACCATAACAGCCTCAGACTATGCACTCGAAGCTATATTGTCCAGGGCTAGGAGATACGCAACTATTTTCAGGGTGAAACACAAAGTGCATGACAAATGAAGCAAATAGTAGGTTGTCATGTCATGAATGTGTTAAATACATATTTGTGCGGTACACTTTATAGACACTGCTACATGTATTTTACAATTTTTTACTTTTAGAGTTCTGTACCAATTAAGATGAGAATACCACAGCAATTAGATAAATAACAATATTTCATTATTTCTACAATTCTTTCTTTGGATTTCAGATTTATTTATGGTTAAATATGCATTTGATAGTTGATACTAATTTTGTGTTATATGACAGTCATTTCTCCCACAATGTTAAAAATATGCAGTATCCATGTTTCTTAGCTCACCGCTGATTATAATAATGGTAAATTGGTGCTATAAAGCTCCTACAATTGTGAGGTTTAGCAAAGATTCAAATTTATTTGAATCTATTAGAGGCGGTCTTACATTGCAATTGCGAGATACTGATGCCATGAATCAAATCCATGACCTCCTAGCGGCATGGCAATAACTCCTCGTTGCGCTAAGACCCTTCTCATTACTGATTATAATCTCATGAAACTGAGGGTCAGGTCATATTCTAAATAACCATTTTAAGATCAGAGGTACAGAATTTGGGCACTTCTTTAATGCAATTACAATAAACAACCATGTTGTAGTTCTCTTCTAGGTGACATAAGGTTTAACTTAGCTTTTATACCACTGAAATAATACATGAGATGAGATCTAACAAATCCCATGTGAAATACCACTAAGTAGACAAGAAGGTAACAAAGGTGAACACTCTTCTCCAGTCCTAAAATTGGCAAAAAGAGTTGGCATGAATCAATTATCCCAAAAGCTTAAGTTGATATGCAAATACACATGAATGGTTTTATATACAATTCTAATGCCCTCTGACAATAACCTTTAGGGTGTGTTACAGTCTTAGTTTCAAATTTTCTTTGTAGATTCCTAGAAATAAGAGATAGGATGCATTCCTGTTTGTTACAAGTTTGTTAAATTTTATTCGTGTATAAATGATTTATGTGAAAATTGTTTTATTCCCAAGGAAAAGAGTGGGGAAAAAGTTCCCATAAATTCTTAAACTAATTTCCGGGAACAATATAAATGTTAACCAAACATCTTTTATTAAAAGTACCTAGGAATAATACTCCCATCCATATAATCCAAGGAAAGTTAACCCATATAGGTGACAGTAATTCATTTCAAAACCATCTCATAATAACCTTGATTATTTTATAGTTCTCGTACCTTAGGTTCACCCTGAGAAGCTAATATAGTTCGAAGAAGATCAAATGGATATGACCCTACAGTAGCTGCACACCCAGCTAATGCTCCACTTACATAGGATAGATAAGGGCTCAGATTAATGTGATTCTCTACAGCAACAGGAAGTAAAACAATGAACAACGTAATCTAGAACAGAAAACACAGTAGTAAATTTAATTAATCACTAATATCTCAAAAGTGCACTTGGCAAAAAAAATATGGGTTTTTCTATCATGTGCAAATTTGCACATGTTAAGAAGTTTAAAATAGTAAATTTATATTGGAACTTGTGTATTTTATATTAAATGTATAATATTTTAATAAATAATTATGATTTTTTAATAAAAAGTTACTACTTTTAGTTATCTTAACATGTGCAATGTTGCACATGTTAGACAAACCCAAAAAATATTAGTAAGTTGTACCAAAAATAAATAAATTATTGAAATACAATTTTAATTAGCATTATACCGTAAATATTTAAAGAGATAGCATTTCAACAAATCCAAACAAATTCCCAACGCAAAAAACTTAGTAGACAGACACCTAGTGTTTTACTTTGCTCATCAAGATAATATGTTACACTACAGAACAACACTTGAAATACAAAATCGGATACCTGTCTTGGATGAACCAGAGGCAAAAGTCTTCAATTTGTGTAGAACAGTAAACTGTATCGCCGTATATGGCATAACCATGAGCAAAGCTGGCACATTACCCCGCCAAAAACCCTATAATATGTCAGATAAAAAAGGTAATACACATTTTTCAACAGAAAAAAGGTTGACATAAATCTTCCACGAGATATTTTCACAATTCAAGCATTGTTACATATGCTAATGTTCCCATCAGCCAAAATCTTTTCAATGGATATGGGAACATAGACAGGTTACTGAAGGAGAAAGTAGAGTATCGGGGAAATTAAAAAAAAATTATAGAAGCTGAATTATTCTACCCGTAAGCCTTCTTCTCTAAAAATATCTTTAGTTGCTTGAAACATGCCAGTATATTTTGAGGGTGTAGACAAGTCCTTGCGTAGTGACGGCCATGAGGAAGTGGGCTCTAGTTGAACCTGTCAATCATGCGAACAACAGTTTATAACATCTTAATACTGCTCACATTGATATTAGGGAAAGCAACAACAAACAGTTATGAACCAAAGATCCTAAAATCTCATGCAAAACTTCAAGACATTAACACGCATACACAAATCTTATCATGCAGCCCCATGTCAATGCAATCATTGAGAAATATTTGATATGTAAAGCAAATTGAAAATCTTTTGATCACCGACGAATGAATATCAATTTTTTAATAGTCAATAGCCCCTCTTTAGTCAAATAAAGGATACATGGAAATGATAGAAGAAAAAAACGACATTAACCCTATTCCCAATCAAACATGTAAGAAAAAAATAGCTTGAAAGCCAGATTTCCTTGTCTAGATTTCAGGCAGAGATAGTACATCATAATCCATTTACTCCGTCCATCCCATAATAATTGTCACATTTGTAAGAAAAATTTATCCCAAAATAATTGTCATTTTCACTTTTCAATGTCACTAATTACTTTTTTCCAACTATACCCTCTAATTAATACTATGTGCATCACTGCCAAGTTATTCTTTTCAACTTTGTACTTATGATAACCAATAGTTGACGAGGTTAATTTGGTAAAAGTGTTATGCTCTTTCCTTCATTTACAACTTCTCTTTAATATGTATGAAATAACCAACTACGACAATTTTTGTGGGACGGAGAGTATTTCACAACAGATTGTTTAAATGATGAGATCCAAGATTGCATCCTAGCTAGTGCTAGATAGCCACACTCCTTCAATATACCAATACACGTTAAACTGTAAGCAAGCCCCGGCATGTCAGGTAAAACTGGCTCTTCTAAACATAAAAATATCAGTATTCATAGACAGACACATTGCTGCACCAGAGATGTCGTTAATTCCAGTATGAGCAGTGCTATCATCACACGTTTTGACACACGCTTACCAACACACCAACAAATAAAACGCCACGTGACCCTTCTATGGTTACCACTTACTTGCTAACCGGTTCTATTTGTTACTGATTGTTAGCACCCCCCCCCCCCCCCCCCTTTTTTTTCCTTTTTTTTTTTCCCTTTCTACACTACAGTAGCCACCAAATCAACCTCCATGACAGTCTATCTTCTTCTTCCTTCTTTATTTTTTTCTAACACCACACTCAAATGTCTTTCTTCTTCTAAGTCCTGCAACTTATCTCTTTTCCTTTCATTTTGACATCTTTGTTTTCCTACCTACATCAATCATAGTTTGTGAAATTCACCTTTCTCTCTCTAAAAATTGCCCTTTCTCTTTTGCTTTCCAACTGCCGCAAGTACCACTTACACATTTGGGGGACCAGATCTGAGTCATCCTCTCCTCCGTGAGCTTTTTGATTTTGATGGTACTGATTTGTTTTACTCTGATGACAGACTAGGCTTCATCCCTTTCATTTTCTTTTAAGCCATTTTCAATCCACCGCTAACATGACAATTTATAAACCGCTAACTGAAACTCTAAAAGTAAATCATACTGTAAAAACATGAATTACCTATAGTCGATGAGACCATTCGGTGACATGGTGATTTTCTGGTGTGGCGAGACGACTGACGTCGTTATTGGATATATGGCGGTCCCCAGTGGTTTGAGAGAGAGTAGGATATGGGCGTTTTTTTTTTGTGCAAAGGACTGGAGATGAGTGTTGTAATTTTCAAACCGGCATAGCCGGTTGCCTATTACACAGTTTAATGAAAAAAGTGATGTGGCATCATATTAGTGGGTGTGTCTTAGAGCGTGTGTTTGTAGGTGTCAGTAGCACTGCTCTTCCAGTATATGTTATCCATCAAGTTAAACATTGAAAATTATTCATGTAAAATTTATAGTCAATGGCTACAATACTTTCCAAAGTAAGATATGCCTCTAAAAAATAATGGGATGGTAGAAAATACATGATACCATATTTTGAACCTGTGCACCTTTGCTTATTTTCTTTTCTATCTCATTAATTCAATACAACCACATTTCCCCCCTAAAACAAACAACAGCCCGAGTAAATGGTGAAGTGCACATCTGAATTGGTGGTGAGTTTGATGAAATTTCGTAGTACCATGATTTTCTTAAAGTTCTAAGGTGCAGTTTTTGCTAAAATCACAGTGGCGCATGATTCTTCCAAACTCTCCGCCAATCCAAATATGCACAAAGTTTCATTAAGAGCTTATTTAGATAGGCTTATTTCAACTTCTGCACTAACATAAGCACACTTGGGTGAGATTGTTTTGGAGAGTTTATGAAAACAACTTAGCGCTTATTTGAATTGCTTATTTGAGCTTATTTACTGACATAAATATTGTGAGACTGTTTAGCAGTACATGTAAAAACAGCTGAAGACATTTTTCATAACCTAGTTTCAGCTTATTTTTATAAGTTCTCCAAGATAGCTTATGAAAACAGCTTATAACATATATAAAAAGCAATTTAATTTAACTTTATCTGATTCTATAAAAATAGCTTATGTAATCTTATGCATAAGCACTTATCATGATAAGCACTCATGCTATAAGCTGCAAATAAGTTGTTTATCCAAACACTCAGGGCCTTAGTATATCATATATGCATGTATTCTAGATATCTAGTTTCAGCTTATTTCTATATATTAGAATTGAGAGTTGGGTCTAACTCAACCCTACAAAACCTGTAAGGTGAGGATTACCCTCACTTATAAACATATATTCAGGTCATCTCGCAACCAGTGTGAGCCTCTTAACACTATAAATTCACCAGGATAGCTTATGAAAACAACTTATAACTTATATGGAAACATTTTATCTTTTGTTATAGAAATAGCTTACTATACTTGCTTCTTAATTAAGTTATTTATCCAAACAAGGGCCTAACAAGAAATTAAAATTGTGATGAGTAGAAAGTAGAAACATACCTGAAATCTAATCTTAATAACATCAAGAGGTGATGTAACTGTCCTTGATATACCACCAGAAATAGCCCCGGCTGTAGAATTAATCATAGCTTGTTTCCACTGGCTTGTCTCCTCTTCCTCCTCCATTGCCACAAATTAACACTTCTCTTCTCTTCCCTTTCCTTTCCTTATCCTGTCCAACTACAACTTGCTACAACTATAACATAAAAACCACAAAATGAATAATAGTTAACCAATAATGGTTAAGAGAAATTAGGGTTTCAGTTGAAATTGGAATAAATAGTAATGGAGAAGATGAATGAATTGGAAAAGGAAAATGGTTACCAGAAATTGAGAATGGAGAAAGCAACAATGGAGAAGAGAGAAGACATTAGAGAGAATAGACGTTGAAATGGCTGCCGACTGATGGTGGTCAGGTGGCTCCTCCTCCTCCGTCTGAGGATTTACAGGAATTTAGCAGAGTTCTGATAAAGACGAGAACTAATTACGTTATTATGTATGATAATTAATAAATAAATACTACTTACTATATAGTAGTATAAAATAGAAACGTATACTATTCTATACGAGTTTGAGCGTCTCAGAAGTTGTTAGTAATTGGTCGGAGTGATCCAAAGGGTAGAATATATTATAGATAGAAGAAATTGCTTTTGCTCTGTTTCGTGTTGGTTTCTGTTCGATGATGGATGACCTTTCGAATCATGTTGGGGATTTTATGAATATTAAATTTTTTTTTGCTAATAATGTACTCCTTCTAGGCCTCGTTTGGCCCGGTTTATTTTCTACTTTTCTATTTCACTTTTAATGAAGTAGATCGGTAAAAAATTATGTTTGACCTTATTTCTCCTTGTTTTTGACTTCTTTACTTTATTTCTCTATTTATTTTACGTAGAGATAGGGTCAAAAACAATTTTTTACTTCCTTAATGTTTTTAAAAAGAAGTAGAAAAGTAGAAAATAAGCCGGGCCAAACGGAGCCGGTCTTGAATATTAGAAGAAAAAAAAGCACACCCTTTAAGAAAAATGGATAAAGTATAAAAAAAATATGTCATTTATTATTTTACCCTTAGTTTTGCTTTTAAATAAATTAAAAGTTTGCTTACTTCTTTTTTACACGGTTTCCAAGGTGTAGACTTGTTGTAGTATGGAAAAGTAAAACAAAGGGTAAAATTAGAATATTCAAAATAAATGTAATGATTGTAGTAACTTTTTCTTATATTTAAGACTTTAGAATTTATTTATTTTGTTTATTATATATGAGACCGGAGGAGTACTACTAGCCTATTTTATTTTATGATTTGGATAATGCTTGTCTAAAATCTTAATACGATACTCCCTCCGGTCTTATATATAAGCAACAAAACAAAAAAATTAAAGAGTCTTAAATATAAGCAAAAATTATTATAATCATTATATTTATTGTCAATATTCCAACTTTACCCTTAGTTTCACTTTTACCCATAATAAATAATAATTTAATTTAAAACAAAAAGTAAGGGTAAAAGTGGAAATGTCATACTTTTCCTAATCATTAACTCCACTTTCTTAAAGGGTGTGCATTTTTTTTGTTTCTTATATACAAGACTAGAGGAGTATTTTTTTTGTCAAGTAGCGTAGTGGATAAAAAATCCACCTTAAAGGTGAATAAGTAGAGTGTCTCAGGTTTAAACTCGGACTTTTACACATAGAACGCGATGTCCCTATCAAATGAGCTAAGCTCACGGAGATTTTAATATGATATTTTTATATGACCAAATTTTATTAAAAAATAAAAAATTGTGGACACTCGGTAAAAATAAATTAATTCAAATGTTAATTATGTAAGTTTGTCCATGAAATATGGCACAAGACAAAATTTATTCTATATCTTAGATTTTCATCATTGTTGTTATGTTCTATCTTGTACTTGCAAGGAAAATGGAAAAAAGAAAAATGGTGAATTCTTTTGTACACATATTATATTATGTGAATATGTATCGGTACTGTTCTGGACTGGGCCTAAATGCCCAACACGTTGAGGACCTCCTCTATTGGGCCGTCGAGCAAGGCCCAAGACACAAGTCCAATATTGCTTGACCGTTGAGCAGCGTACGTCTCCCCTGAGATTCGTAACGCCCAACACCGGAATGATGAGCATTAAATGCTCATCACGGCTCCTCAGCCGTTTTTCGACAGCCATTGATGGGCATTAACTGCCCATCAACGGCCTTGGCCAAGCGCTGGGGCTATATATAGACCTTTTCACAACTTCACAAAGGTACGTATTTCTCTATATTGAAAACCTTCACTTCACCTCAACTGACTTGAGCGTCGGAGTGTCTGCAGGTACACAACCCCCCTCCGGGTAATTGGACTGCTCGGAATTACAAACCACCGTGCACCACCGTCTGGTCGACTCTGATCAAGGTAAAGATCAGTGGCGCCGTCTGTGGGGATTAAAGTTTCCCCTGTCTTTTCCCATAATTGGACCAAAACTCAACAAAAAACTCATTTCTTGACCAATGGCTGGTGCAAACAATGAATCTGTGGGAGAAAACAATCATCCAAATCCTCCAAATCATCAAAACCAATCTGATGGCGTCGAGAATTCTGTCACGCCGGAAGGTAGTGCTGCGCATGCACAAGCAACTCCGCTTGATGTACCGCCGCCGCACCAACCACCGCAGCTAGAAGATCCACTGGTGATCCCACAAGGAGCACCAATGGAAGTGGTGATGGCTGCACTGGTCAACACCATCAACAGGCAGAGGCAGATACTTCGCGAGCAAGCAGACAACATGCAAGGACAAAATGAACTGATCCGCGAGCAAAATCGACGCCTCCGGGCAGTCGAAGACTCACGTGCTGCTTCAAGAATGTCGCGAAGTACTCGTCGACAAAGATCGTCAAAACCCGAGAATAATCGCTCGCGATCGAGGTCTAGGTCCCCGAGGCCTGCACCTCGACGAAATGCGGAGAGACCACTGAGTCCTCCCAGAGACAATCCTCGGAGGCAGAATCACTCTCCTCCACAAAGGAACAACCACATTTCCCCACCGAGGAACAGACGTTCACCTCCTTGAAGAAATAACCGATCACCACCGAGGAACAGAGAAGCAGCTGCTCGTGGAGGAAATGTCCGTCATTCCCCAAGAAGGGAATCTTCGGGCAGTGGAGACGAGAGGCACCGAGGACCCCTCTCGAGAAGAATCATGGACATTCCACTCCCACAAGGACTGGAAAAACCCCCAACGCTGGACAAATAGACCCTGACGAGGATGTCCAGAGCGTCGAGACCGCCCTCGACTACAGGAATCTACGGGGATAAATTAAATGCAAGTTATTTCCGCTCTCCTTGGTACGAGGAGCATCAACCTGGTGGAGAAACTTACCTCCAGGCTCAATCGACTCATGGGAAGAACTATGCCGAATGTTCACGGCACACTTCACAACCTCTCGACGACACCCGAAGACAGTGACCAACTTAAAAGCAATCGTCCAAGGTCCCGAGGAGTCTCTTCGAAGCTATATCGAGAGATTCAACAAAGTATCTGTCGAGGTCGAAGCGACCGACAAAATGAAGCTGTATGCGCGAGGGAACAAAGTTCCAAGAAGCGGTTGGAATCGTCGAAGTGCAAACCCTCGACGCATTCTTTGAATTGGCCCAACGATACATCAAATGGGAGGATAAGCAAAAGGCCTCCGAGGTCAGAAGACCAAAAACTTTCGAGGTTGGTGGACCCTCCTCGCAGAGAGAAGAACGCCGAGGAGATGAAAAGAAAAGGGAAGGTGGAAAAGTCAGAGAGGCTAAACCACCAAAAAGTCAGTTCACCTACCACACTCCCCTGAATGCTCCTCGAGATAGGATCTTATCCGAGATATCGAGCGCTGAGTTCAAAAGCGCGGGAAACAGGTTCCCAAAACAGCTGCCCGCAAAACCAAACGTGGAGAAGAAATTTTTTTGTCGCTTCCACAAAAGTTACGGGCATGTGACTGAAGACTGCGTGCATCTAAAGGATGCCATTGAAATCCTCATTCAGAAAGGATATGCACGACAGTATATAGATGGGCAGCCAAGGACTGCCAACAATAACGCTCCTTGACAAAATCAATTATCAGTTGATCCAGCAAGCCCGGAACAACAGGTCGAGGAAGCAAATAGAGTCATCGGTGGAGTAGCCCTCGTCATATCAAGACCTGAAGATTTCCTTCATCTGCCAAGTAACGAAGAGAAAGAGGCTCTTGATTACCTTGCTGCGCATCTGGACGGAAGTTGGGAAAATTTCCCCGGAGCCCTAGTCATCTCCGGAGGAGGATTTAATCCCGTAACCATCGGATCCATCAAAAGGAAATTCGATGAGTTAGAAAAAGCGTCCCCATTCGAGGAAATAAAAATAACAGAGGTGAAAGAAAACTCTGTTCCTTTGGCATTCTATAGGGAAGAGGTTCCCGGGGGATTGCCAAACTTTCAAATCCCTTTGCTCGTCAGAGCAAAAATGGTCAATTTCGACGTGAGAAGAATCCTCGTCGATCAAGGAAGCTCCTGTGACATTATGTACTCAGGACTCTTCAAAGTGCTGCAGCTTACCGAGGAGAATTTGGTCCCTTATGTTGGATCCGACCTTCAAGGATTCAACGGATCAACAACAAAGCCTTGGGGATACGTTGACCTGATCGTCACCTTTGGCGAAAACAAAGCCATGAAATCCGTGAAGGTCAAGTTCCTGGTCGTCGACTGCCCATCTCTGTACAACTGCATCATTGGACGACCAACTTTGGCTGAACTGTTCGCAGTGTCCTCGACCATCCATCTGAAGCTAAAGTATTACACTAAGGATGGACGGGTCGCCACAATCAACGGGGACATAGAAGCTGCTCGGCGATGCTTTGAAGCTACGTCAAAGAACCTCAACTCCGTGGTTACGCCGAAGAAGAAGAAAGAAGAAACAAAGCTGCCCGGCGTAAACTCAATCAGTACTGTCATACCCCAATTTTTGACCTAAGATCCCGCCTCATGTCCATATGTCATGCATTTTTGTCCGGGATTTGCTTCGCTTTTTCAAACGAAATTTCGGCAGAGAGGTATTTTAAAATACCTCATTTTGTGTTCATTTATTATTTATTTATATTATTATTATTATTATTTTGTTTTTTCAATTTTTATTATTTTTATTTTATTATATTATTCTGTTTTATTATTATTATTATTTATTTGTTTTTTATTTATTTCTTTATTTCTTTTTCTGTTTTTTTAATTAATTAAAAATCAAAAAAATTGTCCAAAGTCAACTTCCAAACTCCAAACACGCAAAGGAACATGCTTTCTGCAGAAAGCAAATAACAGTGTACTTTTTTTTCCAAATTCAGTTTTTTGTTCCCTCAAGCTTTGTCCTTGTCCAGTTTCAAGCCAGATCCTTTGGATCTTAGAAACCCAAAATTGGTGTATATAATGAACAGAAGTATAGATGAACAGAGGGTTTTTTTGGGGAACCACGGCCAAACACAAACACCATCACAAACCCTAAATTTTTTTCTTCCAACAGAAAAATAAACATCAAAAAAACCAGAAACAAAAAAACCTTCTCAAACCCAACATACAAAAAAAAGAACAACACTGTTTTCTTTTCCAAAAAAATCCAAAACCAGAAACAAAAAAACCTTCTCAAACCCAACATACAAAAAAAAGAACAACACTGTTTTCTTTTCCAAAAAAATCCAGAACCAGGAACAAAAAAAAACACCAACAAAAATACAAAAAATCACAGAAATCAAAACGAACCTTTTTTTCCTTTCTTCAAAAAAACAGAAACGGACACCAGAGGGAGATCAAACACCACAAATCCAGAACAAAAAAGGTTGGGTTTTTTTTGTTTTATCTCGTTTTCTTTTTTTCCGATCTAGAACTTTTGGCTAGGTTTTAGGAGATTTTGGTTGTGGATTTGGGTTTAGAAAGGGATTGGGAAGGTTTTGATGTAAAAAAAAATTTAATTTTTTTAAAAAAAAATGGGCTAGCCGGCGGAGCCGCCGCCGGAATCGCTCCGGCGTGGCGGCGTCTCGCCGGAAGGGATGAAGATTCATCCCTGGTTCTTCATATGAAGAACCCTAGCAGAGGAAGAAGAAGAGAGAAGAAGAGAGGTTTGCGACCGAGAGAGAGAGAGAGAGAAAAAATGAGAAGAAATGAGAAATTTTGTGGGTTTTGGGTATTTATACCCTGACCCAATCAGGTGCGGGCTGGTGCATGGCCTTACGGTGCACCAGCGCACCCAGAACCATCCTGATCTAATCAAGCGTCCCAGATCTCATCTGGCTGAAATCAAATCTGGGCTGTCTGATTTAATCAGACGTCCCAGATTTAATCCCCATTTTCACACGCCTTTGGGCCCCTGTTGGGCTGGACCTAATCCATTTTTGCTATCCACACCCCCTGTCTTGCTGTTTACACCCCCTGCTCTATTTATTTTTTTATTTTTATTTATTTGTTCTATTATATTCGAATGTCATTTAATTTATTTATTTTGTACATTATTCACATGTTATATGTTATATTTAAATACCAAAACACCAAAAATATGCATCGTTATTTATCTTTGTTTATTATTGCTTCAATGTAAAATTGCAAAAAATATTTTGTGTGATTTATTTTGTGTAAGTCCAAAAGGAAAAGGGAAATGTTTCGTTAACCCCGCGTTGCGATGTTTTTTTTTTTTTTTGCGCTTTTGCTTGTTCGCTATTTTTGACCTTGAAATAAAAATCATTTTTATTTAAATAAAAAAAGAATGAAAAAAGGAGTGGTTTGGCGGATGACTTTTCACTCTCCGGTGACTTCGGATTTCCTGCCGGATGGCTTGCGGTCCGAATAACCGACGTTCTAAAAAATACAATTTTTTCTAAAAAAATAATAAAAACTAAAACCTTCAAATATTTTCAAAAAAAGAAATCTTTTATAATAAACCTCGACTTTCGTCGAGAAACCCTTTTTTTTTTTTAAAAAAACTTTTTTTCAATAAACGGTCTAACCCACCTAAGCATATTTAAATATTTTCACAAAGACTAAAAAACACAAAAACAATCCAAATCTTTTGCCGCTTGGCTTTTCAAATTCAAACTTTTTCTCAAGAGAGTTTAGACGTGAGTCATGTCTAGTTGAAATTCATTTCTCCACGACATATGGCAGGAAAAGATATAAACTTTTCAGTATGTTCGTGGCGGATTTAAAAGGAGTTTAAACTTAAGATGACGATTCGTCTTTTCTCCTAAAATCAATCAAACAAACCACTTTACAAATTTTACCCCGAACTACGAGATTTTGATCCCTCGCGGGTACGTAGTGCAAAAGACCTTGTGTCTTCCCAATTCAAAATTAATAAAACTTTTTTTCTTTTGAATATCCCAAAATTAATAAAAAAATCTCTCATCGTTACCCAATCATTTATAAGCAAATTTTACAAGCAAAACATTTTAGCACAAAAAATACATATTTTACAAGAGGTTCCCGTAGAGTACTACGGATACATAGGATGCTAATACCTTCCCTTTGTATAACTAACCCCCGAACCTTAAATCTCTAAAAAATTTAATTATGGGTTTATTCGATCTTTTCCCCTTCCCTTGGATAAATTAAAGCTCGGTGGTGAATCATAATTTTTGAGAACCAAAGCTAACCAATAGCTTGGCGTCCGAAAATCACCGCGACAAGTACCGAGGATGGAGTTGAATTGGATGCTCGAACTTCCAAGAAGGAGCGCAAACAAGAAAAGAAGGCAATTAAAGACGACCTTTTGATCAAGGAAAACTATCGCCCCATCCCTGATGGAGAGTTCGAACTAGTTCCCCTTGGCGAGGATCCAACAAAGGGCGTGAAGATTGGAGCTGATCTCCCCGACTTGGTGAAAAGGCAGTTGAAAGCTTGCTTAAGGGAGAACGCTGAACTGTTTGCGTGGAGTGCAGCTGAAATGCCCGGAATAGACCCCGAGGTCGCTTGTCATCAATTGACCATAGATCCTAGGGCTAGTGCTGTAGTTCAGCGTCGTAGGAAGCAGTCTCCCGAAAAAGCGGAGGCTGCTCGAAAAGCTGTAACAGACCTCCTAGAGGCCAATTTCATTGCTGAAGCCCAGTACACAACCTGGCTTTCTAATGTTGTACTTGTTAAAAAATCTAATGGAAAGTGGCGTATGTGTGTTGATTATACCGATCTTAATAGGGCTTGCCCTAAAGATGCTTATCCTTTGCCGAACATAGATAAATTAGTAGATAATTCCTCCGGGTTTAAATTACTATCATTTATGGACGCATATTCTGGTTATAATCAAATAAAAATGGCTGAAATCGATAAAAAGAAAACAGCTTTCATGACCGAAACTGGTAATTATCATTATAATGTAATGCCTTTCGGGCTCAAAAATGCAGGTGCCACTTACCAAAGGATGATGAACAAAGTATTTCACAATGAAATTGGAGACATGCTCGAAGTTTACATGGACGACATGATCGTTAAATCCGAAGAGGAAATCGATCATACCATCCACTTAAAAAGGGTGTTCAACCAAGCAAGAAAGTTCAACATGAGGTTCAATCCGGAAAAATGACGTTCGGGGTTAAGGCTGGAAAATTCCTCGGTTTCTACCTAACAGAACGAGGAATAGAAGCCAATCCCGACAAATGCAGAGCTTTCTTCGACTATCCGACTCCAAAATCGAAGAAATCCATCCAAACGTTGAACGGCATGTTGACCTCAATGGCTAGATTCGTCGCCAAATCTGCCCAACACGCTCTGCCCCTCTTCAAACTCCTCAGAAAAGAAACAACTTTCGAATGGACTGAAGAGTGCGAAGGAGCATTACAACACCTCAAACGAGCATTGTCCGAACCACCAGTATTAACACGACCAGTCGAGGGCGAAAAACTCTATCTCTACCTCGCCGTAGCATCAGAAGCCATAAGCGCCGTTCTCATAAGAGAAACCGAGCAAGGGCAAATGTCTGTTTACTTTGTAAGCAGGGCATTGCAAGGACCAGAACTCCGATACTTGCAAATAGAAAAAATCGCTCTAGCAGTGATAATGGCCGCGAGGAAACTCCGATACTATTTCCTCGCCCATTCCGTCGTCATTCGGACAGATCAACCTATAAAGCAACTACTGGCACGACCAGATATGGTTGAAAGAATGTTGAAGTGGTCGTTGGAGCTTGCGGAATTCGACATAAGCTTCGAAAGTAGAAAGGCTTTGAAAGCCCAAGTACTTGCCGATTTCGTCTCCGAAATGACAACGTCGATGACTTCCGAAAAGAATAAATGGACAATCTTCATCGATGGATCCTCAAATTCATAAGGAAGCGGGGCGGGCATCATACTCGAAAACGGAGACGGGGTCCTAATCGAAGTGTCCCTCGGACTTTCATTCCCAACGACGAATAACCAAGCCGAGTACGAAGCCTTCCTAGCAGGGTTAAGATTAGCCGAGGCGCAAACAAGCAGGCAACCAATCCCTCATTCAGGAAACATTGACAAAGCCGAGCATCGAAAAAGCAATAGAAGTCATGCACGTCTGCGCTATTGACGATCAAAGCTGGATGGCTCCGGTGTACAATTTCCGCTATAAGACATCATATGAACTATTTAAGGGAAAGAAACCCAGTGCATCCTACTTTCATCAATTTGGGTGTACCTGTTACATTCTGAATACAAAAGTTCATCTGAAGAAATTTGATGCTAAAGCTTACAAGGGCATCTTTATTGGATACTCTGAACGCTCGAAAGCATACAGAGTGTATAATTCCGAAACTCATACAGTGGAAGAAAGTATGCACATAAAATTTGATGACAAGCAGCCTGACAAAGTGTCAGAGCTAGTTGAGAACTTTGCAGATATTCAACTATCAGATGATGAAGAATCAGAACCTGAAGAGACATCAAGACCAACTCAACCAACCTCTGAAGAAACAAATTCAGCTCCTGAAACCTTGGACTCTGAAGATCACCTAGCATCATAACTTATCAGAAGAAGTCCAAGCAGAATTGAGCAACCAAAACAATCTTTCAAATACAAATCCTCTCATCCAGAAGAGCTAATATTGGGAAACAAGGACAGTCCAAGAAAAACCAGATCAAGCTTCAGAAATGAAGACTCATTAATTGGATTAATCTCCCTAGTGGAACCAAGTTCAACTGATGAAGCACTAGCTGATGATGCATGGATTGTTGCAATGCAAGAAGAGCTCAACCAGTTTGAAAGAAATGAAGTCTGGAGCTTAGTACCCAAACCTTCCAAGAAGAATATCATTGGAACAAAATGGGTCTACAGAAACAAGTTAAATGAACAAGGAGAAGTTGTTCGTAATAAGGCAAGACTGGTAGCTCAAGGGTATAGTCAACAAGAGGGGATTGACTACACTGAAACATTTGCTCCTGTTGCTAGACTTGAGGCTATCAGACTACTTCTTTCCTATGCTACTTATCATAGTATTATTTTGTATCAAATGGATGTTAAAAGTGCATTCTTAAATGGCTACATTTCTGAAGAAGTATATGTCAAACAACCTCCTGGTTTTGAGGATACTTCACATCCTGACCATGTTTTTAAGTTAAAGAAATCTCTTTATGGTCTGAAACAAGCACCCAGAGCTTGGTATGAAAGACTAAACAATTTTTTAGTTGAAAAAGGTTTTCAAAAAGGTCAAGTTGACAATACTTTCTTCAGCAAAACATTTAAGAATGACATTCTAATTATTCAAATTTATGTTGATGATATTATTTTTGGATCTGCTAATTCATCTTTGTGCAAGGAATTTTCTAAGATTATGCAGTAGGAATTTGAAATGAGCATGATGGGAGAGCTAAATTTTTTTCTGGGAATACAAATCAACCAAGACAAAGATGGCACCTACATTCATCAAACCAAGTATACAAAGGAGCTGCTGAAGAAATTCAACATGGATGACTGCAAACCAATGACGACACCAATGCATCCAACAAGCAGTCTCAGCAAGAAGGATTCAGAAGGCAAAGTTGATCAGAAGCTCTACAGAGGTATGATAGGTTCTTTACTTTACCTAACTGCATCAAGGCCTGATATTTTGTTTAGTGTATGTTTGTGTGCTAGATTCCAATCAGATCCTAGAGAATCTCATCTTACTGTTGTAAAGAGAATCTTTAGATATCTGAAGGGAACCACAAATCTTGGATTATTTTATAAGAAAACAAATGATTATAAGCTGATAGGATTCTGTGATGCTGACTTTGCTGGAGATAAGATAGAGAGAAAATCCACCAGTGGCAATTGTCAATTTGTGGGTGAAAATCTTATATCTTGGGCTAGCAAAAGACAAACTACAATAGCTTTGTCCACAGCAGAAGCAGAATACATATCAGCAGCCAAGTGTTGTACACAACTACTCTGGATGAGATATCAGTTAGAGGATTACAAAGTTAATAGTCACAATATTCCACTTTTCTGTGATAACACTGCAGCTATTCAACTTTCTAAAAACCCAATTTTGCATTCAAGAGCTAAACATATTGAAATTAAACACCATTTTATAAGAGACCTTGTTCAGAAGGGTAGTGTAAATATTCAATACATTGAAACTGAAAGACAATGGGCTGATATATTTACAAAACCCTTAGCAGTTGAAAGACTAGATTTTATCAAAAAGCATCTGAACATGACTTTGGTCTCTGAAGATATCAAGCTCTGACTTACAAAATTGTGGATTCAGCCTCTGAACTCTGGAAGGTCTTCAGAAGCTGAAATTTTTTAAACTCTGAAGTGTTTACCCATGTGGAGTACACGTGTCAATTAATTTGTCTTTACTCTTAAGTCTGTGATTGGTTAGTGTAAAGGCAGTTTATGACGAAATTCTTTATTGCAACGAATGTACTCCCCCATCATTGTTTTTACTAGAGTTTTTCAAAATCTTTTTATTCCTTTCTCGCACAAGTTCACTTTCACATCTAGCCCTTCTCTTCTAAAACCCAGAGCACTTTCTTTCTCCCTCATACTAGCAAAACCCTGTTCGCTAACCTCAACAATGGCAAGTTCATCGTCTGTACCAAGATTCCCAGAGGACATTCCAATAAACATCTATGCTCAGGACTCTTATCTTAAAGATGCCACTATGAATCTTAGGTTTGAAGAAAGTAAATTGGTTATGGAAAAACCAATAGACTTTGAGGCCTTAAAAGTCAATGGACATGACTACAAGGGATTCTTCACTGAACAAGGCTGGGGGCACTACTTGGATATGCTTAATGGACCTATCTACTCCAATTTAGTGTTTGATTTCTGGAGAAAGAGTTAAGTTGTAACCTTGGTAGATGCTAATTCTGAACTTCAACGTCTAATTAATCAGAACCCAAGTGAAAATAAAGGAAAATCAAGAGAAGAATTGGGTCTGAGAAAATTCACTGAAACAGAAATTCGCTCTAGTGTTGGAGGCTTTCAAGTCATTTTAACAAGAAGCAATTTGGCCAAAATGCTAAATCTTCCCAACACTGGAATGATAAGACTCTATATTGCAGCTTCTGGAAGAAAGTCAGTGTATCTAAATGATATTGCCAGACTTTGTTTCAAGGATCAGAAGCTGTCCAACAAGATTAGTCATCTGAATGACCGTGAAAAGGTTTTTGCTAAGATTTTATTCTCATCTTTTCTACCAAGGGATACTGGCAGTGACTCTCTAAATTGGGATCAGAGACACTTTATCTACTTCCTCTCCACCAAAAGGAAAATGAATCTCCCTGCTTACATCTTTCAACATTTATGTGAGACAATCTGTGAGGCTCAAAAGTTTGAAAATTCTTCCAAATTGATCTCTCATCCCAGGCTCCTAAGCTTCATCTTTGAGCAACTTGGTCTTCCTGATAGATTCATGTTTGCTGGAGTGTCTGACGACCTTGAACAAGTTAAAGCTCTCATTCTTGATGCTAAAGTCTTGGTGAGTATGCGTTTGAAGAGATCAGACAAGCTCATTTATCCTCAAAAACCTCTTCTAGTAAACAAGACAAAATTTCAGCCAATCAGTGACGCCTTCATTTTTGATAATGAACCTCCTGAAGTCATTTTGGAATACATGAGGTTAATGAAGGAAAGAGGAACCCCAATCACTCATAAGGACATTGGAAGAGGTGATGGCCCAACTTTTGCACAGATTATGAGAGCAGTTAAGGAAGAGGTGTTCAGTGACTATGAAGAAGATGAAATGGTTGAGGAACCATCCATGCAAGAGGCTTCTATACATAGGTCAGAGGATGATCATCCAGAGGTTGAAGAAGAGGCGGTGGCTGCAGAACCTACTGTGAAAGACCTGCTAAGTGCGAAATTTCTCAAAAGATCTCGCACAAAGCATTGCACTCCTAGGGGACAAAAGAGACAAAGATCAGATACAGGTAATACTCATTGTTTTAATTATTGCAATCAAATATCTGAAGCATCTATTCTAGAACATGTCCAACCCCATCTATCCAACATCCCCTGAACTTGATTATGTCCAAATTTCAGACTCTGAGTCAGAGTCTTCTGACTCCTCGTTTGATGACCTTATGGATAGTTTTGCACCATTATCTTCCAAAGCTAAGCATATTCCTGAGGAGGAAACAACTGAGCCATCCAATAGTTCTATCCCTCAGTCATCACCCAAAATTCTCACTGAGGAAGAGATTCTGAAAGAAACATCTTTTAGAGTTTCTCCAATCCATGAAACCTCTGAACCACCAAATGCCATATCATCTGACCCATCTCAATCAATTCCATCAGACTCTCACAACTCTTCATCACCTCTGATGCTTTTAGATACTGAAATTGCAATAAATGATAGAATTGATGTACCAACTGATCATGTGACTCGCTTACCTAGTGGTCCAAGTCAATCAGTATCTGCACCACCTGTGGCACAGCCAGGAGAAGATAATTCAGACTTCATAGCAACGACTTTACACATAATACGAAATACGCTTGCTGAACAAGAAGATAAGCTGTTAGAGCTGGTAGCATACTCAGGGGCATCTGCAAGAATGACTCAACAACTTCTCACTCTCCGCTTTTCCAGACACCCTTAGGATTCTTGCTTTTCACCTTTTGTTTTTCGCCTATTGTTTTTCACTATTTGTTTAAAACTTTTTGCTGATGACAAAAGGGGGAGTATTATTTAGTTGTACAATTGTCAGTAGTTTTTATTTCTATTCACATAATAATCTGAAACTGTCTGAAATAAAAATCTCATTCTTTTATCTTGCTAAATGTTTATGAACTTAAGTGATAAGGGGAACAAATTAATAAACATAATTGTGTTTGCATAGATGAAGATAGTTAAGATTGTGCTCTTAATTATTTTTATCAGACTCAGGAGTTGAGCTTGCAAACCTCACACTCTGAGAGTCAAGTATGTAAATACAATCAAGTTTATCAAATTGTTCTTATACTGATTCAACTTAATTATGGACAAAACTTAGGGGGAGCTTGCAAACCTAACCCTAATGGTTTATCAAACTCAGGGGGAGCTTACAAACCTCAACAACCTGATGTTGACATAATTAAATTAATCAACAAACAATTGTATTTAATACCTATGTTTGTCATCATCAAAAAGGGGGAGATTGTTGGAACAAAATGAGTTTTATTTATAAAACACCCTAAGTTTTGATGATAACAAGGTATTAAATGGACAATTGGTATTACTAATGAATGATCTAGTGTGCAGGAACAAAGTAAAAATATCATCCTCGTAGATCATCATTTGGGCATCTGAAGGACACAGTCTGAAGTGTTAAGGCTCTGAAAATGCTGGAAGCATCAGAGCCTCTGAAGAAGTCCTCAGAGGCCAAAGAAAGAAACACAGTCTGAAGCGTGTGTACATCTTCAGAAGATCAAAGAAACGATATCATCAGATCCTGAAGAACTCTCTCTGAAGAAAGACAGCTCATAACCAATGCAATAGTACAACGGTCCTGTCAAAGAGTACAACCGTCTTGTCAACAAAAAGGAGAGTGTACAACCAACGGTTCTTTTCTCAACGTCTTTATACCTAGAGTATAAATAGAAGACATCCTGATAGAGAGAAGGTTACTGGAAGATCATCTGAACTCAGAAAGATTCAAATCATATTCAAGCTGTGAACTGTGTTATTCTTTTTAGTGTAATATTCTAAGTTAAATATCTTTTGATATTACAGACTCTGAGGTTAGTGTTTAGAGAGTCTTGCTTAGAACTTTCAGTCCTACTTAATCTGTGTATTAAGTTAGTTTGTAAAGTCTCTTTGTCTTGTGTGACTTAGAGCAGGAAGTCTTAAGTCCTGTGTGACTTGAGCAAGGAAGTCTTAAGCTTGTGTGCTTAAGCAAGGAAGTCTCTAATCTTGTGTGATTAGAGCAAGGAAGTCTCTTTGTCTTGTGTGACCTAGAGCAAGGAAGTCTCTTGCTTGTGTGCTTGAGCATTAGTTGTGTAATCTTTGTGATTATAGTAAAATCCCTTGGAAGTGCAAGGGGACTAGACTACTCTCGTTTTGTGAGAGGAACCAGTATAAAACTTTTGTGTGTTCTTTCTCTCTCTCTTTCACTGTTTTATTTGTGTTTTGTGTTTAGTCTAGTTTATCATATCCGCTGCATTTCTATATTTCTTGAAGCAAAAGAATCAATTTTTCAAAACACAATTCAACCCCCCTTCTTGTGTTTTTCACCTTCAACTACTTCACCAAATGGATTGAAGCAGAACCTCTCGCAAAAATCGGCGCATCCCACATACTTCGTTTCTTCAAAAGAAACGTACTCGCAAGATTCGGAATCCCTCAAGTGGTGGTAACAGATAATGGAACACAATTTACAAACAAGAAGTTCCAAGAATTCCTCGCCGCGATAGGCACCACTCAACACTTCACATCAGTCGAGCATCCTTAAACCAACGGGCAAACTGAAGCAGCCAACCGAGTGATACACTGAGGACTAAGACGAAGAATGGGCGCATCTAAAGGAAATTGGACCGAGGAGTTACACAATGTCCTATGGTCCTACAGAACCACTCCACATTCCACAACCGGGGAAACGCCCTTTCGATTAACATACGGAACAGAGGCAGTAATTCCCGTGGAAATAGGAGAACCATCCTCGAGGATCGAGTATCCCCACGAGGAGGATATAAACGACGAGTTATTGAGAGAAGAACTAGATCTCGTCGAGGAACTAAGAACAGGGGCTTCTCTTCGAGAAGCAACCCTCAAACAGAAAATAGCTGCTCGACACGACAAAAGGGTTATCAAAAGAGAGTTCGAGGTGGGAAGCCTGGTACTGAGAAGGAACCAAAAAGATTCACGAGAAGGGAAGCTCGCAGCTAATTGGGAAGGACATATCGAGTCTGAGCAAAAATAGAAAACGGAGCATATCACCTCGAAGATCTCTACGGCAAAAAAATCCCTCGCACGTGGAACGCTGAAAAGCTAAAACAATACTATAGTTGAAAATAGCGTAATTCGACATGCTCTTCAACGAAGGCTGCAAATCCCACAGAGGAGATGCGCCTATACAACGGAGGAATGCCTAGGTACGGGCATGAATCTTAAAAATTCTAATGCTCGACTTTAGCCCTAGATGCTGACGTCCACGCTCAACGGGGGAATACTTCATGCGAGCCCCATCGTTGCTTAGTACATGCCCGGCAGAACGCCCAGCTCGCGATGGGATGTTCAATGCTGCGAGGAAAATTTTCAAACGAAGAAAATTTCCTCGACTCTAGTTTGGGAGCTAGCCAAACACTCGTGCAGTTCCACAAACTGCTCGGGAACGGTGCTTACGATCCGCGACATCAAGAAGCACCGTAACTCTTAGACGAGCACTAGCGCAAAGGGTAATCAACCTAGCGAATAGAACGTCTAAAAATACTAAGTTAAAACCCTAAGGCAGAATCGAGCACCATTTTTAAAGTATCCTCGCATATCATAAATGGTCGAATGTTCAGGGAAATAATCAAAGCATATATTGACAAGTTAAAATAAACACTCCACAAACAAAGCAATAAACGAGCATAAGTTGCAAAGTAAAATAAGGAGTTATAAATGAAAAGACGACCATAGGCCGCAATTGTCATAATATTACAAGAGAAAAGGCGAACAAACGCCGAACACATAAAAGCCTAGGCGAGCATAACGCCGGCATTTAAATACTACAAAATAAAACAAATAAGTGAAATTACTCTTCATCTGGGGGAGGAGTGGCTATCCGGCCATCCCGCACTTCCTTGAGCTCGTCCAACCCTTCGGTCACCAGCTGGACGCCTGGATTCGAGATCTGGAGCTGGGCCAGAGCATTCTGAAAGCTCGAGGAAGCAACATCAAGTTGCATATCCCCAATCTGATAAATTTTGGCAATCAGATCTGCTCGGCTAAGCTTTGCATAGGTGCCCTCTGGATCCAGCTTCTTCTCCTCCTCCTCCTCAGCCAAAGACATGCGGGATACTTGCTCTTCAAGCTCAGTGATCTTCCCCTTCAGCTTCTCCTCCTCCCCCTTTGCATCCTCGAGTTCCTTCTTAATCTTAGCAACCTCGGCCTCGGAATCTTCTAAAGCTTTGCCCCGGGCAAGGAGATCCTGCTCCACGGTAGTTAGACGCTCGCCAAAATCTTTGGCGTGTGCTCGTGCCTTGTCCCATTCCCGCAGGTATTTGCACTCCCGACCGTTGAGGAAGGTGGTCACCTCCAAAAGCTTGAACACGGCCACGGAGGACTCCGCGACCACATTCCTCAAAGATTCCGGACCCATAGACGCTAAGATTGTCTGGTCGGCTTCAAAAATTTTGACTGTCGTCTTCCCATCCAGCAGACAGTCATGACCCATAGCCGATGGTAAGACGAACTCCGTGGCAGCCCTCCCCGGGACCAGCCTACGAGGACCTGAGACTACACCTCCTCCTCCTTCAACCCGAGCTTGCTTGGGCGGCCTCAGATCACCAACTGGTTCCTCAGCAACCCTTCTTTCCCCCGTCACTTCGATAGATGGTGTGGGGGAACATTGGCCAGAAATGTTGGGAGTCGAGGAAGTAGCTCCTCCCGCCTGTCGCCTTTTCTTGTCTGCTTGCAGCATGCGAAGAGGGGCAGCTGTGCTCTTCATTTCACCTGAAACAAGGCAAGTGTTAGTAAACTCGCAAGAGAAAACAAAAATACAAGTATTGAAAACATTAAAGAAACGAGCACATCTATAACCGAACTATAAGGAAAAGGCAAACATACGGAGAAGCTCCTCAGCCTCCGCTTTGGTCGCACATCTCAACAAAGCCTTGGTATTGACAAATTTTTTGGACGACAGCTGGTGACCCTCCTCGTCACAAATGGGATTCCCTTCGCTGTCCTCCCATAAGTTCGGAGGAAAACTGTCGACGAAATCCTCCAATAACTTCAAATCAGCGCTTTCTTCTTTAGACAACGCCCCTCTCTTGAAGGTAAAGCTCTTTGCCTCTCGCAAGTAATGCTTCGTCGACCAACAGAACGGAAACCGCTCACAGTCAACCTCGATAGGCTCAGTGTCGTCCCTGAACACAACATTCCCGTCGTCGTCCAACTTAGGCCCCCTAACCAATATGGTTTTCCAGCCTTCAACAGCCATCGGACGAACAACGAAGTACTCGTCCTTGAAGTTCCTTAAAGATTTCTCGTATATATCGAAGAGTTTCCTGTGTTGCTTCAAGGACACCCACCCGCATTTGTTCGTCACGTTTCCCCTTGGACGGGAGCGTTGGATTCCGAAGATAGCAAAGAATAAGGGAATAGTGGGCGCCAATTCTAAATATGCAGCTACAATCTCAAAGGCCCTAATGAAGGCCAAAGAGTTAGGATGTAGCTGCGACGGGCACACCTCCAGGTGGTTAAAGATGGCCACTTCCAGGTCACTGAAGGGAAGCCGCAACCCCATATGCTCAAATACAATCTGATACATGGGGATTCCCCCATTTCTGAAGGCCGTGCATATCCTCTGTCGAGCACCAGGAATCCTAATTTCCCAGTTCGGAGGTTCCTGCTCCTCGATCTCTGTAAACAGGTCCTCAGGATAGTGCTCCCCGAGTTCGAACCTAGTGGCCGTTGTCCTTGGGTCATCGGCTACCCAATCCATGTTATCCTCAACAGGAATCTTCCGTTGAATTCCATCGTTAGCCATAACACCTGAAAAAGGCAGAGGGAAAGAATGAATTCGGTATCTTCGAACATCAAATCCACCCCTTCCACCGCCAATTCAAGTGAAGGGGCGAGGATAATGGTCGGGAAACGCACGTAAATCATACTTAGGAAAATTCTAAATGATAAATCCTAGCTACGAGGAGCCTAATGCGAAACACCCAGGATATCCTATATATATGCTCGAGTCATACGTAAACACGGGAAATTCTAAGAAAAACCTTAAATATGCGAGGACCTTAAATGCCCGGAACATCTTATATGTGCTCGAAGCAAATACGAAAAATTCTTTGGAAATTCCAAGAAAAACCCTAAATATTCGAGGACTCTAAAAACATGAATGCCCGGAAGCATGTTATGAATGCTCGGTACGTTCATACACCAAAAGTAAAACGCCAGCAACCTCCGTATCAAGAGCCTGGATACTACTCTAAAACGATGTTTTCCACCGTTTTGTGGGAGGAAAGGGGTGCTAATCACCACCTACAACCCCCAATCACCACTTTCACAATGCAAATGCAAAAAGAAAAAGAAAAACAAAAGCAAAGCAAGAAATTTACAACTAGCAAACGAGAAATAAAGATCAGAGATCAAGAAATACTTACTTGTTTCGATAAAGAAAGAGTTGAACCGAAGGAAAATAGCTAAACTTGGATTGAATCGCTGGAATACAATGAGAAGGTTGCTAGAAATTCAGAGAAAAGATACGGTCTGGAAGTTGGATGGTTGGAGAATGAGAAAGATTTGAAAAAATCCCTCCACTTATCCTTATATAGGGAAATCCCCAACGGACGCACCTGCTAGAAGAATTGGGGCGCCATCCAAATCTAAACCATTGCGTCAATCCAAAGGCTACGATGAAAAGCAATCCAACGCTCCAGATGCGACTATCACAGAAACTAAAAGCCGCGAAGATCCAACGGACGAGACGTGTCCTCGTAATTCAAATCAAACAGACAGACACTCAAGTGCTATTTCAATAGCCTTTACACGTGTCAACATAAGACGAAGCGGCTTGTCCCTTCAAGTCACATCCGCGAAGACCTCATCGAAACCCTAGAAAATCACGTCGAAAATCTTGGACGGGTTAACAATGCGCGAAATTAACGGCGAGATTCGCGGACTCGTAATAAATGCTCGGATCCATCTCCGCGGAACACAACTCATAAACCTCTAACGGTCAACGGCTAATGGGCTTCCTCGACACATCACTATGCTCGAGATTTAAAATCCTACTAATGTTCAACGAACAATGAGATATAATCTCCTCGACATCACATTGTGCTCGATACCAAAGGAAAACTTTAGACCCTCAATGCCATTAGCCTAAGTATCAGAATTACGACCACTAAAGTCACCATCCTCTTACCCGAGCATGATGACTTGGGGGGCTCCTGTTCTAGACTGGGCCTAAATGCCCAACACGTTGAGGACCTCCTCTATTGGGCTGTCGAGCAAGGCCCAAGACACAAGTCCAATATTGCTTGACCGTTGAGCAGCGTACGTCTCCCCTGAGATTCGTAACGCCCAACACCGGAATGATGAGCATTAAATGCTCATCACGGCTCCTCAGCCGTTTTCCGACAGCCATTGATGGGCATTAACTGCCCATCAACGGCCTTGGCCAAGCGCTGGGGCTATATATAGACCTTTTCACAACTTCACAAAGGTACGTATTTCTCTATATTGAAAACCTTCACTTGACCTCAACTGACTTGAGCGTCGGAGTGTCTGCAGGTACACGAGCCCCCTCCGGGTAATTGGACTGCTCGGAATTACAAACCACCGTGCACCACCGTCTGGTCGACTCTGATCAAGGTAAAGATCAGGTACATTTGTTAAAATGAGTGATTCTGATTGGTTTATAAATAGTATTTATAATTTTTCTAAATTAAATATTTTTATGAACTAATAATCACAATCATCAACCTAAGCCATATACTAGTACATATCCACAATTTTTTATTTATTAAATTAACATAATATCATCGGTCCACCACCAAACACAAGTTGTGCAAAGGTAGCAAAGTACAGTACAAACTGAAAAATAAAGAACATAAAAAGTACATGTCAAACAAATATAGGAAAGTTTCACATGATGATCACATATCATTGGTTTCTGATTTTTCATTTAATTAACATCTTTTGTCAAATGTTAAATTGTTTCTTTCTTTCTTCTTTTTTTTTTTGGTCAAATGTTAAATTGTTTCTTTATCAACCAAATCATAAATGGAGAGATGCACTTCCTCTCATCCAAAACTTTGAAAAAGGGAGTGGGGGTTTCTTTTAGAATCTTAAAAATCATGATTATCTTAATGTGATTCATATTAAAAGAAGCAAGATATATTGGTTATCTAGTGATCTTTACCTTGATCAGAGTCGACCAGACGGTGGTGCACGGTGGTTTGTAATTCCGAGCAATCCAAACGTACCCGGAGGGGGGTTGTGTACCTGCAGGCACTCCGACGCTTAAGTCAGTTAAGGAAGGAGTAGATTTTCAATATAGAATGTTACGTACCTTTGTGAAGTTTGTGAAAGGTCTATATATAGCCCCAGCGCTTGGCCAAGGCCGTTGATGGACAGTTAATGTCCATCAATGGCTGTCGGAAAACGGCTGAGGAGCCGTGATGAGCATTAAATGTTCATCATTCCGATGTTGGGCGTTACGAATCTCAGGAGAGACGTACGCTGCTCAACGGTCAAGCACAAGACTGAACTTGTGTTTTGGGCCCTGCTCGACGGTCCAAAGGAGGAGGTCCTCAACGCGTTGGGCATTTAGGCCCAATCCAAAACATCTAGTCACACAGAATCGTGGAAATTTTAACATTCTTTTTATGATATTTGAAGACTTATGACAATTAAATGTAATTTGACCACAAACCTATTAAGAAAATTTTGCAAACTTTCTTCGCCACTATAAGTGCAGGTCCAAAACAAACAAGATAAGTAGTGCATGCATCAGAAGAAAATTTTAAGTATCCTTTAATAATAATGGGACCAGTTCTCATAAGATTGATTTTCATATATGCATAGGACCGAATTCTTGAGTCCATCCAATACTCTTTTTCCTTCATTTTGTTGTCCATTAATTGATTGCATGTTTAGTGTATCACATTAAATTAGTTAGAACTTAGAATCATGACCATATGAGTGTAAAATAACAGTGATAGGACTTAACATGCCATCATTTTTATATATGTTGCCCGCCACTCTTGAGTTTCTGTTATAGAGTCGTCCGCTACTTAAGTAACTAA
This sequence comes from Trifolium subterraneum, assembly GCA_951799995.1. Classification (NCBI taxonomy): domain Eukaryota; kingdom Viridiplantae; phylum Streptophyta; class Magnoliopsida; order Fabales; family Fabaceae; genus Trifolium; species Trifolium subterraneum. Next base: position 33,795,808 of record OX637468.1, read on the forward strand.
TACTCTATGCACAATCGGCTACTTAAATAGGGGATGCTCTGCAACCAGAACAAGCAAGCCATGTTTGACTCGTTGAATCTGTTTTTTCGTCGTGCATTTTATTGATGGATGTGATACACATAATTATCCAAATAGAATAACTATCATACAAACATAAAATTTCCGAAACAAACCAAATGTAATTACCCAAAAGTTAACAAAGGATATCATTACAAAGTATAAAATTATCGAAACAAAAAAAGAACATAGTTATCCAAACAAAGAAAAAAAAATAATTAATTTATTACAAAGACAAAATACTACTGCGTAGCCTTAAATTCGTACCCGCAAATATCCACGGATAAAATTCGCCTTGTGTCCGTGACAGATAGCTTAATGGATACCTTTGGATAAAATAAATGAATATTTCAATTACCCGCATTTAATAGACATGGATGCGGAGTGTAATACTATTTATGTCTGCGGATACCGTTAATAAATTAGTAAAATTACTGAAAAAGAAAGTTTCGAATTTCTTGGTAGGGTGTCTTGTCGGGGGGGGGGGGGGGGGGTGTTAAGTCTTCGACGTATCCGCTACTTAAATTCGTAGGACGTGCGAGAAAATGGGTAGGGTGGTGAAATAAAATCTCATTTCCTTTTTATTTTTTTATAAGAATCTCAAACCAAATTCTGATATCATCTTAGAATTTGAGTTGAATCTAATTCGATCCCACAAAATTAATTTATAATATGACAATTATTTCTACTTATAAACTCATAATTCAAAATATCTCTCATATATAAGACTTTCAACACATTTCTTATGTCCGGTATTATCAAACTTGGTGTTTGAAGATAGATAGTGGAGCTTCTCATTTTATGTGCTTAAGTGAACCTTGTATGTTATGTACACATTTATTTTATAAGCAGTCCGTATTTACATTATATTTCTCACAAGCCAGCCACTTTTTTTATTTGCCTTGTTTTAATCCCAGCAAAACACATAAGAAGCTTGCATCTGCATATAAATGTTGCAAGTTTACGCATTGAATTGTGGAATATCGATTATGTCTAACACATGCTACTTGGTAAAAGTGAACTGATAAGATGTCTAACACTCTTAGCTAGTAAGTAGTAACTCATAACATGTGTTCGTACCCAAAAAAAGAAACTCACAAGAGAGGTGTGAATAGAAAATATTTTCATTTTTGGGCCCATCCTTGTATCTGACTTTTTGGATACTTCATTAATTTTTTTTAAATCAAATTTTTTTTATAATAAAACAATTTTTTTTTTGACAGAAAATCATAATTTTTTTAAAAATCAATTTTTTTTTAAATCAAATAATTTTTTGGATACTACATTATTATTATTATTATTATTATTATTATTATTATATATAACTAAAAATCAGTAATAAAAAACAAAGTACAAGTAATCAAAAACTGAGTGAGAATGCAAAGTTGGTTCCCAAATCATGGAACCCTAAGAAGAGCAAAATTAGTAATCAGTAAATTAACATCGATCCACTTTATTCTCTCCCTCTCAATCATTGACCGACTTTCACGTCGTCGATTCATCATTCGTGAACACTTCTTCAAAAGAGCTCGCGTGAACAGTTCTTCGTCAAAAAAAAAAAAAACTAATTTACTGATTACTGATTTTGCTCTTCTTAGGGTCCCATGATTTAGGAAGTTGGTTCTCACTCTGATTTTGATTACTGATTATTGTTTTTTAATTATATATAATAATAATAATGTAGTATCCAAAAAATTATTTGATTTAAAAAAAAATTGATTTTAATTTTTTTTTTAATTTTTTTTCAAAAAATAAAATATTGATTTATTATAAAAATAAAATATTTGATTTAAAAAAATTAATGAATATCCAAAAAAAAAAATTGATGACATGAAATATGACATGTCAACATGGACACTGCAACATCATCAACAAGTTTGACACATCAGTAAAAATTTGACCAAATTGAGTTGGGAGATCAAAAGTTCAAGTTTTTCAAAATAGGGATCAAAAAGTTGACTTTTAAAACAGATGATCAAAAGTTCTTCTTTTTTTTCCTACCCTTCTAACTAGTGTCACTTGCTTGATCACTTCAGTGAGGGGTGATTTCACGAATTGGATTTGAAGCAATATCTCCGGGCGACTTTCTGATAGGTGCGATATCTCAAGTAAGGTCTCGTTCGTCTCACAGCAAGTCTCCCGCGATCTACTCAAGGGATGGACATTAAATTGAATCCATTCGTTAGGTTCAACCTGGGGCTAATACGGGACAGTGGCCTCCCTCCCGCTACGGCTCGCTGTACGTTCCACCTTTTGTTATGAAGATGTGATCTTATCCACCGATGGGTCTTGTTCTAAGCCCAACCCTCTCGTCTAAGGGTAGGATATCCGGAAACCTTAAATCACAGGAAGTTTTTCAAAATAGGGGAATCAAAATTGCATTAAATCATTTTTTTAGAAAATATATGTATTAATAATTATTACAAATAAAATAAAATATAGAATAATTAAATACAAAGCACAAAAATTACATTAGTCAAAGTAGAACTGCATTTGGATCTTATAAATAAAGTCTCGTAGATAGAAAGAATATAGTTAGAAGAGAAAACCACAATAAAATAATTGTCAAATTTTTCGACAAAAATTAGTCATAAAAAATCAACAAATTTTTTGCGCCAATAAAATCAATTAAAAAATTAAGCACAGAACATTTGAGGTCAATATCACAAGTCAGTTATTTTCAGCCATCAAAGGTGATTGCTTGGATTGGATGCTAAACAAGAACAGGAATCTGATATGGATTCTCATAGCTTAGCTTGCCCACTTTTCAAATTTTTGGAAATGAAAAATAAAATTTAAAAATGAAAAATCAATTGTTTATATATAATAATCATAACTTTATAAAATAAAATAAAAACTCATACCAAATAAATAAAAAATAATACAATTTTTTATATAAAAAAAATGCAATTATTAATTTCTCAAAATGTTAAATTAATCTAGAGTTTGTTAAACATCATTCTCATCAGTGTGCTTAAAATTTCAGTTGACAAAATTTCCTTCCTTAAAGTTTAAGAATTCTCAACCGTGTTTTTATGTTTAAAAATTGTAGAATAGGAAAATGGGATAGTAATAGTATACTATACGGCCCAACATCATCAAATGCGCGTCAAAGTCGTGTTGTGGGCAGCGTTGTCAATACACACACCTCACACATGACTTAGTGAAGTTGTTATTTCATCATGGTTACTACAATTGAGAAGTATCTCGAATATTATGCAACTATATTTAGTAATTAAAAAAAAATCTCGAATGTATTTTTTTCATCTCAATTTTTATTTTACAAAAACTCAAATATTATTATGAGAGAAGGTTAAAAAAGTCTCACATGAGTTGCGAAATCGTCTGAACATGTGTTTATAAAATAAGGCAACACTTAACTTATAAACCGATTTTGTGTTAGACCTAACACTCAATTCTATGATGGTATCAGAGTCTCTCCACGATCTACTGAGTTGTCTGCTATCAAGTTTCTAGTCAGACCATTTATATTTGCGCCTTCACCTTACAAGTCAGTTTTGTAGGATTGAGTTACATTCAATACTCAAATGTTTATTAATTGAATCAATTTATGTTGTGTATTGTCATAGTTTTCGATTATCTTATAATAGTAATAGAGCATTTCGTCTATAAAATAAATATGTAAAAAAAAAAAAGTTCTATCTATATTATATATTTTATTTGTTGATTACATGTTATAGATACAATTTTTTTATTGTCGTTTAACAATGACTAATCTCTACCAAAAATCTATTGGTCACAAAGATGAGTTCTCACCTCCTAATTGTTGAATTTTTTCATACGGAAGAGTATCTTAAACCAATTCATTGCTAAATATGTATATCATGCCTTCATGCAGTGTCGATCCCAACTATTTGAAGACCCTACTTAAATATTAAAAATAAAAAGCACATTTTTTAAAAAAATTATCCTCTGTTTAAATTATAAATAACATGAAAAATACATAAAAAAAGAAACGATCTAATTAAGGATTACATTTGTGAATGAATTCTACAGGTAATAGTTTTAATTCTTATATTTTTTTCAAAATTAATTATAGATATTAATTTAATTTAAGATGACTAAAATTAAAATTATATATATAAGAAAAAAAAGACATTGTGAGAATTTGAACAAAGAACCATGTATATAAAAACAAATAGCGAGTGATTTGAGTAGTAATAGTATACTAGAGGGCTCAGATTTGATCCTCAACTTCTTTGTAAAAAAAAAAGACTATATCCTACTACTACTTTATTCATGTATATTTAATATTTTATAAACATTGATATTGATAATAGGTAACTAATAATAATATTAACATTATTACTCCAAAAAAAAAATTATTAAGTCCCTAAAATTAAAGCCAAATGTCATCATCCACCAAGCACATGAGTGTGAGTTGACCCTACATTTATGCTAATGTAATGTTTAGAGGTTTTTGATTCCAAAATACACAACCGACTCTTACTCTATACACGTGGAGTATACGTATTTGAAAAAAAAAAGATAATTATGTCTCATCCAAAAAAACAGGATATTATCAACAACAAAATACTATTAAAATTTTAGTCAGCAAAAACAAAGGAAACTATTAATTAAAACTAAAAATAGCAACAAATACTAGAAGATTTGTTACCAAAAGATATAAAAAATACTACATAAAAAAGATTACGCGATGTAACAAAAAAAAAAGATTACGCGTGAAAAACAAAAAAGTACCCACCTGGAAGTTTCCTTTACAATTAATTTCTCCTTCCAATGCTCTAATATAAATATCCAATCTTATAAACACATCACCAAATATCGCAATTCACAAACCTTACACAAATCATTCATCAAAACCTAACAAAAAATCTCTCAAAATTCTCAAATCTCAAATCATAACTATGGAATATAGAACCTTAGAACTCAACATAATTTCTGCAAAAGATCTCAAAGATGTTAACGTCTTCTCTAAGATGGATGTATACGCCGTCGTTTCAATCTCCGGCGATCCACTTAATCCGCAAACTGCCAAAACTAACATCCATCGTGACGGTGGAAAAAACCCTACCTGGAATTTTCCTGTCAAATTTACAATCAATGAATCTCTTGCTAATCAGAATCGTCTTTCTCTTGAAATTAAACTTATTTCCGATCGTACCCTTGCTGGAGATACTATAATTGGTACCGTTCATATTCCTATGAAAGAGCTTCTTGATAATCCTGCTGGTGATTCTTTTCGGCAAGTTAGTTATCAGGTTAGAACATCTTCAGGAAAAGCTAAAGGGAATTTGAATCTTTCCTATAAATTCGGTGAACATGTTGCTGCTCCGGCGATAAAGTCGAAGAAATCGGAGAAATATGAGGAGGTGAAGGGGAAACATGAACCTGTGATGGCTTATCCACCACCTGGAGTGGCGGCTGGGTCTAGTTCGGTGCCGTATGGTACACCATATCCTCCACCACCACCGCAACAGGCTACTGCTGGTGTTGGTTATGGATATCCACCTACAGCAGCAGCTGCTTACGGTGGTGGCTATCCACCTGGTCAACACAGTTACCCACCTGTTCAACCAGGTTATGGGTATCCGCCTCAAGCAGGTTATGGATATCCACCACAGCAGGCGGGTTATGGGTATCCACCGCAACAAGGCGGTTATGGATATCCAGGGGCACAGAAACCTAAGAAGAATAAACTTGGAATGGGATTGGGAGCAGGATTGCTTGGAGGTGCTTTAGGTGGGTTGTTGATTGGAGATATGGTTTCTGATGCTGCTGATTATGATGCTGGATATGATGCTGGCTTTGATGATGGTGGCGGTTTTGATTTTTAGTTTTTAAGTTTTTTTTAATTCATGTTTCTTGTTTATGGATTATTTTTATTTTGGTTTTTTTTTTATTTTGAGGATGCCTTTTGATGTTTATATTGAAGCTAACTTGAATTTTATATTTAGCTTGATATGTAAATATAACTTTTATGTTTGTGACACCTAATATGGTCTTGTATGATTGTATTTTTTTTTCTGTAAGTAAGTATCATATTCTATTGGCAAATGATTGGGGGCATTGATAAGTGTAGTTTAGTTTATATTGATGATGATGAAGATTCTTAGCTAAAGCAATTGATTAATCAATTCAACTAAAAAGACTTTTACAAAACTTGGTCTGAATTTTTTATTGCTAGTTTGATAATGATTTTAAATTGCAGTCATGATTATGATTATAATTATGCTGTCTAAATTGTAGATGAGATGTAGTTGCAAACACTTCAAAAATTGTTATATTGTGGCTGTAATTGTATAGTTGCAGACTGTGATTTAGAACTTAATTTGAACACACTAGTAGCACAACAAAACTTATATAAACTGTGTCTGTCTGTCCCAACTTTGTGGCCGCCGGTATGTCTTAGTGGCTAGCAAAATTGCGGCCAAACACGGTGGCCACTAAATTCACCAATTTTTTTCACTTTTGTGGCCATTTTTAGTGGCCACTAAATTGCTGTTTTCTTGTAGTGTATGAACCCCTAATCAAGAAGGAGATAGGTTCTTATTATCAATCAAACTCATGCATGAAAATAAGTAGTATGTGAGAAACTAATGATTATAGAAGTTCAATTCAATTAGTTATATTTTGTCAAAAAAAAAATTCAATTAGTTATGTTGTCAATATTGTCCTTTTATTTGGAAACATTTTAAAGTCGAGATTATACCTTGGTTGATTAGTTTTGGAGGTATAATCCATATGTAAATTTTGATTTCATGCAAAACAACAAAATTGCCGGTAGAATCTAAATGGATAGTCCTTGTTAGACTACTATATTGAATGAAGTCTTGTTATTAGACTCATCTTCACAATGCAAAGTGGCATCTCTGCCTGCATTATTATAACATAATAATGATATCGTGTCTCATATGTCTATGAATATGATTTATCCGAGACAATTATAACATGTCTCGAGTTTTTGGTTTCTGGATTTCTTTTACAATGTTTATTATATTTATGCAACTCTTAGAATAACGTCTATCTTGGAGAACGATAGACTTTCGTGATTATGAGTTTCACTATTATGTCTAACAGTCTAAGTGTATGTTTAGTAAACTTAAAAACCATTTTAAATATCCACAGTGGGAGAGAAGCTGCAGCCTGCAACTAGTAGAGTTTGAGAAACTTGCCATAAGCCTTTCTCTTCATTGCTATTGCCAACAAGGTTTTACAACAAATATGCAATCCTAATTTGAGTGTCATATGTTGTGTGTTAAGAGTTCTATATATGTTAGATAAATTGAAGTCTGAACATGTGTTTATAAACGAGGATAATTCTTATATAAATTAATTTTATAGAGTTGAGTTAGGACCCACACAAAAGAAGAGAATAATTCAAATGAATAAATTTATTGTATTTAGAATTATATAATATAGACGAAATTTGTTGCTATTTAATTTTTCGGAAATATCCACTTATACCATTTCAATCAGGTTGCTACTTTACTAAAATCATCTCTTTCAATATGACCATGTCCTTGTCTTCCACCACTATTATCGGTGCATCGAGAAGCTGAGATACATGTTTGAATAGAATGAAAGAGAAAGAAGAGAGGTTTATATAAGTTATCCATCCAAATATGTACTCGCTTGATTAAACCCCAATAGAAAGAGGGCATATTTGTATACTCGCTTGAATAGAATGCAATTCTTTTCAGGGTAAAACATAACAATCCAATACTTTTGGAAAAGTGACTGTCGACTGAGGTTTAGAAAGAACCACGAAAATTCTCAATAAGTGTTTCGAAGTTGCAAAAATCATGTTTTTGCCGTGCTAAAACCCGAAAGATCTATTCAACCCCTCTAATGATTGATGTTTAAGAAGAAAGATCTTGTAGGAAGTAAAATTAAGTCTGGCTGATTTACTCTCATTCCCTTAATCCTTATCTTGGATTTTTTGTGTAACAATTCTGTAACATGGTGAGAACAATCTACCACAAATTATGTACACCGGACAAAACCGATTGCAAATGGAACTATTTTTTTATGGGCCAAAGAGAAGGCCCAATAAATAGTTCTCAATTTTCACAAAATATAAAAATAAATGCGCATCCAGGGAATCGAACCCTGGTCAGTACCGTGGGAGGGTACTATGATACCACTACACCAGATGCGCTTGCTGCTATAAAGCTTGTGCTAATCCGTTTTATTACTATTACAAAAGTGTGCACTCTTGGTTAAATTATAGACTAAATATTTGTTCCCTACATTTTGGCATACCTCTAAAAATATAGTCCTTACATTTTTTTATTATATTTTTATCCCCTCATGTTTTTTTTCGTTTCCAATATTGGTCCCTACTTTGAAATTTTGGTTGACAAAACAGACGAAAAATACCATATAGATGTTATCACACAGACTTATTTCATGATGTCGATGCGCAAATAGTAAGCATTAAATTACTCTGTGTGATATCCATGTGGCATTTTTCGTCTGATCAATCAACCAAAATTTCACATTAGGGACCAATATTGAATACAACAAAAACGCGAGGACTAAAAATTTAATATAAAAAATGTAAGGACCATTTTTAGATGTCTTCCAAAATATAGGGAATAAAAACGTACTTAACCCTAAATTATATTTGTGATCATTTAAGTTAATTTTAAGTTTTACTTTAGTCCTTTACAACTATTAGATAATTTGGTCTCTCATAGTAGTACCAAATTGTCTAAGTTCATAAATTAAAGAATTAAAGTATTCAATATTTATAATTTAAGAGACTAAAATTAGGGATGACAATGGGTGCCCATGGGTGAGGGTTTTACAATATCCAAACCCACACCCATAACAAACACCCAAACCCAAAGGCTGTTTGGGTGGCAAATTAAAACCCACACCCACACCCATTGGGTTCGGGTTTTTCCACCCAAACCCAAAATCCATAGCTAAAACACGCATAATTAATTAATTACCTGCCAAAATTCAGCCCGAATTCTTCTCGATAAAATGATAAAATACAAAATACAAACAAATGGCCAAATACCGTAGTTTAACATAGTTTGCAAATAACAAAATATAATACAATAACATCAAGGTCCAACATAAACTTTCAAGATAGACCCACAAGCATTAAGGTCACTAGTAAATTCTCTCTATTCTCAAAGAATGTGAGACTGAGTGTATGACCGCGTGAGTGAAGGTAGGGAGGGCCGAGTGATTCGCGTGCGTGAAAGAATGTGGGATTGTAACCCTAATTATTTTTTACACTTATATATATACTTAGGGTTAATTAGATAATTTTCCCATATTCGGGTGGGTGTATGGGTTTCGGGTGTGGGTTTAGGTGATCCCGAACCCACGCCCATAGTTTCGAGTGTCGCCCAAACCCACACCCAAACCCAGTCAATTCGGGTTTCGCCCGTTGACTTAGGTTTAGGTTTGGGTGGGTCTGCTGGGTTTGGGTTTTCCTGCCATCCCTAACTAAAATAAATAAAAATAATAATTTAAAATACAAATAGTACAAACGTTCGTAACTTAAGGGTCATCAAATGAAAGAATATGTATATTTTTATTGGTTTCACCCAAACGTTGAAGATTAAAGAAATTATAAAATTCTATCCTTAACTAAAATTGTGTAAATCACATGAATTATGTATGTGCAGCAGATAATATTATAGATCCTGAGCAGATGCAATTCTAATTGGTCATCAAAATGGATTTCAATCCAACTTATTTTTTATTTTTTCTTAGTTTATCCTTACCTACACTATCATAAATGATGTAGGAGGGATGATGTAGGAGAGCTGACGATGCTTATCGAATAAGTTTTGCATCGTCGAAAGAAGATGAACTTGAATTCCAATTAATTGTTATCGTTTTAAGTTTGTATTATTAATTGTTATTATTCTTCTTTAAGTTTGTTATTATTAGGATAGTTATCTTTTAAATTTAAAAGAGAATAAATTTAGAATAAGTTAGTTATTATCTTTTTAAAAGTTTGTTTATATTGTAACCTATTTAAAGGCAAACATATTTGAAATAAAAAAAAAGTCATAGTTTATCATTAAATTTTTGAGAGTTTATTCCTTTTTTTTTATAAGCAAAATATTATTATTATAAAGGAGTACAAGGGGTAATCAATCCCTTACAACACAAAACAAATTATAATGTGCTTTTTTTTGAAAAAGGACAAATATATTGCACAGACCCAAACTAGGATACACCCCCTATATCTTTGCGGATATAAGGTTGGATACAAGAAGGAAAATCAAAAAACCAGTTTTTATTGGGCTCTACTAAGGCCCAACGAGCTAAACAATGCGCAGCAATGTTTCCTTTTCTGTTTACCCATCCAATTGATATCGCGTTCGAAGATTGAGAGAAACCTAGCACACTGACTCGCGATTCTGCCCCAATTAGATCTTGGAAATTTGTTGCAATTCACCGCCTGAACAATGATCTTTGCATCGAGCTCTATGATGGTGTTGCTAAGGTGATTTGTCTCGATGAACCGGAGAGCTTGTTTGAGTCCTGTAGCTTCCGCCATAGCCACGTCGTGTGACCCAGCACACACTCTAGTCGCCGCCCCAACGCAGCGGCCATCCGTCCTCCGCAGGATCAAACCAAAACCCCAACGGCCATCATCGTTCAGATGAGCATCCACGTTGAGTTTGAGGCAGTTCAAGGGAGGGGGACTCCAGCAAATGTTGTTACGGTCGCTAGAGGTGGCTTGTTTTGAATGGAGGCGATATTCTACAAGGTGCTTCTAATACTCAGTTAGACTATTCAAAGCCCGAGCCACAACTTCATCAGCAGGTGTGTATTGATTCTGAAACACCTTTTTATTTCGGGCTAGCCATATACTGTAGGTGATGGTAGAAACAAGTTGCATACTAGTCGAAGAAGAATTAGTTAGCATATAGCGCAGCCAATCAGAGAAATTTTGGTTTTTTGCATTAGTGGTTGTAATGGTTAGAGGGGATCCAAACCAAACCAATCTAGCCCATTCACATTGTAAAAATGTGTGGTCAATAGTTTCCAAGCTCTGGTTACAAGTGGGGCAAATAGAGTCGCAGAGAATCCCTTTGGCTATAAGGTTTGTTTTAACCGGTATGGCATTATTAAGGATTCTCCATAGGAGATGTAGTTGTTTAGGAGGAGCTTTTATCTGCCAAAGTTTATTCCAAATTTGTTCTCCCTCAAGAGTGTTGCTGGGTTGGGCCTGCTCCGACCCTGTAGTGTCCCATGTCATCTGAGCATTGTAACCCGATCCGACAGTGTAGTTACCATCATTAGTGCCCTGCCAGCAGACTATATCTTCCTCATTAGTATTTGCTAGAGGGATTTGGAGAATTTGATTAGCTTCAATGGGTAGAAAATTCTGGGTTATGATTTGAGCATTCCATTGGTGGCTTGTTTGGTCAATAAGGTCACTGACTTGCTCAAGAGTAGTATTAAGTGGTTTGGGAGACCATGTAGTGTTGCTATCCTGGGTATTTATCCATCTGTCATTCCAGATGTTAATGTTTTGCCCATTGCTAACCAGCCAACAACATCCTTTTTTTAAAATCCAACTGGCTTGCTGGATGCTCTGCCAAATGTAGCTAGATCTGGCCCCTTTTTTTTGCTTGAAGGAACTGAGTCTGGGGGAAGTATTTAGCCTTCATAGTTTTTGCCATAAGGGAGTTTTGTTCAGTCAAGATTTTCCACCCTTGCTTAGCAAGAAGGGCCTCATTAAAGGCTCTTAGGTCTCTGAACCCCATACCCCCAAGCTTCTTCTGTTTGCATATCGTTTTCCAGTTAACCCAGTGGATTTTCCTCTTATCCACATTACTGCCCCACCAGAATTTACTTATCATACTTTCCATTTGGTGACATACTCCTTTAGGGATAAGAAAATTGCTCATAAGATACGTAGGGATAGCCTGAGCCACTGCTTTGATGAGAGTTCCTCTGCCTGCAAAAGATAAATTCTTTTCCTTCCACCCCTTGAGTTTTTTCCAAATCTTGTCTTGGATAAAATTAAAAATTTGCTTCTTTGATCTTCCAACGTGAGTAGGTTGTCCTAAATATTTAGAGTAGTGATCCACGATCTTCATGGGCAGAATCTGCTGAATGGCTGATTTTGTAGTATTTGGGACTCTTTTGCTGAAAACCATTTCTGATTTATTGTAATTCACCAGTTGTCCAGAAGCCAGCTGATACTCTGTGATAATGGCTTGCATCTGAGTAGTTTCTTCCTCATTTGCCCTGCAAAACATGAGGCTATCATAAACAAAAAACAGATGGGTTATCTCAGGAGCTCCTGGGGCTATTTTGACCCCCTGTATGAGCTTGTTTTGTTGAGCTTTCGTAATAAGGGCGGAGAAAACATCCGCACAAAGAATAAAAAGATAGGGAGAGAGGGGGTCTCCCTGTCTAAGACCTCTCTTTGGGAGGAAAGGTTTAGTAGGTTTCCCATTCACCAAAATGGAAAAGGAGACAGTAGATACACAATTCATGATGGTGTTAACCAGCTAAGTTGGGAAATTCATAGCTTCCATGGTGATTTGTAGAAACTCCCATTCAAGCCTATCAAAGGCTTTTGCCATATCAGTCTTTATACCCACATATCCTGTCTTCCTAGTAGTCAGATTGAGATAGTGGAAGATTTCATTTGCAATAATGGTATTGTCAGAAATGAGTCTCCCTGGGACAAAGGCACTTTGGTTGGGGCTAATGATATTGGGCAAAATAGTTTTGAGTCTATTTGCAATGGTTTTTGTAATGATCTTGAGGGTAACATTACAGAGGGAGATTGGTCTGAAGTCACTAGGATAAGAAGGGTTGTTTGTTTTGGGAATGAGGCATATGTGAGTGGAGTTAAAAGGTTTAGGGTTTCCTCCGTGGTTAAGCACCTGAAGAACCTCCTTTGTAATATCATTTCCTACTATGTCCCAATAGGTATGGTAGAAGCGGGCTGGGAGCCCATCAGGGCCCGGGGCAGCTAGGCTTTTCATATCCTTTATAGCTAGGTAAACCTCTTCAGCTGTGAAGTTCATTGCCAAGTAATCATGCATCTCTTGGTCTAGTTTGTTGTGGACCACCTGAGCTGTTTCAGCTGCATTGAAGATAGTTTGGGAAGTGAACAGCTCTTGGAAGTGGGTTACGAAAATGCTTTCAATCTCCTCTTGGTTGGTGTGGGTCTGATGCATAGGGTCTTTAATACACTCGATTTTATTCTTCCTTCTGCGTTGGCTGGCTTTCTGATGGAAGAACTTCGTATTTTTATCCCCATGAGTAAGCCAAAGGGCTCTAGACCTCTGGCTCCACCACATCTCTTCCTTCTCTAGTAAGTCATCCAACTCCTTTTCTTTATTTTTTATCTGGAGGGTTATGTGGTTGTTTGTCTGAAGTTGTTGTAAGTTGTAGAGGTCTTGGTGAGTCTCTTTGATTCTTTTGGGGATGATTCAAAAAGTCTTCCTACCCCAATTATGAAGGGCATTGAGAGTGTGTCTGAGTTTTTCGTCAATGTTGCCCTGTTGATTTTGCCAAGCTTCCGTAACAATATATGTGTGGTGATCATCAGTTGTCCAAATCTGTTCAAACTTTTTGGGGTAGTATTGATTATTATTTGTGCTGGTACCTGTAACATTAGAGAAATCTAATAGAATAGGACAATGGTCAGATTTATATCTAGTTAGGTGGTTATTTACAAAATTAGGGAAGTTTGAAATCCAATTAGCTGTAGCTAAGAAACGATTGAGCCTGGATTGAATGAGGAGATCGCCTTGGTGTCTATTGGTCCAAGTGTAGGTACTTCCTTTGTATCCAAGGTCCTGCAAGTCACAATGGCACAAAGTATTTCTAAAACTAGTGGTAATGTTTGGTTCAATAGGGTTGCCCCCTGATTTCTCCTTATTAGTCAGAACAAGGTTGAAATCCCCAAACACTAGCCAATTAGAGTTATTGTTAGTACAAGCTAAATCATTAATTAAACGGCAAGTAAGGTACTTATTAGGAGCTTGAGGATAGCCATAGATTCCTGTCGCCCTCCAACTAAAGTTGGTATGAGAGGAAGAGATCAACATATCAATGTAGTTTAAATCAAAATTCTTAATATCCATGTTAACAGTACAATGATTCCAGATAAGGGCCAGACCCCCAGCCCTGCCTCCGCCTGTAACTGAGCAGTTAATAAAATGAGAGGTATAGCTGTCCCTATAACTGTCTAGGAACTGATACTGAGAATCCACGAGCTTGGTTTCCATCAGGAAAATGATATCAGGGTGATGTGTAGCAAAGAGCTTTTTGAGAGCTCGGACTGTCTTGGGGTTACCAAGTCCCTGACAGTTCCAGTATAATATTTTCATGGCTGTGGGCTGGCCTGCCTAGCAGAGCCTACCCTTGATATTTCTTCCATTTTCTGTCTTTTTGCCTGGAAGGTTTGATGTTGAGCTGCTATTTCTTGTGTGTTTTCCGTGCTCATAGCTTCAGTGTTAAAATTCAATCTGTGTGCTTTTTTTCCTCTGTCTTCTGATGTGATATGTAGGCCATTTGTAGTATTCATAGCAGGGATGTCTTGGCTCTGTGGTTTGGGGTCGGCTTGTGGGGTTGGGGTGTGTTTTGTTGATTGTTCCTGTGATGAGTTAACCTTCATAGCAGCAAGTTTTTCTAGGAGATCTGTTGGTACCGGGGGGGCTGTATTGCCCAAAGTTTTTTGAGTGGGACGGGTTGCTGTAGTACTTTTTATCTTTTGCTTCCATTTTTCTTTTGCCATACTGTGTTGACCTTAACCAAGGTCCTAGGGGAGCTAAAGTGTCCAGATCAAGGGCCTGGTTTCTGCATAGTTTATCATTGTGTCCAATCATACCGCACTTAAAGCACACTTGTGGGAGTTTTTCATACCGGTAGTCAATCCAGTTAATGCCATCTATGGGGTTTCCCACATGAATTCCAGAGGTGATTGGGTTATGAATATTTATGCCCACTTTGATTTTGATGATGACATTCTTGCCAGGATATTCATAGAACTCAGATGCCTCAACATTCCCCATTAGAGCTCCTATGCTTTCCCCCATTTTCTTTGTTTTGCAGTGAGGGGGTAAACCCCATAGTTGTATCCAGATGGGGACATGATCAAAATCAAGGGAGTTTATATCAGTTTCCCTGTCCCAAGGTTTAACAATCAGCTAAGAGTTTCTAAAGATCCATGGGTTACCTTGTAGGATCCTATCTTTATCAGCTTCATTTGTCATAAAGAACTGCAGAATTCTGCCCCCTAATTCCTGAATCTTGAGACCTTCTGGGGACCCCCATATGCTTTCCAATCTGTTTTGAATAGAGCTGACATGGATTGGTTTGTCTGTTATTATTTTACCTATGATGCTTTGGGTGCATGCAGCTATGCCTTCATGAATTTCTGTTTCAGTGTATAGGAACGATTTTGGAATGTTTGGTCTAGGGGGTGGGTTGTTTCTGGAGTTGGAAGATTTTGGTATGTCATTGCCATTTCCATTTGCTTAGTAACGCCAGATTAAATAATTCTAGATTCTTTACCCCTAGACCACTACTCTCCTTAGGTAAATAAATTTGGTCCCATTTAACCCAGCAGAATTTCTTATCATCTATACCACCTCCCCAAAAAAAATCCTTTGGATCCTCACCATCTATTTTATAACACAACAAGGAGACTTAAAAAACGAAAAGAAATAAAGAGGGAGGCTAGCCAATACCGAATTTATGAGAGTGATTCGCCCACCATAGGTTAATTGTCTACCGCTCCAAGAATTTAACCTTTTAATCATAGCATCCACCACTAGTTTCCATGTCTCTTACTCTTCACAAAGTTGATCTTGAGACCTGACACTAACTCAAAGATGCGAAGTAAAGTTTTAATGATCCGGATATTGTCCCAAATACCTTCTCCCATCAAAATAGTATCGTCTGCAAACTGAAGAATCTGAAATTGAATATTATTATTAAGATGGTACCCCTTAAATTTTTCTAACTCCACGGCTTTTCTCATCAATCCAGTTAAACCTTCAGCAACAATTAAGAATAAGAAAGGGGACAACGGGTCGCCTTGTTGTAATCCTCTTCCAACATTGAAATCGACAGTAGGACTACCATTAACCAGAACAGTCACCGAGCTTTCAAAGATACATGCTCTCATCCACTTTAGCTAAGCCTCAGAAAAACCCATTTTAGCCATCATTTTTTCCAAAAAGCCCCAACTAACTGTATCATATGCTCGTTCGAAATCAACCTTAAATAATAGACAATCATCCTTTCTTATTTTAGCTAGATCAATGATTTCATTTAATACCAAAACCCCATCCAAAATTTGTCTTTGCGGAAGAAAGGCCGATTGACAATTAGATATCAATTTCTCTAACACTCGCTTCATCCTGTTGGCCAATAATTTTGATAGAATTTTGTAAAGACTTCCTATCAAACAAATAGGACGATAATTGAAGAGATTTTGAGGATGATCCTTCTTTGGAATAAGAGTTAGAAACGAAGCCGTCAAAGCTTTCGGCAAAAAAGCATTCTCATGAAATTCTGTTAAAAAAGCCACGACGTCATCTTTCACAATAGACCAACAAGCTTTGAAGAAATTTAAGTTAAATCCATTTGGGCCCGGACTCTTATTACCATCACAGCTCCAAATAATATCTGTCACATCCCGTTTTATTTATTTATTTATTTGGGTTTATTTATTTAATTGTCATATTTGTTTTATTTAATTAATTATGTGGCATTAGAGGTGGAGGTGTATTTAGTAGAGTAGTGGATTGATGAGGTGTGAATATTAGAATTGGGATTGGTTTGTTGGGCTTTAAATAAGTGGAGGGTAGTTTTGTAATTAGAAGTGGAATCTGACCTAGATATAAATAGGTGGTTTCAGAGAGAGAAATTCATTTGTGTTATTTTTGGTGGAGGAAGAGACAAAAGCTCTCATGAGAAAAGAAGAGAAGAGAAAGAATAGAGAAAGAAAGGGGAAAAGAGAAGAAAAACCAAGTTAGAGGGGAAGATTGAAGAGGGAAAGCTAGAAACTTCTTCAATTAAGGTAATAGTGTAGATTTATATGATCAATGAGTGATCAAGAGGGGGGAGAAATTACATTTCTCTTAGCCCAAACCCTCTCACTCATTTTGTGTTGAAAAAATGATATTTTTATGAACTTGTATGAATCAAAATGATATCTTTTGTGTTGATTTAGTGTTATATATATCTTATGATGCTAAAAGTACAAGTTGATGGTTTTGAAATTGAGAATCTATGGATGTTTTGATGAAATTATATATTCTTTGAGTTTTTGATAAAAACCATGATAAATCCTTGATTGTTGATGATTTGGATGTTTTTAAGTGTTATAAGTTGTACTTCTATGTATGTTAGTATGATTATAACTTAAAGGAACCATCTTTTCGTAATTGGAACGTGAATTGGTGATTTAGATGATGATTTCGTGTAAAATCCGAGAACAGAGCTTCCTGTTCTGCAGGCTCTCACCGGGCGAGAGGTGCTCGCCAACATTCGCCAGTTTTTGGAAACCTTCGGACTTGTGCTTGCCAGGCCTCGCCGGGCGAGAAGTAGCGACCTGTATGATGTTATTTGATATTTTTGGATGCAATGCTTGATTATAACTCGAGTTAATTGTATCCTAGATGATTAAGAATGATTAATTTAATGGTGTATGCTTGTAGATAAGCTAAGGTGTGATTTAATCTCTATGAATGATTAATATGGTGAATTATACATATGTATATGTGTTGATGTATGTGATGAGTGAATGATAACTATGATGATGATGCTCATTGATAGATGATGATTATGACGAGTTTGTTAATTAATAATTGTTGATGATGATGATGATTTGATACATAAGTTGTTAGTTCCTTATGAATATATATATGTGTGTGTGTGTGTGTGTGTGTGATTGATGACGATGCTCATAATCTAATTAATGCGTATGAATGTGAAATTGATGATTATTATGATGTTGGAATTGAATACCTATATGTTGTTGAAGTATATGTATATGTATGATATATGTAAATATGATGGATAATAATTAATGATAGATGGCGATAATAATGATGTTGACGTTGTTGATTTATATATATTTATAAATGTGCTATATATATTTGATGGTGAATTTAATGATGATGATGTTATAATTTACATATATGCTATGTAAAGTTGATTTATAATGGATGGTGAATTGAGATGAATATATATGGTGTGTGTTTGTATATGTGCAAAACAATGGATGGTGAATTGGTGAAGTCATGTAATATTACATGCAATGTTGGTGATGTTTTATATGTATATTTACATGTTGTTGATGACACTTCATTCATGCATATCTCGTGTCTAATGGATAGTGAAAATGGATGGTGAACCGGATTCTTGTATCCGAAATAGATGGAGAAATTGGTACCACATGTAGTTGTGTCTAGGGACATAACATTGAAGGTGACATTAGTTGCATTATAGGAAGGTGAACACTTAATTATTCTATGTGTTGATGATTGGTAAATGGATAAGTGTGCATTATTTATGTGTTGACGAATGGTGAATAGATATATGTACATTAATTGAGGAATGTTCTTATCTTGTTAATGATGTTGGTTTATGATGTATGTGTAGAAGGTTGAGTAGGATATATATATATATATATATATATATATATATATATATATATTTATTATGTGTTGGTGTATGATGTTGTCGAGATAAATGATAGTACCTTACTTCATTAATTATGTGTCGGTTATATAAATCTAAGTCTCTGTTTTGTATGTTTGCTGGATCGTTGGGTGATTCAGATCCTCTGGTGTCGTGGTATGATTTGTCGGTGAAGCTCCGCTCTGATTAGGACACGGGAATGGTTCTCGTATATCGAGTGTTTTATGTATTTATGTTGTATTAAATGATTACTTTCTTGTATAAACCGGTGAATACTATTTTATTATCTAGTATTATTTTTGGAGAATGTAATACTCAAACTACCGTTTTGTATCTTGGTCTTGATTTAAACAATGAAGTCTTTTATCTGCTGTGAGTTTTTGAAAAGAATTTATGTAAAGTTAACATTTTCTGTAAATTCGAGTTTGGGTGTTACAATATCCCTGACCTCTTCTTCAACAAAAGGTTGTAATAAAGATGCGTTATCATCAGCAGAAAGTGTATTAAAATTGATACCTTGCAAAAATGGTCTGTTGCTCCACTCCTCAAAAAACTGCTTTGAATAATGATCTTGAACTTCTTCTTTAATTTCAGCCACCCCTTGAATCCACTCTCCGTCTTTCTTTAAAGTCACAATTTGATTTTTGCGGCGTCGGCTTTTGATACTAGCATGAAAATAACGTGAATTAGAATCCCCTTCTTGCGCCCATTTTGTTCTAGATTTTTGATGGAGTAGACTTTCTTTGAAATTGAGCTGTTCCCAAAACTGCATGACCAATTCTTTAGGATTAATAAGGTTAGCATCAATATTCCCAGTTGCTAACAATTCCTCTACCTCATTTAACTCCTTCATAGTCTTGTCAATTTTTAGCTCCATGAATCCAAAGACCTCCCGATTCCAAACCTTCAAAGCTTCCTTCAATCCTTTCAACGTTTCTTTAATAATAAAGGCCTTCTTGTCTCGAATATCGATGTTCTCCCAAGTTTTTTTACGAACTCAAAAAATTTCGGATGCTCTAACCAACAATTATTGAACGTAAAAGGCTTAGGCCCCCAGTTAATGTTGGAACACATAAGCCAAATAGGACAATGTTCTGATATGTCACGATCGCCAACCCACTGATAAGACAAATTATCTTTCTCAATAAAGCCTTCCGACACCAAGAAACGATCTAATCTGCTCATGGCTGAACCGTCAGAATTAAACCAACTAAACATCTTGCCCTTCAATGGAATGTAAACTACTTCTAAAGCATCAATGAACTGAATGAATTCATTCCTTTCCCCTTGTCTCCATGCGCCACTACTACTGCCTCTACGTTCCCCAACTTTCGAGATTGAATTGAAGTCTCCTCCTAAACACCATTCTCCTAGCTCATTGTTCAATTTGAAGTCAATCAAATCAGTCCACAACTTCCTCTTCCCTTATATGTTACAAGAAGAGTAGACATTGACAATATATAATAAACGGCTTTCCATTCGATACAAACACCTAAAAATCCATCTCCTGTGAAACTATATCGGAAAGAAAATAAATCCTTATTCCAAACCGATAACAAACCACCTGATAACCCATTAGATTTTTTTACCACCAATTCAATATCTGTATGCCCCCACAAGTTATGAATCATATAATCATCAAAATTATCTCTTTTCATTTCTTGCAGCATACACATATCAAACGCAGCTGTTTTAATAAGGGAACTCAGATGTCGTCGTTTTGCCATGCTGCCCCACCCCCTCATATTCAGAGACATAATCTTTATGGGATACAATGTTGTTTTTGCTCCCTTAGAATTCTCGCTTAATCATCACTTCTTTCATTGAACATGATTCGCTCGACATACTGCTCTTCTTCTTCATCTCCTTCAACCCCCAACTCAGCAGCCTCTTGCCAAACCTTGCTCGCCTTATCAAGCTCATAAACTTCCACAGATCTCTTGTTACAATTTCTAATATCTGAGGAATTGAGTGAACTACAGCATAACACTGTCCCAACCGATGAACATGAATTGTCAGGATTTTTCCCCCGTCGAAATCGTGATGGCGAGCTGCGCACCACACCCTCATCGAGTTTCTCAGAATTTCGCGAAAGATCCCCCGTTCTGGAAGACGTCGAAATCGTAGCTTGGAGTGAAATGTCTGGATTCGGGACCTTCAAATTGAGATTATTGATGATTTGTTGTTTTTTTCGCACAGCAGCTGGAATGGGATTTACATGTTTCACAACCTTACTGTTCTTGACCTGCATTCCTTTACTCAACAGAGTTGTATCTATATGGACTGGGCTTTTGTTCAACTTTAGATAAACATTCCTGGGTCCATCACTATAGACACCACCCCCTGCTCAACCTCACCTCCATTGACTGTATCCTTAGGTCTATTGGGCTTAGTCACACAACCCATATTATCTGATTGAGCCAGTCTTCTATGCACCCCCACTTTGATATTATGATGATTAGTGGTGGAATTTTGTGGCCCACGTGCACCATCCACTAACCTACTATCCTCTTTGCTTCTAACCCCCTCCACACTTTTTGAAATTTCGACCCCTTCCTCCTTATCATTGTTACTACCCAAATTTGGGCATGAGGAATTAACTTGTGAAATATTGACAATAGAGACTGACTTTAATGCTATTGACTCTCCTACCTCTGATTATCTCTCCTCCATGTCCCCCTCCGTCCACATCCCTCGAACCCCATCATCCTCATCTTCTTCCGACTCAACGCTTGAATCTCGTCCCTCGTTACCATTTTTTTGTGGAATCATGATACGCATAGGCCCATAAGAGTCTTCCAGAACTCGAAGATGGTAAACAACATCATTGACTTTAACATCGATGAACTCGTCAATGATTTGTTGACACGACGTGCGAATCATGAGACGTGCCACATCCATTGTGATTTTCTTCAACGTACCTTCATCTCCGTTAATAAACGAACCCCATGGTTTAACTAATTGAGAGTTTATTCTCTTTCTTGTGGATTCCGGAAATCTGGTGGATTCTATAAACTCTTTTATTAGGTTTTTCGCTTGCAAACCTGTGTTATATTATAGGATTAGCACGTGCTATTCCTTCCCGCTTCCGTACTGCGTCAGTTGGCATCAGAGCAAGTTTTCACTATTCTTTCGTGAATTGAACAGCCATGGGAGATCAACCAATAACTAGGGTAGACATTGAGGGATTTACCGCATCCCTAACTGCTTTGGCTGCACAAATCAACTTGTTATCAAATGGTTTGAACAACAACAATAGAAACAATAACCACAACGACAACAGAAACAACAACAACAACAACGACAACAACCGAAACAACAATAACTGCAACAACAGGGGAGGAGAACCAATTCCAGTTATTAGGGTTCATAATAACAATCATATTATTGATACAATTACGTACAGAAAATCAGGACATACTCGTGAATCTGATTTGGAATACTATGAGCGTAGATATTACAAAAAGTTGAAGGATTATTACTACGAGTTTAAAAACGAAGATTACTCCTTGTTATTTTTCGATTTAGAAAAACGATTTTGAAAAAACAGCACTGAATAAGTTATTGGCCGAGTCGCGGTTCGATACGCTCTCTTTAAGACGTTTCACGGCAGTACCCAAATTTGTGCAAGGTAGACTAGCAACCGTGAAGTCCCCAGGATAAAACAATCAAATCAATTAAATACCGTTATCTACTGCACTGTAGAAAACGGTCAGAAAGACACCCTCGATGGTTTTATAAACCAGTCAATAATTGATATACGAATATCAATTCGAAATGGTAAAATACCACTTTCTGAAACAACAAGAAACAATAAATTTTATCGGTGAAGAAAGAACTGAGAGAGAAGAAGGAATTCGAAAAATTAATGAGAGCTGGAGTTATGTATTTATAGAGGAAGTGAGGAACTGATAATCAGGATTTCGTGGGAGCCTGATACCACCAGTCAAAGCAAAAACGTGGACCATGATTTTAGGCCACTCAGTTGTTGACTAATGAAGTGGCAACAAAATTCAAATTCCGTTTCTAACTTGGTCGTTGCACATTAAACATGTGCGAAACTCATAACGACTAGTTGGCACACAAAAATAATAATAATTATTTTTCGGTATTAAAAAATTAATATATCACCAAGCCCAAGCCCAGGCCCGGCCCGAACCGAGCCAGCCGGCCGGACGGCGGCGGCGCGCGCGCGTGTGTGTGATATTCGACATTGTGTGCGGTCTCCCCCGTTTACAAAACTGGGTACCCCTTGGGGCGTACCCCAAGTAATGAGCTTTCACTATATAAACACTACCACAAGGTGTGTCCTAACCAATGTGGGATTAATTGTGAAATTTTTCAAATTCACACTCACATGTGTTTATTCTATACCAAGTTCTTCAACAAGTTGCTATATTTTGCTCACTTGTTCCAACAATCCCCCACTTGAATTTAAAAAAGTTGTTTCAGTCATAACGTTGAACGTTTATGTAAGATTGTGCATAAGCAAAGGTGACGCTTGTCTTGAACCTTTGCATAGCGAGTAAGAGCCCGATTTAACAAGAGTGACACTTGACTTGAACTCTATCTCAAATTTTCCTCAAACCCGCACACAACCTTTCCTAAGGTGTCTTCTAAAGCCCGTGCTTTAATGGCCCTGCACAACTATCCCGGTTTCATGAACGATCTAGGAGTTCGCCCCAAAACTCCATAGGAACCGGCCCAGTTCCACATTAATATAGGTGAGTCTATCTCAAGTACCCCAGAAGCAGGTACTCCTCTGATACAGAGTATAGATCTCATTAAGAGTTTCTATTACCTCATCCTTTTCGCTTCAGGTTTCATGCCTCTTTTCTTTGCATGATCATCCCTATTACTCACGACTTGTTGTTTACCCATTGAAACTTAATTGTTGGGATCTCCAGTCTTTTAGGTTGGGTTACCATCATAAGTAATTCACAGTAGGCATTAGTCCCATCTTAACAAATGTATTATAGACTTTCTCCCTAGCTAGTCCTTTCGTCAAAGGATCGGCTAAGTTATCATCAGTGCATACATGATCCACTCTAACAACATCTTTAGTGAGGAAATCTCTCACAGTGCTGTGCTTCCTTTTAATTTGATGTCTTTTACCGTTGTAGTAACGGTTCTCAATTTTAGAGATAGCCGCAGTACTATCGCAGTGGATCAACATAGCTGACATTGGTTTTTCCCAAAAGGGAATCTCAGATAGCAAGCATCTCAACCAACTTGCTTCTTCACTAGCTGTTGCTAGTGCTATCATCTCAGACTCCATGGTGGACTGAGCCAGTATAGTCTGTTTCTTAGACTTCCAAGATACAGCTCCTCCGGCTATATTGAAAATAAAGCCACTAGTTGCTTTGGAATCATCTGAGAAGGTGTTCCAATCAGCATCACTGTACCCTTCAAGTACAGCTGGAAATCTCTGATACTGTATTCCAAGGTTCATGGTCTTTTTAAGATATCCCATGACTCTATTTATAGCATGCCAATGCTCATCACCAGGTCTGCTGGTAAAGCGGCACAACTGTCCCACGACATATGCAATGTCGGGTCGAGTGCAATCAGTGACATATCTAAGACTGCCAATGATGCTCGCATACTCAGTCTGTCTAATGCTGTTACCAGTGTTCTTAAAAAGTTTTACACTGGCGTCACACGGTGTGTTTGCAGACTTACAATCAATATATCCATATTTCTTTAGCATCTTTTCCACATAGTGAGATTGATCTATGGATATTCCTTTTTCAGACCTATTGATTTTGATTCCTAGAATCACACTAGCTTCTCCAAGGTCTTTCATATCAAAGTTGTTACACAACAATGATTTCACATCATTTACTGCAGACATATTTGAACCAAATATGAGCATGTCGTCTACGTAGAGACATATGATAGTGCAAATGTTATTATTAGACTTATAATAAATACATTCGTCACTTTCATTCAGTTTGAACCCATTTGATACCATTAAATTATCAAATTTCTCATGCCACTGCTTAGGGGCTTGTTTAAGACCATATAGAGATTTTTCTAGCTTACAGACCTTGGTTTCTTGCTCATATACTACAAATCCTTCAGGTTGTTCCATATAGATTTCTTCTTCAAGGTCACCATTTAAAAAAGCAGTTTTAACATCCATTTGGTGTACTACTAAGTTATGAATAGCAACAATTGAAATTAGTACCTGTATGGATGTTATTCTAGTGACCGGAGAAAAAGTGTCGAAAAAATCTATATTTTCTCTTTGCCTAAAACCATTTAGCCACAAGGCGAGCCTTGTATTTTTCAACAGTACCGTCGAGTTTTAGTTTCCTTTTCAAAATCCATTTACAACCAATTGGTTTGCAGCCAGGGGGTAAGTCTACCAAGTGCCATGTCTTGTTGGATTCTAATGAATCCATCTCATCATTGATAGCTTCTTACCATAGATCTGCATCCATCGATGACAAGGCTTCTTGAAGATTTGCAGGATCTTCATCTAATGTATGAACCGCATAATTCGGTCCATAGTCTTTAGCAACTCTTACTCGTTTACTTCTTCGAAGTTCGGTTTCTACTTCGTCATTGCTATTCTCATTTCGTATCACTGGTATGTGACTCTTTTCAGGAATATTACTCTGTTCAGTGCCCCCACTATTTCTCGATTTAAAAGGAAATTTATTTTCATGGAAATATGCGTCAACAGATTCTATGATCACTTTTGCATTTAGGTCATAAAACCTATATGCTTTACTGTTTCTTGCGTACCCAATGAATACACATTCATAGGCTCTACTAGCGAGTTTAACTCGCTTCGGATCCGGTATACGGACATAGGCTAGACATCCCCAAGTTCTCAAGTCAGACAAGTTTGGTTGTCTTTTCTTTAATGTCTCATATGGAGAGATCATTTCTTTAGCTTTGGGAACTCTATTCAAAACAAAGCAAACAGTCAAAATAATTTCCCCCCACCAATGGATAGTGGCACCAGTGTTAAACATTATAGCAACGACAAGTTCAGTAAGAGTTCTATTTTTTCTTTCTGCTTTACCATTCATTTCAGGGGAATATGGTGCAGTCGTTTCATGTATAATTCCATGTTGTTTATAAAATTCATTAAATAAACTAGAATTATATTCAGTTCCCCTATCACTACGAAATCTCTTGATTTTCTTATCAAACTGATTTTCTACTTCATTAACAAACACTTTAAACATATCAAATGCATCACTTTTATTCTTCATTAGATAAACAAATGTGTAATCAGAACAATCATCTATAAAAGTGATAAAGTAGCGTTTGTTATTTCTAGTCATCGTTCCATCTAGTTCACATATATCAGAATGTATAAGGTCCATAGGTTTAGTTTTCCTTATTACTGATTTATGTGAGCTTTTAGTAATTTTTGCTTGACTACAAAATTCACATTTTTCTAATTCATTAAAATTTAATTTAGGAATTAAACCTAAGTGACTTAAATTTGTAATGGAACGCATATTAACATGACAAAGTCTAGAATGCCAAATATTAAAATCACACAAAGAGTAAACAGAAGTAGAAGTTTTATTAAAATTCAAATCAACATCAACATTAAGTTTCAACATGCCATCAGTGGCGTACCCTTTCCCAATAAAAGTACCATTCTTAGTGATGGGATACAAATCTGCCCCAATAGTCTAACTAAACCCAACCTTATTCAAAAGGGACCCAGAAACAAGATTCTTTTTCATCTCGGGTACATGTAAGACATCCTTCAAGATAAGAGTCTTCCCGGAGGTGAAATTCAGCACAACTTCTCACACACCAGCAACATCTGAAGTGTGGGCATTTCCCATCTGCACTTTCTTATTTTCAGCACTCGTGTATGTTTTAAACATAGCACGTTCATAACAGACATGGCGTGTGGCGCCAATATCTATCCACCATCCATCAGTACCACCGACCATATTAATTTCGGTGATCATACAAGTGTAAGCCTCATCGGTTACATTCACTTGAGTATTTAAATGAGCAGGTTTTGACCTTTTCATTCCCTACATTTCTTTGCCGAATGACCTGGTTTCCAACAGTTGAAGCATAATAATTCACTAGAATCATTTCTAGGAGGCGGAGGCTGTTGTTGCATAGCAGATGGGGCCTTAGAAGGGTTCCCATTCCTAATTCGGTTTTAATTGCGGTTCTGATTCTTTAAAGGTTTTCCCGTAGGCTTCAGAGCCGCACCGAATTTCTTTTTGTTATTGTTGGAGACAATTAGAATTTTCTCTTCTTCTTTCTGATCCTGTTTCCGTGACTCTTCTTCAATACGAGGACAAGTAATCAGACCCTCGATGGAAAATTCTTTTGTTTTATGACGAAGCTGATTTTTAAAATCTTTCCATCCAGGGGGCAACTTGTCTATAATAACAGCAATCTGAAATTGTTCATTGAGAGGCATACCTTCAGTTATTATATCATGAGCAATCTTCTGGAGTTCATGAGACTGCACCTCCACTGACCTTTCATCTACCATATGGTATTTCAGATACCGACTAATAACATACTTTTTCACACCCGCCTCTTCGGTGTCATATTTCTTTTTCAAAGCTTCCCATACATCACGAGCAGTATCATAAGTTCTGTAATAATCATACAGATCATCTTCCAGTCCATTAATGATATAGGTTTTGCAAACATAATCATTATGGATCCAAAGCTCTCTTTCCTTTTCAGCTTGTAGTGTTTTGGCTTTAATCTGTTCTGCTATTTCAGTAGTAGTTTTTTCTTTTGCAGCAGAAGCAGAATCATCACCGTTGGTGGTGGTTACAAAAATATCCTTTGTTCCTGAACCAGAAGCTGACGCATCAGGAACAACAGGAATAGAGTCATTCAAAACGTTGACACATTTTTTCAGACTTAGGAAAGAATACATCTTCTGTTGCCAACGTTTAAAATGATTCCCTTCAAACTTAAAAGGGTTCTCTGTAGCACCAACAACAGAATTACCAATAACCTCTTCAGTTGCCATTATAATGTTTGAAACGTCTTAAAGTTGTTATTTTTCGATTTAGAAATACGATTTTGAAAAAACAGCACTGAATAAGTTATTGGCCGAGTCGCGGTTCGATACGCTCTCTTTAAGACGTTTCACGACACTACCCAAATTTGTGCAAGGTAGACTAGAAACCGTGAAGTCCCCAGGATAAAACAGCCAAATCAATTAAATACCGTTATCTACTACACTGTAGAAAACGGTCAGAAAGATACCCTCGATGGTTTTATAAACCAGTCAATAATTGATATACGAATATCAATTCGAAATGGTAAAATACCACTTTCTGAAACAACAAGAAACAATAAATTTTATCGGTGAAGAAAGAACTGAGAGAGAAGAAGGAATTCGAAAATTAAATTCAGAGATGTGAAGCAAAAAATTAATGAGAGTTGGAGTTATGTATTTATAGAGGAAGTGAGGAACTGATAATCAGGATTTCGTGGGAGCCTGATACCACCAGTCAAAGCAAAAACGTGGACCATGATTTTAGGCCACTCAGTTGTTGACTGATGAAGTGATAACGAAATTCAAATTCCGTTTCTGACTTGGTCGTTGCACATTAAACATGTGCGAAACTCATAACGGCTAGTTGGCACACAAAAAAGAATTATTATTATTTTTCGGTATTAAAAAATTCATATATCACCAAGCCCAAGCCCAGGCCTGACCCGAACCGACCCGTCCGGACGGCGGCGGCACGCGTTTATGATATTCGACATTGTGTGCGGTCTCCCCCGTTTACAAAACTGGGTACCCCTTAGGGTGTACCCCAAGTAATGAGCTTTCACTATATAAACACTACCACAAGGTGTGTCCTAACCAATGTGGGACTAAATGTGAACTTTTTCAAATTCACACTCACATGTGTTTATTCTATACCAAGTTCTTGAACAAGTTGCTACATTTTGGTCACTTGTTCCAACACTCCTTGACCGGCCTTTTGAGACATGCTTCCAGAATGATAGGTAACTCGCGTTTGACGATTAAAGATATTGCTAAGCATTCTGTTTTGATAACGTATATTACAAGGTATCTTAATGTTCAAGTCGATGAAACATTTAGCATCATCAATATTGACAGAACTGAAATAAACGATGCATATGTAGTTGGAAAGAATAAAATTATTGAGGATTTGAGTTCTTTAAAGGCGGTGAAGACTGACGAGTCTCTCCTTTTGAGATTTGTCAATGCTGCATTCAATAATAAACCAGAATCCCGCAACGTGTTGCCGCCACCAGATGCGGAAGAAAAGTCGAATATAGAATCAGAGGTCCAAACGGAGGTGATGTCTAAAACGGTAGAAACTACAATCGATGAGGAAGGAGTGTTCAATCTAGAATTGGAGGGTAGTTTCAACGTGAACAACAATAGCATAGATTGCGATATCCAAACAGAGACGTCGCCAAAATTTGATAGAAACAAATGAGAAAGAAGGGCATGTAACAAATTTATCGTCATCGACAACGCAATATGATGAGACTTCAATGACAACACAAACAGAGAAACTTCTTTTGAATAATGAAAAACAATGCGTAGAGCTCAAACTGCTAGTTGATTTGGGGAGAAACGATGTTGGAAAGATATTCAAACCTTGTTATGTTCAAATTGAAAAACTTATGAACATTGATCGTGAAATTCTGGCGTAGCAATGGGGTACCGGATGTGCCTACCTTTGCAACTACAATGTGCACAACGAAGTAAATAATATGCAATATAATAAGTAACTGGAAATTAAATGAACGCAGGAGTTTGTTAACCCAGTTCGGCGTATAACACGACCTACTCTGGGGGATACCAATCCAGGAGTGAATTCACTATGATAAAACTAGTTAGAAGTCTCCAGCAAACGACCCGTTTACACTTCGTCACCTAGTTTCTACCCTTGCTTTCTTCAACCTAGGACCACCTAGATTAGAGACACCTATCTCTCCTCCTCTTAACCACACAGCCAGTGTGATTGATCTAACCTTGAAATCAAAGAAGTCACACTTCAAAACAATAACCTATCTCCGTGCTTAAAAGCTTAGGAGTAGACTAAAACCCTTACAACTCAAGACCACAGTCCTAAGCAAGTATCAAAGAGATACAAGATAGGCGCACAAAAATACACACGATACACCTGAAAACCCTAGACACAAATATATATTTCTTCACAAGAGTTTTCGTAACATTCAAACGTCTTTTGTCTTCAATATATATAGCTTGTGGAAAATTAATCGTTCCTTGATTTTTGGTCTTCAGAATACTATTAAAATTATAACATATCCGATACCAGCTTGTGGATTAAGCAAATCCAACAAAATCCTAAAATATAGGAATATATTTTAGGTTTGATACACTATCGGATATATACACAAAAGAGGCGAGTTCCATGTCTTGAGGAACAACCAACACGCAAATATATAATAAACAGATAGGCTTGAAGAAACGCGCGCGCAGATAGCCTTGTAACAAACTCTTCGCTAATTTGTACTTCCGAATGTTGTTCCAAATGTAGACACATCTAACACTACATCTGACTTAATGTTGTTTTTGTAAAATACTGCCAATTTCAAAAAACCTAACAAACTCCCCCTTTGGCAAATTTTGACTAAAAGCAATATTAGGCAGATTTTCACAAGATGTGGATAGAACACCAAAAAAAACTATACCTTCTACGCTTCAAGTGAATTAAACTCTATAACAAGCATCAGATTTTGGCACAGCGGAATGAGTTTATTCACGACACAACAGCATCAAGATATAAACACTTCTTCAATGTGGGTTCAAAAAAAACTCTCATGTCAAAGTCTTCAACAACACATATTTATCACAACAGAAGGCTAACATAAACATCAGTCAAATAGAGAAAAATAAATTCTCCATTCAGACTCTCTGGATGGTATCCAGGGTGAGGCAACATCACCAGCAACATCTCATATACTCCCCCTCAAATCATACATACTAAATTTTTCTCCCCCTTACTGTATGCATATATAACAGACACACACTTCAGCCAAGTTAACTATCATTTCTACCGCATGCATAAACACACAACAAAATATCAAAACTTACTCCCCCTTTTTAGTCATGAAATTTGGCAAAGATAAGCAGGAGAAAAACATCAGAGTAGTAGAGTGCAGATATTACAGGACAAAAAACACACAGAGGTGCATCAGAAATCCAGGGCATAGCCCATAAAGCAAAAGAAAAGAAGAAGAAAAAAAACTTCGGAACAGAACATCAACTAGTAACACAGCAGAAGTATCACAATCAGAAACCAAGACTTTCGTCAGAGTCTTGTACAACAGCATCCACCATGGTGGCTTGTGAGGTATGAGCAGCAGTGCTCTTTTCTTCTAGCATCAAGCCCTCAATAACCTTGTCCACCTTCAGCTTTTTGTCACCCAGGACTTTACTGACGTCCTGTAAATCAGCAATCATTTGCTTTCTTGACATGGGCACACCAGAGGGGGTGACAGATGGGACAGCAATGTCCACCTCATGGGGACCTTCAAGCAGCCTACAATCAAATGTCAAAGGGGCCTCTCTTTTACAGAGGATATCAGAGCTCCTAAGGATATTTGGATGTTGATCAATCATAATTCCACAGAGCACAGTAGGAAAAACAATTGGTAACCTAGTAGCAGTAGACTTTGCATGCAGCAATGTTTGCTCAAAAATATATGAACCAAAGTTAAAAGGGGTTTTAGTGCCCACAACATAAATGATCTTACCTAATCCAGTAGCCACAGAGTAGTTATGAGAAGTAGGGACCCAATTAGCAGACGCAATCTTATTCAGTAATGCATACTTGACAGTAAGATTGGTGGTAGAAAGCTTTACCTTTCTTGGCCACTGTAAAACTCTATTCCCTGTGATGGTTCTACAGACCTCATTCTCAGTCACCTCTAAATCAGGCACAGCATCATCACTTCTTCCCAGAAATTGGTTGATGATGGAGGGGGAAAAATCAATACACAGACCTCGAACAAACACCTTTTGATATTCGGCACTGAAGGGATCATCACAATCTAGTCCTATGTTGACCAAAAATTCCTTGACCAAAAGCTCATAGCACTTACCAAGATCACACACAGTCTTTTCCAACCCAGCAAACCTGATGAGATCCATCAGTTCAGCACAATCCAGCATGTCCTTGTTTAAACTCCGTTCTAAGGCCAACCTTCTATTATACACATAGTTCCACTGAGAGATATTTCTGATGTTGTGGAATGAAATGTTGTCAAGGGGAGCATCTAGATCAGAATCCTGAATTCTTCCTCTCCTTGCCTTCTTTCTGGATGTGCCAACAGATGGGGCAGCAATCTCTTCCACCTCATAGTCAGATTCACTAGCACTAATCTCCTTCCTTTTCTGAATCAGCTTTTTCTTTTCAGTAGGACGAGAACCTTTGCTTCTGGTCCTTGGAGGATCAAGAAGAACAGGTGTACGACCAGATCTCAGCCTAGTTCTTCCAGCAACACCTTGATCAGGGGTAGAATGCACAATCTTCTCATTGGTGATAATCAAGTCTTCTTCAACATCAACATCTTGAATTTCTTCAACTCTATCACTAGATCCATCTTTTTCAGCAGGAGTAGTAGGATCTTCATCAACATCATGATCATCATCTGTCCAGGATCCTTCATCAACAGTAACAGTGGTGTTGTTTGGTAACACACCAGATGGGCCTGCCAAGGTTCCAACATCTTCAGCCACATTATCCCTTGATGGGGATTTTTCCAATTCTTCAACAGCAGTTTCCAAGAGTACTTTTTCTTGACTCACGTCAGCAGCTACAATACCTTTCTCCACACGATCACTCACAGGTGGTGATTCTTCTTCCTTATCCGAGTTAGGGTTTTCGGAAGCAGAGACAACAGTAGATTGGGGATTCTTCAACCTTTCTTCATTCAAATTAGAACTAGCATTAACATCAGCAACAGATGGAGACTCACCAGACTTATCAACATTTGCGGGATCATCAGGATTGAATGGATTTGGTGTGAGGTACAGATCAGTCATCGAAAAAGCGCGATTTGTCTCATGTTTCTTTCCTGATTTCTTCTTCTTGCTTTTCTTCTCTTTAATCAACCCAGACGAATGCGAAGACTTCTTCTTTTTGTGTTTCTTGGACTTTGGTTGACTAGAAGAAGCAGAGGACTTGCTTTGTTTAGAGGATTTGATCTTCTTCACTGTGCTTGCTTCATCAGTTCGTTGTTGATGAATCAGAGCAGACTCGTTACATGCAATCGTTTCTGGAGTCATAGAATGATCAGATTCACGTTCATCTGGAGAAATTTCTGAATTGGCAGACATGATTGAAATTGGATTGTGAAAATTTTGGAGAGAGAGTAGAAAATGTAACAACGCAAAAACAGTGTATCTGTATAATGAGGGAAGATACTTAGTAATAACAGAACAACAGAAGTGGAATGGTTTAATGTGTGGAATGTGAAAAGATAGTGGAGTCTTCAATCTTCCCTTTTCTTGATCAGCGTGCACAAAATATGAAGAGTTTAGTTTCTTTGCACGCTCACAGTATACTGATTGCTACAAATTTTCAAACAGACAAATTCCCAACTTGCCCCTAAGTTTTTCAAATTGATTATGATCTAGCGCCTTCGTAAAAATATCAGCCAGTTGTTCACCTGTGATAACATGTTCTAACATCACTATTTTTTCTTCAACTAGTTCTCTGATAAAATGGTGTCTGATATCAATATGCTTGGTTCTGCTGTGCTGGATTGGATTCTTGGAGATATTAATAGCACTCATATTGTCACAGTATAATTTCATAGTTTCCTGATGAATATTATATTCACTGAGCATTTGTTTCATCCAAACTAACTGAGAACAACTACTACCGGCTGCAATATACTCAGCTTCAGCTGTAGATAGTGAGACGCAGTACTGTTTCTTACTAAACCAGGATATTAAGTTGTTTCCTAAGAAGAAACATCCACCAGATGTACTTTTTCTGTCATCTGCACTCCCAGCCCAGTCAGCATCACAATAGCCAATTAACATTGCATTATCACTATGTGTATATAACATTCCGTAATCACTAGTACCACTCACATATTTCAAAATTCTTTTGACTTGAGTGAGGTGACTTACCTTAGGTTCAGCCTGGTATCTTGCACATACTCCAACTGCAAATGTGATATCTGGTCTACTTGCAGTGAGATATAGCAGGCTTCCAATCATGCTCCTATAAAGACTTTGGTCAACCTTTACTCCCTTCTCATCTTTAGATAGTTTTAAATGCGTAGGAGCAGGAGTTCTCTTGTGACTTGCACTTTCCATACCAAACTTCTTCACAATGTTCTTAGCATACTTGCTTTGAGAGATGAAAATAGTGTCTTCCATCTGTTTCACTTGTAGCCCAAGAAAGAATGTCAACTCACCAACCATACTCATTTCAAACTCAGATTGCATTTGTTGTACAAAATGTTGCACCATTCTGTCAGACATTCCTCCAAACACGATATCATCTACATAGATCTGAGCGATCAACAGCTCCTTTTCTTCTGCCTTAACAATCAAGGTTTTATCATTACCTCCCTTCCTGTAGCCTTGCTTTATTAAGTATTCTGTAAGTCTCTCATACCAAGCTCTAGGTGCTTGCTTGAGACCGTATAATGCCTTCTTTAACTTGTACACATGATCAGGGTGATTTGGATCAACAAATCCTTTTGGCTGTTCAACATATACATCTTCATTCAAGTATCCATTTAGAAAAGCACTTTTCACATCCATTTGGTAGAGCTTGAATTTTAAGAAGCATGCCACACCGAGGAGTAACCTTATAGATTCTAAGCGAGCTACTGGTGCAAATGTCTCTTCAAAGTCAACACCTTCTATCTGAGTATAACCCTGAGCCACCAGCCTGGCTTTATTTCTTGTAACCACTCCTTGTGAATCAGATTTATTTTTATACACCCATTTGGTACCAATGATATTAGTGTCTGTAGGTCTTGGTACTAGATCCCATACCTCACATCTCTTGAATTGATTTAATTCTTCTTGCATAGCTTCAATCCAAAATTCATCAGTCAAAGCTTCTTTAACATTCTTTGGCTCAATCTTCGACACAAAGCATGCATTTGACACAACATCCTGTGATCTTCTAGTAGTAATTCCTTGATCAGGATTACCAATTATCAAATCAGTGGGATGATTCTATTGAACTCTAACAGAAGGACCTTTGTTCACTGGAGCATTGTATAAATCAGTCTCTCTTCCTGATTTTTCAACTTTATCTATGTAAACTTCTTCTTCCAGAACATCAGATGGGGCAAGAGTAGAGTCAGCATGAGGATCAGCATCAGTTTCACTGACAGAATAGATGTCTTCAATTACGACATTAATAGATTCCATCACAGTGCTAGTTCTGGAGTTAAACACTCTAAAAGCTCTACTGTTTGTAGAATATCCTAGAAAAATTCCTTCTTCACTTTTAGGGTCCAATTTTCTTCTAGGTTCTCTATCTGCAAGAATGTAACATTTACTTCCAAAGATATGAAAATATTTTACAGTAGGCTTCCTTCCTTTCCAGAGTTCATATAAAGTATTTGACGTTCCAGTTCTCAATGTGACTCTGTTGTGGATATAACATGCAGTACTCATGGCTTCAGCCCAAAAATGATAAGGTAGTTTCTTAGCATGCAGCATTACTCTGGCACATTCCTGCAAAGTTCTGTTTTTCCTTTCCACAACACCATTCTGTTGAGGTGTAATGGGGGATGAGAACTCATGTCCAATACCTTCTGAGGCACAGAAATCAGCAAAGCTGGAATTTTCGAATTCCCTCCCGTGATCACTTCTGATTCTAATAATACCTTCATCCTTTTCTCTTTGTAGTTGAACACACAAGTCTTTGAACACAAGGAAGGTATCAGATTTTTCTCTAAGAAAGCTAATCCAGGTATATCTTGAGTAATCGTCCACTACCACAAAGGCATATTTCTTTCCTCCTAGACTTTCCACTTGCATAGGACCCATCAAGTCCATGTGCAGTAGTTCAAGAACTCTGGATGTGGTTAAATGGGGCACTGAAGGGTGCGACATCTTAATTTGCTTTCCAACCTGACACTCACCACATATCTTCCCTTCTTCTATCTTTAATTTGTTACTAGACATTCACCTTTGGTAAAGTTAACCTTCATTCCTTGATCGCAGAGTTGGCTTATGCTGATTAGATTGCTGTTAACCCTTTCACAAGAAGAACATCATCAAGATCAGGTTGACCAACATTAGCTAGTCTTCCAATACCTTTAATCTCACCTTTAGCACCATCACCGAATGTAACAAAACTAGTGGAGTAAGACTTAAGATCCACCAGAAACTTCTCTATTCCAGTCATATGTCTGGAGCAGCCACTGTCAAAGTACCAGTCTTCTCCAGAGGTAGCTCGAAGAGATGTATGAGCAATTAGGCCAGCAACATTACCTTTAGGCTTCCATTCTTTTGCTTGGTTAATCTCTACCTTCTCTGGTACTACCTTCTGGCTTCTCTTTGGGAACCCATATAATCTATAACAAAAAGGTCTTATATGTCCTCTTCTTCCACAATAATGACAAAACCAGGGTTGTGGTCTCATACTTCTAAATCCCAGATGAGGTTGAACATGGGGCAGCCTTGGTTTTAGCATTGGAGATCTTTTGTTTCTACCAGAAGGCAAAAACTTCAGCTCGGGATCATACTCCTTGGGCTTGTTCAGATCCTCATATTCATACCCAATACCTTTTACCCAGTTTCCTTCTTCCTGTGATTTAATTAGTCTTTCTAGAACGACAGTGCCATTGTTCATAGAAGTTTCTTTTTTAAGTTTTTCAAGTGTGGAGTTCAGTTGTGTTACCTCATTATTCAGTTCAGAAATCTGAGCCAGGTGCTTGTTCTTTTCAGACTGTAGTTCCAAGATAAGCCTTTTTTGATTTTCTTGGCTTCTACAAACTTCTTCACTTCTCTTGCATAGAGCTCTATAGGATTCAGCCAATTCTTCATAAGATACATCCCCATGATTTGATTCAGTGTCAGAGCTGCACAGTCCAGTTAAGGCAGTAATGTGCTTTGCAGTTTCACCAGATGTGTCATCCTCTGAGTCTTCATCCTCAGACCATGTAGCAGTCATTCCCTTTTGTTGCTTCTTCAAGTAATTAGGGCATTCATACCTGATGTGTCCATATCCACTGCATTCATGACACTGCACTCCTCTCACTTGACTCACTTTTTCTTCAGCTTTAGGTTTCTTTTGAAAACTAGAATTCTTGTTGATGTCGAGTGAGATGGGGGACACAGTCTGCTTTACATTCTGTTTACCTCTCCTGTCCATTCTTCTTAGTACTTTATTGAATTGTCTTCCTAGGAGAGCCATAGCTTCAGATAAGCTTTCATCAGTATCTGCCTCATCTTGTGCATCATCAGTATCAGCATTTGAGACAAAGGCTATGTTTTTGTTTTTACTTCCAGATCGTTCATTAGCAGAAAGTTCATAGGTTTGTAGAGACCCAACCAGATCATCCAGCCTTATTTCAGATAAGTCCCTAAACTCTTCTATACATGTGACCTTCATGTCAAACCTCTTGGGTAGAGACCTCAGCATTTTTCTCACCATCTTTTCTTCAGAAAGTTTTTCACCTAGAGAATCAAAGGTGTTAGCAAAATCTAAAACAGTCATATAGAAGTCATGTACCGTCTCATCTTCTTTCATTTTGAGGTTCTCAAATTTCGTAGTCAGCATCTGAAGTCTGGAGTTCTTGACTTTTGCTGTCCCTTCCTGAGTAGTTCTCAAGATCTCCCAAGCTTCTTTAGCCTGAGTGCATCTCTTTATCAGTCTAAACATGTTCTTATCAACACCATTGTATAATGCGTTCAAAGCTTTATGATTTCCAAGAGCAAGTTCATCTTCAGTCTTTGACCACTCTCTATCAGGTTTCAAAGAGACAACATTATCTTTATCTATAACTGTAGGGTGTTCCCAGCCAGTAACCACAGACTTCCATGTCCTACTGTCCACAGACCTTAAGAAGGCTTCCATGCGTGATTTCCAGTAGTCATAATTCGTACCATCCAACAAAGGTGGCCTACTCACAGCTCCTCCTTCCTTTTCCATAGCAACCAGAATCGTTCCCTGAAGCTCACCCTAGTAGCAGAACAGGGTGCCTGCTCTGATGCCAATTGAAATTCTGGCGTAGAAATGGGGTACCGGATGTGCCTACCTTTGCAACTACAATGTGCACAACGAAGTAAATAATATGCAATATAATAAGTAACTGGAAATTAAATGAACGCAGGAGTTTGTTAACCCAGTTCGGCGTATAACACGACCTACTCTGGGGGATACCAATCCAGGAGTGAATTCACTATGATAAAACTAGTTAGAAGTCTCCAGCAAACGACCCGTTTACACTTCGTCACCTAGTTTCTACCCTTGCTTTCTTCAACCTAGGACCACCTAGATTAGAGACACCTATCTCTCCTCCTCTTAACCACACAGCCAGTGTGATTGATCTAACCTTGAAATCAACGAAGTCACACTTCAAAACAATAACCTATCTCCGTGCTTAAAAGCTTAGGAGTAGACT
The DNA here is from genome assembly GCA_951799995.1 of Trifolium subterraneum. Taxonomy (NCBI): domain Eukaryota; kingdom Viridiplantae; phylum Streptophyta; class Magnoliopsida; order Fabales; family Fabaceae; genus Trifolium; species Trifolium subterraneum. The sequence continues at coordinate 33,834,097 of OX637468.1, forward strand.
AAAACCCTTACAACTCAAGACCACAGTCCTAAGCAAGTATCAAAGAGATACAAGATAGGCGCACAAAAATACACACGATACACCTGAAAACCCTAGACACAAATATATATTTCTTCACAAGAGTTTTCGTAACATTCAAACGTCTTTTGTCTTCAATATATATAGCTTGTGGGAAATTAATCGTTCCTTGATTTTTGGTCTTCAGAATACTATTAAAATTATAACATATCCGATACCAGCTTGTGGATTAAGCAAATCCAACAAAATCCTAAAATATAGGAATATATTTTAGGTTTGATACACTATCGGATATATACACAAAAGAGGCGAGTTCCATGTCTTGAGGAACAACCAACACGCAAATATATAATAAACAGATAGGCTTGAAGAAACGCGCGAGCAGATAGCCTTGTAACAAACTCTTCGCTAATTTGTACTTCCGAATGTTGTTCCAAATGTAGACACATCTAACACTACATCTGACTTAATGTTGTTTTTGTAAAATACTGCCAATTTCAAAAAACCTAACAGATCGGTATTCTGATGTTATGCATATAAGCTCTACCGCCACTTGGGAGTTATTAGATGGGTTAACAATTTGTTATCTCAAGTTAGATGAGAAAAATCGAACTTTTAAAGAAGAAAAGAGTTGGTATGATGTAAGACTAAAGGAAGAGCAAAAAGTAGCGATCAAGCAAACGAGAAAGAATTTGGTAATTAAAGCAAAATCGGTACGAAGTTTTTACTATGATAAACGCATAAGCCAATATCAAGCAGATGAGACTCTTTATCAGATGAGAACTCGGGGTCGAAGAAGATTTGCATGGTCGACGGCTTATCGAAGAAGTTATTAGATGAGAACTAGGAGGGCTGACGGTGGTTATCGAAGAAGTTTTGCATCGTCGAAAGAAGATGAGCTTGAATTCCAATTAGTTGTTATCCTTTTAAGTTTGTTTTATTAGTTGTTATTATTTTTCTTTAAGTTTGTTATTATTAGGATAATTATCTTTTAAATTTAAAAGAGAATGAATTTAGAATAAGTTAGTTATTATCTTTTTAAAAGTTTATTTATATTGTAAGCCTATTTAAATGCAAACATATTTGAAATAAAAAAAAGTCATAGTTTATCATTAAATTTTTGAGAGTTTATTCTCTTTCTTGTGGATTCAAGAAATCTGGTGGATTCCAGAGCTTTACATAACATATTTGTCGCTTGCAAACTTGTGTTCTTATTATAAGATTAACGCTTGCTATTCCTTCCCGCTTCCGTACTGCGTCAATAAAAAGTAAAAGAAATATGTTTTTAACTCGTGTAAATCACCAATTTTTTTTATCTTCTGAAACATACAAGTTTTCTTTTCTTTTCTTAATTTGGTAAAAGAACCGGAGAACTATTTGTCTATTTCCTCCATATTTTCTACATGTTCCCGCAACCATTGCAAATTTAAAAACCTTGGATACTAGTTTTTGCACTACATCTTTTATCGCAAAGGCCTTGCTCGAAATCTTTAATAAATCAATAAAAAAATTTGGTGAAAACCATCATAGTTTTGGACTATAAATGAAAAGTTGTGATCGATACATCACTGAAAGTGACCAACTAAATTCTTTAACGGAGATTAATTATCAACAAAATCGAAAAATATTCCGCAACATTATCATAAGTTAAGAAACTGAACACCAATGTTAGGGGTGTCATTCCATGAAGTCATGCCCCCAGCTTCCACTCCACCCTAAAATGTCCCCGGTAGAGAATTGATCCTACATTCGTTATGTTTAGTACTATTTATTATCAAAATAATTATGTAAATCACCAAATTTAATCTTTTTTAAGCAAAGTTTGGTACGAATCTTACAAATACATAAACAAATAAACATTCTTGGTTAACGTTAATCATATTATTTGCTTCAAAAACATCCCACACCGTTCATTTTTAACCCCATTTAGAAAATATCTAATTTAATATTTTCTTGTGATTAAATGCAGAATATATTCATATGTCTAAACTGTTAGTGATCATTAGGAAAACATAGGAGGAATTCTTCTTTTGAGGCCAACGTACTAAAACTAATGATAGAAGAATTAGTTTACTAATTAATGCATTATTTTATATATCATGCATGCATGTATAGAGAATTTGAGATTTTGTAAAAGATTTTAACTTGATTATTTAAAGTATGAGGATTCTAATTCCAAGAGATTGATTAATATAGTAGTGACAAGGCATCAGATGTGACAGATCCTAGGGTCAGACATGCACTTATATATTTTTAAAATGAGATAATAAATGTAAGCATAACTAAATCCCATCACTTTACTTAAAAAAAAATAGGGTTAATTACACTTTTGGTCCTTTATCTTTATTTTAGGTTCAAGTTGATCCCTTATCTTTTAAAAGTTTCAAGTTGGTCTCTTATCTTTTTTTAGGTTTTAAGTTGGTCCCTACCGTCAATTTAACTATTTCCGTTAAATTTGGACACGTGTCATATGTCCAAGTGTGCCACATGTCCAAATTTAACGGAAATAGTTAAAAAATTGACGGAAGGACCAACTTGAAATATAAAATAAAAATAATAAATCAACTTGAAACTTTTAAAAGATAAGGGACCAATTTGAAACCTAAAATAAAGATAAGGGACCAAAAGTTTTAATTTCATGTATTATATTTGAAATGACTAAATCTAATATAATGTAGAAAAAGGGCAATGTTGGAATTTGAACTAAGAACCTTGTACACACAAATATTACAGTCTAAGACTATTTTTTTTTTGTATGACAATCAACAACTAATATATTGATGTACATATGATATTTTATGAACATTGATATAATTATTATTAATGCGCCTCAAAATTTTAAAGCCCCTATACATCACACACATTTTGTACTAAAACTAGAATAGAATAAAGACGATAAAACTACGCCAGAGTCTTTATCTTATTTATTTGTAATAAATATGTTCTTTATCTTTTTTTCACACAGATCATTTATCTACATAAATGTGCACGAGTTATTCTTTTATCTTATATTCCGTCCACACAGGTCCTTTATTTTTATAAACATACATCAGTTAATCCTTTATCTTATTTATTTGTAACATATATAACGAACAATTTGAAAAAAAAAAACCATATTACATTAGGGCCGGCTTAATTAGGGCCAAGCCACTAAAGTAAGGAGGCCTCTCAAAGAAAGTAATATTTCCTATACTAAAAAGTCTAATATATTGTTTTTTCATGTATTATATTAGTCCACTAAAAATTAAAAACATTTTAAGTACAACAATATAGAAGTTCTCCCAAGTATAAAAAGATACATCAATATTGAACATGCATATTCGGTTAGGCATGATCCTAGTGTGACATGCTGTTGTGTGGACTATCTGGACCTCCCTAAATGATTTCATCTTTGCCAGTGGGTCCTCAACGATTAATATTCTTGTGGACAGGGTGAAACTTTGAGTAAACTGCCACTTTGGTCCCTGAAAGTGGCACTCGCTGTCATAACAGTCCCTGAATCATCAAAAAACAATTTAAAATCCCTGAATGTAACTTCCGTTAGTCAAAACAGTCCCTGACGTTAGTTTTTGCGAAAGAACCGTTTAATAGTGCTTATGTGGCCGTTTTGTTGACTTTATTGACTGAAACGTGTCACGAATTGAAGCCACGTCAGAAGGACCAAATTGAAGGTGAAAAAGAACAAAGAGGAAGATGACCGTTGAAGGACCAGAAGGACCGTTGAGGGACTAAATTGACGGAATAGAAAATCACCCCCAAATATAAAACACTAAATCATTCTCCATCTTCTTTCTCTTGTCATCTTCATATTCTTCCTCTCCTCATCTCTATAACCATCTTTGAAAAGTTGAAAAATGAAAGAAGGTTCACCATTTTTGTAGCAAAGAGAAGCTTCAACTACCCAGATTAGGAGCCAATCATCATCCTCACGTTTTGATCGAATGCCTGATTGCTTTTGTCGGAGGAAGACAATTATGTTTAGAGCAAATACATTGAAGAATCCAGGGAGACCATTCTACACATGCCCACTAAAAAAAAATATCATTTTTGTGGTTGTATAATTTATTTATTATGACAGTTCTATGGTTGTGTAATTGTTATGTTGTTATGTTAATTTGCAGGAAGCTAGATACAGCAAATTACGGTTACTTCATTTGGGTTGATGATTGGGAAGACTATCTTGCAAAAGAATCCTTAAGAAGAGTAGAAAGAATAGAAGGAGTAAAAGATGATGAAATGAAAAATGGTGTTGGCAACAAATATGAAAATGATGAGAAGTTCAAGAAAGATGTAAACTCAAAGTTGGATATGTTGGTTGTTGACATGAAACTTATAAAATACTTTGTATTTGCTTGTCTTGTGATTCAACTTTTGTATGTGGTTGTTCACAAGTAGTGTTGTTGATCGGTGATTGAAATTAGTGAGTGTAATGTTATTGATTAGTGAATGTGATGTATTTTAGCTTTATGATTAGGGATTGAAATTAGTGAGTGTAATATGTTATTCACAAGGTTTTAACCATATAATATGTCTTGGAAGCACAAGGTTTTAACATCTTAATCTCAACTTTACTATCATTGTTGCTATTTTGTAAACATGCCCTATTAATGCACATTGCTATTTTGTAAAGATAATTCCTCATACTGCAATGCTATGGCAGCAATACCAGAAGGGCATGACTTTAATACAGCCTTCAAACATAAAGTACATATATAACATTACTTAAATTTTAATTAAATTTAACATTCATTACATATCCTTCAAACATAAGGCAAATAGATGTCTGTCAGAAATAATATAAAACCATTGACGTAGTCTTTCCTAAAACCTTAAGCTTTTGGGATAATCGGTTATTTGACATGGTATCAGAGCCTCTATGACTAAGTGGTCTAGAGTTCGATCCCCGCTCCCCTCACTTTCTAATTAAAAAAGTGGAATTTAAGCATATGGTAGGTGAGCCAATGCATTATCCACGCTTCAAGCCCAAATGGGCTCTTGCGTGAGGGGGCGTGTTAGAAATAATATAAAACCATTGACGTAGCCTTTCCTAACAGCTTAAGCTTTTGGGATAATCGGTTATTTGACAATGTCTTCATAATAATAACCTAGCCTTCATTACATATATGTCTTCAAAATAAGGCAATTACATAATATAAGCATTCTTAAAGTACATAGCCTTCAAATGAGGAAATCAACTTCAACTTTATCCCACACACACATTTGACCTCCAATGTACTGCAAGTCAGTGCTTCCAAACTTAACGAAATCTACACCATGGTGGAAAATCAGTGTTAACCCAGTTTCGGTTTCAGTTTCCATCCTAAAAATGATAGCAAAACAATCATTTAGAAACACATTCAAATACATTACATTTTTTTGAAACCATAAAAAAAAAACCTAATGTTAAAATATAACTATAGAACACAACTAAACAACCATAAATACACTTTTACAAAAACATCAATGTTAACAACCACATAAACCCTAACACACTGTAATCTTTAAAATCGTGCTTTGAGGGAACAATAACAACAACAAAACTTAACAAACCACCAAACCCAACACAAGAACACCATTTTAAGCGCAAACAAAGTGACAAAAATAGAAGAGAATAACGAACAATACCTTGATTTGCAGAAATTGTAGGCTTGCTCGATCACCTTAGACCACACTAGTGAACTTGATAACCAGCAACAATGGAGGAAGGGTGATTGATGAAGAAGAAGAAGAACAAGAGTGAGGGTATGCTGTTACATTTGTGTGAGATGAAGTGTGTTTGAAAAAGTGAAATGGACCAAATAGAAATAACCATCCATCTTCCTTTTTGCCTTCAATTTGGTCCTTCTGACGTGGCTTCAATTTTTGACACGTTTCGGTCAATAAAGTCAACAAAACAGCCACATAAGCACTATTAAACGGTTCTCTCGCAAAAATTAATGCCGGGGACTGTTTTGACTAACGGAAGTTACACTCAGAGATTTTAAATTGTTTTTTTTTTATGATTTAGGGACTGATATGACAGCGAGTGCCACTTTCAGGGACCAAAGTGCCTGTTTACTCGTGAAACTTTCCTCCTGAAAGTGGTTTCTAGGTAAAAATCATGATCGCCCTTGCTCCTCTATGAGTGGGAGGTGCAACCTCTTTTGTCCTGGTCCAGCAAGGCGATGTGAGGTTGTTGTGCCTAGTTGTTTTAGGTTATGGTTGAGTGTTATCTCTTGGGGTGCTATCTTAGACGTGATTCGTCCTTTCCCTCTTCTTGGTGGTTGCTCTGGTTGGTCGCGGTGGTTTCTGACCTTTGGGAGTCCTTTTTGGTGTTTTTGTGGTGTATCTCCTATTAATTTTTTGTCTTTATTTTTTTGTTGAGTACTTATGGTACTCCTGTTTTGTACTCAGACTCATATTTTTATTTATATAATTCTTATTTGCAAATTCAAAAAAAAATATTGAACATGCATAATTTTACTTTTTCTGGTCAACTAGTCTAGCATCTAAATTTCATATTTAAGATGAATAAGTGAGTGTATCAGAATTTAAACTTCGGTACTTACATTTTACATACAATATCTATTTCTACTCAACTATATTAATTCACAATAATTTAATCTATAATTTGTTTTTGTTTACTACTTTAGGTAAAGTTTATTAATTTTAGACCTCAATAAGTTTTGAGCCACCATGTAACTTATCATGTATATCTTATTCAGATCATCTTAGACTTTCTTTTCAAAAGGAGAGGCTAATATAAAAAGATTGTAGGGATGCTTATACGAGAGAAAGTAGATTTGTTTTGTTACATATAGGATATATAGGACTAGGATTTTGGATTTTCTATAGGACAATCACATGCATGGGACTTGTTGTATACATGTGATGCTGGATGAGGTTTTCCATATCCTCTATGTGGAGCCAACACAATACCCTTATATATATATATATATATATATATATATATATATATATATATATATATATATATATATACACGATTCTCAATATTACACAAAAAGATTTTAAAGAAAGCATGTAATTGGAAAGGTTGCCATTTTGAGCCTAAGCATATGTTCTATAAATAACTATTTGAACAAATAAATATGGGCAAAATCACAATAGTGATGGGTAGTGTTCACATGGCTTATCAAGAAAGCTCAACATGGGATATTTTCTTTTGGATATTGAGAATTTAAATTTGAGAAGGACAGGTGGGTATAGTTGAAATTTTCAAAATATAAGTTAGGGTGCCATTTAGGTCATTGTCTACGTCACTAGCTAGCCTCAATTTTTTACTTCAGTTTTTTTTAAAACAAACAAACTTTTTTCATTAATCAACAAAGATTCAATAAAAAAATAGTTATATTTAACACATGTGCGTGAACAGTCATGTTTATTTGTCACCGGACAAATTTTACTTCAAAGTTGTTAACATAAGATAAACTAACTTTTATTCTTAATGATATAATTAACTAAACTTAGAAACTCCAATTTGATTAGCATGAATAGAATCAACAAAGATTTGTGAATCACTTTCAATTACCTTATTTTGATTAACTAATTGCAAGTTTTGATAAACTTTTATGATTTATGTTTGAGTTGTTAAGTAGATTGATATTTTGAGTGTTCTTTTTTGTCCTTCAAAAAGAAAACCAGGTTAAAACCCAAATTGATCTAAAAAGTGTCATCCTAATTAGGTCGACACACCACTTTCAAATTCAATACCTTTGAAAAAGTATTTTGAAAAGAACAAAATTCGGGGACAAAAACCAAAATAAATATAAACAAATAATTAATTAGGGTCTGTTTTAAACGATTTCCAAATAATGCTTTTTCTCTTAAAAAATAAATAAATTTAGAAGTCCTCTTATTAAAAACTGTTTTTAATTTTATTGTTATAAATATTAAAAAACAAAAACAAGTTATCTGTGTTTTGCTTTTTAAAACCTGTTTTTAAAATATAATTTATAAAACACATTTTAAAAATAAAAAATAAAAAATAAAACTATTTCATAGAGGCCCTTAGTGTGTGTGAATTATGCAGCTAGATTACTTTTATTCTTGGTCAAATGCAGTTAGAGTATTTGAAGAAAAAAAACTTTTTAATTTATATAGAGTTATCATCAATAATTGAGGGTGCATTATGAATTTTTAGACAGTGACTTGGTCCCATGGCCAACAAAAGGAATTTAAGCTAGATTGACACAATTATAAGGCAAATTATGATGAGTATTTTTCAATCACATTCAAAGGACCATATATAGCACGAGGAGGAGATGGGAAATTGAACTAGAGTCACAACCATGGTGTTGTGTTATAAAGAATAATATGTGTGCCCTAAAGCCCTACATTTTTTTATGACTCAATTAACTTTGTTTTTTTTAAACCCAAAAATAAATATGAAACTTTGTTTATATTGGGTGATTTGGAATCTACATCTATTTTTTATTCCCTCCCAAGTTGTTGTGTGATTGACATTTTCTAAATCTACTAGAAAATTCTGTTAGTAACCTAGAACTCTCCAAACATTTAATTGAATATTGACATACTCATTAGAAAAATTCATAATTTGTAACCACAAAAAATAATTTTTATGAAAATTTATTATTTGTCCATTTATAGGGAAAAGACACTTAAGACAATATATAATATACACTTATCATGCACATGCCGTTCAGGTGAAAAATATTATAATGTTGCGCATACCATGAGGAGTGCATGGTACTATACAAAAAGTCATCTTGCATGGCTATATAATTTGCAATTATAAAGATGAATAGTAAAAGAAGGTAACAGAAAAAAATGCAAAAATTGTAATAGAGAATTGAAAAAAAAAAAAAAACTTTTATATATTAATGATGTTTTCTATAGAAAGTTATCAAATTAAAGATTTGAGGGACATGCTTTCAAAAAGAAAAGGAAAACAAAAGAGAGTGTGAGAGAGATTTGAGGGACACTATTTATCCAAGTGCTTGGTTAGGTGTTACTAGTCTAAACCCTTTAGGAAATATTAGTTAATTTATTCAAATCATCAAATCACAAGGGATTGTTTTGCGATTGTTCACTGAAAAACCCCCAAATCACAAGGGATTTGTGTAGTTGTTATAATTACCAACAATTTGATTCTACTTTTTTTTTTTTTTTTTTAATGGCAAATATATTATTAATAACACTCTACCATAAGTATAAGACATACTAATGAAGAGCAATAGTACAAAAAACTACCGCAACAAAATGCAGTAGCACACCAACAACATCACCAATACATAAACAACATCAATTAAAAAGATCCAATCACGACGTAAACCCGAAGAATGACACTTCCCAGCCTCTAAACTACAAAGGAATATATCAACTCGTCCTACAAAGACGCCCTAAACTCTAACTCCCGATCTCGAATCAAAATTAATCGGCCCATCGGAATCCAAGAAGCATCTTCGCGAGCCAAAATTGATAGGTCACCGGTAGCAGGAAAACCAAGAAGACAAATCACGACTCGAAGTCTGCCTCCAAAATAGTCAATACCGACGTGGAGAAGGCCAAATCAGATACTAAGAGACCTGCAAATCTCAACAGATTTGGAAACCAACAAGGACTCAAAGACGAATCCAGCAAATCTCAACAGATTTGAAAGCGGTCAAAGAATCTCGTATGGTCGAAAGCCAATCACACACAACATCAACCACACCACTCCAACACCAATTCATCGCAACCACCCATCGAACACGCACTGAAGCATGCATACAAATAAAAAGAACACCAAAACAGAAAACTCCAAGACCTCCGAGACCACCACCTCATTATCAAAGCCTCCTGCAACCACCACCACTCCAAACGAAACTCACTAACGCAACACCAAAACCACACTAAACCTATGGATCCTCACTGACCCACCACTTCCGCCGGAAAAACATCAATAAAAACGCCGAAAGACAAACACCCAAACGCAAGATCTGAACCCAAAAGCCTAGATCCGCAACAACAACACCATGCCGGCGCGAAACGGAATAGCAACATGCGAGGATCAGAGAAGCTCAATGAACGGCGATAGTGAGAAGGGAACGGAAGAGCTCACCGGAGGAGCTCGCGGGTCACAAACAACAAAACACGGCCACCACACCACAAGCTTTCCATCACCACACCACAAAACCTTCCCAACCACCACGCCACACCCAAACAATGTCGTAGCTGCTACCACCACGGAGACTAGGATGAACACGCCAAAACAGAAACGGAACACACACCCTACAAAAAGCAACACCAAACACACCGACAACGAAACAAACGAACCGAAAATTAGATCTGCAAACGGAGGATCTGAGACTAGGCAAAGCATATCGGTCAAAAGGTAGCCAAATAAGAACCACCACAAAAACAAAATAGCAAAGCCACTAGAAACTCCGGCCGATCTGGACAAGGTGGTGCAGAGGGCCGCCGCCGTTCATTGCACCACCTGAAACTGAAGCTACATCAGAATAATGAAGTTTGGATTTGGGGGGGAAATATCTGTGTTGAAAAGGTAAGTTAAAAAAGCAAGATATATGGATGAGGGAAGGTTGGAAAAAATAGTAATGCTAGCTCTTGTTATGTCTCTACATAGTTCCTCCAAATCCACAAGGCATGATAATTTTTCCTTGAGTTTTGATTCTACTTGAAGGGGGTTGAAAACATTTTTTGTCTTTTGGTTCTCTCGTTAAATCTAACGAGTAGATACTTGATTTAGTTAGCAACAACTTGGTATTTATGATGTATTAGAAATAATATTTTGTTTAGAGATGAAACTGTTGATTAATTTTTTTGTTGTGCTTGATTAAATTAAATTAATCGCTTGACTTTGGTTTAATAGTAGAACATGGCGTAAATCATGATACTTGTTTCTCAATTGGTCTAGCATTCCTATATGTTGTTTATAAAGTAGTTGAGACTTTGTAGTTTTTTATCATTGCAATCTTTTGCTTATAAAAAAATAGGGAGTTACCTAATTACCAAGAAAGTTTCTTGATATGATCACTTTTAATGTAAAGATTGAAGTATCTCTTATACTCCTAAACAAAGCTTATAAAAATAAACAATTTGATTTGAAGGGAAACTTTGGTATTCTGATCAACAATCCTGCACGGATCAACTCAAATGATTAATAAATTCTAGTTAAGAAAAAATCCCTTAACATAATCCACACAAAAATAAAACAGAGTAATATATATAGTTTGAAGAGTGGCAATTTGAATAGTTAATACTTCGGCCTTAATTATAAGTAAATATTTATTTTTCAAATTCATTGAATAACTGATGTATTTGATCTATATTAAAGATAAAATACATCAATTATTCAATAAATATAATAAAAGAATATTTGCTTATAATTAATGCATTAGGGAGTACTATAGTTAATAATACAAAATCCTTTTTATTTATTTTTTACTAAAATAACAATTAGCATACTCAAGTTAGGCAGCATAAGCAAAAACAATTGCTTGGATAGCGTCCCCATACACATGTATGTCGACCTAATGACAATTAACAACATTCACACCAAATTAACGACCAAAATTAATTGAGATATGTTCTAATGTTCCTCTCATCTTTGGTCCCCACCCACACTATATATGCATTCTTGATAATTAATATCCAATTCCCCACAAACCATAAAATAACTTTTCTAAAAGAGCATATATCATTCATTTTAATTATACAATGCATGAGCATCCTCCTTTCTACTCAAACAAATTTATTCCTCAACCACATCCAAATACAAATTATATTACTGCACATTCTTTCAAATTTATATTTTTCTTAACCAATAACACAAATATATATTGCTAGGATAGATTAAAGATTGTCTACCTCATTATTCTCTTGCCAAGCAATTACCTTAATTTACTATACACAAATATATATATTGCTAGGATAGATTAAAGGATGCCTATACCTCATTATTCTCTAACTAAGCAATTACCTTAATTTACTATAGAAGAAATTCGTTTTGCATGGGTTAATCATATTGTAACTCTCTTTAGCTTTCTTCTAGAATAAGTTTTCTCCTCAAAACAAAACAAAGATTCTCTAAAGTGGGGTAGCAATACTTTGGACTACACAAATTATTAAGGGAATATAAAAAAACCACTCCCCCTCTCACTCACCATTCCAATTAAGACCAAGGCACATGATCAATTTAACACCATCCTTTCTTCAAATATACATACTTTGCTCATAACTCTCCCCATCTAAGGTCTACCCACCTTAGCTGTGCGTGTGTGTATATATGTATATATACATACATTATTCTTACCCATATTTTAAAGGTGTATTTAATATGAATCTCTAAAAAAATAGTTTTAAAGGGGCCTTTTACTCTCTTTTTTTAACTAACACTAATTATTTTTAGTATATACTAATAAAATATTATATTTCTTTGCACCATTTTTATTACTATCACAATATTTTTTTATTAAAAGTAGTAATAATCCACTTTTAAATTTCAAAAATTTAAGAAGTGCTAAAATTGTTACTTATATATTACTTATCAACGAATTATTGGGGTGAGATGAGTAACTCAACTGGTTCAACTAGTTCCTAGGAGTTAAGAGTTGAAGGTCCTTCTTTTGTTCGCCGACAGTGAATTTTTGAACTACACTAGTGGAGAGTATCAATTATATCCTTATCAATTGGAACAATTTTAGTTAAAAAAAAAAAATTAAAATTGAAAGCATTCTCACCCATCATTTCATTTATAAATACCCATTCACCCATCTCCCAACTATCATTGCACACTCACACCTACACCTTAAACACCAAACAACACACACTTTGTTTTTCTTTATTCTCTCTTGCTCCTCTTGAATACTAATCCAAGAATGTCTGGGGTTTGGGTGTTCAAGAATGGCGTGGTACGACTAGTGGATGGTGCGGAGGCTATGGAGGGTGGCCGTCATGGGTCAGGTGGACGGCGCAAGGTGCTTGTTCACACCGCAAGCAACGAGATCATAACATCTTACGCGGTTTTAGAGCGAAAGCTAAGTTCATTGGGATGGGAGCGATACTATGATGATCCTGACCTCCTTCAATACCACAAACGCTCCACCGTTCATCTTATCTCCCTCCCTATGGATTTCAATAGATTCAAGTCCATGCACATGTATGACATAGTTGTGAAGAACAAGAACTCCTTTGAAGTTAGGGACATGATGATGTAGACCAACAAATTAACAACAATTAATCTCTATGCATGACCTTAATTTGGATTCTTGGTTAAGCTTCTAAGTCGTATGTGTGTTGGTTTGATTTTTGATTAATGTGACTTAACATGATTTAGTCACATTAAATTGTGTATTTTGTGCATAGGTTTGGGTTTTGATTACTATTTACTAATACTATATTTGTAATATAGAGGCACGCTTTGTTTGTGTTTTTGAGTGGCTATCATTTCTGTTGTGGGGTGCTGTAGATATAAAGTTTGGAGTTTCTTGCAATTTAACTTTGTGTGTCAATATTCACATTTTTGCACTTTTACTTAATTTTCTCAAAAACATTACCCGCTGTAACTTTGTAATATGTTTAGGTGGTCACACGAATTTAGTCTATCTCATATACATATATGTTTATAAAAGGGAGAAAGAAAAAATAATTAATAACATATATTTTTAAAATAATTAATTGATATATATTTTTATGTGAGTGTCAACAAATGGAATGGCCAAATACTTGAAACCATATAAGCAGTTTTCAATGATGAATAGCAGAAAAACAATCACATGCGTAAAAGTGATTGCAGTCCCGTTTGAATAGTTGAGGTAAAATTATTTAAAAACAACAAAATTATGCATGATTCGGTTTAGTTTTAAAAGACATATTAAAAAATTTGATTTCATCCGGTCTAATTCAAAATTAAATCCAGTCCAACAATTTTTACATAGGACAACCAAACACACCCAATAATATATTCTATTTAGTTTGGGTTTCAATTTTAATTAATGTGCGGTTTTAATTTAAATTTGTTTGAATTTGAATACATTTGTTAGGGTTCATTGTCATTAAGTCTCACATTTTTCAGTCTCTTAAATAATTCTAAATATATTGCGAGTATTTTAAAAAGAAGAGGTTGAGTATTATATAAAATTTACATTCAAGAGACTATTGAATGAGGTGATTTAAACAAAAACGAATAGGTGGCTTTAAATGATTTGGTTTAAACTCCAACCAGCAAGTCGTTGAGGAGGAGATTTCCTAATAATTTGGACTCATAGGAGTGGTTGATATGATGGAGGTGATTCACATATACTACAAAAGGAGCAAAAATCCCATGTGTGAAGATTGAAGATACTAAGATATATGAAACAAATATTTGTCTTATTCCTAAATGTGACAATCCTACATCAATGAAGGATTTACGCCCTATTTCGCTTTGTAATGCAATATATAAAATGATTGCTAAAATACTAGCCAACAGGTTGAGGTGTTGTATAGATAAATGTGTTTCTCAAGAGCAATCAGCTTTTGTGGAAGGTAGATTGATCCTTGATAATGCTCTTATTGCCACAAAAGTTATCCATGCTTTGAAGCAGAAGACTCAAGGTAGAAGAGGTGAGTTGACACTAAAGATTGATATTAGCAAGACCTATGATAAGGTGGATTCGGGTTTTCTCTGAAGGTGAGTGGAGAAAACACAAGAACGGGGGGTTGAATTGTGTTTTGGATATTTAAAAACTTTTCTAGATATTTAAATCTATCAGAGTCTTTAAGCACAGCGGAATTGTTCACACAATTAACTTAAGGCTAAGTGAATGATGAAGGAGTAAATGAGAGAGTGAGAGAGAAAAAGACACACAACAATTTATACTGGTTCCCCTCACAAATTGAGAGTACTCCAGTCCCCTTGCTTCCAAGGGAGTTCACTATAATCACTAAGATTACAATCAGATGCTCAAACACACAAGCATGAGACTTCCTTGCTCAAGTCACACAAGACTTAAGACTTCCTGCTCTAAGTCACACAAGAC
This sequence comes from Trifolium subterraneum, assembly GCA_951799995.1. NCBI lineage: Eukaryota > Viridiplantae > Streptophyta > Magnoliopsida > Fabales > Fabaceae > Trifolium > Trifolium subterraneum. The sequence continues at coordinate 33,849,099 of OX637468.1, forward strand.
AGAGAGACTTCCTTGCTCTAATCACACAAGATCAGAGACTTCCTTGCTCAAGCACACAAGCTTAAGACTTCCTTGCTCAAGTCACACAAGACAAGAGACTTCCTTGCTTCTACACTCAGCAGAAGACTTCTTTGCTCTAATCACTAAGATTGAGACTTACTTGCTTCTACAATAAGCAGAAGACTTTCTTGCTTCTACACTAAGCAGAAGACTTACAATTACTCACGCAAGAGTAATACTAACTTCTAAGCTTAAACTTATTACAAACATAATAACTTCAGAGGCTTAAGCTAGTTTCTATTCTCACTTCATTTGAGAGATGTTTTCTATTACAATTCAAATTCTCACTTTATTCTGAGAGATGTTTTCTAATGAAGATCGTTAGTCATCAATTCTTTCTTTTGCATATTTATATGAGTTGAGAAAGACATTGAGACGTTGGAGAAATTCCCGTTGTAAAATGGACAGCTGTAGTCCTTGAATATCCGTTGAGTAAAGCCACGTCTTCTTTTGCAGTGAAGCTTCACCTTTACTGTTTGTCCAAAGTATAGTAATAAGGTACAACTAGCTCCTAGAGAGAGTAGGATCACATCCTTTGTGACCGTTGTAATTAGTTGTCCTTAGAACAAATCATCAGGCTTGATAAGAGTAGTTGATGTAGCCCTTCTGATGATTTGGGGAATTCCTTTGCTTCTGATGGACCTTTGATAACTTGGAGTCTGATTGGTCTTGAATGAATGGCCTCTGATAGTCCTTCGTAATTCAGCTTCTGAACGTCTTCATCTTCTGAATAACTCATGACTAGCAGATAGCTTCTGAACTCTTGTAGGCATCTGAACATCTTTGAGCTTCTGAACTTCTCTGAGCTTCTGAACTCTTGCAGACATTCTGATCCTCTTTGAGCTTCTGAACTTTGTTAGCTTCTGACCACGTTGTAGCTTCTGAACTCTTTCAGAGTGTAAAGATTCAGACTTCCATAGGTTTCATCAGAGTCTAAATTAAATGTGCTCTTGATATAACGTTGGATTCTCCTGCACACTTAATTTAAACATTAGTAACATCAATTGTCCATTTAATACTTTGTTATCATCAAAACTTAAGGGTGTGTACTAACACATATTTTGTTCCAACAATCTCCCCCTTTTTGATGATGACAAACATAAGTATTAAATACAATTGTTGTTGATAAAAATCAGCTATGTTGACATTAGGCTTCTGAGTTTCGCAAGCTTCCCCTAAGTCTGATATCCCATAGGGTTAGGTTTGTAAGCTCCCCCTTCTTTGTATCCATAGTTAATTTTAATCAGTTTCAGAATTATTTATTATATGACTTAAATTATTCATATTTTACTATATAAAGAACAAGGTTTGCAAGCTTCTTCTTTTCATAGTGTGATAATCTTTGAATAAAGTTGCACCCTAACTCAAGAACTATCTATGAATAATAAACTTCAATTAATAAATGTATTCTCCTTGAAATTATGCTCTTAATGAAGATGCAAGATGAAGCAAATATTTAAATTAAATGACAATAGGATCAGAGGCACTAGAAACGTATACACACACACACTTGGTTCTGATGGTTATCATTAACAGTTTCAGAGTTCAAAATATTTTTCAAATAGTTCAGAGCTTAAAAAATCTTTTCAAAGAAAATAGCTCAGAGCCTGAAAAAAAAAAACTTGAAAACTGTTCAGAGCTCTTTAGCACAATATTTTGAAATCCTCAAAGATCAGATTGTCATATCAAAGCATGTACCTCATGCTACTATTTTGGCCACTCTCCTACGTTCTCTCTCTGAAGCACTACAAAGCCCTAAAAAGCTAAGTAATTTTGCTTCTTCCAACAATTGATTTACCAATATTCTTTCTCCCCCTTTTGTCATTATCAATAAGAGTATAAGCAATTTAATTAACAAGTACAAAGTCCAATACGGTCAAATCAGGAGTGGTTGAACGCATTTAAGACCTTGTCGGTGAAATGAGCTTATAAAAGGAGAGAAGCCTAGTCATTTTATTCACACAGAATAATCTTAGGTTATTGATAGTAGTTTCAAATTGAGTGATAGGAGAAAACATAAGAAGAAACCAATAGAAACAAAGCCAGTGTCTGTTACAGAAGAACTCAGTTTAGAGTCTGAAGAAAAATCTTTGGACTCTGACTGTTTTAAGTTCTGAAGACATATATTCCTGAAGAAAATCAAACTGATGTCCACAGCCTAAGAAGGGCAAACTGACATTCCTGAAGGAAACCAAACTGATGCATGGTTTCTTCAAGAATATTCAGTTCCTTCTCCAAGGTCATCCCTTGGAGGCTTCAAGAAAGTAGTCTTTAGGAATTTAATATGTAATCCAGAACTCAAGTTCTCAATGAAATAAAATTCATTACTTTGGCTTGTTTATTTTTGATTTCTTATTTATATTTCTTCTCTTGTTATGTAATTTGATTCTTTAAGAATACCCACATATTGTACTCATTGAAAATCAAATTTTATAAATAAGAGCTCAAGAGTTTGAAGTATCAATTTTTCAAGATTGTTTGTTTAAAGAAAAATGAAAGTCATTTCAAGAATTAAATCAAACAAAAATGCCAAACAGAATCAAAACAGACATATAACCATTCAGATAAACATGGTGAATATATATGTCAGAAAAAAAATTAATACATACAAAAGTTGAACCTAATATTGTGCCTAACAAAATATTAAACTGCAGATAAACACATAAGCATTCAAAGAAATCCTAAGGGTTTATTGGAGTTGGTTACAGAGAGAAGCTAAGGTTTTCATAATTTCTATTTGGTTTCCATTGACTTTCTCTATCATCCCTATATACTTATCCATCTGGGCTTTGATTTCTTCAATTTCAGCCTCATAAACTGGATTTCTTAGATGCTCTTGATTGCTCCTCAGATTTCCTTGGACAGGTTCATTCAGATTACTGTTTCTTACGGTAGAGGATTCAGGGTGATTCCTCTCTGTGTCCTTTTGATTCTGAAGGACCTCTTCAACCATTTTATTCTTTCCCTTGTCAAACCTCCTCTGTTCTTCAATATCAGCCTCCTGAAGACTATGGAGCTTCTTTACCAATTCCTCAGTCAAGCTCACCCATTGTGCAACATATTCAGATGAAGACATGTCAGAATGTCTTAGCTCAGGAAGGCCATGTATCTGTCTAATCAAACTATTGCATTCACTCAAGATATCAATGTCGGTTGAGTTGGTTGTATGAGGTTCAGAGTTTGAGGGTGAAGGGGTGTGTTGAGGTGATGATTGTGGTTGTTTTTGCTGTTGATCAAAGGCTTTTAGATGAAAGTCATTCACATGAAGCTCTTCGACCATAGCATCAATATGGTTTGATGATGGGGAAATTTGGATTTCTTCTGAAACAACAAATTCAGTATGTTTTGAAACATCAGAGTGATGTTCAAGTTTTTCAGTACTTTGTTGTTCAGGTTGTGTTTGGTCAGGTGATGGTTGGGGTTCAGGATGTGTTTGGTTTTCAGATTGTGTTTGGTGATGAGAACCTTGATTTTCAGAGGGTTGTTGTTCAGGTGGTGTTTGGATAGGTTCTGATGAGGGTTGTGGTTCAGTGTGGGTTATTTCTGGTATGGGAGGTTCTGAATGGACAGGTTCTGACATGAGTTGTTTTAAAGTGAGGTGGTCTTCAGGACTTGTCTTGATGGATGGGTTCTGAACTAAATTAGTAGTTTTGGTTTGATTTGATAATTCACCACCTAAATGTTCCTCAAGGAAATGTAGAGGTGAATTTCTGGGTTGGGTTGATGATGGTGTTTACAATAACAGGTGTAGACAAAGATACATTACCTGAGTTGTCCTTGATTGAGCCTTCAGCAGTTTTCTTCCTTGGCTCCTTGGTAAGTTTCTTCAATCTGACACATAGTGGTTCATCATCATCTTCACTTACTTCATCATCCACTACTATCACAGTTGAACTCCCAGCCTTGGACTTGATCTTCCCTTTGCTCTCTGCCCTTGCAGCTTCATTCTTCTCCATCTTTATCTTCACCAGCCTCTTCCTCTTCTTCTTCAATTCTTCCTCTTCAATCTCAAGCCCTTCACCTTGACTTTATAGCAATTGTATATATTGATTGACAATACCATTTGAGACAGCAGGTATGTCAATCTTATATCTCTTAACCATTGAATCTTCTAAGTGAGGTTGAAGTTCAAATGGATCAGAGGGTTGCATCTCTTTTCCTGCTAGCAAGTTCATGTTGGAGAGGGTGTGAGCAGAGATTGTAGAGGCTCTGATTTCCCTAATCAGATTGTCATTTCCAGTAGCCTTGATTACATCTATCACACCACATTGATAGAAGATTTCACTAAGGATTCTTGGATAGATGACATGAACATTTGGCTTGGATTGTTTCTGAGTAGCACTCACAACCTTGCAGAGGTGATTGAAGATGTATTTTGCCCAGTTCAAATTAAATTTTCTTGTGAGAAAATAGACAAAGTGCCTATGATCCCAAGAAAGTTGAGCAGAGCTTCCACTTCTTGGAAATATTGATCCTAGAACTATTCTGGCTAATACTCTCTGAATAGGCTTCAGATCACCCACCTTATTGCTTTCACAGCTCTTCCCTTTAGCGTAGCACAGCTTGGTCATGTTCACTAGAAATTCTGAATTCTTTGCTTCACTTTGGCTATAGGTATAGTAGGTTCCTTCATTGGGGATAGATAACACCTTAGCCAGATTTGAGGCAGTGAGAATTACTTCAAATCCACAAACCACAGAATGTACTTCAGTCTCTTCGACTACCCTCAATCCCAATTCTTGAGGAGTCTTATCCTTATTCTCCAACTTCTCCTTCTTCTTTGCATCCAACTCCTTGTTATAATCTTCAACCGTCTTCACTTTGCTTCTGATCCAGAAATCTTTTACAAGCGTTGGGTAGATTGGACCATTTAACAACTTCATGTATCTAAAGAACTTTAGAACATCAAAGTGATTCTTCTCCAAGCTATCAAAGTCCACTGGTTGTTCCATAACCAGGTTTAGAGATTTTCCCTCCATCTCGAGAGACAAATCTGTGGAGAACATTTCTTCGCAAGCAGTAGTATTGATAGGGAAGTTCTTAGGAAACGCAAATAGAGAATCTGAAAATGATGTTGATGCTGCCATTTCTGAAGTTTAGGGTTTCGCTAATTTGTGGAAGAAAGAATATTTTCTGAGATTTCAAGAGAATGAAAGTGTAGGTTGTGAAGGTGTAGTGTGTGCAAGTGATTAAGTGATTTTGATTAAAGGCAAATAGAACACATAGAAAAATAAATCAAAAAGAAAAGAACTAATCATTAACTGTTTTAAGCCAATCAGAACGTGTGTACGTATTGTTCTTTTAGCGCCAAAACGTTTCAGTAAAAACACTCAAACGTTTGCAATTCATTTCCTTGTCAGAGGCTTAACCTTCAGAGGTTGAAAAAGTTTCTCAGAGTCTGGACTACTTCAGATGCTGAGATCCAAAATATGTCAGAGTCTGAGAATGTGTCTTTCAGGATATTTAAGAAAATATGTTCAGACAGGGTTTTTCAAGGTTTTTAATTCTGAACATTTTTGAGAAATAAATCAAGTATCCTAAGAAACCTTTTTAACCTTGAAAGTTATTCCTCTGACTTGTTATTTAGGAGTTGAGAGTTACTTACCTGATTTTGAAGCTCTTTTGTTTTGATGACATTTTGTTCAAGCTCAATCTCTCTTCAGGTCAAATTCTGAACATTCATCCCACCAAAGAGAGTTGCTATCATCGAAGTCTCTTTCAAAACAATCTTCAAATTCTTCATACTCCCTCCTGTTGCTTATGTACTCCATTTCATCTTCTTCTCCATCTGACTCTTCAAAAATGTGCCTTCTATGCACAATTGCTCTTCTTCCATTCACATTCACATGCATCCATGTGGTTGGAAGGTTCAGAGTCTTTGTTTCACCTGCAATCAAGTAAACTATTTTGTCTCTTGGTACCCACTTGCTTGAGGGTCCTAGACTGTTAGTTGCCAAATCTTTATCCTTCATTTGTTTCATCTGAGTGCTATCAGATACAAATGTAGTGTAAAGATTAGGGAGTGAGAAGCTTCCATCAATAACTGATAAGCTTGGTTCCTCTAGTGTTTTATTACTGGAGTATCCAATCTCATTAGTATTGTTGGTTCTAAAGTTGCAAAGCATGGAAACAATTTTATTTTGATCAACATTAGTGTTGCAATACTCTTTGAGAGCAGGAGAGTGCTCAAAGGGTTTGTAACATACATCATAATCATTCTCAAGATCTTTTGTTTTGATAAAATCTTTTTGTACAAGATCTTCAGAGTGATTTGCTTGCTTACTTATATTCTCATAGTCTGCTTTAAGCTTTTTATACTTCTGCTGACTATTAGAGAGTTTAAGTAAAGTCTTCTCAAGATGCTTGATCAATTTTGCTTCAGAAAGATGAGAATATACCTGATTCATTCTTCTTTGGATATTTTCTATGTTCTCAGATTCTGACTTTCCATCAGAACTTGAATCTTCAGAGTCTGAACCATCTTCAGAACTTGATCCTTCAGCTCCTGGTGTTCTTTCAGATTCATCTTCGGAGAAGTTGTCTAGTACATCCCAGGTTGTCATTCCTTTAGCCAGTTTTCCTCCATTCTTCTTGAAGTTGTACCATCTTTGACCTTTCAAGATACTCTTCATCAAGTCCTTCAACAAGACCTTCATGTTCCAATGCTTGCTTTCCTTTCCTTGCTGCTTTTGCTTCTCAACTCTTCTTTTTCTTTCAGAGCCGTTTCATGGACTCTGAGTAAATCAATCAATGATTCAAGACTCATTGAATTGATATCTTTAGTTTCCTCTATAGTTTTTGTAATTTCTTTCCAATTCAGAGGTCAACTACTCAACATTTTGCTTACAAGCTCTTTGTTGCTGAGTTTGTTGTTGAGGTCTTCAAGCTTGCTTGTGATAGCTTGAAATTTAAGCTCATTTCTCCAATGCTCTCATTTTCTTCCATTCTAAACTCCTCATATTGATCTAACATACCATTTATATTTGCTCTCTGAATGCTTTCATTATCATCACTAATGAAGCAAACATTGGTGGTTGTAGATTCAATATTAGAGATTTGTTCAGCCCCTGATGTGGAAGGATTTTGATTGTTGCTCAGATCTTCATTTAAGTTCAGTCCATCTTCAATTTCCTTGATAAGATCAACAACTTGTTGATATAGCTTCTGCTTCCAATCATTCACTTGTTGAGCCATGGTGTTTTTCTCCTTTGGATCTTGACTGTCTCACGGTTAAGTGATTTACCAACAGAACCAGAGCTCTGATCCCAATTGAAGGTGCGTGGAGAAAACACAAGAAGGGGGGTTGAATTGTGTTTTGGATATTTAAAAACTTTTCTAGATATTTAAATCTATCAGAGTCTTTAAGCACAGCGGAATTGTTCACACAATTTACTTAAGGCTAAGTGAATGATGAAGGAGTAAATGAGAGAGTGAGAGAGAGAAAGACACACAACAATTTATACTGGTTTCCTCACAAATTGAGAGTACTCCAGTCCCCTTGCTTCCAAGGGAGTTCACTATAATCTCTAAGATTACAATCAGATGCTCAAGCACACAAGCATGAGACTTCCTTGCTCAAGTCACACAAGACTTAAGACTTCCTGCTCTAAGTCACACAAGACAGAGAGACTTCCTTGCTCTAATCACACAAGATCAGAGACTTCCTTGCTCAAGCACAAAAGCTTAAGACTTCCTTGCTCAAGTCACACAAGACAAGAGACTTCCTTGCTTCTACACTCAACAGAAGACTTCTTTGCTCTAATCACTAAGATTGAGACTTACTTGCTTCTACACTAAGCAGAAGACTTACAATTACTCACGCAGGAGTAATACTAACTTCTAAGCTTAAACTTATTACAAACATAATAACTTCAGAGGCTTAAGCTAGTTTCTATTCTCACTTCATTTGAGAGATGTTTTCTATTACAATTCAAATTCTCACTTTATTCTGAGAGATGTTTTCTAATGAAGATCGTTAGTCATCAATTCTTTCTTTTGCATATTTATATGAGTTGAGAAAGACATTGAGACATTGGAGAAATTCCCGTTGTAAAATGGACAGCCGTAGTCTTTGAATATCCGTTGAGTAAAGCCACGTCTTCTTTTGCAGTGAAGCTTCACCTTTACTGCTTGTCCAAAGTACAGTAATAAGGTACAACTAGCTACTAGAGAGAGTAGTGTAATTCTGGCACCTACTGGGGACAGATGTTAAGACAGAAGCTATAGCAATTGTCGTACGTAATAGTAATGCTAAGACAAAAGCTCTAGCGTATGTCCACAGTAGAATATAATCAACAAGTATAAGCAACATACAATGAAGTAAATAACACAGAGAATTGATAACCTAGTTCGGCGTAAACAACGACTTACTCTCGGGGCTACCAAGCCAGGAAGAAATCCACTATAATAGATCTAGTTCTAAGCTCATAGCAAACATCCAAGTTTACGACTTATCTCCTAGACTCTACCCGTGCTAACTCAACCTAGGAACTCCTAAGTTTGAGACCCCGTCTCACTTCCTTTCTATCACAAACCTTGTGATTATAATAGTTGTACAAACAGTGCGGTTTCACAAACCAAACAACAAACAGTCTCCGTGCTTAAAAGCTTGGGAGAAGTTTCACAAAAATACAAACCAAACAGGCCTAAGCTTGTGTTATAGCATCCACAAGAAAGGCTTACAATTAACAAGACTCAAACCCTAAAACTATATTATTCAAATACGGCTTCAGTAGTCTTTTAGGTTTTAGTCTTCACATATTTATATGACCTGAGTTAGCATGGGCTAGGTCTTCATTTTGGGCTTTAATCTTAAGCTGTCCTTTTGCAAAGTCCAGCACACATGAAATGGAAAGAATCACTTGTTTCCATAAATGGCGTAGCATCTTCTGGAAAGTATCTCTTGGTGCAGCCGCCTTATAAACCCTTGTTTAAAAACGTGCGTCTTGATAAGCAATAAGGCGAAAATATTGCTTCAGAGAATCTTCAAAGATATGGCGCGCAATATAAAACATTAATTACCGGCATGACATACAAAACACCCACATGCTACGGCATCTGGTCCAACATCTTGCTTGAACTTGTTTTTGCAAAATGAGGCCAACATACAAAACACTAACAATCTCCCCCTTTGGCAAATTTTGGCTGAAACAAACTAAGACCAGTTCTGGAGAGATGCAGTACATACCTTCCTTCAAGTCAACGCAAACACACAGCTAAGAAAGAAGATAATACATTGTCACATTATTTTCAAAAGAGGTCTTCAAGTGAGAAATAATGAACAGGCAGCATCAGAGGCATGCAACATCGGAAATACACAACTTAGCCTCATAGGATACAAGATAGGAGAGAAATAAACTCTCACACATAAGCGCCATACAGTTTAACCAGGGAAAAATAAATTCCCACAGATATGAATCACCATAGGAAAAATAAATTCCTACAACACTGAGAAAAATAAATTCTCAGATATCAAGTAACAGTGGATTCCTTTGAAAACAGACAAGATGCCTTAGCATTTGGAATGACATCTGTCACACTCAACATGCATCACAACAAAAGTAGATTACTCCCCCTGAGTTCATGCAAATATCACAGTAGAGAATACTCCCCCTCAACAGAACATACATACACCTACAAATACTTGCTCCCCCTGAATCATAGCACACACATAAGCAAACAGATGATGTATCATGTGTCACAGCATTATCACGAACAGAACATACATACATCTCTTTACTACTACTCCCCCTTTTTAGCCATAATTTTGACAAACATAATACTTCATGCATTGATGGAAGAAAACAGAAGTAGCAACACATCATAGTAGCATTATTACAGACCAGCAGCACATGGAAGTGCACAAAATATCCTGGGCATAGCCCTCAAAGTACAGACAGAAGAAAAAAAAAAATAGGAGCAGAAAAAACACAGGATCAAGAACATCATTCAGAGAGGCTTTCATCAGAGCCCTCTATCACAGGTTCACCACCATCATCAACATCATTATTTCCAGCACCAGCTTCTTCAAGCTCCAGGGCCTGGATAACAGCTTCCAGCTTCAACTTCTGGTCCTCTAACCCTTTGCAGGTAGCTTTCAGCTCTGCAATCATATCCTTCCTAGTCAGCGCAGCAGATGACCTCTGGACAGATGCTGTAGCAATGTCTGGAGCATGTGTCCCTTCAAACAACTTACTATGCAAAATCAAAGGAGCTTTCCTCTTCATTGGGAAATCAGAACTCCTTAGAATACCAGGTTGTTGACTCAGAATAATACCACAAAGCAAAGTGGGAAAAACAATGGGCTTTTTGATAGCCATACTATCAGCATGCTTCAAAGTCTGATTGAAAATATAGGAACCATAATCATACTTCACCTTGGAACCAATGGTGTAGATCAGACGAGCCAAGTCAGTAGAAATATCAGAGGTGTGCACAGTGGGCACCCAGTTCACAGTGCCAATCTTGTTCAAGCATGCAAACTTCACAGAGAGTTTGCTGGAAGACACCTTCTTTCCCTTGGGCCATTGCTTCACATGACCATTTGTAATTGCCTTGGCCAATTCACCATCAGTCAACTCCACTTCAGGGGTTCTAGCATCATCCCTTCCCAGAAACTCATTAATGATTGATGGAGAAAAATTAACCAGCAGACTACGAATAAAAACCTTATGATACTCAAGACTTTGGGGGTTATCACAATCCTCAGGGACGTTCACAATGAACTCTCTGACCAGCTGTTCATAACAATCTCCCAATCCCCACACAGTATTCATCAAACCAGCTTCCTCAATCAAGCTCACAATATCAGTACACTCTAGGGCTTCTTTCCCAAGTTCTCTCTCTAAAGCAACCCTTCTCTGAACAACATACTTCCATTTCCCTACACAACTAGCAAGATGAAAAGAAATGTTATCAATAGGGACCTCAGGTACATTAGCTGGTACCTTTCTGCCACCCATACTTTTCCTGCCAATAGAGGCTCCACCAGATGCTTCACCTTTAGTTACAAACTTCTCAGCTTCATAATCAGAGTCATTTTCAACAGCTTTCCCCTTTAATTGTTTCTTCTGGACAACAGGTGTTTCAAATTTACTCCTAGGTCTAGGAGGTCCATACATTTGTTTCTTAACAGTCTTCTTAACAGACTCTACAACAGGGGACTTGGAGACATATGCTATAGCTTTACCAGAATTGCTCCTTAGTCTCTTAGCCACACCAGCACCATAAGTCTTCACCAGAGGAGGAGACTTAGACCTCTCTTCATCAACATCAATCACCTTATTCCCATCAGACTCAGCTTCTTCAGTGGAGCCACTCTCTTCTTCTGAGGACTCACTAGAGGAGTCTTTTCTTTCACTATCAGACTTCTCTTTATCACCAGATCCAACTACACCTTCATCTTCCTCACCAGTTCTTGTTTCTTCACTCTTGTCAGACTTAGATGTTTCAACTGCTTTGTTACTCACATTACCATGATCAGAGTTCTTACTTGCAGTACCTGTTTCATCAGCCTTACCACTACTAAACCCAGAATCAGAGCGAGCTTCTGCAACATTATCAGGATTACGAACCTGTTGGTCCAAAGATGCTTGATCATTTGGCACAACATCAGACTTGGCTACAAGGTCAGACTCATTAACACATGTCACCACTTCTTCAACAAGCTTCCTAGTTTCATCAAGCACATCACTAGGATTTTTCTTAACAACAGAGTTATCAACATCAGGAATAACTTCAGAATTCCTCACAGTATTCACATTAGCAGTTTCTAGGGTTTCAACCGGACTAGTTTTCCCTAAATTTTCAATCTCACCAGAATTTTCAGTTATTTTAACATCAGTCCTAGTCTTCTCAGTCTCATCACTAGGACTTTTCTCGACAACATTAGCATCATCCTTACTAATAGTACCAATATCCTTTTCTTTTTCTAAATCAGAATTACCTAGGGTTCCAGTTTGTTTATTTTCACCTAGATCTTCCAATTCAACCGATTTTTCAACAACATTTGTTTCATCAACAACAGGATCAGAGGGTATAGCATTATTACCTTTTGAATCATGGCCAGAAGCGCCAACATCGGTCGCGACATCGCGCGATTTGAAGGGATTTTCAGACTGATACAAATCGGACATAGTGAGGCCTATTGTCGCAGTTGATTCACCTCGCTTCCTCTTTGGCTTCGATTTTGTACTCTTCTTTGATGCAGCAGGAGATTTGGAAACCTTCTCTTTCTTGATGACACTCTTTGATCGAGTCACTCGTGCTTCCACTTCCGATGCATGCACAGTATCGAGAGGCGTTGCTTGAACAATCAACGCTGCTGGTTGTTCCTTGACCTTCGAGCGAGTAGATTTCGAAGGAGTAGCAGTGACAAAATCTTTTTGAGCAGAAATTTTGGTTGGTGTAGACATGGTGAGGTTAATGTTTTCGGAGGAGTTGGACGGTTTTGAGGTTGAATGGGAGAGAAGAAGTTCAGAAATAGAATAGGGAAAGTTTTTGATTTTTGAATGTATAAAGCGTGAAGTAGGGAGCTGATGATGTAGGCAGTTATGGGAAGTTTGTATTTTGCTTCCTAAAATCACGTGCACCACTAAATGGAGGGAAGAGATAAAATTTAGTGCACGCCTCCTCACTAATTGCTACAATTCATAGAGACATATTCCCAATTTACCGCTTAGCTTCTCAAATTGGTTAACATCAAGAGCTTTTGTGAATATATCAGCGAGCTGTTCTTCAGTAGCAACATGTTTCAAAACCACCACATTTTCTTCTACTAAATCTCTGATGAAATGATGACGAATATCTATGTGCTTGGTCCTACTGTGTTGTATAGGATTTTTGGAAATATTGATTGCACTAAGATTATCACAATATAAAGCCATAGCATCTTGCTCAACATTATACTCCCTTAGCATCTATTTCATCCAGACAAGTTGTGAACAACTACTCCCAACTGCAATGTATTCAACTTCAGTAGTTGAGAGAGACACACAATTCTGTTTCTTGCTAAACCATGATATCAAGTTTTCTCCCAAGAAGAAACAACCACCAGAAGTGCTTTTTCTGTCATCAGCACTCCCAGCCCAATCTGCATCACAATATCCAATGAGTTGAGAGTTGTTGCCATGTGAGTACATCATGCCATAGTCACATGTGCCACTAACATACTTGAGGATTCGTTTTACTTGAGTTAAGTGACTCATTTTTGGATCAGTTTGGTATCTTGCACACACACACCTACTGCAAAGCTAATATCAGGTCTACTGGCTGTAAGATATAGGAGACTTCCTATCATACTTCTATAGAGACTCTGATCAACACTAACACCCTTCTCATCCTTTGTCAACTTCAAATGAGTAGGTGCTGGAGTCCTTTTGTGAGTAGCAGTGTCCATTCCAAACTTCTTGACAATATTTTTTGCATACTTACTCTAGGAAATAAATATTGTCTCATCCATTTGCTTCACTTGAAGTCCAAGAAAAAATGTTAATTCGCCAACTAAACTCATCTCAAACTCTGACTGCATCTGTTTGATAAAATGCTCCACCATCTGACTTGACATCCCACCGAACACTATATTATCAACGTAAATTTGTGCAATTATTAATTTACCATGTTCTTCTTTTACAAACAGAGTCTTATCTTGTCCTCCTTTCCTGTATCCATGATTGACTAGAAATTCAGTCAATCTCTCGTACCAAGCTCTAGGAGCTTGTTTCAACCCATATAAAGCTTTCTTTAACTTGTAGACATGATCAGGAAGATCTGGATTCACAAAGCCTTTTGGTTGTTCTACATACACCTCTTCATTTAAGTACCCATTGAGAAAAGCACTCTTAAGTCTTAACATCCATCTGGAAAAGTTTAAATTTCAGAATGCATGCAACACCAAGTAACAATCTTATGGATTCTAATCTAGCAACTGGGGCGAAAGTCTCATCAAAGTCTAAACCTTCCACCTGCGTGTATCCCTGTGCTACAAGCCTCGCCTTGTTTCTTGTAATAGTTCCATTTTCATCGGATTTATTTTTATACACCCATTTAGTACCTATTACATTCATCCCTTTTGGTCTAGGAACTAGATCCCAAACTTCACTTCTTTCAAACTGGTTCAGCTCTTCTTGCATGGTAATGATCCAGTAATTGTCCGTGAGAGCCTCTTTGACATTCTTTGGTTCTATCTTTGACACAAAGCAAGAATTAGAGATTATACCTTGATTTCTTCTTGTGGTGATACCTTTATCTGGATTGCCAATGATCAGATCCTTGGGATGATTTTTCTGGACTCTGATAGATGGTCCTTTACTACCTGGAGCAGTGGTGTCATCAGTGATAGGACTCTCAGGTGTTACCTCAAGTTCTTCTACACTTGCAGTTTCTTCAGGTTGGAATTCAAAAGCTTCAGCATCTAGACTCACATCTGTCTTGTGGTCAGATGGTACATCATCTATCACAACATTCATTGATTCCATCATCACTTGAGTTCTGGAGTTATACACTCTGTAGGCTCTGCTGTTAGTAGAGTAGCCCAAGAATATACCTTCATCACTTTTTGGATCCATTTTCCTTCTCTGCTCTCTATCTATCAGGATATAACACTTACTTCCAAATACATGAAAGTACTTGATAGTAGGTTTTCTACCTTTCCATAATTCATACAAGGTGTTTGTTGTTCCAGCTCTTAAAATGACACGATTGAGAATGTAACATGCTGTATCCATGGCTTCAGCCCAAAAATGTTGAGGGAGTTTCTTTGAGTGTAGCATGACTCGAGCACATTCTTGTATAGTTCTATTCTTTCTTTCAACTACACCATTTTGTTGAGGTGTAATAGGTGATGAAAATTCATGTCCTATTCCTTCAGCAGTGCAAAACTCAGAGAATCTTGAGTTTTCAAATTCTCTACCATGGTCACTCCTGATTCTGACAATGACACTTTCTTTTTCTCTTTGAAGTTGTTTACACAAATCCTTGAAAGCACAAAAGGTGTTTGACTTTTCTCTTAGAAAGTTGATCCATGTGAATCTTGAGTAGTCATCTACAACAACAAAAGCATATCTCTTGCCACCTAGACTTTCAACCTGCATAGGCCCCATCAAGTCCATATGTAGTAATTCAAGCACCTTTGAAGTAGTCAGATGTTGCAGCTTCGGGTGTGGCATCTTTGTCTGCTTCCCAATTTGACATTCACCACATATGTTTCCTTCTTCAATCTTCAGTTTAGGTACTCCTTTTACCGCATCTTCAGCTATGACTTTCTTCATGCTCCTTAGATTAAGATGACCCATCTTTTGATGCCATAACTTGACTTCATCTTCTCTAGTGATGAGACAGGAGGAAATTTGAGCACTTTCTTCAGAAATCCATAAATAACAGTTATCCTTAGACCTGACTCCTTTCATAACAGATTCACCATCTTCAGTTGAGACAGTGCATTCAGATTTCGTGAAGTTCACCTTCATTCCTTGATCACACAATTGACTGATACTTATGAGATTTGCAGTCAATCCTTCCACCAAAAGAACATTCTCAAGTTTAGGCAACCCATTTGCAATGAGACTTCCAATGCCCTTGATCTGACCTTTGGCTCCATCACCAAAAGTAACATAACTAGTAGTGTAAGCTTTAACATTGGTTAGATAACTTTCAACACCAGTCATATGTCTTGAGCACCCACTATCAAAGTACCAATCGTTTCTGGACGAAACTCTCAGAGATGTATGAGCTATGTGAGCAACATCATTTGCCTTTGGTTTACATTCCTTCTTTGCATTGCTTGAATCAGATTCGTACCTGGGATTACTATACCATCTTGGAAACCCATATAATCTAAAACAGAAGGGTCTGATGTGACCTTTTCTACCACAATAATGACAAATCCATCCCTTAGGTTTAGGAATTATTTTGGCAAACTGATGTTGTTGAACAGGCTGTGGCATCTATCTGGTTTCAGTAGGATCATAAGTGTCTTTAGCAGGAACAAATGTACTAGTAGAAGTAACATTTTCCTTTTTGGGATAGTTATATTCTACTCCAATACCCTTAGGTTTCCCAGCAACTTGACCCTCAACCAGTATATCTAATCTTTCAGTTCCATTATTTAGCAATCTAAGCTGTTTATTTAAACTAGTCAGCTGATAGTTCAATGTGGTTACCTCATCTCTAAGAGCAGATGCCTCGGACAGATGCTTTGCCTTCTCAGATTGTAGCTGCTTTGTGAGTTGAGATATTTGAGCCTGATGCTTCACCTTCTCAGCTTGCAATTTACTTATCGTGTTTTGTTGCTGCTGACATACTTCTTTACTTCTATGACTCAATGCTTTATAGGACGCAACTAGTTCATTAAAGGTCAATTCTTCATCATCTGATTCAGATTCAATAATTCCAGTAAGTGCAGTAATGTGATTTGCAGACTCAGAGTAGTCATCATCCTCAGAGTCATCTTCATCAGACCAAGTGACATCCATAACCTTCTTCTGTTTCTTCAGGAATGTTGGACATTCAGCTCTAATATGTCCATGGCCTTCACATTCATGACATTGAACACCTTTTCCTCTACTGGCCTTTTCTTCAGGTCTGTATTTTCTTACACCATTAAAATTTCTGTTATTATCAGAGAAACTGCCTTTAACATTTGTCTTGCCTCTTCCATCCATCTTCTTTAATATCCTGTTGAACTGCCTGCCTAGATGTGCCACAGCTTCAGATAGATTTTCATCAGTTTCCAAACCATTTTCTACTTCCTCATTTTCAGTGGTGTTGGTTACAAGGGCTATACTCTTCTTCCTCTTCTCAGTTTTCTCTTTAGCAGCCAGCTCATAGGTTAGAAATGAACCCACCAAATTTTCAAGTTTCATCACTCCTATATCATGTACTTCTTCTATGGTTGTGACTTTCATATCAAACATCTTAGGAAGAGATCTAAGCATTTTTCTTACCATTCTTTCCTCGCTTAACTTTTCTCCTAGAGCATCAAAGTTGTTAGCAAAATCTAGAATGGTCATGTGGAAGTCATGAACAGATTGATCTTCACCCATCATTAGATTCTTAAACTTTACGGTCAGAAGCTGTAGCCTTGAATTCTTCACCTTTGCAGTGCCTTCATGTGTAGTCATTAGAATTTCCCATGCTTCCTTAGCCACTGAACACTGTTTGATCATCCTGAAAATGTTGTTGTCCACAACATTGAATAAGGCATTTAGCGCCTTGGAGTTACCATGTGCAAGCTCATCCTCTTCCTTGGTCCAATCCGCTTCTGGTTTTAGTTCACCTGTAGTTTTACCATCTTTGTCACGTATCACTGGATGCTCCCATGCTGTTAGGATAGCCTTCCAAGATTTGCTATCAAGTGATTTAATAAATGCCACCATTTTGGCTTTCCAGTAATCATAGTTTGATCCATCCAGAAGTGGAGGTCTGTTGACATAGCCACCATCCTTGTTCATTATGCCAGAAAGTAACTTCCCTGGTCCTCACCCACGCAGAACAGGGTGCCTGCTCTGATGCCAATTGTAATTCTGGCACCTACTGGGGACAGATGTTAAGACAAAAGCTATAGCAATTGTCGTACGTAATCAGTAGTAATGCTAAGACAAAAGCTCTAGCGGATGTCCACAGTAGAATATAATCAACAAGTATAAGCAACAGACAATGAAGTAAATAACACAGAGAATTGATAACCCAGTTCGGCGTAAACAACGACCTACTATGGGGGCTACCAAGCCAGGAAGGAATCCACTATAATAGATCTAGTTCTAAGCCCACAGCAAACATCCAAGTTTACGACTTATCTCCTAGACTCTACCCGTGCTAACTCAACCTAGGAACTCCTAAGTTTGAGACCCCGTCTCACTTCCTTTCTATCACAAACCTTGTGATTATAATAGTTGTACAAACAGTGCGGTTTCACAAACCAAACAACAAACAGTCTCCGTGCTTAAAAGCTTGGGAGAAGTTTCACAAAAATACAAACCAAACAGGCCTAAGCTTGTGTTATAGCATCCACAAGAAAGACTTACAATTAACAAGACTCAAACCCTAAAACTATATTCTTCAAATACGGCTTCAGTAGTCTTTTAGGTTTTAGTCTTCACATATTTATATGACCTGAGTTAGCATGGGCTAGGTCTTCATTTTGGGCTTTAATCCTAAGTTGTCCTTTTGCAAAGTCCAGCACACATGAAATGGAAAGAATCACTTGTTTCCATAAATGGCGTAGCATCTTCTGGAAAGTATCTCTTGGTGCAGCCGCCTTATAAACCCTTGTTTAAAAACGTGCGTCTTGATAAGCAGTAAGGCGAAAATATTGCTTCAGAGAATCTTTAAAGATATGGCGCGCAATATAGAACATTAATTACCGGCATGACATACAAAACACTCACATGCTACGGCATCTGGTACAACATCTTGCTTGAACTTGTTTTTGCAAAATGAGGCCAACATACAAAACACCAACAAGTAGGATCACATCCTTTGTGACCGTTGTAATTAGTTGTCCATAGAACAAATCATCAGGCTTGATAAGAGTAGTTGATGTAGCCCTTCTGATGATTTGGGGAATTCCTTTGCTTCTGATGGACCTTTGATAACTTGGAGTCTGATTGGTCTTGAATGAGTGGCCTCTGATTGTCATTCGTAATTCAGCTTCTGAACATCTTCATCTTCTGAATAACTCATGACTAGCAGATAGCTTCTGAACTCTTGTAGGCATCTGAACATCTTTGAGCTTCTGAACTTCTCTGAGCTTCTGAACTCTTGCAGACATTCTGAACTTTGTTTAGCTTCTGACCACGTTGTAGCTTCTGAACTCTTTCAGAGTGTAAAGATTTAGACTTCCATAGGTTTCATCAGAGTCTAAATTAAATGTGCTCTTGATATAACGTTGGATTCTCCTGCACACTTAATTTAAA
Source organism: Trifolium subterraneum (assembly GCA_951799995.1). NCBI lineage: Eukaryota > Viridiplantae > Streptophyta > Magnoliopsida > Fabales > Fabaceae > Trifolium > Trifolium subterraneum. The sequence goes on from OX637468.1 coordinate 33,868,070, forward strand.
CATTAGTAACATCAATTGTCCATTTAATACTTTGTTATCATCAAAACTTAAGGGTGTGTACTAACACATATTTTGTTCCAACATTCTCCGCGGAGTTATGACTAAGATGGGTGTCGCGGTGATTTTCGGACGCCAAGCTATTGGTTAGCTTTGGTTCTAAAAAGTTATGGTTCACCACCGAACTTTAATTTATCCAAGGGAAGGGGAAAAGATCGAATAAACCCATAATTAATTTTTTAGAGATTTAAGGTTTGGGGGTTAGTTATACAAAGGGAAGGTATTAGCATCCTATGTATCCGTAGTACTCTACGGGAACCTCTTGTAAAATATGTATTTTTGTGCTAAAAATGTTTTGCTTGTAAAATTTGCTTATAAATGATTGGGTAACGATGAGAGAATTGTTTTTATTAATTTTGGGATATTCAAAAGAAAAGAAGAAAAAAAGTTTTATTAATTTTGAATTGGGAAGACACAAGGTCTTTTGCACTACGTACCCGTGAGAGATCAAAATCTCGTAGTTCGGGGTAAAATTTGTAAAGTGATTTGTTTGATTGATTTTAGGAGAAAAGACGAGTCGTCATTTTAAGTTTAAACTCCTTTTAAATCCGCCACGAACATACTGAAAAGTTTATATCTTTTCCTGCCATATGTCGTGGGAAAATGAATTTCAACTAGAGATGACTCACGTCTAAACTCTCTTGAGGAAAAGTTTGAATTTGAAAAGCCAAGCGGCAAAAGATTTGGATTGTTTTTGTATTTTTTAGTCTTTGTGAAAATATTTAAATATGCTTAAGTGTGTTAGACCGTTTATTGAAAAAAGTTTGAAAAAAAGGTTTCTCGACGAAAGTTGAGGTTTATTAAAAAAGATTTCTTTTATTTTTTGAAAATATTTGAAGGTTTTAGTTTTTTTACTTTTAAGACAAAAAACAAAAATATATTTTTTAGAACGTCGGCTATTCGGACCGCAAGCCATCCGGCAGGAAATCCGAAGTCACCGGAGAGTGAAAAGTCATCCGCCAGACCACTCATTTTTTCATTCTTTTTATATTTAACAATGATTTTTATTTCAAAGTCGAAAATAGCATACAAGCAAAAGCGCAAAAAAATACGGGGTTAACGAAAAATTTCCCTTTGGACTTAGACACAAGCATCATGAAAAAATAAATAAACATGTTTTTGATCCTTTTTTGTATTTTTAATAAAGAAAATAAAGAAATATATTTTTGGATTTTTTAGATATTTTTAATAATATATATAAACAAATAAAAATTCAAAAGGATTAAAAAAATTGAGTGGAGCAGGGAATTGAACCCATGCCCTCTACATGGACAACCAAGGACAAAAGCATCTGTGCAAGCGCGCAGTTCTTTATAGAAACACACAGAATTGCTATAAGTATTAAAACATGTATTTAAATGTCGAAAAAACACGCGCACTGCATCGTCCCCTACCTTCAGCTCAAAAAACAACACTTTCATGGTTCAAAATCGTGTTTCATCATTTGTCACCGAAATTGACATGTGAATATACCATTTTACTCATAATTGCATAAGGATTATGAATATGCATTTAAATTTTATTAATTATTACACAAACAGTCTAATTTGGCAAATTAAAGTAAGAACCCTAAAAATTCAAACACATATTAAATATCATTTAAGCACAAACAGAACTCACAAGGATAGGGCTTTCAATACTCACATTATGGTCTATATTTATTCTTCACAAATCGTTCAAAAATAATGCATGTATGATGGAGTTCAAAGTCACGAAAATTTACCAATTGGAGCAAGGTCTAATGCCTCTTCATTGCAGTTACAGATGAGAAATAAAGATCCCTCTAGCTTCCTTGAGTCTCCAGGAGTGTAATGGTATGGTTACTTTTCCTTGAAACCTTTTGAAATGTTCTACCCAATTCAAGTTGAAAGTAACAAAAAATGGGAATTGGTAGATGGTAATGGAGGTGTTACAGTTGATGATCAATGCATACAGAAGCTTTTTTATGATGTATGGATGTCTATTTGATAGAAAAAGTAGAGGAAACTTGGAGGAAATGCAAATTTCGAAATTATGGTTTTTGCAAGTGTAGTAATGGAGTTTTTTGGGTGAATTTGTGGATGATCGAGTTCTGAGGCTTGAGGGCCTTTTATAGAGGTCGAAATGTGTCTGAGGATCAGACATGGAGTGTCTTTGAAGCATAAATTGAGGCTGCTTTGCTTGCAATTTGAGATTTGGTTCAAAAATGTCTTTGGTCCTCTTTTGAATTCATTGGCAAAATGAAATTTTTGTGGTTCATTGAAGGTATTTTACCTTGCTTCTGATGCATAGGTGAAGTGTTTTCAGAGAAAAATGGTATTCACAAGTCTCATGGACATAAAGCAAGATTTTGGAGATTTTGGCAAAAAGAGCTTTTTACTTTTGATCCATTTGTGGTATGAAACTTGGGCAATGCATGGATTCCTTGTATAATGAGATGTTGATCATGCTAAACATCAGTAAAAGTTGATAATAGAAGGTTCACATGGGAAGTTTTGTGGATCATGAGGCCACACCTTTGTTTGGACCAAGAAAAATAACTTGTAATCTGATCTCAAAATCAGCTCTACCATGGCTTAATTGAAAATTTGTAACTTTTCCCTCAAGCAACAAAAACCCACACTCTTGGTATCAATGGGAAGAGGACATGGCATAATACAACGTTGATGTTGAACACTTGATCTGAATCAACTTGGATCATATAGAACAATGGCCATCAAAACTCAAAATTGTCACTGTGAAACACTTAGAAATATTTTCTAAGTTTCTGGCTATTTTCACAATTCTGAATCCTCAATTTTGGAGCTTTGTATCTTCCAATTTCTATGAGAGTTTGGTTTAATATTTCCATAATAATGAAGTATGCCATGTCACCTTCAAATACATCCATCCACCATGAAAAATAATTGCTTGAATTGATCACAAAGTGTCCATAAAGTCATGCACTTAGTAAGGCCAAAATTCTTAGAAAAAATTCCAAATGTTTGAGAATTTCAAAAGTGATGAGACCTTGACTTTCTACTTTGATTTCTTCCACTTCAAGGAACCGTTTAGCCTCAAATTTTCCATCAACTTGTAGGATCCAATGCCCTCCTTAAGAGAAGCCATCAAGCATCTTAAATGAATTTGTAAATTACTCAAAATTGTCTTGTGAAGTTGGGTAGATGATCATGAAGATTTGTACTTAGAAAATATTCCAAAACTCTAATATTTGACTTTTTTGAACCTTTTCTTGATTTTCCTTATTCTTGATATTATGCAATAATGCAAAAAGAGGGTGGGATCTTAGGTCAAAAATTGGGGTATGACAATGGGGTTTACAGATGTCTGGATTCGGTGGGTTATGATGTGTGTTATTTCAGTCAACTATTCGGTGTTGATGAATTGTGACCGAGTTGGTCCTATTTCGCCAGGTCGAGGATTGCGACAGGGTGATCCACTATCTCCTTATTTATTTATTTTGGTAACAGAAGGTTTATCTGCTCTCCTTCACCAGGCTGTTGGTAGGGGTGACCTTCATGGTGTGAGGATTTGTCGTGGTGCTCCGGAGGTCTCTCATCTTTTGTTTGTAGATGATTGTTTCTTATTCTGTAGGGCTAATGTTGCTGAGGTGAACGAATTCATGCGGATTTTACATACTTATGAACAAGCTTCAGGTCAGGAAATTAACTTGGTCAAATCAGAAGTTTTTATTAGTCGGAATATGTCTCATGCAGCTAAAGAAGATCTATCTCGCATCCTTGGTGTCAAACTTGTCTTGGGTACTGGTATATATCGTGGATTACCGTCCATGGTTGGAAGAAGTAAAAAACAATATTTTCCTACATCAAGAATCGTATTTGGAAGAGAATGAATTACTGGAGAGGGCGTGCGCTGTCAAAGGCAGGTAGGAAATAATGATAAAGTCGATACTGCAGGCAATATCATCCTATGTAATGAGTATGTTTATTCTTCCTGCTTCACTTCTTGATGATATCGAAAAAATGATAAATGCTTTTTGGTGGAGGGGCGGCAATAATAATAACAATAATAATAAAGGTATTCATTGGTTAGCATGGGAGAGACTCGCTTGCCCGAAGGCTCATGGGGGTTTAGGCTTTCGTAATTTTAAAGCTTTTAATAAGGCTATGGTCGCAAAACAAGTTTGGAATATCGTCCAGAATCCGAACTCGTTGGTAGCAAAATTTGTTATCTGTCAAAATTTGTCAGAGATATCAGTTATCTGTCAAAGATTTGTTACACGATAATTATAAAGCATGAAATATAGCTAAGGTTCAAAATTTGTTTTCAGGGGATGTAGCGGAAAGGATTCTGGAAACACCACTTGTTAGTTCGGTCCGTGAGGATAAAGTGAGCTGGGAGGAGGAAAGAAATGAGTGTTATGCAGTGAAATCCGGTTATAAGTTAGCTATGCGTTACATAATTTGTAGCGACAAATATCATGTCGCGGGTAACTAGAATAATATTTTGAAAGCTCAAGCCCCGCATAAGGCACGTCATTTACTTTGGCGCGTATGTAGAGGATGTCTCCCGAATCGTTATCGATTGTTGGAAAGGCGAGTGGAGTGTACTCTCAATTGTCCAGTTAGTGATGAGGAGATTGAGGATGAGCTTCACATATTCTTTAAGTGTGCAGTAGCCCGGGAAAGTTGGTGTGCAGCTGGTTTGTCTTCGGTCTTACATAATACTGTGTACCAACTATCTAATGCTATGGATCGTATTTTCGCTGTGTGCAGTAGTGAGAGTAGTGATACAGCTGGTAGAGTGGCTATGCTACTCTGGTGCATTTGGCACAATCGTAATGATAAGCTTTGGAATGACAATGTCCAGATGCCACGCCAAATTGGGCAATATGCTTTTGATGCATGGAATGATTGGTACTCAGTTCATAAACTGAAGAGTAATAGTGTGAACGGGTCTACAGAAACAGATTTGGTAAGGTGGGAAAAACCAGTTCTAGGCTGGGTAAAATGCAACGTTGATGTTGCGTTCGTGTCTGGCTCTGGAAAGACCTCAGTGGGACTGTGTTTTCATGATAATAATGGTCAGTTCATGGCTGGTATGACACAATGGCAGCAAGCTGTGATTTCATCTGTAGAAGGAGAAGCATGAGCTTTACTTTTTTAGCAATGGAAGAAGCTAGACATAGGGGATTTGATCGAGTTCAATTTGAAAGTGATTCGAAAGTATTGATTGAGGCCATCCATATGAAGCGTAGAGGCAATTCCGAGTTTCTTTCAATTGTTCATGATATTCTTAGTTTTATGTCGTCATTTCTAAACTTTGAGGTTAAGTTTGTTAGGAGGCAAGCGAATTCGGTTGCTCATACTCTTGCTAGGGCGGCCAATTCTTGGACTAGCTTCCATAGATTTGAGAATATTCCCTTATGTATTGAACATTTAATTGTTAATGAAATGCAGTAGTTTTGTTTGATTCAAAAAAAAAATACCAAGTTATAATTTTGACATTCGGATTTATTTTTTTGCTGTCGTTTTGTTCATCTCAATGTCACTACTACATTTATGACTTTTAGTAACACTCACCTGCAACATTTAAAAAAATGTTACTGAAAATGGTGATTTTGTAACATTTTTCAAAATGTTATGAAATTTATGACTTTTAGTAACACTCACTCACATGTGTTTTATTTTCACTGCCTTTGGTATTTGAACTATGAAATTGTCAATTATGGGATATTATTTGGTTTTTTTGTTGTTGTTCTCTCTGTTTAGTAACTTTTTGCTGAATATGAACGACTTATGTCCGTTTTGTCACCAATCTTAAACTGAATGAAATATTAGTAATAATTTCAATGGTAGAAATTAGTAATGGGTTATTTGTAAAAAAATTACTTTTATAATTGTGTAGTAATAGTATGTGAAAAAGTTTATTTTAGTTCAAAGTATAAGTGAGTTGTGTTGAGTAAAATTCTATCGAAAATTTTATCATGTGCCTAATTGATGTCTTTCACTATTTATGTGAGATTAATGTATTACTATTATTTAAGTCTATTTAAGCAAAATAATCATATATATAGAGCCCGTTTGGTGCTCAAGATAAGAGACATGATATGATAACTGTATCATATTCTGTCTTAATCTAGTGTTTGGTGAAGCAGCAAGATATGATAAGTTAATCCTGAAACTTATCCTATCATGTCTGAATTTGAGCTGGGTTAACGACAGGATATGATAAGAAAATAATTGTTGATTTATTCGATAAAATATATTTTAAAATAAATAATGAAAATTAATAAAAGGTTTAAATATCACATTCGTCCCTGTATGTACGTGCTTTTTTGGTTTTAGTCATTGTATCGTTTTTTAAAAACGTCTCCCAATGTGCAAATCTTGTTGATTTTCGTCCCTCCGATCCCAACTGTGGGAAAAAAATCCACATGTTTTTCCAATGCTTTTCCTTCGAACTTTGCCATTAAGAGCAATTAATTTCATGCTGCTTTTACTATTTCAGGAAAATCCGCAAGTATTTCCAAGGATTTTGCCACTCTGAGCAATTTACTGCGGATTGTTTTGTTTTAGGAAATTCCGCATGTATTGCCAAGGATCTTCTTGCGGATTTTGACACTCCACTTTCCTATAGATTTTACTATTTCAGGAAATTCCACAGATAACTTTTTAATATTCATTTTAGTGTCTAATAAAAAAAATCACCATAAAAAAAAAGTACATGGAAGTTTATGCGGCATTTCATGCGAATTTATCACGTTTTCTAGGGAATTTCTTGCAAGTATTACTGCGGATTATTTGTAGGAAAGTGTGCTGTGGATTTATTCTCATTTTCAATAGAAAATACTGTAAGAATGTTTCCTGAGGATTCCAAAAACCGAGGGTAACAATTACCCGCGAAAGTATTAGCTGGGAACCAAAATCCTTGGAAAAATCCGTAGAAAATAGCCCAAATCCGCAGAAAACAACAAATTTCTAATAATGAAAATAATATTGTTATTATCGCCAACCCTTACAATTCACAAACACTTTTAAATGCTATGAAAGCAAGCTAAGTAGTTATTACACCAATAAAGATATGGTTTATTAGTTCCATTTCTACCAAAAAAACCAGAACCACGAAATATAATTGGTAAATCTTGATAACACAAAATTAATTGAGATATGTTATTTTCATATTTTGGTCCCTATATATATCCAATATACTTCCCCCTTAAGCCCCTTTTGAAAATGAGCATATTATTCATTTAAGTCTACAATACAATCAACATCCTACTTTTTTTTTTTTAGAAAAAATCCTACTTTCTTTTATTATGTTATAAGTACAACTATTTAACGATAACTAATTTCTATCGAAGAATTTGTATAACTCGCAAAGTAGGTTGACCACTTGTTTAAGATGTACAAATTTCTTACCACTTAAAATCAATTCATTATTGGTTTAATATCCTCCTTTTTACTCAAACAATTTTATTCATCGACCACACCCAAATACAAATTATATTTCTCCACATTCTTTTACACACATGTTTTCTTAACCAATTGCTGGAGCAAATTAAAGATTGCCTAACCTCAATATTCTCTTGCCAATCACTTACCTTAATTTGCTATATACATCATATTCTTTGTGCATGTGTTACTTATTATAATTTGAAAGTGTCTCAACCTTTGTTCTAGAATAAGTTATTCTCTTCAAAACAAAACAAAACAAAGATTCTCTAAAGTAGGGTAATTAACAATACTTTGGAATCAAGAACCCCTCCTCCTCCCCATCTCCCTCCCCCATTGTGATTAAGACCAATGCACATGAAATTTAACACCAACAACATCCTTTCTTCAAATGTACACGCTCATAACCCCATCTAAGGCCCACTTTAGCTGCAAACCAAATGCCATATCTTTATCAATTGGAACAATTTTGACTATATTAAAAAAAATTAAATAAAAAATTTTGAGAGCAATCTCACCCAACATTTCATTTATAAATACCTCATTCACCCATTCTCAACTATCATTGCACACTCATCTCTCACCACCTCACAAAACCTTAAACAAAACAACACACATTTTCTTTCTTTCTTGCTTCTAGTGTACTATAATCCAAGAATGTCAGGGGTTTGGGTTTTCAATCCGAACGGCGTCATGAGGCTAGTAGATGGCATGGAGGCAATGGAAGGTTGTCGCCAAGGGTCAGGTGGACGGCGCAAGGTGCTTGTTCACACGACAAGCAACGAGATCATTACTTCTTACGCGGTTTTAGAGCGAAAGCTTTATTCGCTAGGATGGGAACATTACTATGATGACCCTGACCTCCTTCAGTTCCACAAACACTCCACCATTGATCTTATCTCCCTTCCTATGGATTTCAATAGGTTCAAGTCCATGCACATGTATGACATAGTTGTGAAGAACAAGCACTCCTTTGAAGTTAGGGACATGATGATGTAGGCCAACAAATTAACAACAATTAATCCCTATGTTGTAATTTGGATTCTTGGTTTTGCTTGTAATTTCTTTTAGGGTAAATAGGTTTACAGGGGGTAAACCAAAATTCGTCAACTTTACGGGGGTAAAAATCTATTTAACATTTCTTTTAAAAGATTTTGTCACATTAATACTATATAGTATGTAATATAGAGGCACGATGTGCCTGTATTTGAGTGTGGCTGTCATTTGTTTGGGGAGCTGTAAATATAAAGTTTGAATTTTTTTTTTCCAATTTAACTCGTGTGTACTAAATATTCACATTTTTGTTGTTAGTTTTAACTTCCGTTTAATCATATGTTTTTTATTTTTTTAAAAGTTGGGATGAATTAATAACTTTCTTATCACTTCACTTTTATACTCTCTTAATCAAACTAATCAAGTCAACTTTATATCTTTCCCTATAATTATGGTTATATTTACATTTAACTCTGTGAAGAATGCTTTTAATTATATAATTATAAACATACATGCCATCTCTCATGCAGAACCTCGACAGAAAAAGTCTAATTAAAATTGGATAAATTCCTACTATTTTTAAATTATGTTTGGATATCATAATTATGTAGACAAAATTTATTCAAAATTTAACTTTACTTTAAAATAAAATACAGTAGATTAGTTAAAAATATAACACAACTTTAAATAATTAGATTAGGATAAAGATTAACTAAAGTCATTTATTTCCTAAAGTCATTTATTTCCTAAATTCACTACAGTTAGTCAATCTGCACCACCATTAGATGAATCCATGTAGAAAAGCAAAGGGTGATAACATTTTGTATTATTTCAGAATAAAGAAAAAAATGCTCCTTTTATAGGAGAAAAAATACAAAGTCAACTCCTTAATTTTAGGAGTAATATAATGACTATTAAATAAGAAAATAAATAATACTAAATAAGTAATATTTCAACACCCCCCCCCCCCCCCCCCCTCAAGTTGGTGCGTAGATGTTAATCATGCCCAACTTGCTGATCAAGTATTCAAATGTTGTTCTTCCCAAGCTTTTGGTTAATATATCAGCGGTCTGTTGATTGGAAGGGATAAATGGCAAGCAGAGAGTACCAGAGTCTATCTTTTCTTTGATGAAATGACGATCGATTTCGATATGTTTTGTACGATCATGTTGAACCGGATTGTGAGCAATGCTTATAGCTGCCTTGTTGTCACAATACAATTTCAATGGGAGTTCTACCTCTATCTTCAATTCTTTTAGGACTCTGAGAATCCACATACCTTCACAAATTCCTTGGGCCATTGCTCTAAACTCAGCTTCGGCACTACTTCTTGCAACTACTCCTTGTTTTTTGCTTCTCCAAGTCACTAGGTTCCCCCACACATATGTGCAGTAACCTGAAGTTGATTTTCTATCAATGATGTACCCTGCCCAATCTGCATTTGTGAATATTGCCACATTTTTATCATTGGTCTTCTTGAATAATAGCCCTTTTCCAGGAGTTGCTTTTAAGTATCTCAAGATTTTGTGCACAGCTTCAAGGTGTTCTTCATATGGTGCATGCATGAATTGACTCACAACACTAATAGAGAAGGCAATGTCAGGACGAGTATGAGCCAAATATATTAATTTTCCAACCAACCTCTGATATCTTCCAGTGTCAACTGGTGTGTCCCCTTTCTCCCAAAGTTTAGCACTTTGGTCCATCGGTGTGTCAGCAGGCTTATAACCACTCATACATGTCTCTTGTAGGAGATCAAGAACATACTTTCTCTGAGAAACAACAATTCCTTTCTTTGACCTTGCTATTTCCATGCCAAGGAAATACTTGAGGGGACCCAAGTCTTTGATTTCAAAATCTGCTGCTAAGTTTCTTTTTAATCTCTCCATTTCTATCTCATCATTACCTGTAAGAATAATATCATCAACATAGACTATCAAAACAGTTATCATTCCATTTTGACCTGACTTTGTGAATAAAGTATGATCTGCTTGTCCTTGAATATATTCCTGTTTCTTCACAGACTGAGTAAACTTTTCAAACCAAGCTCTCGGAGATTGTTTCAACCCGTACAAGGACTTCTTTAGTTTACACACCTGTGACCCAAAGGTTTCTTCAGAACCTGGAGGGCAATCCATATATACCTCTTCTTCTAAATCACCATTGAGAAAGGCATTTTTGACATCTAGCTGATGGAGAGGCCAATCTAAGTTAGCAGCAAGCGATAAGAGTATTCTGATTGTGTTAAGCTTTGCAACAGGAGCAAAGGTCTCTGAGTAATCTATGCCATAGGTCTGAGTGAATCCTTTTGCGACCAATCGAGCTTTGTACCTTCCAATTGATCCATCAGAGTTGTACTTTATTGTAAACACCCACTTACATCCCACAGTTCTTTTACCTGCCGGCAGAGTTGTGGCATTCCAAGTTTTATTCTTTTCAAGAGCTTTCATCTCCTCAAAAACTACTTCCTTCCACTTTGGAATTTCTAGAGCTTCCTGTACATTCTTAGGAATTTTGACACTAGATAAATTAGAAGTAAATGCAGCAAAAGAGGGAGACAAGTTTGAATATGATATAAAGTTAGACAAGGGGTGCCTAGTACATGGCCTACCTGGCTTCCTAAAGGCTATGGGAACATTAAGATCGGTATATTGTTTCCTAAGTTCTATGGGAACATCAAGGTTGGTATATAGAGAATTAGGATCAAGGAGAGATTTACCTGTCTTAGTCGGTTGACTTTCACTAGGTTCAGATTCTTGGCTGAGCTGAGGAATATGGTCTTCTACTACTTGATCGTTGTTTTTTCTGGCATAAACTTTGCCTTTCCAAATAGGATTTCCTTCGTCAAATCTTTTTTCTATTTCATTATAAGGATCATTATCTAATGCATTTTGATTAATTTCAGAAAAAACATTTGTTGGTTCTTTGTTTTGATTTGTTGCCTCAAATTCTGATTGATCCTTACTCATGGAAGGAGTAGGTTCATCTAAATTTTTTAAGGCATTTTCTTTAGGTGCAGATGTACATGGAACAGAATTATGTGATATATACACATCTTCTGAGATAATTAAGTTTTCAAACAATTAAGGAGAATCTTTATTTGTTTTCCCCCCCTGAAGATGATCATTACCAAAAAAAGGTTTGTTTTCAAAAAAAGTAACATCCATTGTTACAAATATTTTCTTTGTATTAGGATCAAAACATTTATAACCTTTTTGAGTAGATGAATACCCAATAAAAACACATTTGATTGCACGGGGTTCAAGTTTACCAAGATGTTTGTGTTCATGAACAAAAGCTGTGCATCCAAATATTTTAAGCGGTAAATCAGATAGAACTGAGGCAATAGGAAAATATTTCAAGAAACTTTGCAAAGGAGTTTGAAATTTCAAAACACGGGATGGCATACGGTTTATTAAATGTGCAGCTGTCAAGACAGCTTCACCCCATAAATATTTAGGGACATTGGTAGAGAAGAGTAGTGCTCGTGCAACTTCGAGAAGGTGCCGGTTTTTTCTCTCTGCAATCCCGTTTTGTTGGGGCGAGTTAACACATGAACTTTGATGCACAATTCCATTTTCAAGGAAAAAATTTCCAACAATTTTATTGAAGAATTCAGTACCATTGTCAGTTCTAAACACTTGTATTTGAGTGTTAAACTGTGTCTGCACCAATTTACAAAAGTTTTGAATTATTTGACCTACCTCTCATTTTTCTTTCAACAAGTATACCCAATAAAGTCTAGTATGATCATCTGTGAACGTGATAAACCATTTTTTGTTGGATAAAGTACTTGTTCGATTAGGCCCCCAAACATCACTATGAATCATTGAAAAAGGTTTTGAAGGTTTATAAGATTGAATTGGAAAAGCACTTCGATGATGTTTAGCAAACTCACAAACCTCACATTGAAGTGAAGAAATGTCTTGTTCAACAAAAAGTTTAGGAAACAATGAACTTAAATACTTAAAACTAGGGTGGCCTAATCTTAAATGCCACAACATAATGTCATCCTTATTATTTGAAACAAAAAAAGATTTAACAGAAGAAGAACTTATTGGTCCAAATTGATGTCTGGTTTTTGGTTCATCTTCCAAGTAGTAGAGTCCACCACTTTCCTCAGCAGTGCCAATCATCCTCCCCGAGATCAAATCCTGAAAAACACAATGAGTATCAAAGAAATGAGCTTGACAGTTTTTATTTGTGGTTAGCTTACTGACAGATAATAAGTTGCAAGACAAATTTGGGACATGTAACACATCTTGGATGGTGAGTAAGGGAGACAAAACAATAGAACCTTTTCCTGCCACGGCTGAAAGAGAGCCATCAGCTATTTTAATTTTGGAATTTCCTGCACATGGTTTATATGAAGAAAATAAACTGGATTCAGCGGTCATATGATCGGTGGCTCCAGAATCAACGATCCATGTACGATTAGGAATGACACTAAGATGAGCTGATTTTGGGAAGTTACCTTTTTGGGCTATGGAGCATGAAGGTGTTTGAGACTCGAGGAGTTTGTACATTTGGTCTAGTTATTCCTTAGTGAATGGAAATGCATTTAGGGAAGACTGTGACTCTTAATCAGAAGCTGCTTGAAGTGCACGACCCTCACCTTTCTTTTTCCAATTAGGAGGCTTTCCATGAAGTTTCCAACAAATCTCTTGTGTGTGATAGCACCAAAATTTACAGTGATCACACCAGAGTTTACCATCTTTCTTACCATATTTCTTGCCGTCTTTATTGAAGTTGTTTGTGACAAGGGCAGAACCATCAGTTGCTGAGTTTGGCTTTCCCATCATCACTCTTTGTCTAGCCTCCTCCCTTCTGATTTCTGAAAAAGTTTCTCGGAGTGTTGGCAGCGGATTATTTCCAAGAATTCTACCTCTTACTTCATCGAGTTCCTTGTTGAGACCAGCAAGAAAAATAAAGACATGGTCGTTCTCCTGCGTCTTAATAAATTGAACACTGTCTTCAGTACACCTCCAGTTATAATCATAGCACTGGTCCAACTCTTGCCAAAGGGCCATCAATTCATTATAGTAGGTAGTGACATTCATGTCATTCTGCTTTAAATTCCATAACTTTGATTTTAGATCCTAAATTTGAGATAAACTTTTAATATCAGAGTAAGACAGTTTTACAGCGTCCCAAACATCTTTTGCTGTAGGCAGATACATGTATGTTTTTCTCATACCTACTTCCATAGTATTAATAAGCCAGGCAATAATAGAAGAGTTTTCAGATTTCCAGAACCTGTAATTAGGATGTGTTGTTGCAGGCGCCGGAACATCACCTGTAAGAAAACCCAACTTCCCTTTGCCGTCTAGAATCAATCGTACAGTCTGGGACCATTCAGCGTAGTTTGAGCCATCCAGTTTCTGAACATTAACCTGAAGAGAGTTATTTTGACTTCCACCTCCTGAGTTACTGTAACCACCATCAAATGGGTAGCCATAACCGAACCCAAAAAGGATGTTGTTGCCATCTCCTCTACCATGACCAGTCCCACCGTTGAAATTGTTGTTTGTCATGAAACTGGGCATGTTTGGCATGTTAAATCCACTTACTTTGCCGGAATTGGTGTTGGTGCCGCCGGAATTGACGTTGTTGCCTCCGCCTCCGCGACCTCCGGGAGGAGGTGGTGTTTGCGTATGGTCCACCATATTTTGGATCGGTTCAATCGGATAAAGAACAGGTCGTCAGAAACTGTTTAAACCTTGGATGTTTTGTTTAATCGCGTTTTGTTTAAATTTGTTTAAACACTCGCGATTTTGTTTAAAGTGTTTAAACAATCGCGATTCTGTTTAACGGCGTTTTTGTTTAAACTGTTTAAACCCCAGTAGTTAGGGAAAGCTTTACAGTATCACCCTAGCCCTAACAGAGCTCATGATACCATGTAGAAAAGCATAGGGTGATAACATTCTGTATTATTTCAGAATGAAGAAAAAAGTGCTCCTTTTATAGGAGAAAAAATACAAAGTCAACTCCTTAATTTTAGGAGTAATATAATGACTATTAAATAAGAAAATAAATAATACTAAATAAGTAATATTTCAACAATCCAACTCTTAAAATCACTAAAAAAAGCTTGAAATTTCTCTTCTCAAAATAATTAAACCAGGCACGCATCAACAAAGAGTCCCTAATTGTGTGTGTATGTATAACGCACAGGGACCAGAGAAGGGACTGTGTATCGTCGTGGTGGGAGGTGGCACTGCATTGTCTATGTGACGGAAAATGTAGTATCGTGGTGACGAGTTTTAGTCAATCTACTATTTGGATTCGATTTCCCTTTGAGTTCATTCTATACACAATTAGGAATTTTGTGTATATAATATAATGAGACACGGTTCCTTCTCTGGTACAAAAGTTGAGATTGATTCTTGTAAATATGAAACTTGAATTTCTTGTAATAAGATTAACTACTCAAGTGAGTTTTGACACCAAATATCTATCCAATACCATAATACATTAGATATATGGATCTATATATTCACTTATATGTCATTAAATATATATTTTTTATTCAATGTGAAACTTACAACTCAGTACTTGATAAATCAACAAATCCCACAACTATCAAAAGGAATTTAAACTAGATTGACCTACATGGAAATCTTATGGTTTTATATTAGGTCTAATTTAACTTACAAAACCGACTTGTAATTAAAGTAAAGATTTTCGTCACTTATATAGATGTCATTGGATCATCTCTCATTCGATGTGAGGCCTCTTAACACACTAACTCACATCTAGCACTATTGAATTTGGTCCATGAATTTAAAAATATACATGACTTTAACTGATTAAATGATAAATACATATTCTACCAATGTGAATATTGTTAACATCGCAGTCATAGGACCAATGTGGCACGAGGAGGAGATGGGAAATTGAAGTAGAGTCACAACAACCATGGTGTTGGGTTAAAGAGAATATGTGTATCCTAAAGCCCCTAAATTTTTATGTCTCAATATTTAACTTTGTTTTCATTGGGTGTGATAGGGCATTGGAATCTACGTCTACTTCCTAATTATTATTAGGTTTAATCAGTTCAATGGTCCCTTAAAGACATTTTAAGCTTCACAATGGTCCCTTAAAGAAAAAATGGTTCGGATTGGTCCCTTAACTATATGACCGTTAGCCACAATGGTCTTTTCCGTTAGTTTTTAACACTAAATATATTAGGTGGACCACCATTTTATATGGTCCACCATAGATTTCAATAATTGTTTTAATTTAAGCCGTTTGATCTTATTGAAACAAAATAGCCATTGAATTTTGATTGTCCATTATATCTAACCGTCCATCATTATCAACTAATCTTTTTCTCTATTTCTTCATCTTCTTCCCTAACTTATTTTCCACCTTCATCATCTATTCATAACATCTTCAAACAAAAACGAAAACTTCAAATAAAACCCAGAAAACTCATCTCAACAAAAAAATTGAAAAAAACAACTTTAAAATTCGTTAAAAATATGGAATAAATTTAATTTTTTGAGATTTTAATTTAAAAAATCGCAGATCTAAAAAATTCACCCTCACCACCACCATTTTCCTCATTTTTTCGGTTTTAAATTGCAGATATAAAACTCAGATTTAACCCAGATCTAATATCACCCTCTGCAAATTTTTAGGAAAGAAAGATGTAAAGGTTTTAGAGTTCCAAAATCAGGTTTGTGTTATCTTTTAAAGAGAAATAAATTGTTTCTTGTTTCAATTTTCTAGGTACAAATCATCTTTTGAAAGAAGCACCATTGAATGACAATCTTATGGTTCTAGTTCATAGATAGTCAGGATTTACGTTTCAGTTGCAAATCATCTCATATTCACAACCCCATTAACATGTTATTTCTTGTCTGTATTGTATTTGGGTTATCTTTTAGAGGTTGAAGAAGGTGTAGCGGTGGAAGAAGGTTGGGGATGAATTGTTCCCTTTGCAGCTTTTTGTTTTATTTGTTCATTAAAAAAAGGTTAGACACGTGTCGTAATGAGTGGTTGGATTAATCTGACAGATCAAAACAGTTGAAAGGTAGGATGCAGTTCATGGAGAAAAGTATAGGATCTCTTCAATTTGCCACATGTGCACAAGTTAACGTTTTTTTCAAAAATCTAACAGAAAGGACCAATTCAACAAACGGTGATATCTTTAAGGGATTAAAGTGGAATATTTTTTCTTTAAAGGACGAATGTGAAACCTAAAATGTCTTTAAGGGACCATTGAACTAATTAAGCCTTATTATTACCTCTCAAGTTGTTGAATGCTTGACTTTTCTTAAATCTTCTAGAATTGTAGGCATATGAAAATAGGTATCGTTATTTAACCAAACTACAAGTGTTTTAAACCATAATTTCCAGGAGGATACAATAAGAAACTGGATAAGAATACGAAATGATAGTGACAGGATAAACACATACTCTGTCATGTGTTTGGTGCATATAGCATAAGAAAGATGATATCATTATTTTATTATATCATGTGTTTGGTGCACACTTGATATTGACATGATAAGATATACATTTATTTAAATAAAAAATTATTCTTGTAAAACAAATACTTTTTTATAATTTTTTTTTTAATTAACATAACATAAATAGAATAAAATAAGTAATAACAAGATTATTATTGTGAAATAATTTCATATAAGTGTAAAAAAACAATGATAAAATTAAGTCATGAAAAAATAGATGCAAATTGTTTTCTAAAATCAGAACAAAAATGCAGAACTTGTCAACAACTGCAGTTACACTAAACTTGTCTGCAACGCTCACCCAATAAAAATTATAGCAACAAAAAATATAGATAAAACACAGTTACGACAAAAAAATAGAACATACATGTTGTTTTATTAAATCACACACTTGATGACATATCAATTAAAATATTATAGTTTAATTTTATACTATCTTGTCTTCCTATCCACCGCACTAAATGAACCCTAAATTTAAATTAGTTGAACTATCCGCATTACATCATTAGTATCTTTCATTGTTAAAGAATACGAATGAGAATATAGACATATCAACAACTGTATAGTCTACCTCTGAAGTCATGTTTACTAATCTATTTAGAAAAAAAAATATACACAGATAGTTGAAATATTCTTATTAGTTGTTAGCAGGGACGGATGTATGTTAAGGCCAAGTGTGGCCATGGCCACACCAAATTTTTAACTTTTTTTCATTTATATATATATATATATAATGTTAAATATGTTTTGTTTCCGTGATCTTAACTCAGTTGGTTGAAGTTGAAATTTCGGACACTCCACTTATTCACTAGACTAATATACCAAAAAAAAAGAGAGTTAAATATAGTTTTGGTATCTATAAATTAGTGACGTTTTAAATTTAGTCTTTATTTAATTTTTATTAAAGTTTTAATCCCTAAAAAATTATCATGCACTCAAAATTGATCTCTACTGTTAAGAAAACTCGTACTTTTGACTAATTATTTCGTAGGTATGTTTAAAAAAAAGTTCATCTAGAAAAAAAGAACACAAAATATTTGATTTTTTTGTCATAATTTTCATTATTTTTATCTTGAATTGTTGTCATTTTAAAAAGTCATATTTAAATACATATGTCAAAAAATAATAAATAAAAGAGAAGTACAATTATTTCGTGTTGTGAATTTTCACTTGCGTAAGTTTAATATTAAATATGGTTAAGAGAATACTAAACTTTTAATATTCACTGTCTCTAATTTTTTCTTTTTTTGGGTTTTTATTTTTGTTCCAAAATTTTAGTTCTTTTAAAAAGTAAGAGTAAAAACAAAACATTTTGTTCAAAAACAAAATCAATATTTATTATTTCTTAATCTATATGCAAAACTCTAAAATGACCAAAAATTTGAGATTGATAGAATATATGTTTCATGTTTGAATTTAACATTGTCATTTAAAACTTTTGATGCTAATAAATTTTGGCCACACTAAAAAAAATCCTAAATCCGTCCCTGGTTGTTAGTGTAATGTTAATTTACACTGACAGTGCATATTCTTTAAACTCATCTATTTAATAAAAAATATCAAACTACATACATGCATGTGATCATAATTTTTTCAAAACATTTTCGTTTGGCCTACTAAAATAAATAAAAAATATTTTATTATTACAATTATTATATTAAATTTGATTTTTTTCGAATCTAATCCTTCATATTCAAATCCAAAAGTTTGTTACAAGATAGGTGTGGGTACAACATGCAAATCCACTTATGTAGCTTGTTCTCATTGGTTGATGGGTAAATATCTTCAAATTATAAAAAGGTAGAGTATGTCTCACCATTAAATTTTGGAATTTAAATTAAATTATAAATATGTTAACCATTTTAGTGATTTAAGCTTATTAATTTAAATTAACTTTTTTTTTCATAATTAAACGTAATATTAAAATTAGAATTCGAATATAATATCATATAAGATCATAATCTCGAAAAGGTTATGTTAAACATCAAAATAGAGCTTAATTTTATTAGTCTATTAGCTCTTTAATCTATTTAAATATAAATCAAATGACTTATTTATTTATTTTTTTGGTAGAGAAATTACTTATTTAAATATTCATGTAAAATAGATTTTTAAATAAGGTAACAAGTGATACCAAACTTCAAAAAAGATTAAAATCATATTTTTTGTTTGACAAAAATAGATTAATTTCATATTTAAAAATAAGACTTTGACAAATTACAACTCAACCTTAAGCCTTGAACTTTTTTTATCAAGTCAAACTTATGTCTTGCAAAATATAACTTGGTCCAACGTTACATCAATAAAAAAAAAGTTGTAGCTGTCAATTACAATTTTACCTTTTAAAAAAAAATCACGATTTTGTTTAAAAAAGAAAATCACGATTTATTCCATTTGTGTAATTTTTTTTAAAGTGCACTTGTTTGGTAAATTATTTCAAAATATACACTTTGGTAAGATCTCCCATGCATACACATGTATCTCCTAATGAAAATCTACAATAATGATATTTTCCACACAAAATTAATTGAAATATGTTCCTTTCATCTTAGGTCTCTATCCACACTAGTATTTCTTGATAATTGATATCCTTCCTAAAAACCATAAGATATCCTTTTTAAAAAGAGCTTAATTATTCATTTAAGTTTACAATGCATCCTCCATTATTCAAACAAATTTATTCCTCAACTACACCCAAATTATATTTCTCCTCATTCTTTCACACACTTATATTTTCTATACATATATATGAATTTTCTTTGTCCAATTAAGGTTGTCTAACCTCGTTATTAATCTTTGTCCAATCAATTATACCTTAATTATTACTCCTACAATTTTAACTGCACACAACTTTGTTATAGATCCAGTTATTCTCCTCATCAAAAACCAAACAAAGATTCTCAAAAGTGGGGTAACAATACTTTGGAATGGAATCCACAAATTGTTAAGGGAATCAAGAACCCCTCCCCCTACCCATCTCCCTCCCCATTCCGATTAAGACCAATGCACATGAAATTTAACACCCACAACATCCTTTTTTCAAATGTACATGCTCATAACACTCTCCAAGGCCCACTTTAGTTGTTCTCACATCCAAATATTATCAATTGGAGCAATTTTGACTATATTATAAATAAAATATTAAAACAATTATAGCATTCTCACCCCGTCATTTCATTTATAAATACCTCATTCCACCCATCCCCTATTATCATTGCACACTCATCTCTAACCACTCACAAAACCTTAAAAAACACAAGACACTTTATTCTTGTTTCTTTCTTTTTTGCTCCTCTAGTACTAATCCAAGAATGTCAGGGGTTTGGGTTTTCAATCCAAACGGTGTAATGCGGCTAGTAGATGGCGTGGAGGCAATGGAAGGTTGTCGCCAAGGATCAGGTGTACGGCGCAAGGTGCGTGTTCACACCACAAGCAACGAGATCATTACTTCTTACGTTGTTTTAGAGCGAAAGCTTTATTCCCTGGGTTGGGAGCGTTACTATGATGACCCTGACCTCCTTCAGTTCCACAAACACTCCAGCATTGATCTTATCTCCCTTCATATGGATTTCAATAGGTTCAAGTACATGCACATGTATGACATAGTTGTGAAGAACAAGCACTCCTTTGAAGTTAGGGACATGATGATGTAGTCCAACAAATTAACAACAATTAACCCTTATGCATGCATGAACTTAACATGATTGAGAAATAGTCACATGAATTTGTGTATTTTGTTCATAAATTTAATTTGTGCTTGGAATTAATACTATATATATATATATATATATATATATATTCTACATCTATATAACTTTCCTTTATTAAATTTAAAATTTTCAAACATTCACGTATTTATATTACTACTAGAAATTATGTTTTTAGTAATAGACTTGGAGATCGGCCAAACAAACTCGGACCGTAGAAACTCAGGAAAATATATGAGAATGTTTGTATATTCATTGTGTGTTTGAATTACAAGTAGATGCTCCTATTTATATTATAGGATTGGAGACAAAGAAACATAAAAATAATTATACATAAAGACTAATTACTCCTAATATAATTACAATATCAATTATAATAATTAGAGAATAATATATTGTAACATCCCCCCTCAAACTCAAGTGGGTAGAACTGTTACCAACTTGAGTTTGGACACTAAAGAGCGGAAACGTCCTGGAGAGTGAGTTTTTGTAAACAAATCAGCTGGTTGGTCAAGGGTTCCAATGGAGATAAGATGAAGTTCACCACAGAGAAGGTGTTGTCGAATGAAATGACAATCAATTTCAATATGTTTGGTTCGCTCAGGGAAAACATCATTGTGGGCAATTTGAATGGCACTATGATTGTCACAATACAAATCAGTTGGAGAAGATTGTGTTGTCTCCAAATCAGCAAGAAGCCACCGAATCCATAATATCTCAGAAGTAGTATCAACAAGAGCACGATATTCGGCTTCAGTGCTAGAGCGGGCTGTCAAGGTTTGTTTCTTGCTACGCCAAGATATAAGAGAATCTCCAAGAAAAATACAAAAACCTGTGGTGGAACGACGATCACTAGGATCTCCAGCCTAATTAGCATCAGAGTAGGCTCTAAGCATCAATGGAGATGTAGATGAGTAATTTAGACCATAAAATAAGGTACCCTTAATATACCGTATAATTCGAAGGACATCAGAATAATGCGTGGTACGTGGAGAAGACATGAATTGACTGACAAGATGAACATCATGTCAAATATCTGGCCCAGTAACCGTGAGGTATATTAGACTACCTACAAGTTGCCGATAAAGAGTAGCATCATCAAGTAAAGTACCATCCTGAGGAGTAAATCGAACGTTGGGTTCAAGAGGAGTGTTTTCAATTTTACAATCTGTGAGACCTGCTCGAGAGACAAGATCAGAAGCATATTTAGCTTGCGAGAGAAACAAGCCATCACTCGAAGATAATACTTCAAGCCCCAAAAAGTAACTTAGTGGTCCAAGATCCTTCATCTCAAAATGTTGACACAAGAATTTTTTGAGCTCTTCAATTCCACCTGTGTCATCTCCAGTGATAATCATGTTGTCAACATAAAGAAGCAAGACAACAATACCATTGTTAGTTTTACGAGTAAAAAGAGCAGAGTCATGAGCACTGGAAGTGAAATTCAACTGAATGATAGTGTTGTGAAATTTAGCAAACCAAGCTCTAGGTGCTTGTTTCAGACCATAAAGAGCCTTACGGAGGCGACACACTTTGTTTTCCGGGCAAGGGTATCCTGGAGGAGGACGAATGTAAACCTCTTCTTCTAAATCACCATTGAGGAATGCATTTTTAACATCCATTTGAGCAAGTCTCCATTTGCGATTGGCAGCAATGGCAAGAAGAGTTCGAACAGACGTAATGCGTGCAACTGGGGCAAATGTTTCTTCATAATCAATACCATACTCGTGGGTGAAACCTTTTGCCACAAGACGAGCTTTGTAACGCTCTATAGATCCATCAGAAAGAGTCTTTATTTTATAAACCTATTTGCATCCTACAAGAGTCTTATCACAAGAAGGATCAACAAGGTCTCATGTATGAGTTTTCTCCAATGCCTGTAATTCTTCCTGCATAGCTTGCTGCCAGTGAGGATCTACAGATGCTTCCTTATAAGACTGTGGTTCATGATGGTGAAGTATAGTGGAATAACAATGGTAATTTTCACGAAGGTAGGGAGGTGGATTTCTTACCCGTGCAGGAAGCTCAATAGTGGGCGGTGCAGGATCAACAGACGAAACATCATCACTAGAAGTGGATGGAATATCGGAAGGTGTTAGAAGCTCACTAGATGAACCTACATGCGTCTCAGAACCTGCAATTGTGTCACTAGGAAAATAATCGACATCAGGGTTAGTAAATAGAGGAGTTGGAGTAGAAGGAATTGACTTAAACTTTGACAAGGAAGAGAACATTATATGTTCCCAAAAGACCACATGACGAGAAATACGAATGCGTTGGGATATTGGGTCCCAACATCGATAACCCTTGTGTTCAGTCCCATAACCAAGAAAACCACATAGACGAGCACGAGGCTCAAGTTTAGTATATTCATGGGGCTGAAGGAGGACAAAACAAGCACAACCAAACACCTTAAGTGAGTTATAATCTGGTGTAGCGAGATAAAGACGCTCAAAAGGAGAGACATTGTCAATGACAGAGGAAGGGAGACGATTGATTATATGGACAGCTGTAAGAGCAGCTTCACCCCAAGCGCGTTCTGGACAAGAAGCTGAGATAAGCATAGCACGAACTGAGTCAAGAATGTGACGATGCTTTCTCTCAGCACGACCATTTTGTTGAGATGTATATGGACATGAAAATTCAAACAAGGTACCCTGCTCATGAAGAAAAGACAACAGTTTAGAATCACAATATTCCATGGCATTATCTCGTCGAAAAACTTTAATGGCTTTAGAAAATTGTGTTTGAATCATTTTTGCAAAATTGATGTAAATTTGAGAAAGCTCGTGCCTATTTTTCATCATATATATATCCATGTAAAACGAGAATAATCATCAATAAAAATAACAAAATACCGAGAACTACCCATAGTAGGTGTGGGAGCAGGACCCCAAATATCAGAATGCACAAGATCAAAAGGTGAAGCTGAAATCGAAGTACTTTTATTAAAAGATAAGGCTAGTTGTTTAGCAGTTTGACAAGCAGAACAATCAAATGACTCATTGATGACAGATCCTAAATAACCTTGAGACACTAGAGGACGTAATTTACCAATAGAACTATGGGCAAGGCGACGATGGCAAAGTTGGAAGAGTCTGTGGAAGCCGCACAAATGTTAGACTCTAGAGGAACATGCAGTTCAATGAGCTCATATAACCTTCCAATCTTACGTCCAATCCCTATGATTTGTCTAATCTGTGGATCCTGCACACGACATCTAGAGGAAGAGAAAGTAATTTCATAACCAAGATCACATAATTGACCAATAGAGATAAGATTAAAATTTAGTTTAGGAATAAGGTATGTATTAGGTAAGCTTAGATTAGATATGGAGATAGAACCTGTGTGGCTTACATGCATAAGAGATCCATCAGCAGTGTGGATAAAACGTGTAATGACATTTTTAGATAAGGAAGAAAATAAATGAGATGTAGATGTCATGTGGTTACAACAAGAAGAATCAAAATACCATTTAGAAAGAATGTCCAGACATATGACAATGACGGCAAAATTTAATAGTTGGTGCAAAACTGAATTTCTCCATCAAAACACAATAATAATAAAGCACCGTAAGAGGCAAATTGGGGTAAAATAATTGAGAAAAACTCACCAAAGTACACGATCAACAAATAGTATAATTTGTAATCAATGGTGTCACAATTGCAAAGATAATAATGGTGTGAAGGAAATTGTAATAGTAGGCAATGAAATTTTGAGGCAAACCAAGTGACCCTCGGTGAGTGACCGAAGTCACAGAAAACTTTTTTTTTAATCAATCAATATATATCTGTGTGTGGTCTTGTATACCAACACACAACATAGAAAAAGGGAATAACTCATAGGCGATGGCACAAACCAACAGAAGAGAAAATTGTATCACCTTGAAACAACGCAGGAGAAAAAAAAATTGAAACTTAAGCTCTGGATACCATGTAGAAACTCAGGAAAATATATCAGAATGTTTGTATATTCATTGTGTGTTTGAATTACAAGTAAATGCTCCTATTTATATTATTGGATTGGAGACAAAGAAACATAAATATAATTATACATAAAGAATAATTACTCCTAATATAATTACAATATCAATTATAATAATTAGAGAAATATATATTGTAACACGGACACTGTAGCAACCAAATTAGAAGCAGAAATTCTAGATAGTATAATAACCAACAAATTCCGAATTAGTACGTATAGGTACATTTAGTGGCAAAAAAAATAAAATCTCTGTGTTTTAAATATTTTTATTAAAACCGATTGTTGGTTGTCCGGTGGTGATTTACTTGGTTGGGAGGACCACGATTCTATCCCCAAAACTACGATTGAAAGGGGACTGAAACTACTTTATGCCAAAACTGACCCCGAACCAGAGTTGGTGGTCTAGTGGGTCAGCAACCAAAATAGGGATCGATACGGAATTCTCAATATCCAATGTCACTCTCACTTGTTTCTAATTCTCTTCCTCTTTTATTCAAATAATTCCTTGTCACTTGTTACAAATTCTCTTTCTCCCTCCCATTCGCTCCTATCTTGAATTTCGAAAATTTCTCATATCCACATACTCGAAGAGACCAATAAACCATATTTGGGCCACAATAGTTAATTTTCAAGAAACGCTCCAAGATTTGCATTCATCTCTCAAGATCCATCTTCATGATCTGTAAAACACTGTTGTTTTCTGTTGTTATATCCCTTTTGGATGCCTAAAGTCCTTCTCCCTCCTGTGTGCTATCACAGGTATCTTCCCCTCACCATAGTCTAATTTATCTTTGCTGCTTCTTGGGTGCCTCCTCTGCACCTTCCTTCCCCTTAACCATCCAACCTTCCAGCCCATTTGGCTGACTTACACCATGACATTCAAACCTGCAAACAACACAAGTGAAAACAACACACAACAATTAACAGATATCAACACCAAAACTCAAACAATATGACCCAAACTCCAAGAAACAACCCTAAAAACTATATCCAAATCCTAAGCAACATAATAGCAAATAATCTTACAATTACCCAACCCATGAATACCATGGTCTTTGCTGCACAATCACCTACCTCATCATCAAATGCTGCAACAATGAACCACCACCAAGCACCCCAATCAAACCCCCACCACCATCAACCCAATAATCATTATGGCCAAAAAGACAAACCAGAAAGCAGTGGATCAAATAGTCAAACAACCCACCCACACTTCAGTTTCTACCCAGAACAAATCATAGAGGAAGGACTAAAGGCCTGCCAATGTAGCATATTGGGAAAGATTATCATAGACAAGCCAATCTTTACAAATTCCATCCAAAACGGGCTAGAGAATATTTGGTGCTCGCCACCTGGATTCAAGGTCCAAGAAATTGAAGGAAAAATCCTGCAATTCTTCATGAACAACATTGCTGACCAAGAACGTATTCTATAAGAAAAACCATAGATATTTCGCAACTCATGGCTAATTGTGAAACTATGTGACAGAGAGACAGACCCCAAAATGATGGATTTTGACCATGTCCCTGTGTGGATTCATATATGGGGTCTGCCACCTCACTGCAAAACCAAGGCCATGGGTAATCACCTAGGGTCTCTCATGGGTGAAGTTGAAGCATCAGAAGTATATGAATACCCTGGAAAACAAGTAATCATCAAGTTCAAAGTGGCCATAAGTGTTCATAAGCCAATCCTATCAGGGATTCATGTCGGAAACCCAACTGATGGAACATGCTGGATTGACTACATGTACGAAAAGCTCCCACAAACTTGCTTTAATTGTGGACTGGTTGGACAGGAAGCCAAACTATGCAAAAACCAGGCCCTAAACACATATACTACAGCCCCTTTGGGACCATGGATCAGATCATCTCAATATGGCAGAAGGAAGATGGAGGAAAAAGACAGGAAATTCTACAGCAACCCATCCCACTCTCCTAACTTTGGAAAATATAGCCCTCATGTTCCAGCCTCGTTACTAGCACAACTAGCAGCTATGAAACTACAAACCCAAACCCCTATAAACAACAATCAAAACCAGCAACAAGGGGAACAAAACAGAAAGGAAACAAGCCATCGGGATACCATACAGAACACTAATCAACAACTAGAGGTGGGAATCAGAACACAACACATTGAAGGCAATAACCAGAGATCTGAAAATGCTGGGAAAACAAACATAAAAGTTGCTCACCAAGTCAAGAGATTAAAGCTGGCTTATGAACCTCAAGCAGATAGCAGAATGCTAATGGATACCAACACAATGGCAGGCCTGGGAGCACAGGCTGGTCAGCAGCCATGAAAATTCTATCTTGGAACTTCCAGGGACTTGGCAACCCAGGACAGTGAGAGCTCTCCACCAGCTCATTGCCAAAAACCATCCGGACATTATTTTTCTAATGGAAACTAAGAAGCATAACACATCCAATGTTATTATGGACAAGTTTACTGCTACTTACAACTTACATCCTGTTGATTGTGTGTTAAATGGGAATAAAGGGAAATCAGGAGGTCTTATGTTGTTTTGGAACAATTGTACTTGTCATGTGGATATAATAGATATGGATTACAACTATATTGATTTTCTTGTCACTAACACTAACAATGCTATGTAGTGGAGAGGAAATGGTGCCTATGGCTACCCCCAGCACCACAACAAACACTTCACTTGCAGCCTCATTAATCAGATGAAAACTAACCATACTAACAATAACTGGCTGCTTTTTGGTGATCTTAATCTAGTCTTAGCTGAAAATGAAAAATGTGGAGGCAACTCTATTGATAATACTCTTGCATATCCTTTTAGGATATAAGGGTGACATCTTCACTTGGATAAACAAACAACAGGGAAATCAGCTAATCAAAGAGAGGCTAGACATATTCCTAGGAAACTCTGACTGGCTGAGACTTTTTCCTAATTACTCTAACACCCACCTTCTCAGATATAAATCTGATCATGCCCCCATCCTGTTAGATTTCAATACCCATGCAGCTCAGAAAAACCAGAGTAAAAGACCTAAACCTATGAGATATGAACACATTTGGACTAGAGATGAATCACATTACAACATTGTCAGAAAGCAATGGAGAACCAATATGGGATCTGTCCCCCATAAGCTCATCAACACATTACTAGCCCTTCATAAATGGGGAAATAAAAGGTTTGGCATCATCCCTAAGAAAATTAAAATCCTGCAAGGAGAGCTCTAAAAGCTCAATGAGAGGATGAGCTCTCAAGACATGGTGGAATAAGTTAAAAACAAGGAGAAGGAAATTAATGATATTTTGGAATGTGAAGAAATGCGGTGGAAACAAAGGTCCAGAGCTTTGTGGCTTCAACATGGGGACAAAAATACCAAATATTTCCATATGAAGGCTAATATCAGAAGAAGCAATAACATAATTGAGACTATACAAGACACTCAAGGCCAAACTCGCAATGAGGAAGATAAGATTGAACAGGTCCTGATTCACCACTTCCAAAACTTGTTCTCTAAACAAGCCACTCAAGATATCCCCAATACAGTTCAAGTTGTTGCTAACAGAATAACCACAGACATGCATCAGACCCTCAATGAGAACTTCACCAAAGAGGAGGTGTATCAAGCAGTTAAGGAGTTGAAAGCCTTGGTTGCTCCTGGACCTGATGGGTTGCCTGCAAATTTTTTACCATAACTACTGGGATATCATAGGAGAGGAAGTTACTAGCATGACTCTTGACATCCGGAACAACAATGGGGACCCTAGCTAGCTCAACTCCACTCATATTTGCCTGATACCCAAAACCAGAAAACCCCCAACTCCAAGTGACTTTAGACCCATAACTCTGTGCAATGTGTCCTTAAAAATCATCACAAAAACTTTGGCTAATAGAATCAAGCAAATCCTCCCTGAGGTGATTATCAAGAATCAAAGCGCCTTCGTCACAGGAAGACTTATCACTGACAATACCCTTATAGTTGCCGACATCTTTCACTACCTAGACCACACCAAAAGAAAGAATGGGTTTGTTGGTATTAAAACTGACATGGTCAATGCTTATGACAGGGTGGAATGCGACTTCCTAGAAGCCACTTTGAACATCATGGGTTTCCCCAGGCCTTTAGTGCAAACTATTATGAAGTGTGTGAAAACTGTTAAATTTGCTATTCTTATTAATGGTCAACCCTCCCAGGAATTCCTACCCCAAAAGGGGCTCAGATAGGGAGATCCCTTATCCCCATACCTTTTTATCTTATGTGCTGATGGCCTCTCTGGTCTCCTCTCAAAAGCACAGAATGACCACCTCATCCATGGGGTTAAGATTGCTCCTAGTGCTCCAGAGATCAGTCATCTATTATTTGCTGACGACGGGTTAATGTTTTGCAGGGCCACGGTTGCTCAAGCTACAGTCATTCACAACATTATCCTAACCTACCAAAGGGCTTCTGGACAACAAGTAAACTTCACCAAATCTGAAATGGTGTTCAGCAAAGGCATATGAATTGAGAAAGGACATTGCCAACATCCTGCCTATGACCATCAAAGAGAAATTCTCAAAATATCTTGGGATGCCAACTGTTTTGGGAAGATCCAAATCCTAGGTTTATAACTTCAATCAGGAAAAAATTTGGAACAAACTTAAAGGATGGAAAGAGAAGAATCTATCCTTTGCCGGTAGAAGCACTCTTATAAAAGTTGTTGCCCAAGCCATACCAACCTACCTCATGAGAAGCTTTCTCATCCCCAAGGGTGTTTGTGACCAGATGGAAAAAATGATTTGTAACTTCTGGTGGGGAAGCTCCTCTGACCAAAGGAAAATTCACTAGGTGTGAAGGTGAAAAACACAAGAAGGGGGGTTGAATTGTGTTTTGAAAAATTGATTCTTTTACTTGAAAGGATATTGAAATGCAGCGGATATAAGAAACTAGACTAAACACAAAACACAAATAAAACAGTGAGAGAGAGAGAAAGCACACACAGAAATTTTATACTGGTTCCTCTCACAAAACGAGAGTAGTCCAGTCCCCTTGCACTTCCAAGGGATTTTACTATAATCACAAAGATTACACAACTAATGCTCAAGCACACAAGCAAGAGACTTCCTTGCTCTAGGTCACACAAGACAAAGAGACTTCCTTGCTCTAATCACACAAGATCAGAGACTTCCTTGCTTAAGCACACAAGCTTAAGACTTCCTTGCTCAAGTCACACAAGACAAGAGACTTCCTTGCTCAAATCACACAAGAGAAGAGACTTTACAAACTAACTTAATACACAGATTAAGTAGGACTGAAAGTTCTAATCAAGACTCTCTAAACACTAAGTTCAGAGTCTACAATATCAAAAAATATTTTACTTAGAAGGTTACACAAGAAAGAATAACAATAGTTCACAGCTTGAATACAATTTGAATCTTTCTCTGAGTTCAGATGATCTTCCAGTAATCTTCTCTCTATCAGGATGTCTTCTATTTATACTCTAGGTATAAAGACGTTGAGAAATTAACCGTTGGTTGTACACTCTTCTTTTTGTTGACAAGACGGTTGTACTATTTGACAAGACCGTTGTACTATTGCGTTAGTTATGAGCTGTCTTCCTTCAGAGAGTGTTCTTCAGAATCTGATGATATTATTTCTTTGATCTTCTGAAGATGTGCGCAAGCTTCAGACTGTGTTTCTTTCTTTGGCCTCTGAGGACTTCTTCAGAGGCTCTGAAGCTTCTAGCTTTTCAGAGCCTTAACACTTCAGACTGTGTCCTTCAGATGCTCAAATGATGATCTACGTGGATGACATTTTTACTTTGTTCCTGCACACTAGATCATTCATTAGTAATACCAATTGTCCATTTAATACATTGTTATCATCAAAACTTAGGATGTTTTATAATTAAAACTCATTTTGTTCCAACAAGGTGAAGTGGAAAAAGGTTTGCAAGGACAAGCAGAATGAGGGATGGGCTTTCGTGACCTAAGAGCTTTTAATGAGGCCCTTCTGGCCAAGTAGGGATGGAGGCTCATTACTCAACCTTCTTCTCTGGTGGCTCAAGTCCTTAAAGCTAAGTATTATCCTAAAGAACAACTCATGGAGGCTACACCCAAAAATCAGATGAGCTACTCCTAGAGGAGTATTCTACAAGCCAGTTGGGTGATCAAGAAAGGCAGCTTCTGGTCTATAGGATCAGGTGATAACATCAACATATGGACTGACAACTGGATCCACCAAAGAGGAAACACCACCATGTGGAGCCCTCACCCATAAACCCAAATTATGTAAAGGTCAAAGACCTTATGACCAACTCTAGCAATGAATGGAAAACCCCTCTGATAAAACAGTTGTTCATTCCCCAAGAGGCTCAGCAGATCCTCAATATCCCTATCACTGATAGATCTCAAGAAGACACCCTAACCTGGGATGGAACTATAGATGGAAACTACACTATAAAATCAGGGTACAAAGCTATCATGGAATGAGAAACTACCATTGATGTGAACATGGCCAGCTCCTCTACTAATCCTAAGGATTTTTGGTCAAAACTTTGAAATTTGAACGTACCCCCAAAGCATAGTCACCTTATATGGCGTATTATCAACAATGTTGTTCCAGTTAAAGGCAACATTTTTAAAAAGGGGATATCTTGTGACCCTCTATGCCCCAGATGCTCTACTACTATGGAAACTTGTCACCATGCTTTCCTTGAGTGTGAATGGGTCAAGCAAGTTTGGTTTTCCTCTCCCTTTACTATAAATTTAGATACTAATCATTTCCCTAATTTTGAAGAGTGGATATGATAAGTGCCAAAAAGTAGTTAAAATGTATATCAAATTTAGGCACTTATTAACTTTATTTGTAAGATAATTCATGTTAGAACTCCTTTTTATGTAAATATTTATTTTATTAGTAATTTAAGTCAATTTCATGTATATTACGCAATCCTAATTATTTTTGGACAGGTGTTATGCTGAAAAGTGAATTTTGAGCAAAGAAACAAGTTTTGAAGATTCACTAGCTCGCTCAGCGAGCGGCAGCGAGAGGTAGCGAAGCTACTACAGAACAAAACAGAAGGTCTGGCGTTCCTGGCGACAGCTAGCGAGCAGCTCGCCATTGAGCTCGCCCAGCGACCATTGGCGAGGAGGGAGTTTTTCTTTCTGTCCGTGACCACGTGTCAGCAAACCCACCTGTGAAGCAAGGTTTGGTCGCTAAGCGAGATATAGCTCGCTCAGCGACCTTGTAATTTCATAACTAAAATAAATAGATCTCAGAAACAGATTTTGAGAAAAATCACTTTTTGGGGAAGAGAACAGAACAGAAGGGAAATACGAGTTTTAGGGTTCTAAGAGGATTGGAAGGTGGATTTCTCAACTTGAGACATCAAGTGTTGATGTTCATTCATTCTTCTTCTTCTCTTCATCTTTGTAAGCTCTCCATGGCCATGTGTGGCTAATTTTCTCTTATTGTTGGGATTAGATGTAACCTCTTTATGACTATGTATTCATTTTGATCATTATATATATATATATGTTTTAGATTATCCATTAATATGAGTGATTTCCTTTGAGCTTCATGTTTATTTAATGATTTGAATAGATATAGACATATATTGTTTGAATCAAAGAACCAAGGATAATCACTTGTTGAATACTAAACTCCAGATATAGATTAAGGATTCAATATTCACTTAAAGTGTCGAAACTTAATGCTATTGTATTGATTGACGATCCGAGACATCAGAGGTTAATAGGTATAATAGATTTCTCGGTGTTATCTGGACACGGAAACATCCGATTAGCGATACGTGAAAATATTAATTGATATCTGAAATGTATGTATGTTGATTAGAAGAATGCATAGAAATGAATTGGTGAAATCTAATCCCGGCAATCTATTCTCTGCTATTAAACATCATATTTATCGTACTCTTTATGTTCACAAGTTTTTATAAACAAACAATCTTGAAACCCTTACTTAAAATCATGGTTATTGTTGAACGGCTATTAATATCGCACTAGTCCCTGTGGAAACGATAATTCATATACTTACTATTGTATATCAACAGGATACAGTACATGATAAACAAGACATATAAAGAAAGTTGTGAAATGATAGTGGTCATTACCTATGGTATCTGGTATGCTAGGAACGCTGCAAGCTTCCAGGATAAGATCCTCACGCTAATTGAAGTCTTCTCAATAGCCTTAGCCCAGCTGCAGGAGTACTATAGCTTGAGCCTCAACCCCACGCCTACTTAGATATCTACAGTGAATCGTAAAAACAGTAACAACATTAGCTGGTGTCCTCCGCGAAGGGGCACTCTGAAAATCAATGTGGATGCTCACCTAAGCAGTGATGGCAGTTGGTTTACAGGGATGGTTCTTCGTTGGCTGGATGGAAGCGCCGTTGGGGCTGTGACGCGAGCTCACATTGTTGGAACAAAATGAGTTTTAATTATAAAACACCCTTAGTTTTAATGATAACAATGTATTAAATGGACAATTGGTATTACTAATGAATGATCTAGTGTGCAGGAACAAAGTAAAAATGTCATCCACGTAGATCATCATTTGAGCATCTGAAGGACACAGTCTGAAGTGTTAAGGCTCTGAAAAGCTAGAAGCTTCAGAGACTCTGAAGAAGTCCTTAGAGGCCAAAGAAAGAAACACAGTCTGAAGCTTGCGTACATCTTCAGAAGATCAAAGAAATGATATCATCAGATTCTGAAGAACACTCTCTGAAGGAAGACAGCTCATAACTAATACAATAGTACAACGGTCTTGTCAAATAGTACAACCGTCTTGTCAACAAAAAAAAGAGTGTACAACCAACGGTTCTTTTCTCAACGTCTTTATACCTAGAGTATAAATAGAAGACATCCTGATAGAGAGAAGATTACTGGAAGATCATCCGAACTCAGAGAAAGACTCAAATTGTATTCAAGATGTGAACTGTTGTTATTCTTTCTTGTGTAATCTTCTAAGTAAAATATCTTTTGATATTGTAGACTCTAAACTTAGTGTTTAGAAAGTCTTGCTTAGAACTTTCAGTCCTACTTAATCTGTGTATTAAGTTAGTTTTTAAAGTCTCTTATCTTGTGTGATTTGAGCAAGGAAGTCTCTTGTCTTGTGTGACTTGAGCAAGGAAGTCTTAAGCTTGTGTGCTTAAGCAAGGAAGTCTCTGATCTTGTGTGATTAGAGCAAGGAAGTCTCTTTGTCTTGTGTGACTTAGAGCAAGGAAGTCTCTTGCTTGTGTGCTTGAGCATTAGTTGTGTAATCTTTGTGATTATAGTAAAATCCCTTGGAAGTGCAAGGGGACTGGACTACTCTCGTTTTGTGAGAGGAACCAGTATAAAATTTCTGTGTGTGCTTTCTCTCTCTCTCTCTCTCTCTCTTTGTCTCATTTGCGTTTTGTGTTTTGTCTAGTTTCTCATATCCGCTGCATTTCAATCTACTTTTAAGTAAAAGAATTCATTTGTCAAAACACAATTCAACCCCCCTTCTTGTGTTTTTCACCTTCACACATAGCTTCGGCTGATGCGGTTTTTGGGGAAGCTTTAAGCCTAAACGATGCCATGGATTGGATGGAAAAACTTGGTGTGGGAAACATCATTTTTGAGCTGGATACCAAAATCGTCGTGAAAGTTGTGATGGCTAGGAGCAACATTCGCAAGGATTGGGGTTTTGTGGTGCGTCGCTGCAGAGCTTTCCTAAAGGAAAATCCGGTGGCTGAAATCACATGGGTTAACAGGAAAGGAATCTGGGTCGCCCATGCTCTGGCGAAATGGGCTGAAATTGAACCCAACAATGAATGGATTCACACACTTCCTTTGTGTATTGGGCCTCTAATCCAAAAAAATAAGGCCTTTGTATCTGCTGTTTAGCTTGTGACTTTATGTCTTGTATCAGAAAAAAAAAAAAAGACCAATAAACCATATAAGGTGAGTTTAGACACCACACATTTACCTAAAATTATAAAACATTATGTATACGAGTGTTCGGGTTAGAACTTGTTCCTAGGGTTTCACAATTAAGAAATGGTTGTTTCCTAAGATTTTGAGTGTGTATGTTTTGTAGTAGAATGTGAACCCTTACCCTAAGCGCCAAGTCTCGATCCCTTTTATAGTAGCTCATTTAGGACTTTGACCTCCCATCGGTCATCCCAATCATTTGCCTTGGCCCAAATTCATAGGAGGTGAGAGTCCCAAGGAATATCATGGGTAAGGAATGGAAGTTATATGGTATGATGTTGTTGTGTTAGTGGGACGTCAAGCAAAGGGTCTTGATATTTCCGGTCGAAGTTATCAACTATGTTGCTAGGTCGGATGTCAGATCGGGGTTTAAACCCCGATCCGTTCATTTTGTTTGTGTGTGTGTGTGTGTGAGTTTTTTATGGCTTGACATTTCATCAATGTATCTAAAAAAAAATAGTTTAACTATGCTGCTAAGTCGGATACCAGACCGGGTTCAAACTCCAATCAGTTCACTTAGTGTGTGTGTGTGTGTGTGTAAGTTCTCAATGGCTTGACATTTCGTCAGAGTACCTAAAAAAATAGTTTTCGGCAGTTTAAAACCGCTGCTAGTTCCTGAAGCTTCTTAGCCAAATTTTTCCAGCGGTTAAAACCCGCCTTTAACTCTTTCAAATGCAAATAAAAGGGATTTTCGGGGGTTTATTATAACCGCAGGTAATATTTTGTCGGCTTTCCGACTTTTTTTTAATAAAAAAAAATGCCGCTAAAGTTTTCAACTATCAATTAACCAATAGACAAAAAAAACTCCAATTATTCTCCTTTTCGACCATTTTTTGGCCATTTATGAGGGCGTTGGGCCGTCGGTAATGCATAAAAGTCTTGTAGTCGATTCAACTAGAATCATTTTTGCTCCACCACCAAGTTAAATCAGGTTCCATTTGTTATCATTGTTGGAGTTTCTTGAGAGTCATCGTTGGACTAATATCAACCACCACTACAAGAATTTCCTTTATTACCGGCCAAAATTACTAGTGGCCTTCAGCACACGGAAACATCGTTTTGGTCAATTGCGGCAAAAAATCCGCCGGAAAAGCAACCAAGATTTTTTAAAATAATATATATATTTTGCGGCAGTTTTTTGGAGTTAGCGACGGTTTCAACCTACGCAAAAAATAGGCGGGAAAAAAATTTTCAAACTGAGGAATTTGCGACGGTTTCATAAAAAGTTGAAAAAACCGCCGTGAAGTATAAAAAAACTGCCTTAAAATATTTTTTTTACTCTATTCTCTATTCTCTATTCTTCCTCTCTATAATGTCTCTACTCATTTTTTCTCTACACATTCATTATGAACTCATTCTTTCCCTACTCATTCTCTCTCTCTATCTCTCTCTCTCTCTCTCCCTCCCTTTTCTCTATGATTTTTTTACTCATTCTCTTCCTCCTCTCTATAATTTTTCTACTCATTCTTTCTCGATCAACTCATTCTTTCTCTACACATTCTTTCTCAACTAATTCTTTCTCTATAATATTTGCTAATTTGATTTAAAAAAGTCTCATTTTCATAATATTTGTAATATTTAAACTTAATTGAATCGTTATTTAATTCAGTATTAAAGTGTTTTAAAAAGATATAATTTTTTTTATTTGATTACAATATTATTTGTGCAAATAAAACATTTTAAATAAACATTTAAATTTAAAAAGAAAACAAATAAACAAAAATTATATTCACAAAAAAAAAAATACAATTAACGTTTGCGGCGGCCCTTTTTGGTCAACCCTACAACCAATTCTGCCAAAAAAATCGTTTCCGGCGGTTTAATACTGCTGCTACCTCCAACAGTTCAAAAAATTAATTTCCGGAACTTTTGACCGCTGCTAAATTTCCGACCCATATTTACGGCTGATTTTGGCCGCCGCTCCAGTTTGCAACAACTAATTATGCGGTAGACTAAATGCCGCCGGAAATTTTGCCTTCTGGCCATTTTTAACTGCTGGTAATCCTTAAAATTCTTGTAGTGCACACAAGTAAATGTTAATATTGCATCTGCATTCAAAAGTATAATACATTATATTGGAACAAGAAAGGTTT
Organism: Trifolium subterraneum; assembly: GCA_951799995.1. Lineage (NCBI taxonomy): Eukaryota > Viridiplantae > Streptophyta > Magnoliopsida > Fabales > Fabaceae > Trifolium > Trifolium subterraneum. The sequence goes on from OX637468.1 coordinate 33,904,714, forward strand.
CCCAAACAAACCCTATGAACCTAATGAGGTTTTGATGATAACAAAGTATTATTGCTAAGATGAAGAACACTAATAATTTACTTGAAGTGTGCAGTAGAAAGAAGATAGAATCTGAGTAAGTCAAGAACAGAATATAAGCATCTGAATGACTCAGAAGGTCTGAGTTCACCAAGAAGCGCTTTACAACCTTTTAGAGGACAAAGACTCTCAGAAGGCAGAAGAGCCTATCAGAAGCCATACTGTATGCACTCAGAAGCTACGACGATCTTAACATCAACAATTCTGATAAGGCCACGTCTCAAGATATTCCCGTTACGCTTAAAGACATGACGAGATGACCAATGCAAAGGCAAATTCATGTTGTCTAAATCAGTCAAAAAGGGAGTTGAAGACAATGGTACACTATTACCTCTTATGTGCAAGCATCTACTTTCAAGGAACAAAGGAGCAGAAGCTGTTTGCCTATTTTGGGAAAAAGACAAGAATAACTTTCCAGGCAAACTGCTATACTTTCAACGGTCACATTTCAAACGTCTCTATTCAAACCGTCTATAAATTGAAGACCTATTTGAATGGACAAAGTGTCGTTGTAGAGAACGAACCAGTGCATAAACGAAGAAAGATAGAAGAATTCGTTAAACACAAAACCTCCTATCATCTGCACAAAGAAGTGTTCTCACCAAGAGCTTAAAAGAAGATATATGCACAAGACTACAACTCTGAATTGCTTGAATTCCAAAATCAAGACTCTGAAGTTTTGATTACAGTTGTAATAGAGTTTAGTCATTAGGTGTAAATTAAGCTAGCCTCTTGCTTTATTGCTTGAGCAAATTGGAAGCCTCTTGCTTGCGTGCTTGAGCAAATTGGAAGTTTCTTGCTTGTGTGCTTGAGCATTGTGAAGTCTCATGCTGTGTGATCTGGAGCATTTGGAAGTCTCTTGCTTGTGTGCTTGAGCATTGGAAGTCTCTTGCTTGTGTGCTTGAGCAATTGTGTAATCTTGTGTGATTATAGTAAACTCTCTTGTAAGTACAAGGGGACTGGAGTACTCTCGTTTTGTGAGGGGAACCAATATAAATTATGTGTGTTCATCTCTTCCTTACTCTCTGATCAGTGCATTTTAATGCACTTTTTAATCACTCTGTGCTATGGCAATTTTATGACTTCCACTGCTATTTTGGTATTTTTATCATGTTTTGTGTTTAGAGTCTAGTTTTGCTATTATTTATGTTTTGCTATTTATTTTCGTAATAAACAGTAATTTGACACATTCTCATTGTGCAGACCATAACATGAGCTACGAATATCAGATTGAGGCACGAGAAGATGCGTTGGAAAGCTAAGCGAAAGAGCTACAACTTTCATGTTGAAGCCAAAAGCCAATTTGGAGCGCAAAGGAGTCATATTTACTCGTCAATGTTCAGACTTATAAAGATTTAATTATTTTCAGCATAACTTATATTTTTCGGCCCAATTGTTTTGTGGCCCGTTTTGCTTGCTTATAAAAACGAAAAATTCTGACCTAGGTCAGGTTACACTTCATTCACGAAAATATCAAACCCTAGAGCAGCCACCACTTGAATGGAGAACTAAATCCTTCTTTCAATTCGTTGGTGCAAGGAACTCGTTTTAGATTCTTGAGGTCTGTTTTTAATAGCAAATTCCGTTTTATATTCATGTTATGTTATGTCAATTTCGTGTTCTTTATTTCAGTATGGAATTGAATTATAATGATGCTTAATCACTCCAATTCGATTCGACACCGTGTTATTCAATTTGGTTCATCGCTTGTATAGATCATATTGAATAGGAATTGACATAAACTTTGAGCGCTTGGAAAAAGGGGTTGATTGAATTCAGTAAGGATATTAATCTGTCATTAGTAACGCTTGTTTACTATTGCCTACGATTAGTTGAACGCATTTGACGCTTGTTTGAATGGAATTCATATAAAACTGTCAACTCTTGTTTATTTCGGTTTTATAAATCAACCAGAACATAAGCATAGAACAAATTTATGCTTTGTGAACCTATGATAGAATAAAGAACGAGTTACCTAAAGCCAATGAATTGATCGTTTTACATCAATCAAATTTCACATTTTTTTTCGCTCTGTTTGCAATACAAACCCCCGTATTTTACAGTTTTTGAATTATTTTTAATATAGTTAAACTGATTGTGAGTATTGGGAGACGACCAAGGTTAACCACCTTGTACTACTTTTAAAATAAACATATTTGATCACGAAACGACCGTGATCACTCTCTCTGATTTATTGATTGTTGTTTTGACTCCTCCGCTGCAAAATAGACTCTGATAGATTCTTGAATCTAGAAGAATTTTTAAATTGTCAAAACACAATTCAATCATCCCTTCTTGTGTTTTTCACACCTTCACATTACATATATAAATTTTCTCACTTATAATCTTGTTCAATAACCACTATTTATTCAATAACCACTATTTATTCAATACCTGACGGATCAACAAATCCACAGTCATCAAAAGAAAAAAGCCCAATGTAGTTGTGAGGTGTTGACGTGGTGGTGTTTGATCTGGTGCCGCCGGTGTGAGGTTGATGTTGCGTGTAACAGCCTAGGCCCCACCAACTTAGGTGGTTCTGGCACTGCAACCTCACGATCTTCTCCACCCCCCTCTCTAGTGGAGTTTTTACCTTCCGTGGGAATCGAACCATGCATGTACCCTGGGGTTTAAATACGTGTTCAATTCATTCTCACTACCAATTATGTTTCTAGCTCAATTGGTAGTGGGAATGGATTGAACACGTATTTGAACCGCATGGTACGTGGTTCGATTCCCGCGGAAGGTAAAAACTCTACAAGATATGGGGTGGAGAAGATCGTGAGGTGGCAGTGCCAGGACCACCTTAGTTGGTGGGGCCTGGGCTGTTACACTGCGCGTGATTCGTTTTCTACGATACGGGATTCTCTGACCGCTTCCAAATATGTTGAGATTTGCAGGATTATATTTTGGTGTTTGTTTTGATTTTCTTTATTGGTGTTTCGCTTATATATATGATGTCTTTATTTTGTAGTTCCGCTTTTTTCGGTCTATGTTCGTCTTGTGTAGAGACCGATTATTAATAATAATATATTTGTCGTAAAAAAAAACCAATTAAAAAATTGCATCAATTATTAACATATTTGAGTTTGATTGGGTACCAATAGTTGATTCACATAATTTGTAAAGAAAATTATTGGATAATAAATATATCTCCAACAAAAATATTCTAAAGTCTAGCAGTATTCACCTTAAAATCATGATCATTATAAGGAAAATTATGTGAGTATTGTTAAACATCGTAGTCACAGGACCAATGTAGCACGAGGACCATGGTGTTGGGTAAAATAGAATATGTATCCTATAAAGCCCTACAATATTTATGTCTCAATGTTTAACTTTGTTTTGATTGGGTGGGATAGGATTTCTATCATAGGAAGTTGGAATCTATCTCTACTTATTCCCTCCTAAGTTGTTGTGTGATTGACTTTTCCTAAATTACACATATGATTATAAATTTCAGAACTACAATATTATATAAAAACAGCTTGCAGCATATATAAAAATAATGTATTTTTATTTTATCCTTAACTATAAAAATAGTTTATGTACACTTATATATAAACACTTATCATAAAAAATGTTTGTGCAATAAATTACAAATAAGTTGTTTATCCTAACATACCCATATTAAAATTGGTCTATTGTCCGAGTTTTTAGCACATGATTTGCCAGGAGCTTTGCAACCCTTCATAGAAGTGAGTAGAATACTCTTATTACGACGCTGGCTTCGGCCCGTTTTTCTTTATAAGGGTTTGAGTACTCTTTTTACTCATTTTTTAATACAAAGCTTATAAGAAAAATGGTCTATTATCTCTTATATTCTCATTAATTCAATTTTTATTATAAAAACAACCATATACTCATTTAGGCATAGGAATGTAAATGGATAGGACGGATAATATGATATTCATGTCCGCTTTATATCCGTGCGGGAATCCACTAAGCGGATGATTCACGGATATTGAGCTACCCGCAGATATTTACAGATATTCATGGATGCCTTTTATTTTAATAAAAAAAATTTAATCAACTTTTTTGAAATAAAATTGATTATTGAAATATTGTTTTAGACTTCTATTAAAGACATAAAAAATACTAACACATAATATTTATACATTTTGCTAAATCGTATTACTTCAAGAGAATAATATAAAAAGTTGTGCCTGAAGGTTAAAAAATAATATAAAATGTTTCCTTTACCGAATATATAAAAAAGTAAGAATATGAAAAGGCTATTTTTTTTACGAGCTAAGAATGCTAGAGTTTATGATTAAGAAGAGATTTCTAAGTAATTTTTCTAATTTATTAATGAGTATGGATATCCGTAGACATCGAGAACATTAAACCTGCATCCCTAAATATAGGTAATTAAAACAACCATTTATTTTATATGTAGATATCCATTAAACTATTTGTTCTATACATTCGTAATAGATTTTATCTGCCGATATCAATGTAGAGAATTTTTTTTCATCCCTAGTTAGGCAGCATAGAAAACATGCTTGAATAGCCTCCCCACATGTATGTCCTAATTGAGTTACAATTTTAACTTCCTACAACTTTGTTATTCTCCTAAAAAAAGAAAAACAAAGATTCTGTAAAAGTGGGGTAACAATACTTTGGAATCAAGAACCCCTCACCCTCCCCATCTCCCTCCCCCATTCCCATTATGACCAATCCACATGAAATTTAACATCCTTTCTTCAAATGTACACGCTCATAACCCCATCTAAGGTCCACTTTAGCTGTACTACTCATCCAAATGCTATATATATCCTTATCAATTGGAACAATTTTGACTATATTATAAAATAAAAATAAAAAAATTGATAGCATTCTCACCCCATCATTTCAAGTTTCAACTATAAATACCCCATTCACCCATCCACAACTATCATTTCACAGAACCATAAAAATACAACACACTTTATTCTTGTAATTTCTTTCTTTCTTGCTCCTCTAGTACTAATCCAAGAATGTCAGGGGTTTGGGTTTTCAATCCGAACGGCGTAATGAGGCTAGTAGATGGCGTGGAGGCAATGGAAGGCTGTCGCCAAGGATCAGGTGGACGGCGCAAGGTGCTTGTTCACACTGCAAGCAACGAGATGATCACATCTTATGCGGTTTTAGAGCGAAAGCTTTATTCGTTAGGATGGGAGCGATACTATGATGACCCTGACCTCCTTCAGTTCCACAAACACTCCACCATTGATCTTATCTCCCTTCCTATGGATTTCAATAGGTTCAAGTCCATGCACATGTATGACATAGTTGTGAAGAACAAGCATTCCTTTGAAGTTAGGGACATGATGATGTAGGCCAACAAATTAATTAACCACAATTGATCCCTATGCATGACCTTGTAATTAATTTGGATTCTTGGTTTTGCTTCTAAGTCCTATGTGTGTTGGTTTGATTTTTTATTAGTGTGACTTAACATGATTTAGTCACATTAATCTGTGTATTTTGTTCATTGCTAGGTTTGTGTTTTGATTACTACATACTATATATATATATGTAATATATATAACTTGTATGAAATACAGTTTTTTTAAATAACTTGAATCAAACACGTCCATTAGAAATTATTTGAAACGCTAATAGTACATTTCTGTTTTCTATCTGCAAAGAGAAAATCTTTCTTTGTACTATCTTTGAGAATGAAAATCTTGCATACATGAAAATATTTTCTCAAAGATATTATGCATACGACCATGCCTCAAGCATGTGTGCCACTTTTTATTGAAATTGGATCTTGAATGCCTCATCTACTGCTTGAAAAAGCACAAGATTTAACCAAGGACAAGAACCTTTTCTACCACCCACTTTTTTGAGAATTTTTTTAATCATATACTATGATGAAAAGCGGAAAGTCAAGCACGTGTGTGAACTCATCACGTTGGACTAACACTACAAAAATTTCTTGTATTACCGACCAAAATTACCGGCGGCCTTGAGCCAACAAAATGATTTCCGGCGGCTTTTGGTCATTTGTGGCGGAAAAATTTCCCAGACAACAATCTAGAAAATTTTAAAAAAATTGCGGTGGTTTTTAAGATTTTAGCGGCGCTATAAAACCACCAGAAAAAAATCCAAATGGAGGAATTTGCGGCGGTTTAAAACAGTCGGAAAAAAACTTTAAAATTGCTAGCTAGCTAGAGATTTAGCAGGCGTTTCAAAACAACCGGTATCTTTTATATTAGGCGCCAATTTTAATTTTTTTAAAATTCAAAATAACCTTTGCAAAGCCACGGTGACTATTTTAGTAAGATTTTTGAGGCGGCTTTAAACCACCGGTAATGTTTAGCCGCTAATATTTTTTTGAAAAAATTCAAACTACAATTTATCCACAATATTTCGTCTGATTTTCCCCTACTTTATATATATATCTCACTACATTATTTTCATTCTACAACAACACCAAAAAACTGTTGTGTAATGCAAAAAAAAAAATGTCGTCATAGGCTTCATAACGGTTTTCAGGCCGTTGTACACAGAGGCATTGTCTTATCCTTTTGCAACGTATTTTTTCCCAATCCACAATTTTGAACACTAATATCTTTAATTATCTATTATAAAAAATTGGGAAAATTGTATATTTTGAGAATACTCATAGCTAGAGACATATTGAACGACATCTTATATGGTAATATTTATTTTTATTTATTAATAAGAAAAAATACGATCAAAATAAATTATATGAATAGTGCGCAAGATTCTCAAACAACACTTAAAAAGGAACGGAGAGAGTATTTGACTATAATATTATTTGTGGAAATAAAACATTTTAAATAAACATTTAAATTTAAAAAGAAGACAAATAAATAAATATATATATATATATATATATGCAAAAAAAAAAATTATATGTTGACTTTTGCGGCGATTTTGGGCCGACGGTAATGCCAAATTGGACATAAGAAACTAAAATTCAACATTTCTAGTGTTTTTTATCGCCGCTAATGCCAAACAGCCCAAAAGTAAATTTGTTTTCTGCTGTTTTTTACCGTGGCTAAAGTTTCAACTCACATTTCTAGTGGTTTGGCCGCCGCTACAGTTTCCAACAGTGAATTATCCTAATGACTAAAAGTCGCCAATTTTCTTTCCGACTGTTTTTGGACACTTACCGGCGGTTTTTGGCCACAAGTAAAACTTGAATTTCTTGTAGTGTAAGATCAACGGGTTTTGACATCACATCTTCATCTAATATTATAATATATTAGATATATCGATCTTCTCACTTACATGTCACTAAATATATATTTTTTATTCAATGTGGAACTTATAAGTCAGTACTTGATAAATCAACAAATGCCACACCTATCAAAAGGAATTTAAGCTAGATTGACCTACAAGGAAAGATTATGGTTTTATATTAGGTCTAATTCAAATTACAAAATTGACTTGTAATTAATTAAGATAAGGCTTAAATGTTGCACCGGTACCGTGTTTTGATTAAATCGGAATTTTATCCCTCCGGATTTAAAAAAATAATAAGATAATGTTTAATAAATAATAATTAATGACGTGGAAAACAATATTACAATCAGCACTGCCACATAAGCAAAATTTGATAGGGGGAAAAATCCAAAAAAAAATAAAACAAAGGTGTAAAAGTCCGAATTTTAAAGCGGGAGGTAAAATTTCGATTTAATCAAAACAGGAGGGCAAAATTGCATTTAAGCCTTAAGATAAATATTACCCTTACTTATATACATATCATTGGGTCATCTCTCATGTGAAGCCCCTTAACACACTAACTCACATCTAACACTATTGAATTTGGTCCGTGAATTTAAAAGTATATACGACTTTGAATGATTATATGATAAATACATATTCTGCCAATGTGAATATTGTTAACATCGCAGTCATAGGACCAATGTGGCACGAGGAGGAGATGGGAAATTGAAGTAGAGTCACAACAACCATGGTGTTGGGTTAAAGAGAATATGTGTATCCTAAAGCCCCTACAATTTTTATGTCTCAATATTTTACTTTGTTTTGATTGGGTGGGATAGGGCATTGGAATCTACCTCTACTTCTTATTTCCTCCCAAGTTGTTGAGTGGGCATGGGAATCTACCTCTACTTTTCTGTTTAGAAAAATACAATTATCTCATTTCATTTATAGTCGTAGTAATAATATAAGATGACATGTTCACAAATCTTAGCTCAACTAATAGAAATATCGAAATTGTTTGTGTTGGATGTCATTATCGAAGTTCAAATTCCGATCACTTCACTTTGTGTGTGTGAATTTTTAATAACTTTGTCATTTTGTCTATCAACAAAAAAAATATAAGATGACACACGATTATAAATTTGAGAACTACATATTGTAGTAGTAATATTGGATATGTTTGCATATTATTTTGTGAAAAAGTTTGGATCGAATCATTTGTTTTTGCTTGAAGTAAAATTTAAGGTAAATCCGATGAGCTGTCTTGAAATCAATTCAAATCGAAACAAACACTCCTACCTTTAAGTGGGCTAATAGAATTTGAAACAGATCAGATTGCATATTTATGATCTGTTTGGATTGTCTTATTTAAATTTACTCACTGACATAAGCTTAGTGAACCTTATGAAAATAGCTTATGACACTTTTCATAAGTTTTTTCAACTTATTTTCACAAGTTTTCTGATATAATTTATCAAAACAGCTCATATATAGCATGTATAAAAATAATTTATCTTTACTTTATCTTTCTATAAATATAATTTATGTAAGCTTATACATAACATTAATTTATGATAAAAAGCAATTGTACATTAAACTAAAATAAAGAGTCAATTCAATTTTTATTATAAAAACAACTATATATATATATATATATATATATATATATATATATATATATATATATGGGGTTTGCAAACTTAGACCCACCTAAAAACATGTTATACTTTGGACAAAAAAACCAATTACCACTACTCAAACATGTTATAAATAGAAGGATAGTTAATTATGTCAATGTCATTTAATTAATTAAAGAAAATAATTAATTGAAGTGAGAAAGTCATGTGTCTTTCAAGCAACTTCCTCTGTCCGATAAATCAAATGTTTCATGTTAAGTCATGTGTCCCTTTTTAAAATAAAGTGGGTGTAAATTAGCAAAGTGGGTGTAAATTAGCAAAGTGGGTGCAAATTAAGGAACATTTTAAATGAAAGTTACAAAATTATCCCTCAGGTTATAGTTTTAAATAATAAATATGAATGATTTTTTTGTCCAAAGTAAAAAGGTGCAAATTACGACTACTTATTTATATATCTTTTTTTGAACAAGACAAAATGAAATATATATTAATCAACTAAATAGTTCATTCAGCACAAGATGTGCCAAAAATTATAGACTACAAGAGTTTACAGATACAATAAGCTAGGATCAAACGTGAGAACAAAGATAGAAAACAACATCATTCCCAAACAAGTAAACGGGCTTGACCACCAGCTATGGTAGTTAGAGACTAAACTGATATTTGTTGCCTTCAACCACTAGTAAGAGCACAACTTGACCTTGTCTATCAACCGATATAAGGACTGTTCAGAGTTTCTGAATAATCGTTAATTTCTTTCGTTCCAAATAGTTCAGATACATAAGAGCCAAATAAGTTGTAGGAAGGAGCAACACACTCTGAGATGACTAGATCAATGAAAAAGTAAACTGAAGGAAATGATCAGCCAGGTTTTGAAGATCCACTAATGCTAAGCCAATCCACGCCCTAAATAAGTGATGAGCTGTCTCCGTGTCTCCACATCCGGCTAACACAAGACTGAACCTCTGGGTTGATGATACCACGAATCGCCAAATCTATTTTAGTTGGCAACCTGTCTCTCAACAGTCTCCAAACCAAAATAGACACTTATTTATATATCTAAATCTCTTTACCATTTGGAATCCGGGTATAAGTTAGCAATGCGGTACATAATAGGTAGCGACAAATATCATGTTATGGGCAATTGGAATGGTATTTGGAAAGCTCAAGCTCCGCACAAGGCACGTCATTTACTTTGGCGCTTATGTAGAGGATGTCTCCCGACTCGTTCTCAATTGTTGGATAGGCGAGTGGAATGTACTCTCAATTGTCCTGTGTGTGATGAGGAGATTGAGGATGAGCTTCACATATTTTTTAGGTGTGCAGTAGCCCGGGATAGTTGGAGTGCAGCGGGTCTGTCGTCTGTTTTACATAATGCTACGTACCAACAAACTAATGCTATGGATCGTATTTTCGCTATTTGCAGCAATGAAAGTAGTGATACTGTTGGTAGAGTGGCTATGTTACTCTGGTGCATTTGGCACAATCGTAATGATAAGCTTTGGAATGATAATGTCCAAATGCCACGTCAAATTGGAAGACATGCTTTTGATGCTTGGAATGATTGGTACTCAGTACATAAGTTACAGAGTAATAATATGAGCGGGACTACAGAAGCAGATTTGGTAAGATGGGAGAAACCAACTCTAGACTGGGTAAAATGTAACGTTGATGTTGCCTTAGTGTCTGGATCTGGAAGGACCTCGATGGGATTGTGTTTTCGCGATAATAGTGGTCACTTCATGGTTGGTATGACACAATGGCAGCAAACTGTGGTTTCATCTGTAGAAGGAGAAGCTTGGGCTTTACTTTCAGCAATGGAAGAAGCAAGATATAAAGGACTGGATCGAGTTCAATTCGAAAGTGATTCAAAAGTTTTGATAGAGGTCATTCATATGAAGCGTAGAGGCAACTCTGAGTTTCTTTCAATTGTTCATGATATCCTTAGTCTTATGTCATCTTTTATAAACTTTGAGGTTAAGTTTGTTAGGAGGCAAGCGAATTTGATTGCTCATACTCTTGCTAGGGCGGCCAATTCTTGGGCTAGCTTCCATAGATTTGAGAATATTCCCTTTTATATTGAACGTTTAGTTTTTAATGAAATGCAGTAAGTTTGTTTGATTCAAAAAAAAATCTCTTTACCATTTGAATTAATTCATCGTTTAAACATCCTCCATTTTACTCAAACAAATTTATTCCTCAACTACACCAAAATTATATTTCTCCACATTCTTTCACACACTTATATTTGCTATACAAGAAATTATTTTGAATGTGTTAATCATTACAACTTTAACCGCTTGCAAATTTGTTATAGAATAAGTTATTCTCCTCAAAACTAAACAAAGATTCTCTAAAGTGGGGGTAACAATACTTTGGAATCAAGAACCCCTTCCCCTACCCATCTCCCTCCCCCATTGTGATTAAGACCAATGCACATGAAATTTAACATGCACCCACAATATCCTTTCTTCAAATATACATGCTCATAACTCACCCCAAGGCCCACTTTAGTTGTTCTCACACCCAAATATTATATCCTTATCAATTGGAATATAGCATTCTCAATCCATCCAAATTATTTCGAAAACTTGATAGCATTCTCAACCCAACATTTCATTTATAAATACCCCATTCACCCATCCCCAATTATCATTGCACACTCAACTCTAACCACCTCACAAAACCTTAACCAAAACAACACACATTTTGTTCTTGTTTCTTTCTTTCTTTCTGTCTCCTCTTGTATTAATCCAAGAATGTCAGGGGTTTGGGTTTTCAATCAGAACGGCGTAATGAGGCTAGTAGATGGCGTGGAGGCAATGGAAGGTTGTCGCCAAGGGTCAGGTGGACGGCGCAAGGTGCTTGTTCACACCACAAGCAACGAGATCATTACTTCTTACGTGGTTTTAGAGCGAAAGCTTTATTCGCTAGGATGGGAACATTACTATGATGACCCTGACCTCCTTCAGTTCCACAAACAGTCCAGCATTGATCTTATCTCCCTTCCTATGGATTTCAATAGGTTTAAGTCCATGCACATGTATGACATAGTTGTGAAGAACAAGCATTCCTTTGAAGTCAGGGACATGATGATGTAGTCCAACAAATTAATAACGATTGATTCCTATGCATGACCTTGTAATTAATTTGGATTCTTGGTTTTGCTTCTAAGTCGTATGTGTGTTGGTTTGATTTTTTATTAGTGTGACTTAACATGATTTAGTCACATTAATCTGTGTATTTTGTTTATAATATCATATAGATCATCCATGTAAAAAATTCACAAATTTAAAAACATTTGATATATGACTAAGACCTGTAAAAGTTTATGCGTTTTTATTGAAAACCATTAATCTTGATGGTTCTTAATAATATATCAAATTATATTTTAGATTTGGTTTATATGAATGGAGAGAATCCCCACAAAACATTTAGGGCATTTTGAAACAATTTTGATTTTTAATTTTTAAAATGTGTTTTATAAAAGTATTTTAGAAAACTGTTTTTAAAAAGAGAAAACCAAAACTTCTAGAATCTGTTTTACTTTTTTAATTTTAAAAACTGATAAACAGAAAACAGCTTTTAAAAACACTTTTGCAAAATTTGGATATATAACAATCGAATTTTTTAGTTTTTAAATTGTTTATGAGAAGGGAATCGAACAAATTAACCCTTGATATCTTGAATATTAAATACTCTAAAATCCATGTATTAATTTATATCTTGAACTTCTAAAATTTCTCTTATTTATTACATATCCCATAAAGTACAACCAGATAAATGAGTTGAACACCACACACCTATAGAAAAACAACATTTGCTTAATGCTCTTAACATAAGTGGAAATAAAATTAAACTGGTGTGAAAGGTAACATGGTGGCAGTTTCATAATTAATGCTTATAAGTTTTACATCGGTTTTCTCTAAGTGCTTGAGGGGAAATATCTTGTGGTAACTCCTAGTAGTGAATGATATGTCCTATATACTCTTGGTTATCTCCCAATTCTTGATTAGACTTTGAGTTTTTGAACTGATTTCTTATAGAAGTTGAAAAAACTCAAGTTTTGTATAACAGCAGAGAAATAACGCACTGGTGGAATAATGCACGTTTTCATTTGAAAAAAAAATTATCTTTCACATCCGTTGTGTGGAACGAAATAGTGAAATAAGTAGGTTTTACATCGGGGTAATTAAAAAACCGTTGTGCAAACTGCGTGTTGATTTGATAAAAAGTAATAAAAAATGATATCACGTCGGTGAAAAGGGCACAGATGTACGTGGAAAGTACTTTTCACATCAGCAACATAACCGATGTTAAAGGTCTTCAACTTACCACGTCACGTGCGTTAACATTGGTTTCAAAACCAATGTAAAGAGTGTTTCACACCCGATGTAAAAAGTATTTTCTACACTAGTGACAATCTTTATTTAAAATCATAAGACATTATATATATATGGCAGTTCAGGTCTAGAACTTGTGCCTAGGGTTTAACCCTTGAGAAAGGGTTGCTACCTAGGATTTTGGATGTGTATATGATGTGTAATAGAATGTGATATTTTATCCTAATTAAGAACTAATCCTCCCTTTTATATTACCTCATTTAGGGGTTTTACCATACATGGCCTTCCCAATCTTTGAATTGGCCCAAATCCATATATGAGGTAAGAGTCCTGAGAAATATTTTGTTACGCAGGTGAGAGATGTGGTTGTGATAGGTGGGACATCAAGCAGAGGGCTGCCTTTTCTGTGCTCCCTTTTTTATATTGTATGCCCTAAGTCAGCTATATTGTGTAGGTTATATGTTCTTAGCTCAGCCCTCCATCGAGTCTGGCTGCCCAACGACGAGGTACTAAGCTACAAGTATTGTATGATGGGTCTTCTCACTTAGATGTTGACATCCAATGTGGTTTTCTAACTCGCACTTAACACGTCAATGTTCACCCCTCAAGTGTGAGACTCTACACGACCTTAATCCAACAAAAAGAGTCACTCATATTCCACCACTAAGTCAAATCGGGCTCAATCGGATAGATTGTTGAAACTTTTGGGGAATCATCACGTTGGACTAGTTCAATCACAAAAGTGAGTTTTGACACCAAATCTCTATCTAATACCATAATACATTAGCTAGGTATATGGATCTTCTCACTTATATGTCACTAAATATATATATTTTTTATTCAATCTGAAACTTATAACTCAGTACTCGATAAATCAACAAATCCCACAACTATCATAAGGAATTTAAGCTAGATTGACCTACAAGAAAATCTTATAGTTTTATACTAGGTCTAATTCGACATACAAAACCGACTTGTACATGTAATTAAGGTAAAGATTGTCCTCATTTTTATACATATCATTTGGGTCATCTCTCATTCAAAATGAGACTTGTTAACACACTAACTCACATCTAATACTATAATTTGGTCCGTGAATTTAAAAAATATATATGACTTTCACTGATTATATGATAAATACATATTCCACCAATGTGAATATTGTTAACATCGCAGTCATAGGACCAATGTGGCACGAGGAGGAGATGGGAAATTGAAGTAGAGTCACGACCATGGCGTTGGGTTAAAGAGAATATGTGTATCCTAAAGCCCCTACAATTTTTATGTCTCAATATTTATCTTTATTTTGATTGGGTGGGATGGGCATTGGAATCTACCTCTACTTCTTATTTCCTTCCAAGTAGCTGTGTGATTGACTTTTCCTAAATAAGGAGGGTAAACTCTATCAGAACTCAACAATCTCTAAGGTAAGATAGAAAAATAAACAGGCAAGTAAAACTACAAGGAAATAAGGATACATACTACGAACAAACTAAAACCACTCAAAGGCACTACCATCAAATTAACTACATATGCATTTCTTGATAATTGATATCATTCTCCCGCAATTTATAAAACGTTTGTAAAAGAACTTGTCAAGTGTAGGAACAAAGCGGAACATTTATTTATTAAGGGACCAATGTAAAATTAAAAATTTCTTTAAGGGACCAAAATACTAATTAAGCGAATTATTTTATATGCGTTAATTATTACAACTTTAACTGCATACAACTTTGTTATAGAATAAGGTATTCTCCTCAAAACCAAACAAAGATTCTCTAAAGTGGGGTGACAATACTTTGGAATGGAATCCACAAAACGTTAATGGAATCAAGAACCCCTCCCCCTACCCATCTCCCTCTCCATTCCGATTAAGACCAATGCACATGAAATTTAACACCCACAACATCCTTTATTCAAATGTACATGCTCATAACTCACCCAAAGGCCCACTTTAGTTGTTCTCACATCCAAATATTATATCCTTATCAATTGGAACAATTTTGACTATATTATAAAATTAAAAATTTGAGGAATAAAAATTTAAAAAATTGATAGCATTCTCAACCCATCATTTCATTTATAAAAACCCCATTCACCCATCCCCAACTATCATTGCACACCCATCTCTAACCACCTCACAAAACCTTAAACAAAACAATACACATTTTGTTCTTGTTTCTTTCTTTCTTACTCCTCTTGTATTAATCCAAGAATGTCAGGGGTTTGGGTTTTCAATCAGAACGGCGTAATGAGGCTAGTAGATGGCGTGGAGGCAATGGAAGGTTGTCGCCAAGGGTCAGGTGGACGGCGCAAGGTGCTTGTTCACACTGCAAGCAACGAGATGATCACATCTTATGCGGTTTTAGAGCGAAAGCTTTATTCGCTAGGATGGGAGCGATACTATGATGACCCTGACCTCCTTCAGTTCCACAAACACTCCAGCATTGATCTTATCTCCCTTCCTATGGATTTCAATAGGTTCAAGCCCATGCACATGTATGACATAGTTGTGAAGAACAAGCACTCCTTTGAAGTTAGGGACATGATGATGTAGACCAACAAATTAACAACAATTAATCCCTATGCATGCTTGACCTTGTAATTAATTTGGATTCTTGATTTTGCATATGTGTGTTGGTTTGATTTTTTATTAGTGTGACTTGATTTAGTCACATTAATCTGTGTATTTTGTTCATAGCTAGGTTTGTGCTTTTATGCAATATATATAACTTGTATGAAATACAGTTTTTTTAAATAACTTGAATCAAACATGTCCATTAGAAATTATTTAAAACGCCAATAGTTGAAAAGAGAGAATCTTTCTTTGTACTATCTTTTAGAATGAAAATCTCCCATACTTGAAAATATTTTCTCTTAAGATATTATCCATACGACCATGCCTCAGGCATGTGTGCCACTTTTTATTGAAATTGGATCTTGAATGCCCCATCTACTGATTGCAAAAAGCACAAAATTTAACTAAGGAAAGAACCTTTTCTACCACCCCACTATTCTTGGAAAATAGGTTAATCATATATATACTATGATGAAAGTTAAGCACGTGTGTGAAAACATGTTGTATCTAATTTTGTCCATCTAATTAAATTTGGTTCCGAGGGAAGAATGTAATGTGTGTGTCTTATAAGCTTTTTGATGAAAATTAGTAATGGACGATGAAAATTTTGTACCTATATCATGATAATTCAAAAAAAAAAAATTGGTGTAATATGAATATATTGTAAAATACTGTGTTGACCCAGGACCACCCTAGGTAAGAGGGTGGGTGTTGATTGTGTTGTTGTGTTATTGGAGATTGTTTGAAGTACCACATTGTTTAAGTTCTCGTGATGTGAAGTGTATAAATATTTGAGGGCAACCTCACCCTTTAAGATAAATTTGGAGGATGAGATCCAAACATATTTAACAGTTTGATGTTGATAATGAAGATCAAACTAAAAGACCTTTTTATTATTTCACTTATTATTCGAACCAGATCAAAACTAGTTAACTTTTGACAATGATGCTTGTGGCAGCTACAGTAGTGTTGAGCCTTGGGAACAATGGTTCACAGTGGAGAATAAGGTACCTACAAAACTAGTTAGTACTCTGGTTGTCCTTTGACGAGGTACTAATAAGCTACAAGTATTGTACGATGGATCTTCTCACTTTTTTTTTTTTTTTTTTGACTAAGATGGATCTTCTCACTTATATACTGGCATTACCTGTGATTTTCTAACTCACACTTGACACGCCAATGTTCTCCCCTCAAGTGTGAAACTCTCTACTTCCTTAATCCAACAAAAAGAGTCACTCATATTCCACCACTAAGTCAAATTGGGCTTAATCTGATAGATTGTTAGAACTTTTGCAGGATCATCATGTTGGACTAACACTACAAGAATTTCATGTATTACCAACTAGAATTTCCGGTAATTTAAAACTACTGAAAAAAAATGTTTTAGACCGCCGGAAACTTTTACGTGCCAATTTTTATTTTTAAAATTCGAAAAAACCGCCCCAAAATAGAAAAAACAACCGCAAAGGCTACATACAATTAGCGGCGGTCCAAAACTGCCTGAAATGCACGTGACTATTTCATAAAAATTTTGCAGCGGTTTTAAACTACCGATAATGTTTAGGCGCTAATATTTTTTTGAAAAAATTCAAACCATAATTTATCCACCATATTTCCTCTCATTTTCCCTCTCACTACAACATTTTCATTCTACAACGACGCCAAAAAACCATTGTATAATGCAAAAAAGCCGTCGTCATAGGCTACGGAACGGTTTTGAAGTCGTCGTATACTGAGGCGTTGTCTTATATTCGCAAAAAAAAAAAAAAATTATATGTTGACTTTTAAGGCGGTTTTGGGCCGATGCTAATGCCAAATTGGACGAAAGAAAATCCTTTTCCGGCGGTTTTTTATCGCCGCTAAAATTCGACATGCATGTCCAGCGATTTTTTACCGCCGCTAATGCCAAACAGCCCAAAAAAATCTGTTTTCGGCGGATTTTCACCGCCGCTAAAGTTTCAACTGGCGATTTTTTTCCGCTGCTATAGTTTCCACCGGTGAATTATCCGGAGGACAAAAAACCACCCGTAATTTCTCTTTCCGCCCATTTTTGGGCACTTTCTGACTTTTTTGGCCAACGGTAAAACTTGAATTTCAGTGTAAGATCAACCACTCAAGTGAGTGTTGATACCAAATCTCCATCTAATATCATAATACATTAGATATTTGGATCTATTCACTTATATGTCACTAAACATATATATTTTTTTATTCAATGAGAAATTTATAATTAACTCAATGCTTGATAAATCAACAAATCCCACAACTATCAAAAAAGGAATTTAAGCTAGATTGACCTACAAGGAAATCTTATGGTTTTATATTAGGTTTAATTCAACTTGCAAAATCGGCTTGTAATTAAGGTAAAGATCCTCACTTATATACATATCATTGGGTCATCGCTCATTCAACGTGAGACTTGTTAACACACCAAGTCACATCTAATACTATTGAATTTGAAAATATAAAGAGAGGTACACTCGACCATAACCCAACAATCTCTATGGTAGCTACTAGAAAGATCTTAAATACCGAGGGCAAAATCTGTCTCTAAAATGCAAATATTTCGTCACTAAGCATGTTAGAGACATAATTAGACACGGATTTGATTTTGTCGTTAATTTCCTCGTCTCTAAACTATCAGAGACGAATTTTATATTCCGTCTCTAATTGGAGACAAAATCTATCCGTCACTAATAAATAAAAATTCATCTCTAAACGTTGAATTCAGAACACAATAAATCCGTATCTATTAGAGACAAAATTATCCATCTCTATATTCAATTAATTTTGTCTCTAAAATTCCATCTCTAATGCATAGAATTTCGTCTCCATAGAGACAACACATTTTTCGTCTCTAATAAGTTAATATTTTTTTGTCTATTTAACAATTACCGAATGCTTATACAAGTTTTCAAATATCAATTTTTATGTAATTCCTATAATTCTAAAATGTGAGAAAATTAAATTTCAATTGACACCAAATTTAAAACATTATCTTAAAAAAGAACATCATTCTTACAAAGTATCCAGTGTGCTACTACAACACTATATAATAATATCAAACTTAAAGTTATATGTGTCCCTTCTGAAAAGCATTACATGACCTTCTCACCACTTGGATGAGTCTCCTGACGGCGACAGGAAGATGAACATAAACATAAACTTAGCAACGAGAAGATGAACAAAAACCCACCGGCGAGAAATCAAATTCACTATCCTCCATTTGAAAAATCTAATTCTAATTCAACTGCTAAAGCTGGATAAAAAGCACAAAAATGTCTTGATGCGAATTCTAGATTGGAGAATTCAAAATAGAATAAGTACAACACTGAGCATAAGCGATGAAATTGGAATGTGTTGTTACAATTTATAGAATTACAAATGAGACCTTGATTAATAGAAAAGAAAAAACGAAATAATTGAAGAGAAGCCTTAAAAACCCAATTTATAATATGGTGAATCTGCTTACATGATTTTGTTTACATAATAAGAAAAATAAACTTGAAGAAAAAACTTACTACTAACGTTGACATCATAGAACCAATTAGTGGCATCATTATGATAGACTATTAATTAAATTTAAACATCATAACAGATGTTTCAAAAGCAGTTGCTACACACAAATATGGACTTAGCCAAACCTTACCATATAAAAAATGTTAACAATTTTTTTCCAACTTCTACAAACGCAGCAATTCCGTAAAGGCCGCAAAGGCAGAATTCTGAAGTGTGAATACAGGTAGAAGAACACACAATCATAGAGAAAATCGAAGAGAGGAGAGAAGAGAAAGGAGAGGTTAACCATATTGTGACCTCAACCTCGAATCAAGTACGCCGAGCTCAAACTAGGTTTTCCTTTCTCTCGCAATTTTGGGCGTGAACAATGAAATCAAAGGGTTTTGATTCCTCAGGATCAATAACATGTACAGGGGCATTGAGGACAACAGAAAGAGAGGCTAATTAAAGCCAAAGAAAGTGAGAATGGATTTTGAGGGAAATCGATTTGGGCGTGAAAAATAGACTTCACCGTCACCGTTGAAATCGAAACTCTATCAGGAGGGCTTGGAGAACATAAGCACCACGAGGGTTTGTTAGATAAAACAGTCATCATCATAGAAGAAGAGAGGGTTTGGTGGAGAAGAGATGGTTTGGCGTGAAAAGAAATCCCTCTTTTCTTGATTTTTAATTTAATTTGTTTTGCGAAAGATTTAGTTTGTTTTTTTTTTACTATAATTGTGAAAGATTTAGATAAAAAAAAAATTTAATACTAGTTTCTAGAATAATATTATTAAAAAAAAGGTTAAATTTTTTGAATGACACCGGCATCTAATATTATAAAATTGATTACTGTCTAGTTTACAAATTTTTGCTTATCAGTTTAAATAATATTCTTCATTGTAATTCAACTCTATTAAAAATATATGCATAAAAGTATCAACAAAATAAAAATATAAATATATCCATAAAAACAGGAACAAAACAAAAACAATAAATACATTATAGAAAATTTAGTCAAACATAATTACAGAAAAAAAAAAACATAAACAATAACAAGATTTAGAAAATTTAGTAAAAAACAATTATAGGAAAAAACATAATTTTTTTTTGAAAAATGTAACCTTTTGTTAAGAATAAATCATCATTCTAAAATCGTTCTCACACGTATTTAAGGGAAATTTATTAATTATTTCCAAAGTTAAATTGCAGAAACAATTGAATATCATTCCCATAAGTATTGTAGGGAACACTTATGAGGCGTTGCCAAAATTATGTTGGCAATCAACAAAAAAAGTTGTCTTATCTATTTCGGACAACTATTTACAGTCATGGCTAATTACACAAGCAACGAATCAAACATTATTGTCTATTCCATGTTACTGGTAAATAAACTCAAAAATGTTGTAGTGTGAAGACGAGAGGATGCGGTGGACTGGTGTGAAGTGGGCAAAATGTGACATAAAGGTTAACAAAATAAGGAAAATAGATGTCTAGAAAAATAATATAATTAGTTTGGGCAGGCATTGAAAAAAACTCGCTTAAAATTATAAGATATAGGCGGACAAAAAATTGGCGCAAAATGAAATAGTATTATGTTAATTTAATAGAGACAGACAATAGAGAGACAATAGAGACGGAAATACTCGGAGACAGGTCTTTTTTGTCTCTAACAAAAGTTTTACTATTTTAATAACAAGTTGACTCATTAGAGACGGATATGAAGACAGAAAATAATAGACACGGCTAAAGTCCGTCTCTAAATATTATTTTCTTTTAGTAATTAAAAAAGTAATCAAGTAGAGACAGATTTAGAGACAGAATGATTTAGAGACAGAATATTATGTCTCTAATATATATGTCACTAATGCACATATTTTAATTTTCGTCTCCGATTGTTCTTTTTTGTCTCTAATTCTGTCTCTAATAGAGAAGAAATAAATTTCGTCTCTAAATTTCGTTGGTATTTAAACTTTTTCTAGTAATGGGTAAGATAGGAAAACAAACAGGCAAGTAAAACTACAAGAAAACAAGGATACACTCCACCAACAAACTACATATGCATTTCTTGATAATTGATATCATTCTCCCGCAATTTACAAGATATTCGTAAAAGAACTTGTAAAGTGTAGGACTGATGACACGCAAATATATGATATTTTTAGGAAGTTTTTAGTATAGTTTTTATTACTTTTAGTCAACTTGAGGACCAAATACAAGCAAAAAGCCTAAATTTATGAAGCTACGCGTTAGAAAGCAAGAAATGTGAAAATTGCATAAAAAAAAGGGGCAAAAATGGAAGAAATTGAAGCTACCACGATGACCACCATCGTGCCACGATGAAGACAGCTGTCCAGAACGAAGATCACCGTGACTTGCCAGAAAAGAAAGATCTCATCGCACCACGATGTGTGCCATCATACCACGATGGAAAATTCCTGAAGCCATCGTGGCACGATGGGCAGCGACAGGATACGATGGAATAGCCCGTTTAGCCTCAAAAACTATAAGTAGAGCTCTCCACCACCACCACTATTATTCATTCAACAATTATGGAGTTTAAAGGTCTCTAAGGAGCAAAGAAGGAGAAGCATAGAGAGAGTCTAGTACTCTCTTCGGGAGAAAACATTCCCAACCCTAGGGAAAAGTAACTTCCTCTGCAAGATACGGAGGTTATGGTTATGTATATTTTTACTCTTTTGTTTTAATATGCTTAGTTGTAGTTAAAGTAGCTTTAGGTTAAGTTGAGTAGACAATCTCCTTATGAATTCTTGAAATATGTGATACGGTATTTCTCAAGTTTATATTAATTACTATTTCCATTATTATGCTTATGCCTTAGCTATGAAGCCCCGATACTCCAAAAATGGCAAAGTATCGTGTCCGATACGTGTCCGATACCGATACTCGTATCGGAGAGTATCAGAAAATTAATATTATTTTTTTTAAAGAAACAATTCCTGATACGTGTCGGATACTTCTCTGATACGCGTATCATAGAAGTATCGGACAACTAATGTTCTATGATGATAGAATTGGAGGACATCATACTGATACAATCTGTGTTTCCTCTTAAATAGTGAATGTTAGGGGATGATGTTCTTTGTGTGGTACTTATAGTACTAGTTATGTTATTTTTGGGTAGTACTTACTTTACTTAAGATATGTAATCGTTACTTGTTTGCTCAGTATGTAATCGTCAGCTGTTTGCTCAGTTCGAGTAATTTGAATGTTAATTTATTATCATTATCGATTTTTTTTAAGTTTATATATTGTGCATTTATATATATTTAATTTTAATTTTTAAATAACGTATCGCGACAGTATCGTATTGGGGATTTTGAAAATTTTCTCGTATCGGTATCGTATTGGTATTGTATCGGTATCGTGGCACGTATACGGGCTTCATAGTGCCTTAGCCTTGATTTAATGGTTTATTTATTTATATCGGTCAATATTTATAAATGAACTCATAGACATAGGCGGTATCCGTGACAGCACAAACTATGGTCCGACATAAGGACAACATAGCTAATTAGGTGAACCAGAATCTCATAGTAATCTAATTAGGGGCTTAACGTACTAAATGTATGCATAGGGTTAATAGAACATTCAATTCGGCTTGTTACCTCGTTTGCCCGAACTAGAGGGCGGCTGAAACATTGAGAGCTTGTGTAGATGAGTTTAACTCAAAGGAAATACAGGGGTTCCCGTAGTCCTATGGAGAGTAGCAGTTTCGATACAAGTGTCATAGGATAGGAGACGTATTATCATTAACCACGTAAAATTAATCTGCCAGAAAATAAATAGGATAGTAAACGGTATAACACCAAAACACCAAGCAGGAGTAAGGAGAGGGTCGGCTATACTTAACCTATTCTTCATACTTTATCATTATCTTTTAATGTTCCTTATTGATTTATCAAAACAAAACCTTTTTCAAAAACAAAAGCAAAAGCAAAACTATCGGAATTCCTAAACGAAACTAAATGTGCACGATCTCTGTGGATACAAACTCATTCTAACTCGACGACAGACTGGTTCACTTGTCAGACCGCAGTCAACGACCAAAGCGGAAAATTTATTCATTAAAGGGCCAATGTGAAATAAAAAAATTTAATTAAGCCAATTAATTTGAATGTGTTAATTATTACAACTTTAACAGCTTACAACTTTGTTATAGAATAAGTTATTCTCCTCAAAACCAAACAAAGATTTTCTAAAGTGGGGTGACAATACTTTGCAATGGAATCAAGAACCCCTCCCCCTCCCCATCTCCCTCTCCATTCCGATTAAGACCAATGCACATGAAATTTAACACCCACAACATCCTTTTTTCAAATGTACATGCTCATAACTCTCCCCAAGGCCCACTTTAGTTGTTCTCACATCCAAATACTATATCCTTATCAATTGGAATATAGCATTCTCAACCCATCAAAATTATTTTGAAAACTTGATAGCATTCTCCACCCATCATTTCATTTATTAATACCCCATTCACCCATCCCCAACTATCATTGCACACCCATCTCTAACCACCTCACAAAACCTTAAACAAAACAACACTCATTTTGTTCTTGTTTCTTTCTTTCTTGCTCCTCTTGTATTAATCCAAGAATGTCAGGAGTTTGGGTTTTCAATCAGAACGGTGTAATGAAGCTAGTAGATGGCGTGGAGGCAATGGAAGGTTGTCGCCAAGGGTCGGGTGGACGGAAGGTGCTTGTTTACACCGCAAGCAACGAGATCATTACTTCCTACGCAGTTTTAGAGCGGAAGCTTTATTCGCTGGGTTGGGAGCGTTACTATGATGACCCTGACCTCCTTCAGTTCCACAAACACTCCACCATTGATCTTATCTCCCTTCCTATGGATTTCAATAGGTTCAAGTCCATGCACATGTATGACATAGTTGTGAAGAACAAGCACTCCTTTGAAGTTAGGGACATGATGATGTAGGACAACGAATTAACAACAATTAATCCCTATGCATTACCTTGTAGTTAATTTGGATTCTTGGATTTGCTTCTAAGTCATATGTGTACGTTGGTTTGATATTTTATTAGTGTGACCTAACATGATTTAGTCTCATTAATCTGTGTATTTTGTTCATAGCTAGGTTTGTGTTTTGATTACTACATACTATATGCAATATATAACTTGTATGAAATACAGTTTTTTAAAAATTTTAAATAACTTGAATCAAACACGCCCATTAGAAATTATTTGAAACGCCAATAGTACATTTCCTGAGGGAATATCAGTTTTGTTTTTAACTATTTTAAAAATATACACTACTAGAAAAATCTTAAATACCGACGGGCGAAATCTGTCTCTAAAATGCAAATATTCCGTCACTAAGCATGTTAGACACAGAATTAGAGACGGATTTGATTCTGTCGTTAATTTCCTCGTCTCTAAACTATCAGAGACGGATTTTATATTCCGTCTCTGATTGGAGACGGAATTTACCCGTCACTAATAAGTAAAATCCGTCTCTAACCATCACATTCAAAACACAATAAATCTGTCTCTATTGGAGACGGAATTTCCGTCTCTAAATTTAAATACTTTTGTCCTTAAAATTCCGTCTCTAAGCATAGAATTATGTCTCCGCAGAGACCAAACACATTTTCCGTCTCTAACAAGTTGTTATTATTATTATTTTGTCTATTTAACAATTAAATGCTTATACACTTTTTCAAATATTAATTTTTATTTACTATATGCAATTTATATAATTCCAGAATATGAGAAAATAAAATTTCAATTGACACCAAATGTATTGAATTCTTACAAAGTATAAAGTGTAGCATTACGAAACTAAATAATAATATCAAACTTAAAGTTGTACAACACTAAAAAATACATATAATTGATTTAACAAAAATACATAAAAGAAAGTAACTAAAGCTAAACTTCATCAAACCACAAGGTTTGATCTAGTGGTGAGTGATTTGGGTAGTATGCATGAGGTTCTAGGTTCGATCCTCATTGCTAACATTGTAAACAAAAAAA
The DNA here is from genome assembly GCA_951799995.1 of Trifolium subterraneum. NCBI lineage: Eukaryota > Viridiplantae > Streptophyta > Magnoliopsida > Fabales > Fabaceae > Trifolium > Trifolium subterraneum. Next base: position 33,930,051 of record OX637468.1, read on the forward strand.
TAAAAGCTAAACTTCATCACCCACCACGCCATTTTAATTAACATCAATCTTTTTTTGGTTGAAGTGGACAACATTGATTAATATTATGCCCAAACCTTCCAAAAATCCGTGCTCAATGCTCCATCTTTTGTTTTAGTGTTTCTTGTTTAATATTATTTTGCTCAAGTTCAACTGATAATGCTTCGATCTTAGCCTCCATAGCAACAACTTTATTCGACGATACCACATCTACTAAAATTAAATTGAAGGTGGGGATTTCAAACATTCTTTGATAGTGGCAGCTTGAATTGAGATCTTGACTTGAGATCTTAATCCAAATAATGTGTCCCTTCTAAAAAAGAATTTCATGACTTTCCTCCCCACTTGGATGAATCTCCTGATCCATTTATAAAAAAATAAAAAAAAATTAAGTTCATGTGAATGTTATATTTTATCCAAACAAAAACATGGTGGTGAATCTGCTTACAACTAGCATTGACATCATAAGACCAATTAGTAGCATCATAGAACCTAAAGTAAATTAAAAAGAATATACCATTAATTAAATATAAACAACTTAACACAAGTTTCAAAAGCAACAAAACACAAACATAGACTTAGTCAAACCTCATGCCACACACATGATACTACCACCACAATGTAAACCAAAATCCAATAGTAACACACACAAATAAATCTTAATAAAACTCAAAAACAAATTATTTTTGAGCTTAAAGAAAAAGAGATCGAAATTAAGACTCGAAACAAAATTTGGTCTATTAATATGATTTTAGAGACACAAGTTGAGAAAAGACGTGAATTTAAACAATAAAATTAGTCAATCAAATCCAAAACGAGAATTATGATATCAAATAGATCAATAAAATAGGTAAATCAATGTTTTAGGTTTCAAAATAGAAATACGGGGGTTTTCCTCAATTTTAAGTTAAGCATATTTAAAGATTGAAAGTAGAAACAAACTCACCATTGACTTTGAGCAAGAGATATCCACGCAGCAAGGGAGAGGACTTAGGTGTAATGGCTTTGCCTCAAACTATGAAAAGGACGAGAAAAGAGAGTAGAGAGTAGAGCGATTTTTAGAAGGACTGGCATGGTGTTACATCGTTCAATTTATTTGAGAAAGAAACACTACTAGAAAAATCTAAAATACCGACAGGCAAAATTCGTCTCTAAAAAGCAAATATTCCGTCACTAATCATGTTAGAGACAGAATTAGAGACAAATTTGATTCTGTCGTTAATTTCCTCGTCTCTAAACTATCAGAGACGGATTTTATATTTCGTCTCTGATTGGAGACGGAATTTTTCCGTCACTAATAAATAAAAATTCGTTTCAAAACCCAATAAATCCGTCTCTATTGGAGACGGAATTATCCGTCTCTAAATTCAAATATTTTTGTCTCTAAAATTCCGTCTCTAAGCATAGAATTTTTTTTCCATAGAGACAAAACACATTTTCCGTCTCTAATAAGTTATTATTTTTTTTTTTGGTTTATTTCTCAATTGAATGTTTATACAATTTTTCAAATAGTGAATTTTATTTACTATATGTAATTCTAGAATGTGAGAAAATCATATCAATTGACACCAAATATATTTCATTTTTACAAAGTATCAAGTGCACCACTACGACACTAAATAAAAATATCAAACTTAAAGTTGTCCAACACACAAAAATACATATAATTGATTTAACAAATACATAAAGAAACTAACTAACGCTAAACTTCGTCACTCATCACATCATTTTCAATAACATCCATCTCTAATTTGTTAATAACATCCATCACCCATCACATCATGGAGAGTTTTCATTGATCACTACTAGAAAAATCTTAAATACCGACGGGCGAAATCTGTCTCTAAAATACAAATATTCCGTCACTAAACATGTTAGACACAGAATTAGAGACGGATTTGATTCTGTCGTTAATTTCCTCGTCTCTAAACTATCAGAGACGGATTTTATATTCCGTCTCTGATTGGAGACGGAATTTACCCGTCACTAATAAGTAAAAATCCGTCTCTAAACATCAAATTCAAAACACAATAAATCCGTTTCTGTTGGAGACGAAATTACCCGTCTCTAAATTTAAATTTTTTTGTCTCTAAAATTCTGTCTCTAAGCATAGAATTTCGTCTCTGTAGAGACCAAAGACATTTTCCGTCTCTAACAAGTTATTATTATTATTATTATTATTATTATTTTGTCTATTTAACAATTAAATGCTTATACACTTTTTCAAATATTAATTTTTATTTACTATATGCAATTTATATAATTCTAGAACGTGAGAAAATAAAATTTCAATTGACACCAAATGTATGGAATTCTTACAAAGTATAAAGTGTAGCATTACGGCACTAAATAATAATATCAAACTTAAAGTTGTACAAGACACAAAAATACATATAATTGATCTAACAAAAATACCTAAAAGAAAGTAACTAAAACTAAACTTCATCAAGCCACAAGGTTTGGTCTAGTATACATGAGGTTCTAGGTTCGATCCTCATTGCCAACCTTGTAACCAAAAAAGTAAAAGCTAAACTTCATCACCCATCACGTCATTTTAATTAACATCAATATTTTTTTGGTTGAAGTGGACAACTTGATTAATATTATGCCCAAACCTTCCGAAAATCCGTGCTCAATGCTCCATCTTTTGTTTTACAGTTTCTTGTTTAATATTATTTTGCTCAAGTTCAACGGATAATGCTTCGACCTTAGCCTCCATAGCAACAACTTTATTCGACGATACCACATCAACAAAAATTAAATTGAAGGTGAGGATTTCAAACATTCTTTGATATTGGCAGCTTGAATTGATATCCTAATCCAAATAATGTGCCCCTTCTAAAAAAGCATTTCATGACTTTCCTCCCCACTTGGATGAATCTCCTGATGCATTTATAAAAAAAAATTGTTAAGTTCTTGTGAATAAACAAAAACATGGTGGTGAATCTGCTTTCATAATAAGAAAAGTAAACTTGAAGAAAAAATTTACAACTAGCATTGACATCATACGACCAATTAGTGGCATCATAGAACCTAAAGTAAATTTAAGAGAATATACCATTAATTTTTTTTATTTTTTTTTTAAACTGCAAAATATATTAGGAACCAAGGAAGTACAACAAGTACTTAGAGATAGATACAAGGAAAACAAATCAGGGAAGAAACCCCACCTGTCAATCCGAAAGAAAAAAAAAACTAAAATAAAGGCTCCAAAAGACAACAAAACACACCAAAAATAACTGAATAAACAAAAACCCCAAGCAAAACCCATAGCAACCGAAGACAATGAACCAAAAGCAACTAAACAGAATCATAGACTTAGTCAAACCTCATACCACACAAACTACCACCACAATGTAAACCAAAACCCGATAGTAACACACACAAACAAATCTTAATCAAACTCAAAAACAAATTATTTTTGAAATTAAAGAAAAAGGGAAATTAAGACTCGAAACAAAATTTAGTCTATTAATATGATTTTAGAGATACAAGCTGAGAAGAGACGTGAATTTAAACAATAAAATTTGGTCAATCAAATCTAAAACGAGAATTATGATGTCAAATAGATCAATAAAATAAGTAAATAAATGTTTTAGGTTTTTTCACACAAAAAAATATGATAATGATCATATTTTAAACATTGAACAGCGTTACGGTTTCAAAGTAGAAATAGGGGGTTTCCTCAATTTTAACATATTAAAAGATTGAAAATAGAAACAAACTCACCCTTGACCTTGGACAAGAGATATCCACGCAGCAAGGGAGGAGAAAAGAGAGTAGAGCGATTTTTAGAAGGGCCGACATGTGTTATACCGTTCAATTTATTTGAGAAAGAAGAAGCATAAGAGAAAAGATGACTAGAGAGCAATGTGAATGAAAGTAGGGAAGAGATACCTTTAAGAAACAAATTATTAGGGTTTTTGGATATCTTCAAAAAAAAAAGTTAAAAGTATTTTTTGCGTCATAAAAAAAAAAGGAAAGTTAAATTTTTTTTTTTTTTTGTTTTTACGGTATTTAAGTTAAGAATATTTTAAAACAAAAATTAAAAATGATTGCCTCAAATCCTAAAAAAAAAAAAAAACTTATAAAATTATAGTATTAAAAAACAATTAACACATTTTTATAATTTCGTAGAATTTTTTGTTATAATTAATTGGTATAATTTTTTTAACTTATCATTATCAAAAAAACATTTTTTTTAACTTATAAAAAAAATTGGTATAATTTTTAGAGTTAAATATGATTTTAGTCTTATAGTGCGAAAAAAATCTTTAGGGACTAAAAATAAAATTCTGGGAAATTATACGGACCAAAAACATATTTTTATTTCATATAAAGACTAATTTGATTTGATTTTATAGAGTGATATTATAATTTTTATTCCAATAAGATTTAGTGGAGAAGTTTGTTGTCCGGCTACCTTTCATCTATGTGTAATTATTTTGATATATACTGACGATATAATTTTTTTTTTTACATATGTATCTAATCAAATCACACTATAAGTTAGGTCCTACAATGTCTCAACAAAAATCTACATGGCGTTATTTTATTGGATGCACGTGTAAATTTTTTTTACACCATTAGTGTATATAAATTAAATCCTTTTAATTTTCTGTATAAATCCAAGTATTAATAATATCATGCTATTATTTTGAGAAGGTCTGAAGTTCGAACTTCAACTCCTGCATATATAATTTGATGTTTTTATCAACTGAGTTAAGTTCACGGGTAATTTAAATAAAACTTAAATACATTACTATTACTATAATATATTATATATTATTAAATTAATTATTTTTTTTTATAATATAATTAGTTTTTTGGTTTATTATAATATAATTAGTTTGGGCCAACATTAAAAAATTCGTTTAAAATTATAATGTTTAGACAAGTAAAAAATTGGCACAAAATAAAATAGTATAACATTAATTTAATAGAGACCGAGGATAGAGATAGAAATACCCGGAGACGGATATTTTCCGTCTTTAGCAAAAGTTTGGCTATTTTAATAAAAAGTTGACTCATTAGAGACCGACATAGAGACAAAAAATATTAGACACGAATAAAGTCTGTCTCTAAAATCCGTCTCCAACTATTATTTTCTATTAATAATTAAAAAAATAATCAAGTAGACACGAATTTAGAGACAGAATAATTTAGAGACGGAATATTCGGTCTCTAACATCTGTCACTAATACAAATATTTTAATTTTCGTCTCTAATTATTCTTTTCTATCTCTAATTTTGTCTCTAATAAAGAAGAAATAAATTCCGTCTCTAAATTCCGTCGGTATTTAAACTTTTTCTAGTAGTGGATATTAGACTCAAACCGTTGAAGCATCATTCGTTGAACTTGAGCAAAATAATGTTGAACAAGAAACATCAAAACAAAATATGGAGCATTGGGAGCAGATTTTTGGAAGGTTTGAGTCTAATATCAATGAAAAGTATCCATGATGTGATGGGTGATGGATGTTATTAACAAATTAGAGATGGATGTTATTGAAAATGATGTGATGAGTGACGAAGTTTAGCGTTAGTTAGTTTCTTTATGTATTTGTTAAATCAATTATATGTATTTTTGTGTGTTGGACAACTTTAAGTTTGATATTTTTATTTAGTGCCGTAGTGGTGCACTTGATACTTTGTAAAAATGAAATACATTTGGTGTCAATTAATATGATTTTCTCACATTCTAGAATTACATATAGTAAATAAAATTCACTATTTGAAAAATTGTATAAACATTCAATTGAGAAATAAACCAAAAAAAAAAATAATAACTTATTAGAGACGGAAAATGTGTTTTGTCTCTACGGAAAAAAAAATTTATGCTTAGAGACGGAATTTTAGAGACAAAAATATTTGAATTTAGAGACGGATAATTCCGTCTCCAATAGAGACGGATTTATTGGGTTTTGAAACGAATTTTTATTTATTAGTGACGGAAAAATTCCGTCTCCAGTCAGAGACGAAATATAAAATCCGTCTCTGATAGTTTAGAGACGAGGAAATTAACGACAGAATCAAATTTGTCTCTAATTCTGTCTCTAACATGATTAGTGACGGAATATTTGCTTTTTAGAGACAGATTTCGCCCGTCGGTATTTTAGATTTTTCTAGTAGTGAAAAAGCATAAGAGAAGAGATGACCAGAAAGCGATGTGAATGGAAGTAGGGAACAGATAGATACCTTTAAGAAACAAATTATTAGGATTTTTGGGATATCTTCAAAAAAAAAATGTTAAAAGTGTTTTTTGGGTCAACAAAAAAAAAAGGAAAGTTAAGATTTTTTTTTTTTTTTACGGTATCTAATCTAAGTTAAGAATATTTTAAAACAAAAATTAAAAATGATTTCCTCAAATCCTAAAAAAAAAAAAAACAAGAAAGAATCTTATAAAATTATAGTATTAAAAAACAATTAACACATTTTTTATAATTTTGTATAATTGTTTGTTATAATTAATTGGTATAATTTTTTTAACTTATCATTATTATCAAAAAAAACATTTTTTTTAAACTTATACAAAAAAATTGGTATAATTTTTAGTGTTAAATATGTTTTTGTCCCTAGCGAAAAACATTTCAGGGACTAAAAATAAAATTCTGGAAAACTATAGGGACTAAAAACATATTTAATCCTATTTTTATTTCATTGATTTGATTTTATAGAGTGCTATTATAATTTTTATTCCAAAAAGATTTAGTGGAGAGTTTGTTGTCCGGCTACCTTTCATCCATGTGTAATTATTTTGGATATATATACACTGACGATATAATTTTTTTTTTAACATATGTATCCAATCAAAATACACTATAAGCTAGTTCCTAAAATATCTCAACAAAAATCTACATGGCGTTAATTTATTGGATGCATGTGTAAAGAAAATTTTCACCGTCAGTATATATAAATTAAATCTTTTTTTTTTATGACCATAAATTAAATCCTTTTAATTTTTTGTATGAGTTCAAGTATTAATAATATCATGGTATTATTTTGAGAAGGGTCTGAAGTTTGAACTTCAAGTCTTGCATATATAATTTAATGTTTTTATCAATTGAGTTAAGTTCACGGGTAATTTGGATTAAACTTTAATACATTACTATTACTATAATATATTATATTTTATTAAATTAATTATAATTTTTTTATAATATAATTAGTTTTTTGGTTTATTATAATATAATTAGTTTGGGCGAACATTAAAAAAATTTGTTTAAAATTATAATGTTTAGACGAGCAAAAAATTGGCGCAAAATAAAATAGTATTACATTAATTCAATAGAGACGGACGGTAGAGACAGAAATACTCGGAGACGGATATTTTCCGTTTTTAGCAAAAGTTTGGCTATTTTAATAACAAGTTGACTCATTAGAGACGGACATAGAGACAAAAAAAAATATTAGACACGGATAAGTCTGTCTCTAAAATCCGTCTCCAACTATTATTTTCTATTAATAATTAAAAAAATAATCAAGTAGACACGGATTTAGAGACAGAATAATTTAGAGACGGAATATTCGGTCTCTAACATCTGTCACTAATACAAATATTTTAATTTTCGTCTCTAATTGTTCTTTTTTGTCTCTAATTTCGTCTCTAATAGAGAAGAAATAAATTCCGTCTCTAAATTCCGTCAGTATTTAAACTTTTTCTAGTAGTGATATAGTATGTTTGGATGGGGGAATGTTTTAATATAAAATAATTTTATCGGGGAATTTTCTTGTTTGGATAAGTAATTTGGAGAATTTTCAAAATGAAGAGAATTTGTGTAATATTTTGTCTAAAATATTTAAGGAATTTCAAATGACACGGCGGTCCAAAACCGCCGGAAACGCAGGGCGACTATTTCTGTAAGATTTTTGTGGCGGTAATGTTTTTTTGGGAAAAAAAATTCAAACTACAATTTTTTCAACATATTTCCTCTCAATTTTCCCTACTCTATATATCTCCTTCATTTCTCTACCACAGTTCATCTCATTTCTTCGAGTTTTCTTCTCTTTCTACTAATTCTCTCTCTCTTCTCTCTACAATGTCTTTACTCCTCTCTCTCTCTCTACAATTTCACATTTGCTAATATTTTAAATTTAAGATTTACTACCTTCTTCCCTAATTACAAGACCCTGTTTGACAAAAATGCACTATTCCCTTGTTTTGACCGTATTTTTTTAATAATATATAAATGTAAATATTAACATATAAGATCTTGTTCAATTTGTCTTGATGATTATTTTCAAAATATTAAGTTTTTATAATTTTTATACTAATGGACAATTAAAGATATTAATTAGTTATCAAAATTGTGTATTGGCGTACATGCATTGGTCAAAAAGGGTCTTATATATAATTAGGGACGGAGGTAGTATTTGTTAATTAAACTTTTAAATTTGATTAGAAAAAGGCTTATTTCCTAATAATTGTAATATTTAAACTTTTAAATTTATGATTTATTTGCTGATTTGATTAAAAAAGACTTTTGGTCATTTGCAGCCGAAAAATCTGTCCGAAAAGCAACTAGGATTCTTTTTTTTTAAAAAAAAAATTTGGTCATCGGCTTTGGTTGCTGATTTGATTAAAAAAAAACTTTTGGTAATCGGCTTTGGTTGCTGATTTGATTAAAAAAAAAACTTTTGGTAATCGGCTTTTGGTCAATTGCGGCGAAAAAATTTGCCGGAAAAGCAACCAAGATTCTTTTTTTAAAAAAAAATATTTCGCGGCGGTTCTTTGGAGTTAGCAGTTGTTTCAAGACGACGCAAAAAATAGGCCAAACAAATTTCAAACTGAGTAATTTGCGACGGTTTCAAAACTGCCGCTAATGTTTAGTTGCTGATTTTTTAAATAAAAAAACAACCACAAAAAAGAGGTGGGAAAATTTTTAAACAAATGAATTTTCTGGCGGTTTTAAATCTTTGCTAAAATCCGAAGCAATCTTATGGCGATTTAAAACTGCCACTAGCTCCAACATTTCAAAAAAATTAATTTCTGGCGAATTCTGACCTACGCTAAATTTCCGACGTATATTAGCGGTGGTTTTTTGCCGTCGCTACAGTTTGCAACAGCTAATTATTCGACTGATTAAATGCTGCCGGAATTTTCACTTTTCGACCATTTTTGGCCGCCCGTAATCCTTAAAATTCGTGTAGTGCACACAAGTACAATGTTGATATCGCATCTCCATCCTAAAGTATAATACAATACGTATATAAATTTTCTCACTTATAATGTCGTTCAATATCCATTATTTATTCAATAACCACTATTTATTCAATACTTGCCAAATCAACAAATCCAGTCATCAAATGGAAAAGCCCAATGTGGTGGTGAGGCGTTGATGTGGCGGTGTTGGATCTGGTGCCGTCAGTGCGTGATTGATGTTGTGTGTGATTGATTTTCTACGATACGGGATTCTCTGACCGCTTCAAAATCAGTTGAGACTTGCAAGATTCTGTTTTGAGTAACTGTTGGTTTCCAAATCTGCTGAAATTTGCAGGTTTTTTTGTATCACTTTTTATTCGTGATCGGGAGTTAGAGTCTAGCTAATGGAATCCTTATATGTCGGGTTGATGTCATATTTGGTGGTCTGGGGAGTGTCCTTCTAAGAATGTAATGAGAATTGGGCCTCTATTAGGTGGTGTCGTTTTGGTTTTGATGTTCCGCTTATATACGGTCACTTTGTTTTGTACTTCCGCTTTTCCTAACCTCTATTTATTTTGTGCAGAAATCGATTATTAATAATAATATATTTGCCGTTAAAAAAAAAAACATATTTGAGTTTGATTGGGTACCAATAGTCGATACACATAATTTATAAAGAAAATTAGTGGATAATAAATATATCCCCAACCAAAATATTCTAAAGTCTAGCAGTATTCACCTTAAAAATCACGATCATTATAAGGAAAATTATGTGAGTATTGTTGTTAAACACCGCAGTCACAGGACCAAGGTGGCACGAGGAGGAGATGGGAAATTGAAGTAGAGTCACGACCATGGCGTTGGGTTAAAGAGAATATGTATCCTATGAAGCTAGCCCTACAATTTTTATGTCTCAATATTTAACTTTGCTTTGATTGGGTGGGATAGGTCGTTGGAATCTACCTCTAATTCTTATTCCTCCCAAGTTGTTGTGTGATTGACTTTTCCTAAATCTTCAAGAAATACAGGATATAAAATTAGACTTTTTGAATTGTTTGGTAAAATTAAACTATATACTAGTTTATAGATGATAAGTTAATTGATAACCGATTGAAATTAATATGATGGGTGTTAATATAAGATGACATATAATTTACCATAATTATAAATGTGAGAACTGTAATAGTGTAGTAATAATATTTTATTTTGATTGAAGTAATTTAGGGTATATCGGATGAGTTTTTGTCTTAAAATTGATTCAAACAGTACAACAAACAATCCTACGTACCGTTAAGTAGGCTAACTGTTAATTAATATACATCATATTACATATTTAGGGTCAGTTTGAAATTGAATTGACTTATTTAAATTTATTTACTGACATGAATTTTGTTAGACTATTAGGAAATTTATGAAAATAGCTTATGACAATTTTTCAGTATATTTTCATAAGTTTTCTCCGATATAATTTATAAAAGCAGCTTATATATATATATATATATATATATATATATATATAAATAAAAAAGAAATTGGCTAATTGATATCCTTCCCCTCCACAATTTATAAGATATCCGTCATAACTTGTAGGGTGTAGTGTAGTACACATAAAATACATTATTTCATTTCAATCAAATTTTCATCATATATAAAAATCAAATATTAAAATCATGACCACTTGTTTAGAGATCTAAATCTTTTAACATTTAAATTAATTCACTATTATTTGAACATCCTCCTTTCCACTCAAACAAATATATTCCTCAGCTACACCCAAATAATATTTATCCACATTCTTTCAAACATGCACTTATATTTTTCTTAAGCAATAGCTAGAGCTAATCAAAATGAAGGTTGCCTATCCTTGTTATTCTTTGTCTAATCAACTACCTTAATTTGCTATATAGGAAATTATTTTGCATGTATTAATTATTACAATTTTAACTACTTACAACAACTTGTTCTAGAATAAGGGATTGGATCATGATACACTATTGTAATAAAATCACACGGTTACATACAGTAGTAAATTCAATCATCCATTTTAAATCGGTCAACTCATACTATATTTGAACAAAATCAGTATAAAACAGTCTCAACTATTTTATTTTATTTTGGAAAAGAACAATATCAACTGTTAATTTTTTATATGACAGTTCTGATTAAAAATTACGTGAAAATTGTGTCGACATTTACGGCCGGAAATCTTGTTCTTAGTTATTCTCTTCAAAACCATACAAAGATTCTCCAAAGTGGGGTAACAATACTTTGGAATAGAATCCACAATTGTTAAGGGAATCAAGAACCCCTCCCCCTACCCATCTCCCTCCCCATTCCGATTAAGACCAATGCACATGAAATTTAACACCCACAACATCCTTTTTTCAAATGTACATGCTCATATAACTCTCCCCAAGGCCCACTTTAGTTGTTCTCACAACCAAATATTATATCCTTATCAATTGGAACAATTTTGACTAATATTACAAATAAAATTTAAAAAACTTAATAGCATGTTCACCCTATCATTTCATTTATAAATACCCCATTCACCCATTCCCAACTATCACTGCACACTCATCTCTAACCACCTCACAAAACCTTAAAAAACACAAAACACTTTTTTTCCCTTTCTTGCTTATCTTGTACTAATCAAAGAATGTCGGGGGTTTGGCTTTTCAACAATGCTAACGGCGTAATGAGGCTAGTGGATGGCGCAGAGGCCATGGAAGGAGGTCGCCATGGGTCAGGTGGACGGCGCAAGGTGCTTGTTCACACCGCTAGCAACGAGATCATCACATCTTACGCAGTTTTAGAGCGAAAGCTTTATTCGCTGGGATGGGAGCGTTACTATGATGACCCAGACCTCCTTCAATTCCACAAACACTCCAGCATTGATCTTATCTCCCTTCCTATGGATTTCAATAGGTTCAAGTCCATGCACATGTATGATATAGTTGTGAAGAACAAGCACTCCTTTGAAGTTAGGGATATGATGATGTAGTCCAAAAAATTAACAACAATTAATCCCTACATGACCTTGTAATTTGGATTCTTGGTTTTGCTTCTAAGTCCTATGTGTCTTGGTTTGATTTTTGATTAGTGTGACTTAACATGAATATTGTTAATTAGTCACACTAATCTGTGTATTTTTAGCATAGGTTTAATTTGTGTTTGAAATACTATATATATTTCAAATATGTAATATTGAGATACACGGTGTGTTTGTGTTTGAGTGGTAGTCATTTGTATGAGAGTGCTGTAAATGTTAATTTGTAGTTGTTTTAAAGTAATAGAAAGTGCCATTGATCGAACTTTTTTCCTAATTATGAATGTCATAATCAATAAGCTCAACCTTATAGCATAGGTTTTTTGCTTTTTTTCTTCCCTGCTGCCCCACAAAAAGTTGTTAATAAGGTTGTCCATCTTATTATTTATGTCTTTGGAAATATAAATGTTGAAATAGCTTAAGCCACGATTTTGATTAGCACACTTCGTCCAACTTGAGATAGAAACTTCTCTATCCATCATTTCACCATCTTTTAGACCTTTCTCCACCATATTCTCAAATAAGGTTGTTCAAAATCAATCAAGAAAAATCAGAATTAGCTTTAGGGAAAGTGATACTTTGAGTTCAATATCTTGTATTTTCTTAATTCTAATTTTTCTTGATTGATTATAATCTTGTACTTTCTTGATTGATTTTTCTTGACTAATTAGTAGACCAAACTTCCTAGTAAAGCTCTTGTATCCTTTGAATTTCCTCTACTTCCTTTAATATCATTCTTAATATATCATTTGATTCTTTGATTTTGTGATCTCATAATAGTCTTCTTCATGCTATTCTTATTAAAATTATTTTGCAGCAACCTCCAACATAAGATCTAACAAAATATACGCAAAATGTTAAATATAAACTAAATACATGTAATATTTTATTTATATTTAAGACAGCAGAGAATATGTTAGAGAGAAACGTTTTTGCTAGAGTGGTTAAAGGTGCAATTCCTATTGTCCAAAAAATTATAATAATTAAATATTATTTATCATAAGTGTTAGCGAAATAAAATAAATTCTTCTAAATTTTTATTACTTATAATAGTGAATTTTTGAATGATTTTTAAGATAAAATATAAAAATTAGTATTAAGCTTTTAAAAAATTAATGAAATTATTTTTTTCTTTAAAATACAAAAGTCGACAAATAATTTTTTTATTTGTAAGAATATTTATTAATTTATTGGTTTAAAAAAGTGTACTAAAAAACTTTAACCGCGCTCTATATATATATATATATATACACACTTACATGCACTTTGAAAATTGAAATCTAAAATAGAACTTTCTTCTCTTAGGTGTTAGTCATTGCAAGTGTATGATCTCTTCGACAGAATAATTTTGTTTTGCATTTCTTTTATAATAACTTGCATCGAATAACCAATAAAGAATTTATCTAAGTAATAAGGGTATTTCTTAAGTAGCTAATCGAGGGGTTTGATATATAGAAAATATTCAGTTGAGAGGGGGGAGAACTCAGCTTGTATATATGCTTGTTTCTTTACGGAAATTAGTCATTGCAAATGATGGTAGAAACTTCGTACTTATAGTATAGTAAAAAGATCTTGTATCGAATACATTCATTTCTTTAAACGCCAAGATCACTACTCTTATAATATTCTGTCTGCAGAGAAAGAATATTTCCTTTGTTATCTACTTTGAAAATCTTAAGCAGGTGATCAAAGGTTTGATGTATGGAAAAAAATTAGTTGGAAGGGAGAAAACTCATCTCGTATATATGGTCTACAGATTTTTTTTATGGAAATTATTCATCGAAAATGATGGTAAAAATAGGTAATAAATCTTGTATTGAGTACATTTATTTCTTTAAATGCCAAGATGAATACTCTTATAATATTCTGTATGCAAAGAAAGAATATTTCCTTTGTTATCTACTTTGAAAATCTTCCATACCTAAAAAAAAATTTCTTTAAGATATTACAATACTACCATACATTATTTGACCAAGCAATGTATGCCCCTTTTTATTGGAATTGGATCACAAGGATCTTCAATGCCCCATCCTACATCCCCCTTCTCAACCAATTGAAAACGGCACAAAAATTAACTCAATGATAAGAGCTTTCTATAATACCCCACCTTTTTGGAAATATATTTAATCATATACTCCATGCATAACTTAATTAGAGTCTTACCAATTGTCAACGGAATGGTGCGATACATGAAACCCATTATGTTCTTGAATGGGCTAGGATGCTATTTTTCATTGAGTGAATGACTATGAGTGAGTGGTTTCTTCCCCTCGATGAAGCTCAAAAAGATGAAGTTATGGCAATGATAAAAATATTCATGTCACTTTTACTTAGGCCTATCCTCCAAGAATAGAGCAAATTACTAGGTCTGTTTTGTCTCTTAGAGATGTAAATGAATATTCATGAACACATGTCATAATGCACGCTTCATGTCCCAATAAAATAAAAGTAGTTGTAGCGCTCGTGAGCACGAGTTTTTGGTGGATTTTCCGGTATATGGGAGTGTTCATTTATATCTATCAATAATCTATGCAAAAATTATTTGCAAGAAAGAGTTCGCAATTTTCTTTCCTTGTTCTACACTCCTCCTCTTCAATAAGTTTGTTTCACCTTTCAATTCTAGCTCATTGATTTCCTCCACAAGTAGCACAATTATATTCTCCTTATCCCCATATACTTGTTTGTTCCACAGCTTGAGGTCCTTTTTAGAAGTTTAAGCTTTTGTCTAATAACATGCCCCATCCATCCCCTTGTAACATTGTTAGACCAAGAACTCACTACAACCTCCTTGAAATTTTTATTCTTTGACTAATGATTGTTGAACCGGAATGGTTTGGGGCCCCAATCGAAATTTGAGTATTTCAATATCAATGGGCAATGATCGAAAACATCTCTTGGAAGTGCCCACAAACTGATCTCCCCCCAAGTATCACTCCAACAACTAGACACCAATATTCTATCTAATCTACTAGCACACTCCCCTTCTTTTTTTTTTTTGAACAAGCCAAAATGATGCATATTGAACGAAAAAGCATCGCACTTCCATTGGAATTGGGGTTTTCTTTTTCTTTTCTTTTTTTTTTATAATTGGAATTGGGGTTTTCAATGATAGAAACCAATATGCCATTGAAGGAAAAGATACACAGTAAACCTAAATGTGTGTTAATTTAGTAAATATTACGAGTTTTGATTAAATAAAATAGACGGTTAAGATTGGTGTCAAAAACTGAAGTTTGACATCTGGTGTTAACGGATCTTAATTCGTATATATATCATAAAATCCAACTTTTTATTTTACTTTCATTATCAGTTTAACCTAGTTTGTGGGTCAGTTTGACTATTTCCATATTTTTTTGCTTTAGCTATATATACCATTTAGCTTTATAAAATGGTGTATGTTTGATTCTATTTTTAAAGGTGTAAGTTCATTTTGACATGTTTTGTTGTTCTCGAGTGTAATTAATTTTACTTTTAGAATAGATTCTAATTTGAAAGTTAGTATTTGTACCTTTTTCCCCTAGAATTTATTTTTAGCCTCAAATTTTTATTTCTCTTAATTTTTATATGGATATATAAAAACATAAATCAATTTAACTTCAATCCAATTTTAGTCAGACTCAATTTTATGAACTCATTTCATTCAAAATCAATTTGTATCACCATAGAACCAATGACACCAGTATTTTATGTTGTGCCATTAGTATTACATTTATTGTATAAACTATATATTTTTCTTGTCTCTATTTTGAACATTTATATTGTATAAAGTAAGTGAACGCTCAACAAGATGTGTCTACTTGTCATATATCTACTATTTTGAATTGTGAACTAATAAAACAAACAAATTTGATGCCTTTGTTAGTGGTATAAATGCCTCTGGAGTTGTAGCTTGTGGTCTGAGACTTTTCACCAAATACTATTTCGAGAAGTTACAAAACGGCCTTCGCAAAGGGGCTTGTATGTAACTCTTTTTCATTTTTTTGCTTATATTTCATTCTGAAGGAGTATGTCTTATTATTATTATTAGGGTAAATAGGTCTTCAGCCCCTGCAAAGAAGGCGAGTTTTGATTTACCCCCGTAATGTGAAGATTCTCCGAATTACCTCCTTATAGAACATGTTGATCTAAGATTTCACAAAAATGATGATATGACATGGTCACTTAGGGGGTAAACCAAAACTCGCTAACATTACAGGTGCAAAAGGATGAAATCTTAAGTCAACATTTTTCATGAGGGGGTAAACCAGATAATCTTGACATTACAGGTGCAAAAGGATGAAATCTTAAATCAACATTTTTTGTAACATTTTATCTCACTCTACTTTGCGGTACTAAGCTTAGCCATCTCCTTTTTTGTAACATTTTATCTCACTCTACTTTGCAGTGCTAAGCTTAGCCATATCCACAATCTTTGAGCTTTTGAGCATCATCTTGTATGCAATTTACTTTCCAAGGTTGTCCGTAGTAAAATACTCTTCAAAGGCAATCTTAGAAGGAGCAAACACAATTTAGATGATCTTATGCAGCCGCATTCCAAAATAGCTATTTTGGATTATGAGTTTTACATAAGATCATCTAAAATTTTATTATGACTTTTACAATTCTATTTTGAATTTTCATATAAAATCAGTTCTATAGTAAAATTTGACATTTACATAAAAAAATTCCTTACATTTATTTATCAAATCAAATTAATTGATATCAACAAGTCGGATTAAGTTGGTTTTGGCCAAACTCGTTATCCGATTCAATTAAATTTAATTGGTTTGAGTTTGATAAAAAAAACATCTAATAAGAAACGGTTCATATATAAACTATGAAACGGTTCATATACAAACTCGATATTATAAACTATGAAATTAAAATCTGCATTTTTTAGATCGGCCAATCATTATCACACTGATGTCCCAACTACGTGAATGAGAAATCCTCTAACTGAAGGGAATCCAGATTCCTTTTGTTTACTCACTTTCATCGAGACCTCTGCCTCTTCCCTACAGTTTTTGTGCCATTTCCTTAGCACCATAATAACAACAGCGATCAGTCGATCACAATCAAATTGAGATACTTCTGGACAGAGTTTAAGTATGTGTTTGGATTGGTAGTATCGAGTGGAATAAAGTGGGATAGAAATCATGAAACGGAACAGACTAGTTAGATTTTAAAAAACTCAACTCCATCCAATACCACCAACCCAAAAATACCCTTAGTTATCAACATTTTCATGGACCAAAAGAAAGCCACAGTTTCACGCAGTAATGAATCTGAGCCATTGATTTGAGATTGGTCGGTTCATATTACACCTTTATAAAATCAGTACAAAACAATCTCTGGCATTGATTCAACAGGACAGCTGTAATTCGTTACAGCGGGCACGCGGTCAACCACGCAATCCATTTCCCATTTCGGTATATTAAAAAGTAAAAACTAAGAAAAATAGTACAACTGTAACTGAGTGTAGATTTAACAGTCCATCACAGGATGCACTGATATACATTTTCCCTCTATTCAACAATTTCTAGTAACATTCATATCTTTATCCACCAGCAACAATGTAGGAAACTTTTTTCCTATTGAGAAATTGCCCCTCCTGGGTTGATTTTCTTCTAAGTTGCACATTTAAACATCATTTATAAATAAAAAGAATAACTATATATTGGCGGTATACAAAAATTTTACACAAACGTCAAATCATATTTTCACCATCTTCACAATATGAATAACTTATAAAGTGATATTATGGCGTAGTAAAATGGTAAAATATGATAAGAGGTTTTAGCAAAACTTTTTTATACCATCAACCTATAGTTATTAAACTCCTAAAAGAAAAACCTGATTTGTAATCTTTCATTTATCGCTAATTTGAACAGTTAAATCCACCACAAACAGAGAGCCAGATAACCAGGACTAAAAATAAGAGAATTCCGAGAACAACCAATTTAATTTTCATGTTCTGATACCACATCTTCCGACGGACTTGTGTTCCTTGCTTTCTGAAATCTTGAGCCTGAAAATTATGAAATAATTTTAGTATTAGAATTGAAAGCATAAGTTTAAAAAACAATGGTGTCTAACCTCAGTGATCTTATTCTTACCTGTGCACGCAATGTCTCGGTCTTGTCTGAAAGAACAGTTAAATTTTCTCCTCTATCAATAGCCTGAAAACATAAATAACGAAAATGAAGATTTTAAAAGTGTATATATTGTCTTGTCTAGCATTGAAATTTGAAATTAACGAATTTAGCTTCAATAAAACTTAAAACAAGGCAACTAAGCAGAGCTTCGGTAAAACATACAAACAAGACATTTGTCAATAGGAAGGAAATTTTGTTATGGTTATAAAAAATTTCATATGTAATAATAAAGTGACTCAAAGTTTGAAGTAGAATGATTTTTTATTTTTGTCTGCAAACAGCAGTGAATAACAGATTAGGAGCAAATAGTTTCTTTAAATAAAGATTTACGAGAATAACCATTAAACGAACATTGCAAGTCATAACCAAAAAACAAGGCAGGGTGTGGAAGAAGCAAGCATATTGCTTGTCCAAGAATGTCTTTCATAGTTTCATTGTTTTTAATATTGACAAGTTTTTAAATTTTCTGAAGTACTGAGGGGGATACAAAATGATAGTGACAAACATAGCAATTTGTAACCCCCGACAGATATGCATTCATACTTGACATCGGATGTGAAATGGCCTGAATGTGAGTTTATAAAGTAGAGGCAATCCTCACCTTAGCTATAAGTTGTTTTCATAAGTTATCCTGGAGACCTTATGGAAATAATAAGAAAACAACTTATGGACCTAAGGGGTCTAGACCCCCACAAAGGGAGAGGGAGTAGACTGAACATCTCAGCCATTGGCGGGAATTTCGCCCACATCCGATCCCCAATTCATGTTCACTCCGGATGATCGTGTTGGGTGAATTGTGACCTTGTACGAACGTGTCGGGTGAGCAACAGTCGCTTCGTCACAGTACTTACTTATGGGCTAACGGGTCACATTTTTGCCAAGTATCTTACAAAGAGACCCCCAAGAGCCAGAAGTATTAAAGGAATGGCCATAAGAATGGGCGCATCATGACATCATAAGATGTCTCGCCCGAATGAATTAGTTGGTACTAGAAATGTTATAAAAAGTGAACGAAGAAAGTAATAAGAAGTGAAAAGGACAGAGACACTTCCCAAACAACTTATGGACATATCATAAGTTGTTTCCATAAACTATTCCAAACAACCTCAGAAGTACTTAAACATAGATAAGCACGTATAAGTCAATCCAAACAAACAAATATTTAGACAAAAAATATCCAAGTTTTATTCCTAAACAACAGTACCTTGTCTATATTTTCTAACATGATGCTTTTAACTTCTGAAACTTGAGCCTTCACTTTTAATAGCTTTTCAATCTCTTCAGCATGATCAATAATATACTTCATGTGCTCTTTCATAATGGGTCTGCAATTGCGCACCCATATTAATAAACTTTCTATACAAAATTTGTCTATCCAAGCATTAAGATATCTACAAATCACCAAGGGTTTAGAACAAAACAAGTATACCCAAACTCCTTGTTCAGACTTTTGGCAATAGCTGTATCTGCTTTTCCACCACCATATCTCTTCTTAAAGTCGGCTTTTACACGTTCAAGGAATGCAATAGAGATCTGCTTGCTCACAGATTCTTTGGCAACAACACAGTAAGCTGCAATTTATGGAAAGTGCAGATATAAAGCATTAAAATTAAAATATTCATTATGCTGCCACGTAATGTTTATAATCAAAAGTTGGCGAAAACAATCAGTAGTGAAAAACACACACACAGAAACGTATACAAAGGATTATATCTACTGAGAGCACGGGATGAGTAATCTTGACCGTTTGTTTATGTTGTATGGTTAAGATCATGTTCCTTACTTACAAAGAAGCTATTGATATTGTATATGCTTGTAGGTGATTATGGAAGCTTTCGAAAAAATTGCGGTGAAGTAGAATCTGGTTTTAATTTACGAGAAGATAGAAGTTGACTATAAATTTTGGGAAATAATCATTATCATTACAAAACCCTTTCAATTTTTCTTTACCTAGTAGTGCTTATTAAAAAGTTTATCTAAACTAACACTAAAAACTGCAAAGACCATAGACATGCAAATACCTCCACTGAGCATCCATTTCTTTTGCACCCTAAGCACAACTCAAAAAAAATGCACACAACTTCACAAACACCGAGTCAAAAGGAAAAAAAAACTTCACAGACACAAGAATAACCCTGGTTTGAACATTGTCTATTGCATGCCTATCTCTAAAGGACAGTCAAGATCCTTGATTATTGACAGACAAGGATAAGGCATGATGGTGAAGATTTGGGACCTTGGAGTGTATTCCCCTGAAGGTGTCATGTTAATACTCCCAGTGCCACTTCCTGTGTTGGGTCAGACCATACAGGACAAAAAGCTCTGACTTTAAATGGAGCCCCTCCAGTAGACGGTGGGATTGGTGTCCCTTGGATTAGTTGGACATTGGGCCAGATACGGAGTCTTAAAAAAAGTGTTCCTAAAAAGCATGCATAACTAAAATCATACCCAAAAATCATAGTCAGGTTCGTACAAAAAAAAATAAAACATCACTAGCCTTTTTTTATATTTTTAAACTCGGTATTCAGCCCAAGGACCAACTAATCCGAGAGGTCCGATCCCACCATCCATGTGCAGGGCCCCGCTTAAAGCCAGAGCAAAGCTCTGTATGGACTAGCCCACCGAAATTGGCACCAAGAGAAATCAAACCTGAGACTTCGAGAGGTGCATACTCCAAGGTCCCAAGCCAGCACCATTAGGCCAACATGTCATGTCAGTTCAGTGGTAAAAATTTGATCTTGTGATTTCGAGTAACAAAGTTCAAATCCCCTCAGAAATCATGGTAAAATGTTCATTACTGTCACTTTAATTAATATAGATTTCCCTCTTCCCCAATTTTCTTATAAAAAACAAACAAGCTTGTAGCTGGATTCATCATCTAATAGCACAAACATGCACCCCACAACAAATCACCATTTATCTTAATTAACTAACAAACCTTAATTAAAACCCAGTAAATCAAATTAAGTTCCTCTTAACAAAATCAGTTCATTTATTTACTTCAACAAAAATCCACAAAACCAAACAAAACCCACCAACCAAATTAACTGAAAACCCAAACAAAACCTAAAAAATCAAAACTTTATACACAAACAACTGGATCCACCACCTAAAACATGCAATTCAGATTCAATTCAAACTTTAGCTTCAAACAACAAAACAAGCCATTTACATCATGCAATGAAACAACAACACAAAGATGAACATAAAGAAACAATAGATCAAACTTACCATAACCATCTTCAACAAGAAAATTGAAAGTGTGATGGTCACAGTTGTAAGTGAACTTGTTATTTGAAGATGGTAGTTTTTGAAGACACTGAGCTGCAATGGCAGGGAAGTTTCCAGTGAACTCGGTGTATTCAGCTAACACCATTGTTCCACGAGCTACAAAGCTGTATATGAACGATTCTTGACTCATTTTGGTCTGTAACTGAGTTAACTCGGAACTCAGACAGAATGAGAAAGCTTGGTTTGGTTGTTTTGCATCTATCTACCGCCCTAAGTTATTATTACCAATTTCTTTTTCTTTTTTTGCCACAATTACCAATTTCTAGAATTCTTTTTAGCCGTTTTATTAAAAAATAATTTCCTTTATTCAAAAAAATTACTTATCATTTTATCAAAAAAAAAAATCCTTATCAATAGAGATTTTTTTTAATAAAAAAAAAGTTATTCACTTATTTGTATTCTTTATTTATTTATTTTTAGGGGAGTACTGACGAATCTTCCCCGAGATTAAAAAAAATGAAAATTAGATAGAACAAATCTATTACTAACAAAGTCGCTTCTGAATAGAATATAGCAAATATCGGACCTTAAATTATGAATTATCAATAATGTCAAAGCATAAATTAAGTAGCTTATTTGCAACTATAAAATACATATTTCTCACCAAAAGCTAGAAAATTATTCAAACTTTAATATAAGTTTTGTAAAAAGACAAGCTGATTTTGTTGCTCACTCACAACATCATTAAAATCATATGCTAATTATCATAAATTTGATGTGAGTACTTCTTGTATTGCTACATCTTTGATTAGTGAAATAATATCAATTTGTTTTGGTCAACAAAAAAAAAAATGCGCTTAAAAATTCATATTTAATTTATATGATGTTAAAAAAATTAAATTTTTATGAGTAGAAAAAAAATTCATTAAAAATTTGAAAGTACACATAAATTGACTTAAAAGCAAACCAAAAAATTGTGACCGTAAGTATTTAAAGAATCAAAATTTATTGATTTTTTTTATAAAGATTACAAACAAATTCAAAATATTTACAAGCACCAAATACTCATTTAACCCTAAAATATAATTTCAAAAGAAATTGCTCAAAATAACTTTTTATTTTAAGTAGCTTTTGAATTTTAAAAACAAAATTGTAACAAATAGACAGAATTTTTTTTAAAAGTAATTATTCTGAAAAGATTTTGTTAATTATATTATTTATGTGAAATAGTATATATTGACTTTATCAATTTTGTCAAACTAAATTGTGTCTTCTGAACACATTCTTATATTTACAAGCTCAAATAAGAGAGTGTTTCTTTTTGTTATATTGAATAAGCAACATTATTTAAGATATAATGTTGGTTGGGATCGATTTTGTTTATTCTATTTCAATTGTTTTCTTGTTATGAAGATGATTTTCTTTTTTTATTTGTTTGTAGAGGAAAACACTAATAAAATTCACGTATATAATTGTTGGGTCTCAAATTTAAATATAAGTGAAGATATTCAGTTTAATAATATCAAAATTATCAATTAAATTAGTAGACATTATACGAATGAATAAAGGAATCAAAGGCGTATGTTATTTATTTTTCATTTATTTGATCAAATTATAAAAATTATAAACTTACCAAGATTTTTTAGTAACATTTACTATTATTTTAGCATTAAATATGATGGTGTTGTGTCTATCTTAGTCTTTTTGAGCTGTTATGATCAAGTATGGCTGACTATGTTTGACGGACGGAGTGTGAAACGAAATCTACAGCTACTACACTACAAATATTTTCTTTCGGCGATATTTTAATTTTCTCTTATGTTTTAAATTTCATTATTATATATCAAATTAACAAATTTGATTGGAGGAAAAAGTAGATGATTATTAAAATGACATAATTGTATTATTAAAGTGAAAGTTAGCGGGAAATGTGGTTGGGGGGATCTGCTTTATCTTTGCTTGTTTCCATTGTTTTGTTTGGTTCTTTATAAAAGAACAAAACTAATATAATTATTGCTTGTATGCATGCTTGAAAGGGCATATCTCACTTATTACTTTAATATTTTTCTCCTCACTATTCTTTTATGTTTGATTTTATGATTTTTATCACTCTTTATCATGAATTTATTTCTTTGTTTTTTAGGTGAAAGGAGTGGTTGTATTGTATGAGGTGGTGAAAATTACACATTAGATTACCAAAAGGATTATCATGACAATTTTATTCTTTAGTCAATTGTTTGCACTTCTCTCATGCATACACTCATACCTTCACTTGTTATGTTTTCTTGCGCGTATATTATTTACTTTCTCATCTTAAAATTTATAGGGTTAAATATATTTTTGGTGATATCAGAGCCTGCTTTGATTTGATGGAGCATCAATAAGTGAGTGGTGATGGATTGTGGACATGGAGAGACTCGCACTTGAGAAAAGATGTTGAGATATATCAAGTGTGAGTTAAGTCTCACATTTATTAGAAGAGTTGTTGAGCAATGTCTTAAGGTTTTGGGTGAAGATACGGTGTCAAAAGTCATTGGTTGCTCTTGGTTCAATGTGTCGATTCAACCTAATGAGGTTTACCCTTAGGGCCCAACAGTGGTATTGAGTCTTGTTGTGGAGCAATAAGTGAGTGGTGATGGATCGTTGAACATATAAGAGAGATTACCTATAAACTTAATGTCTTAAGATTTTGGGCGAAGATGTGGTGTCAAAAGTCACTTGTATGGTTGCTCTAGATCCAATGTTTCGATTTAATTATCAGATTCTGGTTTGATTTGATGGGGGGGGGGAGACAATAAGTGAGTGGAGATGGATTGTGGACATGAAGAGACTCGCACATGAGAAAAGATGTTGAGATATATCAAGTGTGAGTTAAGTCTCACATCGGTTGCTCTTGGTCCAATGTGTCGATTCAACCTAATGAGATTTACCCTCAGGATCCAACAGTCTATATATCTGTACATAATATAAGAAAGGAATAGGCTGTTTAAAATATCAAACTAACCTTTGATTTTGTTTAGCTGACAAGTGTCCTCTTTGATTGGTATATCTACTAAACTCAAAAACCGTTTAAAATACCAAACTGCCCTTTGGTGTTGTTTAGCTGACAAGTGTCCTCTTTGAACAGTATCTACTAAACTTACTTCCTACTTGCAATGCCGCTTCTTTACAATACAGTATTTTCAAATCAGAATCTTGTCACATCTTTCTGGATTTTTGATTTATCAAGACAGATAGTTGTTTGCTTTATCAAACATATCTTCTAATTGTCATTTCACACGCGAGTTTTTCTCTCTTTACCAAAACCATTTCTCTTCTTTGTGTAACATGGCTTGATGTTAACGATGAACATCTTTAACCGACTTTTCATAATCTTTTTTCTCTGTAGGAACCATGTTTAAAGATCTTAACAAACCAAGGTAACTACTATATACTTCCTCCGTTTTTTTATAAGTGTTCATTTAGAATAGTAACAACAAATTAAGAAAGTGTATTTTTGCACCTTATCTTCCTATTATATCATAATTTTAATCCACCAATAAATTCATATTTTTTTGCACACACTTTTTGTTTCCAATAAATTTAATATATTATGTACAAAAAAAACAAAATATATTTGATATGTTATGTACCAAACAAAATTTTAAAAAAATATATTTTGTTTTCCAAATAGATAGCATTATAATTTTATTAAAAAAGATAAGAGTATGATTGACAAATCGTAGTCATACAACACTAAATGGATAGTTAATTAGAAACGCTAAATCTGACGAAACTGGACAATTAAAACAAAAAAACGGAGGGAGTATTACATTTTACTTTTCAAACAAGTTTTTTTCTCCAAACTTTTTTGTTATTTGCTATTGTTGTCAATAGTTTCTAATGTTCTTCTATGTTTAACATTCACTTGGCATGTTGTTCTAACTTTCGTGCATGTTGTTTATCAAATTACACTTATGTGTTTTTAGTTTTTAGTTTTTTGCTTGGTCATAGTTTTATTAAATTTCCCTAACATGTTCCTTTTGTTGCTTAGAACTATGGCAAGAGCTATGGAATCAATCAAGGATAATAATCACTCAAAATGCCTTTGGAAGGTTGCAGTTCTAGTGAAGGACTTCTGGGTTGTTAACAATGCTAAAAACAAATTGCATGTTGAAATGGGGCTTACTCATAAATTGGTATGGTTTTAGCATAACATCCGACAAGTCATTCCATAATTCGAGTTAACCTATTTGTCGAACTAACAAACTTTTCATTTTTTAGGGTCATGACTCATGATATTCAAGTCATTGTTCCTGCTCATTTGAAGGACCAATTTAAAGACCCTCTGCGTTCGCATAGAATAAAATATTTAACAAATTGTTATAAAATATTGTTTAAATATAAGTGAAGATATTGTGCTCTTTATTATTATTAAATCAATAAATTTATTTTATTAAAGTTATTGTCCCATATTTATTTTTAAATAAATTATAATTAATACGAGTATGTTCTAGTTATTAGAATTTTTATTTCGACTGTTCGAATTTTTATTTATTAGATATCAAAAAGTTAATAAATTTAACTTATTTATTTGTGATAAACATATGTATCATGTATGATTTTTGTAATAAATTATAATTATTAATGATAAATATTTTTTCAATTTTTTTATATATCAATGATAAATATTTATCTCGTGTTTTTTATATTTATCATCAATGAGAACTAATTTTTCTATTGCTTAAAGAAACTATTTGTGAATGCACATGTCCATTGATTTTTTTTTTATATTTAAATTTGATATTATACTAAAGTAGAAAATTTATTTAGAATGAAGTATTAAGAAATATGTTATAAAATATTTTTAAAATATAAGTGAAACTATTGTGCAGTTTCATGTAAAACTTATTAAATGAATAAATTTATTTTATTAAAGCTAGTGTCTCACGTATATTTTTAAAATAAATTGTAATTATCAATAATAAATATTTATCCAACTTTTTTTTATGTAGCAGTGAACAATATTTGTCTAGTGGTTTCTTTTTATATTTATAAAAAAGAAGTAATGCCTCGTTGTTTTACAGAAAACTATTTGTTAGTTGTCCCATAATGTTTTATGTATCATTGACAAATATTTATCCTGCAATTTTTTTATATCTTTATCAATACATTTCTTCTATATTTTTCATATATGAGTAAATAAAAATAGAGTTGAGTTGAGTTATTATATATGAAAAAAGTGATCACTAAAAAAAATAAAAGTAGAATTGAGTGATAAATAAATAAATTCACACGAAACTGGAACTTTGACCCGTGCATCTAATCAGCCGTAATATATATGAAAAATAAGATATAAAAATTATAACATTAAAACATATATAAAAAACTCGAGTACCATTAAATATTATAGTTCAATAATAAATTTGGATAAATGTTCATACAACAAAATATTATGGTATATTACGAAATACTTTCTTTATAGACTACATTGAAAGTTTTATTCGTATTTTCACCGTCTTCATCTATAATCAATATTTTTAATTATCCTCTAGAAATAACTCTTGAAGTTGCAACATACAACTTTCCATGTAAAAACACTGTCGACAGAAGATATATCCCAACATGTATAAGAGATTGTCTCTGACTCTTATTAATATAGTCATTGCAAAAGAAAAAATTAAACGGATGCGGGTTCGATTCTCATGCTAGACAAATTTGTATTTTTTTTAATATAATTGACCACATGAAAAAAAGAAGAAAAATAAGAGGGAAAAAATAGGTTTAGCGTTAACATTTCGGAGCAAGCTTAAAATATAACTAGAACTTCAACCCGTGCGGTGCACGGGTCTAATTAACCGTAATATGAAAAATAAAATATAAATTTTTTAACATTAAAACATATATAAAAAAGTCGAGTACCATTAAATATTAATTCGACAATAAAATTGGATAAATGTTCATACAACAGAAATTATGGTATATTACGAAATACTTCTTCGTAGACTACATTAGAAGTTTTATTCGTATTTTTACTGTCTTCGTCGATAATCAATATTTTTAATCATTATCTTCAAATAACTCTTGAAATTGCAATATACAACTGACCATGTAGAAACTTCGTCGCCAAAAGATATATCCCAACATGCTTAAGGGATTGTCCTTGGCTCTTATAAATATAGTCACCGCAAAAGAAAAATTAAAGGGATGAGGGTTCGATTCCCAACAAATTTGTATTTTTTTTAATATAATGGACCACATGAAAAATAGAGGAAAAAAAATAGGTTTGGGGTTAGCATTTCGGAGCAAGTTTAGAATATAAGAGATATAATAATAATAATAATTTTCTTAAAAAAAATAATAATAATAATAGGAAGCTAATAATAATAAATGTTTAACATGGTGAGTTAAATGTTGTGGGTTCGATGTATTTTTTAACATTTTATTTGAATTAATAATAATAATAATAAATATTTAACATGGTGGCTTAAATGTTGTGGGTTCGATTCTTGGTGAGATATTTTTTAACATTTTATTTGAATTAATGTTAGGGTAAAATGAGAGAGAAAAAAAATTAGGGTTAAGAAACTTATAATATAAGAGATAATATAGTTAATATAGTTGGAGTTAACTACTATTTGTGTATGCTTAAAACAAAAACTACTATTTGTATAAATATCATATAAATAAATGTCATCTCTTATATTATAAGCTTGTTCCGTTTTGCTATTCTTAACCCTAATTTTTTTCCCGCTCTTTTTTCCTCTCATTTTACCCTAAAATATTAAAATAAAATGTTTAAAAAAGGTCACACCGAGAATCGAACCCGCAACATTTAAGATCTATTTTGTGTTTTTTGCCACTACACTACATCAATCAAGTTGTTATTATTTTGCAATCAACATCTAATAAATATGGAATCTCTCACCATGTTAAATATTTATTTATTTATTATTATTATTATTATTATTATTAGCTTTCTACTAATATTATTATATATATATATTATATTATATATTATTATTATTATTATGTTATTATTTTGCAATCAACATCTAATAAATATGGAATCTCTCACCATGTTAAATATTTATTTATTATTATTATTATATTAACTTTCTACTATTATTATTATATATTATATTATATATTATTATTATATAATACTTGAATACGGGTAATATGTTTAATGTCTACGGAAAAAAAAAAACTTTAAATATATCCCATATATTATTATTAATATATTATATTATATACATATATACAACATAACAAATTCTCAAAAATTTACGATCACTTATTTGATATACATACGCAACATGACGGAACCATACTTCATTCATAATACTTAAACTTTATGGTTAATGTTGTTCTTTTGAGTTGGCAACCTTATCAATTTTTTTTTTTTTTTAGTTTTTGTATTTTAACTTTTCAATTAATCTCATTATTATAATGAAAAATATGATTTTGAAGAAATGCAAAAGTTTCCAGCCATTTGAAATTCATTGTCTTCTTATGTTGACTTGAATATATTTATTGTTCTTATGCTTTCTTATATTTAGGATAACAAATTTCAAATAAATTAATATATTCGATCAACAAATACAAATAGAACCCGTTGTTATGGCTTATATGATAATTATGCAACATTTTTTATTTTTCGATTTACTTTTCGTTTTTAAATATATCCCACTTTGTCACAACAAATATTCTGTCTCGCAAAAATAAATCATAACAAATAAAATATAAAAGTTGCCTTAAATATATCCCATTTTTTCGATTGTTATTTTATTTTATAATCTTAGACTATTTTATGTGATTTTATATGTGATTTTTTTATAATCTTAGACTAATTTAAATCATATAACTGACACCCCACAAAATCCGTGCAACGCACGGGTTGCTGTCTAGTTGTAATATAAAAAATAAAAAACGCTATTGATAAAAAAACAAATAATATAAATCTCATCAAAATAAAAAAAAATAGTAATACTATAAACCATAATATTAATCTTTGAAAATTAAACCAACGAAAATTACAGTGTCCTTTACTTATTAGAATAATAATTTAGTCAAAAAAAGACAGAAAACAAATAAACTTGAGATCCTGCGATTGTCACTTTCCATCAGGTTTCTCGATCTTCACACGAACCATTTTAGGGGGTTTGGTGATAGAATTTTCTCCAATCTCATCAACAGCAACAACATCAATATAGTTCACACTATCAGATGATCTCTTAAAGCTTGACTTGGTTGTTGGAGTTTGCTGTGCATCAGTGTTGCTGCATGAATCAATACATTCCAATGTTTCCTACACACGACAAATAAATAATTAATTGTATTTGATAATTAAACCTTAAATAAATACATTGTTGATGATAGTAAATATTTTATTAATAATTAATATCAATTGATAGACATATTAATAATTAATTGTACTTCATTCTCATCGTTAGCCACCTGCTTAATATTCAAATATTTAAATTCAAATCAATAAATGAAGATTTTCTATAGAATACCAACATCACAAAAAGTAATAATAAGATAAATATGTGGACCTTAAGATTATATTTGGATATAAATTATTGAATTGTATCAACGTCATCTGAAGCCCTCTTCACCGTATAATTCTGTCATTTATTATGAATATTGAGTTTTGAAACTTCCACTTTAAAAAGCATTTGCTTGTCAAGAAACATGTCTAAGTTTTTTGGATATTCGTCAATATTGTCTGACTGTATATTAGTAGGAAAAAAGTGAGATTGTTAAGAAAAAATTAGATGACGAACTTAACGAAATAAATAATTTAACGATACTACCTTACCAAAAAACTTACCACATTATTGCCATCTAGATAATCTTGAACATTTCTACCGACAAATTTATTATATTAGGATGGTGTTTATAAGGAACTGTGCACATATTTGTCATGCGAACTTTGACTTTTAAATCTTTTTTTTTTCAGGAGAAAGAGCGGTTAATGAAGTATAGATATTAACCATGAGACGGTTGTTAATTTCTGAATTTGAATATTTTTTCTATATGTCACAATCAGCGGGATTTTCAATTCAAAGGCAATAGCACTTAGAGTGGAGTATATGTATATATATATATTAAAAAGTGGTGTGCCTAAATTTTGGAGAGTTGGTTATGTTGTGTATCTATATCAAATATGTGCATGTATATCAAATAATTGCTCGTAAAGAGTTTGTTATGTTGTATAGATAATAATATCAGATATATTTCAAAAGAGTTGGTTATGTTGTGTATGTATATCAAATAAGTGATCGTAAATTTTCAAGAGTTTGTTATATGTTGTATATATAATATAAGGAAAATGCTATTTAGTAAGAATTTTTTGATGCAAGAAAGAGAAGAATTTTATGTGGCAGCTTTTGATTGGTCAAATTCTAATCACCCTCTCTCCCATGTATGGTTAGCCAATTTTTGATTGGTCAAATTTCCTAATTTTGTGGATTCTTCTCTTTCTTGTGTAAATATTTCTTACTAAATAGCAATATTCATATAATAATAATAGTAGGAATCTAATAATAATAATAATAGTAGTAGTAGTAAGAATCTAATAATAATAATAATAGTAGTAGTAGGAATCTAATAATAGTAATAATAATAGGAAGTTAATAATAATAATAGAAATCTAATAATAATAATAATAATATTAATAGGAAGCTAATAATAATAATATTAATAAATATTTAACATGGTGAGAGATATATAAAATTCCATATTTATTAGATGTTGATTGCAAAAAGCACAAAATTGATCTTAAAGGTTGCGGGTTCGATTCTTGGTGAGGCATTTTTTTAACATTTTATTTTATTATTTTAGTGTAAAATGATAGGGAAAATGAGCGGGAAAATAATTAGGTCTAGGGTTAGCTTTTCGGAACAAGCTTATAATATAAGAGATAATAATAATAATAATAATAATAATAATAATAAGGGTAAATAGGGTTTTACCCCTGCAAAATATGTGATTTTTGGTTTACCACCTGTAAAAATAAAATTTTGGATTCCCCCTCGTAATGTCAAGATTTCATGATTTACCCCCTAGATGGCCAACTAGACATGGAATCTTAAATTTTTTATGACATGGCCTGCATGTGTTGATATTTTTAATGAAATGGAAACTAAGTAAATTTATATTTAATATATATATATATGAGGAGGGATCAAATTACATCGGTGTAACATTTGAGTAATGTTATACCGCTCAATAACGCTTTAACGAATACAAATTTTACAAAATTCTGTTGGAACAAAATGAGTTTTAGTTATAAAACACCCTAAGTTTTGATGATAACAAGGTATTAAATGGACAATTGGTATTACTAATTAATGATCTAGTGTGCAGGAACAAAGTAAAAATCTTATTCACTCAGATCATCAATTGAGCCTCTGAAGGACACAGTCTGAAGCGTTACTCTGAGAAGCAAGAAGCTTCAGAGCCTCTGAAGAAGTCATCAGATGCCAAAGAGAGAAACATGTCCTGAAGCTTGCGTACACTATTCAGAAGATCAATGAAATGTTATTACAAGATTCTGAATGACACTCTCTAAAGAACGACAGCTCATAACTAATGGAATAGTACAACAATCTTATCATCAAATGGAGCGTGCAGTACTCTGTACTATTTTACCTAATTTACTGAAGCGTCATTTGAAAAAGAGAAGTTGTGGAATTGATTTACTCCTTCTCGAAGAAACAATCAAATCCAACTCAACAAAAGAAGATTGTACTACCAACGGTCCTTTCTCAACGTCATTATACTTAGAGTATAAATAGAAGACATTCTACTTGAGAGAAGACTACTGGAAGACTACTGAAACTCAGAAAAAGACTTACTTTGTATTCAAGCTGTGAATTGTTTCTTTCTTGTGTAATTTCTAAGTCAGATATCTTTTGATATTGTTAGGCTCTGAACTGTATGTTAAGAGAGTCTAGCTTAGAACTTTCAGTCCTACTTAATCTGTGTATTAAGTTAGTGTGTGAAGTCTCTTATCTTTGTGATTAGAGCAAAGAAGTCTCTTATCTTGTGTGATTAGAGCAAGGAAGTCTCTCTGTCTTGTGTGACTTAGAGCACTAGAATTGTAATCTTTTGTGATTATAGTGAAATCCCTTGGAAGTGCAAGGGGACTGGACTACTCTCGTTTTGTGAGAGGAACCAGTATAAACTTTGTGTGTGCACTCTCTTCACTCTCTCTCACTGTCTTATTCGTGTTTTGCTTTCTGACTAGCTTCTTTATCCGCTGCTTTACAATCTGATAGCTAGAAAAGAATTAATTTTTCAAAACACAATTCAACCCCCCTTCTTGTTTTTTTCACCTTCAATTGGTATCAAGAGCTCCGACTCTGTTTTTAATCACTTCACAGTGAGATAGTAAAAGATCTTTGAAAAACACTGTATGTCTGGGGAATCCACAATTACACCTACACCTACTGCTACAGATCTCTCTCAAGTTCAATACAACTACGACACCATGACTTCTACATCTTATACTTCTAATCATGATTCCAGCAATAAAAATGTTCCAGTCTTTAGTGGTGATGCACTAAGATTTAAATGGTGGAAGGATAGCATTTACCACTACGTCAATGGAATTGATGATGAGCTTTGGGACCTAATAGAAGAAGGAGTGCCTATTGATGGAATATGTCCTGATGGAAAGATTACTTTAGCTCAGAAGAGAGCATTGTCTGTTGAGAACAAGAAGATATTTGCCAAGCACAACAAATTCAAACAAATCATGATGTCAGATATATCTCATGATGAATACACCAAAATAATGGACAGATCTACAGCAAAAGCCATTGAAGAAGCTAAGGATCTCGAGGTCATTACTCTTGAATCACTCATCAGCAATCTCAAGAGCCATGAGATGATATTGAATGCTGATGTAGTGAAGAAGTAGGAAAGGTCAGTGGCTTTAACTTCAACCAAGAAATCTTCCAAAGCACTCAAGGCTAAAACTCTGGAGGTTGAGGAGGAATATTCTTCAGATGATCAAGGAGATGAACAAGATGAGGAGTTTGCCATGCTCACCAGAAACTTTCAAAAATGGGCAAAAATGAGCAAAAGTCACAAAGGAAATAGCTCAAGGAATGCTCCTAGTAGAGATGAGAAGAACTGCTTCAAGTGTAACAAACCAGGACACTTCATTGCTGAATGTCCTGAAGCATCATCAAAGGACAAGAACAAGAAGTTCAGTAGCAAGAGAGAGAGCTACAAGAGGAGAATCCAGAAGAGTTTAATGGCAACATTTGAGAACTTGGAAAAATCCTCAGACAGTGATGATGAAGAAGCAAATGTGGCTCTAATGGATACAGTTGATGGAGACTCTGAAGGATCAGACTCTGATGGATCAGACTCTGAAGAATCTGAACAGGTATTTTTAAATTATTCTAAAGAACAACTTTTAACCTACCTTGGTATGTCTCTAAGCAAGTCTGCTAAATCATCCTCTGAACTAAAACTTTTAAAAATACAGAAGGATGAGTTAGCAAAGAAAGCTGAACATTTTCAAGCTCTATATAAAAATTCTTTAATCAAAATTGAAGAACTTGAAAATGGGTGCACAAGATGTAACAAACCTACTGATGAGCATGAGGTTGCTCTTCAGGAGTTTGTTCATCAGAACGTCAACAAGAGTAAGATGGCGTCTATGATTTATAGTGTCTGCATAAATAAAGGTGAAGGAATGGGTTACTCATATGGTAAATCATATGGGAAACAAAATTCCTATGTTTGTTTGAACAATACTCCTGATAATCTTTATTCAACCTTTGTGCCTGCGAAAAGCAAAGGCAAAGCTGTGGTTGTTTCAGACTCTGAGGGTACCTCTGTGGTCTGCAAAACTAGCTCTGAAGTCACTTCAGAGGTTGTTTCTCAGAACCTCAAAGAAAGCAACTCTGGACCTAAGTATTCAGAACCTGGGACTGTCAAGTCTAAGACTCTGAAAACTTTGGGACTCAGAAGCTCGTCCAATCAGACTCTAAAACAAACCAAGCTGATGATAAATAATCAACATAAGACTCTGGTAAGCAAAACTAATCCTAGATTAGAAGAGCAACCTAAGTCCTATAGTGATTATAAATCAATGCCTCAATTTCAAAAACAATGGACTAAGAAGGTCAATTTTCAAAGACCAAACTTTCAAAAGAAATTTTTTAAGAGTCCACAAAGCTTTTCACAGAGGCAAGAAAGAACTAAAGATTATAGAACTAACCAAACTGGACCTAGAAAGCAATGGGTACCAAAATGTAAAATTGTCTACCATTTAGATCTTCCTTGTAGGAAAAACCATTTCAAATCAGATGAATGGAGGCTAGTGATCAGCCATGGAAGGAAAGCTTATGTTCCCAAACATTACTTTACTTCCAAAGATGCTGAAGTGGAGAAAGCTAATGAATATTGGAGAGAACTTCACAATGAATGTGGAGAGTATTATTACAATGATTGACCTTGTTTATTCTACAGCTATCCAGACGGAAAGAAAATGGTAATCAATCATGGTATCTGGATAGTGGATGTTCAAGGCACATGACTGGTAATAAGAAAATGTTCACATCATTAAATCTTGAAGATGGTGGAACAGTTGGCTTTGGAGGTAACCAGAAAGGAAAAATCAAAGGTATAGGTATTGTAGGTAACTCCTCCCTTTTAATTAAGAATGTATGGTTTGTAGATGGACTCAAACACAACCTATTTAGCATTAGTCAATTTTGTGACAATGGGTTTGTGGTTAATTTTGATAAGGGATCATGTACTGTAATTAGAGAATCTGATAAGTCCATAGTGTTCAAAGGTAAGAGAGTAGGCAATGTGTATAAAATAAACCTTTCTGATTTGGCAGACCAAGAGGTCAAATGCTTGCTAACTCTGAGTGAAGAGAAGTGGGTATGGCATAAAAGGTTAGGTCATGCTAATTGGAGGTTAATCTCTAAGCTTAGCAAACTTGACCTTGTCAGAGGCCTACCTAAGCTTCACTATCACTCAGATGCTCTTTGTGGATCCTGCCAAAAAGGAAAAAGTGAGAAAACTTCTTTTAAACCTAAACACGTTGTCTCTACCTCTAGGCCCTTAGAACTGCTTCACATTGATTTGTTTGGTCCTATGAGCACAACCTCAATCAATGGGAAGAAATATGGATTAGTCATTGTTGCTGATTACAGTAGATGGACTTGGGTTAAATTTCTCAGAAATAAGGATGATGCATATGATGTCTTTAGTAGTTTTTGCACACAGATACAAAAAGAAAAAGGTTTACATATTTTAAAAGTTAGAAGTGATCATGGTGGTGAATTTGAAAATGAAATGTTTGAAAAATTTTGTGAAAAATATGGCATCTTACATGAGTTTTCTTCTCCTAGAACTCCACAGCAAAATGGAGTTGTAGAGAGAAAGAATAGAACTCTGCAAGAAATTGCCAGAACCATGATGCATGATACTAACATTGCCAAGTATTTGTGGGCAGAGGCTGTAAACACAGCATGTTATGTTCAGAATAGAATCTATATTAGACCTATTTTGAATAAAACTGCATATGAACTATTTAAGGGAAAGAAACCTAGTGTATCCTATTTCCATCAATTTGGTTGTACATGTTACATTCTGAATACAAAAGTTCATCTAAAGAAATTTGATGCTAAAGCTTATAAGGTTATCTTTATTGGATACTCTGAACGCTCAAAAGCATACAGAGTGTATAATTCTGAAACTCACTCAGTGGAAGAAAGTATGCACATAAAATTTGATGACAAGCAGCCTGACAAAGTGTCAGAGCTAGTTGAGAACTTTTCAGACCTACAACTATCAGATGATGAAGAATCAGAACCTGAAGGAACATCAGAACCATCTCAACCAACTTCTGAAGAAATGAATTCAACTCCTGAAACTTTGGATTCTGAAGATCACTCAGCACCAGAAATTATCAGAAGTAGTCCAAGCAGAGTTGAACAATCAAAGCATTCTTTCAAATACAATTCTTCACATCCTGAAGAGCTAATCTTGGGTAACAAGGACAGTCCTAGGAAAACTAGATCAAGCTTCAGAAATGAAGACTCATTAATTGGATTAATCTCCTTGGTGGAACCAAGTTCAACTGATGAAGCACTAGCTGATGATGCATGGATTGTAGCAATGCAAGAAGAGCTAAACCAATTTGAAAGGAATGAAGTATGGAGCTTAGTACCCAAACCTTCTCAGAAGAACATCATTGGAACAAAACGGGTCTACTGAAACAAGCTGAATGAATAAGGAGAAATTGTTCGTAATAAGGCAAGACTAGTAGCTCAAGGGTATAGTCAACAAGAGGGGATTGACTAAACTGAAACATTTGCTCCAGTTGCTAGACTTGAGGCTATTAGATTACTCCTTTCCTATGCTACACATCACAATATAATTTTATATCAAATGGATATTAAAAGTGCATTCTTAAATGGGTACATTTCTGAAGAAGTATATGTCAAACAACCTCCTGGTTTTGAGGATGCTTCACATCCTGACCATGTTTTTAAGCTAAAGAAATCACTCTATGGTCTGAAACAAGCTCCCAGAGCTTGGTATGAAAGGCTGAGGAATTTCTTAGTTGAAAAAGGTTTTCAAAAAGGTCAAGTTGACAATACTCTCTTTAGTAAAACATTTAAGAATGACATTTTAATTATTCAAATTTATGTTGATGACATTATTTTTGGATCTGCTAATCCATCTTTGTGCAAGGAATTTTCTAAGATTATGCAGGAAGAATTTGAAATTCTTTCTGGAAATTCAAATCAACCAAAACAAAGATGGAACTTACATTCATCAGACCAAGTATACAAAGGAGCTGCTGAAGAAATTCAACATGGAAGACTGCAAACCAATGTCAACACCAATGCATCCAACAAGCAGTCTCAATAAGGATGAATCAGAAGGCAAAGTAGATCAGAAGCTATATAGAGGTATGATATGTTCTCTACTTTACCTAACTGCATCAAGGCCTGATATTTTATTCAGTGTCTGTTTGTGTGCTAGATTCCAATCAGATCCTAGAGAATCTCATCTTACTGCTGTAAAGAGAATCTTTAGATATCTGAAGGGAACCACAAATCTTGGCTTATTTTATAAGAAATCAAATTATTATAAGCTGGTAGGATTTTGTGATGCTGACTTTGCTGGAGACAAGATAGAAAGGAAATCCACAAGTGGAAATTGTCAATTTGTTGGAGAGAATCTCATATCTTGGGCCAGCAAAAGACAAACTACTATAGCTTTGTCTACAGCAGAAGCAGAATACATATCAGCAGCCAAGTGCTGTACACAACTACTCTGGATGAAATATCAGTTAGAGGATTACAAAGTAAATAGTCACAATATTCCACTTTTCTGTGACAACACTGCAGCTATTCAACTTTCTAAAAATCCAATTTTGCATTCAAGAGCTAAACACATTGAAATTAAACATCATTTTATAAGAGACCTTGTTCAGAAGGGTAGTGTAAATATTCAATACATTGAAACTGAAAGACAATGGATTGATATATTTACAAAACCCTTAGTAGTTGAAAGACTAGATTTTATTAAATAGCATCTGAACATGTCTTTTGTCTCTGAAGAAAACAAGCTCTGAAAAACAAAATTGTGAATTCAGCCTCTGAACTCTTTATATTCTGAAAGGTTTTCAGAAGCTGAAAGTTTTTAAACTCTGAAGTGTTTTAGCCAAGTGGAGTACACGTGTCAATTACTTTGTCTTTACTCACAGTCTGTGATTGGTTAGAGTAAAGGCAGTTTATGACGAAATTATTTAATGCAATGACTGTACTCCCTCATGATTATTTCAATTAGAGTTTTTCAAAATCATTTTACTCACTTTCACACAAGTTCACTCTCACACCCAACACTTTTCATTCTCTAAAACCCAGAACATATTCTTTCTCCCTCAAATTAGCAAAACCCAGTTCTTAAACCTCAGAAATGGCAAGCTCATCTTCTCAATTAAGGTTTCCAGAGGACATCCCAATTAATATCTACGCTGAAGATTCTTATCTCAAGGATGCTACAATGGATCTTCGCTTTGAAGACATTAAATTGGTTATGGAAAAACCAATAGACTTTGAAGCATTAAGAGTCAATGGGCATGACTATAAATAGTTCTTTGTTGAACAAGGCTGGGAGCACTACTTTGATATGCTAAATGGTTCTATCTATTCAAACTTAGTGTATGATTTCTGGAGAAAAAGTGAAGTAGTTACTTTGGTGGATGCAAATGCAGAACTTCAACGTGTAATTGTTCAGAATCCAATGGAGTATAAGGGAAAATCAAGAGTTGAATTAGGTCTGAGAAAATTCACAGAAACAGAAATACATTCTAGTATTGGTGGGTTTCCAGTTATCTTAACAAGAAGCAATCTGGCTAAGATGATGGAACTTCCCAACTCTGGAATAGTCAGACTCTACACTGCAGCATCTGGAAGAAAGTCAGTATTTCTCAATGACATGGCCAGACTCTGCTTCAAGAATCAGACGATGTCAAATAGAGTTGGTCAGTTGAATGATAGAGAAAAAGTTCTTGCTAAGATTGTTTCCTCTTCAATTCTTCCTAGGGATACTGGTAATGACTCTCTGAATTGGGATCAGAGACACTTCATCTATTTCCTATCTGCAAAAAGGCAAATGAATCTACCTGCCTATATCTTTCAACACCTTTGTGAAACCATTTGTGAAGCTCAAAAGTTTGAAGATCCTTCCAAATTGATTTCACATCCAAGGCTCTTAAGCTACATTTTTGAGCAGCTTGGTCTTCCAGATAGATTCATGGTGGCTGGGGTCTCTGAAGATCTTGAACAAGTTAGAGCACCAATACTTGATGCTAGAGTCTTGGTGAGTCTACGTTTGAAGAGGTCAGAAAAGCTAATTTATCCTCAACAGCCTCTCTTGAAAAATAGGGCTAAATTTCGACCAATGAGTGAAGCGTTTATCTTTCATATCTATGTTTAATGTTTATGAACTTAATTGATAAGGTGAGCAAATTAATAAACATAATTGTGTTTGCATAGATGAAGGTTGTTAAGATTGTGCTCTTAATTATTTTTATCAGACTCAGGAGTTGAGCTTGCAAACTTCACACTCTGAGAGTTAAGTATGTAGATACAATCAAGTTTATCAAATTGTTTCATATACTGATTCAACTTAATTATGGATAAAACTTAGGGGGAGCTTGCAAACCTAACTCTAATGGTTTATCAGACTCAGGGGGAACTTACAAACCTCAACAACCTGATGTTGACATAATTAAATTAATCAACAACAATTGTATTTAATACTTTATATTTGTCATCATCAAAAAGGGGGAGATTGTTGGAACAAAATGAGTTTTAGTTATAAAACACCCTAAGTTTTGATGATAACAAGGTATTAAATGGACAATTGGTATTACTAATTAATGATCTAGTGTGCAGGAACAAAGTAAAAATCTTATTCACTCAGATCATCAATTGAGCCTCTGAAGGACACAGTCTGAAGCGTTACTCTGAGAAGCAAGAAGCTTCAGAGCCTCTGAAGAAGTCCTCAGATGCCAAAGAGAGAAACATGTCCTGAAGCTTGCGTACACTATTCAGAAGATCAATGAAATGTTATTACAAGATTCTGAATGACACTCTCTGAAGAACGACAGCTCATAACTAATGGAATAGTATAACAATCTTATCATCAAATGGAGCGTGCAGTACTCTATACTATTTTACCTAATTTACTGAAGCGCCATTTGAAAAAGAGAAGTTGTGGAATTGATTTACTCCTTCCGGAAGAAATAATCAAATCCAGCTCAGCAAAAGAAGATTGTACTACCAACGGTCCTTTCTCAACGTCATTATACTTAGAGTATAAATAGAAGACATTCTACTTGAGAGAAGACTACTGGAAGACTACTGAAACTCAGAGAAAGACTTACTTTGTATTCAAGCTGTGAATTGTTTCTTTCTTGTGTAATTTCTAAGTCAGATATCTTTTGATATTGTTAGGCTCTGAACTGTGTATTAAGAGAGTCTAGCTTAGAACTTTCAGTCCTACTTAATCTGTGTATTAAGTTCGTGTGTGAAGTCTCTTATCTTTGTGATTAAAGCAATGAAGTCTCTTATCTTGTGTGATTAGAGCAAGGAAGTCTCTCTGTCTTGTGTGACTTAGAGCACTAGAATTGTAATCTTTTGTGATTATAGTGAAATCCCTTGGAAGTGCAAGGGGACTGGACTACTCTCGTTTTGTGAGAGGAACCAGTATAAACTTTGTGTGTGCACTCTCTCTCATTGTCTTATTCGTGTTTTGCTTTCTGACTAACTTCTTTATCCGCTGCTTTACAATCTGATAGCTAGAAAAGAATTAATTTTTCAAAACACAATTCAACCCACCTTCTTGTGTTTTTCACCTTCAAATTCACTGTTAGATTAAAAGCTTATATCGTGTAGATCATTCATGTTAAATTTTACAAAAATCTAAAATCGTTTGATGTGTTATTGAGAACGATAACGATTAACGGTATTCAATAAAAACGCATAAACCGTTAATTTTGACGAGTCTCAATAACATATCAAATGATTTTAGATTTTTATAAAATTTAACATGAATTATCTACACGAT
Source organism: Trifolium subterraneum (assembly GCA_951799995.1). Taxonomy (NCBI): domain Eukaryota; kingdom Viridiplantae; phylum Streptophyta; class Magnoliopsida; order Fabales; family Fabaceae; genus Trifolium; species Trifolium subterraneum. The sequence continues at coordinate 33,971,233 of OX637468.1, forward strand.
ATAAGCTTTTAATCCAACGGTGAATTTTGTAAAATTTGTATTTGTTAAAGCGTTATTGAGCGGTGTAACATTACTCAAACGTTACCCCGGTTATATATATATATATATATATATATATATATATATATATATATATATATATAAATAAAAAAACTCATTAAGTGAATTTATATTTTAATTTATATATAAATAAAAATAAAAAAACTCACTAAGTGCATTTCTATTATATTCATTTCAGACAATTGAACCTTCTCAAATTGTTTCTTTTTAAGAACCAAAAAGATTTGTGCCAAAATAATAGATGCCAAGAAGAACAAGAGACCTTGGACACGTAACGGATCTTGAAGCACTATTTATGTATCCCCCTGACCAAATCCACCCACATTAGGATTACTCGTTAATGGTTGATCAAGTTTGATAGATTCACCTTCTGAAACAAGAAGTTCTGGTCCTGGCGGTATAATATCAATCACTTCACGCCCATCTGATGGAGCCACTATCGTTATTTCGTATCCATCCTTTTCTTTTCGTATAATTTTGTTTACTATACCAGTTGCTGTAGCATTATAAACATTATTATTACTTTTGCTGCCGTCAGGATAAATCTGACCCTTCCTCTGTTCCCGCCTACGTATATAGGATATTTTAAGAAGTGAACATCTCTCTTAGTAGCGGGATCCGAAGAAAGAATAGGGAAGGTAATCTCACTATATTTCTTCCCGGGAACGGGGCCTACCACTAGAATATTTTTTTTGGTGGGACGATAGCTTTGAAAAGACAAATTACCTATCTTTTCTTTAATCTCTGGTGAAATACGATCGGGAGGGGCCAATTCAAAACCCTCTGGTAAAATAAGAACGACCCCCACATTCAAAGCCCCTTTTTTACCATTAGCAAGAACTTGTTTCACTTGCATATCATAAGGAATTCGAACAACTGCTTCAAATACAGTATCGGGAAGTACCGACTGTGGAACCTCAATATCTACGGGCTTATTAGCTAAATGGCAATTAGCACATACAATCCGGCCGATAGCTTCTCGCGGATTTTCATAACCTTGTTGGGCAAAAATGGGATATGCATTTGAAATGGGGGCTCGAGTTATTATATATATCATGAGCAATACGGAAATGGATCGAGTAATCTCTTCCTTTATCCAAGAAAAAGCATTTCTAGTTTGCATGGTCCAATCATTGATCCTGAAAATTTCTACAATAAGATTAGGTAGGTTACTGGCGCAGTTCCCTATCCATGATTCTGCTATTTACTCAAATCATTTTCCTAGAATATAGGAAGAATATGAGTAGAACGAAAAAGAATAAGTTCCATTTTGAATGGTTAACTTTTATATATATACAAAAAAACAAATTTTAGAATAGGATCCGTGGATCATTTTTTCAGTCATTCATTGAATGATAAATAACTACAAGCGACGGAGATAAACGATTTAAATAACGGAAAATCCAGTATTTAAAAAGAGTATCTAAAATGACTGGAAAAGTGGAAACAAAACCATATATAATTTGCTCATTCTGAGTAAATCCAAAATCTTTATAGACAGACCCAATCATTAGTTCCCAACCATGAGTCGAATGGAATCCTATACAAAAATCAGTTAATAAAAGAATCGAAAAAGCTTTTATTGTGTCACTTAAGTTATATAGAAATTCTTTTACCCAAGAGTTAAGAATAATGAGTTCTTGATTACTCCTAATAGAATAACCACTTAGAATAAGGAAACCTATTATATTTGTACAGAAATACAAAATCGTATGGATATGATCTTGGTTGTTCGTCTCGATCAATTGGATGGTTTCTTTGTAGATTTCGATACGAAGGTTTTGTAAACGTGTTTCCGGGTATTCCTTTAGCATTTCATCCAAGAGGAACAGTTCCTCAAACTCTATGAATTTCTTTAAAAGATCTTTTTCTTGAATAATATTCAAGAAAATTTCGGATTCTTTCGTATTCCACCAATTAGTAATCCAAGATTCCACACTTTTCTTAAATGTAAAAGAGATTCACCAGGGCAAAAAGACTATAGATGTAAGACATAGAAGGGGAATGAATGCTTTCTTTTTTGCCATTTTTCGTCTCAGTTTCATCTCATTTGTCAACTATGATATAATAATAATCTTTCTATCAAGCATAAGTTCTATTACAAGTAAATAGAAGTAATATAGCCTATAATATATCCATTTCGAATTTTTCATATAAATTGAAAATCTATTTTTGCTTTTTTATTTATCATTTGGAAGTTTTTTTTCTTTAATTTGGAAAAAAAAGAATACAAAAGAATATAGAAATAGAAATCAAATAAGAAAAAATAATACACTGCCAATTTGAATAAAGAAGAAAAATCGTGTTTCAAAAGCTATGAATTAAAAATGAAATAGAAAAATAAATGCTTTCTTAGAGAAAGCATTTATTTTTCGAAATTTTTTTGATACAACGATTTGCATTGGTAGAGACTCAAGAATACAGAACGATTTCCATTGGTATACTTAAGAATCTGGACAAGTCCCAAGCTTTTTGTATAACGTTGTGTGGAGTCCTATCATAATAATTATCAACAGGAATCAAGGGAATGGTCCCCTGTTCTCTGGTTTGCATATAAAGGACACCACTACTAGGTTCTGGATTAGGGTTTGCTTGTAGTATGAGGGACTGAATATCTGCCATACGAACTCGGAGAAAAATACGACGATATGTTCCAGGAAATCCGTAACGAAAAAAACAAACCATTCGATTTTTTTTATCGAAAAAATTATAACCACTCCCCACATTCCAAAAAATAAGAAGCCACCAATGTAAACTTAGAAAGAGACCCGCGATTCCATAGAAAGTAAGCGTGACCCCTTGTGGTGAAAAAGGAACTACAAATTCGGACGAAATGAAAGAGAAAAAATGCCTACCATAATAACTGGAAACGGAAATATATAACACCCCTAATGAACCTAAAAGAGTGAAAGAAGCCCAGAAGAAATTGATTGTTTTTTTGGACCCCGGTACAATGTCAAGCCTTGCGTCTTGTGAACGACAACCATGTTTTTCTGCTTCCCAACTAATGAATTTGGGAACACGAACCAATAAAGCAGACATTACAATTAATACAAGGCCCACTAAAAACACAAACGTTTATCATAAAATGGGTACCTCAATTTCATATTACCTGTTATTTTTTGTTGATTGGTATATTAATATTTTTATTGTTATATTAAACCCTCCTTAATCCTATATTAGGCTTATATAATATTATAAGAGTACTTTTCTTTTTTAATTTAAGAGAATAATTCTTAAAAATATAGAACAAAATAACAAATCCAAATAAATTTAACTTTAATAAAATAAATATATATATATATATATATATATATATATATATATATATATATATATAGGAGACTTGTGCCTACTGCCCGTATCTAAAAAATCTTGTTTTTTTGAACATGAAGAAATAAAGAAGCCATTGCAACTGCCGGAAATACTAGGCCCACTAAAGGAACAAAAAGGGACGGTAAGTTTATCATAAAATGGGGTACCTCAATTTCATATTACCTGTTATTTTTTGTTGATTGGTATATTTATTAATATTTTGATTTTTCTTATATTGCAATAAAGATAGTCTATAATCACTAGAATTCATATAGACTTATACTAAGTCTATTTTAAAAATTATACTACGTATAGCTAAAAAATTATACGTAGTATAACAGATATAAATAGATAAATATAGATCTACCTATTATATATAGAGTATACAGAATAAGTATAGAGTAGAATAAATCCATAATCAAAGATAAAAATGAATAAGATTTATTACGAATCAAAAGGAAAAAATCGAAAAATAATAAATATTTTATTGAAGATGAGGAATGTAGAACGAAATAAAGGGATTTATTTTGCCCTCGATTTCTACAAGAAACATGTCTATGATAATAAATCTTTTGATTATTCTTAGTATTTTTCTATTTTTATCTTATTACTTTACTGTTCTGGAGAAGTTACTCAGGTTTAGATGTATACATAGGGAAAGCCATGTGCAATGAAAAATGCATGCACGGCTTGGTTTTATTGTTTTATTTGATTAAACAATGCATTTTCTACTCCATCCAACTAGTTCCGGGTTTGAGTCCCGGGCAACCCATTTTAATTATTAATTATTAATAAATAAAATAAAGTATAATTAATATATCGAAATATTGAATAGATCAATATTTCGATACATGTTATATACTATTACTTAAAATCATAATAATTTTTGAAGTAAAAACCAAATTATTTTTAATAAAATAATTATTATTTTAAGTAATAGTGGCTCCAACTCCATTTCAACCAGTTTGTTGAATTTCTTCCTAATATCTGTTCTTTTTACTTTAATCAATCGAAAAATGAAAACTAAACTAAAACTAAACTGGGGGAATAGGATTCTCATTCTTTTGTTTTTTTAGAGATTACCTATTTTTTGGGCGAATTAAAAAGATCAATAAATAGGATAACTATAGAAAATAGAATGAATAGATCAAAATCATTCAGAGTGGGTGGATTTAAAAAAACACCAATTCTCGAGTCAAAACATGCAAAAATATTATTATATCTCTTATTAAGAGAGATATAAATATTTGTAAGACTACGAGAATCAAAATATCACCGAACCCCTCTGGATTTTTATAGATTCGCTTGATTTCATTCCAAATTTGTTCTATCCGGGAACAAAAGAATCTAATTTCATTTTTCAAAATAAAGCCCAAGAGAATAGAAATTTGTTCTATACTTGTAACAAAAGAATGTTATCTTTTGCTTCCAAATCCATACAAATCGTTTTATAACATGTTTCAAATAAATATATATATATATATATATAAATAAAAAAACTCATTAAGTGAATTTATATTTTATATTTTAATTTTTTGAGAAGGTAGAAGAAGACCGATGAACAATTCCCCTCTTCTTCTCTACCTATACATGTTCTATTTCATCCCCTGATGTTCACTATACATGTTTTATACAACTTCAATCCGTGTAATTCAATCTCTCCTTTTCATTCTTCAAACCTTCAATTTCTACAAACCCACTTCTTCTCCAAAAATCCCCAATTTCAAACCCTAATTTGACGAAGGGGGTTTTTGAAATCCGGGTTCACTGGATTTTGTAATTCGAAATCTGAACTCAAACACATAGCTTCATATTTCTGGATTCGTTGGGTTTCTATGTTTTTGTTTCTGGAAGCACCATGTTTTTGCGTTTTTGCTTCATATGTTTCTGCTTCGTAGATTGAATTGCATTTCTGCTTTATATATGTTGAAAAATGCATGATAATGAGTTTGTTTTTGATTTAATTTTTGGGGTTTGTTGCAAATTTTTGGATTTGTGCCATGAATTTTTGGGTTTTGTTGGAGATTGATTGTTTCTGTTCTTGTTTATGCTCGAATTTTTCTAGTTGTTTTTGCTTGATTTTGATTTGTTTTTCAGATGTTGATTGTTGTTTCTCAGATTTATGTTTTGCTTGATTCTTGATTTGTTGAGTTTTGCTTGGATTTATAGTGATTTTGATTTATTGATTTTTTATTTTTATAATTTTGATTTGTTGTTTTTTATTTGATTCAGGATGAGAGAGAGAGATATGGATTGTTGTTGAAGATGTATATCATGGGTCACTATGTTTGAAGAAGATGAAGATGAAAGAGGGTTTGATGAACTTTGAGTGAAGAGGAAGAAGATGAAAAGAAAAGGAAAAATACAATTAAAAAAAGAAGTAAAATAGAAAAGAAATGTTTTTAAAAAATTCAAAAATAATTAAAAGCCACGTAAGCATGTCATGTAATCAGTTGTGTCCAGTCATGTGCCATTTAGGTTTGCCACGTCAGTAAAAATTGAAGATTCTATATCCAAGTGGCATTGAGGGGGGTAAACGGCGGAATCTTGACATTACGGGGGGGGAATCCAAAATTTTATTTTTATAGGGGGTAAACCAAAAATCACATATTTTGCAGGGGGTAAAACCCTATTTACCCTAATAATAATAATAGGAAGCTAATAATAATAAACATTGTAACATAATAATAATAATAATAAATATTTAACATGGTGAGAGATATATAAAATTCCATATTTATTAGATGTTGATTACAAAATTATATCAAATTGATTGATGTAGTGCAGTGGCAAAATGCTCAAAATAGATCTTAGAGGTTGTGGGTTTGATTCATTAGGGTTAAGATTAGCAAAACAGAACAAGCTTATAATATAAGAGATGACTCTCTCGCTCTCGTGAATTAAATACGACTAGAGTCATGTATTTCAATAACAAAGATCACTAACTAACTATCCCATCACTATATATCGTAAAAAATAATATCTCATTTATTCATGTATTAAATATGACTATTCATGTCACGTGATAATGAATATTATATATGGTTGAAATACAAAGTAAAATTTTAACCCTATTATTTTATTTTATTGTTTTTTTTTTTTTGACAAAAACCCTATTATTTTATTTTATTGTTATGAAACTCATATTACATTTATGAATCTATTATTTATCAAATACTCTGTAACTTATTATAATTATATAATCGCATAAAATTTTATAAAAATTTAATTACTTATTTGTTAATCTTTCACTTATTTTCATCTATTATGTTGTATTTTATTCTTTTCCTTTCTTTATTCTTTTTTATTACATGCATAAAAATAAGTGACACCGTTGGGAATACACTAGTACTAAAAATTGTCACCCTCTTATCATTAACATATATTATTATAAAAATTACGCACGAATGCCAATAATTGTTACACCTAACATATTCTTTCTCCAGTCGCATTTATAAGCAAATTTGACTTTTTTTGTATATTGGAAAGTGAATGTATGTGGTCTATAATATAGGTCACATACATTCATTTTCCAATGTACAAAAAAAAAGTCAAATTTGTATATCAATGTGACCGGAGGGAGTATATAAGGACAAAGTTAACATGTTTAATAAGAACACATGTTACATGTTTAATAAGAACACATGTTAAGAAACTTGTTTTACAAGTCGCGCATTTATTATTTTAAAAGTTAAAATATATTTTTTGTAAGAAGTCAAAATATTGTTTTTTTTTCCGTAAAAATTCAAAACGTTGTTTTCGATACTAAACTTCCACTAATATTATTGTTATGTGTCGTAGTCTAATAAATATGAATAAGAAGTGTAAGGTCAATTATGTAAGAAGACAAGCCAATTGAGTAGTTTATGACTTAGCTCAAACAACTCGTTTTATTTCTATCTGCACCTTAGTTGTTTTTTTTTTTGACTAAACTGATTTGTCCTTTATACAAGTCGTGTATGTGTTGTCCTATAAGCAACATAAGTTGCATGCAAGTTGAGCGTTCTCCTTCGAGCCTCCCACTTGAGGGTATTGGCGAGTGGCTAACGATTCTCAGTTGTAACTTTTGTCAACTAGTTTAAAATGTTACTATACCCATAAACCCGATGCACATGGGTATAAGACTCATTTGATGGAAAAATGGGCTAACAAAATTTTGTCCCCTCCGCCTACAAGTTGGACAAGGTGGCATGACACCTTGGATTTCTCACAAATTGCAATAATCGCTGTAGTTATAGTAATTACTTTGAGTTTGAAGGGTTAGAATGATTTTAAGTTCTGTTTTACTATGATGATTAATTTTATGCGACGATGTTGATAGGTATCGAAATCAAGTTCACGGTGTATTAGGGAATCAAATTTGAATGCTGGAGACAAGCAATGCAAGTTGAGCTACAAGCTCTTAAAACCACTGTTACTTGGCTTCTTGTTGAACCACTGGTACTTGACTTCTTGTTGATTAACTCTTCATGGGAACCCTATTGGTTGTAGTTGTAGATGAGGTTACAAGCTTAAGTGGCTAATGGTTTTAATCAAATTGAAGGCTTAGACTACTTTGAAACATTTTCACCAGTAGCTAAGTTGACAACAGTTAAAATGGCCATTGCTTTAACGTTTATTCACAAGAACTATAAACAATTGCATTTATTAAATGATTTTTAATGTGTTAATTTTTTTTATGACGAGTACGAAAGTCGAAAGGGGTAGATTTAAAATATTATTAAAAGTGATGAGGATAAATTAGGTAAGTTGACAGTAATTAATTTTAATATATTAATTAATTAATCATAGAACAATGGAGTAATAGTTAATATTAAAATAAATATAATTGTTACTTAATTAAAATAAATATTAATATTTATAATTAATTAATTATTATTAATAGTTGAAAGCAGTAAAAGTAGATTAGACCAATGATGAATTTGTTCAAGTGGTAATGAATTTGGTCTCTTTAAACATGTGGTCATGAGTTCGACTCATACTATGAAAACAAATTCGATTGGGAGAGAAAAATCCACTTTACGTGCCTCACAAGTTCTCAGTTAAAGATTAATCATCTCTAATAACACTGAAAACTTGATACCAATATCAATATCATGTAGTAAAAAAAGTAAAAGTAGGTTAGTACCAATAGAAGTGGTACACATACACATCTTTACCGACCAGATTAATTATCAATAAATAACGAGTGAAAATAATTGAGCTTTTGTAAATAAATAAATAAGAAAAAGGCGAAAAGAAAATAGGAAAAATGGTTTTTTTTTTTTTGGTAACAGAGTGAAAAATAGTTACTTACTACTGGAAAACAGAAGTGAGTGAGAGCGAAATCCCGCCTAATCCTGATATATCGTTTCTCATCCTGACTTTTCAAATTCAAGCTCCTCTTTTGTCCTTTTCTCACTCTCTCGTTTATTCTATTTTAACGTTGCTGTTTTGTTCCTCACTCTTCAATTCATCACCGACCAACGATAATTTCAAATTCATTTTCACCAAACCCTAAAACTGCAAATCCCCAAATCATAAACCCTAATCCGATCCCTAATGTCTTCACCTGATTCCACCGCTCCTTCTCTTCCTCTCTCCACTGTATGTTACATCTTCTACTCGTTTCCGATTTTATTCTATTTTTCTTCATTTTCATTATTAATTATTAATCATCACTTCAATTTTTTGTGTTTCAGAAGGAGAACATTACTCCAATTTCCTCAAAAATCGCGGTACATACTTTACTTTTACTTATTGTGGTTTATTTAATGTTTATGTTTTTAATGTTGTTTATTTATGTGTAATTATTGTTATTTTAGGAACTTAATGAATCAAGATCCGAGCTACTCGGTCGAATTCAGAGTTTGAAACAGGTAATATATTATCATGTTTACACTTATGTGATAGTTAAGTTTTGATTTTTAGCTAATTCTCTTTTCCTTTTTTTTTTTTTTTGATTCATTATTACTAGGATTTGCAAGGTTGGAGATCAAAGTTAGATACACAAGTTAGTGTCTATAGGAATGTAAGTGATTCTTATTAATGTTTAATCTGTTGAATACTGGATTTTGCTTGTGTTTTGTTAAACGAGAAGATTATTGTTATGTTTTTTATAACTAATTTTGATATCAGTATCTTGGGTTTTTCTAAGGAGGAAATGTTATAATTGAACACTCGTTTTAGTTGCATATGTTAGATTGTGGGCTTTGAGTTAGGATGGCAGAGGGCTTTCGGGAAAAGCTGAGGTCAAACCCCTTCAATATGGGGAATCTAGAGTGTAGGAATTGTAAATTTGTGTGAATGGTTGTGTGTTTATATAGAGCACACCTTGTTTGTAATTATAATAAAAATTGAATTAGTAACAATTAATGTTGATTAAACATAATTGATAAGACAACTAGTAAATCATAACATTTGATTCTAACAATATGGTATGTTTGGATAGGTGGTAGAGTAAATGCAATGGCATAGGCTAGTTAAATTTTAAAAAATTTATGTTATTTCATTCCATTCTAATCCAAAGGCGCCTTATTACTCTATAAAACAAAGCATTAGGAGATACATAGCAATACAGACATGATATACAAACTGATATTCGTGCGATCGAATATCTAATTTTGTGGTCAAATATCACGAATACCTTTTTCTTACTTTGTGTGGATAGACTTGTGTAGTGATCTAGAGCACTATACTTGGAATTGGCATCTCAAGTTGTATAATTCGGTTCATTTAGATACCTAAGTCGCATCTTCTATGCTTTTTTTTTTCTTGGAGAATTAACTCCATAAGGTATTTCTTATGCCAAATCATTGTATAAAGAAGAAAGTTTATAGGCTGTAATTTGTAAGCCTTCAACTTCATTGTTGTTGATTTGTTATGTTCGTATTGAATAGCACTGCATTTGATTAAAACTGCCGAGATCTCTTGGGCGTGACAGGTTTTCCAAACCGGAAGCGTAAAATTAAATGTGTTCAATCAATGGGTGGGGTGGATAGCTCAACTGGTTTGAGCTAAGGGTTAAAGGAGTTGAGGAGTTAAAGGTGTAGGGTTCAAGTCCTGGTGAAGTTGAAAAATACTAACATTAACAACTAATTATTAATTTGGCCGTTTAAAAAAAAAATTGTGTTCAATCAATGCTTTTAAAAAAATTTAATGGCTCCTAGAATTTAGTTGATGCTTAGTCAGGTATGATATTGAAATTGAAACTGAAATACATACAAGGATTAAATTGAAAACTCTTTCATGAGTTAAATTTATACTGATTAGTGATTACAGTCTACGAACCCAAAGTATTCTCTACCCTTCATTAACTATAGGCTATAGCTGGTTAGAAAGAAATCTGTAATAATATTTTGTGTCATATGCTTGTCTTTACTACCCTTGTTCATGAAAAACCGATCTATGGTCCATGGTTCTTAAAGAGGGTTCATAATGTGTTCAATGGTCATACATTGCTCTTAAAGATTAATAGATGTTTTGATCCTCTTCTTGTGCCTTGTTTGTTTTTGGTTATTATTTACCTTTATCCTTATTTTACGTTTGCAACTCTTGAATCTTGATGCGTTTGATTCTGTTTATGCAGGAACTGTCAGACCTTAAGAAAACACTTAATGTCGAAGTGGAACAACTTAGAGCAGTAAGTGTGCTTTTTAATCTTTCTTCAAGTGCTCTCTTTCAAATTAAATCTGTGTGTAATTTTTTTTTTTTATAAAATTGAAACTAGGAATTTCAAGATCTGAGGACCACTCTTAAGCAGCAACAAGAGGATGTTACTACTAGCTTAAGAAACTTGGGAGTAAGTATCGAAAATTGGGTTAATCTTTAAAAGCACTTCTCAACAATACTTCAATTAATAAGTGCAGTAACATCAAAATGCATTGCAGCTTCAGGATGTATCAGGAGATGTAAAGCAAGCTCAGTCACAAGAAACTAAGACCGAAGAAATCGCCAAGGAAGAGCAGCCTGTGTTACATGAAGAGGAGAATACCAAGAAAGCTGAAAATTAAGTAGGCTTTTGTTTGGGGTTATTTGCTACTATCAATGTATACCCTAAGAAAAGCTGAATAATTTTCTGCGTGCTTGTATTATTATTAGCTTTATGTCCTGTTTGGTTAGTATTGTCGAGTACAATACAGACTCAATTAAATCAATGATAAAATTTTCCTGTTACCCTCTGTATTCAATCTATACTTTCTCATACAATTTGTTGCTTGCATTTAGTTGATCAGCCATAGGTTATTGTTAGTGACTGAGTTCCCCCCAGTGAAGTTCAGCTGATAAAGCATTGAAAATGGCCTAAATCTTAGTGGTTATTTGTTCTCCTAGTATTCCATGATTTTCTCTACTTCTTAAGACAACCTTTTGTACCTTAAAGTTAGTCTTTCTACTTCTAAGGACTTTACTATGTAGTCTCTGTTTATGTTGGTCATGGAGTGTGAGTGAAGTTAAGTACTGTGTAGCTTGTGTGGATATATTAGGATTTGCAAATGAACTCACATGTGCTTCATTAGTAACGTTTTGGTGAGAATTTATTTTCGCTCCCTCTAGCCTTCTCTAGTCGACTGCTCTATGATGGGCTTCCTGGTATCCTGGGCTTTGCTCGCTTGTATGCGCTCCCTAAAATTTCAAAAATTCCCAAATATGTATTTAAGCTACATTTTATTCATTTAATTTTGTATAATTTTTATTTTTACTAACAAATCTAATGCATTTCATTCACCAATAAAGTATTAATACAAGGTGGACAATAATAAAAAAATTTGGGGACTAGCAAAATAACAGGTTACCTGAATTAAAACTAACTCATGAGCTATCTTGTTAGCTTATCTCCTAACATAACTACCCTACAATTTTCCAATAACACTAATAAACTACGACACTTATCTATGACAATACCATATTGTATCTATGAGAATATCATACTCTGTCTGTCATATCATGAGACTTGTTATTAATATGTTGCACTACCTGTCAGCAATCTAGCTAAATCAGTATACTGCTCATATTCATTCTCTTTAGCCATGTTAATCCTTCCAGCATTCCCATAACTTCAGCTTCTCTAATGTCTGGTTTTTCTCCAAATCTTTTCGCATACACCTTCACAAACCTCTCATGCTCATCTCTAATACACATACCAGCACAAACATATTTTGATTTGTAAAGCATGTTGCATCGATATTGCATTTAAGTTACCCCCTTGGTGGTTTTTTCCAGCTAAATTCTGTCAGCACTGCTGCTATATGTGTGCATGTTTCGTTGCTTCTTCGTGCACCCTTCGAATCCTGCAAGCTTTAATTCACTCTTCTTGTGGTTTCATAAACAAATGGTAGAACATCATTCCAACATTTTTTGTTTCGCCTCCACCATAATGCCCACAGTTATTATTGCTGTCAAGACTATCAAGCATATCGAAAATCAAAGAGACAAAGCCTGAAAACCATGATCAAGATTTCTCTATATCAATCCAAAATTTTGTAACAGTCCAAACTTCCTGTTCGGTTACACGACCAAAAAATAGTACCACTCATTAAACGCGACCGAACCGGTAAATATTCTCTAAGAGCCCTCCTTAAAAATATCTTCACCCTGTTAGAAATATGCCATAATTTCTTCCAATTGCCTTCCTCTTTGAGATGATTATTATTAAAAGATGTTTGGAAAATGATATATTACATCAGGTATGATAAAATTAGTTGGATTTAATTAAATACCAAATATGTATTTTTTCCGTACATATGTTCAAATCTAAAGTTGCAGAATCGACGAGATACAACTATAACACTAGACTTGCTCCTAACTTATACATCTACGGGGAATGGAGAGATAGAGATCACATTCTATCCGGAGAGACAAATTTCAGCCTTCTTCCGCAACAAACAATCAAGCAAAAGGTTTGGCTATGCGCGAAGAAGGACTTCAGCCATTAAGTCAAATTTTACGAGTTGTTGAGGTTAATTCGATAGAAGTTCTTTACTAACTTGTCAAGCTCTGAATAAATTAATACAACATCCACAAACAAAAATAAACGAAGATAGAATATAAGAAAAGCGTCAAGAACTAACAAATTAACACTAATGTTCCAACAAAGTCTCACAAAGGGAAGCTATATCATGTGGATACTAACATTCAAACCAGGCATTAAAAAGGGAGACATTTTTTTTGCCACCTTATCACTTTCTCGCGTGCCGTAGTAGTTTCATATTTTACCCTTCTACTGCTTAAGTAGCAGACGTGTAAAATAGGGTGTTTTTCCTCAAAATTCTCATTTTTTATAATGTCCTTTAGTTAAGTAGTGGACAAATCCGCTACTTAAATAGCGGACAGAAGGCATTTTAATAATTTTGTAGGGTGTGCAAGAAAATTGGTAAAGTGACAAAAGAAATCTCTTAAAAAGGAGGCCGAATATCCCTTAAATGACAAGTTAGTAATTTTGGCCCAATTCAAGTTGGATATGGCTATGCTCAATTAATAAAATCTTTTAAAGGATAAACTTGTAAAAACATCGTCCATTATCAATCAATTTATTACTGTTAAAACTTTCTTAATTTCATTGATTTAGTCAACGAAATCTTATACTTAAGGCCGGGAGCAGTAACTTTTTTTTTAAAATAATTAGATAAATTTTTAGATTTCTTTTTATCAATAAAACTATTCCCTCTATTCCAAAATGACCGAGCACAAAAATAAATTGGCCTAAAATAAATTTACCTTTTCAATTTTTAATACATTATTAGTTTTTTTCCCCTTCTATTTCTACTCTCTAATTAATATTACTTATCTCACATTTAATTCAACATACATTTATGATAATCGTAAATGGCACCAACATATATTCATTTTACTTTTTATTTTTTTTTATTTTTGTCAAATAGTTTAATGGCTAGAAAATCCACCTTAAAAATGAATAAGTGGAGTGTATCGGATTCGAACCCAGACTCCTGCACATCTAGTGCGATATCCCTACCAACTCTTTAGTTTTTAGAAAAAGAAAAAGAGGTCTTAGTAATTTGAAGTTCGGTTACAATATAAATAAAGTCTGACAAAAAAAATTATTTCGCCTTAAAATCAAAACTTGAATTCTTCCTACTTGTCACACCTTTAATATAAATGTTAGTACTTCAGTAAACATACTACTCACTTTTTATTTATACAATTTTCTTATATTTGTAAAATTGTTAATAAAATCACTTATTTTGGGATACAGTAAATGTTAAATAAGTTAAATTGGAGCTTACATTAATATTTTATGTGGTAGATAGCCTGTACTAATTAAGGTCCTTGGCCTCATGATGACTGATTTATTGGGTATACCTAACCTCTACTACCATACTATTAGTATACCATTGTAAGATATCTTAACAAGCTTACCTCATACTACCATGCTTTGGAAAAGTGCAGTTTTTTTATTTATTTATGATAAATGTTGTTTAGGGACTGCTGCTTATGTCTGGTCCTTATCCATTCTCTAATTTTCACCGTGCATAGTTGAAAGCTCTGCTATCATTGTACTATCTCAACCTAATTTGAGTCAAGTTTGATTGCTTGAATATGGGTGGGATAATTAGTTTTTTTTTTTGCTTAATTATAAAGTTAATTATAGCATCATGTTCAAACTTTCATTATGTTTGATGATCAATGTCCAATAGGTGTTAAGTATAATGCAACACCTTAATTTTGTAATCTCGCTATATAGTTCAAATTTTATCGAAGATAATCATCTTAAAATTGAGAGTTGGGTCTAACCTGATCATATAAAATCACTTTTAAATATATATCCAGGTCATACAAATGGTCAATAACTCGATCAGAAAACTTGATAGAAGCCGGCTCAACGGATCGTAAAGGATGCTATGATACTATCTCAACCTAATTTGAGTGAGGTTTGATTGTTTGGATATGGGCGAGATAATTAGTTTTTGTTTAATTATGAAGTTAATTATAGCATCATGGAGAAATTTTACTATGGACATAACCCCAAATCTTTTATATATAGGTACACATACATCACAAATAAAAATTAAATCATAAATAATTTTATCACATCAATTAATATCAATTAATCCTTTTATCTTTAAATTTTATTTAGATATGTATGTGTGATTAAATTTAAATAATTTGTATTTATGTCTATGAAAGTGTTACTCAGCATCATGTTCAAACTTTCATTAATAAATATATTTGATGATCAATGTCTAATAAGTGTTAAGTATAATGTAAGAACTTAATTTTGTAATATCCGAAACATAGTTCAAATTCTATAAGAGACGACTATTGAACTACAATTGTTATCAAATAAAGTTTTTTTTTTTCTATGAGCGATTGGTAGTATTTTTTTTTTATGTGCAGACAAAATGACAAATATTAATGAAGAGTTGAATTGATATCCAACTATTCAATTGTCTAAGGGGGATGATTTTAGCAAATAGGTAAATCGATGATGACTAGTCAAAACGTAGACCGATTATTTCAAGTTCAAATTTCAATAAAGGCGTTTAACTTAATAATATCGACATCAGTTGAGCTAAACACGATGAACATATCAACCAGTAGTATTAATTAGAAAATTTACCAAACCCACTTGGGTTGGCCTAGTGATGTTTGCTTGGGTCCTTGGAGTATGCTCCTATCAAGGTCTCAGGTTCGATTCCCTCTAGTGTCAATTTAGGTGGACTAATTTAGCTTCTTCAAAAAAAAAATTAGAAAATTTACCAAAAGAAAAATGGATATGATGGCTTCAAATCCAAATCATTTCTTTTCAATTTGACCCTTAAAATTAAGTGCATTGCTTGAAGGTTGTGTTTTAAATGTCATTCTCAGGTGAAAGTACATGACGTGCTGTTGGTTTTCCTCATGATGTGGCATAAAGACACTAGAGATCAATTCATCAACACTTCAACCAATATGTTCAACATCAAGGGGTTATGTTAAATTTTGGTCATCTTTCACTGGCTATAATAATAGATTATTTAATTCAGATTGGACATTTTTCTTCCCTAGATTTTGTTGCAGTCACTTCTCTTTTATAGATTAATTAATTAAATAGTATTACTTTAGAATAGACTAGTCCTTTCTTTTCTATGCATTAAATATGGTGAAATGGACTGATTTTTATTCAAACCAAAAGTAATCAAGGGGGCCTATTATTATTTCTGCTTAAATTTGTTATGTATGGCAAATATTTATTTGCTCTTTATCCTCTCAGTTTTGGCTCTTTTACTTTCTCTAATGTTTATTGTTTCTCTCAAGTCTTCTATAAACAGGGTAAAATGGACTAATATCACAACTATATATAACCAGCTACTTGCTTAAAAGAAAAAAGCAAACTCTCAATGCATGAACATTGATCCGGTGCAAACTGCATGTAGTCAACACATACAAACCGTCCGATTTTTACCGGACAATTTTAGTTATCTTTTAAAAATATAAAATTGTCTTTTAAATTTGAAGCATCCGATCCTGTATTGGATAGCTCAAATGTAGCTGTATGCAATGTAGTCAGGAAAAATCAACTGTACTAAAATCAGGTCCTTCTATGCATATGTTCCGATCGGTGGTGGAAGCTTTCAAAACCGCGTTAAAATATTAAGTTTATTTTGAAGCTACAAATAGTAGTTGTTACTCCCTCCGTCCCTAATTATAAGCCCCTCTTCAAAGAAAAAGTTTGTCCCTAAATATAAGCCCATTTTCGAATCCCTAGACATATTTATTAATACTTTTACAAACATAACCCTACTTTACATTGAAATCCGAAAAGTCAAATACAAATACATCTTTTCACTAAGGATAATTTAGTAATTGTAACACCCAAAAAGTACATATTAATTACACTAACAACTTTTCTTAATATGCGTGAAAAATACCAAGGGAATTTATAATAAGGGACGGAGGGAGTAGTTTTTACGGTGAGAAGATTTTCCAACGTATGGCTGCAACAACAAAAACACGTAACCAAACAAACGTCATATATTATTATCTAAATAATATGTCAATTAACTAATACACTATCTTGAAAATTTCAAATTATACAAAATATTTTTTTTAAAAGTAAATCAATAATTTAAGACTTCGAACCGTGGACTTTGTTGTCAACTAGTGTCCGGACCCGTGCTTGGCACGGGTAAAAAAGTGACTACAAAAATTTACATTTTAATATTTTAAATTTCATAATTATCAAATACAAAAAATTATAAATTATAAATTGCACTAATATGCTTAATAAGTCATACCAAATACTTTTATCTTTAAAAATGTGTCTAACAAATTCTGCTACGTGAAAAATTAAAATGCGAATAATCAATAATGACTAAAAATTAAAAAAAAAAAAAAAATTTAGGCTCAAAAAATCGTTTTTTTTTTTAAAATGGGGCCGAGATTTTACTTTTACAAAAATATGAAGACCGAATATACATTTAATCTTATTTTAATTACAAAAACAACTTAATATAATTCAAATTTTCTGCGCACATAAAATCAAGTATAGTAGTTACATGCGAAGATCATCTTTTTCTTCCAAAGCTTTTAACTTTATGCATTTTATTTAAAGTAAAGTAGTTACATTCACACAACTAAGTCAATTAGTTACATGCGAAGATCATCTTTTTCTTCTTGTTAGCCTGTCACAATTCGGTTCCTACTTTATCCTTACTCAATCGTTGAAAGCCGGACACTTCCTCTTTTTGTACTCGATGTGACCTCCAGGAAGCGACTTTCCTCCATTGTGTTTGGGACTATACATTCTCTCGAAACCATTGGCACCACATTCAACGACCCGACTTTCTTCTCTTTAGTTGACACACATGATTGGCTCAAGGTCGGCTCCAGGGTGTCCCCCAAGCTAATTCCTTCTTGACTGGTGTCTGGTGGACATGGAGACATCATAATTTAATGTGTTTAAACAATGAATCTTTGTCCCTAAACCGGCTATCCTTTAGCATCTGGAGCTTGGTCGAGATTTTCACATCGTCTTTCTCCTCTAATCTCGTTGGTACCTCGGTTGATATGTTCATCAAATGGAATAATGAAAACTTCTCTTGTGTGATCCTCAACGTTGACGGTAGTTATTTAGGTTCCCCGATTAGAGCTAGTTATAAGGCTCTTATCATAAACAATTTAGGTTTTTACTTATCATGCTTTTCAGCTGGCTTCATTCGTGAGTCGTCTGACATGATGCTATAAGAACTTTATGTCTTTTATAGAGGTCTCACATTGGCCAAAAATTTAGCTATTAAAGAGCTTTTTAGCTACTCCGACTTATTACACTACATCAAATATGAATAAATTGCGATTATCTATTGAATCAAATAAACTGTGGTGGTTAGAAGAAAAAAAAATGAAAAATATGAATAACTTGTGATTACCTATTGAATCAACAAAGAAGTTACCTTGTAAATATTTTTTTTAATTTGAATGTTAATGTTCAATATAAGTATAATTTCACAAAATAAATATAATTCAAGATAAATCTTTTTATGGTGATTATAACGCAAAACTTAAAATCATGAAATAAATCAAATGAAATTGATTCGGTGGTAAGATTAAACATTGGCCTTGGTAGTGGAGTTTAGGTAAAAAAATTGAGCTATTTCCGTTTATATGAATGTCTTATGAATCCAATGTGTGTTAATAATATGAATGTTAACTAAAAGCAACAGATTGATGTGTAAAAAAAAAACTAAAGGCAAGAGATTGAGAATTGCCATAACTAAAGACAATTAAATGACACATATGAAAGCACGACCGATTGACCATAATGTACAAAGCAAATGGAGCAACAACATGTCGTTTTCTTATAACAACAGTAATAAAATATACAAACACAACAACACCAAGTTAAATACGGTCGATTCTTTTAGTGAGGTGATTCCTATTAAATATGTTATATTTCAATATCTTCCAAAGCTTGACATATTTTTGTTCTTATTTACACTCAATTTATTCACCACCACCGTATGAATTCCATTCATCTCTTTGGGTAATAACATGTTTCTTGCATAATGTTCCGTACATAAGAGCAGAAATACATCTTGAACATTTTTCTACCACCAATTCACTTTCAAAAGTACACCTTCCACCGGTTTAAAAATCACATCATTGTTGAAATCAAATCGCCAATGGTCTCTTTGACTCAATGAAGACATGAAAAAAATAGAAATTTTTTAAGGTTAGTAATCTTCAATCTCACAAAAAAATTGTTCCGTTTTGTCCGTTCAAAGCACTATAAATATATGTTTTTTTTAGTGAAAAATAGTATCAACAGTGCGATAGATAAGTTTTATCCTAATAATTAGTAAACTTGTAATAAATAGATTTTATATGTGAAGAAAGTAAACAACTTTGTTATTACCATAAAGCCATGGGAGAAAATACTAATCACTTGGATAGTATGATGACCAATTTTAATGGTGAAACTTGAGTAGAAATTATAAAAGTAGAAGGATGATACAATGAGTAAGCAATCTTTCTTATATCATTTATTGTTCTCCGAGCATAAAAATCAAGTCATCCATGAGTAAGGCAAATAACCTATTTTTTAAAAAAAAAAATGGCAAATAGCCTTGTCTTATTCATATCAATAGATTCTTGCAGCTATATGCAAATGATCAGTCCGAATCTAATTACCTTCTTATGAATAATTAACTTTTCTTATTAAAATTGCAAAATAAAGTTAGTATTCATATTAATTTTATAATTGCAGAAAAAATAGGAAAATAAACAATTGCAAAAAATAATACTTCAATAGTCTGAATTTTGCACATCTTTCTCATGAATCCCAACTTTCTCTCCACAAATCAATCTCTATGGGATCCCTGGAAACCAAAACATGACTCTCTACATCAAATTAGCAATAAAAATTACTCGTATATAAATTAAAAATATTGAAATACAAATAGATAAAAATCATCAACAAAAGCACAAAGATAATAAATTAGTTCAAATTCAAACATGTTTTTTGAAGATTCAAACTTAAAACATCTCATCCACCAACATATATAGTTTCCATTCACTGATAATATAGGAATTTTTCTTCTAGTGCCAAAAAAAACGTATTTTTACTATAATTAGAAATAAAGATGTATTATTGAAATTAAATCACATTTATTGCTCCATGGAAATTAAGGAAATATTTTTCAAATTCAAAATGTGAGAATAGGTCCATAATTGATAATTTAATGTCAAATGAATGAGAGAAGAGAATGCTTGAGATGAGAGTATTTAGAGGAGAGAGAAAGACAAATAGCTTTGGCTTATTCATATTAATAGATATCAAGTTGATCCGAGTAAAGTTAGATTTGGATATTTAAGGGGAAATAGTAATTTTGGTCCTTGAATGTGCAACTCGCTGTCATTATAGTTTCTGATTAAAAAAAAATACAAAATAGTCCATGACTCTGCAATCCGTTAGTCAGTTTAGTCTCTGCCGTTAAAACTGACCGTTAACTTTACAAAAAAAGTTGACGTAATATTTTTTTTGGCCACGTGGTATGCTGAGTAGACATACATGTTGAGGGACTAAATTGACATTATAGAAAAAAAAAATCATTTCAAATCCTTAATTTCCAAATTTATTTCTCCAATGTTTTTCTACTTCTTCTCTGTTTTCTTCTTCTTCTTCTCTATTGTTCTTGTTGAGATATTGTTGTTCTTCTTCTCTATTAATGGAGTTTCACCTTGTAACTTGTTGCTGCATAGGTTTAGATTCTGCAAGGAATATGATGAGATTACACTTAAGTTTCCTGGAAATTGATTAGTTGATAGATCCTCACACTCAAAAATGGTAAATTTTTCCACTTAGTTGATAGATCCAGTGCTTGCTGAAGCGTTGGCTTTGCGTTGGGGAATTAATGTGGTGACTGATTTGCGGCTTAACAATGTTATTTTTGAAATAGATGCTGTGAATGTGGTGAATTGTTGCAAAGGGTTTAAATTTATTGCTAGCATAGATCCTTTTATTGTTGATTGTAATGAGTTATTGTCTAAGTTAGTTAACTGTTCTATTAAGTATGTTAGCCGTATTTGTAATTCTGCTGCCCATGAGCTTGCTCAAGCAGCTAAGACTATGGGTTCTTGTACTTGGTTTGGAAATGACCAATCCTTAGTGGTCTGGTCTGTGTTCTCTGTTGGCTTGTTTGCTTAATATAAAGCTTTCCTATCCAAAAAAAAAAAAAAAACAATCCTAAAAAACCTAATTTTTGGAACCATGTTATTTTGTTGGGTAGAGGACCCTTTAATTTATTATAAGAATAGCCGGAGTAATAAAGTTGAGACAAGCTAAACAATGAAAGTGAGATTTGTCTTTGAAGAAAAAAAAAACCATAGATTGAAGATGACAGCATTGATGATGCAAATGGAATTTTTCCATGATCTTGTGTCACCTAACTTGATTTATTTCTACTAATCTCTTCCAATTAACACTAGTAGTAGCAATTAAAAATGGAATCACTATGTTGGCATTACTAAGATTGAAACATTTAAATGGAGAGCAACAACAACAACAACAACAACAACAACAACAAAAATAGATAAGAAGAACGAAGAACATAGAAGAAGAGGAAAAGAAAAACAACAAGAACAATAGAGAAGAAGCATTGAGAAATAGATTTGGGAATTAAAATAAAAAAAATTGTTTTGTACTGTCAATTTAATCCCTGACCATATATGCCTAATCAGCGTGTCTACTCAGCATGCCATGTGGCCCAAAAAATACCACGTCAGCTTTTTTGTAAAGTTAATAGTCAGTTTTAACGGCAGGGACTAAACTGACTAACGAATTGCAGAGTCAGGGACTATTTTGTATTTTTTCTTCAGTCAGGGACTAGAATGACAGCGAGTTGCACATTCAGGGACTAAAATGACTGTTTCCCCTATATTTAAAGCTAGACACTACATTAAAACCATAAAATAGAAAAATATGGTTAATGTGGAGAGACTTTACTAAACGTGGTCAAAATTTAAAAATACTCTTATATAAACAATTTGATTTTATATATTAGCAAAATTTGAAGGCACACTATAAATTTATAAAAAATTTGATGACACTATTTGGCCAATTAATTATTGAAATTGTTTTTGAGGAATTAATACATCAATTTTCTTCAAGATACATCAATATTTTTTATTCTAAGATATAAATGCTTACCAGTTTTTCTTTTATATGATTTTATTTATGCCTATATTTGTCTTCCAAAGTGAATTTTTTTTATATGTCAAAACTAAAAATCAAATCTATATAACCACTAAATTAAGGGATCTAAGTTTCTGATTTTTAACTTTGTAAACAAAATGGTTATACCAAATAGGTTGGTCAAATTCAAACAGTCAAAGCCCAAATATTTGGTTCTCATATGTTTGTTCCTGCAAGAAATTTTCTTTTATTTCTGAAGCCAAAACTGCAGAAATAACTTAATACAAATCCAACCTAGCACGTTACCTATGAAATTTTCACTTCTTTTTTTAGTCTCATTTTCCATTTATTTCTTTATTACACCATTCTCACAATTTTCACATTTTCTCTACACAATTCTCACATCCAATCCAACTTACTAATACTACTATATATCACTTTTCTAATTCCAAAATCTTCAACAAATATGACACAAGTGTCAAATATGTAGTTCACAAAGTTACAATATAATGACTCCACCCAAAAAAAAAGTTACAATACAATGAAGAATCTTTTTGTGAGCAATGACAAATACCTTGATACAACAATATAGTAATGTCTAGCTACCAAATGAAATAAAAGACTAGTACATCTATAAAAGCCAAAACAAAATGGGATCAGACTATGTACAAATAAATGGATGATACAATTAAGGAACTACTACAATAATAGACAAGTATCCTTAGAAATAAAGGGAACTAGTTTGTCTCTCTAGTCGAAATTGTAAATTTAGTTAATCAATTTTAACCATTGAATTATTATCCCCTGCATCCACATTGTGCCAGATCAAGATTAATTAATTAATACTGAGGTATACATCTGTTTTCCTATTTTACCTTAAGAAATTCATTTCTGTTAGCTTTAATTTTCATTTTTAATTTATCTTAGAATTTTTGTGTTAAGAATAATTCAATCCTACAAAATAACCATACAAAAGAACAAGTGAGTTGAGGATGCACCATTTTTTTCGTATCATATAACAATACAATGTAGGCTCAAGGTCATGTGTCTTGACGCGTCACGCGTGTGACACGACACGCGGGATCGAAAAAATTATAGTGTTGTAAAATGCATAGGAAAGTCTCATATGAGGCTTTCAATTTCCAAAATAAAATCACTTTAGTTGATCAATTTACACGGATGAAAAAATATGCAAATAAAAGAGAGAGGAAATTACTTTTATTTAAGTAACATTGTCGTATATCTGTGCATTCACAAATACCATAAATGCAAAGTAGAAAATATTAAATTGGAAGTGTGACAAGTAATATTAATTAGATGATACAGTTAAAATAATATTTATTGTTTTATTAAAAAAGAAATGATTGAGTAATTTTAGAATAATATTTCTTAGAAATGATTTAGCCGTTGAGAGACATAGAGAGTAAATATTTTTCCTAGTTACTATCATACTTTTTTTACTCAAATTTGTGCATATCATTTCATTCATAATAATATATATACATTCTAGCTTAAAAGAAAAAGATATACATTCTAGCTTGGAAGAGAGTAAACACTGTGAAGTATATTGTGTATGGCTGTTTGATGAAATGTTAGGAGTGACAATGAGTCAATGCTCTACGACCATATGAGAGAAACATCACATCTCCACCTAAAATCTTAAGTTATTAGGTTATGTGGGTCATTATGCCACTAGATTTTCCTTACAAGTAGGATTCTGCTCCCGCTCTTCCATTAAAAATGAACAAATATTATAATACCACTTGTTGGGGAGTCCAGGGAACACTGAGAGTAATAACGAGCAACCACTCAAGAACCACAAGAGAGTATATCACATCTCGACAGAAAACATTAATATATTAGATATATGCCTATCTTATATATTCAACAATGAACTCATTTATAGTTATGTGTGAATAACCACTCACACTTGAACCAAACAATATGCTCTCAAATGTAGACCTGTTGAAAAACGATTTACTGAATTTATAAAAACAGAAAACGAATTTTTTCAAACAGATGGCAACGAATAAATTATTGGCTGAGTCGCGGACTAGGTCGCTTTCTTTAAGACGTTTCGCGAAACTACTCGAAAAGGTGCAGTGTAGTATATCGACCGCGAAGTCCCCAGGATAAAACAGCCGTTTTCAAAGAAAATACCGAAGCACTACTGCACTGCAGTTAGGACTGTTCATTGATAACCGTTAACTGAACCGAACTGCCGAACCGTACTGAACCGAACCGGAAATAACTGAACCATACCATAAGTTTACGAACCGAACCATTAAACTCAAAACAGTTCTCTAACTGAACCGAACCATAAATAACCAAACCGAACTGTAGATAACCGAACCACTAAATGATATGTCCCTCAAAAAAATTGTCAAAAAAATTTAGTAAACCATAAGTTACAATTTTATTGTGCTTAACGGTTCGGTTCGGTTAACCGGTTAACCGTACCATAACTACAATTCTATTGTGCTTAACAGTTCGGTTCGGTTAACCACTTAACAGAACTATAAGTACAGTTCGGTTCGGTTTTACTATAAACCTTAATGGTTTGGTTCGGTTATTTGAACCATTGTTATGGTTCAGTTCGGTTCGGTTTGGTTATTTGCCCGAACTGAACCATGAACAGTCCTACCTGCAGTGATCGGACAGAATTACACCAATATGGTTCGAAACTACGAACCACTCTAATTGATATACAAATATCAATTCTGTACGGCAACAAACGTTCGATAATTGAAACAACAAAAATATATCGAAGAAGAAAAATAGAGAAGGAAAAAATAGAGTATTCTCAGTACGCAGAGAAAAATGAAGCAAGCTGTAACTGAAGAAAGAAAACAGGATTTATAGGGCAAGTGGGAGCTGAAATCAGAGCAGTTACTGGAGCGATTTTGCCCAGTCAAAGGGAAAACGTGGGCGAAATTTTAGGCCACGTAATTGACCCGTTAGTGGATCATTAAAGACTTGGTCTATCGCGTTTTGAAATGTGCGAAAATAAAGGGACACGCGTGTAAAGAGAAATAATTAAAATTTTTCTTTTTCTTCGCATTAAAAAATTAATATACCACATGACGCAAGCCTGGCCCGGCCGGACAGCGGTGGCGCACGCGTGTGATATTCGAAATGGTGTGCGGTCTCCCTTTCTTACAAAAGTGAGTACCCCAAGGGCACACCCTTAGTTGTCACTTTGTAGTATATAAACACTACCATGAAGTGTGTTCTTAGCAATGTGGGACTCAAAAGAGTCTTTTTTCAATTCACACTACACATGGTTCTAACACTTTGTGTTTACTTCAATACCTAGTTTCCTCCAAAATTCTCATCATGTTCCAACAAGACCTCTCTCATATTTTATACTTGGTCCAACATAAGAATCCATTATCCCCACCAAATGGAATGAGGGCTTTCATACAATTTACTAAGGAGCTAGAAAAGAATTGAGAGTAACTAACACCAGACCAACACTTTAAAACCACAAGAGAGAGACGTCACATTAAATCTCTACTAAAAATTTTAAAACATTAAATATATAAATGGTCTGTCTTTCATATCCAACAATAAAATCAAAATCAATATGAAACTAATAACTCACGATTATTATTCCTAAAACATCATTTATTAAATAAAGTTGATATTATAATATGCAAATTTCTAACAAAAAAACATAAATTATGCAAGGTAAACTATATTATAACTAGAGATAATGTTGAATTGAATGAGAAAATAATGAAGCAGCAGCGTGTCCCTGTGTCATTGTCACATTATACTTCCAACCTTACTTACCTGTTCACTTTGTTCCCCCACAGACTGCTTATCATCCCATCCCAAGTACATTCTTGGCATTTTCCTTTCTTTTCTCATTTAAGACCCCACTCCCTTTCTTTTTTTTTCTCTACTTTCAACTCTTCAATCCCTTCAATTCTACTTGTCACAACAAATCACTTCCACTTCCCTCTCTAATGGATCCACAACCAAAACCACCTTCACCACAACCTTTGAAATATCAGGTACTAAAAGCAATCATACCCTTATGAAATGTTATACATTATAGTTTATTTTTTTACCTCTTCTAGCTTATTTTTGTTTTTCTCTTATGATTTTTTTTTCAGACATGGTTCTTGAAAGTTTCTATCCATTGTGAAGGTTGCAAAAACAAAGTAAAGAAAGTTTTGAAGCGCATTGATGGTATATTTACTACTACTATTACTAGTAATTGCATGTTTAGTTTCTCGTGAATTTGACAGAATCACAGTGTATCAGTTGTCTCACTTGTCATACATTTTAAAGCTTAAACAAAATTTTAACTAAAATTACACATTAGAAAATTTTAACAAAATCGCAGTGTCACTATAATTTTGTAAGAATTTATGCTGATTTTAAACATGCACTAACTAGAAAAAATTTCATTTTTTGTAGAGAAATAAAAGGAGAAACTTTAGTCAAATTTCAAATTTTTTACATACCCTTTTATTTTTTACTAAGCATTTTTCTTTTTTTCTTTTACCATGCATAAAGGTGTTTTCACTGCAACAATTGATTCACAACAACAAAAAGTAACAGTAACTGGAAATGTTGCTGTTGAGACCCTTTTAAGGAAGCTGGTTAAAGCCGGAAAACATGCCGAGATTTGGCCGGAGAATATCAACGGGAAAGGAAAAAGCTCCGGCAAAGAGAAGAAGAAGGATAAGAATGAACCAAAAGAACCACAAAGCTTGCAAAACAAGGGAACTGAAAGTGTTGCCAAAAAGTGTGAAAATGTTGGCAAAAACAAGAACAAAAAATCAAATTCCGGCACCGGAGAGTCGCCGGAAAAGTTACCGGCCGGTGACAATGTTCCTCCGGTGAGTGGTGGTGGAGGGGGTTCTGCTAAGAAGAAGAAAAAGAAAGATGGGTGTGGTGGTGGAAATGGAAATGAAAGTAGTAATGGTTTGAGCACAGTAGCTAAGAGTGGACCAGCACACACCGGATTCCAATTTCAGAATCCTGGTCAGGGTATGGCCCACCAAATGAATCTCAGCCCTACACGTCAGCAATCATTCTTGTATTCATCAGAAACAGGGTACCCTCCAATGGCTTATATCTCATCAGCTTACCATAGATTATATCCTATGGGAAGAGTTTGTGATCCTTCTTATTATGTTCCATCTACACCCTACACGTGTCCTCCTAGCCTAGTAGATCAATATCACTATGGTGCTTATCAACTTCAATCAGGACCGTTGGTTCCTTTTGAGTATTTTAGTGATGAAAATACTAATGGGTGTTCTATTATGTGAAGTTTGTGAAGAAATGTAGCACTTTTCTTTTGGTTTTATGGTTCTAGTTTTGCAATGATAGGTTTAAGGGCTGTTTTTGTGAGACCTATACATTGTTCTCTCCTTGGTCTTGTAAGCCTTTAGGGGTGTTTTGGTACTTTTGGCATCTCAAAGCTAAAATATTTGTTTTTGTTATGGATTAGTATTAAATCATGGACTAAATGTAGTACCTTCAAGAGAAATATCTAAATTGTGTAGAATTTTACATAAATTTTAATAGAAGAGAATCTATTCATAAGAAAATTCTCTGGAGCAACGAAAAAAACACATTTTTATGTTATTTAAATATCAAAATATGCAAATGTATGTGATATTAGGATTGATAGCAAGAATATGTGATCTAACTTAAAATTGACATAATCGTTCACATATAGAAGCATTCTGTTGGGTGAGTCGGTTTTGTGTTAATAGTTGTGAAAAATTGATTATAAATGGTTGTATACGGACGACGAGTGCAATTTTCAAAAAATTTATATTTTGATAATCAAAATCAACCGAATAACGATTAAGATGCAAAATATGATTTTTTTTTCTTCGATTTTGAGTGCCCCTCTCTCTTATACTCTTTGTTTTGTTGTTTTTATTCATCTTTGATAGATGAGAAAAAGATTATATTTTACAACCTTGTAATATGTTGAAGAATGAGATGTAAAATATACTCTAATATTCTATGTCTATTTTAATTTATACTTTTCATCTAGCTCGTTTAATATTATCTTTGGATCTAAATTTTCAAATACATTAATTGCATCTCACCCTCTTTGTTATTCATTTAGTTCTTCTATTATTTGTTACATTTAATACGAGATATTGAATTATTTGAAGAATAAAAATTTATGGATTAATGGAAATTTAGATGTAACAACAAAGTTTTAATTTAATCTGTTAAAACTGACACGTTTTACTCGTCACCCGCATGACTCGAAATCCGAACAAACTGAGCATGTAGATGGGCGAAATTGGATCTTAATTAAGAGATTGCAATTTTTATCGATTTGACAATTTTCGACCAAAACCGACCAAACCTTACTGATGTTCAGCCCTATGTGATATTGTACGTAATTTATCTTTATTTTTCACTTTTTCAGTTTATATAACTTACCCACATTTGCATGGATCTCATGTCAAAAGGAAATGTATGCATTTACCAAAGGCATTTTTTTTTTCTGTTTCAGCAAGGAAAATGAACAATATAAGAACTATAAATGTGATAAAGAAAAGGTTGATATCTGCTAATATACTTGATTATTAAGTATTTTAAATCTAAATCTGAGACATCAAATGTCATATGCAAAGAATTTGGAAACTGGTTCCAAGAAGATAACATTTCTGCATTATTTTGGTCTTTCTTTGGGACATTTATATGTGGGATGGACTATTCTTGTGGGGAAAAAGTTAGAATTTATTGAAAATACTTTCTAGTTGGGGCCATTTAACACCAGGCTTGTAAAGTAATTTCATATTCTAAACTTCAAATGTTAAAGTTAGACTCTATTTCACAAGCTTTATACTTGAATTATGTTTTTACTAAAGAGTGCAACATGAGGGATTTGGATTAGTTGTCGTAGAAAAATTATGCAGTTTTACGTTATAGTTAATTTTGTTAAAGTGATAATTCAAAGTAGCAAAGTGATTAAGTGATTACTTGCTTTGCAAGCAAGACATATTTTGAATAATTCAAAATCTGGTGTTTCTGGCTCAGCGAGAAATGGCTGGCTCAGCGAAAAACACGGGACTGCAAATTGTTGACAGTTTGGCAGTTATAAGGTGGTTAGAGTTATTTGCTTTGCAGTTATTGTGTTAGTTAGTTAGTTAGAGAATCCTAGGAGAGTTTGTTAGTGTATATAAGCACATGTATTCTTCATTAGTGATTGCACTCTTAATTTTGGCCCAAAAGTGGATGAATAAAATTTTCTCTATCTTTCTTCTTCTTCAAGTATAGTGTGTGTGTGTGAGAGAGATTCATCTTTGAATCTCCATTGTTGAGTACTTCAAAATCAGTGTGTAATTGGTTTGTGAATCAATCCTTAAGTGAAGAATTGATATTCAATTCCAACATTTGGTATCCAGAGCTCCTGGTTGTGATCTTGGAGTAGTTTCTTGAAGAAGATTTTGAAGTGCACGTGAATCAAATATGTCTACCACTCATCCAAATGGCCATTTCCCCATGAATCTTCCAATCTTGACTGGAAACAAGAACTATGATAATTGGGTGAAACAGATGAAGTTAGTGTTTCTTTATCAAGATATGTGGGGTATTGTGACTGAAGGAGTACCTACCCTTCGTGTTCGTGCTTCTGAGGAAGATAAAGAATCAAACAAAGAGCTAAAGAAGAGAGATTACAAAGCTTTGTTCATCATACATCAATGTGTAGATCCTGACAACTTTGAAATAGTTGGTGATTGTGAAAGTTCAAAGGAAGCTTGGGATATCTTGGCTCAATCTTTTGGTGGTGCTGAACAAGTGAAAGAGGTAAAACTTAAAACTTACAAGAGACAATTTGATTTGATTCAAATGGAAGAAAGTGAAACTATCAATGATTACTTTACAAAATTTATAAAACTAGTGAATCAAATCAAGAACTGTGGTGAAGTGATTGAAGCAAGATTTGTTGTTTCAAAGATTTTGAGATCTTTGACACCAAGATTTGATCATGTGGTAGCTGCCATTGAAACATCCAAAAGGATAAGTGAAATTTCCAAAGAGGAATTATTGGGCACGTACATTAGAGTCAAATGAACAAAGAATGAATGAAAGAGCTGCAGGCAAGGCTAAGGCAGAAGTAGCACTGCAAGCTCAACCAAATAAAGAGAAAAAGAACAAGGGAAAGTGGAATGGAAATAAGGGCAGAGGTAGCTACAACAACAATGGTGCAAAGAACTCTCAAGGTGAAAATTCAAATACTCAGAAATCCAATAATAATCATGGAAATTCTAGAGGTGGTTACAACAATAGAGGTAGAGGTGGATATAAAAGGTTTGATAAGAGTAACATACAATGTTACAATTGTCAAAAATATGGTCACTTTGCTGATGAATGTTATGGAGAGAAGAAACAACCAGAAAACAATGCCAGACTTGCTAAGCAAGAAAGTGAAGATGTGCTGTTAATGGTGACTACAAATGAAGAGGCTAAGTTCAAAGATCAGTGGTATTTGGACTCAGGGTGTTCATCACATATGACTGGCAGAAGGGATTGGTTTGTAAGCATCAACAAATCAATGAAGAGCAAAGTGAAAGTTGGAAATGATAGTACATTAGCAGCTGAAGGAGTTGGAGATGTCTAGATCATGAGGAAAGATGGTAAGCAATCTCTAATCTCAAATGTACTATATATTCCTGGTATAAAGAGTAATCTACTTAGTATTGGTCAGTTAATTGAGAAGAACTACAAAGTGGTAATTGAAGATAAATTGATGAAGTTGACTGATGCAAATGGTAGATTAATTTTAAAGGCTCCAATGTCACAGAACAGGACTTTTAAAATTGAACTTAATGTGTTATAGCATAGATGCTTGGCTACTTCAGCTAGCAAGGATGAATGGCTATGGCACTATAGGTTAGGTCATTTGAATTTCAATGACATGTGTGACTTGCAGAAGAAGCAATTAGTGTCTGGTTTGCCAGAAATTGAAATTCCAAAGGAAGTGTGTGAAGAATGTGTCCAGTCAAAACAACATAGAAATAGCTTCAATAAAGAGGTTAAGAGTAAAACCAAAGCTATTCTTGAGGTGGTGTATTCTGATGTGTGTGGCCCTACGCAAGTTGAATCCATTGGTGGAAACATGTATTTTGTCACATTCATAGATGACTTTAGCAGAAAATTATGGACTTACTTGATTAAGAAGAAAAGTGATGTGCTTGATGTGTTTAAATATAAGTGCATGGTTGAAAGACAAAGTGGTCACAAGCTAAAGACACTAAGAACATATGGTGGTGGTGAGTATGTGTCAAATGAATTTGATTCCTTGTGTGAGAAGGAAAGGATTGTACATGAAGTGACACCACCATATACACCTCAGCAAAATGGAACTGCAGAAAGAAAGAACATAAATATTATGAATATGGTAAGGAGTATGTTGAATGGAAAGCATTTGCCTAAGGAGTTATGGGGTGAAGTTGTGTCTACTGCAACATACATCCTAAATAGATGTCCAACTAAGAAATTAGAAGGAATCACACTAGAAGAGTGCTGGTCAGGAATCAAACCTAGCTTGAGTCATTTGAAGGTGTTTGGATCTATTGCACATAGACATGTGCCAGATCAGTTAAGAAGAAAACTGGATGACAAGTCAAGTCAAATGGTGTTGATTGGCTATCATTCAATTGGAGGTTACAAGTTGCTTGATCCTGTGACAAAGCAAATTATAATCAGTAGAGATGTGATAGTGGATGAGTTTAAAGAATGGGATTGGACTGATAGTGTCAAGAAGAGTTCACATAGAGTATGGCTTGAAGATTCAAGCAGTGAAAGTGAAGCTCAAACCATGCCTCAAGCAAACAGACCACAGAGAACAAGAGCTATACCAGCAAGGTTACAAGAATGTGAAGTAACATCAGATAATCTAGTAAATGATGAAGGTGATATAGTGCACTATGCCTTCCTTGCAGATACTGAACCAGTTAGTGTGATTGAAGCATTGAACAATCCAAAATGGATTGATGCTATGACTGAAGAGCTGGCTTCTATTGAGAAAAATGACACATGGCCCCTTGTTGACTTACCACATGGAAAGAAAGTAATTGATGTGAAATGGGTGTTCAAAGTGAAAGTGAACACACAAGGTGAAGTAACTAGGTATAAGGCAAGACTGGTGGCTAGAGGGTTTCTTCAGAAAGAAGGAATTGATTTTGATGAAGTGTTTGCACCAGTAGCTAGGATTGAAACTATAAGGTTAGTTGTTGGTTTGGAAAATTCAAACAATTGGCCTATGTATCAAATTGATGTGAAGTGTGCCTTTCTGAATGGTCCTTTAACTAAAGAAGTGTATGTGACACAACCAGCAGGATTTGAAGTTGATAATCAGAAAGACAAGGTGTATAGATTACATAAAGCATTATATGGGCTCAAGCGAGCTTGGAATAAGAAAATTGACAATTTCTTATGTGACATTAAGTTTGTGAAGTGCACCACTAAACATGGAGTATATGTGAGAAGATCAAGTAGTAATAACTTGATAATTTTGTGTCTCTATGTAGATGATCTATTGATCACTGGTGGAAATGAGAAGGAGATAAGTGATTTCAAACTTGAGCTCATGAGAGAATTTGAAATGACAGACTTAGGTCACATTTCATATTTTCTAGGTATTGAATTTTACAAGAGTAGTAGAGGATTGCTCATGCATCAAAGGAGATATGCAAGTGAAGTATTGAAGAGGTTTAAAATGGATAATTGCAATCATGCAATAACTCCATCAGAACCTAGACTACAATTATCAAAGGGTGAAGAAGAGGCTGAAGTGGATCCAACACAGTACAGAAGACTTATTGGTTCACTAAGGTATTTGTGCAATACCAGGCCCGATCTTGCATATAGTGTTGGCATTGTGAGTAGGTTTATGCAAAAGCCTAAACTCTCTCACTTAGCTGCAGTGAAGAGAATTATGAGATATATCAGAGGTACTATGGACTATGGCATTTTGTTTCCAAGTACAGACAAGGGAAAATAATGCAAATTGATTGCATACACTGATTCAAGTTGGTGTGGAGACATTGAAGATAGGAAATCCACTGCAGGGTATGTATTTCTCTTAGGTGGTGCTCCTATAGCTTGGAGTTCAAAGAAGGAATCAGTGGTTGCTCTATCCTCATGTGAAGCTGAATACATTGCAGCTTCATTGTGTGCTTGTCAAGCTATATGGTTGGCAAATTTAATTGAAGAAATAATGGGTGAAGAGCATGGTGTAGTGAAGATGAGGATATACAATATCTCAACAATAAATTTGGCTAAGAACCCTGTGGCACATGGTAAAAGCAAGCATATAGAGATGAAATTTCATTATCTCAGAGAGCAAGTGAGCAATGGAAGGATATGTGTAGAACATTGCAAAAGTGAAAATCAACTTGCAGATATCATGACCAAAGCAGTTCAGACTGAGATATTCAAGAGGATAAGGAGCATGATGGGTCTTAATCCATTGGCAACTATGAATTAGGTGGTGTGTTAAAGTGATAATTCAAGGTAGCAAAGTGATTAAGTGATTACTTGCTCTGCAAGCAAGACAGATTTTGAATAATTCAAAATCTGGTGTTTCTGGCTCAGCGAGAAATGGATGGCTCAGCGAAAAACACGGGACTGCAAATTGTTGACAGTTTGGCAGTTATAAGGTGGTTAGAGTTAGTTGCTTGGAGTTATTGTGTTAGTTAGTTAGTTAGAGAATCCTAGGAGAGTTTGTTAGTGTATATAAGCACATGTATGCTTCATTAGTGATTGCACTCTTAATTTTGGCCCAAAAGTGGATGAATAAAATTTTCTCTCCTTTCTCTATCTTTCTTCTTCTTCAAGTATAGTGTGTGTGTGTGAGAGAGATTCATCTTTAAATCTCCATTGTTGAGTACTTCAAAATCAGTGTGTGTAATTGGTTTGTGAATCAATCCTTAAGTGAAGAATTGATTAGAATTGATATTCAATTCCAACAATTTTTAATCGTTAATTCGGATTCAAACAATTTTAAAGTTAGTTTTATGCAATAAAATAATCTTATAGCCACTAAATAAAAATTGGATGACACAAATCTAATACAATGTCCTGTTATAGGATGTTGTAACTGCAGCTAATCCAACTCTTGACATGATAGCTATTATTTGATAGACATAAAATTAAAGTAGTCTATTCATAATGTATTTTCTAGAAATGGTAGATATGAAGATGTGCTTAGGGATTTCAAAATTCAGAGGGGGTGAAATTGGCAACAAAAAGAAGAGGATTTGGGGGGACTTTTGATAATGTTGGGGATGGGGTGAGAAATTCTCAAATAAGAGGGATCGACTTACCGTTTGGGCCAGGCCCAACCCTAATATTCATGTACAACCCTCTTATACTTTAATAAGTTTTATTTTATTTTTTTTACAAAAGTTATACTCCCTCGGTCCCTTTTTTATTTGTCGTTTTAGAAAAAACATTATTTTAAATTATTTGTCATTTTGATAATTTAAGGTTATATTTTGTCGATTATACCCATTGTCAATTACTGTTATCTTTTTCAATAAAACTAATTAATGTTATATATTTGGAAAACTAGATTTTTATTTTTTTGGTACATTAACATATTATTTTATTTTATTTACATAATATATTAAATTTATTGGAAAGAGAAAGTATGTGCAAAAATAGGAATTTATTGGTGGATTAAAATTAGGGTATAATAAGAAGATAAAGTGCAAAAATACACTTTCTTAATTGTTGTTACTATTCTAAATAAAAAAGAACGGAGGGGTATTACTTTACATGTTTAAAATTATAACTACAAAGAAATTGTAGCTGCTATGTAGTTTACGGCATAAGCAAAATTGATCAAATTTAAGCCACTAAGTTTGGTCTAGTGGTGAGAAATTTGGGTAGTATGATAGAGGCCATTGGTTCGACCTTGTAAAAGTACATTATGAAATCTCTGATGTAAAGTTTAGAATTTTTTTACAATAGATTGGTTTTTTTAAAGTTTTTGGCGCTTAAAAATTCATATTTAATTCACGTTTTGTTTTAAACGATAATTATGGTAAGAGAGATTATTATAATATTATAAATATGAATATAAAAATGTAATAGAAAATGTAAAGAATATGCATAAGTTAATTTAAAATTAGATACCAAAAGTCGTAGCGTAGCGGCAGACCCCCTTCCCGCTATGCTATAGGTGCTCTTTTCGATATTTAGAGAAGCGGAAATAGTAGCCTCAATTTGCAAGTAAATAACGTTTTCGTAGTGATGACATAGTATATCAGTAGCGGTATCTAGCCGCTTTTGCCTTTTGGGGGAAAAAATTGATGAGAAACCCTAATTTTGGAAATAAATCATAAGTTTTTTGGCCTTTTTCGCACCCATTTGGTGCCTTAAGTTCTCATATCACGTGATATTTTTCTTTGTGTGCCGTTTCAATGCTTCTCAGATATTTCAACGCTCTTCTCCTCTTCTCCCGTAGAACTTGATGGAATGTTATTTAGTCTTTTTTTCGTACCTATTTTTATTGTAAATGACAATATTCAGTAGTCTTTATTTCGTACCTATTTTAATTTTGTGTATTTTTCTATTTTTTTAGTATTTATGTTTAATTTATACATGGTTTTTTGGTTTCACAATAGCGGTCATCCCGCTATCCGCTATACCGCTATAGCATTTTTTGGGGTCGCGCTATACGCCGCTATATGAGATTAACAACATTGTGATATTGTTCATTTAATGTTGTTGCAATATAAGAATTCCACGCCAGATTTTGAGTGTGTTTGGATGGGGGAATGTTTTGAGGTAATGTAATATTTTGAGGGAATTCAAATGATTTGAGGTAAATTCCATTGTTTGGATAATAATTTGAAGAATTTCCAAAATGATTGAATTTTATGAAGTATTTTGTTCAAGCCAAATTTATGGAATTTCAAATGACACCTAAAAGCTAGGAATTTCAAATTTCTTCCTCTCTATAAACTTTAAAAAATTACAAATTGATTGAAAAACCTAAAATGAGCCAAAAAATCTAAAATCGACCTTAAACACGACATAAATCCCAAAATGGGTTAAAATACCTAAAATCGGCAAAAAAAAAACCTAAAATCGGCCGAAAAACCTAAAATTGGCTGAAAACCAAAAAATCGACCCTAAACCCGACCAGAACCCAAAAATCGGCCGAAAAACCTAAATCCAGCTAAAAACTCTAAAATCGACAGAAAATCCAAAAATCAACCCTAAACCTGATCAGAACCAAAAAATCGGCCGAAAAACCTAAAATATGCTATAAACTATAAAATCGACTAAAAACTCAAAAAACGAACTTAAACCTGACCATAACCCAAAAATCGGCCGAAAAACCAAAAATATGCTATAAACCCCAAAATTAACCGAAAACCGTTAAAATACGTAAAATCGGCTATAAACCCTAAAATCGCCCGAAAACCTAAAATCGGCCGTAAAACATAAAATTCGCTAAAAACCCTAAAATTGGCCGAAAACCTAAAAATCGATCCTAAACCTGATCAGAATCCAAAAATCGGCCGAAAAACTTAAAATCGGCTATAAAACCCAAAATCAACCGAAAACCGTCAAAATACCTAAAATCGGCCGAAAACCCTAAAATCGGCCAAAAAACCTAAAATCAACTTAAAAACCTAAAATCGGCTGAAAACCCTAAAAATCATCCGAAAACCCAAAATCCGACCAGAACACAAAAATCAGCAGAAAAACCTAAAATCGGCCGAAAACCCTAAAATTGGCTGAAAACCCGAGGAGGACCAAAAAATTGCTGAAAAACCTAAATCGTCCGATTTTATGTTTTTCGGCTGATTTTTTGGGTTCAGGGACGATTTTATGGTTTTCGCTTGATTTTATGGATGATAGTTGATTTTAGGGTTTTCCGGCAGATTTTTTGGGTTTTCGTTCGATTTTAGGTTTTTTTCGACCGATTTTTTGTTTTCGGCCGATTTTATGGTTTAAAGTCGATTTTTTGGGTTTTCGACCGATTTTTGGAGTTATAGTTGATTTTAGGGGTTTCGGCGATTTTATGGTTTATAGTCGATTTTAGGTTTTTCGGCCGAATTTTTGGGTTTTCGACCGTTTTCTAGAATTCCCCATCCAAACACATTCTAAATTTCCCAGAAGAATTTCATGGTAAAACTAAAAACATTGTTTTGTTTTGATCCAGATTCTGGACTTGATATTAATAACTTTGTGCTGATATATATACTTGGTGTTAATAGCATTTCAACTGCTACCTGTGTTTTTTTTACACAACTTCTACCTATGGGAGTGTGTATGTCAAGTTTTATGTAATATCATTATGACCTTTTTTTATATATAATTAATATCATTATTACTTAACACAAATATATTAGTATAAGCCAGTTATTTATCGACAATATTATAATTTAGTAGGAAAAAAAATGACAATGTTAGAATATATTAGCTATCATATCAATATTGGGGTAGGGGTTGGATAACTCAACTGATTTGAACGGAGTCACTTGAGCTAAAATAAATATACATCGTAATATTGTTATACTGGATCAGTGAAAAGTTGATAATTGGAGCACAAATAAATATATACTCCATCCGGTTATAAATATAAACAAATGTGAAAATGTAATTTTAAAATTCTAGAAGTATATTGAAGAAATGAGTTATATATATGGTCAAAGTAAAACTTTCCAACCAGCCACCAATAGTTTCTTTTTTGACAAATTATTACCAAGAACCACTTGTTGTGACTCTTGAGTGGAATTAATAATATTCTAAATGAGAATATCACATCATTGGTATATTGCACAAATACCCTTACAAGTTTGACTGGCCTAAGGAGTAATAAGTAATTTAATAAAATTGGCATCTAGATGAAGATACTTGTTCAAACTTCAAAGGGCATTTATGAGGAAGGACCCTCATGCACAAATCTGATAAAAATTGACAATCATTTGTTCTTTAACTTAAGAACTAAAGCATTGGACCTGAATTCTGTGCGGTCGAAAAGTGACGTAGTCATGCCGTCAGTAAGTTTCAGGCCGTCCGATCTTGATAAAAAAAAAACTGTCTTAAGATCTAAAAATAAAAAACTGTCTTAAGATCTAAGCCGTCTGATCTTAATCAGACAATTCAGAATCACTAACCGCATGCAATCCGAGTCCGACTACATGTAATCCAATTCCCTAAAGCATTATACAAATAATGCCTTTTTGTCCAAGCAATTAAGAGCTTGATTTTCATGGAAGAAAAAGTTCCCACAACCAAAATTTATAAAATAAAAACAAAAAAAAATCTAAAATTAATAAGTGAAAAACTGATATATCCTATCTTGGAAACAGTAAGACATTGTGAATTAATTTGAATTCCACAAATATATTATTATGGCAAGCAAATAATGGATTCATCATAATCTGTAAAGTACCCTATATTTAACATAAATTTCTACTGCAAAATGGAACCACTAAAACAAAATATTTGAATACCAAAGGAGCTAATGATTCTAAGTTCAAAATTGTCATATTTACAATCTTTGAATATCACAACTTTCTAGAATAAACTAAATGACTAAGGTGTCTATGGAAAAACCTCACAAGCAAATTTTCTTTGGCGACTGTTTAGATGCAAATTGATGCCTTTGAAGTCCGTTTATTCATCCCAAGGATGATCACCATTACAGTGACATCATCGTGATACTTTCTCCTCCTCCCATCTGGAACATTCATCAACTCCTCCGTGGTGAAACCTGTAAGAGAATCGATTAGGTAACCGATAATAAAAACACATATATCTATTCATAAATTTTTGAATGAGATCTCGGAAACTTACCTGCAGAATCAGCTGCTTTTGTTACTAATTCTTCAATGAGAAATTTAGCTGGATCACCATGAGGATTGCTCAAGATGTAAGACTCAACGAGATTTACTGCTTCCTCATTGCTGAAGAAGTCGAATAAACCATCACTTGCAACTATAACAAATTGATCAGAAGTAGAGATTTTATGCACATTTAGTGATGGTTCTGTTGAAACATATGGCGGGCTTTTAAGATCACGAACTCGAAGGATTCCCATTAATGCATCATTCAAAATTTTCTGCATGAAAAATAAAATAAAGTTCATATATGTTTGGTATGAAGAGTATTATACTCTTGGCAATAATTGGATTTATAGACGAGCAAACTCAGAAAATGCATAATAAAACTATCTTTCTATGAACGCATACATGATTCGACACTGGTATAATACAATACAGACATGAGGGTACGGAAAATTCTTAAAAACTAAAGATACGATGTGGTCTAGAATCTAGATATATTGACACAAAATTATACATTAACAAAAAAACATTTTACATGAATGCATAATATTTGTAAGATGTTAATATATGTAGCTATATATGCAAATGATGCTCACAACATACAACAAGAGACTTGTAATCACAACAAGAAAACACAGAAGCATATCTTTCTCTTATCCGTATAAAAAAAATTATTTTCCTAGTAAACATGTCATAAATGTATTTTTACCCTAATTGATGTTAAAATGTAACAAAATACCACTAGTCCTATTTAAAAGAAGTCTTGATGATATTCAATTGCTTACTAGTTATAGACTTACAGTCTAATACTGATAGTATAATTTTCATCTACCTATTCGCATTATCGAAATAAGCATAACTTCTAAGTCTAGTTCACCAAAAGACAACTTTGTCAAATCAAGAAGTAGATCACCATCATCATCAAATGAATCGTAATTACCAATGCTACTGTAAAATATCAGTATCCAAAATCATTTGTAAACTAATTGGCTAAAATTTTAAAGAGATACTAACCTTTTTCAAGTAGCCAACTCCAAAAGCACGCGTAACCTTCAACTTTCCTTTTACTCTCCCTGATACAATGGTCTTAGGATCATCAGGATGATTAGCAAGAAGTTGAGTTCTTTCATCTTCATTGTCAACAGTATGACTATCAGTAAGCTGAATAGCTTTCAATCTCTCATTCCCGTTCATTCCGTTACTTGTACTGCATGTCGCAAGGACTGCTCTGCTATCCCCTAGATTGAGGGTACACAAGTCATTCCCGTGAAGAAGCACGAGTAAAACACAAGATCCAATTGAGACTAAATCTGGACGCTCCTCCATTTCCTGCTCAACCATGTACAAGAAATCATTCTCAACCTGACTAAGAATGTGTTTGAGGTTATCAAGTACCACATGTGAAAATGATTTACTCGATGAAGATTGACGTCCGTCGAGAATACGACTATCATCCAAACACTCGTTGTCAGAAGCGTTCTTGATTGAATTTGGTTCTGAATCCCAATCTATTGTATTTAGGTAAGATACAATAGAGTCATAAAGGGTACAAGCGAGAAAGTCCGCTGCATCTCTCCCATTAAAGCCGTCATAAATTGCGCAAAAAAGCCACCCCTTTTCTTCGGAACAAACTGCTTGAACTCTATCTTCGCCGGCAGCTCCTCCTGCTACTTGTACTTCCGTAGCATTATGGAAACAATCACTTCTAGAAGGAGGGCTCATGAATCTTAACGAACAAGGGTCATTTTCAAGCATATTACTTGGACTGGACGGGCTGCAACTTAGGTTTGACAAACTACTATGGAGAGAAGATGATAGCGTGTCTCCAAAATTTGGTGAAGAGGGTACCCGCCGAAATGAATTAGGAGAGTCCAAATTCGGAAGGATTTCTTCTCCTATCACACCATTGCAGATGTTTGTGTTGGCAAGTGTAGCGTTTGCACTTATGGCAGCACCTGACAAGCAAGAGAAACTGCCTGTTCTTCGGAATTCAGGAATGATTTTGCAGCCATTGGCAACTTTGCAAGGGATGCCTTTGTGGCTATTGCATTGATAGCCGAAACTTATTTTCAGTTCACCATCAGGACTAAGCATGGTTACCACCTGTTTAAGAAATTCATTCTCAACAATATCAATATCACTGGTATATGTTTCTAAATAAAAGTGAACTTTCAGTAACATACGAAATGTAAACGAAATTCCTAATTGATAAAGAAAACTCAACTGATTGATTTTCTAGATGGTGTAAGTGCACAATTGATATACCAAATAATGCTCCAACAAGGGTTCAATCGATAAACTTTGTTGCCTGCACCACATACAAGAATAAGCAGCCATCAGGTCAACAGGTAAAGAAATGACAACACTGAAACGAATTGGCAACGACGCATGATAAAATAATTATATTTTTGTCAGTTAGTACATGTAATTATCTAAATGTGTGTACTAAACGAGCATATAAGTACAAAACATGCTACTAATAGTACTAAATGATATAAACAGAGAGCAATCTAAGTTGTGATGATAACATTAATTACATACGATAAATGGAAAAGCAACAGAGATTCATTGAAGTAGAATTATGTTTCACAATAATATTAACTTCAATTCGAACATTGTAGGTTATACATATTCAGCGTTGGATTAACTCTCTCAATGGAAATCAAGACTAGTGGGGAAAGGGTTACAAAGAACCTAACAAAAGCATAGACAATAATAGAGAGAAAGAGACACAGAGAGAGAGAGAGAGAGAGAGAAAGAGATTAACTCAAAGGCGCTATAAACACAGTATCAGCATAACATCATAGAGAGGCAAGAAGATAAACCAACTTCACAATAAATGAATGCCAAGAATCTCAAGTTGTAAATTATGCTCAATTAATTTTTTCTGTGAATGAGAAAAATAGAAAAGACAAAAGTCTATAAACACAAATCTATGTGTACTAAAAATCAAATATCCTAGTTGCTTACTTGCTTCCAATCTCTCTCTTACTCAATCAAACATCATTGACAATGACACTTATATTATACTAATACTTACAACCATTGGTTAACGCAAGAGCCTAATTAACTATAACAAACACTTGACAAAACTTCATATAAAATCACACCAAAAGCCCATTTATATCACTTCCCAGCCTGTAATTATTTAACCTAATTAAGAAAAACACGTCATACAATCGATATGATGTGACTCCTCGTAAGTAGAACCTCATGGCTCATAGTATTACTCATCCTTACGACTAAGACATTGACTTAATCAATGCTGATTCGGCAAAAAACAAGAAAACAAATATTAATGCTTAGAACTAAACTTATATTTGTTTTCTATCGTTTTTGTCGAATCAACACAAATTTTGAGTGATTTTCAAGTATCTACCTTAAATTACATAACACAGTTTTCAACCTAAAAAATTGAATTTTAAAAAACTAAAAACAATTACTCATAATTCTAAATACTAAATAGCCCAATTATTTTATGGAAGCTTAAAGCATAAAGCTAGAATCTTTTTCATAAAATAGTCAAAACCCACAAAGAAAAACACAAACATATGACATAGGAAACTCAGAAACACAAAATCTTCTACAAACAAACACACCTTATTAAATAAACAAAAAAATCATTTTTACATAAAAATAAATTAAATATTGAAAAAAGAAGGAAAACCACTTACCAATAGATCCTTAAGAAGCCAATGAATCAGTGGAGAAGCTAAAAATGCAGCTACACACACAGATAGAAAATAAAAAAAATACAGATTTATAATAAGAATTAGAGAAGAAGTGAGGATGAATTATGAAGAGAAGAGAAAAGGGATTGTTACTTGAATTAATTGTAAGTGGAGAATAAGTGCTTTGTTCCTTGAATGAGACGCGAAAAGCGAGATTGTTGCAAATTCGAATGGTAGAGAAGAGAAGCTGTTTTTTCCCTTTTTATAAGCAACCAAATTTTTCATGGTTCATGATTCTCTCTCTATTTCTTTTATCTTTTTTATTTATTTATCTTTTATTTCTTTGACTAAATTCATTTATCTTTAGTCAAAACCCTATTATTATTTTCATTAAAAAACAAACTATTATTTATTTATCTTTTAAATTATTGTTTTATTCAATTTACCTTTTAATTTGTTTTTACTCAATTTATCTTTTAAATCTACTCTACTACTAATATATTAAAATTGATTACTAATTTATCCTTATTAGTTTTAACCACGTTGCAAAGTTTATATCATTCTTTGTAGCTATGTTAATTGTTAGTATTACAATATTGTCAGGACTCGAACCCTGGACCTTCAACTCTTTAACCCTTAGGAGCTATCCATCCCACCCAAAACAATTTATACTCAAGAAAATAGCAACAAAACATATTAATACGATCAACTCAATAATCTATTAACAGAAGGAAAAAAAGAGAGTAAAATAGTCAATAAAAAAATTATAGAAAAAATGAAATGCATAAAATTAGGAATATAGAAATAGAAATATAAACACTAATTTTGATAAAAAAAAAAGTAAACAATATACCTTTTTTTTGTCAAGTAGCCTAATGGCTAGAAAATTCACCTTAAAAGTGAATAAGTGGAGTATCCCGAGTTCGAACCTGGACTCCTGCACATATTGTATTATGTCCCTACCAACTGAGCTAAGCTCACGGGGACAAAGTAAACAATATACTATTAACTATTAATAATAATATAATAATAATACAATTAAGTTAATTACTATCAAATTTACTAAATTATTCTAAATATTTCTAATCAAATTTCTCATTTTTTATTAAAAAATATACAAGGCACTATTAAAAACAAATTTATTCAATTTATCTTTTAATTTTTTTTAACTCAATTTATCTTTTAAATTATAATAAAAACAAAAATTTTAATATATTTTTTCTTCCAAGAAATATCATTTAATAGTAAGAGTTTGAATTCGTAAA
Organism: Trifolium subterraneum; assembly: GCA_951799995.1. Lineage (NCBI taxonomy): Eukaryota > Viridiplantae > Streptophyta > Magnoliopsida > Fabales > Fabaceae > Trifolium > Trifolium subterraneum. The sequence continues at coordinate 34,015,457 of OX637468.1, forward strand.
ACAGTCATTAATGTTACTGTTGTTATAATAAATCCACTTTTTGACTTTATTTTTTAAAGTTTATTTATTTATGCGAATAGTTATTTACCTTCTAAATATTTATTATTATTATTATTATTATTATTATTATTATTTTGTCAGAAAAGTTATTATTTTGACTTTTTGTAGATTTTTTTATTATATGTTGACTAGATTTATCTTTTTCCTTAAAAGAGTAGATTATCTTTTTAAATTATAAATAAATCAATCTTAAAAAATTAATTAAAAAAAAGTTTTTTTAAATAGTCTAGTGATTAGAGTCAGACATTTTTATTTTATTTTTCAAAAAAGAGGGTAACAGAGTACTACACCTCAAAAACTGAATATATAAATATAATGAGAGATAGCTACAAAAAAGGAGGGGAACTAGGCCAAAACCTCCTGAAATATGAGCAACCCTAAATAAGAGTTTACCAAATTTGTTGCTCTCAAAACTATCTCTAATTTCTAATGGAACTCAATTCCAAATAGTAAAACTATTCAAATTAAGGCCAACTTTAGCTAAATCATCCGCACACTAATTTCCTTCTCTTTACACATGAGAAACCATAATATGCATATTACTAGTTTTAACCATACAATTATACCACCTGTTACTCATATACCAAGGAACCAATTTTGCTGATTTATAAGCCATCACCACTAACTCTGAATCAGTGACTAGAGTCACACATCATAAATACGGAGAATTGAAGGATTCGGAGTTCGAACTTCGGCCTTTTTATTACTGTACCTTGAGAATTAAGTTTATCTTTTGAGAGTAAAAAAGAGTTATTTATTTTTGAAAGTTTATTTATCTTTCAAATTAAAAAAAAAAGTCAATATTGTTAAATTAATAAACACATAATTTTAAGTTTGAAAAAACAGAAAGTTTGAAAAAACTCTCTTGTAAAAAAAAACAATGTTTGAGTTTGAAAAATTCCGAATTCCGAATTCGAACTTCGACCCCTTCAATAATATTCCTAGAAAATTTAGTTTATCTTTTGAGAGTAAAAAAGAGATTAATTTTTTGAAAAAGAGTGTTTAAATTAAGTTTACACTGACGGTGCATATAAATTAATATTGACGCATGTGTTTTCTCAGTTTCAAAGTTTTAAGTAGATTTGAATTCTATTGATGTCATTTTTTGTATTGAGAGAGTATATATGGTGTCACTTTACGATTAATAAACTATATGATTGGTGTCACTTTATAATTTAAAAAAAATAAAATTTAAACCGTTTTAATATTTTCATTTTTTTTGCTAAATCTTTTCATTTAGTTTTTATATCTAGAATGTTAACTAGAAAAAAATATCAATCAATGTTTCCGTTTTAAGGTGGATTTTCTAGGCACTAGATTACTCGACAAAAAAATATATATATATAGTAATTTCATTTTTCCCCTTTTAACACAATTTAGATTAAATTTTCAGTTGCGTCAAAAAGATTAAATTTTCAGTTTGTACCAATTTTTTGTTTAAAAAAAGTTCCCTTTTTATTTTTATTAAAATTATATATAAAAACTAGGATAGGAAATAAGATGTACCAATGGAGTGTAATGAATAAGGACCCATTTGAGTTAGAATTATTTTTGAGCTTATACAAAATAAATTATGAAAAAAATAAGTTTTTATGTACGAAAGTTGCTTTTTCACCTTTTTTATTGCTCCTAGGCCTTTTAAACTAACGAAATTACCCCTGCTCAATTTTAGAACCCCAGAATCCAAACGCCTAAAATTTTGCAATGCAAAAATCCAAAATGGGTTTTTAATTTATTTTTTTCAATTTTTTATTTTGGAACCTTGGATCCAAACGCATTTTTTATTTTGGAATGTAAGATCCAAAATAAGTTTTTATTTTTTTTCAATTTTTTGTGTGTTTCGAAACCTAAGATCCGAACCCGCTTAATTTTGGAACTCAAATTTTGAAAAATTTTTTATATGTCGTTTGCAGCTAGTTGTACTTTTATAACCAAACACACACTCAACCAAAATTGTTACAAAAATGGAGGAAAAAGTGTTGAGAATAATGCCTAATTTTTTTTGTTGAAAATTTTATATTTAAATATATTTTACATTTATAATTAAAATAAATATTATTAGGAATGAAAATTCATCCTGCGTCAGAGGTTGAGATTTAGAAGGATAAATTTTTGGACCGACAGAGTGAGTTTGAGGAACTGATGAACATTGAAAAAGGTGAGCAGAAGACAAATGAAGATGACCCTGAAGGTGCGTGGAGAAAACACAAGAAGGGGGGTTGAATTGTGTTTTGGATATTTAAAAACTTTCCAAGATATTTAAACCTCTTCAGAGTCTTTAAAGCACAGCGGATTATTCACACAATTAACTTATGGCGTTATGAATGATGAAGGAGTAAATGAGAGAGTGAGCGAGAGAGAAGAACACACAACAATTTATACTGGTTCCCCTCACAAATTGAGAGTACTCCAGTCCCCTTGTTTCCAAGAGAGTTTCACTATAATCACAAGGATTACAATAGTTGCTCAAACACACAAGCTCAAGACTTCCTGCTCTTAGTCACACAAGACATAGAGACTTCCTTGCTCTGATCACACAAGATCAAAGACTTCCTTGTTTCAAGCACACAAACTTGAGACTACCTGCTCTAAGTCACACAAGACAGAGATACTTCCTTGCTCTGATCACATAGGATCAGAGGCTTCCTTGCTCAAGCACTTAGGCTCAAGACTTCATTGCTCTAATCACTAAGATTGAGACTTACGTGCTTCTACACTAAGCAGAAGACTTTCTTGCTCCTACACTAAGCAGAAGACTTACTACTAACTTATGAGCTTAAAACTTATTACAAACATAATAACTTCAGAGGCTCTAAGCTAGTTTCTATGCTCACTTCATTTGAGAGATATTATCTATTACAATGCAAATTCTCACTTTCTTCTGAGAGATTTTATCTAATGAAGAGCGCTAGTCATCAATTCTTTCTTTGGCATATTTATATGAGTTGAGAAAGACATTCAGACGTTGGAGAAATTCCCGTTGTAACTTGGACAGCTGTAGACTTTGAAGATCCGTTGAGTAAAGCCACATCTTCCTTTGCAGAGAAGCTTCACCTTTGCTGTTTGTCCAATAGTACAGTTATAAGGTACAACTAGCTCCTAGAGAGAGGGATCACATCCTTTGTGACCGTTGCATTTTAGTTGACCTTAGAAAAAGTCATCAGGCTTGATAAGTTGTGGTTGATGTAGCCCTCTGATGACTGGGAATTCCTTTGCTTCTGATGAACCTTTGATGACTTGGAGTCTGATTGGTCTTTGAATGGTTGGCCTCTGATAGTCCTTCGTAATTCAGCTTCTGAACGACTTCATCCTCTGAATGACTCATGAATAGCAGACAACCTCTGAACTCTTGTAGGCCTCTGAACATCCTTGAGCTTCTAAACTCCTCTGAGTTCCTGAACAACTTCAGACGTTCTGATCTACTTTGAGCTTCTGAACTTTGTATAGCTTCTGACCACGTTGTAGCATCTGAACTCTTTCAGAGTCTAATTATTCAGACTTCCATTGGTTTCATCAGAGTTTAAATTAAGTGTGCTCTTGATTAAACGTTGAATTCTCCTGCACTTAATTTAAACATTAGTACCATCAATTGTCCATTTAATACTTTGTTATCATCAAAACCTAAGGGTGTGTATTAACACATATTTTGTTCCAACAATCTCCCCCTTTTTGATGATGATAAACACAAGTATTAAATACAATTGTTGTTGATAAAAATCAGCTATGTTGACATTATGCTTCTGAGTTTTGCAAGCTCCCCCTAAGTCTGATAACCCATAGGGTTAGGTTTGTAAGCTCCCCCTATTTTGTATCCATAGTTAATTTTAATCAGTTTCAGAAATACTTTATTATATGACTTAAATTATTCATATTTCACTATGTAAAGAACAAGGTTTGCAAGCTTCTTCTTTCCATAGTGTGATAATCTTTGAGTAAAGTTGCACCCTTACTCAAGAACTAACTATGAATAATAAACTTCAATTAATAAATGCATTCTCCTTGAAATTAAGCCCTTAATGAAGATGCAAGATGAAGCAATATTTAAATTGAATGACAAAATAGGATCAGAGGCGCTTAGAGACTTCTACATACACACTTGGTTCTGATGGTTATCATTAACAGCTTCAGAGTTCAAAATATTTTCAAACAGTTCAGAGCTTTTAAAAAATCTTTTCAAAGAAAATAGCTCAGAGTCTGAACAAAAATTTGAAAACAGTTCAGAGTTCTTTAGTACAATATTTTGAAATCCTCAAAGATCAGATTGTCATAACACAGCATGTACCTCATGCTACTATTTTGACCACTCTCCTACGTTCTCTCTCTGAAGCACTACAAGGCCCTAAAAAGCCAAGTAATTTAGCTTCTTCCAACAATTGATTTACCAATATTCTTTCTCCCCCTTTTGTCATTATCAAAAAGGTAATATAAGCAATTAATAGAAATTCAACTTTCAATGCCGTCAAATCAGGAGTGGTTGAACACATTTAATACTCGGCCATTGAATTATGCTTATAAAAGGAGAGAGATACCTAGTCATTTTACACACACAGAATAATCTTAGGTTATTGATAGATCTCTTGAGAGAAAAAATGAAATGCTCAGAGAAGAAGAAAGTAGTTTCAGTGAGAGTCAGTCAAGATAGGAGAAAACATAAGAAGAAACCAATGTAAACAAAGCCAGTGTCCTTTACAGAAGAACTCAGTTCAGAGTCTGAAGAGAAATCTTTGGACTCTGACTGTTTTAAGTTCTGAAGACATATATTCCTGAAGAAAATCAAACTGATATCCAAGGTTCTAGAGGGGCTAGAGTCTTTTCTTGAAGAAAACCAAACTGATGCATCTGATTCGGTTTCTTCAAGAAGGACTGCTAGTTGATTAGATGGTTTTTAGCCAAAACCTCAACTTTTCCCCTCTGCAAAGGTCATATTTTAGGCGTGCAACCTTCAAATATGGCCTTTGAAGCAACCAGAAGACAATCCTTGGGAAAACCTTATATGTAATCCAGAACTTATGTTCTTAATGAAACAAAGTTCATTACTTTGGCTTGTTTGTCTTTGATTTCTTATTAAGAGTTCTTCTCTTGTCATGTAATCTAATCTTTTAGGAATGCCTTATATTGTACTTATTGAAAATCAAATTTTATAAATAAGAGCTCAAGAGTTTGAAGTATTGATTGTTCAAGATTTGTTTGTTTTAACAAAAGAGAAATTTTAGTTTCATTAAGTAAATAAAACAATTAATCAGATATTGTTAATCCAAACATTTATATAAGCATAGTGAATAATCAGAATAGACTTAACACAGATTTGGAATTTATATGGTCATAAAAACTCTTTCGTATGTGTTAAAAAAAAACTAGTCAGTTAATGAAATCATAGAAGAAATCAAGATAATCCTAATGTTGAAGTTGTCTAAAGATGGAAGTTAGGGTTATCATGACATTTTTCTGATTAGCATCTACTTTTTCATCATTCTCATAAACTTGTCCACTTTTCCTTCAAACCTTCTAATAACTCTTCCATAGACAGAATTCTTCAAATGTTGTTGATTGCCTTGACAACCTCTCAAACTGTCTTAAGAGGTACATTCAGATTATCCATTATTGAGGCTAACCTTTCCCTAAGGTTTTTGCTCAATATTTTATCTTGCAGCAGAGGATTCAGAATGATCCCTCTCTGTGTCCTTTTGAGTCTGAATGTCTTTCTTCACTTGCAGCTTCATCTGTCCTTCTTCTCTTTTTCTTCACTTCTTTCTCTTCGATTTCAAACCCTTCTCCTAAGCTGTCCAGTAGTTGAATGTACTGATTTATGATATCACTAGAGATAGTAGGAATATCAATGTTACATTTCTTCACCAAGGAAGGTTCTGAGTGAGACTGAGGTACCAAGGGATCTGAAGGTTGTATCTCATGTAGGGGTGATCGTATCCGAACCGAACCAAAAGTAAAACCGCAAAACCGAACCAATCCAAACCGAAACCGCAAAAAACCGCATTTAGTATAAACCGCACGGATCATGTTTCTTTTAAACCGCACGGTTTGGTTTGGTTTGCGGTTTTCATTTCATAAAACCGAACCAAACCGAACCAAACCGCAATGCTTAACTTAACTCAATCAACTAGTAGCAATCAACCTATTATCTAGTCCAACTTAGCAAACTCAACCTAAACTGAGTCCATAAAACAGTAAGATGTACAAACATATAATTTCATGCGATACCAAACTATATTGTTGGTATTAAAAATAAGTTCTTATATATATATACAATTTCTATATATGCATATTATATCATATAAACAATAAAATAAATTAAAATTTTCTATGTTTATTTTGTAACAAGTTAGTAATATTGTAATATTTTTTATAACGCAGTAAACCGCCGCCACCGAACCGATCCTAACCGCATTGGTTTGGTTTGGATGACTTTTTAAAAATCAACCGAACCAAACCGAACCGCATGCTTTTTTATCTCGCGGTTAGGATGACTTTTTGGCTCATAACCGAACCAAACCGCACCGCGAACACCCCTAATCTCATGTCCTGACAGCAAGTTCATGTGAGAAAGAGTATGAACAGATACTGTGGAGGCTCTGATTTCCTTTAACAAGCAGTCCAGACCCGCAGCTTTGATTATGTCAATTACCCCACATTGATAGAAGATCTCACTAAGTATCCTAGGGTAGATGGCATTTACAAAAGGCTTGTCCTGATTCTGAGTGCTTAACACTGCTTTGCAAAGATGTTTGAAGACATATTTAGCCCAATTCAAGTCGTATTTCCTTGAGAGAAAATAAGCAAAATGCCTATGATCCCATGACAATTTTTCAGAGTCTTCACCGCTGGGAAAAATAGAACTCAACATTATCTTGGCTAATACTCTTTGAGTGGGCTTCAGATCATCTATCTTGTCGCTCTCACAGCTTTTTCCTTTGATGTAACTCAATCTTGTCATGATCTTTAGAAACATAGATTTCTGCGCTTCATTGTGGCTAAAGGTGTAGTAGTTGCCTTCATTTGGGATGGATAGTACCTTAGCTAAGTTTGAAGCAGTGAGAATTACTTCAAAACCGCACACAACAGAATGCACCTCATCTTCCTCAATGATTCTTAAACCTAACTCTTCAGGAGTTTTGTCTTCATTTTCAACCTTTTCTTCTCTTCTTGCAGCTAGCTCCTTATCATAATCTTCAACTGTCTTCACCTTGCTTCTTATCCAGAAATCTTTTACCAGAGAAGGATAGATTGAACCATTTAAAAGATTCATGTATCTAAGGCTCCCTTTATGATTAGAGAAGAACTTTAGAACATCAAACTGATTCTTTTCCAAACTATCAAAGTCCACTGGTTGTTCCATAACCAGGTTCAGAGATTTTCCCTCCATCTTAAGAGATAAATATGTAGAAAACATCTCATCGCAAGCAATAGTGTTGATAGGGAAGTCTTTAGGAAAAGTAAACAAAGAATCTGAAGCAGATGTGGAGGTAGATGCCATTTCAGAAAGTTTGGGTGAGGATTTTGCTAGGGCTAGAGGAAAAGTTTGTTCTTGTTTTGAAAGACAAGGGTGAGAGATGTGATAGTGTAGAGTGTGAGTGTTAAAAACATAAAACAAATCAAAAACACACAATACATTAATTAAAAAGTAGAGCGAACTAATCATTAACTGCATTCAAACCAATCAGAACGTGTATGTGTGTTGTCTCTTTGGCGCCAAAACGTTTCAGTATAAAATACTTAAACGTTTCCAATTCATTTCCTATTCAGAGGCTTATCCTTCAGAGGTTGAAACGTTTCTCAGAGTCTGAGATTCTTCAGATACTGAAACCTGAAGAACTTCAGAGGCTGAAAATCAAGCCTTTCAGGACACACAACAATATGTTCAGACAGGATTTTTTCAAGATTTTTAGTACTGAACATTGTATATCCTAAGAAGACATTTTCAAACCTTTGAGAGTTATTCCTCTGAAATGTCATTCAGGAGTTAAGCATACTTACCTCGTATTGAAGCTTTCTTGATTAGGTGTAGTCAGTGTCATAGCCTGAACAATCACTCCACCATACTGTGTTGTTGTCATCTTCAATATATGCTTCAAATTCTCCATGCTCCCTCCTGCTCCTTATGTACTCTGTTTCATCTTCTTCTCCATCCGACTCTTCAAGAATGTGCCTTTTATGCACAATTGCTCTTCTTCCATTCACAGTCACATGCATCCATGTGATTGGAAGGTTCAGAGACTTAGTTTCACCTGCAATCAAGTAAACAATTTTGTCTCTTGGTACCCACTTGATTGAGGGTCATAGACTGTTAGTTGCAAAATCTTCATCCTTCATTTGTTTCATCTGAGTGCTATCAGATACAAATGTAGTGTAAAGATTTGGAAGTGAGAAGCTTCCATCAATAACTGATGAGCTTGGTTCCTCTAGTGTTTTACTACTAGAGTATCCAATCCCATTAGTATTGTTGGTCTTAAAGTTGCAAAGCATGGAAACAATTTTATTTTGATCACCATTGATGTTACAGTACTCTTTGAGAACTAGAGAGTGCTCAAGGGGTTTGTAGCATATTGCAAAATCATTCTCAAGGTCTTTGGTTTTGATAAAATCTTTTTGTTCAAGACCTTCAGAGTGATTTGCTTGCTTACTTAAATTCTCATAGTCTGCTTTAAGCTTTTTATACTTCTGCTGACTATTAGAGAGTTTAAGTAAGGTCTTATTAAGATGCTTGATCAATTTTGCTTTGGAAAGACGAGAATATACCTGATTTATTGACCTCTGGATACTTTCTTTGCTCTCAGGTTCTGACTTTTCATCAGAACCCGAGTCTTCAGAGTCTGAGCCATCTTTAGAACTTGATCCTTCAACTCCTGGAGCTCTTTCAGACTCATCTTCAGAGAGGTTGTCTAGTACATCCCATGTTGTCATTCCTTTAGCCAGTCTTCCTTCATTCTTCTTGAAGTTGTACCATCTTTGAATTTTCCTTGAAAACCTTTCAAGATACTCTTCATCAGGTTCTTCAACAAGATCTTCATGCTCCAATGCTTGCTTTCCTTTCCTTGCTGCTTCTGCTTCTTCAACGTTCAACTCTTGCATATCCTTCAGAGCCAATTCATGGACTCTGAGTAAATCAATCAATGATTCAGGACTCATTGAATTGATGTCTTCAGTTTCCTCTATAGTATTTGGAATTTCATTCCAGTTCAGAGGCAAACTTCTCAGCAACTTGCTTACAAGCTCTTTGTTGCTGAGTTTGTTGTTGTGCTCTTCAAGCTTGCTTGTGATAGCTTGAAACCTTATGTTCATTTCCTCAATGCTCTCATTTACCTCCATCCTAAACTCCTCATATTGATCTAACAAGCCATTTACTGTTGCCCACTGAATGCTTTCATTATCATCACTAATGAGGCAAAGAGTAGTAGCTGTAGAATCAATACTAGAAGTTTGATTAGCCCCTGATGTGGAAGGATTTTGATTGTTGCTCAGATCTTCATTTAAGTTCAGTTTATCTTCAAATTTCTTGCTAAGATCAGCAACTTGTTGATGTAGCTTCTGCTTCCACTCATCCATGTTTTGAGCCATGGAGGTTTTCTCCTTTGGATCTTGACTGTCTCACGGTTAAGTGATTTACCAACAGAACCGGAGCTCTGATACCAATTGAAGGTGCGTGGAGAAAACACAAGAAGGGGGCGTTGAATTGTGTTTTGGATATTTAAAAACTTTCCAAGATATTTAAACCTCTTCAGAGTCTTTAAAGCACAGCGGATTATTCACACAATTAACTTATGGCGTTATGAATGATGAAGGAGTAAATGAGAGAGTGAGCGAGAGAGAAGAACACACAACAATTTATACTGGTTCCCCTCACAAATTGAGAGTACTCCAGTCCCCTTGTTTCCAAGAGAGTTTCACTATAATCACAAGGATTACAATAGTTTCTCAAGCACACAAGCTCAAGACTTCCTGCTCTTAGTCACACAAGACATAGAGACTTCCTTGCTCAAGCACACAAGCTTGAGACTTCCTGCTCTAAGTTACACAAGACAGAGAGACTTCCTTGCTCTGATCACACAGGATCAGAGGCTTCCTTGCTCAAGCACTCAGGCTCAAGACTTCATTGCTCTAATCACTAAGATTGAGACTTACGTGCTTCTATACTAAGCAGAAGACTTTCTTGCTCCTACACTAAGCAGAAGACTTACTACTAACTTATGAGCTTAAAACTTATTACAAACATAATAACTTCAGAGGCTCTAAGCTAGTTTCTATGCTCACTTCATTTGAGAGATATTATCTATTACAATGCAAATTCTCACTTTCTTCTGAGAGATTTTATCTAATGAAGAGCGCTAGTCATCAATTCATTCTTTGGCATATTTATATGAGTTGAGAAAGACATTGAGACGTTGGAGAAATTCCCGTTGTAACTTGGACAGCTGTAGACTTTGAAGATCTGTTGAGTAAAGCCACGTCTTCCTTTGCAGAGAAGCTTCACCTTTGCTGTTTGTCCAATAGTACAGTTATAAGGTACAACTAGCTACTTGAGAGAGGGATCACATCCTTTGTGACCGTTGCATTTTAGTTGACCTTAGAACAAGTCATCAGGCTTGATAAGTTGTGGTTGATGTAGCCTCTGATGACTGGGAATTCCTTTGCTTCTGATGAACCTTTGATGACTTGGAGTCTGACTAGTCTTTGAATGGTTGGCCTCTGATAGTCCTTCGCAATTCAGCTTCTGAACGACTTCATCCTCTGAATGACTCATGACTAGCAGACAGCCTCTGAACTCTTGTAGGCCTCTGAACATCCTTGAGCTTCTAAACTCCTCTGAGTTCCTGAAAAGCTTCAGACGTTCTAATCTACTTTGAGCTTCTGAACTTTGTATAGCTTCTGACCACGTTGTAGCATCTGAACTCTTTCAGAGTCTAATTATTCAGACTTCCATTGGTTTCATCAGAGTTTAAATTAAGTGTGCTCTTGATTAAACGTTGAATTCTCCTGCACTTAATTTAAACATTAGTACCATCAATTGTCCATTTAATACTTTGTTATCATCAAAACCTAAGGGTGTGTATTAACACATATTTTGTTCCAACAGACCCCCCCATCATTCTACGTGGTGATCATGAATCAGCCGTTGACCAGTGATACGTATGACACTAACACTTTTTAAGGTTGTAATGTCGAGGTATTTTTACCTTGGCACAAATATATTGGCACAAAATTTATGCATACACATATCAATCCAAAATATTAAAAAAAAAATAGTCACATCAATTAATATAATTTTAATCATTTTTTCTTTAATTTTTTTTGCCTATGTGTGTGTGTCTAACACCTGAAATTTATAATTGTGCCAAAGTAAGTATTTTCATGTAATGTCACCAACACTTTTTGAATTGAAGTTTAAGATTTAAGGCATGTATGCCTTCAAATATGGCAAAGAAATCATAATCGAAAATTTTGGGTATTATGAATCTTACATCACTTTTTCATATTATTTTTGATGTTATGAATCCACCTTAATGGATCATATGTTATCTTTTCCTTTTTTCTCCACAATGTTCACCAATCTGGTATTTCTATTACAAGTTCCATGTGAATTTTAGAACGCAATGCCAAAACATCAGATATAATCATTTTGGATCCTAAATTTCGAATTTAAGGCATATTTTGGAACGTAGATACAAAATTCTAGAACATGTAATCTGAAATCATTTTTTTTTTTCTTGGATTTTTCCACGTCATTCGACTTGTAATCAGACAATTTTTTTTGACTTGTTTCCCATGAATTTTTGCACGGCATATAAGGGATACATCATACACAAACGTTTTGACCAATTTTCAAAGGATTTTTTGCGCCATACATAAACACAATATAAAGCAATTAAAATCAATCTAAAACACAAATACAATATATGAAATATGTCCATTCGTAAAAGTTCAACAAACACAAACTTCCCAACAAAGAAATGGTTGAAATTGTTGATCGGTGATTTTGGTATGAACAAATCCCTTTTCTTTTCTAGCAAACTCCTTCTTCTCACTTTGAGTTTCTAATTTTGTGCAATTTGCGTTTTTCTTCATAAAGCAAGGTTTTCGAACCTACGTTCCAAAATTTTCCATGTTTAGATCCTAGGATACAATACTAGCTTATGTTTCAGATCGTAGGATACTAAAATTCTTGGGTCCAAATTGAGGGTATATGGAAGCAACTCAGGGCCTTAAAACGAGAATTTTCTTTATGTATTATTCATAAGTTTGTCAATTTAGTTTATGAAAAATTAGTTTATATTAAAGATATAATTTTCGTTAGTGAGAATTTTGAATTAACAAAAATGTTTATTTATTTGCATGAGTTATTATATATATATATATATATAGGGTCAGGATCAAATGACACCAACTTGTTTGACACCAAATGTTATAAATTTTATAAAATCAACCGTTGGATTTGAAGTTTATATCATATATATATAGATCAGTTGTGTAAAATTTAACACAAATCCAAAATCATTTGATATGTTATTGAGATATATCAAAATTAACGGATTTCATATTTTTTTAAACCCCGTTAATTTTCAACAATTTGCATTATATGTGTTGGTTAAAAGTGATCCATTAGCTATTAACACCACACACAATTGCCTTATATAGGCAATACAATACAAGATGGATCCTCAATCTCAATTGGGCTTATTCTAGACAAGGCCCAATAAGCCCAAACTAGTACTTAGACCTAACAAATCCTCCCTTAAATTGATCTTCATAGTGAAGAAACAATTTAATACCTAAGTACAAAACTGTAAAACAACAAAACAGACCAAAACTTCAACAAACTGCAAAACAAAGCAGATCAAAACAGAAACAGAAATACACATAAGCTTCACAAGTCTTCAAGCAATGGGAATTGAGATCAATTGATGGAATTTTGATCACACATTCCAAGCTCCTCCCTTAATTTTCAGAAGGTCTCTAACTTCAATGCTTTAGTCATAATATCAGCTAGTTGCTCCTGAGATTTGCAAAATTTGACTTCAATTATTCCATCTTTGTTAAGATCTCTGAGGAAGTGATACCTAACATCAATATGTTTGCATCTACCATGTAAAATGGGATTCTTTGAGAGTTTAATGGATGAACTATTGTCACAATTAATTGTTGTGCTACCATCTTGTTTCAACTGCAAATGTTGCAATATATTTCTCAGCCAAATGCCTTGGCAAGCACTAGAAGCAGCTGCAACAAACTCAGCTTCTGTTGTAGATAGAGTGACTATAGGCTGCTTCTTTGAGGACCAACACACAGCACTAGAGCCCATAGTAAACACATACCCTGATGTGCTTTTCCTATCATCATAGTCTCCTGCATAATCAGAATCAGTCCACCCCTGCATTATTAATTCAACATCAGAGTTGCTTTTATACATCATGCCAAAGCTCAAAGTTCCTTTCAAATATCTCAAGATGCGTTTGACAGCTGCTAAATGTATCTCAGTAGGCCTGTCCATGTATCTGGCAGCTAGGCAAACTGAGAAGGTTAGATCAGGTCTAGTGGCCAAAAGATACATCAAGCATCCAATCATTTTCTTATACACAGTAGCATCTGTTGCTCTTTTTTCATCCTTTACCAGCTTAATTCCAGGGACAATGGGACTACCAACTTTGTTACATTCTTCCATACCAAATCTAGATAGAATTTCTGAGGCATATTTTTGTTGACAAATGAATATTCCTTGGTCACATTGATTCACTTCAATTCCTAGGAAGTATTTCATTTTTCCAAGATCACTCATAGAAAATTTAACTTTCATGGATTTCTTAAATTCATCAATCATGCCTTCATCATTGCCAGTATATATAAGATCATCCACATACAAGCTAACTATCAGAATTTTACCTTTCTCTCCATGCTTGACAAATAATGTTGGTTCATGAGGGCATTTTTCAAAGTTTTCTGAGTTGAAGTAAGCTTCAATCTTACTATACCAAGCCCTGGGAGCTTGTTTCAATCCATACAATGCTTTCTTGAGCTTATATACCTGATCAGTTCCTCCCTTGTGGTAGCCTAAAGGTTGCTCAATATACACATTTTCAGTTAGATCACCATGCAAGAAAGCACTCTTCACATCTACTTGGAATACACACCATTTGTTGAAAGCAGCTAGTGAAAGAATTGTCCTTATAGTATCCCACCTTGCTACAGGAGCAAAAACCTCACTATAATCAATTCCATGTTTTTGTGTGTACCATTTTGCAACCAACCTGGCTTTATGCTTTTCCACATGTCCCTTTTCATTATATTTGGTTTTGAAAATCCACTTTACACCAATGGCTTTTACTCCATGTGGCAGAGAGGTCAATTCCCAAGTGTTATTGTCTTCAATTGACTTTATTTCACTTTCCATAGCTTTCTTCCAGATGTCAGACTTGCTAGCTTCTTCATAACTACTTGGATCTTCTCTTGAACTGAACATAGCAATGGCCAGATGTTGTAAGTGTTGATTAGTTTGATTATCAACACTTTCAATGCCAGTTACATAGTCTCTGAGGTAGCTGGGTGGGTTTCTTGCTCTAGGGGTTAAGCCTTCATCACTTTCAGTCTCAAAGTCTTCACTTGACTCTTCATTGTTACTTCCACTATGGTTATCAGTTTGATCTCCATGAGTGTCATTACCAACTTGATCATCATGACCATCATTATTGCTATTATTCCCAGTTTGATATTCATCATCATTATCAACTTCATTTTGTACTTCTATCTCCCCACCTCCATAAGTATCATTCTGATTAGATTTAGGGATTTGCTTGGTCCAATTCCATCCCTTTGATTCTTCAAAGATCACATCCCTGCTCACAATTATCTTTTTGTCAATGGGATTGTACAACTTGTATGCTTTGGATTCCTCACTTACACCTAGTAGAACACATGTGATGCTCTTGTTGTCCAGCTTTTTCCTGTGAACATCAGGTATATGGACATGAGCAAGACATCCAAAAATTCTAAAATGATGTACAGAAGGCTTAATGTTACTCCATGCTTCTTCTGGAGTAAGATCTTTGACAGCATAAGTGGGACATCTGTTCATGACATATGTGGCCCAGTTAACAGCTTCTGGCCAAAATAGTTTAGGTACATTCCTAGCTGAAATCATACTTCTAACCATATTTAAAATAGTCATATTCTTTCTTTCAGACAGTCCATTTTGCTGTGGAGTATAGGCTGTGGTTAGTTGTCTTTTCACTCCATGAGTACTACAGAATTCATTAAACTCATTTGACAAGTATTCTCCACCCCTATCAGTTCTGAGACATTGTATCAAGCAACTAGATTCTGTTTCAACTAGGGATTTGAATTTCTTATAAATAGTAAAAGCTTATGATTTTTCTTTTAAGAAGCAAGTCCATGTCTTTCTAGAAAAATCATCAGTAAATGTCATAAAGTACCTGTTACCCCCATTTGATTTGGGATTGATTGGCCCACAAATATCAGAGTGTACCAATTCAAGCCTTTTTTATGCTCTCCAATTGGCTTCTTTAGGAATGCTCTCTCTATGTTGCTTCCCCACCAAGCAATCAGTACACTTGTCTTCTGATTCCTTCAATTCTGGCAATCCCTTAACCATTTGCTTTTTACATAATGTCTTTAAACCCTTGATGCTGAGGTGAGCATATCTATGATGCCAAAGGACATTTTCTGCAGTGGTAGTGACTTGGAAACAAATAGGCAGAATCATTGAGGCTTTGACAATATACATTCTATTATATGTCATTTCTGTGCTCAGAATCAATCCATTTTCTTCATGTATCAGTTCACAACAATTGTTTTTAAAGACAATTTGTAGGTTTCTTTGTTGCAATTGTCCAACACTAAGTAAATTGTTGCTCAACCCAGGCAGGTAATAGACATTGGTAATAACATGGACCTTACCTTCAATGCACAGTTTCACATCTCCTCTTCCCATGACAGCCATTTTTGCATCATTGCCAAGTTTAACTGATTCTCTGAATTTGTCATCAAAATTAAAGAACCACTCCTTAGCTCCAGTCATGTGATTACTGCAGCCACTGTCAATATACCACATCCCCTCAGTGAACCTTTCATTTGAATTAGAGTATGCCATGAGAAGTATTTCTTCCTCTTCTCTGTGTTCAACATAGTTTGCTTCCCAATCAGGGCATTCATTGCGATAATGACCCAATTTATGGCATTTAAAACATTCTATTGAATCTTTACTCTGTCTACCTCTGCCTCTGTAAGCAGTTCTTCCCCTGCCTCTTCCAGCATTGCTCATCTTCAGTGCTTGATCTTCATTGTGCTCCTTTTGGTGAGGCTTGTGATTTTTCATTCGTCCTTCATGAACAAGAAGGCTGCTTTGCAATTCATCAATTGTCATAGCAGTTACATCATTGGCTTCTTCTATTGAGCAAACAACATAATTGAACCTTTCTGGCATGGATCTTAATATCTTTTCAACCACCACTACCTGTTCAACTCTATCTCCTTGTGCTGTCATCCGATCTGCAATAGCAAGAGTTCTTGCAAAATACTCTGTTGGAACAAAATATGTGTTAATACACACCCTGAAGTTTTGATGATAACAAAGTATTAAATGGACAATTGATGGTACTAATGTTTAAATTAAGTGCAGGAGAATTCAACGTTTAATCAAGAGCACACTTAATTTAAACTCTGATGAAACCAATGGAAGTCTGAATATTTAGACTCTGAAAGAGTTCAGATGCTACAACGTGATCAGAAGCTATACAAAGTTCAGAAGCTCAAAGTAGATCAGAACGTCTGAAGCTGTTCAGGAACTCAGAGGAGTTCAGAAGCTCAAGGATGTTCAGAGGCCTACAAGAGTTCAGAGGCTTTCTGCTAGTCGTAAGTCATTCAGAGAATGAAGACGTTCAGAAGCTGAATTACGAAGGACTATCAGAGGTCAACCATTCAAAGACCAATCAGACTCCAAGTTATCAAAGGTTCATCAGAAGCAAAGGAATTCCCAGTCATCAGAGGGCTACATCAACTACAACTTATCAAGCCTGATGACTTGTTCTAAGGTCAACTAAATTGCAACGGTCACAAAGGATGTGATCCCTCTCTCTAGGAGCTAGTTGTACCTTATAACTGTACCATTGGACAGACAACAAAGGTGAAGCTTCTCTGCAAAGGAAGACGTGGCTTTACTCAACGGATCTTCAATGTCTACAGCTGTCCAAGTTGCAACGGGAATTTCTCCAACGTCTCAATGTCTTTCTCAACTCATATAAATATGCCAAAGAAAGAATTGATGACTAGCGCTCACCATTAGATAAAATCTCTCAGAAGAAAGTGAGAATTTGAATTGTAATAGATAATATCTCTCAAATGAAGTGAGCATAGAAACTAGCTTAGAGCCTCTGAAGTTATTATGTATGTAATAAGTCTTAAGCTCTTAAGTTAGTAGTAAGTCTTCTGCTTAGTGTAGAAGCAAGAAAGTCTTCTGCTTAGTGTAGAAGCACGTAAGTCTCAATCTTAGTGATTAGAGCAGTGAAGTCTTGAGCCTGAGTGCTTGAGCAAGGAAGCCTCTGATCTTGTGTGATCAGAGCAAGGAAGTCTCTTTGTCTTGTGTGACTTAGAGCAGGAAGTCTCAAGCTTGTGTGCTTGAGCAAGGAAGTCTTTGATCTTGTGTGATCAGAGCAAGGAAGTTTCTATGTCTTCTGTGACTAAGAGCAGGAAGTCTTGAGCTTGTGTGTTTGAGCAACTATTGTAATCCTTGTGATTATAGTGAAACTCTCTTGGAAACAAGGGGACTGGAGTACTCTCAATTTGTGAGGGGAACCAGTATAAATTGTTGTGTGTTCTTCTCTCTCACTCACTCTCTCATTTACTCCTTCATCATTCATAACGCCATAAGTTAATTGTGTGAATAATCCGCTGTGCTTTAAAGACTCTGAAAAGATTTTAAATATCTTGGAAAGTTTTTAAAATATCCAAAACACAATTCAACCCCCCCCTTCTTGTGTTTTCTCCGCGCACCTTCATACTCGTTTACCGATTCATCCTCCCCCATGGCAAGAAGCTCGAATTCTTTGCGTGATGACTGTAATTGAGCTCGCTTTACCTTCGTCGAGCCCTGATACTTGCGTTTCATAGCCTCCCATATATCCTTCGCAGTTTCACGATTAAGAATCGTTTCCAAGAGGGTTCGATCAATAGATTGAAAAAGAAAATTTTTTACCTTCAAATCGCGCAATTTGCTCTCTGCTGGTGATCTTTGTTGCTCCGCCGTGGAATTCACCGGTGTCGTGACAACGCCAACTTCAATTAAAGACCAAAGTTCTTTCGATCGGAGAAGATTCTCCATAAGCATTGATCAATGCTCATAATAGCCATCAAACCGCGAAATTGTGGGCTGAAGATAGTGAGAAGATGATTCCGCCATTGATGAGAGGAAGAAGAAACGATGAAGAATGAAAAAACTCGTGAACGGAATCAAGAACCGTTGCAACGGTTGTAACGGAAACTAACGTTTAAGGCCATTGGAATTTTGGGACCCACTGATACCACTTGTTGGTTAAAAGTGATCCATTAGCTATTAACACCACACACAATTGCCTTATATAGGCTATACAATACAAGATGGATCCTCAATCTCAATTGGGCTTATTCTAGACAAGGCCCAATAAGCCCAAACTAGTACTTAGACCTAACAATATGTATGATGGTGATCTAACTTATTTGTTCTCAATCTTATCAATCTTATTTTCCAGTAATACTTGAAAATGGATTGAAACTTTATTTTCTTATTATTTTTCAAGTAAAAGGAAGCGGACAGTGATCCATATGCAACATCCGAGATATATATGAAAAGAAAGCAAGAACAAAACCTTCTCGAACAAGAAAAGCGGAATAAAAATCAGAAGACTAAATTCATACCTAGAAAAGAGAATAAAAACCAGAAAATAAAAAATATAACAAAGCAAGAGAAAATGAAAGAGCAATAAACTTTGGATTTATTCTATGAGCACAATCATGTTGATCTTTTTGTGATGATGGTATGATCAATAATGTGGATGACCTCTCATACTCACTAACAATAGAATTTCATCAGCTGTAAATTACCCGACGCCAAAAATTGATTATAAACCTCAACATCTTGATTAAATGCAGGATTCTTATTGTTGAGTTTGTTCCTTTTCACAATAGACTTTTTTTTTATGGATGAAAAGTAAAAAAAATTAATTATTTATCCCTGCCATTGAAAGTGGACTTTCGTTATAAATTACGACCTGACTTCCGACTTCTGTATGCTTCGATTCCAAGTCCATTAATTATTTGAGTATCCAAATTAAAATAGACCAATTCTCCGTCCTTTTTTTTCAAGAATATATCTCCTTTCATTTCTGCTCCGATAGGAAGCGTAACACATGTCAACGACTAAACAACAAAAATAAATTCGCGACTAAACAACAAATAAATTCAAGTAAATAAAGTAGAGCATTACATGGATAAATTTAAAACCAATAATAACATTTCATATCATACAAAACATGATTAAAATGATCATCGCAGCGGAACAACATAAACATGTCATCATTCATTTATCAACATGATTATAGTTCGAATCATACACATTAGTCATCAACCAAATAATTTACCAACATAAATCCCAATATAGCATCATCAAAAATAACATAAGTATTGGAATAATTGATTACTAGCATAAAGCCTTACACCATCATAACAAACGAAGTCTAAAACGACACTAGGCATAACCCAATAAAGACTAAACCCCAACACGGTGTTACAACCACCAGAGCAAATGGACAAGACACAACGCTATGATCGTAACTCATCTCCTCACCCTGAATACTTAGCAACGAGTGCCGGGTACTCCTCCTAAAGCAAGCAAATCCTCAAGCCTGAGAATCTGAATCGCCCAACGATCCAACAAATAAAAAAATAGAGAGTTAGTTACATATAATCGACATTCAACAAATGGAAGTATAATACTAACATTTAATCCAATCCAACATATACAACGTGTGTATATATATATATATATATTCATTCACTATTCATATATCCAACATACATATAATAGCAATTCATCTCCATCAACAAGACATGTACATACAATCAATTTATATCCATAATCTTATCCGCACCGTCAATAATCAACAAGATATATGCACATTCAATTAGCATACAATAATCCAAATATCACATCATCATCACATTAATGCAATTAAGATTCACCTTCCTAATGCATCTAATGTCACCTTCATGTATGTTCCTAGACATATCTACATGTGGTACCATATCACCATCTATATAGGATACAAGAATCCCTTCACCATCTATCATCACCATCAATTTGACACAACTTATGCATGAATGATGTGTCACGACATTTCATCAATATAAATTAATTTATATATTCACCAACACTTCATGTATTAACACATGATATCACCAACTCACCATCTATTATTTAATACACATACAAGCATATTCATACATATACACCTTAAACATACTCATCACAATTCACCATCAATATCATTATACATATCTAACAAGTATAAGAAAACATCATCATCCACCATGTTCATCCATAATAATTCATAACCTAAGTATGAAACTACCATCATCATCTTAGTCATTCATAAGAACTAACACCTTATGTATTAACCCATCATCAACATCAAATCAATTAAAGAATAATTTCCAAGTTAGGAAATCTCGCCCGGCGAAGTCTAGCGAACTCCTGGGCGACGAAAACAGAACATTATGGGTTTTCTGACGAGCACCGGCGAGACTCAGCGAGCTTCCTCGCTGAATGTCGCCCGGCGAGCTCCCCAGCGAGCTTCCTCGCTGAATGTCGCCCGGCGAGCTCCCCAGCGACAAAAACAGAACATTTCAGGATTTCTGGCGAGCACCGGCGAGACTCAGCGAGCTTCCTCGCCGACCCTCGCTAGCCCTCGCCCGGCGAAAATGTCGCAGAACAGACACTCTGTTTTCGCGACCGTTCATATTCTACTACAAAATCATCAAATCGTGTTCCAGTTCTAAAAAGGTGTTTCCTTTAAGTTATAAACATGTTATCATACATAGAAGTACAAGTTTCATCTCTTACAAACATCAAAAACATTACCAATCAAAGATTATTCATATTTTTCATTCAAAACTCAAAAATATATAATTTCATATGAACATACTTTGATTCTCAAAATTGAAACCATCAACATGTACTTTTAGCATCACATAACATGGATAACACGAAATCATTACAAAAGGAAGCATTTTGGTTCATGAAAACTCATAAAGTTACTAACTTTTGAGCAAAAAGGGTGAGAGGGTTTGGGCAAAGAGAAATGTGATTTCTCCCCCCTCTTAAGCACCCACTAATCATATATAACTACTCTCTTACCTCTAATTCTTCAAGAATTAGCTCCTCCAAATCTTTCTCTCTTGGCCTCTTATCTCTATGTTCTTCTCCTCTTCTTCTTCTCTAGGTTTCTCTCTCTATTTCTTCACAAAAGTTATGACAAAATGATTTTCTCTCTCTAAGTTTTCAAACACCTAGGTCAAATCCTCCTCCCCAATTTACTAAATTGACCTTCCCCACAAAAGCCCACTCTATTTTCTATCTACACCTCCTAAAAACACTACTATTCTAAGTACACCACCACACCAAAAGCCACATATTTAAATAAATCACATATCATGACAATTAAATAAATAAATAAATTAAATAGATAATTAAATAAAAACGGGATGTGACAACTCTACCCCCCTTAAAGAATTTTCGCCCTCGAAAATTTACCTGGAAACAAATCGGGATACGAACTCTTCATCTTGCTCTCTAATTCCCAAGTTGCATTCTCCCCCGCGGGACCTCCCCAAATAACTTTCACCAATGCAATCTCTTTATTCCTCAACTTCTTCACTTCTCTTCCTTCGATTCTCAACGGAATAGTCTCAATAGTCAAATTATCCTTCACTTGGATGTCGTCCGATTCAATTACATGAGATGGATCCGAAACATATTTCCTTAATTGCGACACATGGAACACATCATGCAAATTAGATAGTGTTACCGGCAATGCAATCTGATAAGCTACCTTCCCAATCCTCTCCGAAATTTGATACGGTCCAATGAACTTCGATGTCAACTTCTTAGACTTCAATGCTCTCCCTAAACCGGTAGTAGAAGTCACTCTTAAGAACACATGATCTCCCTCTTGGAATTCCACATCTTTCCTCTTCTTGTCATGGTAACTTTTCTGCCGACTCTGAGATGCTTTCATCTTCTCTTGAATCATTTTAATCTTCTCCGTAGTCTCTTGTACAATATCCGGACCCAAAACCACATTCTCACCGGATTCGTACCAACAAAGGGGCGTACGACATCTTCTCCCATACAAAGCTTCAAAAGGAGCCATTCCAATACTTGAGTGAAAACTATTATTGTAGGTGAACTCGATCAAAGGTAAACATGAATCCCAACTCTCTCCTTGTTCCAAAACACATGCTCTCAACAAATCTTCCAAAGATTGAATCGTCCTTTCGGATTGACCATCCGTTTGAGGGTGATAAGCAGAACTCAACCTCAACTTAGTTCCCAAAGCTTCTTGCAAGCTTTCCCAAAATCTAGAAGTGAACTTCGGATCTCTATCTGACACAATACTAGATGGAATACCATGTAATCTTATAATCTGCTCAACATAAATCTCTGCCAACCTAGGCACCAACGTTCCAATCTTGATAGCAATAAAATGAGCCGACTTCGTCAAACGATCAACCACAATCCAAATCACTTCATTCCCTTTCGCCGTCTTTGGTAATCCTCCAACAAAATCCATAGCAATACTATCCCATTTCCATTCCGGTATGAACAACGGTTGCAACAAACCAGACGGTTTCTGATGCTCAATCTTCGATTTCTAACAAACCAAACAAGCATACACATATCCCGCAATTTCCTTCTTCATTCTAGGCCACCAAAATAAATTCTTCAAGTCTTGGTACATCTTAACCAATCCAGGATGAATACTTAATCCACTTTTATGACCTTCATCAAAAATCATTTTCTTTAACTTGGGCACATCGGGTACACAAACTCTTCCTCGGAATTTCACCACTCCATTCGCATCAATCTTAAAGTCATTCTCTTGTCCTTCAATCACTAGTGCCACTCTCTTCAACAATTTCTCATCTTCTTTTTGACATTCCCTGATCTTCTCAAGAAATGGGTTGGTTAACTTCAACATTCCCAACTTCACACTATTGGAGGTGACTTCACATACCAAACTCAAGTCTCTAAATTCTTCAATCAACTCCAACTCTCTTGCCATAAGCGATGACATGTGCAATGACTTCCGACTCAGAGCATCTGCCACCACATTAGCTTTCCCAGGGTGATAACTCAACTCAAAATCATAGTCCTTCAAGAACTCTAACCATCTTCCTTGCCTCATATTCAATTCTTTCTGGTCAAACAAGTACTTCAAACTCTTGTGATCACTAAACACCTCAAATCTTGACCCATACAAGTAGTGTCTCCATACCTTCAAAGCAAATACTACGGCCGCTAACTCTAAATCATGGGTGGGGTAGTTCCTCTAATGGACCTTCAACTGACGAGATGCATAAGCTACAACTTTTCCTTTTTGCATGAGTACACCACCAAGTCCCAACTTTGATGTGTCACAATACACTACAAATGATTCCTTTGCATCGGGCAAAATCAACACATGCGCGGTAGTCAATTTCCTCTTAAGCACTTGAAAACTCTTCTCACACTTCTCATCCCAAACAAACGCTTGGTCCTTTCGAGTCAACAAAGTCAACGGTAACGCCATCTTTGAAAATCCCTCAATGAACCGTCTATAGTAACCAGCTAATCCAAGAAAACTTCTTATCTCCGAAACAGACTCAGGTGTTCCCCATTTCATCACAGCATCAACCTTCGCAGGATCCACCGCTATGCCTCCACTAGAAATTACATGACCAAGAAAGCTTACCTCTTTCAACCAAAACTCGCACTTAGACAACTTAGCATACAACTTCTTTTCCTTCAAAACTTGCAACACTATTCTCAAATGCTCTTTGTGCTCCTCCTTCGACTTAGAATAAACCAAAATATCATCGATGAACACTACCACAAACTTATCCAAAAATGAATGAAAGATCCTATTCATGTACTCCATGAAAACACCAGGGGCATTCGTAACTCCAAAAGGCATCACTGTATACTCATAGTGACCATACCTTGTTCTAAAAGCAGTCTTAGGAACATCCTCAGTCTTAACTCTTATCTGATGGTATCCGGACCTTAAGTCAATCTTGCTAAACACACAAGCTCCAACTAGTTGATCCATCAAATCATCTATCCTCGGAAGTGGATACTTATTCTTGATCGTTGCCTTGTTCAACTGGCGATAATCTATGCACAACCTCATACTCCTTTCCTTCTTCTTTACAAACAACACCGGTGCAACCCAAGGTGACACACTAGGACGTATAAACTTCTTTTCCAATAACTCTTCAAGTTGCTTCTGCAATTCATTCAATTCTGATGCCGACATACGATACGGTGCCATTGATATCGGACTAGTACCAGGTACTAAATCGATACCGAACTCAACTTCTCTTTCTGGTGATAAATCTGATATATCCTCCGGAAATACATCCGAAAATTCACCAACGGCTGGTATCTCTTCCAACTTGGCTCCACCTTCAAGCTTCAATGATCCAAACACCATGAACAACTCTCCATGATCATTCAAAGATTCCTTCACCTCTCCTCCATACATAAAGGATAAACTTCCTTCTGACTTCGGGAAAATCACAGTCTTCTCACAACAGTTAATATGAACTTGGTTAAAGACTAACCATTTCATTCCAAAGATAACATCAATACCACTAAGTGGAATACACACCAAATCCATACCAAACACAGATACAAGACAATTACGACATACAAGACGAGCAATTAACGAACCACTAGCAGGAGTCTCAATATTCATACAACCAGACATATCAAAAACAGGAATATTTAAACGCTTCATACAACCCATAGAAATAAAAGAATGTGTTGCTCCGGTATCAATAATCGCAATTAAAGGAGTGTCATGAATGAAACACGTACCTCTAATGAGATTATCAACTTGATCAGCTCCTTCCCCATTCAAAGCAAACACTTTCCCGGTAACCTTCTTCGGCTTCTTACATTCCTGACTCTTGTTACCTTCTTCACCACAGTTAAAACAAGTAGGAGTAGTCGCCTTGCACTCTTTAGATCTATGCCCTTCTTTTCCACAATTATAGCACACATCCTTATCCTTCTTACACTCAAAAGAACGATGTCCAATCTTGCCACACCTATAGCACTTGTTGAAGGTGTGTGGAGAAAACACAAGAAGGGGGGGGGGGGGTTAAATTGTGTTTTGAATATTTAAAAACTTTCCAAGATATTTAAACCTCTTCAGAGTCTTTAAAGCACAGCGGATTATTCACACAATTAACTTATGGCGTTATGAATGATGAAGGAGTAAATGAGAGAGTGAGCGAGAGAGAAGAACACACAACAATTTATACTGGTTCCCCTCACAAATTGAGAGTACTCCAGTCCCCTTGTTTCCAAGAGAGTTTCACTATAATCACAAGGATTACAATAGTTGCTCAAGCCCACAAGCTCAAGACTTCCTGCTCTTAGTCACACAAGACATAGAGACTTCCTTGCTATGATCACACAAGATCAAAGACTTCCTTGCTCAAGCACACAAGCTTGAGACTTCCTGCTCTAAGTCACACAAGACAGAGAGACTTCCTTGCTCTGATCACACAAGATCAGAGGCTTCCTTGCTCAAGCACTCAGGCTCAAGACTTCATTGCTCTAATCACTAAGATTGAGACTTACGTGCTTCTACACTAAGCAGAAGACTTTCTTGCTCCTACACTAAGCAGAAGACTTACTACTAACTTATGAGCTTAAAACTTATTACAAACATAATAACTTCAGAGGCTCTAAGCTTGTTTCTATGCTCACTTCATTTGAGAGATATTATCTATTACAATGCAAATTCTCACTTTCTTCTGAGAGATTTTATCTAATGAAGAGCGCTAGTCATCAATTCTTTCTTTGGCATATTTATATGAGTTGAGAAAGACATTGAGACGTTGGAGAAATTCCCGTTGTAACTTGGACAGCTGTAGACTTTGAAGATCCGTTGAGTAAAGCCACGTCTTCCTTTGCAGAGAAGCTTCACCTTTGCTGTTTGTCCAATAGTACAGTTATAAGGTACAACTAGCTCCTAGAGAGAGGGATCACATCCTTTGTGACCGTTGCATTTTAGTTGACCTTAGAACAAGTCATCAGGCTTGATAAGTTGTGGTTGATGTAGCCCTCTGATGACTGGGAATTCCTTTGCTTCTGATGAACCTTTGATGACTTGGAGTCTGATTGGTCTTTGAATGGTTGGCTTCTGATAGTCCTTCGCAATTCAGCTTCTGAACGACTTCATCCTCTGAATGACTCATGACTAGCAGACAGCCTCTGAACTCTTGTAGGCCTCTGAACATCCTTGAGCTTCTAAACTCCTCTGAGTTCCTGAACAGCTTCAGACGTTCTGATCTACTTTGAGCTTCTGAACTTTGTATAGCTTCTGACCACGTTGTAGCATCTGAACTCTTTCAGAGTCTAATTATTCAGACTTCCTGTAATATCCCCAATTTCTTGTATTAGTAATATACCATGTTAAGAGTATTTGTCTAAAAACACCACATGATAGAGCTAGCACCAGTGTAGTAGTGTGTGTGTGTATGTGTGTCACTAAAGAAAGAGTATGACTAACCTAGTGGAGGACATGTGTTCTTCCAAGGAGGTGTAGCCATGACTCATCAAACCAACCTTCCCTCACACCAATTCCTTTCCATTTCCTGCATAACACAAAAGCAGTAAACTCTCTTCCCTGCTCTCATTCTCTCTCACGCTCAAAACAACAACAACAACTCATTTCTATTTCTCAATTTTCCCAAGAATCAACTAAACTAAGCATGCATATGGATGATCATGGTTCCTTAGAAAGTAATGATCTCTAGTGGTGAGTTAATTCTTCAAATCCTTTCTCAATTCCTTCCAAATTGTGTTCAAAATTCCTCCTCTAAAACTCAATATTCTGCTCATAAATTTGCATGTGTTGGGAAGACATGCTTATTCTGATTTTTGGTGATCTAGGGAGTGAAATTGGGAATTACAACTCAAAGAGGAATTAAAGATAGCAAATTCAACCTGCAATTCAAGTCATAGCAAAGAATCAAGCTTCATTCTGAGGTGGGTTCTTAGGATAGAATAGTTAGAATTATTCCCCCAAAATTCACTTTGCATGAGAACATAGGATTTAGGAATTGAAATGTGCATGAGAAGGGTTTAATTCCCAAAACTCTTCTCCTTTATAATTATTAGGATATTCATGATGTTAATGGCTTGAAAGATTGGCAATTGTAGTGTAGAAAACTCTGTTTTGAACTGGTTCTGCAGGGCTTCGCGCCGAGGCGCAGCACTTTCGCGCCAGGGCGCAGGCAAAATGAGACAGAAACAGAATCTGGAATGCAGGTTCGCGCCAGGGCGCAGAAGTTTCGCGCCGGGGCGCAAGCCACCAGCATTTCCAGATTTTGTCCCCTGTTTCCTGCTTTTGGAAATTCCTATGCATTTTGGATTGTCATCTTTTAAGTTTTGTTTTCCATTAACATTAAGAATACCTTATAATTATGATGTCGTTGTACGTATATGATTGATTATAACCTAGGCTAGTAGCTAGGTTAGTCTCCCGGGATTGGGATATATTGGTAGTATGTTAACACATTAGAATTATGTGTAGTATCAGTCCATAGTTATGTGTGGCTGCTTGAGCACCACCAAAGGGATTCGTGGAATCCATAGTTATGTGTGGTTGTTTGACACCACCAAAGGGATTCGAGTAATCCAAAGCGATAAGATATCAATAATATTGATTGTGATGCCATAGTTATTTCGTACCATATGTGCTTAGTTCACGAAGATTGGTACGGAAAAGCGTAAGGCTTTCTGAGACCGGCTCACCTCAGATCGTCCTTGCATAGTTAAAATGAATTCAGATAATTTGTGTGTTAAACCATATGAACTGTTTATTGATATATGAACATATTTATAGCGCTGAGTTGCGTGAGGACTGATTATAGGTTGATTTCCCTGGTGTAGTCACCAATAGGTGGGTAGTAGAATCCACGAGACTTAGCAGTCTTACCCCCCCCCCCCCCCCCCCCCCCCGCCCCGTTCATGTTTCAGGTGCACAGGGTGATCGTGGTAAGCAAGCTGCAGAGTAGTTAGCAGGGCTTGTGACTGATGATGTTCGTGTTTAGAACAACATATAGTTGTCATGTTTCCGTTTACTTTCCTTCCGCTGTGTTGTACTTGTTGTACTATAGCACCTGCGTGTGCTGGAATTATTATCTATGTATTTGTAAACTTGTTGTACTCGGTATTTAATTATGGATCTTGTAATATATTCTAGACAATGTATTACGGGGTGTTATACTTCCATTGGTTTCATCATAGTTTAAATTAAGTGTGCTCTTGATTAAACGTTGAATTCTCCTGCACTTAATTTAAACATTAGTACCATCAATTGTCCATTTAATACTTTGTTATCATCAAAACCTAAGGGTGTGTATTAACACATATTTTGTTCCAACACTTGTCATTCTCCACCTTCTCCTTTCCCTTTCCACCTCTAACACTTCCCTTTCCCATAGCATCATAAGGCTTGGCACGGTCTTGACTCTTCCCTCTAACCGCCTTGAAGTAGTTACTCTTAGCTTTCCCATCTTCATCACAAATTCTAGCCTTTGCCACCAAAGTAGTGAAGTTTCTAATCTCCGCAAATCCAATGATATGCTTGTGATGTCGGGGCGTAAACCACTCTCAAACTTAACACATTTGTCGTTCTCCGCCTCCGGGGTATTGTAGTGAGGACTAAAAGCACACAAGGACTCAAACTTAGCCGCATACTCCACTACCGACATGTTCCCTTGTTCTAACTTCATGAATTCTACCACCTTCTTATTCTTCACATCCGCCAGAAAATACTTGTTAAAGAATTCCCGCTTGAACATTTCCCAAGTGATGACAACACCTCTATCACCTAGTCTCAACTTAGCATTCTTCCACCATTGGTTTGCCTCCTCCCTAAGCACATAGGTTCCCAATGCAAGCTTGTTCTCATTAGCACACTCCATAGCATCAAAAATGATCTCAACTTCTTCAACCCATTTAACCGCTCCATCCGGGTTAAAGCCTCCAACAAAGAAAGATGACTTGTGCTTCAAGAACCTATCCAAGCGCTTCTCTCCATCCCTAGCCGGATCATCACCTTTTGCCAAAAGATGAGTCAAGGTAGCAAGTGATTCCGTGATCTGAGCATTAGCACGTGCCGACGTCATGGTCCTGAACAATCAATTCCAATCAACAAACAAACGTCACGACAAAAGTACAAACAGTGCACCCTACACATGTTGTACAAAGTGTTACTAAGCCTAATTGATTCCAATGAATCGACCTTGCTTTGATACCAATTGTAACACCCTACTTAAATCTACCCAAAAATTCGCGACTAAACAACAAATAAATTCAAGTAAATCAAGTAGAGCATTACATGGATAAATTTAAAACCAGTAATAGCATTTCATATCATACAAAACATGATTAAAATGATCATCGCAGCGGAACAACATAAACATGTCATCATTCATTTATCAACATAATTATAGTTCGAATCATACACATTAGTCATCAACCAAATAATTCACCAACATAAATCCCAATATAGCATCATCAAAAATAACTTAAGTATTGGAATAATTGAGTACTGGCATAAAGCCTTACACCATCATAACAAACGAAGTCTAAAACGACACTAGGCATAACCCAATAAAGACTAAACCCTAACACGGTGTTACAACCACCAGAGCAAATGGACAAGACACAACGCTATGATCGTAACTCATCTCCTCACCCTGAATACTTAGCAACGAGTGCCGGGTACTCCTCCTAAAGCAAGCAAATCCTCAAGCCTGAGAATCTGAATTGCCCAATGATCCAACAAATACAAAAATAGAGAGTTAGTTACATATAATCAGCATTCAACAAATGGAAGTAAAATACTAACATTTAATCCAATCCAACATATACAACGTATATATATATATATATATATATATATATATATATATATATATATTCATTCACTATTCATATATCCAACATACATATAATAGCAATTTATATCCATAATCTTATCCGCACCGTCAACAATCAACAAGATATATGCACATTCAATTAGCATACAATAATCCAAATATCACATCATCATCACATTAATGCAATTAAGATTCACCTTCCTAATGCATCTAATTTCACCTTCATGTATGTTCCTAGACATATCTACATGTGGTACCATAGCACCATCTATATAGGATACAAGAATCCCTTCACCATCTATCATCACCATCAATTTGACACAACTTATGCATGAATGATGTGTCACGACATTTCATCAATATAAATTAATTTATATATTCACCAACACTTCATGTATTAACACATGATATCACGAACTCACCATCTATTATTTTATACACATACAAGCATATTCATACATATACACCTTAAACATACTCATCACAATTCACCATCAATATCATTATACATATCTAACAAGTATAAGAAAACATCATCATCCACCATATTCATCCATAATAATTCATAACCTAAGTACGAAACTACTATCATCATCTTAGTCATTCATAAGAACTAACACCTTATGTATTAAGCCATCATCAACATCAAATCAATTAAAGAATAATTTCCAAGTCAGGAAATCTCGCCCGGCGAAGTCTAGCGAACTCCTGGGCGACGAAAACAGAACATTATGGGTTTTCTGGCGAGCACCGGCGAGACTCAGCGAGCTTCCTCGCCGACCCTCACTAGCCCTCGCCCGGCGAAAATGTCGCAGAACAGACACTCTGTTTTCGCGACCGTTCATATTCTACTACAAAATCATCAAATCGTGTTCCAGTTCTAAAAAGGTGTTTCTTTTAAGTTATAAACATGTTATCATACATAGAAGTACAAGTTTCATCTCTTACAAACATCAAAAACATTACCAATCAAAGATTATTCATATTTTTCATTCAAAACTCAAAAACATATAATTTCATATGAACATACTTTGATTCTCAAAATTGAAACCATCAACATGTACTTTTAGCATCACATAACATGGATAACACGAAATCATTACAAAAGGAAGCATTTTGGTTCATGAAAACTCATAAAGTTACTAACTTTTGAGCAAAAAGGGTGAGATGGTTTGGGCAAAGAGAAATGTGATTTCTGATATGGTTTTTTGTGTTTTTGTATTTGCGGAATTTGGTGGGATATAATTTTACGGAGAAAACTCTCCTCAAATATATTGTTATATGAAGAAAACTCAAGTTCTTATTTTATTCATCATGGCTTATGGCTCTATATATAGAGCTACAAATAAAACAAACTTCTAAATCATATCTTTTAAAAAACAAACTAAATCTAAAAATCATAAATATTCTAAACTGAAATATAAATCTAAACTATATTTAAATCTAAAATCTTCAAAGGATATTTAGGCATATTTTTTTCAACACTCCTCCTTGACTGAATATCTTTTGTGCGTATCCAATCTGAGCTTCTCGGAAATTTATTCTTCTTTTTATTTCGGTTGTATTTCTTGTCAATATTTTTCTTGGATGAGATTGCATGTTGATTTGACTTGAATTTCTCCATCATTGAAGTTATTCCTTTTTCGCAAGCTTTAGCGTCTTTGTGCCTTGTGGACTTTATGGTAGAAACATTGCATCTTTTAAGTGGCTTTTCACAAGCATGATTATTCTCCTCCTTAACTTGAAATTTCTTCAAAGCACCTGAATCTTCATGATCTTCTTAGAATTTATGTTCTTTTCTCTCTTCAATAATATAATCATTCTTCATCAAATCTAAAACGAATCTCTTGCCTTTCATCTGAGATTTGAACACTTCCTTATTGTTTTGATCTTTAATCACAAAACTTTTATGTTCAAATATCACTTTATAATCTTTCTCCAACAGCTGAGAAACACTTAAAAGATTTTGATTAATTTCTGGAACATATAAAACATTGGAAATTTGTTTCATACCTGCATGAGTTTTAATTGAAATTGTTCCAATGCCTTCTACTGCAATTTGTTCTCCATTCCCAATTCTGACTTTAGAAATAGAAGTTTTATTGAGCTCTTTGAAAAGATCTCGATCATAAGTCATATGGTTTGTGCAACCACTGTCAATAAGCCATTCTTTTGACGGTTTGTTGGTTATACAACCTGATATTGCAAGTAGTAGGTCTTGGTCTTCTTCATATTGCCCATGAGCAATGTTAACATCTTGTTGTTGTTGTTGTTGTTGTTGTTGTTGTTGTTGTTGTTGTTGTGATGTGCATACTTTTTTCATATGACCTAATTTACCACACTTTTCACATTTTGCATCAGGCCTCCACCAATAATTCTTTGGTGAGTGAGTATCCTTTTTGCAATAAGGACATGATTTGTGTTGGTATTTCTTTCCAAAATCTTTGGCTAGATATAAACCTTCTATAGTTCTTTCTTCTCTCATAAGTCTTCTTTGTTCTTGTGCCTGCAATAAGTGTAACACTTCTGGCAGAGTGATTTTACTCAAATCTTTTGTGTTCTCCAAGGCGGCTATAGAAGCTTCATATCTTTCAGGTACCGTTACAAGGATTTTTTCTACAATTCTAGAATCAGAAAATTGAGTGCCTAGTAATCGTACCTTATTAGCAATACCCAATAATTTATCAGCATATGTCTTGATTGTTTCATCCTCCTTCATTCTTTGTAACTCGAACTCTCTCATTAAGTTCATAACTTGCATGCTTCGAATCCTTTCATCTCCTTTATATTCTTCTTTTAGGTAATCCCAAATTTCTTTCGGTGTTTTGAGAGTCATGATTTTAATAAAGACGGTTTGTGAGACACTTGCAAACAAACAAGTCTTTGCCTTTGCCCTCTTGGTTTTTCTTTCTTTATGAGTTTTCATCTGTTCTGCTGTGGGGTCTTTTGGTAACGAATAAACATCGTAATCATCCTCCACAGTTTCCCATAGATCTAGAGCATCTAAGAATGCCTCCATTCTCACCGCCCAAAGATCATAGTCTACTCCATCAAAGATTGGAGGAGCAACCTTTGAAAAATCCATCTTCACAGGTCCTTATGAACGTTGGCTCGGATGCCACTGATATGGTTTTTTGTGTTTTTGTATTTGCGGAATTTGGTGGGATATAATTTTACGGAGAAAACTCTCCTCAAATATATTGTTATATGAAGAAAACTCAAGTTCTTATTTTATTCATCATGGCTTATGGCTCTATATATAGAGCTACAAATAAAACAAACTTCTAAATCATATCTTTTAAAAAACAAACTAAATCTAAAAATCATAAATATTCTAAACTGAAATATAAATCTAAACTATATTTAAATCTAAAATCTTCAAAAGATATTTAGGCATATTTTTCTCAACAATTTCTCCCCCCTCTTAAGCACCCACTAATCATATATAACTACTCTCTTACCTC